>OX494441.1:6079702-7359404 GCA_950381575.1 Plusia festucae | reverse complement strand
AATACTTACCTATCTACATTTTATGGGAAATAGTGTAAGTATTTCTAGCCGCTTGCACAATTCTTGGTAACAAGTCTATGTGAAAACATCAAACAATGCTATGAAAGAAGACGGTTCTCAAAGAAACAGCTCATTGAAGACGCTTAACATAACACCAACGGAGAAAGATCTCCCCCTGCCCGCGGACATAGTGCTAACACCCGTCGAATGAGGGTAGCTCACGTATTACCATAGATCTTTTGTAAACGGTCGTCCCGTTCACATGCATCCATTGAGGTCCCTTCACACGGTCAAAGGCGACAAAAAATAATACAAAAACCGTTATGCTCCCGAAAAAATGTTCCCATAACTTGTGAATGTCTGTCATTGAGATATCTGTATAAAGAGACCATGTGTGGCGGGAAAAGATTTAGTGGAACATTATGTTATCAATTGATATAACATGCAGATAGTTGGTCAGATAGGTACCTACTTATTGAACGTTTTTTACTGTTCGTATTGTGTCAACAAAAAACATATTATCGATCTGAGAGACGGTACTATTTCATACAAGATTACAAAACAAGCAAATTATTAAGAAGTAAAATTTTACACATCAATAAAATCCCTTGTAATAATAAACCCTTGAAAGTTTACTTCGTAATTCCAGGAATTTAGATAAGATACATGCATTACAAAAACTATTCCGCTGAAACCCATAATGCACGGCAAGTGACGTTTGTAGTCACACATGGATCACAAATGTGCGTGGGACCGAGTATTAAGCGCACCATGAATGGACCAAAGACATGGGACCGCCTCCCATAATCATTCTCACGGTTTGTTAGAGCCGATAAAAACTTTTTGATGAGTTGTGACCTAGCAGAAAACTGATAATTTGTTTGATAATAGCAGATACATACTGAGTTAAATATGGGATAGAGCACTAAACACCAAAAATGTTTAAAGGAATATTTACTTACAAATGAGACTGGAACCATTTGATAGTTTAATGTGGAATTCCAGCGAGGGCCGTGTACTTCAAGGCAGCATTAAGCTATCATGCCATCAGCGCGTCCCCGTCTGGTCAGCATTCTTAAGCCGGGTCCGGTGTCCGCCTCAGGAATGTCTGCATCCAGCAACCCGAGACGGAAGGAGCAGCGGCGGAAGCGGTTCATAGAACTGCACTGCAACATTCTAGAACGGCTTTCGAACCATCACGATAATAAGCCAATATAAACCTTCCGCTGTTGAGACAAGCTCCAATATTATAGTTGTAACATTTCCCAAGCTGGCGGCTACGAAATTTCATCTCTGTTAGCGTAGTAAATGAGTTAAGCACCAAAGAATTCACATACAACTTTAAGCTTTTACTAAGTGGGTATAAAGTTTAAAATGCAATTGTTTGAATTAGCTACATAATTTAAAGGTTCGCGAACATTCTGTGCCGCAGCGCGCAACCGTTTCGCTCCACTGTACCGTACATCCTGCCTCATACAAGTTATAATTTTCCAAGTATTTTACTTTACTAAAGCCTTTTCGCACTCAATTATTAATTTCTATATTGTAAATTAGGTATGTTTGTAGCCTTTTCATAATTTTTAGTAAGCCTGCCTTCAGTCAACGCTGGGAACATGGTGTAAATATCTAACAATCGTTTGTGTCGAAACCGTAATAATTTTATTGGTTACGGTCGTAGCAAACAAATATTTAACTCTGTGATTCCGAGAGTTTGTGTTTTGACTGGCACGTCAACGGCCGTAAATTTTCTTGGAGAGTAAAGGTTCGTGCGAATTTTTCGTGTTCTCTCGTCGTGTTAGGGACCTCCCGCCGTGGCTACGCTTCACAAGGCATTTTATTTTATAAACTTATTATATAATGGCGTCACAAATTGCTGCAGTCGATTGTTGATTAAACAATTGAGCGGGCCCCGCATGCATCATCTGTCTCAATTGTAAACTGTTATTGGAAATCAATTGACACGAAGTAAATTGACTCAACGAGCTGGATAAGTGACATCCATGCTGACCGGCACGTTCGTTTATTAAATGTTATGTTTTGAATTATTTCTCAGTAACTACAGAAGTTTAGAAATCTTGACACGTTTAAGTGGCAAAGTCTGTTCTAATCTTTCTTTACTCCGTGACATTCAAGAATGTAGTTAATAAGTATAGTATTTAATAAAAATACAGTATATTTAAATAATACAGAGGTTTATTTAGTGTGATATTAATCACACTAAACCTCTTTATTATTTTACACAATTGAACAGAAGAAATATAGAAAATAAACGAGAAGTTTAACGGAGTACCATTAAATTTGATAGAAATTTAACATACTTAATAAACAAAAAAAAAATCCAATCATTAATACAACCTCAAAAATAATATACGGCAAAGTTGAATGAACCTAACCTCAATAAATTAGGAGTGGTGTAGGGTGACGTTATTCATTCTCAGGTATTGCTAGTAGTGAAAGTGAGGTCGCGGCGCTTTCTATCCGCAACATAAAGCGGCAACGAGTTGCTGGCGACGACGCATCGACTTGCGAAAGCTACCACAACAACTAGCCAGCCTTCCAAATAGAAAGCTGGTGTGAGCAATCTGCAGATTGCCTACATTATATACCTACTCTAGTACCTAAGCTAAATATATAAATTTTTGTATTTTGTTAGACAGTTCAAAAAACGAACAATCTAGGTTATGTGTGCCGCTAGCCCGTTTGTCCCCATTTAAGAAAAAAAAACTATTTTTTTATAAATGAACCTATTATTTATAATATAATTTCAAATTCTGGCAGCCGACCCCTACATACCTTGGGAAAAATTGGCATAATTTTTTTTCCTACAATCTAGACAGCCACGGATTTGAAAATTACATATATGAACAACAATGTCATTTGCTCGTTCATATTTCCGTTACAGAAGTAACTTGCTGTACCTCTTGTTTTTCGCGTTACTGTGTCTTTTATCACTTGTTATTCCGATTTATGTAACGTTTTATACCGACGGGCTGTGTTCCGAGAACACCATAGCTCATTTTTATTCGTTCAAACCTAATACTTCTCACTTCAGTAAGAAACATCTACTAAAACCTCCTGTTTCTTAAAAATGTATGTATTACCTTGATCACATAATTGCTGTTATTTATATTTCTGAATGCTTATTAATTATCCTAAATGATACTAGGGACTTGTATGTACTAGCTGTGTACCGTGGTTTTACTATCATGGATAAAAGTTTCTTTTGAGTATATCCAGATTATAAACTATATTTGGGCCAAACTATACAGAAGATAGGCAACGATTCTCCGTCCTCACTATAAGTCGGGGTTAAGGGTCCACGATGATCTAAATATTCCACCTAAAATATAATAAGTATTGATTCTGTGAATTGAAGTGCTGTTAGAAGTGATATTTAGTAAATAACAAGACCATTTAAGAAACCATTTGAGTGTTCATACTAGTTACTTCATGCGTTACTCAACAATCAGCCGGCTGTTTTAGTGTTGTATAAACATCCCAGTACCATGTGCATGTAAGGCATTCCGCGATCACAATGCGGTGTATCATAATATCAGCGTGAAGCATTCTTCTTTGAATACGGTGAACAATGTGCATTGTACTATATCCAAAGCGAAACGCGAAATAAGATCCTTGCATGCTTGCCTGTCTGTAGAGCGTAGATGATAGCTTGGCTTGCCTTATAGAATATTATTTTATTGAAATCACTCGACCATCGACCATCATACTTAAAATATTCCAAGTAGGTATTAGGTATCTTATTTGCATGTCAATTCGACATCACGGTGTCAATCCTAAATTACCAAATACAATGTCAGATACTGTCAATAAACTATATTTGCGTTGTGGACAAATTAATACAAATCATCAGATTTTTTGTGTACCCTTCAAAAGTGGCTTTATAGGTTTTTCAGAAATACCATAAAAGTGCGAATCACGTAATAATTATGAGAAATCTTAACAAAAATATATTATTATGCAAGTTTAGATGGAGGTCCTATTCTGAAGTCCGTTTAGTTAGTTTACCAAACGTTTCTAAATCTGGGAGCATTTTATTCCTTAGAAGTACATTTAGGTGACCTCAAAATGAGATCAATGCTCGGTAGAACATATTCACCAGTTCTCGTTATAACTATTATACATTGAAATGTGATTTTACTTTCAGATCTCGAAGAAACAAACAAGCGTATTGAAAATGCGTATTTCAGGCTACACAAGAACGAAGAAATCTTAAGCAAAACGAAATATCGAAGTGTGTTCACACGTAACTACTTTAATTTGTATGAATAAGATGTTCAAATAAACAGTAACGATATGCTTTGTCTGTGGTTAATGTGAGGTGGAATAAGATATCTACTAATTGCCTACCTACATTAAGAAGCTGGGTAACATGAGCACCTCTTTATGTTTCCCAAGGAGACAACAGCCGTTGAGTGCAAAAGAAACGTGACCGTTTTTACATCGACTTATAATAATACAATCTAATGTTTATTGTTCAAAGTTCATTCTTTTTTCTTGGTATTGTAAGTACATTGCTCGTCTGAAATGAACGTCGTTGCTCGTTGCTCTTATTTAACAATCGTGGGATAGTTTCTAAAGCGATACAGATGGAGGCGTGTTTAAAGTGATTCGAGGATGACGTCACCCGTTCAAATTTGGCAATGCCAGGCGGTCGACCTCCAATGTGTAGTAATGTAAGCGTCGCGGCTTCTCTAAACTGCGCAGCAGACGCGTTTATTTAAATAACATGGCCGAAATCGGCTTAACCAAAAACTTATTTTTTTGCGCTCAATGACATCACTAACTTTTCTGTTTTTGCTGTAAACGATTAAAAAGGATCAAAGATTAAAGAATGTGACAATAAGTTTATCATCTTTATTTTGTTTGTGAGATGAAAAAAGAATCTTTAGACTTGAAATTAAAAATGTTTCAATATATTGATCATCTACAAAAGTTAAAAATTTAAAAATCAAAGTTTCAATGAAACGCAGATACTTTAAGCCATAGGTAGTAATTAAGAACCAACATAATTAATTATGTATGACGCGTCATGGGAAATCCATTGTATTGACTGGCCAACAAGGTCATCAAATAATTACAGATAAATGATAATTGATAAGCAACGGATATAAACACAATGATAGTCCCTTGTCAATGTTTTTTGCCATTGTTCATTCAACAACAATAAATAGCTACTTATTTGTAATAGCTACGCCTTTGGCTCCGTCCATGTTAAAAGACCTTTTTTACTTTAAATTTTATGACGTCTTTGACTCTTAAAAGAACCTAAATTACCTACTTCATGGTTTTGAATTAGGTACTCGTAGAAACTTCTATTATACTTATTAAAGGAATATATTAATATTAAGACATTACAATATTCGATTTTATTGAAAGAAAAAGGCGCTAATTAGAAACGCATGGCACATCCAACAAAAATGAGGTCTTCTAAAGTCCTTCAACCTAAGAATTAAGTAGGTTAGTTACCTATTACTTAATACGAAATAAGTGTTAACCGCATTTTTCTTAGAATGAAGAAAATCTGGCTGGTACTGGCCCCGATTTTGTTAAACACGTACTGAACTAATTTTAGTCCATCGGTATCTTTTTCACTTGTACATTGTATAGTTAGAAAAAGACACGAAAATTAGAACTGTCAAATTTAGTTTCGACCAAAATTTTCGTACAAATTTGCCGAAAAGTATAAACGTGTGTTCTAAAAACACTGTGATATTCAAGGCGAAAACTAGTTTGACATTTCTAAGTTAGTTGTTGTCTGTTGCCATCCGTTTCTCACGCTTTATGTTAGCAAAAGGAAGCAATTGTTTAAATTTAGTTTAGTTTGCGTACAGAGGAATCAGCACCATTGTCTACTTAGTTGTTCCATCAACAACAAAATCAAAGTTCAACTAACATAAACAAACTTATCTTTAAAACGTTTATCAAACACATACTTAGGTACTAATTAATAAATGGCTTTGATACTTGCATTGTAGACGGCAAGGACAGTAATGAGATCGGAGTCGTTACATGCTATAAACAAAAGACAACTCGTACCTACGGACTATAACAAAAGAAATGAGACCAGTCCATCGAGTTCCAATGCGGGCTTTGTGGCGAGACACTGCCTACATACTGTACTTAACAAACACGACTTACTACTTACTAGCATTGATGAAAACTTGAATTTATTGCTAATATAATAATATGTATTGTAAAACCTGTTTCTTCGACTCGAATTTTGCCAAAAAGAATACATTTGTGATCGTTCTTTCAAACGCTTTAAATGTTTTTCAAGGCCGACCATACAACGTGGCAATGCAGCCAGCCTAGTGGGCACACTCCCGGTCGACAGCGATGCGGATGAATACTTTGACGCCATTTTTAGTTTTTAATTTGTTATGTTTGTCTATTTTTTTTTCTTCGTGTGTATATATATGATTAATTATTTTAGTTTTTATTAAGATTGTAAATATCTACTTGGCTATCCTTAATAAAATAAGGCCGACCTAACAACAAACATTTTGGGTGGATTGTCCACTTTTATGAAAATAAATGCATCTGGCTCAGACTATTTTATAAATCTATTCAGACGCGTCTAGATAACAGTCCTATACTGTCAGTAACAAAAAAGCTTATTAAAAAGCCTGAGTGTATTAGTAACTAACCAAAATTATAAAGAGAATGTCCCCATCTGAACACTGCACGTGCACTGTCTTTTTGGATCGTAATGAGACAGGAAAACGAAACCGTAGATGCCTAGAATGATGCAATTCTATCAACGTTACATAAATAAATATGTAATGAATGATACTATCTCATCATACACATTTTTCAAAACATAAACAACAATGACGTTGTATTGGCCCCAGACCTTGATAAGCTGAATAAATATGAGTCATCACAGTTCTGTCAGGGACTATTCCGATTATGACATAAGAGGTTTACCGAATTATGGAAATTTACTTAATCTTATATCTTTAAACGAGCAATTCTTGTATAAGTATATATAATCCGGATCTCGGAAACGGCTCCAACGATTTTCATAAAATGTTGTATGCAGGGAGTTTCGGGGGCGTTAAATCGATCTAGCTAGGATTCATTTTCAGAAAATGTCGTTATATCCGTGTTTTTAGTAATCTTAAATCTTTAAAAGTGCAATTCTTGTATATACGGCCATCAATACTGTTACAATTCAAAATAAACAAAATATTACCTACTTTTGAATTTGGAATTGGAATCTGTCATTTTTATATGATTGTTCATTGTGTTTTCTCATTTTGGCGCCAATACATTGTACAATGTTTTAAATGAGACCTCTTCTGTTTGTGACAGAAAGAAAGATCAGGCCGTCAACGTAATATTCATACGAAAAAGGTGGTCAAATCAGTAAGGGAAAGAATTCGAAGAAATCCTGTCCGAAAGCAAAAGATTTTATCTCGGGAGATGATAGCGTATTTTAAAAGCTGACTCAGGACTTGCAGCCTTTAAGAGACGTACTGGTCATTTCTTAACGGATAATTTAAAAAGAATAGGGTGGTAAAATCGAAACAACTACTGTTTACGCATGAGTTTTTTTTTACAATTGAGTAATATTTAACAAACAAATCGACAGTCATTATGCTCACCGCTCTAAGGAAGCTTCCCAATTAGTCGACTGAGTGCATCGTGGGCATTATCCGACTTCAGTGATCGTTTGGAGGGGTATATTAGCTATGAAGGAGTGACTGAGCCATAGTTTTGTGAAAAAGGTATCAAAACATCGGCACAAGTGTATAAAGATACCAGTCTTGAGAAGCCCCTAAACGACACCATGTTCAATAACCAACAATGGTCCTTCCAACAAGACTCGGCGCCGGGTTATAAAGCTCGGTCTACGCAGTCTTGGTTGGAAACGAACGTTTCGGACTTCATCGGAGCCAGAGCCTGGCCGTCGTCTAGCCCCGATCTTAATCCGCTGGATTATGGTTTATGGTCAGTTTTAGAGAGTACGGCTTGCTCTAAACGCCATGATAATTTAGAGCCCCTAAAACAATCCATACGATTGGCAGTTAAGAATTTTCCCATGGAAAGAGTGCGTGCTGTAAGTGATAACTGGCCTCAACGTTTAAAGGACTGCATTGCAGCCAATGAAGATGATTTCGAATAAGCTTTTATATTTTTAATTGTTTTATATTTATGTATTAAACTAACACACTGTAAAAGTAATAAATGTTATTTGCAATAGAAAACATTTTTTTTCTTATAATAGTGTTTATGGCAAGACTGGGTATATATTTTTTTAATTATAATGTTATTTGTGAATAACTAAACCTCTATGGTGAATAATATGACGCTGCGATTTATATTATATAATATGTAATCTCAATCTCGGAAACGGTTTCAACAATTTTCATGAAATTGAGTATACAGGGGGTTTCGGGGGCGTTAAATCGATCTAGGATTCATTTTCAGAAAATTACGTTTTATCCGTATTTTCTGTAATCAACTTAACAATAACCTGAAAAAAATTACTCTTCCTGACATGTTGGCGAGTAATGATATATTTTCTTAACTTTAATGTTATTTGTGATTTATTGATAAGCTGTATAACAATAAGTATTTGTTTATAATAAAATATTAAACTACACTCGTGATTTTTTATATAAATATCCGGTTCATATTTATTTATTATTATGTTGGTAAGATCGGAAAATATTATTCATACTTCCTCTTTTCATCAGTATGTAATTCGTATTTAAATATAATTTCTAAAAAACACACTTCCAAAAAAAAACGAGCAAAGCTCGGTGATCCAGGTACTGAATTAAATGCGGCGTAGAAGAACACGTTTCCAGTTCGTTATTCTTTTTTTTTTCCACCTATTAACAAAAGATCATATAGGTTGACGAATTTTAGGATGTATTTACGGCTTGAGCTTATGATAATGTTAAGTATTATCTTCAAGAAGACTCGGTATCTTAGAACGATGCGATTGTCTGTTATATATTATACCAAAGGGATCTTTCATGTAGGAGTTTACACACGTGCTCCGTGAAGGCTTTAAATTGAAAATGATAAATAGCCGATCATCTTTACTCTTGGCCAGTTAGTTAAATTATGATGTATTGGACTTGCTTCTGTAGCAAATAATAATAATATCTATAGATTATATTGGGCTCCTCGTCGCAGCAGCAGTCACAATCTTCCTCTGATTTAGATAGTATATAGATAGGTGCCTACCCTTATCTTTCTGTTTAGGATATTATCAGTACTCGGGACGGAGCAAACTTAACTCGTTTAAAAAATCTAAATTGGTGGTTTGAAAAAAATTTTGTAGCAAAATGGATTCAATGAAATACATCCCGTATTTCACATCATTACCCGTTGATGTAACTTGTATGTATTCACTCAATCAAGAGCACTTGCCTCTGTTGGACACTTGGCACTGGTTGAAACCATCTATGCGTGCCACAATTATATTACCATCACGTAAGATTTCCCACGATGTTTTCCTTGAAGACTAAATAAGTTCTACAGACGCGGGAAACGTAGTAATGTTCAACCATAATAATTTATGTTTTTTGTCAGACATAGTTTTTCCCTCACATCGCTTACTAGGAAGAATCTAGGAAGTCCTATTCTAGAAAAATAAATGTCTATATTTTTTCTGCTAATAATGTGTCTCAATTTGTTCGGAACAGTAATTGCGTGTTTTTTCTGATATTCCTATCTTAAGACTCATCACAGGATGATAGCAAATACGAAGGAATACTTATTTACAAGTGATTTTGGAGCTAAATCTATCAACTTTTTGAGTGATGTTTATGGCGCATCAGTTTAATCAATTTTAAGTGTATTATACTAAATCTATTAATTTTAGTTTAGCTGCTAAGGACAGTTATTTCAAGGATCCTTTTTTTATTGAGATGACAGAAAATTATTGTAAGTTTCCTCTTTAAGATAACTTAATTAATACTAAGTTAAATTTAACTGGAATCGGAAAGCAGCTAACTGTTCACATCCGTGCCGTTTAAGTCTGTGACTTTACTAAGATTACCTTCGCGATAGGGACGGGACTAGATCGTTGAGTCAGCTCTGTGCCCCAAATTCCACAGCACACCATCCGTAATGATGGCTCAAAGGAATTGAAACCTAAGGTCCATAGACATAGAAACTAGATTATTGTGGAGCTGACCAAGAGATACCATTGTTTCTTTGATCTAGCAATGCACGATATAACTTAGAATTAGTGTCTAGCAGATGCTTTACGAGTTTAGTTTTGGTTCAAGGGAATCATTATACATTTTTCTTTCATTCCTTCATAAAGCCTGAAAACTTTAAATATCTATAATGCCAATAACGAATCTAAATTATTTCATGGAAAAAAATATCTAAATTGGGACACTTGAAAAAAATGTGCGGCATAGTCGTTTCAACTTTCATGAGATAGGTATTCAGCAACATCAGATAAATTTAACAAGGCTTTAATTTAATTATAATTTCAATGGGAGCGGACTTAAAAGGACCCGGTTGCGATTTGAAGAGAACGACCATGTTGCTACGCAAAACGGGATCGATAACATTTCTTTTCCAAATGAGGTACTCGTATTGTATGGAAAATTTATGGCGGGCGCCATTTAACAATAAGTGGTTCTTATTATTAGAAGAAACGACCTTCAGGGCTGCCTGGTCTCGGGAATTTCTTCGGTTGTTCCAACAGTGCTATCTTAGAAACGTGCTGCACGCGTGTACCACGCACATTTTTTTACACGGTATTATGTGGTACATTTAAGGCAGATGGAAACAGTCTTGATACTTGCTTTTTTCTTAAAACTCTGTAACATAATGTTTTATGTGTTCTATTCTTTACGTAAAGCTTCTCGGAGACATGGTTTTAAAACTCATCCTGTTGTACATAAGCATTCTCCGTTTAACATTTGAATAAATTAATTGTAATCAACTTATGAGGTTCTGTTATTAACTTCATGGGTGAAAAAACCTAGCAACACAGAAATATAATTATTAAACCAAGTGTCAAAATCGACGGTCCTACTATAAATTCCTTCGACGTCTTAGCGCCAGCCTACCTGTGGTGTAAAAAAAGCATTCTGGCTGCAGGGCCGCGTCGGCGCTTTTGAGATAATTTATAAGGCTCTGCCTTTCTTGGAATTTCGAAATCTCGTCGAGATAGCTCCGTGCCCAACCCGCGGCTCCGGGGAATGGAATGTAACGGATTTGGATAGGAAAAAATAGTGTATTGTAAAGACATCCATTGTGATACGTTTTCGTAAAGTTTTCTCATTTAAAAATAAATGGTTTTATATACTTTTAAAGCTTGGATTGCGTCAATTTGTCCATATAGAATACCTAGTTATCAGTACCAAATGAATTCTACATAAGCAAGAGATACATTATCTTTTAATAACATAGAAATGACAAATTGCACTTTCTGATTAAATAACGAATTAATTTGTATAAGAGATACTGTCATGTTTGTGATGTGAATGGGGCTCAATGTACCCATTTTCATCTTATCAATGGTTCTAATATGCACGTCTGGGATACTAGTCAAGTATGGTTAGGTATACCTTCATTATCATGCATACATTATGAATGGATTAAACGTAAACCGAGTAACGTCAGCAACGTGGATCTTACAAAGGACATATTATTAAGTTTGTCTATGGACTATGGTGGCTGGGTAAATGGCATGTTGGAAACCGATCCTCTGCCTAGCTTTTTCCCAAGCTTATTTGAGGTCAATTTTCAGTCTCACCAGATACCTACACCATAACTACTGGTTTTTCTTGGAATTACCTATTTGATAGCACTGGGTAATTGAGAAATGGAGAAACTGGTAATCATAGATTCCTATTTCTGTGCTGGCTATAGAAAAAATATTCCGTGTTATTTCTTGTGAACTCGTGGTAGTTTGTCATATCAGCACACAACTCCAACAAGTAATGTGTATTCGGGCTTGCTTGGTAGGTACTTCGTGCAACTGATCCCGTCCCGCGGGCTGCGGCACGGAGCGAAGAGTTCTGGGAAAAGCAGGCCGAATACCTCGCCGCGAGCCGCTATTGGACCGCTTTGCCTTGTACCCGCCCGCACGCAAAGACAACATTTCAGAAGCGGCACATTAGGCCCCTTAATTCGTAAAACTTTGCCCATAAGTCTTGTACTGGGCCAATTATTTGGATATACGGTTTTTTGCTTATGGCCCAAAGTATACCTACTGCCTGGCCTTATTAACACATCACAATTAAAAATATACAACTGTATATATCTATATTTTTTTGCCATGAGCACGTTGTTTGAATAATATTTGTATTGAGCAAGAATAGGAATAAAATATGGCATAGCCACATGAATGGTTTCTTGAGATCCTGTAAGTAAAGTAACGCATGCGCAAATATAATCTACTCAAAGTTTTGCTCAAAGGAGCTCAAAGTTCTATTATATATTTGTTGTCTATGAGTAATTTTATCCAGCCCTGCATAGACAGCCCTGTGTCTGTATCTGTAACCCTTTAGTCTATGGTCATTGTAAAGTCACGAAGTGAACGCTGTAGGCACCACTCTCGTCGGGCCGGGTTCATTCATTAAAATATGCATTTATTATTACTAACATGCGTCTGTGGTGCATTAAATTGCCGATGCCAGACAGGCAGTTTAGTGGAATCAAGCCTATTTCAAACATATTTCTGATGTTCTATGGTCATCATTGTCATCAATAATGAAAAGTTAAGTCAAAAGTTAAGTATTGCCGAAGACCCAAACAGGAAACGAGGCCTTTAGTAGATATTTAATGTGTTTTGAAGGAAATACCAGTAAAATGCGGCCCCGTATCTAATACCTACGTCTTTCAAATAAGAATAGGGATGTGGATCAAGTAAATTGGGTCGGTTTTTTAACTCATTTCAGGATTGAATTAAGGGGGTGCGGTGCAGGTGAGGTGTAAGGGATGAGGGCGACAGCTGCACAGCACGTGGAGCGGCAGCTGAGCCGAGCTCATGCCGCGCGCCGCCCGCGCACAAGCTGCGTGCGCACCTGCCAACGTCACCATCAACCTTTTATACTACCTCCACAAAGAAATATTATTTTGACATCTGCTCCAATCAAATTTTGGGCATTTACGAAAATCCAAATAATAATAATAAAAAGCAGTTCATATAACTTGCGATTTCCGAGCCTTGCAACCATCTGACCCTCAACTTTGACTAGACAAGGCATAAATGAGCCCACAACTAGTAAAATTAAAGCTATGATAGAGAGCAGAATTACACCAAAACCATGTAAGCGAGTCTAATCTAGAAGCCCTAGCTTGAATCTAGCCCTTAAATTAGTTTTTCAAACTGACTGAGCCGCCTAACTACGTTGAATACCCATATTAATTGTCAAGGTATAAAAAGGTTACTATGTACTTACCCTTTAATTAAAACGAAGTTCTTATTGAAACTCGGTGAACCTTTGATGCCGTTACATTATTATATCTCTATTTTCAGTGCCAAATACTCGTAATGCACTGAAAGAAAATGAATCAGAAACTCAGAACATGTAGGCGGGTACCTACTCCCAACTCGATTGCAAATTACGCTAGAGCCAGCAGGGTCTGATACTCCGATTGAACAATGCCTTGCAATACGTATGAGCTAATCATTGGACACGTTTTGTTACGTTTTATTTACGTAGCTAACGATGATTATCGCCGTATCTCGATATAGTGTAGCATTGAAGCGACAACTGCAGTGCTCGCTAGTTCTCATACTAATATACGTTTACAGGTAAATTGCCTCTTTTGAGAGATACTTTTTGTTTGAATTCTTATCTGTGGCGATTGAGTGCTTAGTGTCCAACATTTTTTTACAATAATTTGCATTAAAATAATTTGTTTTAAGTAAATGAACCTAAAATGATTGTTAGAGTGAAAAGTGAATTTTAAAATTATATGACCGTGCAGGTTTCAACCGTAAACATGGATGAGGACATAACAGAAGAGGATGTGGAGAATATAACACCAAGTACATCGGCAGTTTCAGGTAATTTATTAATTTTTCAGGTTGTTACTTTATGTAAAGCTAAATTTAATGTTTTTTTATTACTTATGCTATCAACATAGCATGTGTATCTATTTACTTTTAAATTGCCTAGGTACCTAGGTACCTACATAGTTTCTTACATAACTTTTATAAACAGCCCTATAGGTAGACCATAATCACATCAAGCGTTTATACCAAACATTTAATATTAGGTGTTTCTAACAATATTAAATTTCATAACACTGGATAGGTATGTACTAAATTACCAACCATAAAAAATAATTGAGTTTATCGTGAGTATATTGAGTCAAAGATCAATGATTGTCTTTGGAAGGAATCAGTAATGATAGGTATCTTTGAATTGATGTATTTTTTTATACCGTACCTATTTCTAATAGTGGTAAATTCCATGACAATATAGCTATAGGGTAGAACATAATATTTCTAGATGGTTCAGCCCTATTAAAATGTATAGCAATACGAGAGCGCTAACTCGCCCATACCGATAGAGGGTTGCCAGGATTTCTCCCTGATTGCGTAAAATTGGGGTAAACCTGAATAATTTATATTATTACTTAAATATTCTAAAATATCAAAGAACTGAAAGTACCGTACTTTTTTCAATTAATTAATTGAACAAAAAAAGGAAACGTAATTTTAAAATACCACGTCAGTAATTTTTGAAACCAACGTAAACGAACTTAATGTTTCATACTTATGCTCTTAAAAAGCAAATAAAAATAATAATAAAGAGATAACGAATATTTTTGTGATAGCGAGATACGAATTTTAATCTAAGATCTGGCAACACTTATAACAAAGTCCGCCGTAGCGTGCGATGAATAGTTTCCGAACGTCGACCAGTGACGCATGTATGTACTCTTCGTTCTTACTACTCTCAAACTCTGGCCGGGACGCGATCGATTGCGAACGTCACTTCGTTCGTTAGTCGCGAGTTTCGCACTCATGTTGGAGAGTTGTGTTGTTTGTTTATCCATCTATACGTTTGACAAGTGAGTGTGGGACCGCAGTGAACTTTGTTAAAAACAATCAATTTGATGTTGTCGTGTTTAATACCTTGTTTAAAGACTAAAAAATCTGGATCACAAATGGATATAACTAAAGGTAATTGTAATTTCCTTACATAACCTTTCCATGACCATATGTTCGATTTGGGCTGTGGGCGACGTCACTTATTTTTATGTTTGAGTCGGCTGTTTTGTTTAAATTTATCAAGACATTTTTCTGTTACATAAATTGACTAACATCTAGTTTTAAACCGCTAAATATACCCGTCATAAAATTTTATGGTTATAATATGTATGGGTTCTCAAATTGATTACCATTCAAAATAGTAAATACTATTAAGTTTTACAAGGAATGGTGGTAAAAATTTGCTGTATGATAAGGTAAATTAATTAGAGAAATCGATCCAAATATTATTAGAAATTAATCCTCAAAACCAAGAAGTTTTTCTTAGTTTTATCCATCTTTTTGTTTTACTAACTTATCTGCAGTTAATTTATTTTGTTAAAACATTGTAATCTTTGTTTGTTTAAGAATTTTGAATGTTTCCTGGCCATAATATGATTTCGTAAAATTGTTTTCTAGAAGTATAATAGTAATTAGTGTATGAAATGAACATATTGTAATGAGAACACAATAGCAGACTTACAGTAAATAAAGCAATAAATAACTCTCACTTAGTCCATGTTGGGTCTGATAACGCCATCTATATTATGTAGCTGAAAGCTACAATTAAGTGCTGATGTCATAAAGGAGAACATTGATTAGCCAAATGGATGGTACCTATTTATTAAATAGCACTTTGATACAATACTTATAAAGGATATTTCCAAGAACTTGTTCAACAGCAAGATATATTTAACATGTATGTTTCCTACGAACCAATAATATAGATAAGATACGGAATCACAAAGAAGATAAAATGAATTTGTTTCAGTTTTTTCCTTATAAGCCCTAAGTAAAGAAACAATTAAGTTTAAATAAATTGCAATTTTAATTTCTCCTCTTTTTAAATTCAAGTAAGATGTAAGCTGTGGAAAAATCAATGAGTGCCTGTTGTTGAATTTTTTGTTGCCCAATGTTTGTGGATGGCCTTGCCATTTGATTACACTAAACCCAGTGGAGCCTCTTTGGTGTTTTGTTCTGCTGTTACCAAATTTGTCAGTAATAATACAAAGTTAAAACATGAAATATTATGTTGTTGATTGAACCAAGTTGGGTTTGGAAATTGCTGTCAATGCTATTTAGTCAGTCAGTAGGTAGGTATTTAGTATTAATTCAGTAGCATTTTTATTCAATTTGCTGACTATGTGTTATGGTTAATTATTAGGAAAAAACCAGTATTATCCTTGTAAGTTTCCTTTATATTTGTACCATTTTAGTAGCTTGATGTTGCTCTTTTCCTCTTGTAGTGATGAGACTTAATTTTTGTTTCTAGTAGCGCCATCTGTTAGCCATGTCAGTGGAGCTCTGATTGTTAATAATAAGTATAATGATTTCAGCTAACATAATTGTAAAAATGAACCCATAAAAATAAGAAAACCGATAAAGAAAATATCCATAATATTATTTTATTTAAATATTTTTTTTATTTATGCAGTATTTAATACCTACTAGGTAGGTATTAAATACTGCATTAAAAATACTACCTGCATTAAAAATAATACCTACATTGATTAATGATTTAAGAAATGTATTGATACATTTTAGTTCACCTAATAAGTTTGACTCGCTTTTTTAAATTCATTGGTTTTATCTTCAATTATCTTTTTAAATTTACCTACCAATAAATCAATTCAGATCGCCAAATCTTGCGAAGTCGTGGCGAACGAGCAAAATTTGCATGTCACAGTAATCAAATTGGAGAACTATAGAAATTGTTGTAAGCTGTGATTTAATAGCTTTGTCATAAATACGTTAGACATGAAACGATCATAGGTATAGTAAGTACCTACTTACGCATTTTAACTAACATAAACATGTAAAAAATGTCCGAAAAAGTCCTCGCACGTAGGTAATCTTAATTAAATTTTACATTTTATTTATTTATTTATTTAAACATGTGTGTTTAACCTGTAATAATAGTTGTATGTGTACAACCATTATTACAGGTTCATAGGTACGTGGACACTTTTCTTTGTTTTAGACAGGATATTTTTTACACAGTACCTACCTACCTACATTTTATATTCGACACTCTTTGATATGTATGTGCCCCATCTGGCGGATGTTCCCTTCCGCTGACACCAATTCCGGGCTATCCTTTAGTTTATTTTTCCTACTTTTATGATGAGAGGAGCCATAGTTTGTTTGAACTGAGTTAAGACAACAAGCATCAAATTCATTCATACATTCTAAGTTGGACATGAATCCGTCTCCATTTATAGATAGATATCTTAAACTGTAATCTGTTGGTAGGTATACCATAAATTAGAGGAAATTCCTTAATCGAATACACTGAAACTACGTAGACGTATGTAGCTAAATAGATAGCAGTCTAGCGCGTAGGCGCTACAGGCGAGGCATTGGAATTCGAAAGCCGAGCGCCGACCACCCATAGGCATGAGAACATGGCCCCGTCCCCTTCCCCACGCTTGCTCTCCCGGCGCCGCCTCTCGCCGCTCTCTTAAGGCACAATGCTGAATTTCATTTGCTTTTTGCGGCGAGAGACGTGAACTTTGCACATGATATCAAGCCTGCCGTCGACTAACCGACAAAAATATCTGCAGCATGAAAACATGTAGCCACCCATATTTCAGTAACTGACAGTAACAGCTTTTCAGTATCACATACAACGTTTAAAATTTAATTCGTAAAATTTCAGTTCATAACAAAATATGAAATAATTATATTCTATACGTAAATCATTATCAACTCAAAAGTATGAGTACTTTTGTAAGTACTGTCCGCATTCCAACCATCCACTATTGTCTACTTTTTATTTGGTGTTGTGTTAGACCCGCCCATCAGTAAACTACTGCCACATTCCACAGGCCCTTTTTTACGCTGTGTGGTCGCGGTTTCCGCTGAAGACGGCAACGTCGCGTCTCAAATATGAATGAAATCCGGTCGGCTGTGAACGGCACGGCAACGTCGCACCAGACGCTAGCCTGATTGAGAACTTACTACAAGTGTTGCTATATAAAATTCTTAGAAAAGTTTCCAACACATGAGGGAAAAATTGCAGTTTCTGGATTTGATTAAAACTTTGGATATCATATTTGGCAAATTAAACTGGAAGTGGATTTATTTAAATAGTTCGACGTTTCAGAAGGCGAATACTATAGAAATCGCAAAAAAAGCTCTGTATGAATTATTTGAATCAATCAATCAAATGTCTTTATTTGCAAAAAGATGTGGTAGTTACGCAAGGTGGAAAATATGCTTACAGGGAAACACATTTAGCTATGTTTGATTACCATGCAAATTTAAAACTACTAACTCCTTGCAATATTATTTAAAATTAACCTGCCAAAATTATAAATGCTTAGCTACTAAACTTTATCCGATGGTTAAATATACGTACATTTTAATAGATAATCTAAATATCTATCGCTTTTGTCGTTTCTATATTTCAAAAGAGTTAGGCTTTGGAAAAGTATAACTTCTCGCAGATTACGTTGTAGCAATCACGATGATATCAGTCTGAGTTATCATATAATTATCTACTATTTAAAGATTCAATATCGCACAAAGTTGCAGTGTGTTCCAGGAAAAGCAACAGCTGTGCTTACTAGAATATTATTAAATGGCGAAATACAAAATGCAAGGCGCACCCCATGTGCACGACAATAGCCCGTAGCCAGGAGGGTTGTACTCCCGACTATTTAAACCCTGTATTGAAGTGTGTACGCATGCGCCGTGGGGTGGTCGTTGTAGCACAGTATCACCACCAGGCGGCACAGTGTACGTAGCTACTAGCCAACGATGTCCGTACTCACACGTACGATATCGCTTTATCAGTTTAATTCGAGAAATATAGTTATTCAACCATCTAGTTTTCTTGCAATGTGTGTATACAGTGTTACGTGAAAAGTTTTCATAAACAATCACCTCCAAAATGCCGCTTTTAATCGACGCGAAAAATAGGAATGGTAAATATCGACCCGTGTACGACTGACGGCCATTAGCTATTATGGAGGCCTATTGTGTTTAAAACTTTCTTCTATTTTTTTTCGTTGAACGTTTTCCACCATTCAATTAAAATGTACATACGGTTGTAGGAATTAGTTTAGTTAAGAGACTTGAATCCAAAGTTTAAGTACCTACCTACTGAAAAATTGTACCAACTGTAAACATATAAAAAGGACACGTACCCTTGAAGCTAGAAATTTACGTCACTGAACTTAATGTTTTACCCTTGAAGCTAGAAATTTACTAGTCACTGAACTTAATGCTTTTGAATTGTCCTAGACATATATTTAGATTTTAGGAACAGAATACTTAAATAGTTCCTTTTTTTATTTTTCTAAATTAAAAATAAATATTTTATGGTTATCAAGAAGAGATTAGAATAGCTGAAATAGTCAACAACTGTTATTTACCTATTACCAAATATTCAGTTGGTACCTATATTACCAAAGTGTTTAATCATTGATCATCTGGTTCGACTGTTTGGGTCTGTCTTACTAGGGTTAGAAAACTGTGGTCATTCGGTGCATGCGCACTGAGTGCATGTAGGGAGCGGTGCGGGAGAGACGGGGGACGGCAGCAGGCATTGGAATGTCGATGACGCAGCCAGCCGGGCCGGCCCCGGCGGCCGCGAACTTGTTGTTATGTGAAACTGTTTTTAAACGCACACTCGCACACCGCTATCTTTCTCATATGAATGCATTTTGTATGCTTAAGTGATATTAAAAGCTTCAAATTTCCCAACTGCGGTAAAGTAAACACAGTTATTTCAGCGCGATTTAAAATTATTTAGTTAGTATGTCCATTGGGCAGAATAAGTTTTAATAAAAAAGTGTTATTTGGTTAATTAGAAAGAAAAATCGATATAATTGAATAATGAGCTGCTGATAAAAATAAAAACACCCACATTGTTTTTGCTTTAGTTCTAATATTTCAACGTGGAAATCAAGATACCTGATCTCCAGCATTTTTGCCACTCCAATTACTTTAAAGTTTTTAAGTTTATTAGACAATATTACAATAAGACTTTAAAACCATAATCTATACTTATAATAAATCTGTAGAAGTGAAAATTCTGTACATTGAAAATATCAAAAAAATTAATGGCGGGGTGTGTTACTAGACCGACACCGAACCCAAAAATGTGATTAAAAAATTTTTTGTCTGTCTGTCTGTCTGTCTGTCTGTCTGTCTGTCTGTTTGTTCAGGCATCACGCAAAAACTACCGGTTCGATTTCGATGAAACTTGGTATAATTGTTCTTTAATATCCTGGGCACCACACTGGGTAGTTTTTATCCCGGAAAAGTATATACAAAAAAAAAACAAACTTAATTTTGCGGTCCGATCCCTAGACCCGAATACTGTACCAACCGCAAATAATAAGTTTGTCGTAGGTTACGTCACCCGCAGTGGAGTTCAATAAGGGGCGCTGCACACGGCTAAGATACTATAATTATTTATCTATACTTTATATATATTATATTATTATATCTATACTAATATTATATTATTATATCTATACTAATATTATATTATTATATCTATATACTAATATTATAAAGCTGAAGAGTTTGTTTGTTTGAACGCGCTAATCTCAGGAAGTACTGGTCCGATTTAAAAAATTCTTTCACTGTTAGACAGCCCACTTATTGAGGAAGGCTATAGGCTACTTTTCTTTTGGAAATCTACCCCCTAAGGGGGTGAAATAGGGGTTGAAAGTTTGTATGGGAAGTTCAGTATTTTCAATGATAGACACATGAAATTTCGTATAAGGGTTTCTGGATAGAAATAAATAAAGACATATTTCAGCGATTTTAAAAATCATCCCCCTAAGTGGGTGAAATAGGGGTTGGAAGTTTGAAGGCATATGAATTGTGTCGTTTTCAAAGATAGATACATAAAATTTCATACAAGGGTTATTAGTTAGAAATAAATAAGATGTATTTCCGTGAATTTAGAAATCTACCCTCTAAGGGGGTGCAATAGGGGTTGAAAGTTTGTATGGGAAGTTCGGTATTTTCAATTATAGACACATGAAATTTTGTATACGGGTTTCTGGATAGAAATAAATAAAGAAGTATTTTAGCGATTTTAAAAATCATCCCCCTAAGAGGGTGAAATAGGGGTTGGAAGTAGTTTGAAGACATATGAATTGTGTCGTTTTCAAAGATAGACACATTAAATTTCTAAAATCAAGGGCTATTAGTTAGAAATAAATAAGATGTATTTCAGTGATTTTAGGAATCTACCCTATAAGGGGGTGAAATAGGGGCAGAAATAGTTGGTATGTGAAGTTCGGTATTCTCAAAGATAGACAGATGAAAAGATAAGTAGATTTAAGATAGTGACCATCTAAGACATATCTATAATGACGACCCCCGTGGTCGAGTGGTGTTCAATCTGGTTTTTAAGGTGTCGCCAGCTCTAAGTTCCCAGGTTCGATCCCCGGACGAGTCCATGTAGAAAATCACTTTACTACATTGTCTTGAGTCTAGGTGTTTATGGTACCTTCGTTGTCTCCGATTCCATAACACGAATGCTTTTGCTACTTGCCTTACTTTGATTATTATTTTAACGTCATCATATTTAATGAAAATTTTTATTCATACATACTCCTTACTTTACGCGCGAGCGAAGCCGCGGGCAACAGCTAGTAATTTATATAAACCTTTCTTTCTTTACAGTGGCATCCAATGGCCCCGCCTCACCATTAACGCTTTTCAAGAACGCTCCGCGCGACGCTAAGATTCGTCCTCTAGTGCCGCTAGTACTGCCGACGCAGAGCTACGACTCAAACGCCGGCTCTCCGGCTTCGTCACCCTCCACACCCTCATCGTCTTCCTCGTTCTCTATAGACAAGACCGACAACCACGACACCTTTGGTTTTAACGTGGACGCGGTCGATATGAGCCGTGAAGACGAAAGAATAAAAACATTTGAAAAATGGCCTGTCTCCTTCTTATCTGGGGAGCAACTCGCTAGAAATGGCTTTTACTACCTCGGCCGCGGAGATGAGGTCCGTTGTGCTTTCTGCAAGGTCGAGATCATGAGATGGGTCGAGGGTGATGACCCAGCCAAGGATCATCAGAGATGGGCGCCTCAGTGCCCATTTGTGCGGAAACTGGGCGGTGTCAACACGGACACAGGAGCTGCGGGCCGAGACGAATGCGGCGCGCGAGCTGCACCTACCTCGACGCCCTCTCGGATGCCTGGCCCCGTACACCCGCGTTACGCCTCTGAAGCCGCGCGCCTGCGCAGTTTTAAAGACTGGCCGCGATGCATGCGACAGAAACCGGAGGAGCTAGCCGAGGCCGGATTCTTTTACACGGGTCAGGGAGACAAGACGAAATGCTTTTATTGCGACGGTGGCCTAAAAGACTGGGAAAATGATGACGTGCCGTGGGAGCAACACGCGCGGTGGTTCGATCGCTGCGCCTACGTGCAACTCGTGAAGGGACGAGAATACGTTCAGAAAGTGATGACAGAAGCTTGTGTCATTCCTGCGCCGGCTGCGGAACGCGACGAAGCGCCCGCGAAACCCGCCACTGAACCCAGCGTGGTCGCAGCTCCTGAAACCCAGGAGAATACATTAGACGATTCAAAACTGTGCAAAATTTGTTTCGCGGAGGAGCGTAATGTGTGCTTCGTACCGTGTGGACACGTAGTGGCGTGTGCTAAGTGCGCGCTAGCGGCTGACAAGTGCCCGATGTGCCGTAGGACGTTTCAGAATGCAGTGCGATTATATTTCTCGTGAGAAGAGCCGTTAAGGGCTCGATTCTAGTCTTGAGAGACGGTCCGACAGCGCTGAGTGCTGAAACACGCTCTCCTGTCACGTTTCCACAGGCGAGAAACCTATTGAAGCGATTTGATCATATAGTAGGTACTCGCTGGTGCAATTAAAAGCAATATTGCTTTTTCAATTTAGGCTGGTCGGGTGTAGTCTTGGGAGCATGAATGAGGAATAAAGCTGATTTTTATTATAATGAAATATAATAAGATGACAATAGTTTTGACAGCTATAATCTCACTAGTAATTCTTTGAGCACGATTCCAATAATGGGCGTGAGAGAAAAATATTTGATACACATTTCAAAAAAGCTTTTTATTAGAGTGTCAAAAGTACACCAAAACTTGCTTCGAGCAATGCAAGATGTTCTGACATTCATCATATTATTAAATTTCTAGTAATACATTATTTTCCTAGATTTCTGACTGTGGAAGCGTGGCCTCACGGGGCCGCCTCTGTGATTTATTAAATTAATAGCGGTGGGGCAAGTTTAAAACTCCGCGTTCAATAATAATCTATGAGACAATATAATTTTTTGATGTTAAAATTATTTTAAATTATTTAATTAAAAATACAGGGACATGCACCGGTTGGAAAGATATGTCAATGTAACACATAATAATGAACGTAAAATAAAGCTTGTAAGTTTAAATTTTACATTAAGACTAGTCTGAAATCAAGTATTAGATACAAATGCAAAAAGTGATAATTTGCAATTTTTAACACAATGTGAAATATTAATTAAATTGAGCAAGTATTTCCAAAAACGCGTGAACCCCTGTTGTGACATATGTAAATAATTTAATGTAAATATTCTAGCTTATCATTTTGTCCCACCGACAAAAATGTACATAATGTTAAAAGGTTAGTCAGTGCAGTTTACAAAGACAAAGTTAAAATAATTCTGTAACTTTGACCTAAAACATACTTTTTGTTTATTGTGCTGGCCGAATGTTAAACAGAGTAAATTTTCTTAATAATGTAAATTGAAGTTAGAAAAATAAAAGTGACAGTTTCAATAGATATTTAATAACGATGGCATTTGTACGAAATATTCCGTTATTTGTAAATGCAATGCTTAAAGAGGATTTATCAATAGAAAAAACATGAAATCGTTTTGCTTTAACGATTGTCTGCACAATACACAGACATTTAAAATGGTGGGAAATAATAATTATTTTCATAGATAATTCCTGTTCATATTATTGCATTATCAAGATATTTCTATTTCATATCAGCAGCGTAAACAGGTCATCCTACTGTTTTGACATATAATATAAATAATGAAAAGAATTCTTACGTCGCATTAAATTTGTTTTTCATATATAATTACTATTTCATTATTAATAAAAAATTGTTAAATCGTACGTCTTATTGTTTCATTAAGATACCTATAGAATTTCTCCACAGCTTGATTTGATGGCTGCTGCAAAACCTATGCGGCTTACGTGTTGTCTTGACGTAAGTATTATACACACACGACCATCTGATCCTAAACTAGGCAGAGCCTATACCATGGCAACCAGACAATTGTTAAACATAATTATATATTTATAAATCATTACATGAAGATTTGTCGTGGATGGAAATCAAACCCACGACCTCCACAGCATAGCAGTAAGGGTCACCACTGGGCCAGCAAGTCCTCCTGGCAAGTCAGGAGTGAATGTAGGCTACTGCTAAATCTAAGTTGTTAACTGATCTTTTTCATTCAAGAACAACCCGATATTCCAAGTTTCTTTACAAATATATCGATGAATAAATACCATACAAGGTATAATGATACAAGCACCGATCAACGGTGCAAACGCTGTACCTATGGCGAACAATTCTTATTTTATAAATTAACAAACAGTCGAATCTAGAACATTCTTTTATTAGTCTATTAAAATGAGTCTAAAAAAGTGATGTGTAAAAGTGTGTGTAATAATATTTAATAATATAATGATTCGGAACACCCCACACACCTCATCTGATCCCGAACTAGGCAGAGCCTGTACTATGGTGACCAGACTACTGATAAACATACTTATATATTTCTACATACTTACATAATAATAGATAAGCTACTCCTAGGCCCTAGACACAGAACAAATGATCATGATCAACACCCAAAGATTTGTCCTGGATGGGAATCGATCCCACGACCTCTGGTTTCGCTGTCAGGGTTATTAACCACTAGACCAACAGGCCAGTCTGATTTTATTATTATTAGATTGTAAAAATCTTAATTCCAAAATAAATAATTTGAATCAATATAAGCCGTGTAACTTTATGACCATAACTACGCATGTGGTGATCGACAATAGCTTGCCTATATAGAGCCACAGGGTTTTTCCGAAACGGTATATCTAGACAAAAAGGTAGAAGAGTACATCTGGTATAGTTGGTTTACAAAATTTTAGCTTAAAAAAGTGTCTCAGGCAGTCTGGTTATGGTTTCTAGTGTCGAATAACAGGTGAAAAATAAGGTCTGGATCTACACTAATATTATAAAGAGTTTGTTAATTTGTTTGGTTGAACGCGCTAATCTCAGGAACAACTGGACCGATTTGAAAAGATATTACAGTGTTAGCGCATTTGTTGAGGACGTGTGTATGCTCCTTTTTGCCACCCAGGCAAAGCGCGAGCAAAAGCAAGTTGTATAATAACTAAGCTGGAATTTTGTAAACCGGCTCTATACAAGATGTACACTACACCTCTTTTGGTTAGATAGGTATAACTTTTTGGTAAAATCCTGTATAACTTTCAGGTAGAAATATATTTTAGCTTGTGTATGATATATTATTATATCAAATGATGGTTTTGCTCTAGGTCAGTTATCAGTATCTAATCATCTGTTATGGTGGCCTAGTGATTCAATGACCGGATTCGCATGAACATGGTTAGAGGTTCAAACATAGGCAATGTGACTTTTTAAAGTAAATATACCTTGTTAATTATTCTAAGACACCATTGGCATGCGTTATGTGTAAGACACAAGATTTTTGTAGAATTAAGATAAATTATTGTGCGTGTTGGGCACAAACTTGATAAATTATAGATTTAAACTGGTTTGCACTTATTTATTTAAATACACTTATAAAAATCAAACAAAGCTAAAGAGTTTGCTTTTTTGAATGCGCTAATCTCTGTAAACTACTTTTTTCTGCAATTTGATAGCCAAACTCATGAAAAATTGATTTAAAATCACGTTACTTGCCCTGGGAGAAAAGCAACTGATTGGAGACGCAGGGCACAGTAATTAATAAAGAAAGACGGAATAATAGTCAAAACAATGTATTTGACAAAAAAACAACAAGAGTGCGGACTGGACATGACAAGTAAAAACCTATTTAGTCCGTAGATAATAAAAAAATATTAGATACGTACTTTTCATAAAAAAAAAAAATAATTTGACAAAGAGAGAAAAGTAAGTGTGACGTCATAAGTAGGCAAAAATAGTAGTCACAACTGACGTGATCAGCTTACTACTTAAGTTCGCTGTATCCAAGTAGATTATTTCGTTATTCCGAAAAAGAAAAAAATACGTATAAAATAGTTTTCCTTATTCTAATAACTGGGCATTAAAAAAAATCAGTCTGCATGCCTATTAGGCCATGAGAGATTCTACATATTTGTTGTTTGATTGCAACAATTCTTGTTTAAGCACAGCTATTTGCTTCATCATACTTTCGTCCGATGATGTTTCTTCTTGTATTTTCTTACATTTTTGTAAGAAATCTACGATTAACTTGTGCCCTTCTGTCGATTCCTGCGATTCGACAGCTGCCTCCACATCGAACAAGTTGATCTCAAGTTGTGCTTGCTTAGCTTCGGCATACTGAAAATAAGTGAAAATTGTTAAATAAATAATAAAGGAGCAAAGTGATAGAAAATCAGTGCCAATCTTTCAGATATTTCAGCCGGGTTCTGAATTAAGAATTTCAACTTGAGAACGTCAGAATTTTTTATGAACCAATCTGACAGCGTTTGACGAAGCTTGACCAATCCGCACCAAACGTGGTGTCAGTACAGTTAGAGATGTTGTCAAGTTGTTATTCTTAATACAGAAACCATCCGTAACAATTAGAAGTACTACGTATCTAGATACTGCACAATCAAAGGTTATATTGCGCATTTTGGCAGCTCTAACGAGTGTGAGAAGGGTGAAATAAAGTAATAAACAAACATCTTATTACTATTTCGCCATCTCCCTTCCACAACGGCAACAGTTCTGCTTTAAGAGTGAATGGTACGAGTGCTGTACAGTCATTGACTTATGTTGACTTGTAACTGCATTTAATAAATAAATGTGGACAATATCACAAGTAAACTAAAGCACTTGTATTATGAAATCAAAGCACGAAGGTACCCCAAACCCACACGCGAGGCAATGTTGAAAAGTGTTTTTCTTTATTGACCCGTCCGTGAATCGAACCCGGGACCTCAGAGCTGCTTGACACCTTGAAAACCGGTGTGTACACCAAGCAATATACCGGTGTGTACGTAACAAATTATTTAATTTAATTAAAACGAATCAAATGCCGTATTATATATAAGCTTACCTCAATAATAGATTCGGGTAGGTCGGCCAGCTTGGCCACGTGTAGTCCTAATGAGTGCAATGCGGGGCCGGGCGCGATGCGGTGCAACAGTAATAGCTGTCCATTGACCACAGACGCTTCGGCATGAGAGTTCACAATGACACCTGGATGGGTGCTAGCTAGCCGCGTTAGTTCTTGATAGTGAGTCGCGAACAAGCAGAAACATTTGCTCTTAGTTGCCAATTCCCTGAAAATAAATAATGGTGATTAAATTCAGTTACAATGTAGATTTTTTTAAATGTTCTTTATAATGAAAGTCACTTTAAAGCGGCAAAATGTATTATTGGTCGCTTGGAATTCAAAAGTGCCGAACATGACCGATTGCAGCGTGAGGCCGAGAACTGCCCAATGCTGTTTCGTTGTCTAGTTTCAGCAAAAGAACTAGTTTCGGTTTCGGCGGTAAACCTGCCGAAACTACGACCGAAAGTTTAGGCGGTAAACAAACCAAAACTACGACCGAAACCGAACATTCGGTCGGACACTAAAATGTAGTATTATCACTTGATATTGTCAATGATAGTGATATAGCTGAAGGTTAATGAAACAAGTGCCTTCAAATCTGACATAAATTTCTAGAAATGCGTTCCTTATTTTATTGTACTAGGCAAGTGGCGACAGACGAAATAATAATTATGCATTCAGCTAATGTTGTGTGTGAGACAAACAGTTTCATCGAAAGCAATATTTTTATATTCTAATTATAAACTTGTCTTAATTTGACATGGAAAAAATAAAAACAAAATTAACTCACTCAGCTATAGCCCATGCAATTCCACAGCCTTCGTAAGTAGAGGTTCCTCTCCCTAACTCGTCGATAAGAACAAGAGAGTCGGGTGTTGCCGTCTGAAAAAATATAAGTAATTCTTAAGATTCATAGAAGGTCCTGTAACTAAATGTTATTAGTAATATGTAAAAACAATAAAATAATATACTCGTTAAAATTATGCTTTTATGTGACATTTTGCTTTATCATTTGTAATTGTTTTAAAACTGGATTTTAAATGCGCCTAAGGGACCACGGTAGTGTCGTCATATAATTCAGTGGTTGTTGTAGTCGCCACAGTCACGTGTAAGTCCACGGAGGACTGACTGTTATAGCGCAAATTAACAACAGTAAACCGTGTTGGGATTAACAAGGCGTTATGGAGGAACTTTGAAGCAGCATGTAGCTGTGGAGCGCTATAAAATTAATCGACATGCTAATAACAAATGCAGTAGTTAGCCTGGGTACTGTGGCCACACTGGCGGGCACTTACCCTGAGTATAGCAGCAGTGTCGAGCATCTCCCGCATGAAGGTGCTGTGTCCGTGTGCCTCGGCGTCGGCGGCGCCGATCCTGGCGGCCACGGCCCGGAGCCTGGGTACTGTGGCCACACTGGCGGGCACTTACCCTGAGTATAGCAGCAGTGTCGAGCATATCCCGCATGAAGGTGCTGTGTCCGTGTGCCTCGGCGTCGGCGGCGCCGATCCTGGCGGCCACGGCCCGGAGCCTGGGTACTGTGGCCACACTGGCGGGCACTTACCCTGAGTATAGCAGCAGTGTCGAGCATCTCCCGCATGAAGGTGCTGTGTCCGTGTGCCTCGGCGTCGGCGGCGCCGATCCTGGCGGCCACGGCCCGGAGCCTGGGTACTGTGGCCACACTGGCGGGCACTTACCCTGAGTATAGCAGCAGTGTCGAGCATCTCCCGCATGAAGGTGCTGTGTCCGTGTGCCTCGGCGTCGGCGGCGCCGATCCTGGCGGCCACGGCCCGGAGCCTGGGTACTGTGGCCACACTGGCGGGCACTTACCCTGAGTATAGCAGCAGTGTCGAGCATCTCCCGCATGAAGGTGCTGTGTCCGTGTGCCTCGGCGTCGGCGGCGCCGATCCTGGCGGCCACGGCCCGGAGCCTGGGTACTGTGGCCACACTGGCGGGCACTTACCCTGAGTATAGCAGCAGTGTCGAGCATCTCCCGCATGAAGGTGCTGTGTCCGTGTGCCTCGGCGTCGGCGGCGCCGATCCTGGCGGCCACGGCCCGGAGCCTGGGTACTGTGGCCACACTGGCGGGCACTTACCCTGAGTATAGCAGCAGTGTCGAGCATCTCCCGCATGAAGGTGCTGTGTCCGTGTGCCTCGGCGTCGGCGGCGCCGATCCTGGCGGCCACGGCCCGGAGCCTGGGTACTGTGGCCACACTGGCGGGCACTTACCCTGAGTATAGCAGCAGTGTCGAGCATCTCCCGCATGAAGGTGCTGTGTCCGTGTGCCTCGGCGTCGGCGGCGCCGATCCTGGCGGCCACGGCCCGGAGCCTGGGTACTGTGGCCACACTGGCGGGCACTTACCCTGAGTATAGCAGCAGTGTCGAGCATCTCCCGCATGAAGGTGCTGTGTCCGTGTGCCTCGGCGTCGGCGGCGCCGATCCTGGCGGCCACGGCCCGGAGCCTGGGTACTGTGGCCACACTGGCGGGCACTTACCCTGAGTATAGCAGCAGTGTCGAGCATCTCCCGCATGAAGGTGCTGTGTCCGTGTGCCTCGGCGTCGGCGGCGCCGATCCTGGCGGCCACGGCCCGGAGCCTGGGTACTGTGGCCACACTGGCGGGCACTTACCCTGAGTATAGCAGCAGTGTCGAGCATCTCCAGCATGAAGGTGCTGTGTCCGTGTGCCTCGGCGTCGGCGGCGCCGATCCTGGCGGCCACGGCCCGGAGCCTGGGTACTGTGGCCACACTGGCGGGCACTTACCCTGAGTATAGCAGCAGTGTCGAGCATCTCCCGCATGAAGGTGCTGTGTCCGTGTGCCTCGGCGTCGGCGGCGCCGATCCTGGCGGCCACGGCCCGGAGCCTGGGTACTGTGGCCACACTGGCGGGCACTTACCCTGAGTATAGCAGCAGTGTCGAGCATCTCCCGCATGAAGGTGCTGTGTCCGTGTGCCTCGGCGTCGGCGGCGCCGATCCTGGCGGCCACGGCCCGGAGCCTGGGTACTGTGGCCACACTGGCGGGCACTTACCCTGAGTATAGCAGCAGTGTCGAGCATCTCCAGCATGAAGGTGCTGTGTCCGTGTGCCTCGGCGTCGGCGGCGCCGATCCTGGCGGCCACGGCCCGGAGCCTGGGTACTGTGGCCACACTGGCGGGCACTTACCCTGAGTATAGCAGCAGTGTCGAGCATCTCCCGCATGAAGGTGCTGTGTCCGTGTGCCTCGGCGTCGGCGGCGCCGATCCTGGCGGCCACGGCCCGGAGCCTGGGTACTGTGGCCACACTGGCGGGCACTTACCCTGAGTATAGCAGCAGTGTCGAGCATCTCCCGCATGAAGGTGCTGTGTCCGTGTGCCTCGGCGTCGGCGGCGCCGATCCTGGCGGCCACGGCCCGGAGCCTGGGTACTGTGGCCACACTGGCGGGCACTTACCCTGAGTATAGCAGCAGTGTCGAGCATCTCCCGCATGAAGGTGCTGTGTCCGTGTGCCTCGGCGTCGGCGGCGCCGATCCTGGCGGCCACGGCCCGGAGCCTGGGTACTGTGGCCACACTGGCGGGCACTTACCCTGAGTATAGCAGCAGTGTCGAGCATCTCCCGCATGAAGGTGCTGTGTCCGTGTGCCTCGGCGTCGGCGGCGCCGATCCTGGCGGCCACGGCCCGGAGCCTGGGTACTGTGGCCACACTGGCGGGCACTTACCCTGAGTATAGCAGCAGTGTCGAGCATCTCCCGCATGAAGGTGCTGTGTCCGTGTGCCTCGGCGTCGGCGGCGCCGATCCTGGCGGCCACGGCCCGGAGCCTGGGTACTGTGGCCACACTGGCGGGCACTTACCCTGAGTATAGCAGCAGTGTCGAGCATCTCCCGCATGAAGGTGCTGTGTCCGTGTGCCTCGGCGTCGGCGGCGCCAATCCTGGCGGCCACGGCCCGGAGCCTGGGTACTGTGGCCACACTGGCGGGCACTTACCCTGAGTATAGCAGCAGTGTCGAGCATCTCCCGCATGAAGGTGCTGTGTCCGTGTGCCTCGGCGTCGGCGGCGCCGATCCTGGCGGCCACGGCCCGGAGCCTGGGTACTGTGGCCACACTGGCGGGCACTTACCCTGAGTATAGCAGCAGTGTCGAGCATCTCCCGCATGAAGGTGCTGTGTCCGTGTGCCTCGGCGTCGGCGGCGCCGATCCTGGCGGCCACGGCCCGGAGCCTGGGTACTGTGGCCACACTGGCGGGCACTTACCCTGAGTATAGCAGCAGTGTCGAGCATCTCCCGCATGAAGGTGCTGTGTCCGTGTGCCTCGGCGTCGGCGGCGCCGATCCTGGCGGCCACGGCCCGGAGCCTGGGTACTGTGGCCACACTGGCGGGCACTTACCCTGAGTATAGCAGCAGTGTCGAGCATCTCCCGCATGAAGGTGCTGTGTCCGTGTGCCTCGGCGTCGGCGGCGCCAATCCTGGCGGCCACGGCCCGGAGCCTGGGTACTGTGGCCACACTGGCGGGCACTTACCCTGAGTATAGCAGCAGTGTCGAGCATCTCCCGCATGAAGGTGCTGTGTCCGTGTGCCTCGGCGTCGGCGGCGCCAATCCTGGCGGCCACGGCCCGGAGCCTGGGTACTGTGGCCACACTGGCGGGCACTTACCCTGAGTATAGCAGCAGTGTCGAGCATCTCCCGCATGAAGGTGCTGTGTCCGTGTGCCTCGGCGTCGGCGGCGCCAATCCTGGCGGCCACGGCCCGGAGCCTGGGTACTGTGGCCACACTGGCGGGCACTTACCCTGAGTATAGCAGCAGTGTCGAGCATCTCCCGCATGAAGGTGCTGTGTCCGTGTGCCTCGGCGTCGGCGGCGCCAATCCTGGCGGCCACGGCCCGGAGCCTGGGTACTGTGGCCACACTGGCGGGCACTTACCCTGAGTATAGCAGCAGTGTCGAGCATCTCCCGCATGAAGGTGCTGTGTCCGTGTGCCTCGGCGTCGGCGGCGCCAATCCTGGCGGCCACGGCCCGGAGCCTGGGTACTGTGGCCACACTGGCGGGCACTTACCCTGAGTATAGCAGCAGTGTCGAGCATCTCCCGCATGAAGGTGCTGTGTCCGTGTGCCTCGGCGTCGGCGGCGCCAATCCTGGCGGCCACGGCCCGGAGCCTGGGTACTGTGGCCACACTGGCGGGCACTTACCCTGAGTATAGCAGCAGTGTCGAGCATCTCCCGCATGAAGGTGCTGTGTCCGTGTGCCTCGGCGTCGGCGGCGCCAATCCTGGCGGCCACGGCCCGGAGCCTGGGTACTGTGGCCACACTGGCGGGGACGGGCGCGCCGGCGTGTGCCAGCACGCAGGCCGCTCCGCAGGAACGCATCCACGTGGACTTGCCTCCCATATTTGCGCCCGTCACTATGTGCATTACACTAGTACCTGTACCGTACATTATTATTTTTATTATAATTATTTGCAACAAGGTTGCGTTAAACGTTTAACGCTACTGGGGAGGGGGAATAGAAAGAGACAGAGCGCTAGTGAGCAGAGGCCAGCGCGAGCATTAGCAACGAGTAGCTTCGAATATTTCAATGCAAGACGGAGAGAGAGAGAAAGATACACAAATGTAGAAAGTAGGAGAGAGAAAGAGAGAGCTACCCCTAGAGAACTCTGAACCAATCGTGTCACAGCGTGTGACATTGTTCGATCTGTCACATGGCATAGGTACAGTTTGAGACACTGTAAAGTTGGAATTCTCAATTCAGAAAACGGCCGTGAGACTCAAAAAGAAATTACAAGGATATTGTTAACATACAATACCTCTTTTGAACACGACGTCATTTGGAATATAAGATACGCCTTCTGCCAACTCAAGACAAGGATGTCTTAGATCCTTAAGCACCAATTCATTCAAATCCTCAGTGATGACCGGACGTATGTATGGCGAGGGAGCGCTCGCTGCTGCCACCGCGAATGATACCAAGACATCCAATCGTGATAGGATGTGCGATAGACAGAATAAGCATTCTGAATATCCCGCTGAAAAGAAAATCAACTATGAGATAAACTTTTTGACAGGACTTTCTTTTTTATACGATAGGTAGTTAGATATTCAATGTGTGTGATTTTGTTACGTTGACACGTTTGGCGCTCGGATTGGCCCACTCCAAGCTCTTAACCAATCAGAGAGTTTAAAGCGTAAATGAAAATCCTCGAACTAGGCACACTGATCTACGCTAGTCAGATATTTTACCTGCTATGCCTACAATTTCAGCGACAACTTTATCTTGTTCCTTTTCATACGAGGATTTCGTTGTAGTGTATTCTTCGGAGATACTCTCCAACGCTTTAGTATTAAATCTCACGCCTCCCTTTACAGCATCTATTATCGTATATTTTTTGTTTCCACGTAACGATTGTTCTTCCTTCAATGTAACTCTGTAAGCGGGTAGAAAATTACAATTATTTGATATTAGATGATTTTGTATAGTATGCGGCATAAAACAATTAAACGGGCGAAGGTGATGGCGGGACGAATTGGATGCTTTCCTGGGGAATTAGCAGGAAGAGGCGAGGGACAGGGATCATTGGACGGAATGGAGGGAGGCTTTTGTCCAGCAGTGGGACAGTACAAGCTAGAAATAATAATGATAACTTAAAACGTTCAATTATCAAAATGTGAATGTAGATCATCTAATCTAAGCCCGTTTTGTCCCAACACAGAGCAAAGAGCTCTTCTCCCTCGCACCTCCGCCTTGAGCTGATACTTTCGGCAGGAGTTAACTTGGTCTCTTCATCTTTTCTCGGTTAACCGCATGTCATCTAGCATTGTGGGATCCATTCAGTGGTTGTTCTAACCGACAGCCCATTTCCAATTTATAACTAAGTGGACTAAGGAAACATGATGGCGTAGCGGTTTAATGACTTGATCGTGTGCTCAAAGTTCGACCAGGTACAAGCCAAACCAATGTTACTTTTATAAAGTTATATGTACTTTTTTAATTATTCTTAGACATAATTGACTATCGGTGGAGGAACCGTGAGGAAACCTGCATTTCAGAAATTGTCAGCCCGCATGAGCAAACATAGTGATCAATGCTCAGTTATGCCGTTCGTTCTCAATAAGAGAAGAGGCCTGACCCAGCAGTGGGGCATTATAGGCCGGTTTTTTTTTTTTTAGAAAACATGACAAATACATCAGTTTGGACTGTTCATGTTAAATGAGTTATACCTCATTGTAATTACCTGAAATGAAATCCATTCTGTGGACTATGTTCTAGCTTGATGGTTTTGCCAGCATCCAGGCTTAGATCTCGCGCTGCTTTGTTTAGTTCCTTTTCTGCCGATGACTGAAGTTGTTCCAACTGTTCACTTAACTCCTGAAGTTGATCATCAAATGATGGTTTCACTAGAAAATCGCCTGCAAACAATCGGAATCATAACTTTTATTTATTCATTAATAAATTATTAATACAAATTCGATTATTTTTATAATTTACTAAAGCAATAACAATAATTCTCTGTATTCAAAAGGCCAGTCTAGTAAATACCCATTTTTTTACACAATATATTACTCTTGAATACTGGGAGCTAACGCCAGTCAAAAATCCGCTAGGGTTGGTAGTGTCGCTTGTGGTATATCTGTTATTTTCTACCAATGAGATATGACAAGCTACTGGCCTGCGATTGGTGGAAATTAACAGGTAGACCTGATGCGACACTACCGACTCTACCGGATTTTTGACGCGCAGTAGCCCCCATTGTTTGCACTTTAAAAGAGTCTATGACACTTGAGCTTGTTTCGACATTTCTTCTCAAGGTATAGTCAGATAAGAAATGCTTGTCTCTCGTTTTAAAAAAAGACAGATTCAACCTCTTTTGCCTGGGACTTCTGATTATACGGACCTTTTATGCCTTAATCTACCTAAGGGATATAGCAATAAAACTCTCTTCCAAAGATAGTAAAAGTGATGAATATCCTTCAATCACAGATTAAATTAATCCAATTTCAGTATTTTTGTCTGAAACTAACTTTTGCAAGGAAGCAATCTATCTGCACTTTCAAAAGTCAAGAACGTCGTTAGCGGGAACTTTATTGTCACATTTTCAAGGTTCAAGTTAAGTTCTTGAGTACTTTTTGTTTATTAGACAGCATGGGAATACATAATCTGCAAGTTACCTCTATCTACGGCATCCATATCTACAGTTGTTTCAATCATCTGTAAGAACTTGCCAAGGTCTTCGTTGAGCTCTGATATTGGTTCAGTGATTGATGAGTGAACAGTTGCATTCTCTGCTTCTCCTAAGCAGCGTAGTAACGCTGGCAGTCTGGTGATAGCCTATAGCATAAACGTTGTTCCTTAAAAAAATGCTTAATTTCTTTTTAACTGAATACTTTGTTGATAATATAATTATAAATTTTGGATACTACAATAGGCTCAATTTTGTGTATCCATTTGTTAAATAATCTGTTATTCATATTTATAATCTAATTTGTATGTAGCTGTAAATAAAGTTATCTATTAAAATAATTCAATTTAAGAGTTGTGTATAGTAGTGTACACATTTCTCAAATTGTTAAATTCAGATAATTTTTTTCATACATCGCCTTGCCTCAAACTGTTTGGCTGGCCTTATATTCTCACTATATCCGACGTAACCAACCCATTTACCAAATAATAGAGCATCGCTTGGTAAGACTCGTTTGAGTTTTCAGAAGTTGAAAATATGAACGTGTGTATTGGGGCAATTCAGAATGTTAGTGGATGGTCACCACAATAATGAGGACAATGGGAGAGTGGTCTTTAATAAAGAATTATTATTATTATTTAACCTCCACGATAATATGGCTAAATAAAAACAGACATTTCATTATGTAAATAATAAAACGATATAAGTAATTAGAGTAAAAATAGAGGCTCGTGGCTAAGTGTAAGCCGGTATGGCCTGTACGGTTTGAGTAATAATGATTAAGGTTTAGCCGCGCTTTCACCGTTTCACGGATGGGTGATGGTTAAGTCATTTAAATGATGATAACCAGTCTTACTATGGGATACTGTATTTCCCAGTGAAATGGGTTGTGGACTTCAGACAGGCACTCACTCCAAGTAAAATACGGTATTCAGCTAAATCCGGTAACACTGGAAGCAGAGCTTGGTAAAAGTGCCTAGCCTTTTCCCAAGCATGTTGGGGTAGACTGATGATGTAAATATACGTAATATTTACCTGATATATTTTGTAACAATCATGTAAGTTAGCCTTTTTCCTAGTAAGCCTCCTTGCTAGAGCTTGTAAGTCAGGTATGCGTCTCAAATGGTCTTCGTGTAGTTGTAGCCGGAGTTGTGAATTGTTCATCAACAGCTCGACGACATCGAGTCGCTCGTTGATTAAGTTTATATCGCGTAAAGGCTGCCGTAGCCATTGTGCTAGGAGACTGATTAACAGGATAATATGAAACATTTAGTCGCCATAATATTTAATAGGGGTTATTTATATTTATTTTCACAAGTTTTGACCAAGTCTTATAAATTACTTACCTTAAAGTTACTCTTACTTAGTTTTAAAGTTCGCAATAAAATTCAAACTTTATTGACAAAAACTGAGATGTACCTAGTCCTCTATTTATTAATATTGTGGACACATAACTTTTATTATATTTTCTGTTTAGTCTGACAACACTATATTGAGACTTAGTCTTACAGAAAACAGTGAAACACCACTAATAACCAAATAATGACCATAACATTTAGAGAGTAGAACTCTATTATGTGTCAATGTACATTTATTATGTAAACTATATAATGCTTCGCCGACTTTGTTATCCATTATCATGATGTCAGAATTACAAAATACCTACTCGTTACAAAAATGATTCATATGATAAAAAAACGTTAAGTTACTAATGAATCATAGGTGACACAAGACTTTTTATAACATACAGATATAGCCTTCAAACTAATTATGTATTTTTAATATACCTATATTATTATTGTGATGTGGTCAATTTATATGTAAAAACCCAAGACAAAATTTCCTATGGGGATAATAATCTTATGGAATAATAATCTAATACTATGACACGCGTGCCATTGATAGGTGACACGCTACACAATATTTTGCGTTGTGGCACATCACCGATCACGAAATTAATTATGTACTATGAAAAAAAGTGTAAAGGTATTTTATGACGAGTAAACGCGAGTGATCCTTATTTTTTTTTAACCCATGGGAAATCCTCATGGACTTCCTCCGCCCTGGGGAAGGCGGAGGGGTATTCCGGACTCTTACCGGCTAAAACCGCCGGAGTGCTATTCCTTTCCCTTATACTAAGGAGTTTTTTTATAGTACATAAAGAGTTGATAACATTTATTATTATTATTTTCCCAATAATTACTAAGTAAATCAAATAATTCGTTGGCACTACTATGATATCATCAAAAATTTATTTAGAATAAATGGCACGTTGATGCCCAAAGGTTTGCCTTGTGCTAGAAAATTAAAAACATACCGTTTTCCCTGCTGCGTGCGACATCTATCGAGCAAGCCGTACAAGCTTCTGGAGGGGGCGTGTGACGTGTCCCCGAGCTCAGGGAATACGTTGAGAGCGGACAACGCCGCAGAGTCCAAGTGCAGGAAGCAATCCGCTTGTATTGTTGATACACGGAACCTAGAAAGTACGAAAACCTTAACGAAATAATTTCATTATTATAATATAAATAAATACAATAGTTGTGTTTAAATTTTAAAGAAACCGTGTACTCAAAATTTGTAAGTAAACATCATTAGTACCAATTAATGTGGATGGACGCAACCAGATTTAATAAAACACCTACTCATAATCAAAATCCATAAATTAACTAATAATGGAATTATAGCGCTAAGCATTCCTCTTAGGGCTATTTCGAATGCATGCAAGCAGCTAAGCAATTTATGGAGTTCCAATTGTGTATGAGCTGTTTTGTAAAAAGTACCTTACATCCATTATTTCTGAGAAAAATATATGGGTTAGCACGAACCTCGAAAAATTGGTACTGTCTGTCAATAAAGCTGAATATTTTATGGCTGCAGCTAAGCTGGCCATGGCGACTTCTTTCCTCGTTTCTGGGAACGCATTCGCGTCCTGTTGCTGATTCTCTTTGAACTTGAGCAATCTGTTCAGGTCTTGAATGAGACCTTCAGTTGAAAACTCAGACTTCTTCAACTTCGTTAATGTGACGTTCGTGCGTTCCATAACTTTCTTTAAAGCTTTGTACTGTAAGAATATGTAAATAAGGTAGTAAGGGGTTTGTCGTTAGTCAAACATCCGCTAGGATCGCTAGTGTCGCCCTGACCAGTGATTGGTGGAAGTTGAGACATACTAATGATACAGACTAGGGACCTTACCATATTTTTGATTAGCGAAACATACATATTATCGAAATCTAAATAACGAACATATAATTTTAATGAAAAACTACACAGTGGATTTTTTGTCCCAACATTAAAAGGTAACCATCAAATAGAAAAAATCTAACAAAAGGTCACATCCAAAAATCTGTTGTTTTAATTCCAAAATAGTTAATCAAGCTGTATAGAACACTAGTTAAAAAAAAAAATCAGTTCAGCCATTTGGGAGCTACGATATCATCCGCCTTTTTGCTTCGATAATATTATTATAACTAGAATTAGATGCGGTTAACACGTAGTACTTACGTCATCGTTATCACTTATCGGTACGAGACATTCAGAGGGCGCCATCTGCACTGTTATAGTTTCTAGCTCGGTGAGCAAGTCGTCGTCAGTAAACTCTGTTACAGACATCTGGTAGTCACCGGCTGTTACACAAGCAACGCCAAGGAGTCGACCCTGGTATTTAAGAGAAATATCTTTGTAGACGCCGTGTAAAAATCTCAGAACAGTTGTTTAGTTTGTAGGTAAAGCTCTTCACAAATCAGTCACAAGGTGGAAAATCAACCTGTCGGTCGACTATCTTGGTGTTATTGTAGCTTAAATAAAGGTGCTTATTCATTCATAAATTGATACTGATTATATTTTCTTCAAAAGAATTCGCAACATTGGTCACGCGTTATGCCGTGACAAAAGGAAATATGGATTCATTTTTCTAAATATAAACTAGCTGACCCGTCAAACGCTGTTCTACCATATTAAGACCAAGCCTACCCGATATGCACACAACATTTTATACAAATCGGTCCAGTCGTTTCAGTTTTGTAACAAACATCGCGACACGAGAATTGTATAGATTAATTACTCAATATACACCACAAACTTTGAATTACTTTTGTGACTGCATCAGTTTTAATGTTCACTGCCATCAGACAAGGTGTAGTCTCGTCGGAAGCTCCCAGTGCCTCGCCGAGGACCTCTTCCAACTGGGACAAGTAACCGGGCGAGCCTTTGTATTTGAGCGACCAATCGCTGCCCTTCACCGAACCTTCGGCCACGTATATCTCTACTCTGTATCGCCTCACCTATAAACACAAATATTTGAAATATAATTCCAGTATTTAATATAAAAATATAATTGAATATAATTTTAATTATATTGTCTATTTAATTGCCACTCAGGACAAATCTTTGTGTGAAGATAAATAGCACCCAGACACAGAACAAATGATTGTCATTTGTTCTGTGTCTGGGTGTTATTTATCTATAATATGTATGTATTTAAAAAATATATAAGTATGTTTATCAGTTGTCTGGTTGCCATAGTACAGTTTCTGCCTAGTTTGGGATCAGATGGCCGTGTGTGAGCTGTCCCAAGATATATAATTATTATTAGTAGAACTTTTTACTACATTTTATTAATAACGTAATTCAAATCTATAAATTAATGTGACGTCAATCAAGACGCCGGATAAAAATAAGGGCATGTGACTTTTGAAATATTTCACACATTTAAATTTCTTACTCTCAAGTATCTAATCAAAGAAAAAATACATTTTATTATTATTATTAGGTTAATGACGCAAGATAAAAAAAAACATATAATGTATTATCGTTTAAACATATTTATCGAAACTGATATAGAATAACTGGAACTTAATTGGGTTCCTTATATCGAAACTTTGTTTACAGACAGCATTGTCAAAATATAAACATTTCGCTCGATCACACTACCTAAAACACATTTCATAGATAAGTATAAAACGGTTATATGTGTAACAAATACAATTAAAACGTGTTAGGATGATCCATGTTTACTTGTAACAGGAATACGACTGATAGATAAATGAGAGATAGCCGTGATAAAGTTTAAGGGCACGTGTCTTTACACGTTTTGCTAAGCAGACCTAACTCGTGCGGATCAAATCGTTACACTGCTCTATAAGAAGTACAGTAATCTCATATAGGTCAAATATAACATGAGATGTGAATAAAGCTAGAATATTGAATATACAGCGTGTAACAAAAACCCTATCCGATCCCTAAGAGTATTATTCGGTATCGTTCTGCGAACACATATAGGTACGTATAAATTAAATGAATTGGACATTATTATTTTTCTCCAGTGAAAATAGATAAATTAAAACTGATCCAAAGCAACACTGACCGCTCCTCAAAGTTCACGTTACTACCTACAGTTTTGTGTCAAAGATGCCGCCTATGCGAGACGGTTCATGAAATGTACCACCAATACGCCTTTATTGGATCGGATAGGGGTTTTGTTACATATTGTATATATAGACCTTCTAAAGATAACAATACCAGCTTGTACCGAAGTGTCGCACTGCTGGAAAAAATATCTTCGTTTAAGGAGAACACAATCACTGCTTTATGGGTTGGCGATTTTGATTTGTTTTTAACCAAGGTCCTTCAAATTGTGCCTATGCAATAACCAAGAAAGCAGGTCTAGTTTGAAGAAGTATTTATAGCATAAGATTACTACAACTTGCGAAAACGAATCTAGTAATATAATCACCACGAAATCCTATAACTAAATACCTTTTAAAAGACAAATGGACAAGAAAAAAATTACTAAGTACGTAACCAACGCAATATACATTTGTATTACATATAACTAGGTGCTAACTGCTAATACATCAATATAACATTGACCTTATCTACTTATACAGTTATGTCCGATACATAGTTCAATGTTCTACAATATCTTAACGCGTTTGACACTGAACATAATTATACTCATAAAAAAAATTGTTCCTATGTCTCACTTACCAGCAAAAGCTTTTTTAATAGAATTTCGAAGTTGCCTTTTGAGAGTACGAGATAGTCGAGGCGGTTTGGTTCAAGGCCCATCTTCTTAATATTCGCGACGGAGGAAAATACCTCCCTGGCAGCGGTTGTTGCGTCAGATCCATGGACACTGTAGTAGTCATTGCGGTCGAAAATCCTCACTGTTGTAGCCGGTTTCTGGAAATTTCGTAAGTATTGGTAATTAACGAGAAATATTGAAGTACCTCCTTGACTTTTTGTTACATTATAAAGTATGTACACGTAAAAAATATTATTGTCTACAATCAGAATTCTAAGTTTTACTAATATTGAGATAAGAAAAAAAAAAGATATAAATGAATTACTCAGAATCTTAACGTAAACACCAAGTAAAAAAACCAAGTAATAATAAAGCAGAAAAATATTATAAGGTCAAGATATAGTATGATTTATACTACGATACTTTTCCTCGACATGTTGATGTCCTATTTTTAAATAAGAGCAATGTCACATAATTATGTATTGTTTTTATTACCTATAACCTAGCTGAGTGCCGCGGTTTCATTCGCGTTGTTCTAATTTCCGTAAAATTACGATTTTCTATTATTTTAAGAATGGCCCTGCCGTTTTGAAGATTGCTCAGAGCAAGCAGGCAAAAAGAAAGAAAACAAATAACCGTATGAAATTAAACGACAGTTCTCGTCTATACAATTTTGATATTACAAACAACACACACTTTTTTATATATATATAATATATATGTATTTTAAAGCTTACTAGCGATGTTTGTTATCCTCTCGTACTAAGCTAAATGCTTGTGTAACGAGTGTGTTCGAGTCGGTAGTGCATGAATGGGTGGGATTCCAATCGGCAGCCACATGCTCGCAAGTCAGACGCCCTAGCCATTAGGCTACCGCCGCTTTCAAATTGATTATGATAGCATTTTTACCCTTGACTTTGTCTAATTAATTTTGTGTGTTATTCTTTCAATAAAACTTCATTGTGTAGGTTAAATAGCTTTCTAAAACTACAACGACTCAAGGATTAGCTTCGTAAACTTAAAGTAAATTGGAATTTCTACTCGAGTTTAATTAAACAAAATTGTTCTCAATATTTATTATTTCACGAAGTTGTGCATATCGGGTAATTTGAAGAGTGATAAGAACATGCAAAGGTCATCAAACTAACCAGAATAGTATGATTTGCTGTTTCAGAGACAACATTATCTATTACAATGTAAATATACTTTGTAAAGCATAGTACAGAACATATCGGAATTATTTAACACCTACTCAAAACTTACTAAGCTAAGCACCTTATGAATGACTCTGTTCATAAGTAATGAATGAAGTCACAGCCACTGAATCATTAATACACAAACCTATGCTTTGACAATCACCAATATAAATAACAATGATCAACTCAAGGTTTTGGATTCAAGATTTAGTTTATTTGCAAGTCCGTTTCTGAGAATAAAAGATCACTCATGCTCCGGTCGGGGGTTATCGCGCACAAGATAGAAAACTAAAGCTCAATAAATTGGCGCGCTCTGAACAACCAATGTCAGTATGCGACGCGGCAATCGTGGTGTGAAGTTTCAATATTTGTGTTAGTGAATATTATTTTAATTAGGTAAGTAAAGTTTAATTAGTTTATCAATTATCTTGTGCAGAACTTTGTGCAAAACTGAAATGTTGATTACAAATTTTGTTTAACTACATTATGGATACATAAAGTTAATAATCGTTTTGATTGAATAAAAAACTTATTATTTAATTAATTTAATATTATTTCATTTATTTAATAATAATATTATTTTATTAAATAAATAAATAAAATAAAATTATAGGATAATGTTTTATTTAAAATTTGTTATAGTGTTTTGTTAATGTAGGCAGTAATTTGATTGATATAAGAATAAAATATCAATAAATATATTATCTAAATTAATGACCAAACTAGTAACAATGATTTTTTCTTATTTCAGTGTGTGTCAGTAACTTCAAAATGAGACAGTTTATAATATTGGCCGCGGTTACGGCTCTAGCCGTGGCTAAGCCTGAACTTTATAAAGAAAAGGAAGATTTCCAATTCTCAAGAAGCTCTACCGATGAAGGAAGTAAATCTGGGTTTTACGGTGCTCAGAGGGGTAATATGGGCGGCAACTATGAACGTGCTCATAACATGGATTCTCTAGCACAGAATCAAATGAGCGGCCTTGTTAGACAAGTCGAAGGAGAATTAGGCGACGGAGCTAAAATGAGAGCTGGAAGTGTATATACTGCTGCCAACTCCAGAGGTACTTATGGTTCCAGACATTATGACCTAAGCAACCTTGCGGGTCGTAACTTCCAAGAGAGCTTATCACACGATAACGCGCAATTAAATTCAGGGCTTTCATCGTCGGCATTTGATAATGCAGCATACAGTAATAGACACTCTCAAAATTCGCAGTACGTGGCTACCGGATATCAAGCTGCAGAACATACGGGACTAAACCTACAGTCCGATAGTCTGCAGTCGTTAGACAATGCTGAAGGACGGTACGATTATGGCAGGCAATCAAGCCACAGACAGGATGCAGCATATGCTGGGTATGGCACTGCTGACTTACATTCAAGTAACTATGGTTCAAATGTTCAAACTAGGCTGATAAGTGCCACACCGGTGAGAATTATTGTAAGGCCGGGTACAAAAGTTGCGATACCTGTATCTGCTCAAACTTACGACGATAGGGGGTCACTGACAAACCAAAATTACCTCAATAGTGAAGCTGAAGTTTTAGCTAATGACAAACAACGTACTGTTTACAGGCCTAGTAACGCAAAGCATTATGAAGCGTCTTATAACTACCGTAAGCAATGGGAAAAACATGATACTATTCCTGCGACCATATCTATACCTACGTCTACAGACAACCCTTTCCCCAGAAACAGTGAGCTGTATGAGGATAACCGCGCACGTGCTTCTAATGACAGATATGAGGCTAGTAGACTCGATTCTCAAAGATTGCACTCAAGTAACGTATATGGTGGATATGATAATGTTAAATCTGCATCTCATCGATCTAACTCAAATTACAATACGCAACAACAAAGAGCTTCATCCGTCGCTGATTCAAATGCTTATACTGTGGCTGGATATAATGCAGGATCACAAGGAGTTGCATCAGAAACTGATTTATATGGCCGACATCGCAGTCAATATAATGGAGGGGCTATATACCACGGAGCTGCGCTAGATTCGAGCTCTTTGACTCAGGCGGCAGGATTCAATACTGCTTCAGCTGCAGATTTAAACAGCCAAGTTGAAAGTCTTAATTCAAAACCAAAAAGTTACCAATCTTCGTATTCTTACCATAAATCATGGGAGCGTCAGGGGGATCCTTACGTAATAAAGCCAGCGTCTAGTGGAATGTTCGATGGACAATCACCTCAAAGATTGACGAGCGCAACGAAAAGTCAAGGGTATGCAACGTCTGGATCGCATTACGGGCATTCACACCAAAGCAGTGCGGACTGTGATGAAAACGGACATATACGCGTAGCTCGTTCCCATAACTCCAATCCTTACTATGAAACACAGCAACAAAGTCAAAATTTGGAAGATTTTGGTCAGCAAGCTGAAGATTTAGGGCAACAAACAGTAACTGATTGGGATCAGCAGCAATCTCAAAGTACATGGGATAAAGCTGAAGATTTAAGTCAACAGACACAGCAAACTTGGGACAAATACGAAAACTTAGGACAACAATCCCACAACACATTTGACAAATTAGAGAACCTTGATCAACAAACTCAAAGTAAGTGGTAAATATCACGTTAACAACAACTACAAAACATAATAATGTGTAACATCGGACATGTTACTTCATTGCGTGTCATCTATTTTAAGTTCCAACTAACTGTAAAAGTTTGTTTAAAAAGTCGGAATAATGAGAAATTTCTAAGTATATCGGCAAAAACATAACAAAATAAATGAAACCGTCTTTATCACTCAATAATACTGACTTTTTATACAGATACTTTAATACAATAATATAGAAAATGTTTATCACTTTTTTATCAATATTATAACGACTTTCTGTTTCTGTAACCAATAATTTTAACAATATACCTACTTATCTTACCAGTGTTGTATATAATCCCTTATGGTGTGGCTTAATAACGTTTTTTTAATAGTTTATTTACATTAAAATTTAAGAAAAAGTAGATTTCATTGAATTATTACACTGTGCTGGTAAAATATGTATTACAAATATTAACTAAGTGTTCTTAATGTAAATAACTAACTTTTTCGTAAAAGGTGTACTTATTTCATAAAAACATTGGTGGAGGATTCATATGGTTGATGGCATTATGTTACATGGAATCAGAAATCATTAACCCTCAGCTATACATGGTTGTGGTTTGTAGAAATGTGTAGTTTAAATAACAACTAGCTTTCAAAACATTCAAGTAATCACTGTTACAAAAGAGAACGGGAATAATTGTATCTTCTTAATCTAGATAATCTGGGACAACAAATTCAAGATTCGGAGACTGAGATAGGAAACAAACCTTCGGATTTTGGTCAAGAATCACAACATGAATGGGATTTCAGTAACACCGGCCAGCAAGTACAAGATAAACTTAATGAACAAACTCAAGACTTTCAACAAACTTACGTACCAGAAACTCCTTTGTTTACACAGGAATCACAACAAGAGACCAACAATCAAAACTCACATCATATGAATGTATGGGATACATTTGGATCTCACCAAAGTGAAACCCATAAATTTCCATCTCAAGATGAGCATACAACTGTTAATGGACATAACGTCAATTGGCATTCAATATCTGAGCATGAACATGCTCATAGTTCATGGAGTAATTCTCAACAAGCACACGAATTTGGTCACCACATTGAACACAGTAATACTCAGGGGCATTCTACACTAATTAATGGAGATCGGAATATTCACTCCTACATCCAACACAATGAGGGGCAAAACGATGAAAACTCTGGTCACGAATTCCACAATTCATATGGCAACAATAAATGGAATGCTTATGCAAATACTCATGATCTATCAACAAATACCAACAGTAACTCTGATAATACTTTCCAATCAAATTCAGCACCTCTATCAAAATTGTGGAATAAATTAAATAACATTGAGCAGCTATCAATACCATCATCAACAAACGAAGGTAATGCATACATACACAAAGTAAATGACAATTCCCAGACAAGTTTACAAAATTCTGACATTGATTTTCAACAAAAACAAATCAATCATACAAGTAGTGCAACTCAACAACAGACTGAAGACAGCAAAACAGTTATTAATAACACAAATAAAACCAATGAAACTCAAATTGAAAAAGAAAGTAGTCATGATATTGAGAGGCCACAAGACGTAGGCCGTGGAGATATAAGTTCTGAAGATTTAACTCAAGATTTAAAAGACGACAATAAACACTACAGGAATCCAATCACCGCTACAGACGATCAAACACACAAAAAAGAGGATAAAAATAATAAAATTGACTTAGAAAATGATAATTCTAATACAGAATTGAGTGTTTTGGGCTTAAACCAGCAAAATTCAAAGGAGCAAAGAATCCAACATACATTTAATGTAATGAATACCAATACCACAAGTACACAAAACAATCTTATTTTGACCCATGAACAAAAACTAAATATAACTGAACAAAAAAAAGAGTTAAACATGAATTTTTCAAGTAATGACGATGCACTTAAATATTTCCAAATAAGTGGAGTTCACCCACCAGAATATGTTGGACAACAAGAAAACCTAGAGCAACAAAATTTGCAAGAATTTGGACCGCAGGAAAACATAGAACAACACAATTTGCAGAATTATGGTCAGCAGGAAAACCTGGAGCAACAAAATTTGCAAGATTTTGGCCAGCTGGAAAATCAAGAACAGCAAAATTTACAAGATTTTGGTCAGCAAGTAAATTTAGAACAGCACAACATACATGATTTAGGACGGGCAGTAAATCTTGAGCAAGAAAATTTACAAGATTTTGGGCAAAAAAACTTAGAGCAACAAAATTTACAAGACTTTGGGCAGCCACAAAACAATGAACAACAAAATTTGCAAAACTTTGGAGAGCATGAAAAACTGGAACAAAATTTACAAGAGTTTAATCCCCAAGAAAACCTTGAACAGCAAAATTTAGAAGATTTTGGGCAAAGAAGCTTAGAGCAGCAAAATTTGCAAGATTTTGGGCAACAACAAAACTTAGAACAAGAAAGTTTTCATGATTTTGGGCAACAACAAAACTTAGAACAACAAAATTTGCAAAACTTTGGAGAGCATGAAAAACTGGAACAAAATTTACAAGAGTTTAATCCCCAAGAAAACCTTGAACAGCAAAATTTAGAAGATTTTGGGCAAAGAAGCTTAGAGCAGCAAAATTTGCAAGATTTTGGGCAACAACAAAACTTAGAACAACAAAGTTTGCATGATTTTGGGCAACAACAAAACTTAGAACAAAAAAGTTTGCATGATTTTGGGCAACAACAAACTGGACAAAACTATGGACACCAAAGTTTAGATCACACTGATTTAAAACAGTTTGATCAACATCTAAGTTCCGAGAACTTGGATGAACCACAATCTGATTTGCAAAATCCAGCAGAAATTGCAGAGCCTGTTTTTGTAAAAAAAGAAAATAAAGATACACATTCAAGTTCAATTTCTCAAGAAAGCCCTAAATCAGAACTTGTTTCTCCAATAGAGACAGAGACTGAAAAGCCTGGATTTTGGAAGTCTGTAGGCAATAAATTTTCAACAGCTAAAAGCAAAATCTCTTCATGGTTTGGAAGTTAAGTTAAGTTAAACCACCAAATTAAATAACTTTAATGATTAAATTTATTCTTGTAACTAGTCATAATAATATTTTGACTTGACATAATGTTAGTGATGTAATTTATGTAAATTAATGAATGAAGCTTAGTATACTTATGTTAAAGAACACAGTGAATCTAGGTATATTATATGTCAAAACATAAATTAATCAAATAAATATTACCTCTGGCAGCGACTGAAATAATTTCACAAATGCTTGCTGCTGGACAGAATCTGTAAGAAGAATGATAATTATATTATTATATGTAATATGATTAATGTGATAAATGGATGATGTGTTTGCATATGATTTTGTGAATAAAATTATTGAGTAATACTTGTTTTTTGTCTTTTCTTTATATACCAGGTTTATATGGCAAGACCCTGCATTGAATAAAGTTACTTAGAATTTTAATAAATTACATTAAAAATAGTTCAAATATGTACTTTTAATGAATTTGATATTATAGTGAACTGATATAGTTAATTATCTTATTACTTTATTCCTCGATTATATACAATATGTAATTAGATATATAATTTATAATAACATATCTATGCCCAGTTATGCACAATAGACAGGTTGCCTTTCCTTAAGGTATTTATTGTTAAATTCTTGTCAACCTCTTAATCAATTATTAATTAAGATTAGAAATGTAATACATACTTTCTATGTGAGATCAACTAGATACCGGTTATAAATATATTATTTAGTAAGAACTGTTTTAGAACTTTGTACCTAATTGTTTCCTCATTATTTAGTAATAGGTACCTATGATCCCTAAATTTTTCACACCAGTTAGGAAGCGATGAAAGGGGAATCAGGGGGCTATCATGTCATGGATGTTTTAAAAGTGATATTTTGTAGCATATATAAATTTAAATACTTAAATGAGTATTAAATTTGAATGATTTTGTCTTATTTTTTTATTATGTTTTGCCTCTCAAGGCAATAATATTATTGTAATCAGCTTTTAATAATCTTAACAACAACAATATATCTTGGGACAATCTCACACACGGCCATCTGAACCCAACCTAGGCAGAGCCTGAGTGGGAATCGAACCCACGACCTCCGGCTTAGCAGTCAGGTTCACTAAAAACTAGACCAACAGGCCAGTCAATAACAATAAGTATTAACATTATTTGTTCCAGAGACAATAAATAAAAACGACAAACAATCAATGCATGTTTAAAAAGTATACTATTTCTTCATTGTTTTGATAAAAGTTAGGCAATATGTTTAAGTATCGAATATAGTTTGAAGTGTTGAGGTTTTTAAGTTTGCAGACACAGGAAGAAAGACTGGTTTTATTTATATTAATTTTTATTAGAGTTCACACAAACATATTACAACAGCCATCTTAGCTTCGACAAGAGAGAGTGCAATCATAGACAATCTCTACATTTATTTTTAATTGTCTATAGGTACTCCACAAAGTTAGTAATCCACCATAAAAACCTAATTACGTTAACACCTTCTCCTATTATTGCAATTTTCTAAATAAATTCAATAATATTAACTTACTAACTTAAACTTGTAGAGCAACATTACAAACAATATAAATTCTATTCTTATTTTAAAAATTTCTCACAATGGAATTGAAATTTATCTTTATACAAAGGTTTTGTAAACATATCTGCAATTTGTAAATTAGTAGGACAATATTTTATATCAATATTACCTTTCTTATAATTTTCATGAATGAAATAGAACCTTACATCAATATGTTTTGACCTCTTACTAAATGAACCTGTTTTTATCAATTGAATTGCGCTTTGATTGTCAACATTCAAAAATATTTTAACATTCTGACCAATCAACTCATATATAAATGATTTTAAATATAAGCATTCCTTAACACAATCTGCAGCTGCTATGTATTCAGCTTCAGTAGATGACAAGCTTACAATAGGCTGTCTCTTTGAGCACCATGATATGGGTCCTCCTGATAACATAATAATAAATCCAGTTGTACTCCTTCTTGTTTCAATACAGCCTGCATAATCTGAATCACAGTATGCACGTAACTCAGTAATATCTTCTCCTGTCTTATACATTATTCCTTTTGATCTTGTCCCATTCAAATACTTCAATATCTTCTTTACAGCTAATACATCCTGTTTAGATGGATTTTCTAATCTTTTACTAGCTTCATTTACAGCTTGACTTATGTCTGGTCTTGATCTAGTTGATAAGTATAACAGTCCTCCAACTAATTCTCTATAGGGAAAGTTTGATGTTTCCATTACATATTCAATCTTCTTATCTGTATTACATGGTGTATCTGCTGGTTTAGAATCAAACATATTAAATTTCCTGAGTAATCTTTCAATATAGGTTTTCTGATGCAATATTATTCCATTTTCACTTCTTATAACTTCAAATCCTATATAATTTGTGGGTTTTTCAAAAACTTTTATTTTAAATTCCTTTTCCAGATGATTAAGTACTTTTAACAACTTTCCTTTATCTTTACTTATAGCTAGTCCATCATCAACATAAATTGCAATTATTATTGTTTTGTCTTCTGTTGAAAATACACATTGATCTGTTTTAGTAGGCTTAAATCCAAGTTTTAGCATAGTTTCAGTGAATTTCTTATTCCATGTTATTGGAGCTTGTTTAAGTCCATATAATGCCTTCCTTAAACGACAAACTTTATTAAGCTGGTTTTCATATCCTTCAGGAATATTCATAAAAATGTCTTCATTCAATTCTCCATACAAAAATGCTGTTTTTACATCAAATGTAACCATTTCATAGTTCTTTGAAGCAGCAATTGCTAATACTGTTTTTAAAGCTGATTGACTAACTACTGGACTATAAATTTCTTGGTAGTCAATGTCCTTTTGTTCAAAACCTCTAGCTACGAGTCTTGCTTTGTATGTTCCATTTTCTTTTATACAAAATACCCATTTATTTGAAAGTATTTTATGTCCCTTTGCCTTTTCTAAATCAACTATTTCCCATGTATTGTTGCTTTCTAAGGAATTCTTCTCTGACTCTATGGCCTTCTCCCAATTCTTCTTTTCAGCAGACTTCATGACTTCACTATAGGTAAGTAATACATAATCTTGTAGGTAAGTTGGTTTCTTTATTTGTCTTCTTGGTCTTATAGTTTCTATCTCTTCCTCAATCATGTTATTTTCTGTATTTTCATTACTTTCTATTTCTTCTTCTATTGTAGCTGGAACATTTTCTTCTACTCCACTATTTTGTATTTCATTATAACTCTCATTATTTTCTTGTTCATTGATAGTCTTCTCTTCATCACTGTCTAAAAATAATTCGGTAGTTACCTTTCTTCCTAGTATATTACTATCCTCTTTTCTTATATTTTTAATCTCATCAAATATAACAATATCCCTTGCTATTTCTATTTTTCTTTCTTTTTCATTCCATAGTCTATATCCATTATTACTATATCCAACCATTATTAACTTCTTACTTCTCGGGTCTAGTTTTTTAATGTTTGTATTCAGTTGTTTAGCATATACTTTACAACCAAATTTCTGTATATTAGCTATGTTAGGTCTTTTACCATACCACATTTCATATGGTGTTTTATTTTCCAATGACTCACTTGGTAGTCTATTTATAATGTATGTAGCACAGTACATGGCTTCACCCCACATTTCTTTTCCAAATTCAGAATCAAACAGCAATGCTCTGGTTTTATTCAGTAGTGTTCGGTTTAATCTTTCTGCCTTGCCATTTAATTGAGGAGTGTATGGTACTGTAAAATCTAGTTTTATTCCTTTTTCCATGCACCATTGTCTAAAATCATTACTTGTGTACTCACCTCCATTGTCACATCTTATAGTAGATACCTTTTCATTTTTTTCTCTTTCAGTTTCTTGTATGTAGTTTGTCAACTTATACTTAACTTCACTTTTGTACTTTAGTAGGTAAATCTTAGTAAAGTGGGTGTAGTCATCCATGACTGTTAATACATAACTATAATCATCATATGTTTTATTTTCAAATGGTCCACAAACATCGGTATGTATGATTTGTAATGGTCTTGTGGCTCTTGTTCTTACTGTATCAAATGGTAGTCTTGTTTGTTTTGCTTGTGTGCAGATTTCACATTTATCCAATTGTTTATCATCTTGTATTTTTATCCCATCTACCATTTTTTGTAATTTATCCATTGTAGTTTTTCCTGGATGTCCTAATCTCGCATGCCATTCTTGAGCAGTTCCATACTCTTTCATTAATAATGTCTTTTCTTCTGTATTATTTATATTTATTTTATACAAACCATTTTCTTTTTCTCCAGTTAATACTAACTGTGAATCTTTGTAGATTTCAACTTTATTTTTAGTAAACACAACAGATCCTTGGTTATTCGTGACTGCATCAACTGACAACAGATTTTGTGATAACTCAGGAACAAACAAAGTGTTATTCAAACAGCAAATGTCACCTTTCACAGTTCCTTGGCCTCGTACTTCAACATTTTGGTCATTAGCCGTTAACACTGTTGACTCTTTATTTTCAAAATTTGATAATATCTGTATATTATTTGTCATATGAGCTGTACAGCCCGAATCCACTATAAATTCTGTGTTCTTCTCTTCTTTTGGTATAATTAAAAATGTCGTATCTTGCTTCTTATATTTGTTTTTATTAAAGAAACAATTTTCTTCCAGGTGATTTGTTTTCTTACAAATTTTACATTGCATTACCTTATATCTGCAGTCTTTTTCTTGATGGTTATACTTTTTACATATTGAACACATTTTGCAGTCCTTTTTAAAATGTCCTGTTTTATTGCATTTGAAGCACTTCATGCTCAAATTGCCTTTTTTCACAGCTCGGAATGCCAGCTGATTATCTATTTTATCCTCTTTCTTGTTGTTAATCCTATTTTCCTCACTTAATAATCGATTAGTCAAATTTATTAAAGTCTTTTTATCTTCTGAAGTAGATTCCCAAGCAGTGATGAAATAATTTAATTTATTTGGTAAACAAGTGAGAATTTTTGACATCACCATTTCTTCATTTATTTTTTCTCCCATTTGATTTAAGCGAAACTGTAGATTTTCAATATCCGTAATCATTTGACTAAGTGACCTATTATCCTGTTTGTAATTAAAGAACTCTTGCAACAATGATGACTTATTTCTTTCTTCCTGCCCTTCAAATATTTTACACAGTTTCCCATACATTTCTTGGGCATTCTGACATCCTAAAATATGACTTTTCAGCTTTCTATCTATTGTAGTTATGATGATCTTTTGTACCTTGGCGTCTCTTGTACTAAATTCTTCAGTTTTCCTTATTTTCTCCTGTGTTTCTTGTACTAACACATCATTTAATTTCGCCGCCTTGAGATAAATGTTGAATTCAAATTTCCACAAAAGGAAACTTTCTCCATCTTTCAATTGTTCTATTTTTACTTCCTCCCTTTCCATTTTTGTTATATAAATATTCCGTTTTTTTACCTTTTCTTATTTTCTTATCTTGTTTTTTAGTTTCACGACCAAGCCGCGCCGCCTTTTGTTTTTTTTTTTTCTTTTCTTTTTATTCACTATTTTCCTGTGTCCACCGGGTTTTTAAAGCATCTGGGCCCATAACCTGTTGAGGTTTTTAAGTTTGCAGACACAGGAAGAAAGACTGGTTTTATTTATATTAATTTTTATTAGAGTTCACACAAACATATTACAACAGCCATCTTAGCTTCGACAAGAGAGAGTGCAATCATAGACAATCTCTACATTTATTTTTAATTGTCTATAGGTACTCCACAAAGTTAGTAATCCACCATAAAAACCTAATTACGTTAACATGAAGAAAGCATTTCATATTGAACATATCATTTTATTTTTCTTGTGAAAATGTGTTAAAGCTTTGAATTAGAGCTACTACGAACTTACCCAAGCTTAATGCGTGTATAGGCTGCAATGAGGACATGATCTATTAATATTCAATAGAAATTCAATAAACATTTAATAATCGATACTAAATTGATTTATTGGAACTCTTGAGACCGAGCGGCGAACGAAACTTTACGAAACACAAAAAAAGCCGCCAAGGCGCTAAAGGTTGTCACTTGTCAAAAGTTCAAAACTGTCAACAACACGAAAACAAATAACAAACAAAACAAAGAATGTTGCCGTATTGAACTAACTAAACATGACTTTTTTTAAACATTAATGATTAACAACATTGATCATCACTAACGACTACTTTCTTTACTAATCCATCTAATAAACTCTTAAGGAAAAGACCAGCACTTACTTTACAACTTGCATTTTTATTGTCTAATTAATTATATGTATATTATTTACTCCTTAATACTCCATTTTATTCGCGCTGACTCAAAGGAAGGGTAATTTATCACTCGGAGTACTTGGCGCGCGATGTGATTTCATCGGATCGATGTGTGGAAATCTTTTATTTAAAAAGACTTGGTTTCAAGTCTAAATATATTTACGTCTGAATGTGGTCTAGTGCAGGTGGTGCTGGTGGTGTGATGTTTAGTCAACGTCAAATTTAAAATGTCAGGTTGCTTAAAAAAATTGAGCGTACTGCTGTAGAAGCTGTTATCTTCGTTATAATTTATTTTGTTAGCATAATATGTTGATATTTAAGTGCGGGCTGATCATATTAACATCCACATACATTTTATCGTAAGTATTATATCACGAAAGTGAGAAATAATTGTTTCTAAAGGGGAACATATTTTTTGTTTTGTGTTTTAAATACATATTCCTAAATAGCTAAAAAGTGTAACACGTAATAATTAGTAAACAAATGGTTCCAAGTGATAACACTAAATATATTATAATTGTGTGGTCCCTAAACAGTTATTTGTAACAAATATTTTTGAAATTTAGATATGTACTTTCACTTTCATTTGGATTGTTTTTTTATTGGTAGACAGATATAAAATGTTTCTTTTTTTCAGGCTTTGTTTTCAAGTGTCGCAAGAGACGAATTCTTTGGATACTGGCCTTGCTTTTTTTTACATAGCCAGCGCAGCAATAGGTGAGAGGGATTTATGTTATATAAAGTCAGTGTTGAAATCTTGTACTGTTGGTGCAGTTACACTTATAATGTTATGTATACATTTTCATGTTTTGTAACTAATGATTGTTATACATGTCATTTAAGGGATATGTTTGTTTTATTATGTTGATGCAGATTGAGTTTCATAATATGAATTTAATTATGATGCATTAATATCCTAAAAGGTAGATTAAAAGGTGGTAAAAGTTTAAACTAATCTGGATACTGATCTCACACAACATTATATGAAATTACTGTAATTTTTATCTATGGCAGCCAATAAGGAGAAATCCTGAACTTGAATTATTCATAGTAAATAATTTAAAGTTAATATATATTTAAAGTTTTCACCTCAAGAATTTATTTAACTTTTATTACTTTTAAAATTTGTTATTGCGATAATAACTCTTAAAAAAATGAAAGAAAAACTTACACTTAGTATTATTAACTTGATTATGAGCCATTTTGGAGAGCAATTAGGCAATTGTAGTTTTTATTTAACAATGCAATTTAGTATATAATTTTTGAATGCAGTGTGTTAGTGTGTTTATGGCGTTCATGCTTCTAACTTCATATAATTATCATGATTTTCATAATATTTATTGTCGGGGTCTATATTAACCTGTCCAGAAATATCTATAATATAAATATAATATCATTATGATTAAATCATTCTTGCTAAATTAGTAAATATTTGAGAAAGTTGGGTATAAAGAATCATTAACATACTTGTATGTATGTAATAAAGAAAGTTTGGGTTAACCTAAGTAGTATCATGAATACATAATTATTTGCAAATTAATCACTCGAAAGACAGCGGGGCTTAAGAACAATAGCAGTGGCACACCGGTGTGACAGCCGGTACGATATTGGTTAATGCAGACCCTAATCATTACTAATGTTTGTGTGCTAACAATATCTCTTTTTACAGCTGGCAAAATTTTATATGACAGATACCAGCAAATACATATACTTGGTTCATTAACTCCAAATCCAAATGTTACTTCCTTTGCAAATAGGATAGCTTCCTTTTCAGCCTCTTTCCTCTCTTTGGGCTTCCTGGTATATTTCTTCCTTTTCCTGTTTAAGGTAAGATCATTGAATAACAATTTTAAAGGGATTTATAAATTTACCTGCAACCTAATATTTAGTTTGTGAATTGATTCCAAAGGTTTTTAACACCATGTTGAGTACATGCACAGTGGCCCAATCAATAGGCTAAGTGCGGAAACGACCCCGGAAACCAAACCAAACCAAAACACCATGTTGTATTCTATTAAAATGTGGTGCACATGCTGCAACCTAGATTCTTGACATAGCTTTTTGAATTTTCATGATACAATATTAAAGCATAATTCTAATATCAAAATAACACACAAATGTTTTAATTCTAATTACTAAAATTCAGGTTGTCTGTCTTACTGGTAAATTACAACATACCTATTTTGTATGTAATCATTAAATAAGACTAACATAATATATTATTTCATAAACCATGTTGCATTAGGTATAATGAGTTTCGTAAAATACCATACTAATATGAGTTGCAAATTCATGAGCATGAAGTTATTTCATTAACAAGTACTGTTACACATTAATTATGTAATTGTTTTGCAGGTGGATAATCTTTGTCTAACGGCATTGAATATTTTTATATGTGGATTTGGCACTTTATACATTTGGATGCAGGTATGTGCAATAATATAATAGTACAGTACCCGGCAGTTAACTTGGCAAGAGTTGTTATGAGTTCCTCTCATATTTTAACATTCCAATGTACATACCTACATGTTTAAAAAAAAGTGTTTTTTTTTAGATTACTAGCAGAGATATGATACAGTTGAGCAATAAAACTGCTTTTGTTGCACATAGAATATGAAAATATGCTCTCACTACTCCAAAACATTGCCAAGTTACTTGCCGACAACTATATAATACCGTAATTTTGTGTTTAGTTTCAGCACTATTTTTAATTTACATTAATTAGATTAAGAAGAGACTTGAATGTTCTTAATATAATTAATATTGTATCTTGCAATAAGTATAATATTCAACGACTAGACGACCTGTATAGTCGAGGGCACACACCGGTTTTCAAGGTGTCGCTGGCTCCGAGGTCCCGGGTTCGAACCCCGGACGGGTCAATGTAGAAAAAACTTTTCTACATTGTCTCGGGTCTGGGTGTTTGTGGTACCTTCGTTGTCTCTGATTCCATATCACGAGTGCTTTAGCTACTTACATTGGTTTCGTAGTAATGAATGTGATGGTGTCCACATTTTTTATTTAATATTTACTATAGGAGGTAGCATACCCAGTTTAGAAATCCCACTAATATTATAATTATTTTAAATGTCCCCCTCTCCCTAGTGTGACGTCACATATTTTACAGGTTTACATATTAGATAGGTCGTCTAGAAATAATGATTGCATTAAACAAGCAGATCCGAAATTTGTTTTATTTCAATTTAAGTTTTTTTTTTTAAATAACACCGCAACACATGTTTTACAGTTTGTCGTTAATAGTTAAATTTTCGTGTTTTACTTAACACTAAAATAGAATTTCATATGTGACGTCACGAAATTTAGGACACAAGTCGACCCCCTGCCTCCCCTTAAGGTGTGACGTAATTTATGATGGCCCCTCATCGGATAAACCTCTGTTAACACCAGGGGCGCAGCTAGTGGGTAAATAAACAACTACCACTTAAACGAGAACAGGTAGTACTTACCACTTAATAGAACTGGTGAATAGAAAGCGGTAGAAAGTTAAACACGAAATTATTGACTTATACGTTATCTCGTATTTTATATTATATATATCGCATTTTATAAATAAGTTCGCTGTTCAATAAATTGTATTCTATATTTTTTTAATTACCTTTTAGGTGTCCCACTACTGGGCAAGAGTCACACATAGGTATAAACATTTCTAATTCTGTATTATACATGTGACAAAAACATTAACGGATTATATAATACAGACAAGCTTAGCTCAAACTCGTAATCATAACGTACATAACAGTAGATCTTTATTGAACTTGCTTCAATGAATTGTGAGCTTAAGAAGAAGAATCTAAGACAATTTATATCTCGAATTTCCAATAAATAACAGCAACCTTCAGATTTATAGGGATAGGTACTGAAGATAAGGTACTAAAGTATTTTAAATCATTAAAAATAAGCTCCGTGCATTGGAAAACATGTTAGGCCGTTGGTCCGGACTGTCATACAGTGCATCTTTGATAGTCGATAGGTCATTACAATTCTGACAACCACTTTTACGATGGAATACAGTATTACCTAGTAATGGGTTGTGGAGATTAGGGTATTCAGCTAAATCCGGTAAGACTGGTAAGCGATCCCAGCAAACCTTGGGAAAAGGCTTTGTATAATGATGATCAACAATTAAGCGTCATTAACCTTCATGCCAAACTGTCGCAAATACGCAACCGTATACCGACTGACATATATTATGCGTGTGCGAATAGCTATCTACTGCCGACACGACACCCCTGTTAGCAGTATCATGCAGGCTCGGTTTTAATAACGATACCTTGTAGTAATAAAGAATAACTAAAAGTAGGTTTATACAGAATTAATTTAAAGGGAGTGCCTTTAAACAACTTTTCATTAAAACATATGTCACGTGACCTGTCACTTTGTATGAAAATTTCATTTTAAATTTTAAGATTTCGACCCAAGTTCCTTGGGGAAAGTGGTTTAGTTTTATGACCTGATTATGTCGTTGAATATACGCACTCCTTAAAAAATAATCCTGTATAAACTAGTAACTGTATCTATACATTTTTTATTTATTGTTCCAGTGCATCATCACGACATACATCTCAACTCTGTATTACGATAAAAGGTTAACAGTGTTTCGGCAATGGCTGGCCAATTTGAGCTTCCTTATTGTAATAATAATGGCAATATTTGGGACCGTAACATCATTTTTACCAATGAGTATGTTTCTATTTAATAATCTCTATTTAAATTTATAAAACCGCAACCATTGACATGCAAAACCGTAGATACAGCAGCGAACAAAAGTTACAGTGAAAACTGTCTTCAGTGATATTATATGACAGTATGAAACGAACATTTTTTTCGCAAATGCAACCTTATTTACATGGCATAAAATTGATTTGGCGATGCGAGACTTTGCAATGACTACCTTCCTGTTCATTTTTGAGGACGGATTCGGGACACTGACCATCTTGGGCTTGTTCCTTATTAATGGCCGTTACCTATTGTTTTGTAGTCTACGCGAAAAATGAGGATATGCGTATAATAATTTTACGTCTCTCCTCAATGAAGAATATGCATTTGTTTTAAAACAACTGTTAAATCAATGTAAATATAAAAATATGTATCTAAGAGTTCATTTTTACTGACTTTGCTCGGAACATCATATCGTCGTAATTAAAGTACTTCCTAACAAATAATCACTCCTCAAGTTAAATTTACGTGAAATGTACTAAAATGTAATAATGTATTTCTAGGTGGTTCCAGCGGATTTTACTTCTGTTTCATCATAACATCCTTATGCAGCAACATATTAGCGGCAATATTTTGTGTGTTTATACTGTCTTTTGAAAAAGAATACCAATATTTTTCGGAGGTAATTACTGCATTTTTTTTTGTGATTTTTATGTGTTGCGTAATTCTTTTTGAGGGTTTTGTGACATTAATGTTTATTTTATAAATATTTCAGGGTTTACGATCAGAGCTTCTGCTCGACGATGGCTGTTCGTTGGACAATGCATCATTGTCAGACGTAGATAGCATATTTGGGGCCCAAGAATCAACATCTAGTACAATCGTCATAAAGGGTAACATTAGCTGCGCTAAGATCTCCTGACCCGAGGCCGTGCCCGACACGGGCACGGTACTACAACAGTCGACTGCCGGAACCCCCATGTCTCTCTCCTACGGCAGCTTCGGTAACACTAAAGTTAACGTTATTAATATTAAGGAAAATCATTTTGATGACGAACAAGAAGACGGTCACGCCCTCGATGATAACGACAGCGGTATGTCATCCGAGGAGACCGACGACTCTCTCAAACTTAACTTAAGCCCTAACAATAATGATAACGTAAGTAAAAATGTAAGTAATTTGACAATTGTAGACGATAAACAAGAAGTAAAAACAAAGTGCCTAACTAATGAACCTCGATGTGCTGAGCACGGGAATGAGATTCCGAGTTGTTCGAGCGCTCTTAATCATGTAAGTGTTAATATTGAAAACGACGAAACCGGGCCTTACCAGGCCGAATCAAAAGATCTGATTATTGATAACAAGGTTTCAGATTATATTGTGATAGATCTGACATGTGATGTCGATAAAGTTCGTGCTTTATCAAAAGGGAAGAAGAAAAAGGCGGTCGGTACAAAAAATAACGTTGATTGTGATTATTCAAGTATACCTAGTGTAGAATCGAGCCAAAGTTTAGTTCCTGTTGTGAACAACGAAATAGTGAACACCGAGAATCAGAAGTTGCTCAGCTTATCCCTTTCAATACTTCTCGCTGCCTTGCTGCAAGCGATGCGCTGTTTCGCCCAGTTCTTAGAAGATATTGTGGTTCCTCAACGGTAATAATATATTGTGTTCCTTTGTATTTTTGGTGCAGTATTCATTATTATTATATAACGAAATATCAATGAAATTATATTTAATTACATTGTACAATTGCGTTTTATTTCAAAATCGCTCCTAAAGTCAAACTTACATCACACCACCATTATCCAGATGCTATCAACACTTTCGGGGTAATATCCATTTTAAACCTTTCTCGTTCTATCAGTTTTCTTCGACAATTATTTTAGGATGAATAAATAACATAACTCAATTGTAATAATAATTTAATAAATTATTGAACAATACACAATCGCTACTATTCACACACATCAAATAAATTAATGAGGTTATAGGTCATACACTAACCGATTTACTTACTATTTATTGTCTGATTATTATTTCACTAGTGGTTTATAGTGACGCCTCATTGATCACTGTAATCAGTCTATTATTTGTGTTATGGCACTTTTTCTTCCACTTAATAGAGTTTTTGGAGTGGATCTCCGGTGAGTTTGGGCGTTCAGGAATGGTGGATGCTTGCGGCGAAGAGTTTGCGACCACGATGGACCAGCGCCGGCCGCGCCGCTCGTTCAGGTTGGGAAGTTCGGCTATTAGATTATTTTCGTATTCACTTAACATTAAATAGTTTTCCACCTGAAACAGAAAAAATAAAATAAGTATAATTATGTACCTAAGGAATAAAAGTATTTGTAGTACTATCGTAATCGTAACCTTCAACCGCTTATAAATTTTCATCATAACTTAAGTACTTAGTAATTGTACTTAATATTATCTGAGTACCTATATTTTAATAATAATTGTAGTTATGATGTTCATGCAAAAACTGCTGTTTTCTGAAGAGACCAAAAAAATATAGGAGTACCCACCTACACCTACTCTAGGTAATGTTAACGTTATTCCTATAGAGTCAGCCATATCAGGTCAATTAATGATCTGGTAACAACCCCTGAGCGTATTACCTTATTACAACTAGTGATACAATCACCCCCGCAGTCTAAGTCCTCAAGCAAGTGCTCGGGTATATCCAGGTCTAGATCCAGGTCGAGCCCTCCTTCCTCGCTGATGCAGGTGAGCTCGGGCGGCACGTTCGGCGGCGGGGAGCCGAGGGTGCCGGGCCGAATGCTGTCCAGCAAGAGGTCGCGACCTGTGCGCCCTGGCGCTACTAATTCTGCTCCTAGAACTAAAACCGTCATGATATAGGTACACGTTAAAACAGATGATTTAAAGGTTCTGTTGTGGCTGCCGGCTGTAATGACCGGAATCGTGTGCATAAGGTTGCCCTGCTGGAGTTTCGCAGAGCTTGCGTAAGTGATCCCGCAGCTCCAGCAAAGGCAAGGACGGGACTGGGGTGTTTTTGGTCGGTGCATGTCCGACATATCCCCACGCTGTGCCAAAGAAATAGCGATTAACCCCGCCAAAAAAAAAAAAAGGTTCGAACTCCAGCCCTGCTTGTTTAAACTAAAATAAATGTAAGTCAGTGGTAGCAGACGATGAAAAAAAAAACATGTAGAAACCTGGTTCCCAAGGATCCATCGAAAACTCGCAAACGATGTAAGAGCATGATTTTATTTGTTTCCAGATGTTTTATGTGTACATTAAATTCGTATTGCAAACGATTGCTCTACAAAACGAATGTTCGGCGTTCCTAATTGTAGTAGGTATAAGGTTGAAAATGTTACCTAATGCGGTGGCTGCGCCTGCGGCGGCGCGCGGTTCCCGCTCGCGACTTCGGCTACGTCGCGACGGCTCGCACGTCGACTCACAATTTGCGGTACCCCCGTTTTCTCTGCAATTAAAAACACTGTGATAGCGTCTAAAATAATAGTTTCATCATACAATCTAAAATCTCTTGTAAAGTGAAAGTCAGCAATGTTTTAATTGATCGTAAACTTTAAATCCTTTTAGAGTATGGAAAGATAGATATAGATAACGAAATTACAAACATAAGAAGTTTTAATAATTAAGTTGTTACGTACTTGGTGTGTTTGTGCGCTACACTGCGCCGATGAAGATCAATGCAGAAGAGAGATAGAGATCCGATGAGAGAACAAGTCGAGCTGAAGTAGTAACCCGCTTTGCCGCCGCAACCCACGTTTATGTACCCTAAACAAAGTACAAAATTGACTAAGACAACTCAACTCCTGGTATCAGACACTCATCATCGAACGTATAGTCTATGGCTCACGCGCCTCTAGTATTGTGTTGTACTCTTGGAAACAAACCAAAGGAGCCTGCACTTCAAGAACCCATAAGTACCTTTTCGTGCGTGCTTATATCTGGCTCCATATCAGATTGATTCGGTAGTTAGTAGCAAAGAGGTATTGTGCTGCCATTAAAATTCCCGTGTGTTAACATCACTGTACTTAGTGTAGCTGCTCTATCTGTTGGTACGATAGTCAAGACCATTCAAATCCACTTCTACGATTTGAATAGGATTTTTAAGTGAAGCTAAAAACATCGTATTAAAATTAACAAGAATACATATAACTGCGGCAGACGATTTCTATAATCAATTGGCCTCTGGCAGTATGTATCAATTGAATCTTATTGCATTAAATAGCCATTATTCAGTTAAAGTACCTGATAATGGCACCCCGATGGCTATGGGCACGGCCTGTGAGCATTGCACGAAGCCCCAGGTGCGAGCGAAGTTGCGGGACCGCACTCGCTCGTATGTGTACATCTTCAGCGAATAGTGGTAGCCGCCGCAAAATATACCTGGAAATAATTGACGGGGAGATAAATTTTTGCACATAAGTAGATTGATTTCGATCCTACCCTGCGGATAGCTACCTATCAGATATATTTAGTGGAAGTTATTTTTTTTTTCATTCTTTGTTGCATTACATAAAAATAGCCTACATGTGAATATTTGAATGTTTCCGAACTTTACATACTTACATGGGTATCGATGTTGGTAAACTTAAAAGGTAGGTACCATTATTGGTGGAAGGAGGTTAACATGAAATAGGCAATTTAGTTATTAGAAGTATGTATGCATGTACCTAGATACTTAGCTACTATTCTTACTTACTTTCCTTCCTTTAATTACTTTCACTGATTAAATTTAAATAATTAACCCTAAATTATCTAGATAAGTAACAGTTATATGTATTATTTTAATTTTTTTACATTATGAAAATGTAAAAAAATTAAACAAAATTTACCGTAGACCCAAGCAAACAGGACGTATCCTCTGTAGGAACCCTCGACGGCAGTCAGCGCCATTGTCGCCAGTCCACACACGAACACGGCAGCCTGAGTGAGGTACTGGCGAGCTATCCGGCATTCAGCTGAGTTCTGTCGTACCAGCAGCCCGAACGCTGCACAGCCTACTGCCCAGGCCAAGCCAAGGTATGCCTGCAGGAGTTCTACTGTGTCACCTAGACCTAGAACATTTATTAAATCTTTCATTAGGGTTTTTATTTTGCAGGAACAAATCGTCATTTATACCTGAAATCTCAAAATGAAGTACTTAAATACATGCTTAGGCAATGTGAGCCTGGATTCAAGTCTTGGGCGTTCTTTCACATGTAGGTAAATACGAGAGCTACAAACTATTTTTACCTACAGTAAGTACAAAAAAACTAAATCAATAAGTACCTTCTTCTTCAGCATGATACGCCAAGTAGAATATAGGCGTGTTTATACCAAACGCCGATATCCCTGTTGACATTAGCAAAATCCTCACTGTTTTCGACTTCAGCGTGGAGAAATCGAAGAAAGGCTGCCGGTCATCGGTTTTGTTCCTATCTTTCATCTTCCGTTTGATCTTATTCTGATTCTTAAGGTGCAATATCGCTCGTCTTTGTGGGTGATATAGAGACGCGGACCGATAAAATGTGCCCAATATAAACGTTGCGAATACCACTCCCGTCACAGCCTGCAATCCTAGTCGCCAGCCTATCGCTCTGTAAGTAAGAAAAAAAAAACATTTCAAAATGAGATGAAGATATAAAAGTTTTATAGAAAAGAAGATAATTATTAAGCCAAGTGACGGTAGTCTAATGGCTGAGGCGTCGGAATTGCGATCATGTGGTGGCCGGTTCGACACCCACCCATTGCACTACCGACGTGAACTCACTCGTAACACAAGCATTTAGCTTAGCACGAATGGTTAACGAGAATACTAGTAATGTGCGAATGCTTGTATGATAAAAAAGCTCTTGACAGTTTCCATAATTAGAATGACCGAAGATTTCCTAGAAGTGTTTTTGTTTTTACCTTATGGCACCTTTGATGAACGTGGACATTACTGCAATGCCGAGCCCGCTGCCGCTGACGATAAATATTTCGACGAGCTCTCGTCTCCGTTTGAAGTATTGCGCCACCATCAGAGTCGAACAGTCCCTTGTCAGGCCCACGCCCACACCTACCACCGTCCCTAAGAATACAATAACAACATTAGGCACGTACACCAGGAAGTTTCTTAGTAGGTAAATGAGGCTAGCTAATGGATGAAATCGATAAAATCTACGTAATGATAACTCGTAGGTACCCGAAATATTACTGGAATGATATAAGTATCCACTGTGTTAAACCGAATGTGTTGTGCCACAGATCATAATTCTAGATAAGTAAGAAAACGTAGGTACCTATAGGTGGTTTTTAAAAAACCAAGAACAGGAAGTAGGTACCTAGGCTTAGAAAAATTAACATGATAGGTAGTTACTCCATTCAAAAATAACTATTAACAATGCTTCAGGGGAATCCTAGCATCTGTTGAAAAAGAAAAATTCAAACTCATTCGTAGCGCGGCCAAAATCCCTTAAGATAGCACCAAGTTATACTTCAACACGAACAAAAAACAGCTCTTCATTTTCCCTTCATAGATAAATTAATATATCTATATCTATCTAAGGTGGAACTGTTGCACATTTCAAGCAGGAAGCTGTTGGTCTCATCCGTTGAGGATATCATCGCTTGTTATATTTCGCAAGGGGAGCAGTCATATGACGTGCAATAAATCAACTTTTGATTAATAAAGCGAGTGCCAATTGAATCAAGGGTGATGGTATGGTATCACTGGGTACAATCTATGTATTACGAATAGGTATATAAACAAATCACCTAAGCAACACCATTAAAACTAATGTTTAAATCAATGATACCCTAAATAGATTGTATTTATGTTTTATTAAAGATTCGTGATTGATTACACACATTAATATGCAAATTAATGAATATATACGAGAGTTAATTGTGGTATAATGGTGAACGTGGTTTCATAAATTAAAGATTGTTAGGCAAATTAACTACTAGGCACTCGTGATTCAACTCAAAAGTAGGCAGATAACCGAATAAATACTTTGGTAGGCACCTGTTAACACTCTTCAAGCAATGGCTTAATATCAAAGAAGACCTACAGATATATAAACATCGAGCAAAGTAGGTATATTTTAACAAGGTAGCAAGGTAGGTAGTACCCATATGACGTGTATTTGTAAACCAAGCAAAAATCTGTGTCTAATTTAGCATCTTTGTCTCGGCGCTGCAACTAATGGTAGTCAGACAGATGTTACACAGAATTAAAGCTGGGGTAAGTTCTGATAAGTTAAATCGCGTAGAAACGCGCACTGAATTTAATCAGTTGAAATACGATTCGTGAGAAATAGATACGCGACTTTTTGTAATGTGTTCAATAGACATTGCAATCATGTTTATTCAGTAAGTGCTCTTCGTTCCGATTGCATCAGATGGTATCTAGACGTTCTCTATTTTATTTTCATGAATGGCGGCTACGGCTAAATCTATCGTAGATACCCATTGAATACGAACCGATATATCGTCTTTATTTACGCCGACGATATTTTTATATGTTAAAGTTATAGCGCTTTGAAAAATTGGCTTTTTAATGTAACGATTTATGACCACGAGTTATGGGAAAAGGTGTATTAAACGAATTAAATGGTTCGCGTATTTTAAAACAAGAGATTTATTCAAAAATATGTGGTGCCGATTTCTCATTTTTTTTTTACGTAAGCACCAAACAATGAAGTAGGTGTATTTGTCTACTAATCACAAGTTTTTGCAAAAATAACGTAATAAAACAAACTGCTTTTGAATTGTTATGGTTAGAACCTAGATAGGTAAGTATTGTCTACGTCAATTGCCATAAATAGGTCAATGTACCAAGATCTACCTACACAAAGTTGGTCAGTAAGGAAGGTAAGTAAATGGTATTAAGTGAGACGTTAATAGGTGATGCCTAATAAATAAGATCTCGCCCAATGAAGATAATAAAAGATAGGTCAACATGAAAGCTGATTGTTCAGCTAATTCTCTATCAGCAATTGGCTAACCTACTTGAGCAGACATTCTATTTCCTCGTAAGTATGCGTGGTAACTAACGTACATTACATCGATTTTACGTACTCACATTGTGCTCTGTAGGTAATACCCTCTGTTAGTGATTTAGCCTTGGTATAATTAGGGATGGGATTGCACGAGGAGACCCGAACCATTTCAGGATCGATGAACAGTCCGATAGTCTGTAGTTCTAGTTTGATAAGATTTGCAAACAAAGCGGATGTTTTAGCAAAAATCAACAATTTCGAATATACTGATATCGTCTTTGGAGATAATATACAATATTCAATATAATCAATATTTATTTAATAATAATAATAAGTATTTATTCACATCAACAAGGACTATTCAACATTACATACTTATGACTTAGATTTATAAAATCACTTGCATTCCACAAGTTTTTTATTAGGTGGTAAATAACTTAAAATTATGGGATAACTACCTAGTTGTAGACCCTGTCGGGCGCATATAATTAATAGAATAGATAGATGGAATAACATGAATTTATTAATTGTGTCTGAATATTGAAAATGTATTTCCGTGCCTAATGAAAATTTTACTTTAAATCACAATGACTCGGATCGATCCAGTTTTCTTTGACTGCACGAATAAACGGGTGGTATAAGTCACCAAGTCAATGCGCTTCGTGCTGCGGGTTCAATTCTCGCGTGGGACAAGAATTTGTGTGATCCACAGATGGTTATTCAAAGTCTGGGTGTTCTTTTTGCATGTGCTTTGAATGTTTATGCGAAATAAGGATTAAATTCCTTAGCTTGGGAGTTGTTTTCTTTTTAAGAAAAACGTTATCAATACAAATAAAAGAATCATGCATCTCTAAGTTGGGATCATGTCCATTACCGAAGCAATATCAGTTGGCTTGATGTTATTGTCGATGTTACAGCTTCCGCGAAGTGTTCTCGTTACTCGCACATTCATTGCTCATTGCATTTGCAACGTGCTGTTACGATGTCAATAGAAATACCCGTTTGTATTGAATTGATTCCCATCTATTCGATATGTGACATTGCTTATAGCTCTCGGTAGGTCCCAGCACGATAGAAAGTTTATTTCAACTGCAGATGCTTCCATTGCTGGTCATGATTGCTTGAGAAGCAATAGAGTTTGACTCACAATAAGTACCTATTGTTACGCCAATGTATGCTTATCTTCGCGCCATAACCACAAAAAGGACTTAGAACATTTATGTCACCATTACCTGGTAGGAGTTATATAATAAACTTCATTAATAAAAGCTCATTGATCACTAAAATGAGAACAAAAATGTAATACCTGTGCATTGTAACACATTTACAATGCACAGGTATTACATTAATTTTGTAACTTACTACGGTTGTGTGTTATCAATGTATGAGATAAAAATAAACTAATTGATAAACTTCTACATGTATACAGAACCTAAAAGCTCACGTTTGGTAGAGTTTCGACACAGGTTCTATATAACTTTGGTATCTACTGTTGGATTGAAAAATATATTTTTCTAACACTATCTTCCAATACACGAGAATAAATTAGATTATACAAAATCATGTACAATCGGGGTGCGGAGTAGGTATGAAGAAAAAAAACCTATTTAGTCCGTTAGATATATAATAATTTTTTTTTAAATAGGAAGGTACTTTTTCTTTAAAACAAATAATGAATTTTGACTAAGATCAGGCGCATTAAAGTTCAGGGATGAAAGCTTGTGTCGTCATAAGTACTATAAGTAGCCACAATTTACGGAGCGAACCACATTCCGTAACTTAAATTCGTTGTATCAAAGTAGATATTCGTTATTTTGAAAAGCAATAAAAATATACGTTTCTAATATTATTCAGTATATACAATATCGATAAAAAATAATCCACACCCCTATTGAGCAATTTTTTTCATAAACACATAGCTTAAGTTTATTCAGTCTCTTTTCAGTGTAACTTGCAAACTTAAAGTTTGGATGGCTTGCATACCAACACGGGTTGGTCAAAGTATAGAAGTAGTGTACTATTACGAGGCGGTAGCGTCCCAATTTAAATGCTAATAGCTCTGCCGGGCGCCAACGCGTTATCCTTGAAGATAGAACCAGCTTACTGTGTGCCACGCAGTGCAGTTAGCTTAGAATTATTTTTATGAAACGCTTTAGCTCTCAAAGATGCAACGAGTTTCTCTAACGTGGTTGAGCTCTACTGGCTCTACATCTACATTTACGTTTTTAAAAGAATTCTTTAGATTTGATTTCATCAGAGTATTATTTGGATTATACGTGCCAAAACTGAATTCGTTTTGTTGAATTATTTGCTCACATCAAATTCTTACGTCGAATACTTTGAGAGACATAAATAATTCATTTTTACGCAACGTTTGATTTTGTTTTCAATTACTTCAACTGATTTATTATTTAATGAATTTTGTAACTGACATTACATTGTAACAAAGTTTCAAATTTGATGGTGTGGTTTCACAAACATCGGTTTATTTATGCGTAAACCAAATCGACTTGAGGGTATCCCTTTGAAGTCCACTAAAACGAGTTTCGGATATGAATCTGTTGAAATAAATTGAGTTGTCAGAATCTGCGTGTGTTGCGTTTTCAGGCATTAACGTTCCAATTATTTATTCTGTGTTAATGCAAGTGTACCTGCACGCCTTGTACTGGATTCCTTACGACATTTTAGTGCGGTTTAGTTCATCGTTAATTAAATTCGGCTTGTTATTGACATTGCGCTTCTTGTAAAATTTAAGAGAATACTTAATTGGCAGTATTGAATGTGGTTTGCGATATCATTATGATGATATACTTAAGTTAATTATTATTTATTTGATTAACTTTTCGAAATGGAAAATGTACAGGTTTATGCATCTTTTTGTTTCGTATTTAATTTAATTATATCTATTTATAGAACAGATAAGAATAAAAGTAAATTATAGGAATATGTGTACTTTAAGTTTGTAGGTATGTTTTGAAGACATCCGCCGCAGTCAGCCTCAAAAGAAGCTTTTACAGCTTTTTCGAAAAAGCTTAATGGTGCGTAGAATACATTTGATATACTGACCATAGCTGAAGAAGAGCTGGTGGAACTGCGTGGCGAAGGAAGTAAAGAGGCAGCCGAGGGCCGCGACGAGGCCGCCTACCACAGCGGTGACGCGCGTCGACTTGCGCACGCACAGCGCCACCGTCACCGGCGACAGGGCGAGCGACACACCCGCTGACAACGCACCCAAACATCCTGCAACAAAAAGGTTGTACATAAAGCTACTTTTAGGACCCATACGCAAAACAGCGTTACGATATCACAGCGTAAAAATCTACGAACTTATTTTTTTTTTTATTTATTATCAATTATCAAACACTTATCCTAACAGGTTGAACGACGCATCGCAATTTGCGAATTAATTCGCATCATTGAGGGAATGGAGACCTTAACCGTAGAAGGAAGACACCTTGTAGACTATTGCATCGCGCGCAGCTTTGTGTGAGAGCCCTTACACAGAATCGCCGAAGGTGCTGCTCCACTGCGGCCTAGGGAAAGGCAACGGACATGTGTCTAGCTTCGCCTGGTAAATGGTAGTAATAACATCCATTGAAACGCTACAGATGAAACCCAATAAACGCTTACAAACGGACGTGCTGCTAACCAGACGTAGACATTGTGTACTGCGCGCAGTGGAGCAACGCTTAATTTTATTGACAGACATGTGGGAAATATGGACCGTTTGGAACTTTGGACCTTTCACTTTTTCAAAATCGTCTTAAACCGTTGAGATCCATGTCCTTTCCGAATTTTCAATCACACTTTGACATAATTACTTTGAGCGAAAGGTGTAGCCTAATTTCGGTGTGTCTCATCCCACACCTGTCCATATGCAATAAGAACCAGCAAAATTTTATTTACTTATTTCTTATTTATGTGTAGGTATATATTATACATAATTAATAAACATACATAAATAAACAATCACGTTGTTTAAAGAAAAGTAATAAGCTTTTAACATCACGTATGTTCGGCGTAATTTTGTTGGCGAAGATGAAAAATAATCTTCGGGACAATTAAATAGTCTCACATGCCTTTCATCCAAATAATTACCAGTAAAATGTGTCAAACTTCTAAACGATTAAGTAGGAAAGCACTCGGAAATATTTTAATGCCGTAAATGTAACAAAATACTTAAGATTTTTATAACATCTAAGTAATAAGTTCGCGTTAATTCCCGTGACGTAATTATATTAAAATCTAAGTAATAAGTTATTTAAAGTACTGAGTTTGATCAAAACAAAGATTTGGATCATTGTATACGTATCTACGATTTTCTATACAAACACAATAGTCAAAGTTTAATGCTAAAGTTGTCTACGCCACGTTTTTGCTTACCAAGTAGCGGTCGGCTACAAAAAACTCATGATGTTTATTGTTATCTGTCGGCGGCGTCGTAAAGATTCGCGTGCAAGCATTCCGGCTGCCTTCTACGGACGCGTGGCTTCGACAGGGCTGTCAAAAATGAGACGAATCCCAGATTTATTTACAAAATATTTATGAACACCTTTTTATTTGTTAAGCGACAGCATAAATTGATGTTATTTTACAACTTTTAAAGAACGAAGTGCGTTGAAATAAATGTTTGTTTCGGGCTCATGAATTATACGAGTTCGTGATTTATTTTGTAGCTGAAATGTATCGTTTTGCAGCCGTTTTGATAATGTAAGATGATATGCTGTACTGATATCAAGTGTGTTCGCACTTGAAATTTACAGTGCGGCTGTTATAACTCGCAATCTGTCTCCTTTTTTGGAACACCGGTTCTTAATTTATTTGGTTAACTATTTTTTATGTGTATGTATTTATCAGGTCATTGATGAACATATTGTTGAAGTTGAGTCAGGAAAGAGCTTCTTATGGAGTTGAGTTTATTATTTAGATTTTAGTTCTCGACGTTTCGATATTTTTGTAGGGTCATGGTCACGACTTAGATGGAATTCATTTTAGAGGTTAATGTTGCTCCTCCTAGATACTTGTTATTATTAATTATTTAAATTCCGACCTACTTTTAAGCTCTGAATGTTTTATCTTTAAAGTTCTGACAAGCTTTGAATAACGAAACAGACAAGAATAAATACTTAAATAAATAAAAATGGTGTGCGAAATTATTAGTACGACATTTTACTACAAAGTCACAGCCCTAATCAGTGCTACGACAATGGGTACGCTTAATATGAAACTTGACACGTTAGTTAAATGGAAATTATTGACATAAAAGGTCTTTTATTATTTAAATAGTCCATTAAGCTGAATGATTACAGCTACCGAGAGATCCATTATCAGGCTCGGCCATCTGTTATAATTTTAACAACTCATGCATGAGAAAAAGTTAAGTGTTAAATGTTGTTTAATTACTGTAAACCAAGCTTGGTATTTTTATGCTCGTATTAAACACATAGTTCGATTGATAACCTGGCTATTAATTAGGTGTATTTCTATTAAGTAAAAGATGTTCCAAATTAAATCTTTGAAAATATATCACCATTCCCTGAAATAAAAATACGTACCTAGTATTTCATTAAAAATCCTACTTAATATTATAATTAATGTGAAAGTCTGGATGTTTGTTACTCAATCACGTAAAACGGCTGAACGGATTTGGATGAAATTTGGCATTCATGTAGCCTTTGACATGAAAAAGAAAATAGGCTAGGTAACTTTTATTCCTATTCCTTGAGTAGTTCCTGAGGGAAAATTGAAAATTGTTTACGAGCTAAGCCGCGGGCAGACAGCTTTGATTTATTTATTTTTTCTCTATTACCTATAGCGCAAGCGATAACACGGCTGAAAACTTTATTAAATTTTTTATTACTTTCACAATTTTCATTTCTTTTTGGACCGAATTCTGAAGTCCACGCAGACAAAGTCGCGGGCAGAAGCTAGTAGTGTTATATTTTTTGTACTTATGTTCTCAAAGCTTTCATCTAGATATATAACGTGAATTCGATGAATATGATTAGAGCGGTCGCAAAAGGCCATGTCATTTATGTTAAGAATGAAGAAAATCTAATAATCTTAAGAATGTTGAAGAAAATTCCTTTGGTACTCTAAATAATTGATAGTGAATAGACGCTGATCTACATTAATATAATAATGAGGGTAATTTTTATTTGTGTGTGTGTGTGTGTTAGTCATGAATAAACTCGAAAACTACTGTGCCGATTTCTAAATTCTATTTTTTACTGAAAAATTAGGTACCGCGGGCGGAGTCGCGGGGAACAGGTAGTTTATAATAAAGGAGGAAAACAATTTTTTTTTTATTTTTTTTTTTTGAAACGTTAAATTGAAACGTTAGCCACAGTTTTCTTTTAACTTCAAATAATTCCAGTAGTTTATTTTTGTGTTATAAACTAGTGTTTGATTGCAAACTGGTGACTAAATTACTAATTAACTTTCTGTGTTTCGCTGGACTTGAACGCTTCTAGACAAAAAGTGAATAGGGTGAATATAAAAAAGAACCTACATGTAGGTACACGCGGCAAACTAGATAGTTATTCAGGGCTGTTGGTGTGCGTAAAATCAACGAGTATATTACTTCGCCTATTTATTAGATTTTGCTACCCATACAGCACACACTCGCAATTTCTTGTCACTTCAATTTTATAGGAAATAATGTTTTAGCTCGGTTAGTAAAGGAAACAACATAAATATAATTATAAATCCTTTCAAATGAAATTTTCTTGATTTACGTTTCACGTTCCGAATAGGAGCACGTAAGCTTCCGAACCGTAAGTAAATTTTATGCATTTCAATATCGGAAGAGCCGACACATTGTTGAACAGACAACTTATTCTGAACTTACTTCTCTCTGGTCGCTCCACTATTACAGATATTACCATACGACGTATGATTTTCTAAAAAGTTGGACTGCATGTTTTGAACTGATTTTAAGTACTTTGTTATTTCTGCATAAACTTATTTTAGAGTTCCGAAGTCGTTACTCTCAATTTTTGGTGTGCAAATGAAATCGATTATATTTCTCTAAGATTTATATTTATAACTAGTTGTTTCCCACAGCTCCGCCCGCGGTCCCTATTTTTTAAAAATATAATATAGCTTATGCTACCTGAGGATAGTGTAACTGGCCAACGGTCAAAGATTTTTTTAAAATCGGTTCAGTTTTTTTAATCCTATTCAGTGCAAACAAACAATCAATTCTTTCCTATATATACAATGAGTTAGAGAGCAAAACAACTATCAAAACAAATTCAATGTACGGCCAAATACTTCAAAATAATTCTCTTTATTGGGTATTTAAAACAATTCCAGCAGTGAATCAAACCGTAATAATGACCCTTGTGAAGACAGATTGTCTTAAAACTTGTCATCAAACAAACCAAAGTCGAGCAAAATCTTTAAGAGCTATTCAAGTAAAATAACAGAAACATTGAGTGTGCTGTACAGTTGAGATTTTGTGCGAGCTTTGTTTTATATCTAACAAACATTCCTATTGAAAATCTTTACGGTCGACCGAGACGTTTTTGAAGTTCGTCGACATTTTAACAAGGATCGTCACTGAAACATTGGCCACACATCTGACGAATAAATCTACGAGACGTTGTTTAGTCTACATCCACGAATTGATGAGCGATCCGGGATCTCATCTGTCGCTTTGTTTCGAGATTTTGGCTTTTATTTTCTTTATGCGTAAGTGAAACGAGTACCAATTTCAAGTACCTAGTCTGTTTAAAAAACTATCGCGAAGTTGGATTTAAAAAAGAAAATCAAAATGTACTGTTGGCTGTAGGACTTTTATATAAAACGGGTCCTTACTTTGGTTTAAAATGAAACTTTGTATGAAAAGAAACTTGTAAAGACATATATTAAAGATATATCGCTTTAAATAGAAGTTGGGCTTATCCTTTCAACGACAATACTGGAGCATATAAAGTAAGATTTGGTCTCATCTCAATCGAAACGAAAAAAAGAAATTGTGCAGTCTCATCGTCTTTTAAATCGGCAAAAGTCTGTTTGTAAGATATTTTGACTCATATCAGACGCTATCAACTAATATGTGATGCTCAATAAAATGAAATGGAAACAGTATCTCAATTACAAATACTCCTACAATATTTGCTTTGTTACTTAAGATTAACTTTATTTGTCACTAGTTGAAATTAACAAGTTGCTGCCGTTAATTCTTTATTCAGTTGTTTATAAAAAAATGTTTTTGCTTTGTTTAAAACGTGCGATTGTGGAAGGCAATGGGAAAGCCTGGGGCTTTATGATGCGACACATGCAGTTGCTTCCATCCGCCTGCATTTTATGGACACATTCATGTCTCTAACTGTTTTCAACGGTTGGAACAAACGGTGAGGTTTTCGTTTCAGTATTTACATTGATGTGTTTAGTGAATATTTTTTAAGGAGAAGTACTTAGTTTTTTTTTTAATTTTTGCGAACATTATTTGGAATCAGTTTATTTTTCCAAGGATAGGTTCCCTGAATTTCTAATACAAATCATATATTGCTACTACCCCTGTAAACTTTAACCCTAATTTTTATAAAATTAATCGAACTAGCTGATACAATATAATTTAGGTCTAGCGACTACATGCGAAAACAATCAAAGTATTTATTTACAACCATGAATTTCGATAAATACAATATTTTCTAATAGAAAAATAACTGTTATTGACTGGCTGGTTAAACGTTTTTAAGCTAATGGCTCCTTTTATATAATTACTTAATAGTTTCCATTTTGGAATCGTGCCCGATAAATAGCGAAGCTTGCAACCTGTCACAAAGGAACCTTATAGCTTTTATGGCAGCTTAAATAGGGAACAATGTTACATAATTTTCTAAGCAAAATAAAGTCTGTGACGTAAATATCTATAATATAATATTATATTGCCATTCCATTATATTTTAAGTAGTTTATAATCTTATATATTTTTTAATGCCACCTGGAGAGAAAGTACTATTAATATATAGATACTGGAGATATTTGAATGATTTACCCCTCCATATAATGTGTTCACCTAAGGCTCAGGTCGCCAGGTATAAGAATTCATTTTAGGGGAATGTACAAAAGTAGAGGTTAGCAAAATTCTGTAGCATGACTGACACTAGCGCCGCGTCTGTGGGACTTCTTTCGTGAGACGGACTTTACGAGGGTGAAACTGTGGGGCACAGCTAAAATAAAATAAATCAATGCTATAAATTATGGAATAGTTCTGACGTAATCGAAATAATTTAATTCACGACTTTAATATTTTTTCTTGAGCCTAATAATCTCTTGATGGGAGGTATATTTGGTCAGTGGCCCCAAACTTGTAAACTAGAAGTTTCAAACAACAACATAAACAGAAATAGAAAAAGTTTCACGACGCTTCAATAAAATTATACGAATTACCTTCTTCAGTAAGTTACATAATATGAAGCAGGAACTTAGACTTATGTATATAGAATGTTTTTAATAAAATATTTTTCAATAATAAGTACAATATTAAATAATTTTTAAACTCAACGAGACGTCCACTGTTGAACATAGGCCTCCCCCAATGATTTCCAGATCAGCCGGTTCTAAGCGACGGGCATGCAACAGCTCCCTGCGATCCTTATCAGGTTGACTGTCCACCTTTTGAGCGGACGTTTTGTGCTGCGCTTGGCGGTAGTGGTCCAGTGGTCTCCATTTCAGAACTTTCCTGCCCCATCGGCCGTCAGTTTGCCCACTAAACAATTTTTTTCCAAAGCTTCCTTGCAATGTTGTTCGCACATTATAGTGTTTGTTAACCCCTTATGCTTAGCAAAAAGCTTGTGTTAAGAGTGGGTTCACGTCGGTAGTGCAATGGGTGGCATTCGAACCCGCAACCACATGATTGCAAGTCCTACACCCTGCCCATTAGGCTATCGCTGCTTCTTTATATAGCTGTATCACAGAAATATAAATAACATGTCTATTTTGTAATTATATCCTAGTGCAAATAAACTATAAACGTTGTTGCATCAGCGAGATCAGCCTAGTTAGATTGATTTATTTTAATAGTGAAGTTCTATTGTTAGATATCACTTTTTTGTGGCTATAAATATAAGTGAGGGAATGTGTATACAATTTGTTATCGCCTGAAGATGCGTTTGAATTTTCTTTTGTATCAATATAATGTTGACGACCCAATACATTCAGCACTATATAATAATACTGACAAACTTGAATATTTTATTCGTCGAAGTTTGGAATACAATTTATTTTACTTTTAAGAAGCAACCATTTTGCCTTAGACTTTGAGGTATTGGCTTGATTGCATTAAATCCTTTTTTTTATTTTCCTCGTGAATGAATATTTATTTCCATACAATGTGTTTATCTTATGAATTTCAATATTAGTTTATTAACAATCTCATTATAATATGAGGTGTGAAGCGGCACAGTAGGTAATTGGTTAATAATGATGACGTAACTTGTAATAAATCTGGCGGTATTAAAAAAAAGCAAAATGGAATTATAATCTCTCGTCACTCAAGGCGTCGCTCATGTTATCATGGTGTCTGACAACCGGCTGAAACATATTAAACCTTCTTTAAGATGATAAATGTGCGATGAGGTCGTACATACGTATTCGGCGTGTATTTGGCTGTCGCGCGCGTCGCCTCGATCCTAATAAACGATTGTCGATGATTGACATTTGGGGCGCTCACCCCACTGTATCAGTTTTCAGATATGCTGAGAAATCATTTTTTGCTGTTACGAGTTACGTGGTATGTTGGTGACAGATTTTATAGAATCTTTTTTCAGATATTTATGTTTTTTTTAGATTTTTCTTGATTCAGATACGACGTTTTTATATTCTTCAGCGTAAATTGGTCGTTGGATATACCTCTATTAGGTACTATTGTATGCATACAATATTTTTGGTATTTGACAAAGCTGAACACTACCCGCCTAGGAATCTTAACAGCTTCGTAGATATAACTTTTTAGGACATTTATAATTTTTTAGTTCTTCAAATTTAATTAATTAATTGAGACTATTGAGATGTGATTATAATCTCCGCCTTAATGTTTCATACTGTTTTCGTATGAATATAAAGTAACAATGATAATATTATTTATAGAACATAACCACGACTTTTCCAGCCGGCCACATAAAACAACTAACAACTCCATTTCATCGGTAATCGATTCTTGAGGATCACGCACACATTATCTGTTTTTATCGACTATTATTTTTACGACACACTTGTGTTAGTAAGCTTCTTTTACGGGAAATGGTAATACGATCTCTTTTATTTATAGGGCTGTCGAAAAAATCATAAGTATGTTGCATTTAGCGAAAACTTATTTTTATCGAAAATTAAAAAAGATTGACGTTCTTATATCAGTCAGTATCAGTACAGTCGCTAGACATAAGTTTTTGCTGTCTAGTTTCTAGTGCAAAATTATTCAAAGTTATATATATCTAATCAGCAATTTTTCGTATGCGACACGTTCAACAATTTTTTTAAATTAAGATGGCAGAGGGCAATAACCTACTTATATTTTTTGTCCGCAAGTGTTTAAACTTTGTAAACGAAGCATTATGTTATGAACGGTTTTGTTTGAAAATGAAGTCTGATATGAGTAAAATAATTATATAGAATTGGCAGATTTACAATTGATTTGATAGTCGATACCGAATTGCGATAGCGTTTGTTTTGCGTTGCGAATTTGTGATAGATCGTCCGGAATCAAATTTGCAACTACTGCTTTATATCGTTAATTAATATTAATGCATTTAATTCTAAAGTCAAATAAATGTACTTTGCTGCCCGTCAACATAAACATAAAACAACAACTATTGACTTGTACGGGTGTGTACCTACAGTCATGTTATGTATGAGAAATATAAAGCTTAATGCTCTGACTGTGTATGATGCATTCATTCAGCGACATTCGCAAATTTTCTGCTTAGTTAAAAGTCGTCCAAAAAAGCACTAGCATTCGTGATTTTATATTAAGATTTTGAAATAAATCCACTTGCTTCTACACGTCTAAAAAAACTTGTTAAGTAATTTTTATAAGAACATGTCGCATCTGCATTTTTATATTCAATGTAACAAGCTTCTATCCCTTTGTTACACGAACTTGTTATACCTTTGCAGATGACAAATAACGATAACAAAGCCAATGCTTATGAAATATGTCGTCATTCCTCTCCCAAGTAAAGTGATCTACGTGTTGTCAAAGTTTGAGAGGCCTCGTGATTCACTTGAGAGTATTTACATGAGTACAGAAAAATATTTGAACGTGGGAAATCGTAAAAGCGTCTCCGAGAGAGCATTGAACTGAGGCATCATACTATGGAACCATAGACTGTAAGAAAATTATTGGCTATGAGCATTGCTGAAAGAGTTGGAGCATAAATAATGAGGAGCGAAAAGTTTACAACTTTTCTACTTCTTTTTTCTGCAGACCCTTTTCTCAAGCTTTGTTGGGGTCAGCTTCCAGTTTACCAGATTCAGCCGAATACCGTATTTCACTTGGAGCGCCTCGTAACTAAACACAACTACTTTTCTACCACTGGTAGATTAATCATTATTTAGACCAACCTATATTTATTTAATAGGATAAATATGGTTCGTCGACAAAAAATATTGAATACTTTGCGAGTGTAAAGATACTAGATGTAAAGATAGTAGGTATACACTTAAGTGTTCAGTCGAGTAAACTTTCGATGAATTGGCCGATATCCAAATTGGTTATAAAATGTTTACTGATTCTGACAGCAAAATATAAATATTGTGGCGAATAATTACCATGGTGTTAATTGTTTTGACACTTCATAAAATATTGGTTTATTGCTGTCTGTAAACACAATGGATTTTTATGAAGTGATTTACAAGTGTTTTTTTCGTGGTTAACTAAAAATACTTTTAAAACTTTTTTTTTTACTTGATTGAATAACTGATGTGTTAGGAAGAACATATAATTTACTGTAGGTGACTGACAATGTTTGTCAAAGTTAAACATTGCCCAGCGTTAAGACCGGAAGAAGATTATTGAATCACTATTGAATAAATAATACTTGACAGGAGAATATCTATTAACTATGATATTTAATATTAAAAGTGATCTTTGCGTTTATTTTAAAGCACACAAGCAATTAGTGTAGTAAGATTTGAATAAACAAATTTATTTCTCAAAGAAGAGAACAGGAAAAGTCGCTCGCCACGTTTGATCAGTGAATGGGTGACCATTTGTAATCAAAACGAGACGCCTTTGCGCTCTCAAAGCGCGTTATACTGTTGGTCCCAACTGTCACACCGTGGAACCGTGCAACTAGAGCCATTTAACCATTTATCATTTAACGTTTTGAAAGTACCTACCTGAAAAGGTCTACTCGAAAAAAATATATATAGTATTTTTTTTGTCATTTTGTCATATGGAAGTCATGGTCTTTGACAGTCGTTAAGTCATTAAAATTCTGACAAGCAGTCTTACTATGGAATACTGTATTACTCCGTAACAGTAGTCGCCCTATGTAAAATGCGGTATTCAGCTAAATCCAATAAGACTGGTAGCCGATTCCAACGAAGCTTAGCAAAAAGGCTGCTAAGCAGATGAGGATTTCTCAAAGAAATAATTATCCCTTTCTTAATGACAGTGATAGAGACTTATGCTTTTTCATTACAAATATCTTCTGAAGATATTTTATTATTAGAGAAAAACTATCGGTCTATTATTTTCCTTATAGACGTCGTCGTTACCATTTTGACCCCTGCGATGTCTCATATTTTCAGTAATATGTCAATTTGAAATGATTTATTAGATAAATGATATATGAGGTAAAAGGCTGAAAATAGAAATGTTTTGATTCCTACGGTATCGTAAAAACTAGATAGGTTAACAAAACAGTAAAAAAAACTATACCTTTTAATACTTGTATCTAACTAGAAAATTAATACCGTGTACCTATATTAACCGAGGTTTTGTAGTCACCTAGTGTCTTGAAACTCATACGCAATTGAATTGTGCACGTAGGTACCTAGGTAGGAGTTTTCCGACTGATTTATATTTAGACGTTAGAATTAGAACGTAATCTGAATTGTAATTTGTATCCAATAAATACTTACCGATAAGAAAAGACTTTGTGGCTTTAAAAAATGCAAGATGGGCAAAAACAAGGCAAAAAAGCTTAAACAAATTTTATTGATTATTTTTTCCGTACTATTTTGATAATTATCCCTGTTCAGTTTGAATATGTTTAGTATACCTGCTTGCATGCGGGTTTCTGGCCCAAAGCGTCTGACGGTCTCGACTGCGAGTACGGCGGCTGCTTGATGTAGGCCGTGTGCGAGGATCTGCGCGAGAGTGGCGGCCGCGGCCACGCCCCAGCCCCAGCCGCCCTCGGGGTAGTAGTGGCGGGTGAGGGTTAACAGCTGGCGCGGGTCGAGCTTGGTCTGGCGCGTGGGCACGCCGCTCGCCGCCTCTAGCACCAGCGGTAACGACCGCGTGCGCAGCAGCGGCGCGCCGCCCGACGACCATGACTCTTCCATCAATGCGCGAGCGCATCATGCGCCGAACGCATCACCGCCGCTCCGCAATGACGCCTTCGCGCTCCCTCATGTCCGACACATCACGTTTTACACTTTTATTTTAAAATCCTTTTGTATTTTACTTCTTATTTATTTAACAATACCTATTTTAACCATAATAATATGTGATTACGACTCACTTTTATTGCGCCGATTAGCCTGGAGGATCACCAATTTATTGAGAGTAAGATACAATTTTATCTTTCTATATTCGCCAGTACCTTATCGTTGAATGTGTACTCCGCACCTTCCAATAGATAGCAATAGCCAGTATAAATACCATTAGAATTAAGACTAACGTATCGTCTGCTAAAACATTTGTAGCAGCAGCGTGGTGTGTGTAGAAGGATGGTTCAGATACAATCGTCGAAAGGGCGAGTCTGTCTGGCTAGACTAACATAAATCTCAACGGAATCGACCATCACTTAAATACACTAAATCTTTACCGACTATCCTCTGCATTAGAAAGATTATTGTTCGAAAGTACAGTTGTAAGCAATTATAGTAAAACATCGACGATCAATTTTGTCTTCAAAAGTTGTAAGTTCAGCGCCAATAGTAACATCAATTTTCTATTCTATGATCTCATAAATAAAATGAAAATTAAATATAAAACTCAAGCAGTAAGAAATATTTTTACCGTCAATTTATAAGCCTCGTTTTAAACGACACATAAAAATTTAATCCAAAAGACAGAATGAAAAGCTATAACAAAATATTATGATTTACGAATAACGTTTTTGTAAATTGCAACTCAAGCATGAAAAATACTGCTCAATATAAATTTCCATTGGATAAATATAATTCAATAAAATATATAACTTTATAATGTCCAAAAATATATGTAATGGGTTAACAAAATCCTTTAAATGAACACACATGTGAATGCTTTATTTGAATGAATATTTTATACGCGTGAATGCGTTCGATAGTTTCAGTGAATACATTATTGGCAGTGATTTACGTTACTGTTTAATATTCGAATTAACCTTTAACAATTCGTTCAAACTAATTTTGTCAATTTAATCGTATATCAGTAATAGTACAATCGGATGCTCATTATACGAATAATGAAGATTGATAATTTTCACAAATTAAGACGAGTTTCAGACAAGAGAGCTCGATGGAGAGTATTAAACGGAAAATAAACATTCGCGAGATCATTAATTGCATGTTCGTCATTCCGTGATGACCTTTAAGTATACATGGGCAATTAATACATTTATAAAGATGATGATCATTAACTTGCCAAAAATCATTTTGATTTATGTCTGTGCCTCACTGAGAAAATTAACCCACGGTTTTTATATCATAATTATGACGCACAACACTTGTTATAAAGCTTCTCAGGCATGTCTTTCTTGTTTAATTTTAACAAACAAATCTGTAATCAATCTTTGGTTGACGGAGATAGTAAAAATGAAATCGATCAATGAAACAGACTTACCTATTGTATGGCTCATATTACACACTAAATATAACACGAAGATAATGTTCTGTGTAATAACATGTTACAGTTTTTGTCGATTTAATGGCGTGGAAACTGTGAAGAGATAGTTGATAGGCCGGTTGTGGCAAGATTCCCACCACCGGTACGAATTAGATAAGGTTGTTTGTTCTTCGCAATTTATTGCCAAACATTACGGAGACAGCGGAGCTAAGTATTTGTTCCCACCGTTGTTTTTGATCATTTACTTGATGTTTTGGAACACTTATTGTGAGTAACGGGTACAGATATACCCTTATTTTTGGCAGCGGTATGTTAAACTGAACTCCCGCGGAGCTAAATCTTTCACATCAGTTTTAGGTCTTGGTGTGACACTGTCCTATTGATATATTGCGTATAGATGACACGTAATGTTAGGAATTCGCATAAACAAGCTCGTAAAACAGAACTCGTTATATTTCCTGAGGAGGGTGCGATCTACTTAATTTAGGAGACCTTCAGGCCCTTAATGTTTCCTCTGCCTTATTGCTTTATTATTTGTTGACAACATATTTTTAATATCATGGTTCCGATTCTTGAAATATTACTTCCACGCCAGTTCCGCAATCACAAAACAAAATGAGAACATTGTACCTATACTTACCTACATAAAAAGGATATCGAAATTTATAATTATTATTGTCTTCTAAATTTCGATATCGTCAAATTTCAATATCGTCGTGTCGGTATTATGTTTTATGTTAGGTGTGCTATCGGTAAGAATTTGTCAGCAAATATTGTAGTAGAGAAATGTACGTGCAATTACCAACGGTGGTAGAGTATTTATAGCAGGCAGGCCTCGTTGTTCGCAACTAATGGAGTGATGGACCATCTGGGGTCTGCATAATTGTATTGGCTTGCGTCCTCATACGATACATAATATATTTATACAACGATATGCCTGTGTGTTATGTACCAATACAAACAAAACCTAAATTATGGGCTAACTTTGCGTTTTTGCTCCAATTAGAAAAACGCTTAATTGCGTGATAATTTTCCCAACTGTCATGAAATTGGTTAGGTTTTTAAATAAATTCTCAATAAAATTACCGTTATAAATCATCAGGGCATTAGCACTAGGGGTCTGACTGAGACGCATAATAAATTAGAGAGAAAATTTAAATCTCGTTTACGCAGATTGATCAGGGTTTATCTGACGACAAATAAGATTCATTGGAATGCAATAGCTTTCTTTAATTAAATTTGTTGGATAACGTTAATTTGGAATGCCAAAAGCATCTTCGAAATTTCAGTAGTAAAAGTATTTTCTCTTGACCTTTTTAACGGAATTAATGAAATGTAACATAATATTTTGATTGTTTTGCACATGAAATGTTTTGAACATCTTGTCAAGATGGTTACAATTGTGTAATTTTTGACCTTAAATGTATGTCAGTTATGAAACTTTGGACAGTTTAAATAACTTTTTATGAGCACTAACAGCACATCTCTTGTTTTTGAGTACTCCCTGTTTTGTTGCGGGCCCTTAATAAGCGACCTGTCCGGCCTATCTAGTGCTACTTTTTGTACGGTATTTTATATTAAAATTTTCTTACCGGCTGGTTTAAATTTAATAAATTAAAGTAGGATAATTATATTGTATCATTATCCTACTTTAATTTATTGGTAAAGGAGTAACGTTAATAAATGACATGCCAAAACAAAGTCTATGAGACCAAATATTACAAAAATATTGCATTATTATCTTCGTAAATGTATTGTTATGCAATATTGGATTCTAGATTCAATTTAATTTTAGGATAATTTATCACCCCATGTAATCTATGTAGCGTAAATTATGAAGATGTTGCGTTTATAAATAATTAATAGGCCATAAATGTCTCACGGTGTGATTGTTACAAATTTGTACCTCGTCTTAACGACGTATAAATGAACTATTTAGTTAATTAACGCCACTATTCGGGAGCGCATAAATGTCACTTTTACATCCACATAATTCTTTCCAAACCATTTCAGTCTTGTAAAATATATTTGGGACAAAAGAACGGAAGTGTGGTTTTCATTTATACAAAGTATATGATTTATGTCTTGGTCGTTTGTATGATATTAATTTATGAGAATAGGAGAATAATATATGGAAAATTAACTGTGACCGAGCATTTAAAATGAGAAGAATTTATGTGTTCATTTTCTTTTGAAAATGAAATCAAGCCTGACTTCGCTCTACATTTATTTTTAATTTATTTCCCAGCAACGTAAATAAATATTTATTGATAACGAAAATAGTTACTAAAGTTAAAATTACTTGTTGGTATCTATAGATTGAAACATCAAAGGCGTTAGCTGTATTGAAATGGCGAAATCAAAGCAAAGACTTGGGCAATAAGTAGATAGAATTGTGTGGGCCGCGTATCTTTATGTACCGAGAAAGGAAGATTTATGATATTTACCTACTCATATCGAAGTGCAGCTTCAGTTCAATCTATAATGAAATGTTAAGCATTTACATCTCATTTAGTTAACGTTTGGAAAAGCTATTAATACACCTATAAGTTTTAAGAAAATGTCTAGATAACTCTATAAAATAGACAAGATATTTCAACTTCACGAAAGTAGCTAGAACTTATTTACTTTATTATTAGATCTTTTGAATTTTGAATTATTATAATATTTAATTATATTCATGAATTGTGAATAAATTAATATGCCAATATTTGAAAGAGAATGACAGTATTATGTTGATTAGCCCATCTTACCACGATATATAGTTATATGGCGGTGAATCTTTGATAAACTTTACTACCCCATAAATGTTGGATTATCTATTACAGTGTTTACGGCTCAAGATTTAGTGAATTTCAGAACTACATATGCATATATATATATTCCACAGCTCCGATTATGCTTTAGTGTGACTTATATTTTTTCATTTTTTATGTAAAAATAGATAGTGTTTATAATAATATACTTAATAATTACAAAAAAAAACAAATGTTATTTTTTGCTATTTCTTTTTTTCCAGTAAGTACCTATAACATTGGGAGCGGTAAAACCAGGTGAATATTGATAATATCTGACTATTGTCTGTTTATAAAAACTTTCAAAAAGTAATTGAAAAAGTCAAGTGATCTATATAAATATGTTCTGAATAAGCTAATAGTAGATTAAGAACAAAATAATGTGTTCTTATATATTATATTATAGTTGATATTATCATAGTATCGTATAGAAGCGGCTATCCTACTAACATTATAAATGTGAAAGTGTGGATGTTTGGATGTTTGTTACTCAATCACGCAAAAATGGCTGAACGGATTTGGATGAAATTTGACATGCTTGTAGCCTTTGATATGGAGAAGAACATAAGCATACATTTTATCCCGATTCATTAAGTAGTTCCCGAGAGAAAATTAAATTTGCTCACGAGGTAAGCCGTGGGCGGACAGCGTATAAATTTAAATTTGGTATTTTTCTCTATTACAGCGCAAGCTATAATACGGATGAAAATTTTATTCCATTTTTCATTACTTTCGCATTTCATATCTTTTTGGACCCAAAGCCCACGTAGACGAAGTCGCAGGCAGAAGCTTGTTTACTTATATAGAGTGATAAAGCTCAAATAGATTGATGAGGAACATTTTTGCTTCCTATCTTTCCTATCAGGTACATATTTATATAGACAGAAGAGCCAATAAAACGGCTGGCACTTGTTTTGTTCCATGTTGACGTGAATATGAATGTTGATAGGGTTTATGACGTCACAGGATGTGTGTGGCCGACAGGAATCAAGAAGGCTGGTAACACATGCATTTAGGTCATGCAGCGTCAGCCTAGCTACACTGACACTCATGGCAATTGATGCGAGCGCATGTAATAGGTTTAGTTCTATAATGTTTTAAAAAAAATATGATATTGAATTAGTAATTTATTTAAAATAAAATATTTAATTGGAGAAATTTTTGCATTATTATATTTTTTATCTTTTATGTAATTTTATTATTTTTACAGAAAATAATAAACTTCAGGGCGATTCACAACGAGAACGACCTTCAAAATCGTTTTCCTGATACATAAAATTGTTTTTGAATATTGAATGTATCAATAAAATATAGAAGTAAAATGAGAAATGTTCTGGTACACGAATTTTCTTTATAGGCGTCATCAATATTTATGAGTGCAATTGATATTTTACGTGCCGGAATCGGAAATTATGAAGTTATGATTATATCAGTCATTTTTGACTTTTCGATCAATTATTTTAAAACTTTGATAGATCATAATAAAAGGTATAGTATAAAATATGACTAATGAGATTAACACTTCTTCACGCACTCAAACGGTTTAATAGTTGGGCAAGTTTTAAACAATCCGAATAACCACATCAATCACAAAGCTCTTGAACGTCAAAACTTTGACGCTCCTACATTATTCACCTTCTAGACATACGATTAATACCATGTTATAACGAGCATCGCTTGACCAAACTCAGATGTACTTTGTTTTCGAAATGTACGTATTCATTCGACTTCATAATCTGCCAGATAAAACTGCACATTCGGACAATTTATTTGGCGAACACTAGCCGTTAACGGAAGGCCGCGGGTCTCGCCTGGCGACGTCCCACGGTGCAAGACAACGAGGGATGATCAAATCATACATATTTTATTATCATGTTTTTGTGTCAATGCGACAATGAACAACGATTCGTTGGGTACGTTTGTAAAAATATCGTAAATAATTGCGACATTGTCACAGATACTTTCGTAAGATAAGAAAATCCTTCGGAAATCAGACTCGTCTCGTGCGAATAATAAAAGTATAAACTGGGGAGATTCATAAAACTTGAGAAATTCGGCGAAATATAGTGACGTTGAAAATTATGGTGATAGTAAAGTTTTAGTATAAGCGAGACTTCGGTATACCTGTCAGTTAGTGATTGGTTGAAAATAATATAAAAAAATATATGATATCTTGGGACAGCTCACACACGGCCATCTGATCCAAAACTAGGCAAAACCTTTACTATAGCACCAGACAACTGATAGACTATCCTTTATATAAATACATACACAGATAAATTATAATATATAAATTATAATATATAATACAGATAAATAGACACATATCACAGATAAATTACACCCAGACACAGGAAAAATGATCATGCTCATCAGACAAACATTTGTCCAGGATGGGAATCGAAGCCACGACCTATGGTTTGGCAGTCAGTGTCGCTAACCACTAGACCAACAGGCCAGTAAAAAATGTATCACCAGATATTTTTGAACTCACATATCAGAGTATCGATCTTAAACAAAGACAGGTTACGGTACACCACAACGAGAGCAAAAACTGATGGCATAAATCGCAAATACAATGGAACATTTGTTACATACCATTGCGATCATCGTTATTAGTGTTTCTTTATCGCCAAGAAGGCGTCTATCGACAGTACATCACGTCTGTGATGGAACTGGATTGTACACCATCGAACAATGCTTTACACAACCTGCCCGTCGATTCCGAAAATACATTAGACAAAGTCACGGCGAATTCGTCGGTGAAAACTAGATTTCGTATTCCGAAATTAAGGTTTATTTGATGTTACTAAAGCTAGACCCGTCTAAGCCCACCTCTAAACTTTTCACCTGAGATTTCGACATCACTTGAACTTGAGTGCAGTTTCAGAATACGGTGAAAAGTACAAGTGATGTCGAAATCTCAGGTGAAAAGTTTAGAGGTGGGCTTAGACGGGTCTAGCTTTAGTAACATCAAATAAACCTTAATTTCGGAATACGAAATCTAGTTTTCACCGACGAATTCGCCGTGACTTTGTGAAGTGAGTGTGAGAGGTGAGGTGAGTTTGGTCATTTTCGGAATCGCTCGGCTGATCGTTTTTTGCAAACATATCGATAGCGAGTTTAAAATAAATTATATCATGATGTCAGAAATTGGTAACAAAGAAAATTTTAATCAGAACAGTAGGTAGGTAGTCAGTCTCTTTTGAACCATTTATTTTGAAGGCATTTTCTGTCAGTGTTACGTCAACATTTTGCCTAAAGTTCCGAGCCCATAAAAAGTAAATAAGTGAGCTTATTGTGACTAAACGGAAGGCCTTATATTACTCTTAGATCTAGAAATTGACTTAGAGCTACCACTAGCGAATCAGACCTTTTTATTTGTCAGACACACGGTCTTTTATAACCGCAAAGACTGGCAGAGAAGGCACATCATTTTGGGGTAATAAACTTGTCTTGATTAATAAAAATCCACTTCATTTCAAGCGGTATGGGAAAGTGTTACGCTAGCTAGAATCTTAATTGCGAAGTTACCAGTTTTTTTCATACATAACACGTACATTTTTATTACAGTTTCCTGTACTATATCTATTACATTGATGATCAGTAATGTAAAACATGATGATAAATTGCTGAAAAGTGCGTTTTCTGAACAAAACATTGTAACTTAAGGCTACGTTTAACTTTGAACGCCTATCAAAGCTTTTAAGCTGAACTTTACAAGCTTATAAAAAGTTGACTAAAACGGACTAGCGAGGTACCGAATCAGAATTATGGGGGACGTTTGGCCTGAACCCAAAGATGGGGCAATACGTGATCGGAAATATTCCGAATTGCCTATTCATGACTATCCCGCATATGGAAAACTTTTGCACTGTCGCACTGAAGTTCATGAAAAGTAATCGGGACTTTCCGAGACTCAGTGTTTTCGTAGAAAAAGGGACTGAATGTACCCCGTATGTTATAAAAATAGTGACTCGACAGGAACTAAAGGAACGTAGCTTATTATTTACGTACAGCCAAGCATTAAGCACAGAATGCACATTTGTTTATTTAAACTAACATTTTAAACAAAAATGAAATTTTTGCTTCTATTCTACTTGAGACTTCTGAGATATTTGTTCCTTTGTATATTTGTTCTATTATATTGTATGATTATGTGGGTGTACATAAATTATTAAAAAAAATATTATATTTTTCTATGCTATTTTGAAAAACCTAATAATTGGCTAAACAAAAATGATCAATTTGTAATGACAGTGCTTTCGACTACTTTTTACTATGAATAACAACACAATAAATAACGCTAAATAATAATTAAAGATCTCTTAATAATTATAGATAAAGATCACCAATTATGGAAGCTGATCATGTTAAACGTATAATTTATGATCATTGTTAATTGTATTTCAGATTATATTGACACCGATTGAGGATCTACAAAAATAGTTCAAATATAAAAAACGTGTGTATATCCAGCGTAACGTTATCGGACGCAAGTTTATGATTTCATTTAATTACAACGGCCTTCCCTAGAGCATTGAGTCAAATAAATCAGTCTTGAGAATGGTTGGACATTAATTGTAATTTATAATTGAAGTAAATACGTTTAATAAGGTTTTACATTGACTGTGTGAGCGAAGTCGATGGCCAAATATTTTTGTATTGAGGAAGTTTTTCGATGCTTGTTTAGAGGTGACTAATTACCTAAGAACCCTTTCTAGTGGAAGAACGGCAGAGTTTCCTGAACTAATTATGTACATTTGGTCTCTAGCGACGACGTCTCGTTTGACTTTCATCTCCGTATTTTGTTTTTAAATTTTTCTACGGTTTTCTTTTGTTTTACTTTTTGATCGAATCTTAGACTTCGTATTCATATATGTTTACTGCCAGTTTTTATTATTATTTTTATTCAAATGTCCACTAAGTACACGTCATAGATGATGAGAACGGAAATTAATTGACCTAGTAATATTTAATCAATGTTAAGTAACTATAATATGTACACATGCGAAACTAGTTTTCGCTTCGCTTTTAGATTTATGTTCGAGGTATTTAGCGGGTTATTTTCGAGTTCATATAAATTTGTCGAATATTTTTTGGCAAATATTGAATGGTATATAGAAGTTTAAGTAGTAGAATGGCAGTTACTGTTTTAGCACCTTATTTGAATACCATATTTTTATTTTTAAAGTTAAAGTAAGAATCAGTAATTCAGCGTCGATAACGGAATAACATTAAAACTTGTATAATGGCCTTATCCCTTGGTCTGAATAGACGAATTCCATGAAAATAATGGAAATGAGTTGTTTAGAGGGAAAAGTTTCCGCAATTTCGTCACTACAGCGGTAATAAAAATTCTAAGGGAATGTGGGACGAAAATAAAAAAGGTTAAAAGTTCACTCTTTTTGTCTAAGGAACCTAAAGTAATCAATTCAATTTAGGGGAATTTGTAGAGGCAGAGTTTCAAGAGTACTTCAAAATGATTGATTTTTATTTCGGCTGAAAGCGTAGGTTTTTTTGGTTTTACTAATGGGTTCATGATGTGAACAAATTAAATATTAGCCCTTAAGTTATTTGGATAAACTATTATAGTGTACCTAGAAAATCTTCATAGAAAAAACAACACGTAAAGCTTGTGAGAAATTCGCAATAAATATATGTATTAATTAACAGTTATGACTCACAAGGTCCATAACAAAGTGAAATCATGTCTTTGGATTGTATTTATTGCTGTTCGTTTACATTCAATTCAAGTTTGTTAGATTCCTAATTAGGCACGGTACTAATGTAGTTTGTATCAATACTTTCGAAAATAAAAACAGTTCAATGTAAGTGTGAGATGACAAAATAGGTGAAGTGAATGGTGAGCCTCCAGACGCAATAGGCACACACGTGCTCGATCGTGATTCTATCGGCAAGGCGGCACGACCGATCGCAGCCTAACGACCGGACCTCGGGCCACGGCCATATGTTGTTAACTTACACACCAACTAACAATATGACACTTTTCACTTAGATTTCCACTGGAGTACTTTGGTAACGGGGGAAATACTCAAAGATCGAAATTTTGAACTGCGGAATACGTTTAAAAGTTGCGAGTAAGTTGCTGGGAACGTACAAGTTCGTGCGGTGTTAGGTCAGGCTCGCGGGCGAGTGGTGGCGGCGGGAGCGAGCGCGCGACCGCAGCGCTTTGGTGTACAGCTTACACTGATTTTTTGTCGGAGGCATCGCCGCTGGCCCGCCGCCTGCTCCACATTCGACGACCGGTGTGATACGCGGTACACTGCACTGATAGGGTTGACACTCATATGTGTACCGTATGTTGCAAACATTGCTCAAGTTGACGCAAAGAACATTTAGCTTTCTGTTCAAAGCCACAAATGTAGAGTCAGTTAAAAGTTAGTTTAGGATTATACAAAAGCTCTAAGTAATTGGGACTGTGGATATTGTCGTGAATTATATTCGTTTGTTTTGCAAAAGTGTTACAAGACTAATGCTTTTAAAGCTAATTATGACGTCAATAGGCAGCTTTCGTAGTTCAACCATGTGTGAACCCTATTACTGACTCACACTATTACTCGGTCGGCAATGACAGCCACAATAACACTTGGCAACTTTGCAGGCTGTTAACTTCTGCCTCTGGTTGGATTAACTTTACCTGCTACGTGTCCGATACAATTACGTACTATTAGTGTTTCGCAACACACTCGATATTCGCTCTTATTAGCAACGATAAAGTGATCGGCACGTTATATGGTGATTAGGCGCTAAACGATACTGCGACTAAAGTTGTGGGTATGCAAATTGCTACTTAAGCAATAGAGTTTATAGAGTTTGTTGATGTGTATGTAAACGATGATTTTCCTAACGATGCGTTATATTTATAGGGCCATTCGGAGACATCTTTATAGTCTATTTATGAGCGCGGTTCGATAAAACTTTTAGCACGTAGTTTTGACATTCGAATGTTTTGCAAATAAATACGGTTGTCAATTGCGTATATTAAATAACAGATCATTATTGTGTAGTGAGTGAGATATAGAAAATAAGTAAAATTTTAATATACCAACATTATGAGATCACATTCTAATATTCCGTTGAAAGTTATTGGTGTCAAGAAAATACTACGTAAATAATCAAAGATTACACACGAACAATTAAATTGTAATGGCTATAATAAGGAGGCGCCGAAATACATACATTTATACTTGTTTGTACACCATTTATTATGATTCATATCGTGTCAAAATATAAATTAAAATATCGATCGTCGTTAGTCAGCCGACTGAGAGTTATAATTAAGTTGCACGTTATAAAGTAGTCATTTCCGTCATGAAATAAGATTAAGATAATTTAATTTTGAAAGTATTTATTTATAGCTTGTACTTTGTAAGTATGCTTCAGATCTGTAGCGCAGCGGGGTGGAACCACGTAATTAAAATATTTTATAAAAATTCTGATGCAAGAAATTGTTGTCAAATTTGCAATATTTTTTTACAAGATTATAGAATCTGGGTCTGTAATCTACATCTGTATTAGAATAGTAACTAATAGCTTATTAGATACCTATAATTACACACGAAAATTAAACTATTGCTGATAACTGAATTTGAATCCTTAAGAAAATTTAAAAGATCTAAACGGTGGGAATGTACAGTGGGAGCTTTGTTTTATACTATGCAAAGATAACTGGTAAGGCAACTCACAAATAGATTATTCAGAATGGCTTTGTGATCAACTAAAGTTGAAAAGTCAGGTTAGGTTAGCCAAATAATAACAGGAAACGTGACACCATTTCTAACACCCGGTGCATTACTTTAGGTACCGAATGACTCTTCAAGACACTAGTTTTAACTTATAGATACTACGACAAATATTGCACGGATGTTGAGTCTGTGAGAGTGAGGGTTGTCTAATCATACTTAATACATATTATAAGTGTGAATGTAAGTTTGTTTGTTACGTTTTCAGGTGAAAAATACTTAACCGATCGTCATAAAACTTTGTACACATATTCTTTTTGAGGTTAGGTGTCATTTTTGTGGTTAGATGCTATTCATTAATTTAAATCTTGCTCGTTGGTATTATAATTATAATCTGTGAAGTTTTTATATACATTGGCTAACCAACATCCACGCAAGCGAAGCCGCGGGAATCAGCTAGTATTAAAATATTTAAATGATTAAATCACGGTGATGGCCTAGCGATTCAATGACCACATTCGTATGCACAAGGTTGAAGGTTCGAACCCAGGCAACTATCAATGTGACTTTTTCAATTTTATATGTAAGTACTTTCTTAATAATTCTAACCAATCAAGCGGTGAAGGAAAAAATTGTGAGGAAACCGTGATTTTAAAAATTGGATTCCTAAATCGCCATTCGTCATTCCAACTCTATATGGGAAGAGGCCTTTGCCCATCTGTGGGACATTTATAGGCCGGTATTATTATTATTTGGTACGACAGTGTTCTAAAAGTTGTAATAATTTAATTCTTTTGAAACTAGCCGCGACGTATATTGGTATTGCGGGACTCGTTGGAAAAATAACACAATTTTTCTTAATCTCTGACATGATAGAGATGGATTGACAAACTGTTTGTGCTCCAAATATTTACATTTATTATTATTGGACATGGTAAATTACATATTGCCATGTTTATTTCGAATGGATTAGCTTAGGATTTGTTATCAAGATCCGAACAAGTTAAAGCTTCTGACAGAATGTCAAACAAACATTTTGGATACAAATAGACTAATCGCTGCGAGTTTTGTATCTGTCGCATGATTCATTCGAGCATCCAAAAGTTCAAAGTCCGAAATATATCTAAAGAGTTAGTTACATTAATCAAAATACTCAGCGGATACCATGGTGAATGTTTCGTATGTGTAGTCACGCCAGTCTTTAGTTTTCCGGACTATAGATCTTCAGATTCTTAAAGTTTCGTCTTTATGTCCGTAAATTAATCAAAGCCATATTTATTATTTACATCAACCATATAAATGTATTTTAATTTAAACGACAGGTTCTTGTTATTTGTTCAGTAATAAGCAAAAAGCAAGTTATTGGAGTGGAAATTACAAAATTCAATTCTGGAAGTTGTCAATCAAGTATTATGGATATGGTATCTGTAAATACAACACGCAAATGATGTACCTACGTAAAATGTTTTGCATCGTCTTTCAAAGAAAACGGTAAAGAAATAAAAATATGGTATTCGAGGATGTATTAAGAGTTATGGTGCATGATATTTACGACGTTTACTTCTATTTTTTCACAATAGATTTCCAAACCATAAATTTCATTGCAGTTCGATTATTTAATGGGATATTGAATAAAATCGATATAAATGTTTCCATGCATAACACAGACTCCAACTCGTCTCATGTGAAAACTAGACTTTTCAATGTAACTAGCTCTAAATATACAATTGTGTGGGCAAATAAAGCAAATATTATTATTTAGTGAAGGATTATTTCGTAAAGCTGCACTAAGATGCCAAGAGTACTCTTGTTTTTTTTGCACGAATAATTATTTAATATTTTTTTTGTATTGTTAAAGTTATGTTTTTATAACTGTTATTTATTATTTCTGATTACCGATATACTCTTTTTAATATAGTGTAAATTAGAACTAATATGGATTTTCTTGAACACACAATACAGTAAAAAAACAAATGACAAAGATCTGAGCAAATCATGTCGAACTTTGTTTTTTTAATTTTATAGTTAATTTTTTTTTTATGAATCTTATGTTTTTCAAAGATGAAGCAGAGAATACTACCTCATTATAACATAGGGTAAGATCCAAGCATTACATGTCTACGGGGAAAAAAGGTTTTTCGTTTGTGAAAAACAGAAAAGCTACATGACATGTGTTATCCTCCTTACGTAAGTCTTATGGTCCTGAGGCCTTCATCTCATATGATTTTGCTGACTTGATCTCTACACCATCGCAAGAAAAAAAACATAAAGCGTGATTGAAATAAGAATAGGATTAATAATGTTCGCAGACCAGCAACTGTCTCTAAAAATAAATGAAGGTTTTGCTTTATTATTCGATTGATTTTACTTTTTTTTTTTTTTTTTTTTTTTTTTTGTTTGTTTAGCGGCTATTCTGGGACTTTGCAGCCCCAGTATCACTGCGACCGTTATCGATCTATTGTGATCGCCGCTGCTATCTTTACAGTTCGCCACTAAGTCCTACGTCCACCAGGTATCGCAGTAGCTTTTGGGGGGCGATATCTTTTACGTCCTGTGGGCCAAGGATATGTTTGCCCAGGTGTAAGCTACGCTTGTGCATTAAAGGTCCACAGTCCGTCAGAATATGAAGCGGAGTTTCGTCTGACTCCTGGCACATTCTGCACGTTCTTGTTTCGGACAGTCCCATAGTGGACATGTGTCTGTTTAGACAACAGTGTCCAGTGAGGGCTCTAACTAGAATGCGCATTCTTTTCCTACTCAGTCCTATGATCAGCTTAGTGTATCTCTTGTCATAGGCTTTAACAAGAGTTTTGGAGTGAGTCAGTCCTGGCATGTCTGACCATGCCTTACAGGATTTGTTCAAATAGATGTTCTCCAGGGTCATTCGGGCGAGACTTTTCGGAATGCCACAAAAAGGTTCTGGACCATATAGCGTTTTTCCCGATCCCGCTCTAGCGAGTTCGTCGGCATTTTCATTGCCCACGACTCCCGCGTGACCCGGAACCCACCTAAGCGTTACTCTGTTTCGTTCTCCTAGAGTATTTAGGCGACTCATGCAGTCTGCTACCAACTTTGAGGTTATTAAGTTGGAGTCTAAGGCCTTCAGCGCTGCCTGACTGTCTGAGTTAATGTAAATTATGTGGTTGGCATAATTTTTTCGTAGGTTTGCTTCCGCACATTCGATAATGGCGTAAACCTCTGCTTGAAAAATGGATGCAAATTTGCCCAGGCTTTGAGATAGCCGGAACTTTGGCTGCTCTCCATATACGCCAAAGCCTACGTCAGTGCCCATTTTGGACCCATCAGTAAACCATATTAGGCTACCAGTTTCACAGGTGACTTGTTTGTCCAACCAGTCCTCCCTGTGCGGTATTTCCACTTTGTAGTTCTTTTGGAAGCTACAGCTTGGAACCATGATATCTGAAGTCATGCAGAGAGCTGGTGTGCTTCTTACGTCCTCCAGTACTGTTCTCATTCTCTGGGATATGCAATTGAAACCCCCCTGAGCGTTAATCCTGTAAGCACTTGCCCCCGCCTCCTTAGCAATATGCATACTTAGGGGCGTTAGGCATAGTAGAGCGTTCAGGGCCGCCCCAGGTGTGGTGGACATTGCCCCAGTTGCCATGAGACAGGCTAGTCTTTGCAGACTACTTAATTTGTTAATTACTGTCTTTTGATTGGCTTTGTGATGCCAAACCACAGAGGCGTACGATATAGTCGGCCTCACAATGGTGGTATACAGCCATAAGACAGCTCTGGGACTAAGGCCCCAGTTGTTGCCCATCATACGGCTACAGGAGCCTAAGGCAATTTTTGCCTTTTGTATGATGTTGTTAAGGTGAGTATTCCATGTTAGCTTCTGGTCAATAGTGACGCCCAGATATTTAACTTCTGTGGAAAACTCAAGCTCTTTTCCATTTAGAGAGGGTTTGACTAGCTTATTCAGCTGTCTACGCCTGGTAAAAGGAATAATAACAGTTTTGTCAGGGTTAGCTGATAAATTGTTTCTTTTGCACCACCCACCTATGGTGTTTAGCGCCCTTTGCATAATGGAAGATACTGTGCTCTGGCAGAAACCCCTTATTATAACAACAAGGTCGTCAGCGTATCCCTGTGTGTCAATGTTAAGGTCGGCCATTTTATAGAGCAGTTGGTCAACCGCCAGAGTCCAGAGAAGGGGCGAAAGCACGCCTCCCTGCGGGCATCCTCTGGTGGTTATAACTTCCATAGTGGTTTGAAGCAGAGATACCTTAGCTCTCCTGCTGGAGAGCATTGACTCCACCCATCTCGTGGTCGTTTGGTCAAGGCTTTTTGCAGCCATACCTTCGACCAGAAGTGAAGTGGGAGTGTTGTCAAACGCTCCCTCTATGTCTAGAAATGCGCATAGCGCTATTTCTTTGTCTTCCAGTGCCTTTTCAACCCTGTCAATTAGGCTGATCAGGGCTGTTTCCGTAGACTTACCTCTGCGGTAGGCATGCTGTGTATGGTGAATAGGTTTCGTTTTTAAAGTTACGTCCCTAATATAAATGTCAATAACCTTTTCCATTACCTTCATAAGGAAGGATGAGAGGCTTATTGGCCTAAAGGACTTGGGCAAAGCGTAGTCCTTTCTGCCAGCCTTTGGAATGAATATGACTTTTACTGTGGTCCATCGTTCTGGTATATGCCCCCAGGCCAGACTGGCTCTGAAGACTTTAACCAGATGTGGAGTGAGGATTTCCACCCCCTCCTGCAATTGAGCAGGGAATATATTGTCCTCGCCACAGGCTTTGTATGGTTTAAAGGAGCTGATGGCCCACTTTACCTGGTTGGGTTTTATGATTATAGCTGCCCTTCGCCAGTCGTCATTGTTCGGCCTGTGCGGGGTGCCTCGTGTAGTAGGCGAGCAATTGTTACTCACCGATCCAGGAAAGTGGGTGGCTGCGAGCAGCTCCAATGTGTCGTTCTCACATGAAGTGAAAGTTCCGTCGGGTCTTTTCAGAAGCCCAATTTCCCTGTCAGGAGCTTTGGAGATAATTTTTTGGAGTCTTGCTGCTCGAGGAAGACTTTCCACATCCTCGCATAGCTTCCTCCATGATGCTCTCTTTGCTTTCCTGATTTCAGTGTTGTATTTGGTTAGAGCCTGCTTGTACACGTCCCATTCTTGGGATTTTTTAGCTCTATTGAAGAGTCTCCTGGTTTTTTCCCTTAGCTTTTGCAGCCTAGAGTTCCACCATGAGACTTTACTCGTAGTTGCTTTGGTCTTTACAGGGCAGCTGTCTTCGTAGGCTTTGGTTATTCCTACTGTGACAACCTCCACTGCTAGCTCCAAACCCTCCACAGTTCTGATGTTTTTTGGGATCGCATCAAGGTTTGTTTTTAACCGGTCCCTATAGTGGTCCCAGTCAGTGACTCTTGGATCCCTGTAGGTTTCGATTCGTCTTTGGAGCGATGCCTCCAGGTTAAATCGAATGTGTCGATGATCTGACATAGAATTTTCACTACTTACCTGCCAGTTAATGACATGCCTGGCTAAGGCACTAGTTGCGAAGGTAATGTCAAGAACTTCTTGTCTGTTACACGTTACAAAGGTCGGTATACATCCTAAATTAAGTGTATGCAGATTATTTGATAGAAGGAAGTCATAAAGTAACTCACCCCTTTTGTTGATGTCGGTGCTCCCCCACGACGAGTGATGGGCGTTGGCATCACAACCCACAAGCAGGTCAGCGTTGTGTCTTTGTGCGTAGGCCACAACTTTCACCAGATCTTCAGTTGGGTTGGGCTTATCCCCGGGAAGGTAGGCTGAGCAGACAATTACTCTGGCCCCACTCCACCCTTTGAGATTAATGTATCCTGCGACCAGGTCGTCATTGCAAATCTCTGGAACAGGTAAAAGGTCAATATTTTTGTTATGAACAATGCACGCCCTGGGTCTAAAGCCACCATTATTAAAAAGAATTTTACCGGCGGCCCCGAGCCCCTGGATGTTGCCGTTGGATATCCAAGGTTCTTGGATCAGAGCGAGGTCTATGTTTTGTTTGGCAAAGCAACACTCCACCACCGCAGTCGCAGCTGCTGCATGATGGAGGTTGCCCTGCAAGATCCTCGCTCTGTGGCTGCAGGGAGCCATTGTTATTTGCGTAGGGCAGGTGTGTGAGGCTTCTTGGGAGGGGGACGTGGACGTCCTCCATTCCCTGCGCCGCCTCTCACCCCCCTACGACTAATGTTGCCCCTCGTGGCTCCACCCCGGCCTTTGGTCGACCGCAGCGGAGGCCTTTGGTGCGAGGGCCCCGCAAGGCTCCTCGTCGCCTCTTGCACTCCGGCAGATGTCGACGGCCGTGGTGTTTCCACGCTGGGCTTCTCCACGGTAGAGCCCCCCTTGATCTTAAAGACAATGCCCTTAAAACCAAGGCCAGCCCTACCGTTGTTTGCACGGAGAGTCTCCGCCGACGGGTCGTCGAGCGAGAAGGTTACCAGGGTACCTCCTGCCTCGACCCGCTTATGGAGAACTCGCCATAGCCCCGGGTTGAGACCTTCATTCTGCACATCCAGCAGCAGCAAAGCCTTTTCGACCGTTGCCACCTCACTGATGGGCAAGAATGTGGTCCCCACCTGTGGCCTGGGCAGTTCACTCTCGGGTATAGTCGAGAGCTCCGCCTCAGGCCACGGTTTGATTTGTTTGACCTCCCCCACAAGCCAGTCGTGACCGTCCTGGTTTTCACAGGTCACCAGGACCCATCCTGCCTTGAAGGAGAAGCCAACAAATCTTGGTCGCGGGCCCCCCTTCTTCCCGGCCATCTTGAGCATGGACTCGAGAAGGGCACTATGCAGAAGCCGCATCTGTTCCTCACTCATGGGGTCCGAGTTACGGACACCCACTCGCACGGCGCCAGCTACGGCACTGTACTGCGCCTTAGGGGGGGGTACCGTGGGGTCCAGCCTGGAGGTTTTCCTTGGCTGTTCCCTCGGAGATTCCTCCTCCGAACGCAGGCGTTTTTTCGCCTTCGGATCCGGAGGAGGATTGTCGACTGGGATTTGGTCCCAGGGCTTCTTGCATAGGGCAAGGGCTTGTTCAGCACCCATATCCGCCGCCATCAGCCGCCGGAACCTCTTCCTGGCCGCGCCACTAAGCCTGACTCGCTTAGTGACCTGAGAGGTCTTCTCCGACTCTGTTTGTGGTACAGCATTTGAGCCCCCCACAGACAGGTTCGATAGACACTCTGAAATTTTGGAGCAGGGCGATCTGGAGGTCAATAAAGGCTCTCCGTCAGGCCCGTCCAACTGTTCCTTTTCAGGAGTTTTGGGTGAACTTATTTTTTCTTTATCCATAAGATTCCCACGAGTAGCTAGGGAAATAGACGGTCACCCCCGACAGAGCCCCGCATGTCGGGGGAAGAGCTAAATACATACCCGAATCGCTCTGGTCTCGGGCAGGCACCGTTAAAGACTGAGCACCCTCTCAGCCACGCATTCCTCGGCACGGTTCGCATGACACCTTGAATTAGGGGGAAATTCTCCCTAGGAGGGGAAGGAGTGCAAAAGCAAAGCAGGATTGGGGAAGGAGAGGGGACTAAGGGGAACATGGGATGCGTCTGACTATTTCTGTTACGTCTGTTTCATAGGGAACCAGACCAAAAACGGGCAGCAACCACGAGAAGGATAACAGTCAGGCTTGCCTTGAGGATCTACACGACCAGCGCTCTCCCTCAAGGCCAACACCAAAGCAGCGGCCGGGACAGACCGTGCCATGAGCGAATTGGCAGCGTTACATGCAAAGCAAAATTACTATAAAATAATAAACTAAAATAACACGCCCCTTCGCTCGCCCAAAATTGATTTGATTGATGATTTTACTTGCTTATATATTTAAATGAAAATTACTATTTAACTGCAGGTAGCTATCCTATCTAGACGAATTTTAGTAGGTTTCTTGCAATAGAATCAAACCTAACTATACTCCATTTAAAATAGCATTAGACAGAAGTTAAAAAAGGTTATTTAATTTATAATGCACACTTTGTTGCAAAAGTACAATAAACTTGTTACAGTTACGATTGACGCCTATAAATTAAAATCTATTTACATACCAGCTGTCACACTTATTTGTAATCATGTTAACCATTTTTCATAACAAATTATGTGGCTTTCATTTATTTATAATATTTCATTCCAATCTAAAATGACAGTGTCAATGCTAAAAAGTTAAAAGAAGCAGTGATGAACAATACTGGAACGTTTTTCGTTTTACTATTATCCTACCATTATTTGTTTATTTATTATATATTTATTATTTTATTATGACTAAATCCTATGATGAAGACGAAGAAGTTTCACTATAGTGTGTTATAAGTTGTTATTTTAATTAAAGTATTGTTCTAAAAATTACTTTTATTTTAATCTTAATTAAATCTAAGTCATCATGACATGATTGGTTGTCTCATTCATTGTTTTGGTGTAAGTTTGTAATGTGTGATGAAGATATTGTTATAAATAAAGCGTAATTAAAAAAATATATATTTCGTTTATTTAAGTACTTAAAACAATTTCTTTGAAATAAAATGTTTTCAATTCCTGCTTCTGCGAGCCTCTTTTTTCTAATGCTATAATAAATGGAGTATAGTTCCGTTTCTTAAGACGAAAGGCGGGTGGATAGACTTGAAAATTTGGTACTTGAAGTACCTATCTATTGATGTCGTGTTGTATATGTTACAGTCAAAACTCTTAACCAGTCAAAAGTACTATTGACTAGCAAAATCAGTCAAAAGTACTTTTGACCGTGTGCTTTAGTCAATAATACTTTTGACTAAAAATTATTGGTTATTAGTACTTTTGACTGCAAATTTGCGGTTAAAAGTACTTTTGACCGTCGCTCTTCGTCAAAAGTAGTTTTAACTGTAATAAAGCATCAGTCAAAAGTACTATTAACTCGGTAGATGTGAATAAAAAATATATTTATTAAATGTGAAATCGTATATTACGAAAAATTTGGCATTACAATCAAACAAGCATTACTCAACCTAGACTTTGTGTTGAAAACTTTTTGCCCAAAGTCCGGTAGGTTTGGGTTAGGTTAATATGGTGACCCTTACGTGCACGAGGGCGGCGAGCGGAGCGAGCGGAGTCGCGGCAGCGACCGCCCCGTGCTGGAAAACCTTTCAAGCGATTCACGACGGAATTCGTGACGGAATCACTTAGTCAAAAGTACTTTTAACCAGCTCCATTGGGCAAAAGTACTTTTAACTGTTATTTCAGTCAAAAGTATTATTGACTAAAGCATACGGTCAAAAGTACTTTTGACTGATTTTGCTAGTCAATAGTACTTTTGACTGGTTAAGAGTTTTGACTGCAACATATACATGTGTATGTGATCAGGACAACTGTACCTCCTACTAAATATCCTGCGTAAAAACGACGTTTGGCTTTAGACTTTTTGTCAATTTTGGGCCAATTTAAAATATATTTCATATACTGAATGAGAAGACTACAGAATATATTTATTCGTTAAAAGCTACCAAATATATACAATACGCCTCTGAAAACAACAATCGAATTAAGCATTTTTGGAAGGTTCTAAATCTTTTAAATGTAACTTTTCGATAAATCGGACATAGTATTAATTTATCACACTAAAAAATCATAGTCCTGAGTTCATAAACCCCGGAGAAAACAGTCAAGAGCGTATGTATGGAAAAAGTACACTCACGTTTTCTCTTAAATAAGGTTATTCTAGTGCTGATGCGCTAGTTCACTAGAAACAATCAGTAAGCAATAACTTCTATAAGTTATTTACCTTTGTCTTTGTGTAGGCGCAGAAATAAAAAATATGGAGTCCTAGAAAAATTGTTTGCCGATACCGCGACATACTGAACAACCCACGCTGCGCTTCCATTTATAGAAAAAGAAAAAAACTATATCTGGTGTCTGAGCATTTTTCAAAAGCGAATATTCTTACGTTCCTTTGTAAAAATATTTTGTAAGTAGCTAATGTTCCTGTCTCTGTATTATTGTCTATTTAAGATAAGCAAGAAAATAAAATACAGCTATAACCACGTACTAACAGCAAACAAAATTTTCCATGTAATGAAATATTATCGTATCTTTTGTAGTATCCATTTTTATTATATTGTCTTTCATAGCTTTGTATTATTCTTCTGATCCTAACAAATAATAAAGTTCCTGTAATCTGAAAATATTTTTTCTTGAAACTTTAAACATAAAAGGGGAATTCTCTGAAACTATATAAATAGAGTTTGTAATTTTAATGCTGTCACCGATTGTCGTAAACGGGGTGAATTTACTTGAAAACTTTAGAATAGATTTGAATCGAGTGGATTTCGCTATAAATAGCAAGAATGAATTGAAACTATTTTTACTTTAGATACCCATCTTATATTGGAATAAACATGCTACAAATAAAAACGCAATTGTTCCCATTCAGAACATATTCAATACATTTTATTGGATAGGTACTAACTGGTCGTCGCGACTTTGTCCTAGTGTTTTATTCTGTTTAGCGGGGAACCCTTTTTTTATAATTAAATAGTACCTATACTATATTTGTGAATCAGACTGTCATATCCACCAAGGTTTTTATCAATCTGACTGTTGCAGAGACTAAACTGATAAAATCTGTTTATCCGTCCGTCCGACTGTTTGTTTGTCCGACCATCTGTCTATCAAAACCCTTTACCTCTGGAATGCGTGGAGGTATCAAGTTCAAATTAAAACCATACGTTTAGGACTACAGTCCCTTGATGATCCCTTGAAAATAAAACTTCCAAGTTAACGTAAAAAAAGATACGATCGTCTATACCGCAAAAATACCAATATTTCTACACCCTCGGCAAGTAATTAAGAAAGTTTTATGTTCAAGTTAAAAAAAAACAACTCATTTTTACCTAAATAAAATAATATAGTCTTTGTACGGAACCGTCGGTGGGCGAGTCAAACTCGCACTTGTCTGGCTTTACGCTCAGAATGAAATAAGAATGTATTTAAATAATAGTTTCTCCAAAAGTCATACCTACAGCTCTTTACAAATGTCCGTCGCATTTGCGTTCACACAAGTTATTTGCTGACTCCTAAGAAAAAAGGTGGTATGAAAGCCAAATTGCATTGTTAAGCAGAACAACAGACATAGACAAGACGAAGACATTTGTTGAGACAAAACAACAGTTTCATTAGCAAAGAAATGCTCGGTTTCTGAAAATTGGACGCCATTTTTCCTACACTATTTAATTTGTGGACTTAGTTGGAGTAATAGTCGCGCGTGACGACCCATTCGTTTAGTTTGATCTTAGAGCATTAGTTTGATAAAATTATTCATGTTTGAAATAACTGGAGAATGCTACTAAAACAAATGAAAAGCAACAAAAGAATTCTAAAAAAGAAATTGCACACTAGCGCGGTCACCGGTTCCTGTTCCCGTTGTCTTTTCAGAAGAAAAAGTAGCGTTTGTGCTATCCCAGGTAATGAACATTAATTAAAAATATTAATCTGTCCATTTCAAATTTTGTATTTATTATATTAGTAACGTCAGGGGACTAAGGTAGTGACAGAGTGGCAAGGCAAGGCAAAAGAAGCGTCGGTCGTCCGGGAGCTTGATGGGTCGATGACATTATCAAAGTTACGGTCGAATCTGGAAGACTGGCACAGGACCAGACAGAATGGAACGAAAAAGGGAGGTCTATGTCCAGCAGTGGGATGACAAGAGCTGTGGATCATGATGATGATGAATATTAGTATACACATATTAATATCCTTATTACGTAGCTGTAATCGCCCTTACAGTTTTTTTTTGTTTCAAATACTCCGTAATCAATCGTATTCAGCTAAACCCTTATTACAAGTAATATATAAAATCATAAATTTTAATGACAAATACTGAGTGCTATTATCGGGGAAATGCAGCCAACTAAGCCTCTCTCGGCTCAGTATACTTAAAAGAACAATAAGTACTTTTAAGTATACTGATCCTTAATCGATTTCACTGGGTGGCTTATATTAAAGCGTCAAGTCTGCATTTGTGTAACATTAATACAAGATTTTATTGCAAACAGCCTTAATTGCTTTGGAAAATTGATGACGAATTGTGAGATTATGGATAACTAATTGGTATGTTAAAATGATTTTAAATGGCCAACACCGACAATTTTTACGTTATTTACGAGACAAAAATGGTACTTGGCGAATTTATCGGCAATTACAAATCATGGTCGGAGGCGTAGTGAGGGCGTGACGTCACAGCGCCCGAGGGCTCACGTCTGCCACTGGTTGTCGATAGCATTATGTTACTAAGGATTTATTATAATTATGTATTTACTTCTGAAAATTAATTTTCTTATATTAAAGCCTACATTATTTTATTCCATTAAATCAAAGAGATTCTCATACTCATTTCCAATTAAAACTTAAATAGCTTGGGCGCCATGATGGGCGCCATGATGGGCGACAGTGCTGAGAAACCCTTAGGTACTCAAAATGAACTTAGCCAATAACTTCAAGTGACTTAATAATACCATTAACTCAAATACCACATTACTTTTTAGACAGATCTTCTAACCAGGACTGGCTAAATCGCACTTGCGTAGATATTTATTTAACGGACTGTTACGCCCTGTGTCGGGATCAAAGCATTTCAATAACATTTAAGTATAGTAATAACATTGTAAGTACGATCCACGAAATCACTGACTATAATAATAAAGCTAAATTTGTCGGACGCACGCGTGGAATTTAAAAAAGCGATTTGAGAAGTACGTGATCTCTGCCGCTTTTATTAAATTTTGTAGCTCGGAATCGGGTGTAGCCTATCACACGTTTTATAGGATAGTACTAATAAAAACTAAACTGTTGAATTAAATCGTTTATTGTTATTCGTTATTTGTAGTGGATACAATTTTCAAAAGGTGTTTACAGAGCTATTTCAGTATTTACACATAGTTTATCGTATAGAGTATACAAATGTTGAATGATCTTCTAAAGAAAGGTAATAAACATTTTATTCTATACTTTTTGCACGTATTTAAGTATTAAGCAGATTGTTTTTATCACACATTAAAGTCCTTACACCGGTAGTTGTAACGTAATTTGAGAGAGGCTTACCTATGTCTAGCAGTGGACCGCGATAACCGATAGGTTTATTGAAAGTCCCTTTCTAAACAAATATCTGTAATTTTTATGTTTTCCAATAATTTATACTTTTATACTAATATTATAAAGCTGAAGAGTTTGTTTGTTGGGTTGAACGCGCTAATGTCAGGAGAGCCGATTTGAAAATGTTTCATTTTTAGATAGCCTGTTTTTGAGGTAGGCTATAGAGTACTTTTTGCCGCGATAACCGAGACCCATGCGGGCGGAGCTGCGATCAAAAGCTAGTAATATAATAAACACTGATGTGATAAATTTCAACAAACTTTGAGCGTTTTGTTACTGCGTCTAGCTGCGACCGTTGTCGTGGACTTTACGAGAGGACGATTCACTTCCCCGATTTATGTTCTTCTTGATTTGTGTTGGTGCACCACTCAATACAATTACTATAGACAATAGATGTAAATCAAACATCCTGAGTTTATTTTCTTAGTTCTTTATGATTCCAGTTCGAGGTGGGGTCGTCTCTGCGTCATCGGATTAGTCTGCAGCTATAGATTTCATGTCTACAGAACATGAAATTTCCAGTACTGTACAAAATTTAATAGGAATAACATAAAGACAAATTAAATAGAGAAGATTATAATGTAAAAATATAATGCATACGAAAACACATGAGTAAAATGACGGTGTTAGCTGTAACATTTTAGAAGTATTTAGCAGCAAGTCAATATGTATCTAATAAATTGGTTTCAAATTCACATAGTATCCATAAAATGAGCCTTTTGAAGGTGATATGTATAATCTAAGAATATTTTGCATTACGTCTCTACTTTTTATGGTAATAGAATTATTGTAACGAAAGAAAATATTATTTACAATAAAGGCACGTAAGCAATTATTCGATACTACCACATGTTTGTGGCTACCTTTACTTTAAAATATGTTTTCTTTTTCGTAATGTACAAACTTAATATGCTTCAATAATGACATATCTCTTGATCATGTCTGAACAAATTGTTTCCAGTTTTAAAAAGCTTTCGTCCTTACAGTAGTCCCACTTTGATTATAATTTGAGATAGTATACTTTCTAAAGAGTTTTCGTGACATGCAAACAGACTGCATCAAGTTAAGATAAAGAAACTAATTTGGCGAGATGTAAAAGTGAGTCCGCAAGTATCTTCTTCGGCGACATTAATTAATGAGAGGTTTTTAAAATTCTGTGCAGTAGCGAGCTAACGGAAGAATGCAATTAATATTAGACTTCTTGGTCTTTGCACGTTTGGCATTGGGTTTTATGCTTGCCAGAAATCCTGTCATCTCGAATTGATTAATCTATTCAGTTCCGCGAAAATAATATCGCATTTTTTTTTAAAGATTACTGGCAATGTTTTTCGCACATTACTAGTAATCTCGATAACCCCTCGTACTAAGCTAAGATGCTTGTGTTACGAGTGGGTTCACGTCGGTAGTGTAATGGGTGGGATTCGAACCCGCAAACACATAATCGCAAGTCCGCTACCGCCGCGCGCCGCTTCAAATTTCAATTCTTCCAATTCCACTGAATGGATTTTTGATAGACCTTGATTTATATCAGTCAAATAAATTGTTGAATATTTGTTCATGTTTGAGTTTTCTACAAAATTCCGGTACAGAAAGGCCAGAATGTTGTTTTGTAGTAATACTACCTTCCAAAGAAATGTAGCAAGTTTATTTTTAGTAGTTTGTAAAGGTTCAACTTTTGTAAACGATTCTAAAATACGGTAGTTATTTACATGAGATATAAATAATTAACATTCGTTTATTTTTAATAGCAGTATTTGCGTTCAGTAAACAGAGATTGGCGTCAAAATGTCTATATTTGCCTAGCGTCCCGCATCGCAGCCTTTTCTATGACTTTACACCGAAATTTCGCAAAAAAATATTTTATTTAACAGCATATTTTTTGCTCTTAAGAAAGCGTCTTTGAAGTTTACTTTGTCTTGAGTTTTTGTGCTAGATTTTTACAATATTTTTAAACTACAAAACTTTTAACCCATGTTGTAAAAATAAAACAATAAATTGTAACACGATATTCGATGATAAAGTAATAAAACAATTTTATTTGTGCACTTTGCTTACTACAATATATCTGTATTAGAGTTCTGATACGTGGAAATAAACATGATTTATTAGTTTTTGCCTTGTTTTTCATTAACCGGAACTAGGAGAGAAAAACAACTTCTCGATGAAGCAGGCTTCTTGCTATATGTACTTTCTATAAAAACAAATAGAGTCTATATAATGCCTATATGTTAAACACGGTTAATCAAAGAATGCCCGAATTAATAAATATGAAATGAGAGAGGAGGTGAGCTATTTTTAAAACATAATCAAATACTTAAAGATTGTTAAGACAGTGAGACAACTAAATACAATAAATGAATGTAGTTACACTTATACAGGATTAATTTAAAAGGAGTGCGTATATTCAACGAGGTAACCAAGTGCATGAAACTGTACACCTTTTCCCACGAAACATAGGTCGAAATCTTAAAATTGAAAAGCATCTTTTCATACAATCATAAGTCTTTTTCATTGGGATATGCTTGATAAGTTGATACTAATAACTAATAAGCTCAGTATAATATCAGGTTATGGGCCCAGATTTATATTTCTTACTGGTATGGAATTATTCTTTTGTCTTCAGGTAGAGTTACCAATGTCCATGTATATATACAAACGACATATTCAAAACCGTAATTGAAAATTCAAAAAAGAATATCCGTCCAGGGCGATGCAACGAATTCAAAAGTTCAGTTGCTAGCACTTATGAGAAAAGTCTTATAAGACGCCAAGTTCAGATGTGAGTCAGTATGTAGGTACCTTTGTACTAAGTTTAATGCATTCTTTAATTCTGTAATTACTCACACATTTCGTCAGTCTAATACGTATAGCGAAACGCCCGAACTTATCTTTACTGATTTAAACAGTACCACATAATATGTAGTATGAAACTCGCCAAGTATTAAACACACGTAATATTTATCAAGTATCTGGATCTCAGCCCAAATAACAAGATAATTATTGAGCCGCAGCCCTCGCCAATAAGTCGTTTTGGGTAAATTATATCAGTTTCTCGGTTCCCAACATTAAAACTTTCATAATTCCAACAAAAACTACTTATTAAATGAATGTTGGACTGTAGATAAACTCGTAAAACCATTGGCCATATTATTTATTTATCAACAACAACTCACGATACAGTTGCCCAATGCGGTTAACTGAACTCAAAACATTAATTACCTACTTTATATTTTATGTAGTTTTATTTTCATAAATTGTATTCAATAAATTAAAAGAGTTTTACACATTTTTAGCATTTTATTGTACTAGCTTTTTGTATAATATAAACTATTTTATATGATTGCAATAAATGCTTTTGCCATCTTTGTTTTAAAAGAGGCTACGCAGCGACTGTTTTTATGATCTTTGTGCTTGAAAGAACTTAATGCGTAGGAAAGAGAAGTAGCTGAACAAACCTTAACGTGAGAGTGGATTTGATTTAGTATGGCACCGTTTAAAGGGCATATGTTTATTGGTAACGAAAATATATGGCTCCATATTTAGAAAAGGTAAGGTTTTGGGAACAAAATATTGTTTATGCAGCCTTATCATAACTCATCGAAGGGGCATCTTCAATGTATGCAGAGGAACAATTAATCTTATTGCCAAACACACGCCTGCTCCATGCAAACATAAACGACACATTGTGTTCTTTTTTTCAATTTATTATGTTACGTTTTATTCCGTCAACAAATTGAATAGCAGACTGTTTTACATTTAAGTAGTTTTAAAGTTACTTTATATCTACACTTCAAATAGTGACATTGGGAAAGAACTTTTTCCTATTTATACTTCTTCCAAAACTGTAACTATAAACTCTATTTTGTGTATATAGTAAACCAAACATTTTATATATTTCCAATACAAATAGGTAACGCTGAGATTAGCGAAACAAACAAAAGGGATTAGGTCGAATTTAAGAGGTTGCCAAAACCGTACCTACGGGGATAAGGTTATTTATTATTTATTTTTTCGCTGACTCAGTTCTTATCGACATTATGGCATGTCGTGTAAACATACGTTGATTATAACACAAATAGCTATCGCGTTGTCGCATCACGCAGCGACGTGTTCGCTCGGATAGATTGATGGTACGTAATGAAGCGAAACGCCGATGTCAAAAGTTCAAAGCCGCGTAATGTGGCGTCAACGTGATTTCTATTGAACAGCTTGCGGCTCTGCATTATTAAAATTTTGGCAAACTTACATTTTCATGAAACAATTCAATTAAATCGTTGCATATACTGTAAGTTCTATTTAATTTTATGAGTCAGGATGTGAAGAACTTTTGCTTATTGAAGCTTGAAGATAGAATCGAACGAAATTAAATTAAATGTAGAAAAATTTAATTCAAGTACGTAAATTATATAATGTATTTTGTTAACAATTAAATTTATTAATATAAAAGTCACAATGGTTTCTTGTTTCCAAAGATATTGAAACTAGTGACTGATGTTACTTTGGAGAATATAGGTACAGAACTTCTCTTTATCTGATTTATGTTTATATTGTTTCGAAATGAGGTAGGTACCTATTTCTAGGAAAAATCGAGTTTCAGTCGCTTAACCGGGCATTAACCTACCAACATCATTTATTACTGTTTTAATTATTTGAATCTAAATTGCGTCAATTCAATTGAATTGGTACATCAAGAACTGACTTAAGATGACTTGCTGATTAACTTTCTTCGCATTAGTCGAAAGGAAATTATTTGTATTTACATCGTATTGTTTTAGCCGATCCGTGAAGATTAATGAGAAAATTTGTGTGTTGCTCAATCACGCTGAAATGCGAAAGGATTATTAGGGAATTTGATAAAATTACAGTAATGGAGTTGAAACACTTCAAGTATTATTTTCATCATTTACATGAAATGTAGGGCAGACGAGTTCCGCTAGAACAAAGTACATCAAAACTTTTCTGATTTACATATATTATGTAATTCTAAATTTACTCTTCAGTGAGATCAAGTCATTCTTCCTCAAGACGATGTTCAATGTTTGTGTATCGAGACTACGAAATTAAAAAAAAACGGCCAAGAGCATGCTCGAAGGGATCCCTAACATCTCTAAAAGCGACAAATAATCACGTTCATTGGTGGAGTTAAATATAATTTGTTTTATTTGAATTTAATTATTTATTTCGTAGCGTCTATCTGTTGTCGATATCAATATCGAGAAAAAATCGAACAGAAAATCACCTTTGTAGCATGGCCATAGCCACCTTAATTTTTTTTTATGTTATAGCGGCAATAGATACGCAACGTCGTATTGCGGTTCATGAGATACAGCTTGGTGACAGACAGACGGACGGAAGGACAGACGGAAAGTCGGTGGAGTCTCTGTAAAAGGATCCCGTTTTACCCTTTGAGAACGAAACCCTAATAAAATAAAAAGACGAAATCTTTTACATTTCCGGATGACAGTACATTCAGGCAGACTGGAATACATATCTGACATAGTATAATACCAGCCTATATACGTCCCACTGCTGGGCACAGGCCTCTTCCCATATAGAGAAGGGATGAGCATTGATCACCACGCTTGCTCATTGCGCGTTGGCGATTTCAGATTCCAATATTTGGAATCCAGGTTTCCTCACGATGTTTTCCTTCACCGTTTGTCAATGATGTCTTAGAACGATTAAGAAAGTACATATAACTTTGAAAAAGTCACATTGGTACTTGCCTGGCTTCGAACCTGCAACCATATGCATGCGAATCCGTCCATTGAACCGCTAGGCCACCACGACATCTCTGACATAGTAATCATTTATAAATATAAAACATTGTTTTTTCACGCGTATTTTCACTACTATTTTTATTTTCTCGACTAGTTTCGGACCTTATAGGAGTCCTTAATCATGGGCTGACGTGATGATATGTCATAGTGTTTACATTACTACCATCAATTTTCATACTACATCCATGTCAAGGATCCTTAATAAATTATAAATCATAATTCTCTTGTGATATGTTTATGTTTCTTATTATCCTCGGTGGCCATATTTGTATAAGATTACCACTGTAATGCGGGATGATTAATCGACACGTCGTCACTGGATTTGTTTGAGGATATTCCTCAATTGAATTTAGTATCATTTTGTGCCATAACACGTCCTAATTAGTTACGAGATCGCCGAGTTGTTGATGTGAGTAATATAATATGTTTTGTTTTGTTAACATGTTTGGCTTCTGGCATCATTATAATTGAAAAAAAATGTGTGTATTAGTGTATACACGAGAGTGTATATTAGAAGTCAAATTTCTTTGTGACATCATTTTTCGAAAAAATATCTGCTATTTACAAATTTACCGTTATTTATAAAGCTGCTGGCGCGTAACAGAAAAATGTTATAATTTTAATTTCTCCCATACGTCGGTAAAAGTTATTTAAAAGACATTTGTTACCTACATATAATGTTTTGGGACAATACACAGGGCCATCTGATCCCAAACTAGGCACAGCCTGTACTATGGCAATCAGTACATACATACATATTATAGATATATAACAGCCAGACACCGAACAAATGATCGTGCTCATCACACAAACATTTGTCCTGGATGGGAATCGAACCCACGATCTCCAGCTTGAGCTTAGCAGTCAGGCTCACTAACCACTAGACGAACAGGCCAGTCAAATATGGCTAGGCAACTAAAATTAATGAATCGTAAGTTTTACGAAAGTCTGATCTCTCCATACTGAAACTCTAATTAAATTAACACGTTCACGTTACACCTTAAAGTGAAAGAGACAGCATGACACTTAAAACTGATAGACATTTCAGTATTCGGCCAATTCGGTCATTATCCGATCGGCATTTATTTTTATTTGTTCGCTATAAACTAGCAGCTTTGAGTCTGTGATAATTTGTGGTGCTCAGACGATCCGTTGTTACGAGGGCGCCGGGAACCGTAAACTCTATCTGAAAACGAGCTGTTGGTTTTAAAGACGGACTCTTAATTCCAAGTGATATTAAACGTCAACACACCCTTAAATCTAGGATCAGACCATTCAAATAGGAATTTAGGGTCGAAACGTTTAGGTCCTAAAATAAGATATTTCTTACGACGTCTGTTTGTTTTGTCACGTTTCTTCAGTCGTAGATGTTAAGTATTTTCAGTTTCTGATCTGCCGAAAGGTTAAGTAACCGATTAAGTAAATAAAATATTAACATTTAAGCCAAAAAATACTTAAGATAAAAATAACGAAATGATAAGAAAATCCGGGTGTAAATTACAAACAAACGTAATGTCAGCAATGACATGCAAAGATTAAGTTTAAAGGGAGTAGCCGGTTTCAGATTTTAAAAACACATTCACTTTCGAAAACCTTTCTTAATTGTAGAGCAACGCTATCATTTGTGTGTGTGAAATTGTGAAGAATGCGACCATCAAGATCAGGATACCATGACAGATATAGCAAGCCAAATCTTATCTTAAATATGAGAACATATGGATTAGAACCGCATGCGCGTTGAGTACACATACGAGGTAAGTTGAGGTGTGAAACTGACATATAACTAGTTGTATTTGGTATTGCATATTGTCTCCCTTATCAATACAGTATTCCTTATATGAATAGTACTAGGTATAGGTATCTTTTGTGTAACCTTCCTTCCAGTCTTTTGTTTATTTACTCGCCCTAATTGAAAGCTTTTTCTCTTGGGTACCCAAGGCAGGGTAGATCTGTTATCAAGAAATGAATGAGAAAGCCTTAAGAAAGAATATGATATTAGAAAAGGACCTTTCGAAAATCGACGAAAAGGTAGTTATATTAAACTTTAAATTCCTCTAGATAATACTGAAATGTAAACGGCACGTATTTACACCGATTTTCTTAACATACTTCGTGATATCTAGCAGTGCCTTAAGATATTTTATGTGACTTGGCCCCCTGCCCTCTGGTGGCGTGTTTAATCCGCCTGTCAAGTAGTCACAGTCCATTAAGACGTTATCGTAATGTTATCTGTGATATTCGAGCACGCCCCGATGCTCTTAATGTTACGGTTACTTGTTTTTTCTTCGGTGTTAATTCGGACAGCGTTAGATATTATATTTAACACACCTTGTTTAATAGACTGATTGATTGACCCTGTTTTTGATAAGCAGGTACAAAACTGTAAACCTGTGTTTTTTAAACGCGGTTTGTTGGCTTTCTTTGTTTAATATTGTGTGAACTTATAATGTTAATATTTTAAGTTTGCCTTCTTGTTAGTTTTCATTATTATTTATTGGCTATTGAGTTATCAGTAGTTTTTTTTTCGCCCAAGGTTATAATATAGTTCATATTACAAAATCAGTACTCTATCTATTAGATAATTTGCCTTACCCATAGGTGTATTAAGCTTCTTTAATTATATATTTTTCTATTCAATGGCATGTAAAAACTTTTCTCAAGCTACGAGTATTTTGGAATCGGCCGCCAGTCAAACCTGGATTCAACTGAACTTTGCACGAACGTTTCAAGTATCTTGTATATGTTACTATCTTAAACGATTCATTGGTCCGAAAACATAAATGTCTTTAACATTCGTTTCTTTTTATCAGACATAATTTTCTTTGTGTAACGGCGCTGCAAAACTAGGTAAATAATGAGAGCGTAGCGTCAGGAAATATTCTCATAATCTTATTTCACAGCAACTTTTCTTATTAGAAGTTTGTTTAGAGATCGAGAGAAGCAGTTGCACGGGCAATCCTCTGATTTCACTGTCGGATGCCTCTTGCATTGCTATTTTATTTGTAGCGAGTTCCACCCTACGACTCGTCCGTTTCAAGTTTCAAAGCGCTTCACCTCGGGTCGGTATCTCTATTAACACGGAACTAGATAAATTTTGCATTTGTCCCCGATTTAGCTTCAAAGGTGGATATTTCCTCTCAGTCGAACTCGGTCAGAATAAATATATTCGTAGGTAAGTATGTTATTATCGAACTGCACTGTTTATTTGGACTGGATAAAAGCGACTGAACTCTTGATGAGTTGTATGATGTCACCAAAAATGTTTTATTTTAAAGAACGTTGGTTTTTTCACCGTCATTCAATATAAGTATATATTTGTTAAGTTTTGATTTATGTGTTCTGGACTTCTGTATAAGACAGCAGACAATTTGCAAATTTTTTGTAACCTATCGTTAATTGCTTGGCAATATTTTTATGCATTACCTACATAAAATAATTCATACAAGTTTTAACTAGAATGTCTCGAATAACTGCCCACAAACAAATAAACTGCAATGAAGAAACTTTACATTTATTTAATGCTTGACATTTCAGTTTTCGCGAAGATAAGACGAAAAACCTTTTGAATTTACTACGCTGGGTCGGTCTTTATTTGAAACATTAAGACTTGGTCCAATTTTAACCAAATTCAGTAAGAGGTCAACGATTTTTTTAAATTCTGAGCACTAAATAAGTAGTAAGTAGGTGACTGCGACAGATATAAAAGACTGGTAACAACATTTTTACATAACTTTTTATGTTCCGATTATGTCTTGTACATTGGTCTGAAGGTGGCAATGTTCTTTATACATGAAATAATATTTACGACTGCAATACAGGCCGACACTGATGTGTGAATAGATCTCTATCATTGACAGCGAAATCACTTGTTTTTTTACATTGCGTCACGCTTCTTACTTCTCAGAATATGAACTCTTTAAATAACACGAAAGTTTTGACGAAAGAATACTAGTAGATCAGTATTAGAACTGATTTATTAAAAATATTTTAAACATATTACTCATAAAATATTTTTTAGTCGTTTTAAACTTAGTTCAGTTATTTATATAACTGAGGTTACAGTTAAAACTATTATACCTTACAGCACAAATTAGTACGGCCTACCATAAGCTATCTGTGTAAATAGTGACAATAATTTGAGAGCCATTTAAAGATGCCTCAGAAGCTTTTAAAGGTGATTGATTGATCTTTAAATTATATGTTATTATTGCTATTACATACTGATAGTAATCTTGTGACCATGTTTGACTACATACGTAATTTAGATAAATTGTGATAATCCGCATGAAAATTTGACGGGTAATAAATTTTTGTTTCACATTTGTCGCAAACAAGTTTTTAAAACTGGACCTCAATTGGCACACCCCTGCTTATCTTGTTATTCCGAATCAGGCCTCCGAAAGCCGAAACCGAATTTGAGCTCGTTTACTTGTTTCATTGCATTTTTTTATAGTGCTCATATAATATAAAATTTTGAAATTATGATCGTTGTTGTAAATATATAAGTCATACAACTTTTTATGGAATCGTAAAAGGGGCTTTATAAACTTGTGTTATTTGTACGAAATATATAGTTACATTATCTTTACTGCATTCAAACTAAAAAAGATAAAAATCCCTTGGAAGTAGGCAAGGGTATCGCAACCCTCTTTATTCGTTCGAGGAGATTTGGCAATAGTGCCATTAGGGCGAACTAAACGCATAACAAATATCTTTAACAGTATCCAGTAACGGAGGGAATGTAAGGATAACTGATAGCTCCGCGAGAGTTCAATGAACTCATTATGACCACGGGAAACATTTATTTACACATGGCAAACCACTAAAAAAGTTTTAATGGCGACGCTAGAAATCAATTTTTCAATTATTTATAGTTGGTTATAGAACACTTTTCTTGCGAGTTTGTATTGTCCCACTATAATAGTGTTACGAATTGGTTGATTGACTCTTTTTAATAGAAATAAATTACTTTTCAAATATAATTGATATCTATATATAATATATATCATGATGACCAGCGATAGTCCGTACCACGGAATAGTTAACTGTTCCGTGGTCCGTACCAAGAAAATAAAATCTCATAGTGGTACTTTAAAAAATGTTATTGCAACTTTTATTTATATGCGTGAATCCCCTTTCTTGATATATAATGTCCCATCATTCTTATCGAGCGGAAGTCGTCATGGAACCCTTTGCTCAGGGGTTGACAATGGAAATAATGATCATTTCGTTCTTTTTCAAAGATTTTATTTACTGTTGCTCTTTTTAAAGCTCACAACACGACGTTCTTGATTTACTTTCAATAGGACAATCGTTACAATAACACAAAGATATTTTCACTATTTTTTAATTTTTTATTTCGCAAATACATATATAAGATCCTATGCGTCTTTTATCCATGTTTTACCCACACTATAAAAAAAAAAATTGACCAAAAAACTGCACAACTGCACGTTGAAGGCATTTAGGGTTATTTTTACGACAAAATCATTTGTGTTTACGATGGTAGATAGTGACGTCATTTGTCTATTGTTTGTTTAGCTGCAAGCGTTTTATGAAGAATAAAATGGACTTTGTTCAAAGACGTGTTTTATTCTTTTATCAGTACACTTTCATGTTTTTTTTGTCAACAAGTTTATGTGGTCGAAAAATCTGCTACAAAAGCAGCAATAAAAAAATGCTATAAAAATATTATCCTGAAATCCATACATACCAAAATGTGCGTTGGCCGGGAATCGAACCCGGATCAACTGCTTGGAAGGCAACTATGCTGACCATTACACCACCAACGCCACTTACTAAAGACTTAATTCAGACCGTCTGTAAAGATCTATTTACGCTCATTGGTTTGCCAATTGTTACTTCATTCAATACTTTACAGCAGAGCAATCGATTTACAACACTATGCCACCAATAATAGAGGTTTAATTGGTATTCGGTCCTAAATTGTTACAATTTCTTTTACATTTGTGGTACTAACCAGTAATAACATAATGGGCCAATATTGTTACACACACAAACACACAATAAGTTTAAATCTGCATAAGAAGTATAACCTATATAACAACTTACCCAACTTTTACCTCAAAACAATTTATTTTAAATTCAACACCTCTCCTCCCATAAAAAGATTTTATTGTCTTTACAAGTAATTCAGTTCACACTTTCAGTTTGATATCCAATAAAAGTCTTATGAACTACTTGGTGGGACAATTTGCGACCATTACGCTTTGTGCTGAAAATAATTAAAGTGTAAGAATCTTGGGTGGGACCCGAAAGAAAGAAATCCCAACTCTATATGTAAAGGTTCATTTTGTGATTGTTAAACAACAATGACGTAAACATTATTTTTTATCAACATTTGAAGGGTCTGTTGGTCTAGTGGTTAGTGACCCTGACTGCAAAGCCGGAGGTCGTGGGTTTGATTCCGTCCCAGGACAAATCTTTATGTGATAAGCACGATCATTTGTTCTGTGTCCCAGACACAGAACGTAACTGTAATTTATCTATAATATGTATCTATTTATAAATATGTCGGAAACAACAACAAAGGGTAGCATGTGTGTGTTCAGGATAGCCGACATCAGTGGGTTGTTGAATGAAACACTAGATCATGTATCATCATCTTTACTCTCTCTGTTATCATTACATAAGACAGCTCCCGAAATTGCCCACCCATCGCCGCTTACTAGTGCCAGGCCAGAGAGAACAAGCGGCGGAACAAACTCTCCAGCGGCACGCTGTCGTCCAGTTGCTTTACAATCAATTCACTAACATCAAATCACATGGCTCGCTAACACATTAGTAAACGCGATAATCACAGAGTTGCAGACGTGTCCTTCTATTATCCACTTTACCATTCAATAATCATATTCGTGCTATTTTCACGACAATTCTCTGTAACACACCAATCTATTCCAATTCGACATTAATTAATCACCAGAACACGAATACTCTAGGCGGGAACTCACCACACGTCACAACTTTGGTTTTATCCAAGCATACTGCTTGACGTTTACCAATGCGCCAGTATTAAAACAATTTTATAACCAAAGAGGTTAACAAAAAAAAAAGGTTGAAACCTATTTTATAACAAATAAGTTTCTATTCTCCGACAAATATATAAGTATGTTTATCCTTTTCGAGTAGCCATAGTACAAGCTCTGCCTGAAATTCTTGTTGTTTCGTACAAAGACTAATAGACAGCTGTATATTTAAATAAGGTATCCTTTTAAAAAAATACAACAAGCAAATACACTATAATTTTCGCTATCGTTTACCTTCAATCAGCGAACACCTGCATTATTGTTCTTTTTTTCTTTGTTTTTACATTTAAAAAAGTCGCCAATTTATTTTGTAAAGCCGTACTCCGATCTTATTAAAGTAATGAGTTTATCAGTTCATTTGTATGCGAGTTGGTGTCCCTACGTACTTACTTAATTTTTAATTATGGTTGTCCGTTATTTCAAGATGTTATTTATATTTGCTGATAAAAAATGCAATTTATATGAGACATTATACACAATTATCGGCTTTCACTTAATATTTTGTGTATTGAATTTCAAGTATACAATATGTTTACTTGGTTTTATTTGTGCTTGTATCCGTGAAGGCTTATGTTAAGCGATTTATTGCATTTAAATGGTGTTGATACGATTAATAACAATAAGTCTTCAAGCCTGCCGAAATTCGGGCACGCCAGTAATTTTAAAATCACTACACTAACGGCTGATATCACGAATGCATTTTTTTTAAAGATTACTAGCAATGTGGGTCGCACATTACTAGTAATCTCGTTAACCCCTCGTGTTAAGCTAAGATGCTTGTGTTACGAGTGGGTTCACGTCCGTAGTGTGATGGGTGGGATTCGAACCCGCAACCACATGATCGCAAGTCCGACGCCCTAGCCATTAGGCTACCGTCGTCAAGTCATTGAACTGCTAGGCCCCCACGACATTATTTATATTGTGTACAGTGAAACAGTGTTTTTCCACAATATTGTACGTAGGTTTAAAATGTAAGCAACAAACAGAATCAAATATTATTGTGTACCTTTCCTCCTACACTAATATTTCATGCAACAAACAAGCGAGTGGGCGTTGAAAATCCAAGTGGAAAATTAAACTTCATATTTTGTTATTAAAACTTGAAGAAGTACAGTATTTACGCAAAGGAGAGTTAATACACTGCAACAAAAATAAATGAGATTAATTAGTTTCAAGTGTAAGAAACTGCAAAGTTACCAGACAGAAATCTTCCCACGCGTTAATTTCAGACTTCTTCCGTTTAGATTAGATGTTGGTGGCATTCAAGATGACTTCTTGAAAATTATTATATCCGTCTTCAAAAATGCAAAATGCTTATGAACTCTGCTGTTGATTTAACAAGTACCTACTTAAGTATGTTTTGTATTTTGAATTTTCGTATCCAATTCTGCATTGAAAAGCTTAATATGAGTTCTTGATTGCTTGATCGAGGTTTATTTGCAATGTACTGTCAAAATATCAAGTTAAATTTATGGTCATATCCGCGGATTGCGGTAGCACAACTTTCATAAAATCTTGTTTACTTATGTAGAGCTAAGTTATACATTTTAAGGTATAAGTTATTAAAACAAAATCGTATTGTAAGAACAATGTTCACCCTTATCATAACACGGATTGAATCAAAACATATTGGTAAAAAAAAAATATCAAACGAGTTACGACCAATCTAAATACTAACTTTATCAAACAAACAATAATACACTCGTATCCACAACAAACTGATACTGTAGGAGTAAATTGATTTATTATTATTTCGATTCATTATCACCACGCAAACAAAAGCCTCACGTCTCAAATACAAGTGTAGGAAGTAAATAAAAACAAAACAAACTGGAAGAATGAGCAAAGTTGCGGGTTTGCATTGTGGTTACTTTACGCTACAAAGAAAAAATCGCGCTTCATTTTTTTTCGAATTTGGAACATTCTGGTATTTTAAAACTACGAAAAATAAAGGCTTAAATGAGGTCTATATTTTCTTTTGTAATTTTAATGCGTATGTGCCTGGTTTTACAATCTACAAACTCGACACAATTTGTTTTTTATTTTTAAAAAGTGGCCTGTGATGAATGAGTTAGTTACTGGCCGCATAGGCTTTGTTATATGTCACTGGTACCCGACAAACGTTGTTAATAAAACTTTTACAGTGTAACCTCTATGCACGTTTTAGAAGCTATTTTGAAAAAAGTGTATTATTGAAAATATATATTTATATATATATTTATTAAATAAAGGTTATTGAGAAAAACCATAATATCTGCAAATTTACATTGACTCATTTAAGGAACAACAGACTACGTGTGTATTTGAGAAATTGTGTAAGTATGTAGTTACAATACTTCACGTCGTCTTATTCAATAATTTAACATGCTTCAATATCCACATTGGACATATTTTATTTATGTGAACGTTATATTAAATTAATTTATACGTTAATTCAATATAGCTTTGCATTTTTCTTTACTGATCCCTACTCCGACACGTGTACAATACTTTTATAGGAAATATTCGTGTTATGCTAACAGCATGTAGTAATACTTATATTATAAATACACCCTCAAGCTGTAGTCCCCACAATGGTAAGACACGCCATTATATTGTCACAATGGTTTGTTTATGTTAATACGTTAGTTGTTCAACTTCCTTTATGTAACAACAAGATGTATGTTGATTCAAATAGCTACAGAATTACCGTGGCAATTTGGTTTACCACGGTATTTGCATCAGATGCAACCTGATACATGAGGACATAAAATAAGGCTGTATATATGCTACTATCCTTTTTTTTTATTCATAAAGGAGACAGGTACAAACAGAGCTTTTTCGAGCGACAAATTGGTTAAATCCATTCCTTATTTAATCAACATTTTTCTTCTAGTTCTACGTAGTGCTTGTGTTTGGTGCTAACTAATTGATTCTGAGCGGCGAGCGAATATAACCTGCCCGTCAGGGTTCTTATTCTGTCTGTCTTACGCAATGCGTCTGCCACCTTATTTCTCCTAATTTCACTAGTATTCTGTATGTATGTATGTATCTGAGCTAGGTTTTATATTGTTACGTATAACTGTTTTTTTTGTACCCAATAAATAAAAAAATCTTATCTAAACTCTACAACACGACACGGTTTGATGGTCAAGCTTTTTCATAGAGCAAGCCCATTTCTCGGAATTTTACGTATCGGCAGGAAAAATAGGTGGAACTAGGAGACCCTCGTACCTTCTCAAATGTTCTAGTTATACTAAAAAAACTATTTTGCATTGAGTTTAGCTAGGCGTATAGTTTAAAAAGAAGGTTATCTTAATAAGAGAATTCCTGGATACATCTAAGAGTTAAGAAAATATAATAAGTTTGGGTACCTAGTAAAAAAGTTTTAATAAGCTCAAAGGAAACTTGCTTATTTCTATACAAAAGTTTACGTCATCAACTGTCCTTGTACCCACACTATCTTAAAGATTACTTCGTCTTGAAGAATCGCTGAATACTTACAGTAGCTCAACAGAATACTGTGTCTTATGCCATAAGCAAATGTAACGATAAAATGAAAATTTGGTAGCAGGCGTTAAAATGCGAACACAACAAATTACCTACTTATAACAAGTAGGGATGGGAAATTTTTTAAAGTATGAACTAAGTATTTTGAAAAATATTTTTCATTAACGTACAATATATTGCCTGCTTATTTTTTAGGCAAAGTAAGTTTTATACAATTGTGTTGTAAAATCTAGAATGTATGTATCTTTAGGTGATGCATCGCATAGGGTAATGTATAGTTAACTAAATGAAGAGATACACTTAAATGCAATTAGACTATCTTTAAATATTTTATATAGAAATCATTTGTGTTTAATGTACCAGTCCTGGCGTTTAACTCCCCATTCCAAAATTCAAGATATGATCTGAGACGCTTTACCATAGATCGTAGCCAAAACTAAAGTCAGGGCCATTTTTTTTTAAATGTTCAACAACCGAATAAGTTACAACCCTACTTTAAAGAATCACATAATAATATACTCGTAATATATCCGAACTGCTCGTTATCTCGCTGACGGTACAAAAACTCGGAAAAATGAACGCGGAGGGCGCGGTCGTCGCCCCACGAGTGTCGCCCGCCTCGCTTATTTGATAAATAACCGCTCAAACAATAAATCACCGTGCGAAAGAACTGGTTTATTTCGACCCGTATTAAAATGTATCCCAATCCGAAATCCGAATGACCAAGTGGGGTACGTCGCGACAGGAAACCTAAACGCTAGTTGTTGTCGTTTTTATTGCTTTTTGTTTCCTTGTTTGCGTTTTTCAGTGGTTTTATATAGCCGCAGTCCGTAATAAGACGCGGAGTGTAAATAACAACGGGGTTTAGTCGACACCAAGTATTTTGCTCTTACATTTGTTCGTTGATAGTTTGTAATATAATTTTTCGTAGAGTATAAAAAGATAAGTAAAGGGCTCGTGGCTAAGGGAAGATTTCACCAAACTTTTATGCCCCATTTAGGGCTTATACTTCGGATATTAATATTGAATTGTTGAAATATTTGAAACAAAACCTGTCAGATACCATTTTTTTCTTTGAGCCTATATTCGTTAGGATCAATCCACATCTGGAAAGTTGAGCCGTGTCAGCCGTGTGTATCCTATTAGAAATTCAATAGACTGTGTTTTTTAGAAACAAATCCTCCGATCTCAATCCGCCTATTGGTTGGAAAAGTTGAGGTCATCAACTTATCGTCCCGCTAAAAAAAAATTACCTACTAATCTTTAATGTATGTACACAAAACAAAAAACCAGACCCGTGCGAATTAAACTCTTACACCGGGGGTTCCCTACAAAGACTATATTTTTATGATTCAGTTTCAAATGTATAGTTTTCAGTATTTTTCTTGTAAGAACTCGTAGTATAAACCGATATAACTTGGCAAAATTCGTAGTTCTAAGCTAACAAGAAGGACCCTTGTAATTTTGATTCCCTTGAGAGTGTCGAAATATAATTTTCGTTAGAAAAACGTAAACATAGGTAAACGTATAAACGGTCGTATCTTTTTTACTTTAATTTAGAAGTTTTTTTCACTACTGTAAATTTATGTAGAACTAAATATGATTAATACATGGTTTTAATTTCAACTAGATACCTCCACGCATTCTCGATATAAATGTCTTGACAGACAGGCGTACGGCCGGTCGGACAGACACGTCGTCTACAAAGTGATCCTACAATGGTTCCGTTTTTCCTTTTGAAGTGCGAAACCCTAAAAAGTAAGGTACGATGCGAAGAAGATATTTTATTTAATGGTCCCTTAATCTCTAGTTTCTGCGACTTGTGACAAGTACACGTATGTTGACCTATAAAATTAATTTTCATCCTTATTTTATGATAAAATGAAGTTGGTTTTATTTATGCGTTGTTTAGTCTACGGAGTTTCGTGAAATCGCTATCTAATGAAAATAAATGTGAGTGATGACAGTAGTTCTAGATAGTTGTGATTAATGTCCCCACTGATATCCTGGGTTATGTTTCATGTGTCGAAATAGGAAAGGTAAAATGGGTTTTGTTGTAAACGCCGCGAAGGCAATTATTTTTCTAAAACTTTGATTCATAAATTATAGATAAATCTACAGGATGGAAGTTTTTATGCATAAATACTTGACAAAGCAAATTATGGTCAAAGGAAACATTAATACTTTATTTTTCGAAAAAAAAAGGATATAATAGAAAGATATTTAATAAAACTAAATTACAATATTAGATTAGTAGGTAAACTGAAAATACTTACGCTTTGCACACCCGGGAATAAATCTTGAAAAAATAAAGGAATGTTTTCTTTAACCATGATTTACTATCTCCGGTATATAAAGTACTTTCCCTCCAGGTAACAATAAAAAAATCTTTTACTTCAATGATAGAGATCATAATTATTATCAGATACATTCCCACGATTGAAAACCTAACAATACTGCTCTGCCATCTATATTTATAGTTTAAAAGCTTTGACATTTTGGTGACAGTGGAATGTAATACTGCCATCTGTGTTTTCTGTTCGACATCGCTTAGTCTACAATATGTGAACGACACAGATATCAGCTCTCTTTCGACAAAGTTAGTTTAGTTCTGGTATTTACTGAGAGATGGCGCTATTTTCCGTAAATAAATAAACAATTCATCATTTTCAGTTTAAACATGCATGTACTTGGTACGGTATTGGTGTAGATATAAATTGGATGTTAAAATTGCTAGGTACCTACGTACCTACATGAGAGAACTCTACTTTCTTACTAATAATAATTACGCCCCACTGACTGTTCGTTTATAAATTGAATAAATATATTAAAAAGTGGGTGCCTACGATCACTTACAATTAAACTGGCTAGTGTTACCTATCTCTTCGAATTACTTTTAAAGCATATTTTGGAATAACATGATTTACAAACGGGTAGACACACAAAACCTAGTTTAGTTTACCAAATAAATGCTTAATGCTTATGATGTAAGTAGAAGCACTTAGCCTGTCACATTTACAATCACAAATAACCTACCGGGTGAGGTAAGTTAAGGCATATTTTAAGCACAAAAGGTTTATTTATGCGTTTTCCACCGTACCTACACTGCTATCGTTAAGAAAAAACAATATTCTTTAGTACAATTTTTTCTTAATAACTTGCCAAGTCAGGTCGGCAGTAAAACTGTGACTTTAGTAGGTACAAAATATATTAGGGTGTGTTTGGTTAAGCTAAACTGTTTATCTTTCACACACTTTAGTTAAGCTGCTAAAAAGGTTAGGTAAAAAGGTTGATTTGGTTTATTTATCGGCTTTATGTGTTTATATGTCAGTTTTCTTGGGTAAGAATGTAGATTGTCAACTGTTTTTTTAGGTATGCGGAGTAACGGCGCTGATATACTGCGGCGCACGCGGTGCATGAATTCTACGCCCACGCGGCTACGTGTGTCTTGCCTTAACAAAGGGACACGCGTGACATGCAGCTGACGCATCCAATCTGGCGTAGACAACGTGGACTGCGTCTGCCGCATGTATCTTGATGAGCCTAAAAAGCGTTACCTACACGATATTGTCGTCTCTATCTCAACCATCGTTCAACTCAACTTACGCAAACTATCTTGTAGCTTTTGCCAAGATTCGTCGGCCGATGTAGAAGGTTTGAGTTTTTATAGCGTCTTTGATCGGTAAATTAGTGCCATCAGAGGTAATTTATCAAACTATAACGTTTAAAAACAAATCTCGCGATATAGTCTTTTATAAAATTGTATATGTATATTGAGTAGGTAGGTACTTAATGGTTAAATTATTGGACAAAAATAATCGTCTAAATTATCTCTTATACCGAGTAAGTTCATTAAAAGAAATCCTACAGAAAAAAATTAAAGAATTTAAACTGAAACCATAAACTATGAAATTATCTACGTCAATTGTAATGCAGCGGAGTAGAAATCTTCAGAGAGCGAATCTCTTGGTGCAAGCAAGACTGGTATAAATAGTGTCATAATTTGCAGTGGCACACCGAGTATTTTTACTTTTGTCGTTCATCACGTCTCCTTTACTTGGCTTGGTATTATTATAGGTTGAAATCTTTAATGCCTCCTGCCCCCCTAGCCAAGTGACATTTCTATTAGCGTCAATGCTGATCGAATTGCACAAATGTATGGAAGTGACATGTCTGAGTCACGTGACTTATCGAAAACGAACTGTCACTTCCATACATTTAATGTCATTGATGCGATTTCCATCATCTTTAACGCTTGTACAAATGTCATTTGGACTGGAAAAAGCAAGTATATGGAATACTAAATTTGCTCAAAAAGGTTGTCAAAAAGTAGCCTATAGCCTTCCTCGATAAATAGGATATGTATCGCTGAAATATTTTTTTAAATTGATTGCTCTGATTAGAAAACCTCACATTTATTTACTGAGCTAGCACGTTCAACAAAACAAATAAACTCTTCAGATTTGTATTTAGTTTGTCTCATACATCATAATCTGAGTCAAATTAAAAATAAGCTCACGTGCTCGTCTAGATAAAAAAGTTTGTTAGTTCTCTATATTTGTAATCTTAGGTTACTTTACATGTTTGGGAGGTTTTGTCACTGTAATACCCACGATAAAGATAAACCAAGCCTTAAAATAACTGTGTCCAAAAACAATTTGATTAATCTTCACATCACGTTTCTACGTTGTTTTTCAATCGAATTCGTGACTGTTAAGAGTAAAGTTGTATCAATCGTTTACTCTAGATAGCGAAAGAAAGATAAATAGTGGTAAAGGTCACGTATGGGACCATAAGTTAAAGTATATAGATAAGCTTTGGACCAAATTACATTTGTAAGCCGGATAATTTTACAGCTGACCCTTCGCACGGGTTACACAGTAATAATTTATACAAAAATAAGCCTTTAATTTTAAACAAAAATATTATCAAAATAATCATATTCATGCATCTAATTACAACATCAATTAATTTATAATAATATTATAGGATTGCTACTGAACCCTCTTCCTTTCTCCTAATGTTGCTGTGCCCGACAGGGTCCATATTGAACTTTTAATTTGTTCCACCATCTATGTAATACATATGGAATGCAATAAAGTCTTGAGTATTGAGTATCTTGAATCACTCTATCTAATGTTAAAAACTGCATTGAAATCGTCTCTACAAAGAGCGGGGACAACTTTCTTTTATACTATGTCATAAATAATATTACAGATTCAATAGTCACCTAATGCTTACAGACATTTCTGAAATTTAAAACGAAACGGGTTCTACTAAATGTACAGGAAAAATCTTTATGTTCTATTGTAAGAAGTATACAAATAAAGGGTAGGTGCTTATGGCATGATCGGTCATGATTATCATTGTTCGTAAGAATTGTTGCAGCGTCGTAGTAATTTATATTAATAATACATATCCTGGGACAATCTTACACACGGCCATCTGATCCCAAACTAGGCAGAGCCTGTACTTTGGCAACCAAACAACTGATAAATATACTTATATTCTTCTAAATACATGCTTATTATAGATAAATTATACCCAGACACAGTACAAATGATGGTGCTCATCACACAAAGATTTGTCCTGAGTGGGAATCGAACCCACGGCCTCTGGCTTAGCAGTCAGGGTCACTACCACCTTTTCCCTATTTCCATAAGTTCTGAAACTAGGTCATATGCATTGGCGACGTTTCGATGGCAGAAAAAAAAATGCAATACATCGGTCATATTATTAGCATGAGAAAAGACAGCATAGTATGTAATAGTTATCCTTGGGCAGCTTACAATTTTCGCAAGTAAATAAACCGTGATAGTCATCTGCTTTTTATTTCAACCTCCTTTGTTATCCAAGTCAATATTGAAAAAGGATGAAGGTTCTATTTCAGAATTATCAATCGGAAAATTTTCGATTTGTTTATTATTTCGTACAGAAAAATGTCTAGTGATTCCGTAAAATGTGAAAACAACTCGTCCAAAGGTAAGTCTCCAAAATTTATTTTTGTGAAACTTATAAAACTTTTTATGTATGCGTGATGTCGGAAGTCGTTCATAATAATAATAGATAAAGCGATCTCAAAGATTTCTCGCAATAGAGGCTATAGATTACACGAAGTTCCTCTTGCGCATATTAATTTGACAGTTAGAGTGAACTGTGTTCCATAATCACAAGCTTCACAAGGTTTGATGCTGACCTTTAACCTTTGAATCAAACTTAATGTTGAACCTGAACTGTAACGACAAACTCCGTGGTTTGAGGCTTCAATTTCATTACAGACTGAAACTGGTTTTCGTAATGAAAACTTAGTAATTGCGTGATTTATCGTAGACTTTTTGTGAGGAGTCGGAAATTACTTCTAGGAAACGATTACGGCGTGGTTGTAAGATAGACTCGTAAAATTGGTATGATTGGTTTACAGCCAAGGGTGTGTCAAAAAAATCAAGCGTTACTCCTAGATCTTCCTACTCTGTTATGTATGTGTCTAAGGAATATTATGAGAAAGATGCAATATACAAAATTTACGAGATTTCAGTTCGTTTTAGGTATCCTTGCAAACTTTGTACTAGCTATAGTGTTTTAAAACATTATATTCTCATCACCATTACATTGCACCCCAGGATATAAAAGTTGCAGTATACCAACAAAAATAACGAAAGAGCTTTATCTTCAAGTAAAGAAATGTTAGATGCTAGTGTACCTTGACAATGCTGCATTCCAGCTGAATTTAATGCAATTTTTGTTCTGTATGTTCACAGATGTTTTGACAACTATGTACCTGGACAACTGGTTAATATTTTTATGTTATGTGACTTCAGCAGCTAATACCTAAATATGATAAAATTAAATGATTATGATAAGTGATTGTTTACAATATTAGTAACAAACATCGTAATGTTCTAGATCGACTTGTTCTTACGATCATGGAATCATCACAGAAACAAAAACTTTAAGTACCTAAATTACTTTTAAACGGATTCTATCGCGGTTTATTTTTTATTTTAGTTCCCGACGTTTCGGCTTAAACACAAATAATTAATAAAACTAAATGAAGGTAGAACGAGCAACATCCCATGTCAAGGGAACGTCGGGAACTAAAATAAAAAATAAAACGCGATAGAATCCGTTTAAAAGTAGTTTTATTTCAATGTCTAATATTCGCGTAAACCACAGAAAACAATAAATTTGCTAGTTTAAAAACGTTTTTTCTGTACCTTGGAGTTGACACCACAAATGTATTTTTCAAAATTTTGCGTATTGTGGTCTACTGTAATTGAAGGAGTAGGTAAAGAAAATAAAATTTATTGGGTTCAATATTTTTGCGTTTGATAGTGATCCTTTGTTGGCCAAACTCAGGTATTGTTTTCAAAAAACACAAAGACATTCAGTTCTATGAGGTCGTCTAATAAGCCCGTAGACTATAAAAAAACACCATCAATGGGCAACAGCATTGTTATTGTTCTGTACTTGTTTGCCAGCACTTGCACTTTGTGTTTATCGTTGGCCGTAAACCGTAACGAATGCGTGTGCCGGCCCCGTCCTGTCATAGGTCCCATTCAACTGAGAATTTACCTCATTACATGAACTCTTGTGACGAAGTCGGACAATATTGTTAAGTTCCATGCAGAAACAGTAATTGAATCTAAATTATGGAATAACTCAACATTGTCTGTCTTCAGCCTGCAGGACTGACTGGTACTATCATAGCACAGACGAAAAACAACAGTCTTTTTTTGCTATTTTTATTTATTACTGTATTTTGCCTTCGGCTCTTTGAAGTAACCTAATGAAAAATATTTCAAAATGAATATATTTTTGTTTTTGTTTAGTTAGGTAAGCCTATTACTTTGATAAATTTAAATGGTATAAAATTTTTCTCCAACAGTTTTTATTATTTGTCCGAAGTTTGTCTTCAACCGCAGACACCATCTACTGCCTTAATCAATCCAAATACGTCCACTCTTGACTGGATTGAGTCAAACAGAAACTTCAAAATATCTAGTCTGATCTTTCGTTTTCTTATTAAGTATGAGCTTTTGCCGGAATCTAATTTGTTAGTGTCAAAGTTAAATTAAATTAAAAGAAGAAATAGTAAAGTACGGAACTCACATAAACAACTTTATCACCTCTCGAATATTTTTTAATAAAAATATAAAGCGACACTGGTGCCTTGTTCCCGAGTATGTCATAAACCTTCCTTGTCCTAGTTGATGTTGTAAGACATAGATTACGCCACGAGGGAACCGAAACGTTTTGTACAACGATAAACAACGCGCAATGAACAGTCATTTTGGTAACTATAGTGATAATGGCAAAAGAACGGAGTGTTAATAAGGAATTTGTGAGGAATGGGCTTAGGGTTATTAGTAAATACATAGTACTGGATAGTACCAAGTTAGTACTAAGTTGGTTTTGTGGTAAGCTCGTGCGGTTTTGGTTGGTATCTAATCGTATAGGGGATCGGATACTTGTGGTCTATTGAGACCGCCACGACCAAAATTACGTAATTTAATAGAGATGCGTAGGTACTATTTTTTTCAATGGCCGCTTTTTATATAATCTACTATATAAAAATAAGTCGGGTTTTCCTTCCTGACGCTATAACTCCAGAACGCACGAACCGATTTACACGGTTTTGCATTCGTTGGAAAGGTCTCGGGCTCCGTGAATTTTATAGTAAAGTTACATCTCAATTAGGTATATAAAAAAAAATTGAGACCGCGGGCGGAGCTGCGGGAAACAGCTAGTGAAATATAAATATTAGACACGTATTGTTCGCTTTTTAGAAATAACGAATATCTACTTACATAGAGTGAATTTTAGTTAGGGAGTGGGGGCTCCCTAAGAAGGCTCTATCTTACGCACGTTAATTGAAGCTTCTATTTTTATTAACTTATGACGTCACAAGTAATTTCATACTTAGCCCGCACCCATAACGAGTAGATATGTTTTTCTCTTGTCAGTGTTTTTTCTGAAACATTCGTAAAAATTTGGCACTTGGCAAATGGGACAGCATGTCAATGCCAACAAATACAATCCTTCAGTAACGGTTTATGCAATATATTTTAATTAATTAAAAAACTTTGCATTGCATACAAGTAATTTAAGTTCTCAATACAATTACCATTACACTACGTTTTACAAAACATTTTATCTTTTTGGTGCTTACAATATCTCGTGTGTTGTGCTACAAACAGTTTCCAAAGTACCTACAATACTACTTTCTGAAGGCATACCTATAACCTAGCTGTTATAATGTGCGCAACACTTAGTTGTCGCGAGACAACTTGCTAAGTTCTTTGAGAATCCACGATCTCTTGTTTACACCATGACCAAAGTTTTGAAGTAAACATGAATCGAAATATTGCAATAACATTCTTTGTCCAGTCACGAAAATTTCATTCTCTTAAACCAATTACGTAGTTTTATTGGAGTCCAACATGAGGAAAATGTCCCTTAATGTACAATGTCACATTAACTGGCAATACCGAGCCTTTTAAATAAGGAACTGTTGGCTTTACAACTTGAATTCTTTATTGTGTTGCCTTTACTTTAAAAAATTACCTGCATAAAAATCCGCCCGCTTTCACGACGGCTAACTAAATAGATATTAGGGTTATCTAAGGATGCTTTGTAAAATCTTGTACTGCTGTGGTTTAATTTTCCATTTTAAGATTTCTTGAGTTGTTCAGTTTTATGAACCTAATTACCTACGTCGTTGAATATACGTACTACTTTTAAATTAATCCTGTACTATATACCTTTTTATCGTGGTTGTTTAACCATCCTGGTGTTACCGAAAATTGTACATAGTTAACTTAAAATAATATTGATGTAAAAATCTATCATGGAGGTTAGCCAATCGCGTGTTCAAGATAGGCAAAATTACCTTAGGGTATCTGAAGATTTATTCAAACTCCTGGGACCTAAATAGCATTTCTCTGAACAACGTCTTCTAATCGTAAATTGTTGGTGGCCCTAGAGATTGCGTGACTGATTCCCTGAGGCCAGAATCTAAGACATCCCGCGTTGGCAGAGAAAGTTATTATTCCGTCACCTTGCTACGTGATACTAATCTTTATTACTGAAGGAACTTTACAAAAATAATGTTTTCTTCTTAAATTTTACAGCATAACTAAATAAGAATAAGTAGTTTTCTTTTTTACAAATTATCTACATTCAGAGGACATCGTTGCCTAGCAGTGGGACACAAAAACACACATTAAAATGTATCTTCACACTGTATACCAACTTGAAATGTACTGCGCAAATACTACACCCAAAAGACAACGAATAAAATTTTACGAAACTCATAACTATAATTTCTACGACGACTGTATACACATAAGGATAACCGACCATTTAAGTATAGCTCAGAGGGTCAGTTGGAGAATTGACGTAGGTTAGGCTCGTAATTTATAGGGACTTAAGAAAACTACGATCACAAGACGCATGACCGTGGCCCACAAATTTAAGGACACCCCGATATCATTCTTACATTATTTTGATAGATTCAATACATAGGGATCCAATATTTTCAATTTACATAACGTTTGTCTTTCCCAGGAAAAAATTACATCGTTTTTCCATTGCCTCATACTCTGTAAGTTATTGAAACTTGAAGACTTATGTAGGACTCGCTGGATTCTTAGAAAATTCTGTACATTTTTAATCCATTGGGTATCGTGCAAGTGATTTAGAGGCTTTGTTCAATAGAACGCTTGAAGCTGTTTAAAGATACCATGCAGCTTTTTAAAAGAATCTTCTAACTACTTATAAACACATTCCACTGGAAATATAGATTGCTGAATACAGCCGATTGCCACATCTTCCTTATTTGAATACAGCGCTTTATTGGGTGCTCTGGTTACTAGTATGTGATTATGAGCCGATATATCTACATCTAGCATAATTTCAATACTTCCGACTGCAGAAACGTTGCATTTAATTAAATATTTTAGCGTATAAAGCGCTTTTATCAATTTGAGTGGAAGTGTTTCATAGACTCTGTCAGGTTTACTCGTGTTGTTTTCGCATGGCTTGTTCTGTTTAACAAGTTTTTGACACAAAATGGACATCGATTGCGTTGAGTTTAATGATGATTAAATTCGATTTTGTAATACTATAGACCTTATCTTGTCCAATTTATGGTAATACTATTAGGTACAAGTACAAAGCGTTTTTAATGAAAATATTTTTCTCCCTTCCTGGCACCTGACGACCCGCTACATAATACATAGGTATACATTAAATTAGTAAGATGAAAAAATGATCCTCATTGTACACCATAATAGCATTAAATAATGAAGAACAGTGAGAAGGTATAATGGCGGTTTTATTTCTAACAGCGAAATCTTTCAGTCAACGTTTGGATCGACAGGAATGATAACAAAAAACTGCATAAAAATAATTATTTAATTAACAGCTTTGATTGCCTTTGTAATCTGAAAATAAAATAAATCTTTAAAAATATACTTATATCTATTCAAACAGTCGAACAGATAATATCAATATTAATTTTTCGTTTTTGAACTACACGATTTAATTTAAGTTAGATAAATAATTTGTTACTCAAATCACTATCTCTTCATTTACTAGAAAATGCGTGACATCGTCTGACGATTCTATAGGCGATTTTTTATATTTATATAATCTCATTTTGTATACAGATAATTAATATACATATTACGGGATGCACGGAGAGTTGCAGAATTATTTTTTTTTCTCCACTTTCTATGACAGTATTTTCGTAAATACAACACAGCTATAGGGACGTTGCAAATCTAAATGCATTTTTTTATTTTACCAATTCCCTGAGTAATAGGAAAATGGTGTAATCTAATTTTAAAGAATGCGTTAAAAATAACCTTTAAACTCAATTTAATAAAGACTATAATCGTATGATCTACCTAGTTTCTAAATTTTATATGCTCTTACGCGTAGCTGGAAGTTGATCTTTCCGTACCCTAATTAAAATCCAGCTAACTACTAACTAAAACATTTACTACACAACATCACAACAGAATCAATTTGTAAACCCGAGACGATCTAATGATGGACAGATAGGTAAATAGAAATATCTGCTGCATCACGCTATTCCCCACATTAGAGGAGCGAGTTAATCGGCGGCTGAACCATCCATCACTGGAGGCCAGTCATCGGCCCGACGATTACATAACTACTTTAAAAGGTCAAGAAATGAGGACGCAGTTCTTTGCTTTAACTACTTTATTACACTTTGATTTCCACTACAAAGATGTTCACTCGACGAGACGCCAAAACCGAATGTGTGTGTTCGCGTGTGTCCTGTTTTTAGGTAACCGAACAACCGTCCTTAGAGGGAAGTGACAGCGTGAATGACGGGCAAGTCAATACAACAACTAGGACACGCGAACACATACATTAAATTACAATGTAGAAATAATTATAAAATAATATAAACATACAAACATTCTCTAATTATATAATAAATGCTAACAGTCGGCCTTTCCTGACTCTTTCACGTCTCGTGAAACGACAAATAAGAGTACATTAAGTGCTAAGCTTAATCAGACAACAGAACTATAATTTTAGTATAAAATTAATAAAAAAAAAAAATATACAATATCACTGACTCATTAGGTTACATAGTTTTACTTGCACAACTAGCATTGAAGGAATTACGGTGGCCTCTACATATCCACAATAACTCAAGTATGCTGTGGCCCCTTCATGTCCACAACACACCAGCGACAATACCCATGACTGCAAGTACAACCACAACACTAAAGGAGTTACGGTGGCCTCTACATATCCACAATAACTCAAGTATGCTGTGGCCCCTTCATGTCCACAACACACCGGTGATAATACTCATGCCTCCAAGCACAACCATAACACTAAAGGAGTTACTGTAGCCTCTACATATCTACAATAACTTTGACATGTTGTGGCCCCTGCATGTCCACAACACACCAATTGTAACTTGAGCTATTATGGCCTCTACATATCCATAATAACATCAAACTGACACACTGTAGCCCCTGCATGTCCACAGTTTGTCCTTGATTACACTATATAAATACTTTACAAAAATTATATAATCTGAGCTTAAGATTTTATTTTTTTATTTTTAAAATAATGATGAATTACATAAATTATGTATTACTTGTATCATGTCTATATTATTAATTATAGCATATATAATATTACCACCCAATTAAAAGAGGCTATCCCTCGTCCTTTTCATTTTCAGATTGCGAATCACTGTCACTGTTTCTATTATAGACCAACCATGGATGAATTTTATCTACGGGAAAAACTCCAGTGAAGTTCCTACCACCCTTACGGGACAATGGGGTATCCTCTATCTTATATCTGTCATTATTAAAGACTTCTACAATGCGATAAGGACCACGAAGTTTTGGTACTAATTTCCTACTTCTCCCAGTCGAAGGAATTTCTCTCTCTACACGAACTAAATCACCGATTTTGAAGTTAACCAGCTTCCTACCCTTATCAAATCGTTTCTTCTGCTCTGCTTGATTCTTTTCTATATGCTGCGATATCTCTTTCCTAATATTTTCAACATTACTACCAACTTCTTCAGAATCATCTATTATACTTAAATTTAACAACGAATTAGGTGTGCCAACCAAGTCAATACCAAATAATGCTTGAGCTGGCGTTTTACCGATTCCTTTATTAAGGGTGTTATTTAAGCCCCATTGTATTTCGGATACACATTCGTCCCATAAATGTTCTGGTTTATTATGATTAGTTGCAGTTAGGGCGGCTAAGACAGTGCGATTATACCGTTCCACTTGCCCATTGGCGCGTGGTGTTGCTACCGCATTTAAGATATGCTTGACACCTAAAGTACCTAAATATTCTTGAAATCGTTTGGACGTAAAAGAAGTTCCTCGATCGGAAATTATACGTGTGGGAACTCCAAAAGTGTGAAAGTAGTTTTTTAACGCAGATATAGAATTTAATGATTTTGTACTTTTGACCGGTGCCAATATAATATATTTCGTAAACGAATCTATAATTAAGAGTAAATACGCGTTCTTCTTCTTGCTTCGCACAAAAGGACCCAAATGGTCTATATGCAGAGTATGAAAGGGACGATCAACTTTAGGTATCGGATGTAGTTCACCCGCCTTTTTACCTGCTGGGATTTTAGTATGAGCACATTCCAGGCAAGAATCGACATACTTTTTAATGAACCGCCTCATCTTAGCAAACCAAAAATTACTTTTAATTTTATCATATGTTTTATCAAAACTATAGTGACCTATATCGTCATGGTGTGTTTTTAATACCTGCCATCTAACTCCTTTTGGCACTACCCAGCGATCTCCTGCATCAGTCCTTCTATATAATAACCCCTTTTTGATTGCAAAATTATTTTTAATTTCTAATATACCATTAGTGTCCTGATCTTTTAATATAGAGATAATACGTTGAAGTTCGGGGTCGCTCTGTTGTACCGTTGCTATCCACTTAGTTTCAACGCATCTTACTTCGACAGACTTCGACTCTACTGGATTTCGACTAAGTGCATCTACGTGGGACATAGTAGAGCCTGCCTTGTAAATAATTTGGAAGTCATATTCTTGCATAATGTTCCACCATCTCGCCACTCTTGGTAAAACATCTTTTTTCTCAAATGTGGCCCTCAATGAGTTACAGTCTGTTACAATTGTAAATGGTATGCTTAATAGATAAGTTCTAAATCGTTGTAACGAACTGGCGACTGCTAAGGTCTCTAAATCGTACGAAGTAAATCGAGACTCCTCCGGTGAGGTTTGTCTGCTATAATACGCTACAGCATTGAACGGCGCGTCTTTATTAGCTCTCTGTAACAAAATACCGGCAATACCTATTTTCGAGGCGTCTGTATGAAGTTGGGTTTCGAACGCAGGGTTGTAAAATGCTAGAATAGGGCGTTTTATTAACTCCCCCTTTAACGTTATAAAAGCATTCTCCTCACAGGCGGACCACTGCCACTTTGAATCTTTCTTTAAAAGTTGAGTTAGTGGTCGAGCTATCGTTGAGAATCCTCTTATAAACCTGCGAAAGAAGCTCGAAAGTCCTAGAAACTGCCTAACTTTGTGTTGATCAGTAGGGCGGGGAAATGTATCTACGGCATTGATTTTAGTTTTCCCTGGTCTTATCCCGTCAGCGCATACTTCAAATCCAAGATAGTCGATGGATTCCATTAAGAAATTACATTTAGACAATTTAAGTGTTATGCCAGCGGCACGAAATAATTCTAAGGTTGATTTAAGTTTATGGAACCCATCCTCTATGGTTTTAGAAGGTATAATGACATCATCCATATAAGCAAACGCCTCCTTAAACCGCGAATTACCTAATATGTTATTAATTGCTCGTTGAAAATTGGATGGTGCATTAACAAGCCCAAAAGGCATCCGGTTGAACTCATAATGGCCATCGGGTGTTATAAAAGCTGTCAAATGCTTTGAGGCTTCGGACATGCATAATTGGTAGTATCCTGACATAAGATCTAACGTTGTGTAATATTTATAACCGGACAAATTATCTAGTTGATCATCAATCCTTGGGAGGGGATAGTGCTCCTTTATAGTTTTCTTATTGAGTGCCCTATAGTCAATACATAGTCTGTAATCTCCGGATTTCTTTTTGACAAGAAGAACAGGAGATGCATAACTTGACGATGACTGTCTTACTATACCAGCGTCCTCTAGTTCCTGTACCATATTACGAACTACTTGCCGCTCTGTATAAGGCATGCGATAGGGCCGATAGACTACTGGTGTAGTGTCACTCAACTTAATGTCCATTTCAGTGTTAGTAATGCAACCTAACTCCTTGGTGGAAAAAGCAAAGCAGTCTCTGTATTCGTTTAATAAACAAGTTAATTGAAGAAGATCGCTTTGACTGATCTGATCGCTTACTGATAACATTTTAGAATTAATATCTAAATTATCAGAAGAGCCACTAGCACCTTTTTCAATTTTATGAATACTATGACAATTAACTTGAGTCAAGGGAAGAGCACGTGATAGGAGAGTGCCTTTATTTAATTTAAATCCAGTTTCTAGTACACCATCTAACTGAATCTTTGCTTTTCCACAAACTAGCTCTAACATACAAGGTATTATGTCGTACATCTTTTGAGGCTTAGAGCATAGGCTAGGTTCTACCAACACCTCACCGTCGAATGGTGGATTCGAGACTACAGCCACTTCGGTGCGGCCTAATATATTAACTGTTTCATCGAGATAAAGTTCAACGCAGTTAGGTACATTTGACATTTTACGTTTAATTATAAGTTTATCATTTGTTTTGTAAACCACTACATGATTCTGCTCAGTAAATGTTTGGCCTACCAGTAATGATACTTTCAAGAAGTGATCAGGGACTATCAATGCTTCTACGCGTGCTTTTACCGAGTCTATCTCAACTTCTATATCACATTTACCTATACAATGAACTACAGAATTTCCGAATCCTCTCAAAATTGGTAAATCACTGTAAAACCATGTTTCATTTAACCGTTTTGCATCCGATTCTCGAAGCATCGTAATTTGGCTACCAAAATCAACGAAACAATCCATGCTCTGTCCGTTAACTATCGCAACTTTAAAGTACTTCGTATCATTATCCTGTTCTTTTGAAATGTTCAAGACAGTTTTGTTACTTCCGGACTCACGTTTGTTAGGACAATCGGTAATCAAGTGACCTACTCTATGACAGTGATCGCATCTTTTAATTGGGTGTTGACATTTAAAGTAAGGGTGTCCTTCTCCTCCACAATTATAACATTTTGCCACTTTGGCATCGGTATCTCGAAAAGTTCTTGATCGTTTGCTCTCGGAAATGCCCGGCTGCGACGCCACGTTTGGTTTTTCATTCCTTTTTGTTATTCTAACATTGCGAAGATAAACTAATAGTTTGTCTGGCTCGGTAAACTGTACAGCCTCTGCACTAGTCCTAACCGACCTATCTTCAATACCGAATAAAATACAATCGATGGCATTTTTACCAAAAATGGCACATCTGTTTAATAGAACCATCTTTTCGTAATAATATTCTTCTAAACTGTCCCCAAAACGTGCTTTACAGGCAAGCATCTCCGTTAGCAATCGACCATAGTTATCATCACTTGGGAATGCTAAACGCAATTTCTGTTGCCACTCAATCCATGTGAATAACAAACTAGGTAGACCCTGATACCACTTCTGGGCTAGCCCTACTAATTTGGGTAAAGCATAATGCACTATTTGTCGATCTGTCCAATTATAAATCTTTGCACATTCATTAACTTTAGTAATCCAAACGTCAATACTCTGGTTTCGCTTGGTCGGGTCAAATTCAGGTACAACATTCAAAGTCGGATAACGTTCGGAACCGCCGTCCGAACGTATAGATTTAACAAGCTCATGAAATACATTTACTAAACAATTTGTGTCTAAGACTGCGGGTTGGTTACCTGCCAATGGTGGCGAGGGGTGCTCGGGGACAGCAGACGCACGAGGTTCACTCATGCGTTGCTGATAGATGGTCTCAGCGCTCGACCGTACTGCTGACTCTTCCGGTTTTTCCAAACTCCGAGAACGACGCTGCTTTTTCTTCTTTGCTCGTCGTGAATGCTTGGGCCGCGATCTGCGGCTGCGCCGAGTCTCCGTTGATAACTCTGAACCACTGCTCGAATCTCTTGCGCGTTTTCGTGATCTTCGATTTGGCATATTGGTTAGCTGAAAATGAATTTTTCAAAACAAGTAAACGTTGCTTATAGGACCAAGTAAGATAAATAAGATGGTCAGTAGATTGGTGTTTACTTAAATATCAAATCGAGGAAAAGGAAAACAAAATTTTAAGAACATCCTGCAGTTTCATAAGTAAAAACAATTTATAAAGAAATAAACTATTTTATTAATTTATTTTATTATTAAGTACCTACCTATATTTCTATAATATTGATCAGTATAAAGGCTAAATGTTGATTATTGAATTGAATAATTGCGCACTGAAATAATTATCACAATCGTGTTCTTTGTATTAATATAATTGTAGGTAGTATACAAAAAAAAAATGAAATAGGAATGAGTTTGTATGTATTTAGTAATCTCTAGATTTATTACTTTATGTATTTTAGAATAAGAGAGTATAAACAAAAGTTTTTAATTACCTTCTTAGATGGGCGTTGAGTCTATCACCAAAACTGATCACCGTTCCGGTGTTATCCCACTTCTGACCTTTAAAAGGTCAAGAAATGAGGACGCAGTTCTTTGCTTTAACTACTTTATTACACTTTGATTTCCACTACAAAGATGTTCACTCGACGAGACGCCAAAACCGAATGTGTGTGTTCGCGTGTGTCCTGTTTTTAGGTAACCGAACAACCGTCCTTAGAGGGAAGTGACAGCGTGAATGACGGGCAAGTCAATACAACAACTAGGACACGCGAACACATACATTAAATTACAATGTAGAAATAATTATAAAATAATATAAACATACAAACATTCTCTAATTATATAATAAATGCTAACACTACTATCTACTTGATAGCAAACCAAATTATTTAATGACAGACGTATTTATTGCTGGTTATTTAAGAATATTCATGCATTAGGGGCTCGTGGCTAAATGTAAGCCGTACGGTTTGATCGAAAATAAAGGTTAAGCCACGCTCGCCGCGGTTGGTCCGTGGATGGGTGATCATTTGTAAACATATCGAGACTCCTTCGTGCCTCGGAAAGCATGTTAAGCTGTTGGTCCCGACTGTCATACAGTGGTCTTTGATAGTCGTTAAGTCATTACAATTCTGACAACCAGTCTTACTGTGAATTACCTAGCAATAGGTTGTGGAGGTAAGATAGGCAGTCGCTGCATGTAAAACACGGTATTTAGCTAAATCCGGTAAGATTTTAAGCCGACCCCAACATAGCTTGGGAAAAGGCTAAACAGAAGGAAATTTAAGAATATTAATTTCAGTTTAGATGTTTAAGGCATTGATGGAACACCTTGATGGATATTAATAACGTTTTGATAAAACAGTGTTGTTTTTTGATGACTGTGATGTGATTTTGTGTAAGAAACGGTTTTGTAGTAGGTTTTTATTTGTTTACTGGTAAGTATGTAAAATTCTGACAACCCTACGTGTGATGTTATAAATTAGATATTATATGAGTTCTGGGTATACGTCACTACGCCTCTTCTAGTTTAACATTGTCCATCCTATCCCCGTACTGTAATACAATATAGGTACTTTATAGGCAGAAAAATATAAAACACTTTATCAAATAAATTCGTGAACGAGGCGGTTGTAACATAACACGCGTGCATAATTGAATGTTAATTTTCTCGTTACTTGTGCTCATATACATGGAAAAGTATTTTATCAGTAAAGATTTCGAGTGTTATTTGGCATTGTGATATTTTTGGATGAACATTTGCTAAATTGTGTTACAGGAAATTAAAGGAACTGCCTACGCACAGTGTGGGTGGGGACAATGTAATAGCACACTTATTAGGAACAGTTGAATAAAAACAAAAGATAAAAGTACCTACTTACAACATAATAATTTGAATAAATATTCCATGAGGCATTTGTAGCTTACACTACTTATGTATTTAGCGTGGAAAATTAACATTAAATTACCTTTTTGACTGGCCTGTTGGTTAGTGATTAGTGACCCGGACTGCTAACCCGGAGATCGTGGATTCGATTCCCACCCAGAACTTATAACCTATTTATCCATAATATGTATGTATTTAGAAATATACCTCCTAAGTATGTTTATCAGTTGTCTGGTTGCCATAGTACTGGCTCTGCCTAGTTTGGGATCAGATGGCCGTGTGTGAGCTGTCCCAAGATATTATTATTTCAGATACAATATTTAATTCATTTCTTAATCCTAAACTTTCAACTAAAAAAGAAACTGAACTTCAAAGTAATCCATGACAGTAAAACAATAGAACAATTGAATTCATTATAGTTATCTCTATATCACTCAGTTTATTCTGTTCATTCAGGCGCAAAGAATAAGTTTCAATTTAATTTGATTCATTTTCGCTAAGGTACTCCATTGTTTTAAAGATAAATTCATCTGTTTTTTACAACTCTTGATTTTGTAGTAGAGCTTACTTTTAAAAGGTTTGCGCAGATGATATTATTATAGGAATTTATTTTAATTAAGGATGGGTAGGGTAGTATAAAAAGAAATGGACAAGTGCAAGTCAAACTTTCCAACCGAGGTTTCCTACGACTGTTTCTTTTTTATTTAATTTAAAATCTATAGTTTCATTATTTTTTCTGTACTTGTGGTATAAGGTGATATTACTTACCAAGTTTCATAACTCTTGGACAACGCGTAGATGTAAATTTTGATTCCCTTGAAATGTCAAGATATGCGTTTTTTGCAGTAAAAACAGATATATTTTTTGTTACGTTAACTTAGAAGTTTGATTTTATCGCATCTCTTTTATTCAAACTCGATGCCTCCACGCCTGAGATAAAGGGTCTTGACTGACTGACAGGCCAACAGATGAACGGAAAACAAAGTTCTCCATTATAAGGGTTCCATTTTTCCTTTTGTGGTACGGAACCCTAAAAAGCGCCAAATCGTGACAGTCACGAGCGCGGTGTCTTGTTTGCGATTGAACTAAATTGCACAACAGCTTATAATGATAATGAACTTCTAAACATAAGATGATGACAAAAATCAGCAAATGCCAAAAAACCACTTCTATTAGAGATAGAACTGCTTAAGTGCCATTCCTAAATACAAAGTTAGATACAATGTGTTTCGGTTTATTTATTTATTTAACATCATAGTGTACCTATACATCATAACAATATAATACCAATTCGTTGTACAGTATCACCCAGTATACATTTGATAGACAACAAAACAAAACGAAAACTCATTACAATTCTAGAATTTTTTGACGGGTTGTGTTAATCTAGTGGTTAGTGACCCTGACTTCTAAGCCGGAGGTCGCGGGTTCGATTCCCACCCAGGGCAAATCCTTGTGTGATGAGCACGATCATTTGTTCTCTGTCTCTGTCTGTATGTATTTACAAATATATAAATATCTTTATCAGTTGTCTGGTCACCATAGTACAGGCTCTCCCTAGTTTGGGATCAGATGGCTGTGTGTGAGTTATACCAAAATATTATTATTGTAGTAAAAACAACGCAACAATTAAAACAAACATAGGCTTAACAAACCACTCCGATGTGATCTATCTATCATACAAATGTATCAAGGATCAATTAAAGATTAGAGAGATGAGTGAAATTTTGGTGCGTAGGCACTTTGCAAATATAACGGAAATGTAGCGTCATCCATTAGTCGGATTGAGAGTTTGTTGTTCCTAAAAGCTCTATTAAGTTATTCAACAAATTTAACCATTTAAAAATATGAAGCTCAATTAACTTCTTTGTTTTAGACTACTGTTATAAACGATTTACGAAACGGTGAATAATCTACGTTATTACGTTAAAGCGAGTGTTATTAATTTCAGACAATTATACTCAAAAGAGAATAATGTATATATACATACATTGATATATTTTTATTTGACATCATAATCAGATTACAGTATCATTTTTTTTTTTTTTAATATCTTTGGACAAGCTCACACACGGCCATCTGATCCCAAACTAGGCAGAGCCTGTACTATGGTAACCAGACAACTGATATACATACTTATATATTTCTAAATACATACATATTATAGATAAATAACACCCAGACACAGAACAAATGATAATACACGACCTCCGGCTCAGCAGTCAGGGTCACTAACCACTAGACCAACAGGCCCGTCAAATTACAAATTTTAGTCTAATTTATATTACCAGTCCACAATACATTGCAGAGTTTAAATTCTAAGTAATTGTTAATAATAAATTTTAGATTTTAAGGATGACGGCATTGCGGTTATAGCAGAAAGAAATACATTTGATTTCTTAGATTGTATTAGTTAGTGAACAAGAGATTGTGTGAGTACGTATGTGTGTGTGCATGAATGTGTGAGGAGTATGATTTCAGAATGCCAAAATATTTGGTTAGTTTGAAAAATAAAAAGGGACAGATAAAAGAAAATCCTTTTGTTCTTTAATTTTGTGTTATTTGCGTTAATGCATCAGGTAAATATGAATATTTAAATAAAAGAAATAATGAAAACGAAAAGCATATGACTTTATTTAAAGTTTTACTTGATTGTCAGCAGTTAATGAAAACTATAAAATGTAATGTTTGATATTTAGCAACTGCGACTGGATTTTAAGCAGAACATTTGAATGTCCCCGACGCATATAAATAACATTACAAGAGTGTGCCCAAACATTAGCTAAGTTTCTTGCCGAATATTAAGTGCACACATGAGATATAAGTTTTAAAGTATATAGTTTTATTAAACCTTATTTGCTGTAAACGTGTAGATCCTTACTAATAATATAAATACGAAAGTAACTCTTTCTGTCTGTGTGTAACGCAATCACGCCTAAACTACTGAACCCATTTAAATAAAATTTCGTGCAGATATAGTCTAGCGTCCGAGAAAGAACATAAGTAACTTTTTGCCGCAATAACCGACAACTATGCGGACACAGTCGCGGGCCACAGCTTGTCTAACATGATATTGGAGTTATGACAAAAGGATTGGATATTTTCGTTTGTTTTTGTTTTCAGGATTCCATGTTATTTACTATAACCATTAGAGACATTCACATACTTTCAATGTCGTCGTTCAGTGATGTTCATTAGTAAATGGGTGAGTGAACGTCGACCCTGGACAGCGACTGTCATCAATCTTCACGGATAAAGCCATAATCACTATATTTGGCATCCGGATTAGTCAGTGGGCAATTAGGACATGAGACATATCTCTGTATCCTGCCTGAAATAGTTTTTGTGCGAAGCCTAAACGAGTCAACGAGTCCTTTATTCAAGGAAGTAAATTACTTAAAGGTTTGCTGTAAGAGAACTCAATCCTGTTTTTATTACAGCAATATATTAAATCCATATGAACCCCCTTAAAATAAAATGAAAACTAAAAAACGGCCAAGTGCGAGTCGGACTCACACACGAAGGTGTCCGTACCTTTAGAGCGGATACACATTGGGTGTTTTGAAACGCGCGCTTTGCTAACGCGCGTTTTGAGAACCCCGAATTCTATTGAAGTGTAAACATGCAAGCGCGCGCTGCTGGTCAAGCGCGCGTCAATCGCGCGTTTACATTTTTTCGTTAGAACGTGCGTTGCTCGGGCGTCAGCTGCGCGCTTTGAGAAACATAAGCGGCCATTTTTCCATAAGAACGGCAAAAAAATCACGTTTTACTATGGGAGCCCCCTTTATTTATTTTATTCTGTTTTTAAGTATTATTTATTATATACCTATAAAGAAAACACAGATTATGTATTTCTGCGGCCACAGATATCATGATATCTAACTACCGCGATTTTTGAGATACAGCCAGGTGACAGACGGACAGCAGAGTCTTAGTTATAGGGCCCCGTTTCTCTCTTTGGGTACGGAACCCTAAAATTGAACGCTCTACAATCTTCTTTCAAGTGTAATACAAAAATGTCTTTGAATCTAATTCAATTCTTTGAAAAAAGAGTGATACTACGACATAGCGCAACAAAGACAATATTTTATCGGTACCAAATAGTGATGACGCGAATGCTCTGTTCAAATTCATGGCAGATTTTTTAACCTAGGTGGATATGTGTAGCAATAAAATTATGTTCAGGATACGATGGAGCGGACATACGCTGTGCGTTAAATTCCTAATAAATAAAAAAAATTGTATAGATATATAGAAAAAAAAAAACAAAGTCAATAATAATTGTGTCGGAAATTTGAAAAAGGTTTTATCCAACAGAGAAATACTCTCGTTAGAGGAAGCGAAACATAATTAAAATGGACATATCTACGTGCAAAGACGTGCATTAGTTATAAGGGAAACGTTATCTTTTCATAAAAAAAAACACAATCCAATACGTATTCAGAAAATAGAATCCATAGTACTTGCAAATGTAGGCACTCATTTTCATACAGCAGCCAACAGGCTACATTTCTTTTGTTTCTCTAGAGACGTGCATAGTATTCGCGTCTGAATTCTAAACTCGTAATTTTCCGTCGTTACAGTCCTTTCAAAGAAAACTAGCAAATATTTACATTCACAGCGGCCGTTTATTTTGTACTTTCTTCTTAGATTATACTTCATTTAATTTTCGAGTTTGTCCTTCGAGTCTAATTAAAATTTATTCTTAACATTAACTATAATGTCCAGCATGGTATAGCAATTAATAACAGCATTCAATTTTACACGCGGGAATTATTTCTTTGACTAATATGTGCCCCGTTTGACATTTAAATAATAGTTGTGATATTCTGTCTTGAATTAAATTGAAGTATTGATCACAAAGAAGCTGACAATGAACTCTAAAAACCTATAGCATTTACGTAGCATCAAATTAGCTTAATTAGACCTCATTTTAATTCGTAAGTAATCAACAGTTGAAGCGTATAATTTATCCAAAACGTTTCAAGTTTCACTAAACAATGGTAATTTGAAGCGTGATGAGATGAATTTATTTAAAAGTCATTAAGTACTATTTGCTTTTTCTAGTAAAATAGACATGATTCATAGCTCCACATGTTAAATGATCAAAAACAAATTGAGTATTAAATATACTAGAATTATACATGAAATAAGGTATATAATTTATCCAGTACTTGCTTCCGTCCGCGACTTCGTCTGCGTGGACTTGGACGTTGCGTGAAAATTGGGTCTAAAGCTTGGCTCGTTAACAATTTTTAATCTTCCCACGGGAAAAATTTGAGAGATCGGTATAGAAAGTACATGTCCTTTTCCATAGCATCGTTGACATGCATACCAAATTTCAAAGCTGTCTGCCCGCGGCTTAGCTCGTAAACAATTTTCCCTCGGGAACTATTCCTTAAATAGTTCCCGAGGGAAAATTGTCGGGATAAAAGGTAGCCTATGTTCTTTTCCATGTCAAAGGCTACATGCATGCCAAATTTCCTAAAAACCGGTTAGCCGTATTTGAAAGATTGAGTAACAAACATCCACACTTTCACATATAATATTAGTAGGATTCTCTGAAATGTTGCAAAGAAATGTGTTATTTTTGTATATAACATGTCACGCACGGGCAACTATTTTGCCGTATCATGCACAATTCAGGCCGGAATGCAACCCAGAATTTCTTAATAGAGTAACCCTCTAATACGCCTTGAAGATTGCACACTCATTTATGAAGGCGACCGGGAGAACAAATAGGTCTTAACATAAAAGATGTACTCGTATATATGTAGTTACTTACTACCCCCATTTTAATAATAGGGCATTTGCTTTGTTCGTTCATGTATTGTGTAAGATTTAAGTTTTTTTTTTACAGTAACTTCCGTGAGACGAATTCATAATTATATAAAGAGAACGGATTACTCGCGTGAGTAACCCGTTGAATCTTTAAATAATTTTGAGTTGAGAATTAATAAATTATTATGTATGTTACCAACATTTATAGATCGCGATATTTTCGAATCGACCATATTATAAGTGCGAAAAGGAACAAGCACCGTTAATGTTTGCAAAGACACGACTATTACGTATTATCTTTGTTTGACATTTTTGTCATTTGTCATTTTTGTTTACGTATTTCAAGAATGTAAATAATTGAAGTTTAATTTTGATTATACATTAAGTCTTTAGTGAATATTCCAAACTTGTATTTTAATAAAATGAATTTACTTTGATTATGGGAACATTTATTTTTAACATTATACATTTGAAACTATTTTTATAGCCAACTATAAAATTGGTTAAAGCTCTCAGGCAATGAGTAACACATGATATTGCATGTAAGATCACTGGCTTTTCATGTTATTTTTAAATCGTGTGTAGTTGTAGTTTAGTTATTTGAATCGAAATAGCCTCAGATACTTATATCAATGGGTCGTGGTGGCCTACCGGTTCAATAAACCGATTCGCATGCACAAGTTTGCAGCTTCGAACCCAGGTAAGTACCAATGCGATATTTTCAAAGTTATATGGATCAGGTAGATATCGATTAGCGATAAGACCGCCGTTGTACCCATTTATGAGATTTGTTCATTTCTTTGTGTAATCAATTTGTCTAAAATGTTGGTGTACAATAAAGTATATTCTATTCTACTTTCTTAATCATTCTAAGACATAATTGACCAACGGTGAAGGAAAACATCGTGAGGAAACCTGGAATCCAAAAATTGGAATCTGAAATCCTCAACCCGCAGTGAGCTAGCGTGGTGATGAATGCTCATTCCTTTTCTATATTCATTTCACTAGGAAAGCCGCCCGGCTTCACACGGAATAGATCCTTTCACTGTAATAGATTCCTATGATACAAAAAAACCTTCCGCTTGAACCACTCTATATATTATCCACCACATCTATCTCTTGCTGAAATCATTCAATTAGTTCCTTACTTTCAAAGATCCGTACAAACAGCGTCAGCGCCCTCGTTTTATAATATGTGAAGATAATATAATAATATGTAATAATAATACCTTGGACAGCTCACACACGGCCATCTGATCACAAATTAGGCAGAGCCTGTACTATAGCAACCAGGCAACTGAAAAACATACTTATATATTTCCAAATACATACATACCATAGATAAATTACACCCAGACACAGAACAAATGATCGTCCTTATCACAAAAAGATTTGTTCTGGGTGGGAATGGAACCCATGACCTCTGGCTTAGCAGTCAGGGTTACTAACCACTATTCCGACGGTATGGTAACTTGTTTTGAATTAAATTTAATTATTAAAAGTTCTTGTATGACATACAAAAGGTTTTTTCCGCCGCCAACTACCCAATAATCAAGATTCAATTATTGCTTCGATTATAGATAGTAGAGTTTCAGAAGTCAAAAGTTTGTATTGAAAACTCATCGATCATGGAAATGTTGCAAATTCATCGTTTTAAACTTCGCTATTCGGCTTTATTTAGGCAAAGTTTCTACGGATTGCGATAAATCAACAGACTAGAATATATAATATAGACCTATGTTTAAATAACAATTTGTAAGGAAGCTAAGAACGGCTGGTAATATCTTTCTTAATGTACAGGCTTTGTCATGCGAGGCCTTGGAAGCAGGATTTAATAAAAAGATTCGATATCTGGTAGTTAACTTAAGTACAGATATCGAACTTGTTTTTGATAGAAAAATACTAAGGGCCAATTTCACCGAAGCCAAATAAATTTTACTCGTGGAATAAAAATAATGGCGAGTAGTAGTAGTAGAGCGTCTCACAGTTTTTTGTTTTAAAATATGTCACGCCTTACACCGGGAATAAAAATTTGGTAAAATCCAACATCAAACGCTTATTACACTAATCTTAATAATATCACTAAAGACGTCTGAATGCGATTACACCTTCCTAAATTCAAGAACGACTTAAGAAGAAATTAAGGAAACGTAATAGTGTTAGCAGCAAATAAACATTTTGTATTATATAAAAAACCTGAGTAAATTTAATTGTATGTAGGTACAACTACTTACTTTTTTATCATGATATCTACTTCACAACATTAATACACAAGACATTAAATTTCCTTTTTATGATCTAATTAAGCCTTTGGTTTGGTTGTCACATTAAGTAATGTAAGTACTTACAATGTAAAAAAATACCGTCGAATACCTTTTAAAAGCGGCACTTACAAAACCGTAAACTTAGGCAGGTAATTAAATCCATATTTAATTAGGGATTTAATACATTTTTATCACTATACGAAGTTTTTCTCTTTTTATTAACGTCACAGGTAAAGTTTATTAAATTAAGATACAGCTTGTATCGCTACAAGAATATGTCCTAAATTGGCCTACATCCTTACTTGATATTATAAATGAGAAAGTAACTCCGTATGTAACGCAATCACGCTTAAACTAGTGAAACAATTTGATGCAGAAATAGTCTACAGCCCAAGAAATAAAGAACATACGAACATAGGCTACTGTTGCAGCGATAACCGACAACTACGCGGTTGGAGTCGCGGTCTACTGCTAGTTTACTTATACATTAGTTGAATACTTATTATTTTCTTATTTAAGCTCTTACATATAGTGCCAAGAAATATCCTAAATCCACAAGATTATTTTCTTGGCTATTGGTTTACCGTAGCCACTGTATTTATCTGGATTTATCAAGCAGCTGCTCTTTTGTGCCTATTGCGCATTAATTACACATCATGATATGAAGAAAGAAAGAAAAAGTGTTTATTCACAAAACAATTACAGGCTTAGGTACTGCTTATACTGACAGCCGCCAAACTGCATGGAAATTTTTTGGCAGAAGTTTTCATAGCCTTAAATCGATATGGTTATTTTTTAATTTCAGATTTCAATTTATCCTATAAAATGTCGTTTGTTATGTTACTTATGTAACTTTTTTGGATGCGGGGAGAAATCTTCAAAAGCTCCTGACCTCATGGGAAGTAGGACCCAGGAGTGTGGAGTATACCTCACAAAAACCACCCCGATAATCACATGTCTAAGGGTTCTGTTACCTTTTAAAAGACCAAACCAGAAGCTCTCCTGTGCAACGCCTGCTAAGACACTTTCCTGGGTAGACTCTAAAGGGATATTTCCTACAAGTTAGTAATATACTTAGTCCTGCGATTATATCAATGTTTTACAACCTTGCGAGGCGTGACCGACAAATATACCTAAGATTAACATACCTACGTTTACAAAAACTCAATATAAGTACGCTCCAGTTTTCATAAAAATAACGACGTTCACTTACTTTAGTTACAAAGGATATGAAATATATTTTAGCTCTGCAATACCATATAAATCTGAAGGAAATTCATGCTGTGAGATGATAGCCCTAAGGCCCATTATGTTAAGATAAGCCATAGATTACTGAGGATAATGTGGAGCCTTGGAGAGTTTGGTTTTGACAACAGGATAGCCACCGTGACCTTCCTTGGAACGATTTGTTTTGGTGAACAATTTCTTATTACCTATTCCGTTTTTAGTTATGTTCTTTTCTCATATTTTAGCCTTGTGTTGAAATAAAATGCTCATTTCCGCACAAAGCCTGATTAGTCAATCAGCGTAAAAAGAAACGTAGCAGTCGCGTTGTGTTTGTTGCGATACAAATAATCTTTTGTAAAGAAATCTCTTATAACATTTTTTTGTATGCTGTTAATTGAACCAAAATGTGAATTGCCTTAAGCTTTTTTTCCAGGTTTTGTGCCACATTTTGCAGATAAATATATTTGATTGATCAAATTGTGTTTTTTTCCTGGCACAGACATGTGAGCTGGTTCTTTAACCTAATAGGTAGTCAAACTCGAAATAACACATGACTAGGTATGAAATCGATAAAAAACATAGGTAGATAATAAATATAAAATTCAGTTGGATTAAATTATACATTCGCATAAAACTACAAATATTTGTAAAATAAATACATTATCCTGTGTGTGATAATATTATCATGTTAATCTCGGAATCGTAGCGATACTTCGAATCAGTACAGGATACATTTTAAGTTAATTATGATTGGTAAATAATTTCTTATTTAAATATTTCCTAGGAAAAATATAAATATTGGACGGTAAATGTTCGTTATTATACGCAGTTGTGCGACAATATTAAAGAGAAACTAAATTAAATATTCATTTTAAATAATTACAAGCGTGAAAATAGAAATCATTTATTTTCGAGCATATATATGTTCCGTTTTCTAGCAGGAACGTCGCATAGAGCTCCAGCATTACTCAAAGTCGAGAGTACTATACCAAGCAAGTGATATAGTAAAGCCCTCTATCTGACACTGACGATGAGATAATAGCTCGTTTACACAGTGGCCCATTGCAGACCATATTCATATAAAAACTTCTAACTTAAAAATAACTGTTCATTTCGTCGTTTAAAAATGATAATTCTAAGTTCACAGAAACACATTATTTAGGGGTATATTAAAACATTGCTTTGTGAAGTCACTGAATATGAAGGTTATCGTTAATATGTACAGGATTATTTTTTATGGAGTGCGTATATTCTACGAGGTAATCAGGTGCATAGAACTGAACAACTCTTCTCAAGGAAAGTTCAAAATCTTAAAATTGAAAATCAACTTTTCATTCTAACATTAAATCACGTGACCTGTCACTTTGTATGAAAATTTCATTTTCGATTTTAAGATTTTGACCCATGTTCCTTGGGGTACAGTTTTATGCACCTGATTACCTCGTAGAATATCCGCACACCTTTTAAATTAATCCTGTATAGATTCCTGTATTTATATTTTACATTGGCTCATTTTTCACAAATGACAAAGAAGGGTGATGAATAATCTTCCTTCTCTAAATGAGAAGAGACCTGTGCCCAGCAGTGGGATATTCATAGGGCAGTATTATCATTATTATATTTCGCCTTTTTGTGGAACAAGCGAAACTTTCTTCTAAACCGCCGCTTTCACAAAATACAATACCTACTCAACAAATACTGTCTACGTTTGTATGAGCCTATCGGCTACAAGGAGTCATAATTCAGCTTCTGTTATTGTTATTTGATTCCCAAACCAGATATTATCTTACAAAAAACAAACATACTGTTTCTGCTCTCTTTTTAGTACTTATACAAGTTTCGCAGAGCAAAGTAATACAAAAGAATATGAGTAGAATGTTTTCAGGTATCCTAATGTGATATTTTTTATCGTAGGATAAAATGCCTATGTTTATATTATGATTACACGAATTTATTACCTGGCCCAGTTTTTTGAGCCTGAGTTAACTCAACGAATGGTTAATCGTTAATATGCTAACCAACGGTTTCAAGTTTAGGTAATATTTCGTTGTTTCATCGGCTTTATTTCATCAGTTGTTTGTCTATCAAATGGTCAAATAATTATTTGAAAGTAAATTATCTAACCACTTTTAGAATAAAAATTGACGAATAAACGCGATCTACTTACCTATTTTTGGAACCATTAATATATTTACCCATTGGTTGAGTTAACTCGGAATAAAAAAACTGGGCCTTAGACTAGATCTCTATAGATATTATATAAGACGGCAAAAATGCTCTAATAATAAAATGTATACAGGATTAATTTAAAAGGAGTGCGGATATTCAACAAGGTAAGCATAATCCTGTATACATTATATTATTAGAGCAAATTTAGTCATCTTATATCAAATTAATCAATGTTCATTAAATACTTAGATCAGAAAATAAAATCAATTTCAAATTCAATCAATGACTTTATTAATTAGGTACCTACCTTCTATATCTTTAGATTCGACTATCTGTACCCGCCACGTTGTTCGCTTTGATAAGTGTATTTATTTACGTCAATAAATGAAAGTGTAATGCCTTTCTGCCCTAGCGGTTCAATGACTGAATTCGTATGCACAATGTTGCGGGTTCAAACCCGAGCAAGTACCAATGTGACTTTTTATAGTTATGTGTAATTTCTTAATTATTCTAAGACACCATTCACAAATGGTAAAGGAAAATGTCGTGAGTTCTCAATCTCGTACCTTCTCTATATGGGTACGTATGCCTGTGCCCATCAGTGGGACATTAAAATTTATAAGCTGGTATAGCTGAGCGGCGTCACGACGCCATAGTAGAGCGGCGTTGGTGGAGTAAGTTTAACTAGTTTAAGGCACTAAATAACTTATGACAAAAAACTACAATACCTACATGTACACGAAACACCACCAAAGAATTCTTGAAGAACGCGTAATGAATAAATCAAACTTATTATGAGTTCGGCAATAAAATGGCGGTCAATAGTACTGTTCCAGCTACGAAGCGATTACTGGCGAGTAGTTTTTTGGCACGTCTCGTACAGGTAAACGACCGACATACGTGATGGTATTCTACGATAAATATGTATTTATGTGACTTAATCTTTTGTTTTACCTCGCTACCCGTAGTCCAAGTTACAATTTTGGATAGAAGGTAGGAGCTACTCCCCAGGGATGTGCCATAACAGGCGTTGCACAGGAGGGTTTCTGGTTTGGTCTTTTAAGAGGTAATAGATCCCTCCTACATGTACTGATGGTGACCAACTGGGTGGTTTAGTGAGGTACAAATCCCACACTGCTCAGCCTTAATCCTCATAAGGCCGGGCGCCTTTTGAAGGTTTCCCCCCGAAAACAAAAAAAAAAGGTAAGAGGTACTGGTAACTAAGTATTAAACACCGTGATGTATTTGAATTAAGAATAGGTACCAATGACCGGGGATTGTCTTTGCCTGCTAACTATGTTTTTTTTTTGTTGTTGTTTGTATGCAGTTTCATTCTAGTGCATTCTATTGGCTCTGTTGTGTACAGAAAAAAGGCAATCTATTTGTTTGCGTCGTATTCGAAATTCAAATAACAATATGTATGAAAATTGTACTTTTGTTATGTAGTAAATATTATTCGTGCGATGTAGGTTTTGTATACATATTATATAACTTTGTGTATTTCAGATTCTCAACACTAAAAGCTATGGCTGATAAATTTATAATTCAGAGAATGCCGAATAACTTTATACATTTTGTAGTACCTACCTGCTTTGAACAAAATATTCTTTTGACGTTTACACTATAATAAGATCATGTAAAGGCTCAAAAGGGTACAAAACTATAAGAGTTTAAAATATTTATGATTATATTTAAGCTACCATACCCCTAAATACTGTTACGTTAGTTAACTTAAATGTCTTTCAGTCGCTACTTTATATTTTAAAGTGACGGAGACAGAATGAGACTTAACGACGACTTTAAACTGTTTGACGTTTCAGAATTCGGCCAATAGTTGGAATTATATCTTAAAAATATATTTTTAAGAAAGTAATATCTTTTATTGCATGTTTCTGGTATTTTGCTAGCATTTTTGACTACAAATCCACGTGTAAATACTAGTTATTTTTAACAAGTTACGGGCCACCAATACTAACATAACAATGTGGCAAAAAGCAGTCGCGATTGAACAGTGTAAAAACAAAAAATATTTCGCCAATATTTTCCACAACAAATAAAAAATCACTCAGATCACGTTCTTAATATCGAGAAACAAATAGCGTAATGCCTCAATATTGGAATTTTGATTTATTTCCTTCGACACACCAACCCCTAGTGAATACTGTTTGCGTAAATGGTATAATACTGACGTTGTGGCCAAGTGACGTAATTGTGGTCCAATAATTTACAATAAACCCAGTAATTAAACGGTTGTCACATCGTTATCGTATCCGCACCATGAATCTCACACATTATACAAATAGCAAAACTATTTATACATAACGTAGATACTCTCTCTGCTCTAAGAAGAAAATAGTGAAACAAATAATCTAAAGTCATTCAATTAAATATTATGACGATATTATGGAAATACTTTTAAGGTATATAAGGTAAAAAAAGATATAAGGTAAATAAAGTATATAAGGTAAATAAAATATAAAGTTTAGTAAGTATAAAGATGTGTAGGTAACTACACAAAATCTTTCTTTTACTTTTATGTAAAATTTCAATATATTTTTTATGTTTTTGTGCATGCGTTTACAACCTAAGTTTTATAAATATAGCAATAGCTATAAACAAAAACAAAGAAATTCAGTGAAGAAATTATTTCAGTTCTGTGAATTCCTTGTAGCTATTAATTAAATGTAAGAGCCGGGCAGAATTAGCATGAATATGCTATTTTAACAGTCAGTGAGTGAGACTATCATGACGTAATTCAATTGTATCGCGGCTGCCTAACAACTTAACTAGGTTATAGGACATAAGTATCAACAAATTGTATACAAATTTCTTGATTTATAGCTTACTAGTTTTTGCCCGCGACTTCGTCTGCGTGGACTTCAGAATTGGGTCCAAAGGAAATGAAAAATGTGAAAGTAATGAAAAATGGAATACAATTTTCACAAGTTTATAGCTTACGCTGTAATAGAGAAAAATACTAAATTTCAAAGATGTCTGCCCACGGCTTAGCTCGTAAACAATTTTCAATTTTCCCTCGGGAACTACGTAAGGAATCAGGATAAAAGGTAGCCTATGTTCTGTACATGCATGCCAAATTTCATCCAAATCCTTTCAGCCGCCTTTGCGTGATCGAGTAACAAACATCCATACTTTCACATTTATAAATTGTATTAGTAGGATAATATTTGTAGGCACAGCGGGAAATCGACACCTCAAAAATCAGATAATTTTTGATTGATTCCTAATTTGTTATTTGCGATAGCCGTGTTGACACTTTGACGTAACGTCAAATACTGCGGCCAAGCAGCCATTTTGGATTCGAACAACGCCATTCATTATTCCACAGAGTACCTACATTTTACATTGCATTATTCATTCAACATCGAGCGAGCGCGCACGCATCCACGTGTTGAGCGATGTAGTGTATTCTACTCGCCCGGTGATTCATGAGCGCTTGGATACTCTTATAACAATTTGGTACCCAGTGGAATAAAGCGAAGTCCCGTCATCCGAAGAGGTTTTTTTTTATTGTAAAACAACTAGTCAAAGGTCATGTCACAGCGCGCTGCCTGGAGAGATAGTTCCGCCGCTTGTTCTCTCTGGCCTGGTACTGGCAGGCGGCGAGGGGCCGGTGATCTTGGACGCTGTCTTATGTAATGGTACCATTTGTGAGTAAATGGCGGTGAAAATGATCTAGTGTTCAATGAACAACCCTAAACTGATGTTGGGTATCTTGTACTCTTCGTAAAGGTGTCAACATATTTTATAATTAAGTCAGTGGTTTATTTATTTATTAGTTGTATGATCTATTTACGTTACTAAATCTGCTAAAACCAGTCTGTCACAATCCTTCGAAAAAAAACTGGCGATTTCCCTCTAAAATTTTCATTGTAAGTATATCAAATAATAATATTTTAGTTTATTTAAGTTACTGAAATCTTTAGCATCTCTGGTAAATGTATAAGGTGGTTTCATTTCCTGTATAAGGTAGTTAAGTTACATAATGATCAATTGATTTAGCAATTGATCATTATGTGATCGAAACCACCTTAATCACCTATAAAGTATTCAAAAGCAGAGCAGGTAAAACACCAAGTATCAAAATATCTCTTGCTCATATCAGCATTCAAACGATCTTTCCTGTATTGAAGTGTATTCCAAAATTATGCAAACCGTTACTAACAACGACAACTCATAAAAACTAACTTTGTTCATAAACTATGCTTCTAGTGTTCTATTTTAGATAAGTATAGTTTCTGGTTATCGAAATGTGAGTTTTGAAGAATGTACTGCACTAAAAAGGTTATTAAAATTATCATTTAAAGAAATGTAATATGGACTTGCAAATGCAAAAAAGTTATATGTACTTCCTTAATCATTCTAAGACATCATTGACAAACGATGAAGGAAAACATCGTGAGGAAACCTGGATTTCAAAGTATTGGAATCTGAAATCGCTAACCGGCAATGAGCAAGCGTGGTGATCAATGCTCAGCCCTTCTCTATATGGGAAAAGGCCTGTGCCCAGCAGTGAGAAGTTTATAGGCCGGTATTATTATATTATTATTATTATAATATGGACTGAGTTAGTTCGTAAACACGCCGACGTAAGTCTCTGATGCCCGGTGACTGGACTGTGCCTATGTATGTACGAAACTCTTTGAGTTTGTATGGCGGTCGTTGCTTGCATACTAAAAATCGTCGGGTATCGAATGCTTGCGTCACCTCGTGTAAGAAAGTCTTTATAGTCAGACTTAAAATTTTCCTTAAAATCTAAAATCGCATCACTTTATTAAAATCTTTATCATGAATGATCTCAGGGTGAAGAAAAAAACTGGATAAAGTTGTGCTGATGTTCTTAATATTTTAAAGAAACCCAAATATGAATAATACTATTATATTTTTGTACATGAGTGGTTATAAAACTTTTTATTATCATCAGGACAAAGTGAAAAAGATTGATCCGGAAGATGCCTGTAACAAAAGCTACAACATATCCAGCCAGACGTAAAAAAGGTCCGTTCTTCTTTACAAATTGTTTTATCTACGTAATAAATACCTAGCTTTATAGTTCTAAGCATAATACGGAGACAGATGACATTCTATTTTTGTAAGTTTACTCAAGCATTATGTGAAAAACCAAATCATTTAGGTAGTTTTTTTACGATTTTCGTGAAAAAATCGAAAGCTCCGGTCCACTTTTCGATTCTTTCACCATTATTCTTTCAAGTAGGTACTTGAAGGTAACAAAGCATGTCTCAAACGTGACCCTTAGTAAAATTATATTTTGATATTGAGGTATTTTATGCTTTTATACCTAATTCATTGTTACGAAGGAGGGCAGGAATGACCTAGAGCTTCGTCATTGTGGCCGAAACGAAGAGAAATTGTGAAAACGATCGTCAATCATAAGGAGCTATCTTCCATTTGATTGGTTCAGTAATTCTGTGTTTATTCATACCAAAGATTCAGGTATTTAGGACCCAGTTTTGCAGATTTTTCAATTCGAAAAATCTGCAAAACTGGGTGTTACAGAAAGCTCTAACAGTGTGATTAATTTCATTTGAGATATAGATTGAGATAAGACTGCACGGATAGCCGAGTGGTATAGGTCACCACGCTAATTACCACTGTGCGCGAAGTGCTGCGGGTTTGATCCCCGCATGAGACAAGCATTTGTGTGATCCACAAATGCTTGTTCCAAGTCTGGGTGTTCTTTGTGCATGTGATTTGAATGTTTGTGAAACCCCCGCGACGCAAGGATTAAATTCATTAGTGCGGGCGTCGTTTTTCAAAAAAAAAAAAAATGAGTTGGTCTAAAGCTAATTTGTGTCATTTTCTTTTAATCATCGATTTAAGCAAAGCATTACAAGAATCTCAGTAAGTATTTACGCAGATTTTAACTTAGATTTTAACTTAAAAGCATTATGACATAGATTAATTGTTGGGAAAAAAAATCAAACTTTCATTCAAATCTACTCAATACATGACACGACATTTGTGTACACTTTCGTAATAATTATCTTTCTGGGAATAAAATAAGCTGTATCTTACTAATTTTTTTTCTTCAAAAGTTCACTAGACCATAGAGGGGAGTTATAAATGCTTTAAATATAATGAAGTTTGCAGCTGCAGTTTGTTGGTGACGTTGCGCGCGTAATGTAGTTACCATGAGTTTAATAAAACTAGATTTGATTTTATTACGAGAGTAAGTGGCTAGCAAATATACGAGTCATCTAATATTTAACAGTTTTGTCAATATTTTTAATTATTTGCTTTGAGCTCATCGCACTTTTTACTGTATTCATCTGAATTACTATATGAATAAGGTTTGTTTTAATCAATCACAGTTTGTTGGTTCAATAATGTTGAATTTATGAATTATATTGCACTGATTATACAACGTGTAACAAAACCCCTGTCGGATCCAACAAAGGCGTATTCGTGGTACAGTTCATGAACCGTCTCGCATTGGCGGCTTCTTTGACACAAAGCTGCAGGTAGTAAGTACGTGAACTTTGAGGAGCGGTCAGTGTTGCTGTTGCTTTGGATCAGTTTTTATTTCGATTTAATTATTTTCAATTGGGAAAAAAAAATCTACAATTAATTTAATGGCTACGTATATGTGTTCGCAGTACGATACCGAATAATACTCTGAGGGATCGGACAGGGTTTTTGTTACACGCTGTATATGCATCTTACAACAAATATTTTTCTTCTTAGACGAATTTTTTTACCAATATGTGTATTCCATTGAACTAGTTTATGAGGTATTAGGTTCAATTCCTGTGAAAATAATTTAGATTTATCTACCACTTTTATACCTGATAATGAGATTTGAAGCATAAAGCAACCAATTCCACGAAACATGGTTTATTTCGTGGAATGGCATGAAACGTCTGAAGATACTTACATTAGAGACGCGAATTGCGAAAAATCCACATGCCTATAAATTCAAATGTTAAACTATTAGTAGTAGTTTCTTTGACCAAGTAGTCGTTAATTTACCTTTGATCTAGTATTGAATATCAAAGGAATATGATTTAAAAGTGAATATTTTTATTTGTTTAAGTACACAGCATTAACTATATACACACCTTTAACTTAACTATAATAATAATTATAATTAAAATAAAACTATACTAAACCAAAACCTTATAATATAAATTAAACTATACTAAACTACCTATAATAAATAAAGCTAAATAAAAAATAGAATACTTATTAACAAGCATCAAAAAATTCATCATCATCGTGAATATTATTACATTACTATCTAAACCACTAAATAATAATATATTTTCTTTTTATCACCATTCCAAGTAGGTAACAGTAATTCGTAGCGCCGTTAAAAAATTCAATTTAAATTTTTTGTTTTTTTTTTATTCCCAGGCTTACGTCGGGAGACCAGACACAAAGTACCACATTCGCCCACGCTGGCTTTACGTCGAGTTTTCTCAGAATGCAATTGTGAACAGGAACTCTATAAATATAGAGTACGTATGTATATGAATGCTGCCCACGCCAGGATTTTCCCGTGTCGCGGTTCTGCGGATAGGTTTCTGTGCACAGATGTTATTAAAACTCGAATGAAATTATAAATATACAGCTATATATAAACAACTGTGTGTTATGTTTGTTGTATGTTAATAATTTTCATAGCCTGTGTTTGTATCAGAATAATTTCCATACACTCTTGGGACAGTAAGCTTTGACATCATATCGAAATGAGGAAAATCACCACAACGTACAAAAACTCGTCACTCTACCACCCATGTCACCTAAATTTATTTTGTAAGTATATTTAAAAAAAATGTTCAATTCAATTCTTTATTACATACCATAATTTTACATAGGTGGTCAATTATTTATTAAGTTTTCAGCTCATTATGGACCCTGTCGGGCACAGCAAAAGTAGGAGAGAAGAGGAATTTGCTAATTATTATATGTTAAACCATCATTTTATATTATTTGTCAAATAATTCCTAAAACATGAAACACGCATTTGAATTGGCACATTAACCACAAGGAAAGCTTGTATATCTCGAGATCTGCAATGTCAGGACGGGATCAAGCGAGGAGCTGTCTCGATCCTTCCAACTTCTGTGAAAGCCCATTAAGAAACGTTACATGATAAATTAGCTGCTGCTTCATTAATCTTTCAATGCGGTTGTATGTAACGTTACCTCCTTTCTTTCCTAAATCAAATCTTCTTTAATTTTTCGATTGTCAATTCAATATTTAAAAATATTTTGTTATTGCAGTTCCTTTTGATTGTCATTTTTTTTTTGGTTTGCTTCGTATACATTAAGTGCCCAGCTGAGAGTCATTAGGCAGCTATTATGAATAATTTTTACGTCAATCATGTAGTGCGCCTACAACTACAGTGTGAACAAAGCCTCTAACTTCACGACGAAAACCCTAGTTGGACAATTTTGTAAGCGGGGTTTCTTTAGGCTGTACAGTGGTCAGGGATAAATGTACAGGAATTCTTATACGTGTCGAATATCCTGTCCAATAATATTGCAAGTCGTTGTACGACTACAAGTAAAAGGTTGGGAAAAGGAGGTCCAAGAACTGGCCTTTGATATAACTACATGGAAAACGCTGCAGCGACGAGAGCTTTCATCTTAAATTAAAAAACAACATACTTAGTTCTTGAAATTCATCGAATCATCTCTCGGCGCATTGTCATTGGCGTCTAACTTTTTAGTAATAATCGCGTTTCTTGAAGATTTATTGTGATTTGAATTGCTGTAGTAAAATAACTATTATATACCTGAATGTTGTTATATTCGAAGATAGGAAACAATTGAAGGAATGAGTTGGGGTTTTAGTCTTTATTGTTTTTATTAAATAACCTAGACATAACACATTTACAACATAACAAGTTTTCGTTAGGTCTTCGAATTAATTTATGGCGGGCAATAAAAAAAGGTGCCTTGAAAAGGGTTTTTGTAAATAAGGTTACGCTTATAAGCTAACCTATTTCACACAAAGTGCTGTTTAGACTTTTTGTGGTATTGTTGGAATAACACCGTCGTATGCGATTTTTTTCTTGCTTTACACTCACACCTTCACTCACTTTTCCTTTAAATTTCACTCACGAATCTTACATAAGATATGTAATTAAATAATTCAATCTACTAAAGAACTCTAACGTGAAATAACAACAACGTTTTTACAAATAGATCTATAAAAAATCGTTATCCTTTTTTTCAAGTAGGTACAAATCTTCGAAATAACTTTCATTGCTTATCACATTGTAAAACACATGGATAATATTTTGAAATGGGTTCGGTTCTATTGAAAGTGTTAGTCATCACTGTCAGTAGTAAGCGTACGTTGTGATGACTGACATAGGTACATCAATCTTTATATTTCAGCATATTTTTACACCACGTGAAAAACGATATTATTATGATAAGTAACGAGACTATGTTTCCGATAATATTTTGGCCGGCGATTTAAAATCAATAACTCACATTTATTTATAAACAAAACGAGCGCTATATTTTTAGGTAAAATAAATCATCTTCATTTTAGGCGAACGTTAATGGCGATCATGTTCAAAATATACCCGATCCGTAACGAGTCACTACATTTAGTACAAAAGTTCATTGATTGATTGATGGTTTTAAAAATATTGTAGGTGTAACATTATAAATACACTTACCATGTGTGTACAGAGGTGAGACATGATACTTGATAGCAGCCGTGCAAGCTATGGGTCCCGTACCGCCGCCAAGTTGCAGGCCGTGGGAGAGTACTTGCACGATAGTGCCGACTACGGTAATGGTCCACCCCCAACCACCTTCAGGGTAATAGCGGCGGGCTAGCGTAAGGGCAGCGCGCGCCCGCAGAGCCGCCGCCGTCTCAGCGCCCACAGTCGCTCCAGCACTCGCACACCTACCGCACCAAAACACTTTAAACACCAATTACAGAACTCAGCTACCAGTACCCAACCAGTAGGTAGAACCATAAAACCTTATATACTTAACACTGCACTAACCGACGAAACTGAGCCACTTCACGCGCCGCTTCATATCCTACACTTTTGGAGCGACCTCGCTCTGGGTTCTTGCACTTGTTTGGTTGAATGAACCGTTTGCCACTGACTCCACATGTGCACAATAAGTCATCGGATCGCAGTCTTTGAGCAGATTGGTATTTAGGTACGTATCTCTCTTGACAGTCACATTCTGGAGTTCTCCACGACAAAAGCCGCTGCAGCAAAGACCGTCGCCGATGCACAGGATTCTTCCCACACTCAATATTTCCCGTCTGGCCCGTATCCAGAAGAAATGACAGACAGCGATCACTATTACCAGGCTCGACTTTAACGTTTCGGTTATCATAGGATATTTTCTTTCTTTCGTCCTTACCATGGCATGCAAAAGTTTTATCCTTAATAAAACGTTGTGTGACGTAATCGTTTTTATGTTCAGCCTTTGTCGATGGCTCGTTTTTAGGTGCGAGTCCATTTTTTATTTTCTTGACATCCGTGTGTAAGGATTTCCAAGTGGCGATAACTTCTTCGCGTGCGGGTGTGTCGCTGATATTCGGGACGGTGTTCGAGTCGGGTATTTTTTCCTCTGGTCGGGCGTTGTCGGGGTCTGATAGGTCAGGCGCCACCCGTAGTCGCGTGGGCAAGCTGTCAGACCGGCGAAGCGTCATTGTCATTTAGATTTTGTGGTCTCATTTTTGAAGCAGCAACAATCGTGTACATGTATTTTTATTTTATTTTCTGATAATACTTATATTAGTTGTTGTTATCTGTAACAAAGAAAAAATATAGTAGTGAGCAAAATAAGATTATGTGCCAAAAATATTAGTTGGCTAAGAAGTATCAACTTTTTGAGAGATCTCAACTTTAGCGACAGTGACATGGACTTAGATAACGACTTTGTAGCTTCATTTTCGAAGTAAATTACATGAATTAGAAGAGAAATAAGCGTTTTCTTTCCTTGAAGTAAGTACCTACGTTGCGTAAAAGGTCTATAGTGAGGTAAAATAATACTTAGCTATTAATATTCGGATAAAATATTCATAAATTCACTAAATGTTATGTAAATAAGAGGATTTAGGAAATTGTAGGCGATATCGAAAAGAGATTTGCAAATGTTAAACATTTATGTATTCAAAGTAATCCAAAGATGATTAATGGTGGTTAACGGTTAACAACAGTATTGTAAGCAATACGGATTGTGTAGAATGCACTGAATGATAACAGAGCTTGTCTTAATCCTATATGTATGAAACACTTAAAGGCATTACACAAATAACTAATCAATCCAAACAAAAGATATTAATACACTCGAAGACTTCTTCAGGATTAACTAAGCGCTGACGGTAATGTTCTACGAAGAAGATTACCATTGTCTTTTTCCAAACAATTAAAGCAATAATTTGTGAGCGATAGTGATCCTTTGACTATTAATAGCTCTAAAGAAAAACGTTGATTCAGACTACGAGTGTTTTTAAATCTTAAACTTTATAGCCGGACTCACTCAGATGTGGTCACGATTTTATCGCGAAATAAATATTTCTTTGATACTAAGCTTTTCGAATCTTAAGAAAATTGTGCTTAAATATTGTAGTAATAAAATGAACATTAAGAAAACTTGTGTTCAAAGTTTCCTATGTCGAAAGTTATGACTGGATGGAACAGCTTTTGTAGTGGTTTTTTAAGCCTTCGATAAAAGTCTGGCAAATTTTCAATAATCAAAACTCGTTTGAGGGCAAAGTTTTAGACTAGACAAAAGATACTTTAAAATACGTTATTTAACAACGATATTTGAGGCTCAATCATTTTGTCTTCTCACAAGTCATTGTTATGTTTTTCTACGTCAAACAGCGTTATGATATTGTTTTACAACAGCAATTGTATTTGGATTGGATTTAGTGAATTTAATCAAAGCAAATCAAGTTTCATATATGAGAGCTTAATGTAATCAAAACGTTTGCAAGACAGTTTAAAGGAAGCTTAAGAAAATCTGAAAATTGAACATGAAATAACAAGAATGAATGTTGCAAGTGCCAAACTTTTCAGACGTCATTTCATTCTGTTGGCCATTCATAGTCGGTAATTACATGCGCGGATTCTTTTGTTGCCCCCGCTTTGCCAGACAATTGAATTTCAAATATATTCTTTTTGGGATCCTTGGATGATCCCTAGACGTTTCTATCGGTGGCTTTTACAGTAATACTCAAGTGCTGCTTAGTGTATTGTAATGGGTCTGAGCTATAAATTAGGAGTTGAAATAATGTGCGTCGGTCTAGAAATTTCAGATAAGCGTTAAGTATTTATATGGCTTGGTAATATGCATAGGTTCAACTTTTTAAAGGCGTAAATTGCACGTAAACCCTTGGTTCTACCCATCGAATTCTACAAATTATTGCTTTAAAAGTATTTATCTTGATAAATAAAACAAAATGCTACACCATGCACTATTTGGATCCTTTACAGTTGTGTGTATTTCTCAGATGTTTCTTTGCGTTATTTTAGGTTATTATGATCACTAATGGTTCGGTATGTTTGTTATAAAACTTATTGAACATAAAGACAACTCTTTGAATTCCCTCTACAACTTTTTGAAACGCTTAAACAGATGAAAAAGTTTTATTTAATTTTATAACAGACTCAGAAATTAAAAATAAACTCGGGGCTAAAACATTTTATTTATGATTGCATTTCGTAAACGCTTTGCTATTTTTTAGTTTCAAATGGTTATTATAGTAGGAGAAACTTGAAATATAAACGTTTTAAACTAGCATCGTAAAGAACAGATTTTCAGTTATTGAATATAATAAATGTAAAAGTTTCATCGTTAGTAAAGTGTTAGCAATTCCTTATTACTGTAAAGGTGAATTGAAAAAATAATTCTAAGATATTTGTGCCGTTTCCACAGCGTAGGATTAAATCTGGCCCTCGTGAAAGTTAACTACTTCGGGAGTATCGCAAGAATAGAGCTGTGAATTATTTTTACCAACATTATTTATATGTAATCTACTGCGATAAATAAATTCATTAATTTCTTGGTAAATGAAGTGAAAAAGCAATAACAATGGGATCGCTGCTAATTCAGCTTAGGAGATTTAAATATTTATTCTTTTGGAAAACCGAGATGTTTTTCGGTGTGGCGTTCTGACTTTGATTAATTCTGATACTTAAATTACAATTTGGAACAACTGTCGACCTCTTGCAGCATACTTTTATTTGACGTTTTCTTAATATTTAAAGTTTAATTTGGTTTTAGCGACTAATTATAATTTATTGTAGAACTTTTCATATAGTATTCAATCATAACTAAGAAACAATAAATTGTGACGGTATTATTCGTTTATGATTTTATATGAAACCCTTTCAATATTATATTTCAATTTACTGAAACACAGAGTTTTAAATTCACGTATTGCTCATGAAAAACTGTCAATCAACTGTCCACATGGTACTGACATTTCCCACTTATTTCAGCTCAAACTGCTTGCAATTTTAAAACAATATTTTTGCTAAAGTTTTGTTTTTTTTAAATCCTAATTTGGAGTTATATTTAAAATTAGTTTGTTTTGAATTGTTGATAAAACAATGATAGTAATTTATCGCAATGCTGTAACGTGTCTTCCGACTATGGGAGCAGACAAGTCAATCCGACCACCCCTAGCCAAGTGACATTTCTACAAGCGATAACGATGATAGAAATCGCTTAAATGACATTAAATGTATGGAAATAACATTTGTTTTCGATAAGTCACGTGACTTAATGTCACTTGGCTAGGTATGCTGGGCGCGAATTGAGAAATATTCTATTTGCAAACAAAAATACCTGAGGAAAAATATATTTTCACTTAAAGGACTTCACCAACTTCGAGGAATTCGACTTAAGAGTCACCTTAATAAGAAATGAAATAACTTTGTTTCTAATTTTCGATGAAATATCGTAGGTAGTTGCGTGGGTTAGAAATAAGTATGACGATAGTAATTACCATGGCCACCCACGCAACGACTTAAGTTTATTTTTGATCTTAAGATGTAAATTCACACTAAACAGATGTCACAGTACAAAAGGAAGGCAATTACATCCACATGATTCGTTTAGACGACCGACCAGCCACTATTAGTTAATGTCGCAGTACGAAACTAATTAATTATCAGCTAAGATTGATTATATTGTTAGATTTAAACCAGAAATAGACTAGGACCTATATCGGGATCATGACGTCAAAGTTAACCTCTACAGTAGAAAACGCGTTTAGGCCTAAAATTTCATTTAGTTACATTTTAATGTTAAATTCATGGTGCTTCTGTAAATAGTATTATAAACAGCCCAAAACTATACTTATATCTGATCAGAAATTCTTGAATATTCCATGAAAAATTGTGACACAGCACCGTCAATGTATAACTATTTTTACATTTTTATTTTTAGATCATCTTTGAAACTAACATCAATCTTTTTTTTCTGTAATATATTGTCAACAAGATCCTCATTACGAGCTGCGGCTGAAGTTCAAGGATGGAGGAGGGGCCATTTATCTCAGCCACCGACTTATATTAGGTATATCTGTATTATTTATAGCAACTTAGCCAAAATCGAAGTAATTTTATACTAATCGTTTGTATAGGTTACACAAGTTCTTACGAACTTCGAAATTTATTCATTCGGTACAAAGCGATATTTGTTGGCTTGGCTACCTAACTTGTAATGTAAAATCTAGATGTGGTCTGGATTTTGCCGTTGTTGAGAAACTGAAGTGTATGGGAGTGGCACACAAGAGCACAATCAACCTAATTTCGTGCATGCGTGCTGTATGAAATATACCGTCAATGCCAAGCCGTGTACGTACATGATTCCTACCTCGAAATTTTCACCTTGATAGCCATTTTTAATAAGGTATTAATGACAATTTAAGCCCTCACTAATGAACTTCTTTGTAGTTTTTTTATGAAGGTAGAAATTCATCACTATTTTGTTTTATTATCTAACGACGAAATAAAATTACTTTTCATATCCAATTTTTTACTTTATTGCGTAAAGAAAAAATAAAACAATGAACATTTTCAAATGGAGACAGAACGGATAGAAATCTTGTTCCAGTATTCTGATCATTACAATATTCTGAGATCTTCCATTACATCATTTATCCATAAAACATTTCCTGAAAATTCAGCGTCTTTAGTCAACTTAGGGCTGGTTTGACCAAAGTCAGATAACTTTTATTCGTGGTATAAAAATGGCGACTGACAGATTTTCTTTACAAATATGTCAAAAATTCAATATTTATCCGAAGTATATGCCCTAAACGTGGACTAAAAGTTTGGTAAAATCCACCCTTAGTGGTTAATAACGGCATTTTGTTTACACCAAAAGTGATGATAATAACTATGGAGCCTAAATTATACTGAATAAAAACCATGGATACATAATACAATCTAGAGTAGTACGAGAATCCTCACAGCTAACCCGTTCCTCTAAGCTGTGAAATCTTGTTAAGTCCCAGCCGTTTATATGGAAGGAGCAGATCTAATTAACATCAAGGTGACGTGAATACACCATTTTCCTTCTGTATATCAGAACTGAATTATGTAGTATTATTTATTGAGACGTGTTTGATGTCAACAGTATTAAATCTCAATATCGTCACGCTTATTCATAAATGCTTACTTCATAGTAAAAAATATAATCGATTGTGGTCAGTGTGAAGTTAAGTCTTCGATCTGGACAATATCTTTTTAAAATACTTATTATCAGGGTTACAGGCGTACATAAGCTTCTTATTTTTCAGAAATACATAAAATACATTATTAATTTATTTCATGTACCAAGCATACAGTCATGTAGATTCGACATAATGAACGTAGGTACTTTGATAGTCAAAATATTAAATATTGAGATCTGAAGATGAGAAATGAAATTAATAAGATTTAAATATCCTAAGAGCTAATTAAGAGCAGCTTAAGGAGCTAAAGTTACTAATACCGGACTAGACAATGATTCATTCCACTTAATTCCCTTAAAGGTATTTTTAGAACCAATAATAAATTTAAAATTTCCTTTGATCTTTTATTGAATTCCATTTAACGAAACAGTGTTTTTTGTTCAACTGTATGATATAACGCATGTAGTAAGTCTCAACTAGTACGTCCTTCTTTTCAGATACTAAGTATTAAGAAATATTATTTATGTTTATGTAAAGAGTTTGGTATCAAACTCTTTATTTTTAGAATCCGTTGACATTTGACGGAGGTCTGTTTTTAATGTCATTGGATTTAAGAATGAAAGAAGTAAAGGATGTAAAATATTATAAAATAGATATTGAGAAATAAACATTAAAATGTCGTTTCTTTATTTTTACAGAGCAAAACGTGATGTTTATTTCAATAACATTTAACTTATAAAACGACATTTAATGTTTATTTCTCACTAACTATTTTATAATATTTTACATCCTTTACTTCTTTAATTCTTATGCAATGACATTAAAAACAGACCTCCGTCAAATGTCAACGGATTATAAAGAGTTTGATACCAAACTTAGATTTTTATTGTTATTGAGTGCTTACTATACTGTTTATAATTTTACATTAAAAAACTTCATCGAAAGTTCATCGCCTAATTCCATATTCTGGTTATTTGGCAGTAGATAGCATCTATCAAACGTACGTATGAGATTAACAAAACGAAGCACTAGACACTTCTATCAAGCAGGATTTCATTCGTAAACTAATCAAATTCCGGTAAAATGTCATTCTTTTTTTGTGATTCCAAGTATGTATTTGTGCAGATGCTTCATTTGAAAAAGTTTTGAACTGGGGTCTTATTCACTAAGTTCAAGCAGTTTACGTGATGTTACGTGTAGAGTTAAGCGAGGCGTTATATTTTTCGACTAATTATATTTTTAAGTAAATTTGTTTATATGCCTAAAACGTATAAACAAACACTACCTGGTGACTCTCAGAACACAAAAAAATTCAGCGACCCGGAGTTTTCGAATCAGCCACATCATGCTTTTGTTTGGACTTAGACAATAACCTCCCTGATCTACAAAATTTGTTTATGTCGAAACTTCAACATCAGCTTTTTAAGAAAATTTATACCTAAAGATATACTAATTTGACTGACTTGTTGGTCTAGTGGTTAGTGACCCTGACTGCTAAGCCGGAGGTCGTGGGTTCGATTCCCACCCAGGACAGATGTTTGTGGGATGAGAACAATCATTGGTTCTGTGCCTGGGTATAATTTATCTATAATATGTATGTATTTAAAAATATATAAGTATGTTTATCAGTTATCTGGTTGCCATAGTACAGGCTCTGCTTAGATTGGGATCAGATGGCCGTGTGTGACCTGTCCCAAGATATAAAAAAAATAAAAGCCAATTTTACAGATCATCGAAATAAGCTCTTCAACAAACATAAGTAAAAAGTAGTAGTCGGAAGCTACTCACATGTTGGTACACAGACGTCATCAGACTATACTTCACCCATTTATTTAACCCTTACGTGTCAGTTAATAGTGCTCATAAGCGATTTACTGGCGACCTCACTCACCGTTATTACTTTTTATGGTCATGTATAACTTTGACAGCTGCAACTATACAAACTCACACTCATAGTCCATATTAATGCTTCAGGCCATTATGGTAAAGTTCTAAATTCAAATTGGAACGTCATATTGGTATTAAAATACTTCGTCATATGAAGCCGTTTAAAAGTGGAGTAAATGGTGTTTTGTAGGACAATATGTGGGCAGGCTGCCACTTGATTGTGTACTGTGGATGGAGTATTACATGTGTGTGTACAACATGTACGTATATTGCGACACAACGTCAACGATATCGTTTTTAATATACGCTTTGTATTAATCCTGACCTATATCGTGATAGTTATCGAGGCAAATAATCCTGTGATTGTTAAATTTATTACAAACGGTTTTAGATACATGTGTAAACGATATTATTCAGAGAATATGAAGTTATGGTAGAAATATGTTTGTACATTAACTACAAATCACGATAATACAACAAAATAATGTTTACTAGGAAAAAAAGCAATAAGAATTGTTCAGTTGTTGTAGTTTCATCTGTAAGTCTACTGCGAATTCTTGTTAGAGCAATAAATAAATAAGACCTTTTCAAAACTAAGTATATCATTTGAAAAGGTGCTAGCTTTTTTTTTTTTAAAGGCTAAGCCAAGATGCTTGTGTTATGAGTGGGTTCACGTCGGTAGTGTAGTGGGTGGCCCGGGATTCGAACCCGCAACCACATGATCGCAAGTCCGACGCCCTATAGCCATTAGGCTACAACCGCTTCAAAAAAAAGTTATTTATTGTAATATAGACCTTATAACAGTCATTTTCAATATCACTTAGTATCAGGTTTCAGGCCACAAAAACAAGTTCACTATCAATAAGGACACGATAGTATTGATCTCGATAACCTTTGAAAGTTGAAGGGATATCACCAGGAATTGTCATTTCAATTTGTAATGCCCTTTGACTACAGAACTGTATCAGGTGGCGACATCTACAAACAAACACGTGTATTCGACTAAAACACGTTATTCATTCATAAGCCGTCACATCAGTTATTCATGTACCTAATGTTACAATTTCGAGCCATTGCTGCTATTCATGCTTCATTTTATTTCTCGGAATGCGAAACCGAAATTAAAATGTAATGAATAGCTCAGGAAAAGGTGATCATAGTTGAATGCTGAATTCATAGAGAATTTTGTTGGAATAATTAGAGGTTGGGAGTAGAGTTAGAGGTTTGGAGTAATTCTTTTTCGTCGTGGAATTTCATAGCCAGGCAAAGACTCATTCAAGATTGTAAGTCTTTGTAATCTATTACAAAGACTTACAATCTTCTAATATCTAGGTGCATGGGTAACAGAAACAGAAATATATAAAATAAATCACCTAGTTTACGTTGAGTTTATTATGTATGAACATAAATTTTCATAGAAAATTTTCATACTTAACTAAAAATACACCAGATGTACATAAATCAATATTATTTAACACTGCATAGGTACAATTTTTTTTATTCTTTATTTTCCATATATGGTTGTTAACCTAGAATGTGAGCGTGAGTATTCATGTTGCACTGTTATTGCAGGGAGAGCCGCAAATTACATGCCTCTGAACACTCGGCTCGGACACGTATGGAACGCGATTCGCGATGGAAAGGACGCAATTTATTTGGGCTTTTGTGAACTGTCCCTGAAAAAATAATATTTGTAACTTTCTATATCATTATATTAAATGGGTATTATGATGCGGATATAATACCAGCCAATAAATGTCCCACTGCTGGGCACATACATCTTCACTTATTTATAGTGAAGATTGAGCATGATCACCACGCTTGCTCATTGAGCGTTGGCGATTTCAGATTAAAATTTTTGTGATGAATTTCTTTTTTATGTTTTTTTTTATCGTTTGCCAATTTTAATTACATTTGAATATTACAATAATATTCCATATTAATATACCAACGTTTAATAATTTATTTTTTTGAAAAAATACTGCAGAAAAAAGCGCAAAAAACCTACATACTATAAAACAAATTCAAAACTATCGATTTTTAATAGGTACCTTACTTTACTAAAAGGCCTCTTTGAATAGAGGTAATAAGCATATTCTGTATGCAGGTTACATTTTACTCCGGTGAATCAAAACAGTCGACCATATTCCAATTTTCGATGCATATTAGGTCTATTGTTACAAAATGACATGACGCTTCTGGGAAACGGAAGCCACCGCCAACAATATTTCTCTAAACCATCGCACCGACTTAATTGAAAACCAACGTAAATAATTAGATCAAATGGGTCATAAATTATACTCTAACGTAATTTAAATAAAGTCTAATTTTGTGTTTCGGAGTAGGTTAATTTATTTTTTGTTGTCACTGAATTCTCTTGTGCTTGTCACAACAAAAGATTCTTAAAAACATTCAACAGAAGACGTTCGCTAAAAATGTTTTTATTTTTAACATTTTTTTCAGAAATATTGTCGGAAGTTTCTTTATAACTTAGTTTATAAGAGATAATTTCTTAAGTTTTACTTTTCTATTATTCTAAACTTTTTCCGTTTATTTGTAATTTATGTACATTAGCTTTGTTGTACCAACGTAAATGAAGTTTGTGTAAGAAATTATTTTCTTAAATCGAAGTTATCTATATTTTATTTTATTTTACAATTAAATTTGTGATTATCGGTTGAAAAATATACTGTGATTATAGAATATAAATATGTTTACATTTTTAATACACGAAATGGAAATAGGTTGCTGAGAAAAACGTAGTAAATTTACTTTTATCTTGAAGACGTCATGAAATTAGAACCAACAATAAAATCTTGGATAATTACGTTAATGGAATTAGCTTAGCTATAAAAGAAAAGACAATAGTAACGACTTACCTGTATAAAGTACTTATAAATTACGGACAACTTCTAGTAATCATAAAGAAGTAGATAAAATCACAAAAAGGTACACGACTCGAGAAACAAAAGACTAACTTAACCAATTAAGTATAATAGAGTACTTACAATTAGAAGTTGGGAAGTGTACCGTAAGGATTTGTGATATCTATTACAAATGAACAACTATTAAGGAGTTGTCACAATACGTTCGTAGTTCAATGATACAACCTACTAATATTATAAATGTGAAAGTGTGGATGTTTAGATGTTTGTTACTCAAAAAAAAGTTGGCATGCATGTAGCCTTTGACATGGAAAAGAACATAGGCTACCTATTATCCCGATTCCTTAAGTAGTTCCCGAGGGAAAATTGAAAATTGTTTACGAGTATAATAATCCGTGGGCAGACAAATTTGAAATTTGGTATCTTTCACTATTACAGGACAAGCTATAACACGGGTGAAAATTTTATTATATTTTTCATTACTTTCACATTTTCCTTTCTTTTTGGACCCAATTCTGAAGTCCGCAGAAGCTAGTAAATAATAAAATCAAATTTGGAACTTAACGTAGTACGAGTACACTCAGATAGGGGTATTATTCTTGAACTTGACTCTACGCAAATTGATCCTCTTTTGTTTTACTCAACTAAACGGTTTTTTTTTCTCTTTTTGAACTTAAATATTTTTTCGAAGGTAGGTAATAGACCAGGGCCGAAGCCTTAAAAATTTGTAAAAAGTGAAAAAAAATTACAGTAGGATGAAACCAATTACAAAAGGAAGGGAATATGATAAAAATTAAAGAAAAAATAAATTACGGTCGATCCGAGTTCGGGAAGGGGGGGAGGGGGGGGTTTTAAGGGTAAAAAATGGTTTATCTTGATTTCCAGCAAAACTACAAGTCCTATGGAAAAAAGTCAAATGGCAAAGTTGTAGGTAATAAAAAGATCTACAACTTTTGTATTTACACTTTTTTCACATAACCTCAAAATGTATGTGAAAAATCCAAAAAACCAAGTTTTTGGTTTTTTATTTTTATCTTTTTCAAAAATATTTTTTTTTTCACGAAATTTGGTGAAAACTTACCTTTTTATGTCCCAAATACGCTGTAATTTATTTGATTAAAAATATTTATTTTTTCACCTTATTTTGAATTAATATAAAAAAAACACCCTAATTTTCAATCGAAAATTCACCCGTCAAAATATCAGCTTTTTTCAAAAAGTATGGAGGTTTTTTGTTCGTTGAAATCTCTACTTTTTGATGGTGTAAAAAAAATATTCATTACTATAGTAAATGTTCTCAGAAAATGCATAATCACTATGTACAATTTCATCAAAAAAATGACATTGCTTAATTTTTTTTTCAGTTTAAAGTTTATTTATTAAATTCGAATTACATTCATGTCATAGAAAATCTCACAAAATGATTCAGATGAAATTCTGGATGAAGAACCAATGCAGACTGGAAAAAATTGAAGCAAAGACATTTTTTTGATGAAATTGTACATAGTGATTATGCATTTTCTGAGAACATTTACTATAGTAATGAATATTTTTTTTACACCATCAAAAAGTAGAGATTTCAACGAACAAAAAACCCCCATACTTTTTGAAAAAAGCTGATATTTTGACGGGTGAATTTTCGATTGAAAATTAGGGTGTTTTTTTATATTAATTCAAAATAAGGTGAAAAAATAAATATTTTTAATCAAATAAATTACAGCGTATTTGGGACATAAAAAGGTAAGTTTTCACCAAATTTCGTGAAAAAAAAAATATTTTTGAAAAAGATAAAAATAAAAAACCAAAAACTTGGTTTTTTGGATTTTTCACATACATTTTGAGGTTATGTGAAAAAAGTGTAAATACAAAAGTTGTAGATCTTTTTATTACCTACAACTTTGCCATTTGACTTTTTTCCATAGGACTTGTAGTTTTGCTGGAAATCAAGATAAACCATTTTTTACCCTTAAAACCCCCCCCTCCCCCCCTTCCCGAACTCGGATCGACCGTAATTTATTTTTTCTTTAATTTTTATCATATTCCCTTCCTTTTCTAATTAGTTTCATCCTACTATTATTTTTTTTGGTTTTAACATTTATCGGCCCTGGTCTATAATAAGTCTTAATGTGGAATACGTTTTCAGTCACAAATACAAGTAGCTTTTAAATAATGTTTGCGCTAACGAGGTTTGGGTGTGACGCATATTAACGACAGCCTTTTAGCGGTATCAGTAATAAATTCTGAAAGGTTTTAGTACGGATATTATATTACACGTTTGTCTTGGTTAACACTGATGTAACATCATTTTGCTTTAGGGTAGGTTTTGCTAATAGTAGGTATCCGTCATATTGGAAATTTTTACTGCTTGATAATTTTATTTAGTATGCATTTTCTTACTACATATATATTTTTAAACTATTGTTATTCTCATTAACATTTTGCTCGCTGTCTAACAAGCAAAAGGAAATTATTTGCTGAAAATCTTGATGTGTCCATAGTAATTTGTTGCGGTTGTTGGCAGTGTTTAGTAGACATGATACATTATGGTAACCATGGCAATATGCCATCATAATGACTTGGAAATGGTATAAATGGAGCAATTTACTTTGCTCAGTTCTGAACAATTTAAGTCTTATGTTTTCAGCAGGTAGTCAATGAGTGTTCATATTTGGAGGATTTCTTATTTCTTTCAATCCAACAAAAGCTTAATAACAGTTTTACTATCCTAAAAACCATACAGCAATCTACAAAAAGCTACTATTTGTAAACGTTGTAAGCTGAACTCTTAAACAGTTTTGGTTGGAGAGCGGCAAAACAAGACAGATGGTGCCACCGGGAGTCGCACTAAACTTGTTTTATACGTCTTAATTGCTTATTTATGATACCTTCATATTTCAGCTAGGTCTAGACATACTCAGCACTGTACTAAAACGACTATTTTCAAGCAAGGATATCGGAGATACCCCTCTAGGGCCCAAACGGAACCCTTAATCATGAGCTCATTACGCTCAGGTATCAGGGTGTAGTTTTATTATTTTCAGGACTTTAAACCTATCCTAAACCTTTTTTGGTATAAATGCTCGTTCCTATTCTTTATGAAAAGAGTACCCAATGTAGATAGTAGAGAAAAGTTATAGTTTGGTATTACATTTCGTAATGTTTGTATAAGTGTAGTAGCACACTTTTTTCTGGTTGTTAAAAGTCAAGTATTTGCAGTTTTTCCTAGTTATTTACTAAAGAGAGCACTGAAAATATACCGCGAGCATTCTGGCCGATATGTTTATTTTTACGTCTTACACAAAGCAATAAAATAAGGCAATTAGATTCATCAAATATTTTTCCGAACAAACCCTCATTGATTCTTCGATACATCGAAAAACATGAAAAAAGAAATGACGTAATTTGGATTAAGCGGTGACTGAGCAAGAGTTTATTTACAATAGAAAAATAAACATATTTCATTTCGGTGAACGATTAAATGTATTCGAAAATATGAAATCTGCATTACCTAGTTGAGAAGTGTAGTCATATATGCTTATACTTTCTCGAAGTATCTATGTGAGAATGTAATTACCCTTTTGATCCTGCTATGGAACAGATAGTCTGCTACTATTATTGAGTGATATTAGTTACGTTGACCATTGTGTCACTCACATTGAAAAATGTGAAGATTTTCCTCTATCTCTGAGCGTGAGTGTTTTTAGTAGCTCTAAATGTGTTATAAGCTTTTTGTTGGAGACTAGCATCGGGAGTTTAATATTTTTTTACACTCAACACTCTAATATTTGGTTTCCTGTTACCGGTAATTTCCAAGTTACCGGTGTGTACCCCGCTCGGTACTAACTTTGTGGGTAAAATTCAAATTGGAATTGGGATGTTTTTGTATAACCGAATACTTCGGTAAACAAAACAATTGTGTATCGAATGTAGATACCGGACTCTAGAGATGTAGTTATCTGTATTCAGTGATACCATTTTATTGTGGTTATAACTTTTTTATTCGTTGCATAAGAACTGAACCAAAACTGGAGCTCAAGTTTACATTGATAGCTATCCGTTCGCATTTGCAAATTTTGCAAAACTTTCTCATGCACTAACTTTTATTTTATCAACCGAGCTCAGCGTACGTAAATTTACTATTGTTTTATTTTCACAGAACGTTACGTCCCGCATTTTTATAACTTTCGGACTTGACCAAATTATTTGCGCTTTTAATGTACCTAAGCACAACAGTTATTTTAACTCTGACGGTCTTATTTTGTTAACACAATGCGAATTCAGTTTTATGCCGCTGACATTTTATATCGCAGTATCTAACAAATATATGATTCCTATTTTATAAATGCAGGTGAAATAGCCCCTCAATGTTTTCATTCATTTTTATAGTAATGAAAAGTGAATGAGAATACAATGGAATAATTTACGCATACTAAGTAGATGTAAATTATATTCTGAACAAAAGAACCGGAAATTATACGTCAAGTGTAACGTGATAAGAAAATGTATGAGAAATATCGGAATTGTGGCAGTGTTGGCTGTAACGACTCTAATAAGGTTCCTAGTGGCGGTATTCTATACTCTCCCGTCGTTGGTTCTTTCAGGAATGCGGTCAGGCATTCTACTCATTTCTCAACCCCCTACTTACATAGAGAAAAAATACTAGCGAGGGAAATGCGGCTTATATGGCGAGCTTTTTCGAGTAAGAAACTTCATTTTATTCTTTATTGCCAAAGGGAATTTTGGTAACTATTTCTCACTTGAGCGTGGAATTACCGTAGCTAAGCTTCCTTGAAAGATGAGATATCTATATTATGTAGTTTACGAAAGGTTTAACTGAAAATGAGTTTTTATCTCAATATAAAATTTATTCTTTTATAGGTACCTACTATGTTGATAATACAAATTTAAAATGTAATTTTAATAGAAACAAACCCCTAGTGATCTCAAACTTAAGATTAAAATTTAAATAGAAAAGTTTGTACGTTTTTGGTTAATAGTATCAAGAATAACGCAATTAGTTATATTTAATCAAAGCCAGGCTCTTCCATTTTCATTTAGTCATAGAACAGATTGAAATTGTTAAGCGTAAATAACTTAGTTTAGAAGATTTAAGAAATTATCCTTCTTAAATCTTTTTGAGCTTTAAATAGCATTAAATACAGACTGAGTAACAAAAATACAGATTCTAGTTCAAATTATCTTTTTAAATGGCTATTAAAAAGTTGTGTAGTATAAAAATGTGTTTTAGAAATGTATTAGAATTGCAATGTTGGATGAAATAGTCTTGCACATGTTGTTTTACTCAAATCACATTTTTTATTTTAGCCAAAGCTGTGGTCACTTATGTATACCTAAAGTAAGTGAAGAAATAACTAAGAATATATTATATAAATAACAATTAAAAACTAATATTTTAATGGACACATTTTCGATGTGATGGCCATACAGATGTATAATAACATAAAGTATCGCATTTGTTTTTTCACGTAACGGAGTATAATTATAAATTGCTCAATAATTCGGTCACACGATTCAGCTAATTATTTTGAAATATATCATAGGTCGAAAATGTTTATATTTAATTATGAACTTGTTTTAAAAAAAATATGAAATACTGGAAATATCATCAGATCATCATCATATCATCAGATAAAATTCAAAATATATTGTTGTTGAGATAAATATGTTACAACTCTTAGCCTAAATTGCAATAGGCATGGTTCTAAAATTTGTTCAAATGAAGCGATAAAGTAATTTCTGTACAAAACCCATATTTGTTTTAAAGGCATTTAAATAATTTAATTAATTTAAAAGCGTGACTAAATAAATAGAAAACGAGTGAGTCCACATTACTTACCGTGATAAATAAACTTTTACGCGATCGTGTTTACGTAAATCGGTATCGAAAGCTCGCGTCGCGGCGGATCGCACGTGCGTCCCGTGCCAAAGGCAGCTTCGCACTGGCTCTGATAAACACGACTGATAGCGCATCCAATACATACACGCAGATTATAGGTACATATACCTGTATCCCTTTGCATATTGCCACGGGAATAAAAGTCTGCGATATATTACGCTTTGAAATCTTCATTTAGGTATATTTTGATTAGATTTGATTTTTGAAAATTGTACTGCAGTTATTGTATGAATAAATAGGTTTAAATGGTGTTTTGTTTTCAAATATGGAAACAGTGATTAAGTTTAATTAATGTTGTAATGTAATTGTGTATATTAGATAATGTTTAGGTTTTATGTGTACAGTATACCTACTTGAAGCATCTCGGTTAATGAGTGAAAAGAAATATGGCGTTTCATCAGATGATGAGATTGTGCAGCTGGGCGCCATTAAAGAACGTAGTACTGTGTTTCCCTTATTAACTACCGCTATAGGTTTTCCAAAAATGTAGGTAGGTATGTATATATGTGAGCGATTTAATTATCCTCATTTTTTTTCGTTAGTTGATTGAATTGTTGAAAATAACTCGATCATATTGTAATACTTTTTTGAAGGGGCATAGTCTAATGGCTAGGGCGTCGGACTTGTGATCATGTGGTTGTGGGTTCGAATCCCACTCATTACACTACCGACGTGAACCCACTCGTTATACAGGGAATTTAGCTTAGCACGAGGGTTAACAAAAATACTAGTAATGTGCAATCGACAAAACACTTTTACAAAAAACATTATACTTTTACAGCTAGCTTTATTTTTAACTGTGCTTTATATTTAACCTAGTAAAAATATGGCATAACCAACGCACGGAATGATTTTTGACGTCAAACACGTAGAAAACAATATTAGTTGTAATAACGCTATTATGTAATATGTGGTAATAGCCAATAGTGTAATCACAATGATCTCCACTGCTAAACACTGCTATTGGGTCGCATTATATTCGGCATTTGAATATGGAAGCGCTATTTACACACACATTATTGAAATTACTCTCGCTGCGTTAGTTCATTGTAAGGTACATATATGAGCCAACATAATTAATTGTATTAATATTGAATCTGTCCGCATTTAATACTGAAGAAAGTTTGTTTTTTTTTCTAAGATGTATGAAAGAAGTAGTAGTTTCTTTTTTTTGTATCAAGAAACACACACTGGGTTAAAGCTAATGTTCTTTTAAAAAATAAAGAATCTTTGAACATCAGGACTATAATCTTAAAATTAATAAATGTAAACAGTACCTAGTTCTGTTTATGTATTCAAACACGTAACTGATCGTTAACTTCTAGTAACATTGTTTTTTCGTAACTTGATAATTTAGCGTTTTTAGAGCTGATTTTTTCATCGTCAGATAATTTTTATTCGAGGCATAAAATTGACATTTCACAGCTTTTGTTTGAAACAACTGTCAAAATTTCAAAAATATCTAACGAATAAAGTTGAAATTTTGACAGTTGTTTCATATAACATCTGTCAATAGTCAATTTTATTTCTTAAATAAAATACCCCTATCTGGCGATTGAAAAATCAGTCCTTATTATATTTAGAATATTATAAAGCTGTAGAAATGCAAAGGGTTTTAATGAGAGACGGATAATTATTTGTATCCTATAATTAACATAAAATATTACTGTATGTATGTATTTTATTATTTAATTAGGTAATATCTATTCATTGACTGTCTCTATAACAGTTAATACTCTCATAATATCCTGAGAGATTGATCAAGACGCAGTAAGGAACTAGACGGAGTGTTAATGTGCTCAGAATCTCTGATTTACTGATGACAACATAACACATTCACTTGAACAAACGAGATGCTAAATGGAGGATTTAGTCGCGTTGGTTGTGGCGTAAACTTGGACAGGACTGGATTTAGCTGGGGGGTTATTCTCTAAATCCAAAGAAACATAACGTGTCATAATGTAGATTGTATTCAAGAATCCTGGGTCGCCAAATCTTTTTTGTATTCTTAGAGTCACCGGGTTATACATTTTAGGCCATTTAACAGAATGTTTACTTAAAAGTATAGTAAGTCGAATGAGATGAAGCCTGTCTTAACCCTACACGTAACAGCACGTTAACTGCTTGTACTTAGTGAATAGGCCCCTACTAACAGAGTACGTAAGGAGACTTAGCGCATACAATCAATTGATGTATGCAATTGTATACATACTCACAGATTTGTGGAAATGAGAATCATGTTTGGCCTCACATTATTAAATCGTAAGCCTTTTTTGTAATTTTTTAGCTTTTCTCACTTTTCCTATTCCGATTGTTTTGGTTGTATTTTTTTTTAGTAAATATTGAGTTATACGTTATAATTTTACATCGAGTTTAAATAATTTGACTGCACGGATAGCCGAGTGGTATAGGTCACCACGCTGATTACCACTGTGCGCGACGTGCTGCGGGTTCGATCCCTGCATGAGACAAGCATTTGTGTGATCCACAAATGCTTGTTCCAAGTCTGGGTGTTCTTTGTGCATGTGATTTGAATGTTTGTGAAACCCCCGCGACACAAGGATTAAATTCCTTAGTGCGGGCGTCGTTTTTTTAAAGAAAAAAATAAATAAAAAAAAAAACATTTAGAATGCATAATTAAAATGTCCCAACCATCGGGAATGTATATTATAGAATCCGTTCACTATTTATTTAAGAGATAAAGCAGGAAAATCTTTCAACGATAAGTACCTACCTGCATTTGTTTCACAACGAGAAATATGAGTAGCCTCATAGCCCCCAACAATTTACATACATACTACTAATTATTAACATACTCTCTTGAAGATGTCACTTGTATGTAAATATTATGCGACAGCATCATAAAGGAAGGAAAACAGAATACAATTTATTATAGAGTGTTACTATACCTACTCCTGATTATTTCTTACGTACATTCTCTACAAAATTGTTCAGTCAGAATTTTTTAAATCGATCGTTTTGGTTAGGTTACTTGGCTAGGTCAACTTTATTGTAGCTTTTGGCATAAAATGGTATAGAATGGTCTATATTAAACTGATATGCGTCTCAGTTATACAAATATACTTCTGGTTGGTTAGTTAATAATTATCTTCGAGAGGAAGGTTTGTTACACTTTTTTATATTTAAAAAACTTTTTTTTTCCCTACTCACACAAATTCGTAGAGCGGATAATTAATATTAAATCTCTTAAATTATCCTTAAATGCCTTAGTTTAAACTTCTTCTTATATTTTTTGTGTAATGATAGAGGTTTTGAATTGCAGTAATAAATAAAATCTGTGACAGTTTAATATTAAGATATTATTAAATTAAACATCATTATTTTTTATTTACTTGTAAAAAGATTATAGCAATCTAGGTCGCACATTACTAGTATTCTTGTTAACCCCTCGTGCCAAGCTAAGATAGTTGTGTTACGCGGGGTTCACGTCAGTAGTATAGTGGGTGGGATTCCAACCCGCAACCACATGATCGCAAGTCCGACGCCCTAGCCATTAGGCTACCGCCGCTTTAATATAGAGGTAAAAAGTAAAATATTCCTCAGGTCTCATTACTATGGAAGTATGGATATTCGATTGAAACGAGTACATTTTGTATTAACCATATAAATAAGAAATCACTTTATAACGATTGACGCTCTATTGCCGCCGTATATGGGCATAATTAGTGAAGACAGGTTACTTACTCGACCATTTCCAACAATTGAGGTCTTCGAGTATTCTAACAGGCATTTAAATTCTCAAGGTATCTTTCTTGCATATATTTAAGATCACGCCCTTTTTCCTAGAAGGGAATAGTGATCACACTATCCTTAACGATGACACACTAGACAACTTCAACAATGCAAGCCCATGAGAGACTAAGTCCCTTGTAAAACTGTGGAAAACAGTCTTAAGGGAGTTGGAATAAGGTTGTCCAGATGTAGAGCAAATGTCAACTTCTGTTGAAAAAACAATATTTGGATTAAGTCCAGAGTACCACTCGCTATCGAGTCATACTTCACATTAAAATGTTACCTAAATGATGCAATCACGGCTGATCAGTTAATTCAGAAATGGACATACACTGTCTCGTATTAACCTGATTAGAGTGGACGGTAATCTGCTTGTGTATGTGCATGTATAATGAAGAGTATTTAATATGTATTATACGTAGTATTATGTTTTAGAGCTCAAGTGATGAGTATATTACCTGGATGGCTCTCCAGTAAATACTCTAGGTCACAGCAACCTTCGTGGTAGGCAAGAGCTGGTTTGTTTCTACAATATTTAGAGTCAGGAATTCGTAATCAGAGTCAAAAATGCTCAAAACGCTGAGAGAAAAAATATCGTATATAATATCGCCCGTGACCATGACACCTGCAAACGTGTGGAAACATCGGGAACTAAAATCAAGATAAATCGCGGTAGAATCCGTTTTAAAAGTAGTTTTATTTCAATGCCTTATATTCGCGTAAACCTCAGAAAAAAACAACGTAACCAAACTAAAATAAATAACGAATGAAATAGCAAATGACATCGATCACGAAAAGAAATATATTCTATATGAGTCTAAGCAGGCCAAACACTAAGTCACTCCGTCAATCGGATCGTCGAGTCTTAAGAAATAAAGCTATGAAGGGAAAAACTCCTAATTCAAAGTAGATGTAGTGAAAATGATCGAATCAGTAATTGGCGAAAAGAGTAGGTAATACGCCGTGAATAAAACCGAATGATGCGATATAATCGATGTTTTCATGAATCATTTAGTGTTGTACTTAATCTGAACAGGGTTAGACATACGTTAAAACCTCTATTCATGAATAAGTAAAATTTATTCCAGATCACGAAAGGTTTTACTTAAATTGAAGTGTTAAAATATGGACTAAAAATAAGCCGCTGTGTTGATAGTGGGCTTATATCTATAAGTCAGGTACCACATCTTTGTAGTATGACTTAGTTATCGAAAAGTACTTAAAATAACTCCGAATTATGGCTTATTGTAGTCGGAGATGGTAGACGTAGGATATTGTAAAGCCAGCAGTGTCAGGATTATTGGGGTAAACCTATCAAATATTATGACATACAGAGACATAAATTTGTGCATAATGCATACATTAATAATTGAGCCTTTTATTCGTGCGGCAACATATCATACTATGTCGCAATGATATTCCTAACGTCATTGATGGATATAATTAGTACAAACAGTCGCGAAAAAGTGTATGTTCTTGCAGAAAGTTCCTTAGTACTAATACTGCTTATCAAATACTAATTATCAAACTTCCATTAAGTTTTAGCTTTGCAAAGTTTTGTTTAATGTGGGTGAATAACTTATTAATTACGGTAAATATATGTTTTTGAAAACCACAACGTAGATGATTTTCATACAAAAGATAAATTTTGCTACCTAAGAGAAAAATGATCATACATTTCTTTATCTTATTATGTTCTCAATAAAGTACGCACCTTGGTATGGTAGGCCTACTTCTTCTTATATAATATTAAAATTCTCGTGGCACATTGTTTGTAACAAAACTTCTCCGAAACGGCTAGACTTATTCTTATGAACATTTTTGTGTGTATATTCAGTAGGTCTGAGAATCATCCCGCCCCCAAAAAATCTAGAGAGAATCTCTCTAGATTTTTTTAATATGGCAGTAGTAGTATTGATATACATATTTAACCAACGCATGGAATAAAGTAGGTCGTAAATCTTAAACATGATATTGATATTGATAAATATCATTCTAGTTATTTGTTCGTCTAAATTATTTGTATAAGGCATTCAAGTGTCATAATTTCTCGTTTATTATCAATCAAATGGCCGAACATGGCCAAAACCATTAATAAAACCGTAGGTTATGGCTCGTTGTTCCAGGATTAATGCAGGCAGTTTCCGTAAAAGTTAATAAACAAACAAAGCCACTGCATTCGGAGGCATTGATCAGTGATACGTTAGTGAACGTGAATACTCAATAAACTTCTCGTGCGAGCGTATTGACCAAGTTGGGAATATTGGCTAAGTTAGATGACAGGAGCATAATGAATCTGCGCCCGATTGGTTGTCCTTAGAATATTTCACCTCCAATCACATACAGCATTTTAGATAAAATGGAGCGTGAGATGATGAACTAGCTAAAAGTTTAATACAATATGGCCCAAACCAGATCAAATGAGCAGCTCGCTCGTTTGTCGGCAATTCCATAATCAATATTCACGTTAAAAATGCGTTTATTGGCTAAACATTACAAACAATATTAATAAAATTTGGAATGTAGCTAGTTCGAACTCCAAGAAAAGGCATAGACTATTTGCCGCAGTAACCGTCATCAACGCGGGCTAAGCCACGTTCTAATGCTAGTATTTTACGTTTCAAATTTATTAACGGAAGAAAACGTAAAAATATGATCAGTAGACTTGCAAATTTTAAGATTGGCTTTCCTTAAAAAGGTACTTGTGTACGTAAACAAGAATTCCTGTGTTGTATTTTCCTAAGCTGTTTTAAATCCAATAACAGTTTGAAGGATGCGATGTTTACATCATATTTACGATCTTCCTTATTGATTGAGAGATTGTATGCAATATAGAGCGTAATAAATGTTAGTGTAAGTGTATGATAACAGAATATTAAAGCTCATTATTATAATCGCTGTAATAAAAAGTACTCATTAGCTTTCTATTTTTATTCTTCCTTTATATTACTTCCGCATAGTACATTTATATGGAGTATATGTACTACATTTTACTGTAGATTCAAAATTTTTCAATAATTATATTTTTTTAAATAATAACATTTAAATTTTACTCGCAAGTACGTTTGAATTTTGAAGACAAACTCCTTCTAGAAAAACTGCATGAAAAACAAGCTGAAGAGACGTGCTGTAAGCTTAGTTACTAAGCTTACAGCACTACAGACTGACCATATATGATAATCATGAAAATTCTATGAACAATAGAGTACCAGCTGCATTTTAAGTCTGCATATAATTGCAGTTAACGCGCTCAAAAATATGTAATTATGTGATCCGTTTCGTTGTTTCACGCAATACCATGACGCAACGCCTAATAAAATTCTACAGCAACTACTTTTTTAAGAATGCTAGTCATGTTTAAATGCTATTTATATTCTGCACCATTGTTGCACCTACTTACTTATTTATTGAAATCGGGTCGTACGCATCATTTCATTGGTATTTAAAATTCGTTCCGCAATTATCGGAGAAGAGTGGTCGACAGATTAATATTCGTTAAAATATGAATGGTTAGGGTCTAAAAATAAAAGTGATTGATGAGCTGTTGTTTTATAAAAGGGCATTTATTAAAGTTATTTGGTTGATTACTGTAGTTGATTGGGTATGGAGGAATAAGGTTATCCTAGTGCACTTCTGTTTCTAACTTCAATATTATGTGAATGTACCTTTTGTTAATAAAACCTTTACGACATGACCTTTTTATGGCGTAAAAGTGAAGTGAGGATGGTTGTAATCATCGCCCTTGTGAACAACTGTCCTTGATGTTTTGTTTTTCTTCCTATTGTGCTCTTATCGGAATATGAAGCAGCCTTTATTCATATGCTTTTTATATACAGTTTACGTGCAAATCAAAATGTGGTCTCTTATACTATTTGCTTTGAAACACATAGCTTTTTGAAAACATGAATTGTTTAATAACAAATTCCATACATTTAATGTGTATGTGTAAACTTTGCACAGGAAAATGAGTGCGTACGAATGAAAGTGTAAAGTTTTTGAAACATTGCCAAGTTATAAGAGGCTTTTGTTGCATAGATGGCTGGCTATCGTTCTACATACAGCTTCCTGAGCCAATGTGGACGTTACATCGTGCCATGCTGTGTTGAGTACACGTGTCTAAGAAGATACACAGAGGAGTGAGTGAATGGAGTGAATTTATAATTTTAGACGCACCGATTTCCTCAAAAAACGGATGTTGACGTAGGTATATGTTTATTGGAAAAATGGTTTGCAATATTTTTAAATGTTAATCATACGATTGCTTTGTGTCTGATCTTTAAAAACGCGCACTTATTTGTAGTACTTAATTAATTGCATTATGGTAGTAGTTCTGCTTTAGTGTAATAAAAAAAATGCACGAATATGTTATGAAGGTTTTATATGCTTCGGTAGTCCATATGAAATAGAACTGCAAGTTTAATGAATTTATTTGCTACGCACGCATGAACCAATAATCAAACTGTTTAATTTATATATAAACATGGAATATTAAAAAAAACACTCTCCATTTACTCATTAATCTACGGACAGCACCTAAGCTGGTTTGCGTAGCACAACCTATATACACGATCGTTCATGCATATTACATTCAGTCACTATCTCCGGTCCATAGTTTATTTACTACGAAAGCGATTTTGGCTCAAGTTCTGTATCTAAGCTACTTCGTCCTTGTTTTCCTTGCAACGAGAAGCAAATTGGCTTAATTTATTTTAAACGTATTTTGCGGTATAGCGTATCGATTCGATAGATAAACGAACAGCGGAGATGTGCAAATATTTCGTAGCAACGAAAGTGCAGTGCCGGTATGGATCGGGCAATCTGTGTTGTGGGTTAAGTTAGATTGATTTATGATTGTGTAGAGTTGACATCGCCTGCACAGCGCAACACTACGCTGTACTACACAAATATGGATTACGTAATGGCAGCGATTTATTACTTTATGTTATGAATGAGGTGATGCGTCAATTGGGGCTTATAATAAGCTCTGGTATCAATTAATATCTATTGGTTTATCGATATCGTGATGTATGGATTATTATGGCATAGTGATGCATTGTGAGTTGGATACGCTTGCCATAATTATATTCGATACAGATAATATTTACGTACATAAAGTTATATAGGTAGTGAATCTAGTCTTGACGTTCATAATCATAATCTTTCTTTAGTGTTCCTCAATCTTCTTCTTCCTGCCCTTATCCCATTCATATGGGGTCGGCGCAATGCGTATTTTCCTTCCATTCCTCTCTATTACTCGTCATCGCGGCATCCACTCCTTTCTTTCTCATATCATCTTTCACACAATACATCCATCTCTTTTTCGGTCTCCCTCTGCTTATATACCCATCCACAGTCATACTTATAACTTGTTTTGTTATGTGACTTTCATCCCTCCTCATAACATGTCCATACCACGACAAACGCTTACCTCTTATCTTTTCATTCACTGGCGCTACTTTCAAGCTTCCTCTAATATACTCATTCCTTATCCTATGTAATCTCGTCACTCCAGTCATCCATCGAAGCATTCTCATTTCCGCTGCATGCAATCGTCTTTCATCAGTCCCTTTCACTGCCCAGCATTCTGAACCATACATCAATACAGGTCTTATAGCCGATTTATACATTTTACCTAGTGTTAGTGTTCCTCAATGTAAGGAATTAATTATCAGACTCATCAGAACGCGAATATGCATTACATATTAAATGTTGTCTTTTTACGTATATACTATATATATATCTTTTGAATTGCACTTCTACAGAAGTGATTTCATTATCGTTAATACTATGCCAATGCACGAAAACAATTACTTTTTAAAATATCGATATTAAAAGTTGAGCTGAACTAAGGACTTTTACCGTTACAGTTTTTATGAAATACTTACTTTAAAACCAAAGTTACTTGAATAACATTAATTAGGTATATATCGACTTTCGAAAGCCAACCAAAGAACTGCAGTCTCTTAATGAATATTTAATAATGTTGTCTCTACTTTATGCTCTTTTAATGAACAATATCGTACAACGGTATTCAGTAAATTACTTAGGTACTGTTTTTTAATTTGTGTACAAAATGATTTTAATTTTATATACTTTATAATTGTAATATCTTAAATCTGATTTTGCATTTTAAGTTTTAGATGATGCATATCAATTTTTGCAGGGAGGGACTGTATTATAGTTTCAAGTCAATCTGTACGTGAGTGAATGAACACGATCGCACTACATTGAAGTTTTTCAAAGACGTTTTTTAAACCATGCCTTCTCATTTGTGGTATTGGATTGTGTAGAAAATACTTCTCGCAAACGCTTATCGGTTTTACTTATAGTCACGTCGTAAACTTTAATACCGTGATATTTGGGTTGAAGTCGTGTTCCCCTTTATTAAGTGAGTTAGGGTCGTGATAACATCGTGTTAAGTGCATAGTTATCGTCAAAACTAATTTTATTATCAGTTATTGTTTGAAATGTTGTCGGTTTTATTGCCTCGAAAGCTTTTATTTAAGCGTCATTATTTGCGTTAGTCATAAAATTAAATGCATGGAAAGTGCAGCTTAGTTGATCAGTTCAGTAAATGCATCTTGGTAAATATTTCTTTTTAATTGTTGACAACGTAGACAATACCAGTATATTTGTTCTGAATTGATTTGAGAAAATGTCGATTTTTAATTAAATTTCTCAGTCAAGTACACCGAATTGAAAATATAACGATGTATCAAAATACAATATTGCAGATGATTTGCTCGCCTTTGTCTCGGCGGATTCGTTGTCATGCAAAAAATTCAATATTTTATTATAATTCGTGCATTGTCCCGACACGTTGCGATATGTTTCAGTGTCTATCACACGTCTTCATTCGATTTTTATTGAATTATTCAGAAATTATTTGACTTATTTTTTTTAGCGTGTCTTGTTAGATTCTTTTTGACACGTAGTTAGACAATGTCTGGTTAGAAAATATTTTTATAAAAGGAAAGGGAATAAAGAAAGTAAGCAGCGAGCTGTAGGAGATGAATTGCTGTTATTTGATAGTATTAATATCAGTGAAGGTTTATTATTTGAAAATTTAATAATCATTTTGTAAACGAAATCAAGTAATTAGTTTGCAAGCTTTCCATAAAATTAGTAAAAAATAAATAAATAGCTAAACCACTGACTATTCAAAGGTATGGAAAAGATTGTGGAAGAAAATTTTGTAGTGAGATATAGGCCGAGAGCCTCCATACGAGCTGTAAGACAACGTTATGTTATTTTTAATATTTACATAAATACAGAAAATAAACTAGATCCTCCTCCTTCTTGCGCAGTTGGTTAAAAATTATCACTCAAATTTGAACTAGACACAACATCCAAATACACACAACATCCAATAATGAAAAATTGAATTTGGTCTTATCAATAAATTATGTAGCTTAACAGATCTTTCCCGATAAAATATAATATTGCAAAATGAAAGACTCATTCTGTTTTCACAATCCTCGTAAATTTAATAGCATTTCAAGTGGATTGACGCGTCTCAAACTGAAATCATAAACTAAGCTATAGATTGTTAGGGTTTTGGTAAGATAAGACTTTTAGAGGTGAAGAGCTCCATCAAACTCTTTGGGTATACATTACATGTTCGAAAACAAAACGTCAGTATAACATGTCCACCTAACTTGACCTCTCTAAAGTTAGACATTAGGACGTGCAAGTTATAGATTGAGCTTCAGACCACAACACGTAGCTGCAACTTCAGAGGGGTCAGTTAACATTCGTCGTAGTATACGATCCTGTCTCTTGGTGCACACTTCTCATTAAAACTGTTTACTCAGAAAAAGTAATTCAAACAAACTAAAGTTCGCTTCGGTCGGATATTAGACAATATTTGTTTTAGATCGATAGCGAAGGTTCAAGTTGTCCAAAGTTTAGCGAACTTCTGTAGGTACAATGCCAAAGGATCAAATCTGGCAATTACGTCACGAAACGAATTTTGTTTTACAGCTGTAGCATTATCCGTATGTCATTGATAGCAAGACGATGTCTGATTTCAAGAATCGCAGCAATGTCTAGACGTAAACATCAATGGCACCTTAAAGAACAAGTAACGTTTCTAGTAATGTGCCATAAAGGTAGTTTCGATTCTGTAAATATGCACTTTGGTTAGCTATTTTGTTTTACCTTATTGCAAATCAAACCCAAATCAAATATGTCGTGGTGGCGTTGAGGTTCATTGAGTGGAAATTCGTGCACGACTATGCAGGTTCGAACCACTACAGGCGAGTATCATAGTTTATAGTAAAATAGTAGCAATAGGAGATGGCTCAGCTAATGCTGTTCCAGGACGAGCACGACCCCTCACAAACGCAAAACAGGCGCAAAAAAATGCGTCGATTTGCGAAAAACTAGCCTGCGTTTACCTCACCTATACGGACCCTCACAGCGCTGATTTTCAGTCATTCTCTCTCCCTAAGTTGAAATGCGTCAGTTGCAGGACAAGATAATTGGCTATTCGAGTTACCAGAAGAGAGAGTGCCCAGCACAGCTCTCATGGCACCTCATAAAAAAACTCTCTCTAGCACTTACGCACATTTATAGGCCGGTATTATTATTTTTATTGCAAATCATACTAATCATGAATTGGAAGAGTCAAGTTACATCAGACTAAAAACATCACATGTTATACATTAGCCTTTTTAATTTTATTTTATCTGAATCTGTTATATTTTATTGTGGCTTAAAGGGACTCATTACTTACTTGACTTGGAGCGTTTTAATTCAAGTGTTTGAGTTAAAACGTTGAGTTTAGGGACTTTATCTAGCTTTGTATGTGTATTCTTGCTGGGGCCTAGTTAGAATTATATGGATACCGCTTATGATGATAATTAATGATTACTTAATTTTCATCTTAAAGGTATAGAACTCCAACGGAGATAAAAACCATTCATTTTTTTTTAATAAAAACCACTCCCGCACTAAGGAATTTAATCCTTGTGTCGCGGGGGTTTCACAAACATTCAAATCACATGCACAAAGAACACCCATTTAAGAACATTCATTACTCTGAGTACAGTATTATTTGTTGAAGAAGCTTCAAGATTTCTAGGTTTTCCATTAATTTGTTAAAAGCTATTGCAAATGTTCACCTTGCGTTCACTCGCATCCATTCACAACAGTTTGTTTACAATGCAATGGTCCGAACTAAGGGCCGTTATTCTATTTTCTGCATAACATATACAGGTATCTTGAAGTTTTCTTCAGCGTTTGAAGTTAATATATGATGTACGTTCACTGACGTAGACGGCAAGACGATTGATGCTAACATCATTATTTATACGTTGATTGATAGATCACTCCACAGATTTAATAGCAATTTTATAATTCAGATATCACAAATACTATTTCATAACGAACGCATATAAATTTGATTTCAAAATTATTCAAATGCATCAAATGCTATATTTTGGTAGAATATCGCAAATTTATATGCATATTTGCATAGTGCTCTGATTTATTTGTTTATGTTCGAAGTTAAATCGAAGGTCAATGACTTCATTTATGATCAATTTATTTCTATCTTTCGTAGACTTGGATTTGCATGATCGCCTAGTAAAATGGATTATCCCTCATGATGCACTATTGATATTTGCAAGGTCCTCATAAAGTTTATGCTTTTATCGAAAATCACGTCTCGTTAAGCATTTTTATATTCATCGCGGGTCTGGCAACTGCTAGGACGGTATAATAGCAATAAAACAACATCTGCGATATTAAAAAAATATTTTATTTTTATTCTTTCTCTCATAGAGGCTGGCTTATTTGGTGTAATAAAATGAATTTGTACTAGACAGCGCACAATCATAATTCCTACAAAGTTAACTTTCTAAAAATATTTTGATTTTAGCCTTTACTAAGCATTCTTTATTCTCAGGTTTTTTTTATAATAAAATCTCAAGGCTGCTTACAAAAAACATGTTATGATAAACAAAATATGTACATTTAAACGGATACACAAAAACGAAATTTAGAAAAATGGGCAATAAAGTTAAGTCCTGCCGGTGGGTCAAATTTTTCATTCTTTCTATTTATATTTACTTAACTAGCTTTTGCTCGCGACTTCGTCCGCGTGGAGCTGATGACTGATGACTTCCGTCAGAATTTGGGTTTTTCACTTAGTTATCGCCTGTTCCATGTTCTATCGATTACATGTGTAAACAAAAATCAAAAAAATCAAATTGTCTCCCTTTACAAATATATAAGAAATATGTCTCTATGAAATCATGGTCTAAAAAAGGAACCAAATAATAATTAGAATTTATATAGGACGAAGAGGACACGACGCGTCGGTCGGACGGTCTAGTGAAAGTCGCTGGAACCTGCTGGCACCGTTTAGCATAGGTCTGGCCATCGTGGAGATGTCTTTTGGGAGGCCTAGCCAATACACATCCATACACAGTGTATGCATAAAATGCTCACTTGCTTCACTGGTGGAACCTACATACCTACAAAGTTTTAAGTGAATCCATTGAGAAATAAACATTTTCAATTAACCACCTTTTTCTCCCCTTTGGTGGGAATTTCCAAAAATCCTCTCTTAGTGGTAGCCTACTCCTCCCAACAAACACACGTGCCAAATTTCAGCTCTTTACGATCAGTAGTTTCGGCTGTGCGTTGTCTGTCAGTCAGTCAGTAACGGAAGAGTTTTATACATATAGATTTACAAGTATTGTGTGGCATGAAAGCGGTTTTAATCAATAAGAATAATTATTAAATATAATCGTTAAATTTTTTAGGTCTTTCCGTGATGCCGTGTCAAGTAGAAATAGGTTTAATTTTTGACACGCTTTTTATATTTGTACTTAGAAAATATTGATTAATTTACTTATACTACGTTGATCATACAACACTCGAAAACAAATTATTCTAGTACTACACGGAAAGTATCCAATTATCCTCAAAGTTTAATTAACGATCGTGCACCATCGCTTGGAATAAACTGTTGTTAGAGTGGTCCATTGTGGGTAGTCAGCTAGTGGTGCACGCGAGACCTGGCGGCCATATTAAATCCACTTACTGTCAGAATTGCAAGCAGCAACATGGGGGTAACACTGTTTATAGAAACCCGGAACTTATTGATTGGATGAAGTATTAAAGTAGCTACTAGTTTCCACTTTGGTTCTGATAGGCTAAAGAGTATTAATTTTGTCGTATCGTAAAAACTTACTTAATTTCGTGACGAGCTTGGTGTCACCGTGATCTAAACAAGACAAGTCGTTCTAAATATATCTTTTTTAAGTAATTGTAATGGAGTTACGTAAGAAACCTCGACTTTTGTTCATGGCTTTTATAACATACAATCCTGCTGCCTAGAGCTTTCTAAAAGCATATAGAAAAAATGAGTTAATTTTTTGTACAGAACACCTATGCTTTATTTTCGTCGAGTAACAACCGCCTTAACTTTTAAGTTAAGAATAATTCTAAGAGCAATTCAACAAGAGTTTAGTATTCCAGACGTCTTATAAACTTTACTAAGCACTAATTAACTTACTTTTATGACAAAATGTTTGTAATTAAAGGCCCAAAAAGATGAAAAATCTAACAGGTACATAGTTCCCATAATGAGCCTAATGCTGCTGGAAAGTAAAGGAGCAAATTTTTACTTTATTATAACAAAAATATAATAAATCAACACTTCAAAAACTCGGGAGTTACGGACAGCTACTACCAGATGATTAACATAATATATTTGGGATCAAATAGTTTAGATACACGTACACAAAATATGCAAGGCTTGCTGCACTTATGTGCTGTAAGTCCGCGTTTGTCGTCTGTTGCAGAAATGGCTTAATTACGACGACACCGCTGCCAATAGATGACCCGTGTGCTGGTAACGTGCTGTCCCGAGTGCAAGTGTCACCCTAATGACCCCATACTAACAAACTGACCTTATTATTTTAAAATTGTTTTCTTTTTCTATATTAAAGCATAGTGATCATCTTACTTACATACTGATAGTGATAATTGAATATGGATAAAAATAGAAAAGTGGGTACGCCGCAGAATGGAGCGTTAGTTCAAGAGCCTGGCCAAAGTAGATTGGGATTGGGACATAAAATTGATTTTACGCACATTATGATTTTATATTGATTTTAGACTATTACTCTAAAAACACCTCGTTTATCTTTAACATAAGCAGATAATATCAAATCATATAATCTCGAAAACAAACAAATGCATAAATAGAATAAAATAGAGTGCATTATCACCAACACTGCGGTTTAAAATTGAGTTCCTCTGTGTGTTCCATAATCTGACGTCTGATATTAGATCACAATATCCAAATGAAAATAGTCTCAATTTGACTCGCTATTTGATTAATATTCGTGCCTGAATAATTAAACAAATAGTTTTGTTTTTATTATTAAAATTATCAAAATACAATACGAAGTGGAAAGAGAAGTTTATCTGTAGACCAAACAATCATTGTTTTTCATCATTCAAAAATTACATACAAATTACCTACATTGAAAAATAAATACTTCGATAGATCCTGTTTATAATTGGAATCACTGTAAGATCTTTATTTAAATATCATGAACCACCTGGCCGGTAATAAAAAATATTTTCTGACACCGTTAACGGTTTCCAATTTTCTTTTTTCCGGCTAAACGCTAATGGCAAGGTTATTACTTCGATCATGCCGATGAATTATAATTATGACTTACAATTACTTCTCAATATATTTTACGATCACTTTCATTCTTAATCACAGTATATCATCATATTAAATCACTACATAGTATAATAAAACGAAGTCGTTTCCTGCTGTCTGACGCTATGTATGCTTAGATCTTTAAAACCACGCTACAGGTTTTGATGCGATTTTTAATACATAGAGTGATTCAAGAGGAAGGTTTATAATTTTATATTATTATGTATAATAATTATATACATAATATAGTAGAGACCACTGATCTTTTTAGAGGTTTCTAATGTGATGTCGTAAATTAACACATTTTGTTGTATATTTAATTTTAGTATCAGCACCCGTACGAAGCTGCGGGTCGACATATTTTTAGATAAAAATTAATGTAAGTGTAAAGACCTCTTAACCTCCTCACTTTTAAGTCAGAGAGCGCTTCTTGGGAAATTGAATTGAACGGTTTCACGCAAGAAGTTCACTCAGCGGTACGTGCTCTGACCTTAATACACTAATGTGTTGGCCAACCAGTAAAACTGTATTGTTTTCATTTCTAAGAGTTCAAATGTGGATTCTGTGGATAAAGGCGTGTATCTTTAATATAAACTTCGATATCTTATTTGCCTCGTTGTTCACTGGTGTCTAACGTCATGCTCAAAGGCTGAAAACTTACGCACTAGAGTGGCGACTAAGTCTCAAAGTCTATATGATTTATGAATTGATTTGTGATACTCTGGGATCCTTTTGTTTTTTCATCCGATTTATCATATTGGATCTTGTATTTTAGCCTAACAATAAACTTTAAGTAAATCGATTGCGCCTTTACATTAATTTTAGTAACCAAATATATGTACCTAATAATGTTGGTTCTGTAATTCATAAATTCAATCCCTGTTGATTTACGTACTGAAGCTATTCTAATCACAACAAACGATACTCACTGTGTTTCACCAACAAATTGATTTTACTTCCAAATATTTGAAGCGTTACAAAAATAATAACAACCGTAAGTTAAGAGGCGAACGTCCAAACACTTTTCAGATGATTGCCTACCTTGTTTATATTTCAAATTGAACGACGATGGCGAAGGTATCGTTTTCTGATTTCCTTCAAAACTTTTACTCAAAAAGTTGTGTATATTTTTATAAAATAAGCGAGTTTCTTGACAGATGAATTGACCTTATTTATAAAACCTTTTTGAGGGGATTGCGAGTTGTTCTCATAACTCAGTAAATATTAAATTTTAGAACATATTGTAATTATTTGAGTTATTCGTGTGGTGTGGTTTGTTTAGAAAAACATTTGCAAGAATGGTTTGTCGGTAGGAGCTAGTCACTAACATACATATTAATTTTAAATGCTTACATATAATGTATTTTAAATGCCAATTGATAAATATATTACAAAGTCAACATACGATGCGCAATACTTGTAAAAAATAGACATAAGGTTTGCTTTTTACTATGACAGAAAGGTTACGATTCATTTAAGAGTTACACGTAATTAAATGGGAGTTTTAACATACATTTTAATAATGTATACGTATTTTGTTAAAATAACATTAAATGTTATTCTATTATATATTAAATTAAATGTCTGTAAATTTTTTTAAACACTACTTTAAGGTACAAAAAGAACAAACAGTAATATATTTTAATGAAAAAGTAAAGAAAAGATGTGTACTGTGCTTATCATTTTAGGTAGAATATATGTGAATTCTTTATTGGGCTGCGAATATTACACGAATTTGAAAATTGCGACGTCCTTCGCTCTCGTGTTTTGTTATTTTATTTCTTTCACAAAAAGAGGAAGGATTAATTTGTGTACAATCCCAACTGTGTATTGCAATCTGTAGTCTATATGAACATGAAGCAATAGGATCACTCATAAACAGAAGTTTCGACATCGTGCTCGTAAACATTTTATTGGGCTCTATCGATCGAGCCATTGTAACTTTCCATTTGGTGTTTATTTAGGACCAATCCACGCGAACGACTTTCAAAGTCGTACGACTAAATTAGATACTTAAAGGTAAATAATAAACAAATGTTTTTTTTGTGTTTTCGCCTTATTTAAAAAATACGATACCGCTCTTAACAGTTATAGTGAGATTACTATTTTTCAACATTGTTTTGAAACTCTCAGAAGCATAGTTGATCTCTATACCTATGTGACTGTGAATATGTTTTTATAATACATTTTTGTAACATTGAAAAAATCCTGAAAAATAAAAAAAGTAAAAATCGTTAAAAAAAAATAATTAATTTAAAACCATCTAGGATTCTAGGTGGTAACTAAAAATGTTGTAACACCACTACTGTTATTATTTTCACATGTTTGGAAAAATAAAATATCTTTATCAAGAACAATCCACATTACCAATTTTTTTATTCAAAGTAGCGTATCATTTTAATATTTTCAGTGAATCTTTTAGTTTTTCGTATGCCAAGGTGAGTTTTCGTGCTTCACATACACGCGGCATGTCTCGGTGAGTCGTATTGGATACTGTCGTGCATACTAACTAATATTAGCGAAATGTAGAACAATTGGATTTGGGGGTTTCGCTCAAATGGAGCTACGGGCGTTTTTCCTAATAGGCATGTTATGACGACCCAGTTTCAACAAAGTGCAAACCTTTCAGTAGCTGTTTACCTGTCAATGTCATAAATTTAACGAAACTCGAGAAACAAGTTTTGTTGGCTTCTTGCTTTGTTTAAACCCATATGAACTTTGAATTTACGAACTTCGTTAAATTAGGAGGTTGTTTAGTGCTATTTAACTGTGTTTAAGACAAAACATGAAGATGCATCTTTATATACAAGTTTTTATAGATCATAATATCATCTATCATTAAATTCCTTCATTTTCATAGATATTGATAGAGATCAATATGAAAAATATTTCGGTAATAAAGTGTTTTATTAATTTATGAATCTGATATTAAATATATGTTACCTAAATATATACACGTGTTTTCAATAAAAGGTTTATAATTAAATTTTCAGATAAAAATGCTCTTTAAATTCTCGTTGTCAACGCAATCAAATATGCCTTCAATCTGAAGTGTCGTATGAACGCACATTGTTTATAGAACGTGAGTCATCAAGTTGATTGGTCAATTTCATCATAGCTCCTGTCGTTTCATGCATATTTAAACCTAGAATGACGCTGAATTTTGTTTTGTTATTAAACAATAAAATATATGGAATTAATTCTATTAAATGGAAATGTTTTTTATCAATCACTTTAATTTTCAATCAACAATTCGAAGCAAAGCATTTTTTTGTTAAATTCATTACGAAACTACACTCGCATATTATTGGAGTTTAACAAAAGTTTGCTAGACAATGATTTGATTTTGTTATAAGTAAAAAAAATACATATTTTCTAACTAGATCGGTAAAAGTTGAATCAAGCTGAAAATCTGATTCGATTTTATTTCTAAATCGGTTTTCGTTTGTCGTAATGACGTTCCAGACAGCGACAGACGGCATCGAGATAAAGTATGTCGTTTTGTGGAAAACCCGTCCTAAATATAGGCGCGGGATTATTTCTGACGCTTGGTGTCGCGCGCGCCGTCCGCGCGGTCCAATACCAATCCAAACACATTACCGACACACCGCCTAAACTTTCAACGTTTATGATGCCAATGTTTTATAACTTTGATTAAGTAACCTGCAGCTTACAAAGATCATAACGTAAACTAATTATCATTAGTGCCTTTTAATGGGTAATGTGATACCATGGAGTACAGTGTTGTGATTATGTTGCTAGTGTTTATTTTGTGTGACATATTTGTATAGCAACATGTTTGTGGTTTCGTTAATCTTAGCGCTGTCATCGCAATGTGTTTTTTCTCGGAAAATGGATGCTCCCACCCTTGGTAAGTGTTGCAATGGAGTACTTATAGTTTTATGAGAAAAAAATATTTATTTTAAAACCTAATTCCCAATTACCTATATCTATAAAATTTATAACTACAAGTAGGTACTTAGTTAATATAGTATTAAAAATTAATTTCATTTCTGATTCCAAACAATATTTAGATCATTTACAGTTCTGTGAATATAATTTTAATATGTATGTACCACATCACCTATCCAATCGGAATCTTTCCGCATTCCAATTATTGTTTGAAAATGTTTCAGTAATTAATAATTCCAGAATATTAATTTTAAACTTGGTGTTTCCAGGCGGCATATTTTACAAAGACTCCGAGGACATGAAGGTGGCTTTAGAAGTGAGCGCAAAACTATACGATTTCAAAACTTCAGTAAAGGAGGTATCCAGACGAGGCGAGGTTCTGGAAGTCAGTCAATATGTTTGTGAACTAGCTGAGGTTAATATGCTCTTCATTTATTTATATTTATTTGTTTTTATCCATTTTACATAATTTATTCATGCACAAAAAGTAAAAACTAACCAATCAATGTACGGCATTAGAGTATCGAATACTAATTGATAGAGTCTGAGTATTTTGCAATTTACTGTTCTATTCCTTTCCTTTTTTTTATTTATTTCCTTTCCCTTAAATATAAATCTCTTCCCTCTATTTGGACTTTTACACAGAATCTACTGATAACTTTATTTACAACATTTTTTAGTAAGTAACTTTTCTCATAAAAATTCAAGCAAATTTCAAATATTAAATACGATAATTATTATACTATGAAGATTCGTATAAATTACTTCATTTGCGAATTCAATTCAGATTTATTCATGTGGAAGTAAAATGTGATTCAAAGATTTAAATGTATGCCTTTATCAATTTTCTTTTCGTCTTTCGCCTTCAATTGTTTCATTGATCTGACTACCAAGACGCAAGTTTTTTATGACTTTCATTCAATTGTTCTTTTCTGTTTCATTGCCCACCTATTTTACATGGTTGGATATAATTTTGGGAGAAGAAAACTGAACTTCTTTGTTCGTTTTATAAAATTTAAATTCAAATTCGTCTTCACTTATATATTTTGACAGTTCGATGGTTTATGGCTGCTTGGAGACATTGACAGTGTATTTTACATGTGTACCTACATGAAAAACGTACACCACCAAATAATACAGTAAAATTAAAAAAGTTTTAGGTTCCTCTCTTAAAAGGGCAGCACAATCTTTACGATTTCTCCATTATATTTTAATAAGAAATACTTGGCCGTAGCCAGAATGCGTGAACTGTATAACTAATTTGTCAATTTTGGAATTGACACGTATTGTTTTAACAAACTCTTTAGAAGGAGCATAATTGTATATTTTATAATAATATGTCAAATAAGTCAAGAATCTATTTCTCATATAACAAGGCTTCTTAAATGTGTTGAAAGGTGCACCAGCCGCACACATAGTTTAATTTAAGCTACTGTTTACGTTTAGTCTAGTAATTAAAAAATAATCCGTGAATGTATATTATTTTCAGGAAGGTGTGATCGGCATTATCGATGGGACTGGTGGTCGGGCTACAGAAAATATTCAGGCATTATGTGACATGCTTGAACTGCCCCACGTGATAGTCACTGAGTACAACGACTTGTACAACAGTAATTGGTCAGCCTTGAACATGTATCCTAGTCCTGCTGTTTATAATAAGGTAACTTTCTAACCAGTTAATTTTGATTCTTATACTATACCTACATGCTTTTGCTCGCAGCTCTGCCCGCGTGGGCGTCGGTTATCGCGGCAAATTATAAACTATAGCCTTCCTCAATAAGTGGGCTATCTAACAGTGAAATAATTTTTCAAATCGGACCAATAATTCTTGAGATTAGCGCGTTCAAACAAACAAACTCTTCAGCTTTATATTAATCTATATTAGTATAGATTAATTTTGGCCACAAACTGGCAAATAAAAGGCAAATAAATCATATTTTTATTTCCTCCGTTACTGGCTGCGTATAATTTTACATCCTCAAGTACATAATTATAATAGTACCTCCCTCCACATCCACCAAGATCTTCCACGCGTCTTTTGTCATGAAGACATTGCCTAATTTTTAACGACAATATTGTAATAATTTTCATTTTCAATTTTAATGAAAATACCGTTTTATTGCTGCAAGTTGGCTTATATTAAAATGCTAAACCATTGTAAACATAAGAATGACCACTGGATAAATACTTTCGTAAATTTATATAACTGAACACTTATTACAGTTTAAAAAGCCCTTAAAATCTCGTGTATTAATTCGTGAAACATAAATAAACTATCATTAAACTGATTTATGTTATTAATAGGTTCTGTTAGCAAAAAGTAAACCAAAATTAATGGAATTAATTGTTTTGTACTTTTTTACTTACGTTATAATTTTAGACTAGGTTCTAATAAAAACGTGAAGTTTAAATATCTTTCTTTGTTTAGGTGTTAGAAAACCTGACCGGATAAAATATGTGCAAAAACTCATTATTCTTGTGTTCTTTGTTTTTTCAATTTTAAATATTTTATTAGAAACTTTTCATTACACATGCAGGCTTATAATATAATAAAATTTTATTATCTTACTAATATTATAAATGTTAAAGTGTCGATGTTTGGATGTTTGTTACTCAATCACGCAAAAACGGCTGAATGGATTTGGATGAAATTTGGCATGCATGTAGCCTTTGACATGGAAAAAAACATAGGATACCTTTTATCCCGATTCCATAAGCAGTTCCTGAGGGAAAATTGCAAATTGTTTCCGAGCTAAGCCGTGGGCAGACAGCTTTGAAACACGGGTGAAAATTTTATTCCATTTTTATTTCTTTTTGGACCCAATTCTGAAGTCCACGCAGACGAAGTCGCGAGCAGAAGCTAGTTTTAAATATTTTATTAGACACTTTTCATTACACATGCAGTACCTACTTACCTTGTATAAACGTTTACGTAATTACGTTATATCAATCACCGGCTCCCGTCATTCTGTCTCATTAGGTATACCACCACGCCATGTCACCATAATTATTTACGTTACTCTGTTCGTACGACTTTTCTACCAATATTTTTATTTGAAGTCCGAACAATAATGTTTATAGCGTTACTTTCGTAACAATAAATGTAATATTCTTGGTCATTTATTTAACTTAATTTGCTTAGTAATAAATAACAGAGACTTTAAAATTACATTATGTTAAGGCCTAGTAATTGATTGGTGAGGTCAAAAGAAGGGGACTTATAAGAATTAAGAATTTATTGAGTTGTGCTATTAAAATCTACTTAATTTTTCTATATCTACATATGTATACGGCATTAGACTGGCCTGTTGGTCTAGTGGTTAGTGATCCTGACTGCTGAACCGGAGGTCGTGGATTCGATTCCCATCCAGGACAAATTTTTGTGTGATGAACACGATCATGAAATATATAAGTATGTTTATCAGTTGTCTGGTTACCATAGTACAGGCTATGCCTAGTTTGGCATCAGATGGCCGTGTGTGTGGGTTTTCCCAAGATATTTTATTATTATTATTCTACCCAATACCAATAAAATATTGCCCTACTAGAGACAGTCAAGATTAGTTTGCTAGCTTCAATATTCGAGTCAAAACCAATAACGCGATTTCATAATACGTCCCAATAACCCATTCCCTACATCTAAATTTATTATTAACATAGGTATCACGCGAGCAGATGTTTCATATTTTTTCCTACTAACAAGGTGATGGGCTTGTGTTTGTGGATTTATTACAGGATATTTCCCCTTTCATGTATGTTTACAGATAACCCACGTATTATATTTTTGTAAAAAAATAATAATAATTAGTAGGTAGGTACAAGGTTCATTCTTGTACTTAATTTTTACTTACCTAATTAATTAATCGCTTCGTTTAATACAAGATTAAAATCAAAATCAATATTTTTTATTTAACTAAGCCTTTTCAGGCGCTTTCGAAATTTATGACTCTAGTTGCACGTAAAATGTTTCAGAAGTCTTGTTATTTACTGTCATCATATAATAACACCAATACTACGGTTTTGTGTGCTTAGTTTATAATTCAATGTAAGAGATTGCGAACTTACAATAAATAAAATAAAAATATCATAGAGCATGAACTATAGTTTCAAATCGAAATATAAATTCTGCCCGTAATACTATAACTATAATATAGTATTTGCACTATTTATTTTATTGTAGCTGTTCCCCGCGACTCCGACCGCGGTACCTAACTCATTAGAAAAATAGCCTTTGTTACTCAGGGCGAATGAAACTTTCTAATGGTGAAATAATTTTTGATATCGGCAGAGTAGTTTTTTGAGTTTATTCATTTCAAACATACACACAAAAATACAAATTGTTCCTTTTTATAATATTAGTGTCGATAAACTATCTATTATTTAGATATAATTTATCTAATGCACCTACTACTTTTTATCTCTGCCTCACCCGATGGTTGACTGGTAGCAAATTCCTCATGCATGAAGTCCGCCTTTTACGCTGTATGTGAACTAAAGAAATATTTAATAAATATGAATTGATCTGATAACTTCTTTCTTTTAAAATATAGTGATAAAACTCAGTAAAACGCGTATAATCTTCAAAGTAAGTGCTATCAGATCTGTTGAAACACATTAATATTTCTTACCAACAGAAAGTGCGGAAGTTTGTTAGTAAGTTCTTTCCTACTTAAGTACTAACTTGGAGGACTATCCACCTTTCCGTTTTCATAAGTCGTTATGTCCTGGTATTTATGAAGGTAACAACTTTAAACGTTTTACTTAAGAATGTTTCGTATTACGCATAGGTACGAAATTGTCGATATTAAGATGTTTTGAACTATTGAGATTAAATGTAAAATTATATTGTTTTTTTTCTTCTTACACTATGTTACTGTCTAGTGTCTCGTATATATGTTATTAACAGTCGCTCAACAAATAAAATAGTAGTAATTACCCATTATTATGTTCGTTGTTTACTTTAAAATCGCAGATTTTTTATTTATTTTCGTTTCTAAATTATCTCTCGCACTAATTAATCTTGGTATGAGATTTCACACACGTTCCAAAAAAACATACGTACACAAATTCCACCCAGATTTCGAACAAGTATTTGTGGATCACACAATTACTTGTCCCATGCAGGGTGTGAACCCAGCAGATCTAGCAGGTCTAGCATTGTGGTAATTGGCGTGGCAGTAAATATTCAGTAGGTACAACTCGGTTATCTGTGTAGTCAATAAAATTAAAACAAGTATTGTTGGAATTACAGGCATTACAAACTTTGGTTAAACTAAAGGACTGGAGGACCTTCACCGTGCTATATCTGCGAGGGTACAGCTTACTGCATGTTAGTGAGTTGCTCCAGATGGGGAACAAAACCTACCCGTACATAGCCACGATAAGAGAACTCAGCGGAAATGATTACAGGTACGTACATAACAAGAATAATTAGGGGCTCGTGGATAAGTGTAAGCTGTAAGGTTTGACAGATAATAAAGGTTAAGCCGCGCTCGCCGCGGTTGGTCCGTGGATCCCGACTGTCATACAGTGATCTTTGACAGTCCTTAAGTCATTTCAATTCTGACAACCAGTCTTACTATGGGGTATTGTATTACCCAGCAATGGGTTGTGGAGGTCAGATAAGCAGTCACTCCATTTAAAACGGTATTTACGGTATTCAGCTAAATCCGGTAAGATTGGAAGCCGTCCCCAACATAGCTTGGGAAAAGGCTGCGCAGATAGTGATGAGCTAATAAGTATAATTATGATATTATTATATCGATGGAAGCTTACCGAACTTCTCGAGAGGAAACAGACTGAATTGAAGAGTTAAGAGTCATGATTCGCTTTCCGTTTGACGGTTTAGCAGATTGTGATTAAAATGTTTATCAAATAATAAATTTGTGTTTGATAATTGAGTAGATTAAGAAAAAAAAACTTTTTTTTTAACTATAGTGTTGCATGATTATAATGAAACTAGCTGAATCCCGTAGTGTAAAGAATGTTTCAAATCGGTTCAGTAGATTTGGAGCCTATTCCTTGCAAACAAAAAAAAACATTTAATAATAATATAGGAAATAAAGGAAATAAAGGAAATTGTATTTACATCTTTAATCTTTATAATGTTCGTATAGCTACGGAAATTAACGTGAACAAATGCATTAACTTTTGAGGCTTGATATTTCGACTGAGTCGCACCAGCCAAATACTGCAAGAAGTGGTTTATGTTATTTTATTATAAAACTGCAGATATTTGAAACTTGATCAACATTTCAAACATAAAAAAAAGGTTTATTCAGTAACATTTACAACTTTTACAGTTAATTTTACGTAGAGACCTCCTTTAAGTATATGTAAATATATAAATAACTGTAAATATTATATATGACAAAAATACAAACCACCGACTTCAAAAACCCATACCTATAACCACTTAAAAGCGAAAAATAAACTGAATTCTTTACTTACCTTATATTTTAAATTATTTAGTTACCAACTGATTTAATTCGGGGCCGGTGCCAATTGAAGTCGGTATTGAACAACGTTTTGGTTTGATTAGCAGTCAGTTAAAAATATTTGAGAAATAGGCCCCTTCTTTAAGTTTATACATTATAATATGTATAAACATCTAGACATAATGCTACTTGGCGATATATTTCTGAAGCATCAAATAATCTCTTTGTAGTTTAAAGTGTGGGCAGAGAGCTCCTCAGCTGACAGGGTGACAGAGCGTTTATTTTTCTGTATGGGCGTCGCTTTGTACTCAAACTAACCAAACTATAAAGAACCTCCTGTTAAGTAGTTTAAATTCATCGCTTTGTTGTCTGCTTCTGTGTGCTAAAAATAGAATTACATTGATAGAAAATGTTGTGTTTTGTATATAAAGTACCTGTTCTGTGCTTTCAGCCTATAATATTTTGAGAATTTAGTAACAAAAGTGACCTATCCATCACAATAACATTTTAAGATCATATTCTTATTCTAATCAAAACCTGGTTAGTGAACATAGAGTCTCGTTTTGAAGACAGGCAGGTATACTATATAATATACGGGCCATATTAGCCTTTACGACTCGTGTTACTGAATATAAGGCATTATCTCTTCACTGAATATCTTTATTACACTCGTTAAACACATATTTATGTTTATGACGTTAATTTCGAGATATATTCACAGTCATTACAATCGTGCATATACTATAATATAGTTTGTGAAAAGGACGACAAAATAAGAGATTAAACCGACAACCTTTAATATGTGTCACCCTGCCTATATATTTATTATATATCTACGAAGGTAAACACAACAAATTAGATTGTTATGTAGGGCACACCTAGAAACCAAAATATGTGTGTAAGCAACGGGAGTATTATATTACGTTTACATGCTTGTGTTATAAACAGCTTTGTTGTTGACTTGTATAACTATCTAGTTTGGATAGATAATTTCCATAACATTCAATTTAATAGCGAGGAAGAAACAAAGCATTAATTACTGCAATTAATTACGGACGCTACAAAGTTGCATTTAGTATTGAATTGAAGAAATTGAAGTTTTCTGCAACCAAAATTATTTTCTAAGTCACTGGACTTGTACTGTATTTTCTAATTTTCATCCGTATTTATTTTCATAAAAGCTTAATGCTTACGAATGGATTGACCTCGGATTCAAATCGGCAATTGCAGGATCGCCAGTCTACCGTAGCTTTTAAATGAATTAATAACAATACGAGTAAATTATGTTTCAGGGAAGTATTAATAGATGCTAAACACAATGGGTATACAAACTTCGTGGTGGACTGTCCGTCACGAAACTTAGAGCAAATGTTGCTCCATGCGCAACAAGTCGGGTTGATGGCTGACGAACATTCGTACATATTCGTGTCACCAGACCTCTTTACACTGGACATGAGTCGGTTCAGGTACGGCGGCGTTAACATGACCGGTGAGTGTGAAATCGTTGACCGACAATTCCAATTTGTGATTAACGGATTGCTGATTTGAAATTTCGGATTGCGTTAAGTCACTTTTATCTCTTAATCTCTTTATGATCCTCATTCCACTGCTTGGTATTTACCTCTCTTTTTCTGTGCCAATCCTTCCTTTTGCCCATATTATTATATTTAATTGATTAAATCATATATAAATGTGCACCTATGTATAACAATAAAATACGTTCGAGAATAATAATCTAATGGAAGTTACGTGGAAATTTAGGAACATTCTAACAACTTACAAGGACAAAAGAAAACCTTCTAAAACCCGCTTTAATATATCTAAATACCCACAGAAACTTTAAAAACATTTGACGATCAAATAAAAATATATTCACCACTTTCCAGGATTTCGTCTTGTGAAACTAGAAGATATAGAAAACGTAGATCTATGGAACTTTACGATATTATTCAACCAGGAAACGGGAAAATCCTTAGAACCTGAAGAACTGAAAACAAGTTTGCTTCTTATATACGATGCCGTGGAAGTATTTGCGGCGGCCATAAAGAAAGTTAAAGTTGCAGCTAAAAAACTGAGTTGTGATAACTATGACCCCTGGATATTTGGATCATCTTTAATTAATTTCATGAAGACTGTGAGTAGAGCTTATCGTAGGTAGTAGGTACTTCAAATATGATACAAAATTTATGGAACATAGTATGCGTAGGTATACAAAGTGGTACTGGGAAGGTCACTGGTTAGGCGAAAATAGGTACTAAATGGGTTTCTGAAGGCCGAGGAGTCGGTAGTGGAATGAGGATGTGACCGCTTCTTAAGTGACAAATTACCTCATAGTGTAACCTCTTAGGTATAGTATAGCTGGGAAAAGGTCCAGGCTGTGGGACAATAAATAAAAATAGGATATTACAGGTTTCACAACAATATCTTCAAACGGGCTGCACTTTCATGAAAAATGAAAGCACTTAACCGAAGAATGACCCAAAATCCCATTCAAAACTTCCTACATTTATTTCAATAAAAAATATCATAATGTAAACTTGCGTACATAATATTGCAAAGATAAATTTACGTTCCTATTAACTTCAGTCTTTTTACAGAATAAAGTTGAAGGATTAACAAGAACATTAATATTTGATGGTATAGGCCAAAGGACTGATGTTACATTTGATGTATTAGAATTAACATCGGCTGGCAATCAAACAGTAAGTACATTCTAAATAAAATTAAATATTTATTGATATGTTTTAATGATTTTTGTCTATATAATTATAACATGACCACTTCACAATGCCATCTTCTGTTTAGATAGGAACTTGGACGAAAAACGAGCTTGTCTTGGACAGACCCATAGTAGCTGACGCAGAAATAACACAAGAATCAGCGCTCAAAAATAAAACATTGAAGGTTTTAATTTCAACGGTAAATATGATAATGTTATTTATTTCTTGTATCTAGTGTCGGCATAAAATATAACGTCCCCCGATCCCTCGTCGGTGTTGTAATAGGCGGGTAAAAATATAATCAGCGTTCTCCTAAAGAACTGAAAGTAGACTACGGTCACCAACCCGCAAGAGCAAAAACCTTTTTGATGGCGCACCACACACGGAGTCCCAAATGGAGGACCGGGTGTTGAGGCGCATCATGGTCTAGCTCTAAGGTCTACAATGAATTTTGGATAACAGAACGTAATGTTTTTTAATAGACTGAAAGAGATCAAAATATTATTATAACGTTGAATGGAAATAGGCTTTAAAAATCAACATTTACTTTAGAATATTACATTTTTTAACAGAACTCAGCTGTATTATTTTACTCATAATTAAAACATTTTCAGACGGCTCCATACGGCTACCTCAAAGATTCACATGAAAGGTTAGAAGGCAACGACCGTTATGAAGGCTTCACTATAGATTTAATTGACAAACTAAGTGACATTTTAGGATTTAGTTACGAGTTTGCTGTTGAAAATAAATATGGTAGCAAGAAGAACGGTGTATGGGATGGCATGGCGTTACAACTTATGGAAGATGTAAGAAATTATTTTAAATGTATACAAAGCCAGTGTTATTGCATCGTTTGATACTCTGTTCTAAAGCCTTTTCTCAAAGAAATTATTATTATCGTTAGGAAGTTGTAGTAATTTGCAATAATAGTACTATGGTATGGATATCTTCAAAATTAAATGATTGAAATATTTCGTAAGTATTTGTATTGTTGTACCTTGTTCTGCTCAAGACTAATTTGTGATGGAAGTTGGCTCAAATTAATACTGACTGTCGTTCTATCAAGTCAACAACTTTTTTCTTTTTTAGAAAGCTGACCTCGCTATTTGCGACTTAACTATGACAGCGGAAAGACAAAGCGGAATTGATTTTTCAACGCCGTTCATGACGCTTGGTATCGGAATCTTGTACAAGGAGCCCAGTAAACAACCACCAGAGATGTTCTCGTTCATGGCCGTTTTCTCCAAGGAGGTAGGTATAATATAAAAAAAACTGTAAGAAGATACAGTTAATTTACTGCAGGTCAAGTTGTACGCTCGAGAAGAACTTAGCAGTATGGCTCAGTCCTACCAAATATACACAAAAAAACATAAAAATTAAATTTCTTTAAAATAAAAACTCTGACACTAGATTTTTTAAACATGAGTATAAATTTTATAATTACTAGCTGTAGCCCGCGACTCGGTTATCGTGACAAAAAGTAATTTATGCCCTTTCTCAGGCTCCAGGCTAGCTCTTTTCAAAATTTCATTTATATCGGTCAAGTAGTTTAGGCGTGATTGGCTAACACATAGACAAACAGTAACTTTCGCATTTATGGAAGACTCGATCGGTAAACATTTTGTCGTTTTAATTTTTAAGGATTTTGTGTTTGTTTTTCAGGTATGGTATTACATGATGTTGATTCAACTCGCTTTGGGTGGTACTATGATCTTCGTGGGTAGAATTTCCCACAAGGAATGGCAGAACCCAGTGCCTTGTATAGAATCTCCTGAGGAACTAAGCAACCAGTTCAGTTTCGCCAACTCCGTCTGGCTCATTATTGGTTCCGTCATGCAGCAAGGTTCTGAAATTGCTCCAATGTAAGTAGGTATCGAGTGCTAACCATGTAAAACATTTCTTATATCAACAGAAGGTTGTGAACTGCAAAATTTAATATACTAAAAAAACTTAAAATATAATGACTTGATATAGAAAATCTTATACCTAAACAGAAACAATTTTTACATTCGATATGAGATTATGTTTCAAGATACAATATTTTGGTTTAAAATGCCTTTTCTTATTTACTTTCTAATACGTGCTTTATAAGACTGCTCATTGTATACTGAAACTTTTTACTTAATAAACCTAACCACGTTTTTTTTCCCTCACAGTGCATTAGCTCCACGCATGATCACCAGTGTGTGGTGGTTCTTCACTATGGTCATGGTAGCTTCTTACGTCGGTACATTGGTCGCTTTTCTTACGGTCGAGAAAAATGTTCTACCCTTCGAAACGGTCGAAGAACTTTATAATCATAAATCTATTGCCTATGGAGCTAAAGAACAAGGTTCGACCATCAAGTTTTTTCAGGTTAGTTTTTAAAGCTACCTTTAAATGTAAAGAAAAGAGTGAATTTTTGTAGAAACTTAAAATATTTTTTGTTTCAGGATTCCGAAAATCCCATTTATAAAGATATGTATAAAAGAATGGTGGCACATGGTTGGCTTGTCAAAGAAAACGATTTAGGAGTTATAGAGTTAGTAAATTTCTATAGATTTTACACATTATAATTTAATATGATTATTACTTCTATACTTAAGTATATCTATCTATCATTCTACAGGGCTGAAAACCGTCAGTATGCATTTTTCATGGAATCAACTTCAATTGAATATTACAAGGAAAGACATTGTGATTTACTTCAAGTTGGAATGTTACTTGACTCTAAAAGTTATGGTATCGGAATGAAAAAAAGTATGTTGAAGTGTTTATATCTAATCAATAATGAATATTTTCTCACACTTGTTGGTAACAACAGATAAAAACTTGTTATAATTATTATTAACACGATTCATCTAAGCATGCTGTTTTAATAGACGATTTCATAAAAATCTTCTTCTTCTTCTTCTGCCTAGCCTTTTCCCAAGCTATGTTGGGGTCGGCTTCCAGTCTTACCGGATTTAGCTGAATTCCGTATTTTACATGGAGCGACTGCCTATCTGACCTCCACAACCTATTGCTAGGTATACAGTATTCCATAGTAAGACTGGTTGTCAGAATTGTAATGACTTAACGACTATCAAAGATTTTTTAATGTTACTATCAATGTGAGTCGCACATTACTAGTAATCTCGTTAACCCAAGTAGTGTGCGTTCCACATTGCTAGTTTATAAAAGACTCTTATTTTTCAGAATCGCCATACAAAAAATACATAGACGATGCATTGCTCAAACTTAAAGAGAGCGGCGAAATAGACAAGCTAAAAAATATTTGGTGGAAAGAAAAACGAGGAGGAGGGAAGTGTGGGGTGAGTTTTCTGACCATATTTACATAACTATTAGTTTAGTAATTGCTGAGTTTTAGATCTTTAGTGCCTTTAGTGCCTTACACATTGTCATAAGTATTAGAGTTATGATAAACGGAAAAAAAAATAAAAAGGAGTTTGCTAGATTTATTTTTTGTTTTTGTATTGACATGGTAGGCTATGTTAATACATAGCCTTACCATGTCCATAGAAAAATGTGGTGTTAATAAACTGACCTTCAATTGTCCCATTGATACACAAAAGTCTCAATCATAATAGAGATGGAAGAAGTATCGATGATGGCCTTAATTGCTAAAGTTTTTTGTATGTAATATGGTTTTTACAAACTTACCTTGTTAACGTAATGCATTATACGCTTCCTATGTATGGATATGGTAAGGCTATTTAGTAATACCGAGCTTTCATAGTCCTATTGATATGCAAAAGTCTTTATCATAATAGAGACGGAAGGAGCATCTAAATTTATTTAATTTATTTTAATGCTAAAGTTTTTTTATATGGAATATGGTATGGTTACTTAACTTTTTACCGTAAGGCATTAGACGCGGTTCCATTGCCATCATGCGATGATGCGTTGCGATTAAATCGTGCGAAGAAACTGTGTATGATTGGAATGCATAATCGTGCGACCCTCAATAGAACATTCAGTAAAGCACAATATGTTTATATTGTGCTTTACTGAATTCGGTCGCACGCAACATACGCAACATCGTACGATGTGGTGACGAAGCAACATGGCGGCACCTTATTTTACCCATATATTTACTTACACATTACAATAGATATGATTTTACTAATAAATTTAATTTCACCAGGAAAAACGTGACGAGGAACAAAAGCAGCTCGGTATGAAGAACATGTTGGGAGCTTTCGTGGTGCTTGGTGTCGGCTGCCTCATAGGATTCTTTATATCCATCATTGACATGCTGTGGGGAGTCTTCAAACGATCCGTGAAATATAGCGTAAGAATACATTATTTTCATTACATCTACTTAAGCCAATTTAGTGCTTAAATCTATCGAAGGAAAATTCAAAATCATTTACATGAGACTGACGTTTTTATCGGAAATATTCTCATATTTTAATAATTATTTACTTGGCAATTTTATGTAAAAGGTATTCATATTATTGTTGACGTAGTTCCGGCACGTTTGAAGCTAGGTGAATGTAACGGAGGAACTTTAACATATACTTGCACTGTATTTCTACAGCTAAATAATTGTTAAGACAACTTTTGGTGTGGTTAAAGCACGGTTTGTTGCACTTTGTTACCGCATTACCCGCTCTGCCTCCTCAAGTGTGTGTCCCAGCAGTTGATTAAAGTGCAGTGTCTTTGACAATACCAGAGAACACTTGACAGTGTATGTTAAATTGATGAGCGGGTACATGCTGTCACAATAACGAGAGTTTACACCACTAGTTTAAGACAAGCGTGTTTAGTGAGATCTGTTTTAACTTATTTAACATCATGAGATTGTGGGGCAAAAGGCTTAGAAAGTGAATTTATTATTGTTCTAGTTTTCAATCTTTTTTGTTTCACATCCTGACACTAATTCGGTATAAAGGAATACGAATTTATGTTTTAATTATTTTAAATGCATTTTTATGTTATAAACAACTTTCAGAATAATAGTAAAACACGGAATATTTTTGTTGGTTTGGTTGAAGTAAAACTGGCTCAAAACATTTGCAACTGACTACAGTGACCCAATTACCCGTGAACGTCGATATCCTTTAAATATTCGACACTATTGTATCGTTAACATCGTAAACATGTTCGCTTGCCCGCCAGTAACATGTGTTTGTATGCTCAATACAACTTTATTGGTGAACACTGAGAATAAATAAGTTAAAAACTATTCATTTTAGTGCCTAGATTAGTAGGTTAGTATGTATTTGCTTAGACCTACTTGATTGTACACTCAATTGAAGCGGCGGTAGCCTAATGGCTAGGGCGTCGGACTTGCGATCACGTGGTTGCGGGTTCGAATCCCACCCATTACACTGCCGACGTGAACCTACTCGTAACACAAGCATATTAGCTTAGCACGAGGGGTTAACAAGATTACTAGTAATGTGTGGCCCACATTACTAGTAACCTTTAAATATTATATCTTTGTGTCAGATTATCTACAGTCAACTGTCTAATCAACTGGCAACTGTTTCATCAATCACATAGCAATATGTGAGTGGTACATAATATGTACTGAATATTATTCAATAAAGCAAAGCTGATTCCGGTATGGACTGGAAGCCCACCCCAGCATAGCCCCAGCATAGCCCCAGCATAGCTTGGAAAAAGGCTTCGCATATGTACCTTTGCGGCGACTGTCATTTATTACTTGTATTGTAACAAGCATTTTATTATTTTTACAGACCACTTTCAAATATGAGTTGATAGAAGAACTGAAATTCGCATTGAAATTCAGCGGCAATATAAAACCAGTGAAACGGCCACAGAAGGCTAATATTGACAGCAGCTTCGAATCTCTCGCGAAGGATGAAGCGAAGGACGAGGTTCGGTCACTTCGTTCCATTCGCTCTGGAAAGTCACACCACTCACATAACTCCAGGCATTCGTCTCGCAGTCTCAGTGTCGCGTTTGCTAAAAGAAGATCTTATAGCTAAAGATATAGACGTCATTTTACTTTCTCCCTTACATAGACAAATTTATAGCAAATGTTTTGTTTATTTAGTTTATTTTAATTAGAGCAATTTTTAAATTTTCATTTTATAATTTTTCTTTATTAATTTTAAAATTTTTAAAGCAATCAACACACATTTTTCTATGAAGTTTTTATTGTCGTTATTGAATAAAAGCTTGTCTTTTATCTATTAATTTTGTTACTTGTATCTTATTTAAGTCATTAGCTTATTTGTTAACAGTCTATATTATTATAATTATGAAAAAAAAATGTTAATTTATTAAATATTTACATTGTCGATGTAATTATATTTTGTATAATAAACGTTAAATCATATTTTAAGTTTACAATACTTAGCCCTCGGGCGAAAGTTGTTTTGGCAGATTCATTTATCTACTAAAACCTAACGACGTATTTACCCTTAAAAGTGTCATCGCCTTTTGAAATAATTTATGATTAATATCAAGGGAGATGGGAAGTAGGTGTGAGACCTACTTTTTATCTCCCTAATGCGCCCATTATACTGAGGGCCAACATTCTGTGACCTTAATCTAGAAAACAGACTGTTTTTACGAATTATCTTTTTAACTAAACAATATGTTTTCAATTGGTTATTACAGTCCTACGTCATTTAGGTACCTAAATACATCTAAAACTACTAACCCCTTGTTTTAGTGGGTGACGAATGAGGTAGTCAGGTGCATAGAACTGAACAACTTCTCCCAAGAAAAATAGGTCGAGATCTAAAATAGAAAATCAACTTTTCACTATCACTTTGTATGAAAAGTTCATTGTCCATTTTATAATTTCGACTCATGTTCTCTGGGGAAAGTTGTTCAGTTCTATACACCTTATGATCTCGTTGAATATACGCACTCCTTTTAAATTAATCCTGTATAGGTTTTTAGTGACGTCCAGTTCCAAATGCATTAACAAAAAAGTTTTCCAGAATTTGCAGTATTTAAGAGCAATTAGTAAGAACATACATCTTCTTTTTGACTATCACACATAAAACAAACTTTATTGAAAAAAAAAATGCTATTCCTTTGCCCAAAATTCTGCATTCAAATAAACCTGATAATTTTTATGAATACATTTAATATAGAAGTATGTAGATACAAGTAACGATTCTTCCTCACATCCTCCTAGAATGTAAGTACATAGTCTTGATACATACCACCATTATTTAAGTGTCCGGCGCGAAATGGATACCGACCTATGTGACCACGATCTTTCACAGTGGTTCCATTAGCTTAACAAATTGCCCGACACCAACTTATAACTTTATACGCAGTTATCGCTTCGTAAATTTATTACAGCAAGACATTATTATGGGCTTAATTTTCATTGTAGAGGCGCGTTATGTTAACCCGTTTAGAAAGGTATTATGTTAGTCCGTCGTAAACCATTTTTTTTTATATTTCATATCTTTTGTCTTCTGATTTGCTCCTGAAAATTATCATAAGAAACCAATATAAAGACTAACACCTAAAGATTCTCCAAATGAGGTCAAAGACACATTTTTCCCTTGATTCGCGTTTCAACTTACATTATCACTGAACCATGATGAATTCTAGCGACTGGTGCCAAATATGTCGTCCTGCGACCTCCGCATTTCAACTTAGGGGGTGGAAATGGCTAAAAATCGGCACTGCCACGGGTCGTGCTCGTACAGCATTAGCTGAGCCTTCTCCTTTTGCTTTTTTAAATGTTTACTGTTTATTTTGTAGTAATAAATGTCTTTTTGTTTTATTTATTTAGGACACTGGACGCAACATACTTCATTATGCTACACTATTACCACAGTCTTTACATCATACAGTCGTTCGACGAAGACGTCTAGACAGGGCAATCGTGCGGGGTGCGAGGGGCGAGACGGGGGAAGGGCGCTCCCGAGCTGCATACATTACCGTGTTAGCAGCTCGGGAGCAAACTTTCAGGGCTATCTGGTGTTAGTTTAGTTCTTTTTGTTTTAATAAATATAAAATAATTTTATTAAAATGGGTTCCAAGAAACCAAGGTGGCGCCGACGAAAATTTGCAACTTTTTCATCATGGGTGTCATTTTCATGGTACCCGAGGTCGCTAAAAACGATTACGGTGTCGAAATTAGAATCCAAGATGGCGCCGAGAAAAATATACATTTTTTTCATCATGGGTGTCATTTTCATGGTACCCGAGGTCGCTAAAAACGATTATGGGGTCGAAATTAGAACCCAAGATGGCGCCGAGGAAAAATTGCAAATTTTTCTTCATGGGTGTCATTTTCATGGTTCATGGGGTCGCTTAAAACGATTATGGTGTCGAAATTAGAATCCAAGATGGCGCCGAGAAAAATATAAATTTTTTTCATCATGGGTGTCATTTTCATGGTACCCGAGGTCGCTAAAACGATTATGGGGTCGAAATTAGAACCCAAGATGGCGCCGAGGAAAAATTGCAAATTTTTCTTCATGGGTGTCATTTTCATGGTTCATGGGGTCGCTTAAAACGATTATGGGGTCGAAATTAGAATCCAAGATGGCGCCGAGGAAAATTTGCTAAATTTTCGTCATTGGTGTCATTTTCATGGTTCCTGAGGTCGCTAAAAACGATTATGGGGTCGAAATTGGAATCCAAGATGGCGCCGAGAAAAATATACGTTTTTTTCATCATGGGTGTCATTTTAATGGTACCCGAGGTCGCTAAAAACGATTATGAGGTCGAAATTAGAACCCAAGATGGCGCCGAGAAAAATATGCATTTTTTTGTGATTTAAAGTCATTTTTAAGATTCGCGGAAATGTCTATCGCGCAAGAGTTCCTGATCCAAGATGGAGGACATTTCTCTAAATGAAATTACATGTGTTCGTCTCAATCTCAATCTAGAATGCAGCAATTGTATGTGAGACCATAGACGAAGCACATTTGCATAATAGTTACTGTTTTACAAATTGTGTATCTCGCTATTGTTAATTATTGTAACAATATTAATTTTTATTTATTTTAGATATACGTTTATTAAATAATAACTATTAAGTAATGTTGATCAAAAATAAATTAGATTTTTTTTATTGTATATATTTTTTTATTTATTTTAGATCAACATTATCTATACTTATAATATTATTAAATAATAATTATTAAATAATATTGATCAAAAATAAATTTAAATAAATATTGTTAACTTGAGACAACCCTGGCTGTTGCGACAATTTCTACACATTGTCGGCATTTACAAGGAGATCAAAGGCGTCGTCCTACTGTATGTTTTTATACTGTGCTATTACTATAATAGGTTAAAAATAAATACATAAATAAAGCTCGAAAAAGTTAATACCTCTGCCCTTAGGCTCGTTGTCAACAATTCTGAATTATAAGGAATGACCTCAAGGAGAGGTGGCTCCTCAATCAAGCGGCTTTCATTACCGTACCCTCTTCACGCTCGACACATTACAAGGACGGACAGCCCGGCATTTCTCAAACCATGTACTAATTAACAACTTGACATACACTATCAACTGGTACATATGGACTGAATTTGAAACTCTTTTTTTTTTTGTTTTTTGGGTTTCTGACCTGCCAGGGTTAATATTCAAAATTGACCATGATCGCAATAATTCTTTTTTGGATTTTTGTTTTACATAAACACCTGTCTTTTAAAATTTCGAATTCTTGGCAAAAACAATAGCGTTGTTTTAGAATAAGTATGATGTATCACATTCAACTTCTTTATTTAATACTTCTTACAGAAATGGAGGTTAAGAAAAGAAATAAGTCAAAATAAATTTTATTGATTAAGTTTCCAAATATTTATGGAAAAATTTCAATATACCTTTAAAATATTAGACTTTTTACTGAAAAATCATTAAGTCAAGCAAAAAATAAGGATTAAATAAGCAATAGGCTAAAAAAGACATTTGCAAGAACATTGTTAAAGTTTTTCTTAGTGAAGACGGCCGAAAATCCATAACAGTGTAACATGTTGAACAAAAAGGAATTATTCTTCGGATAACATTTATATTCCACTTCTCAAGCTATATTTCCGCATTCTAGCCATCTGTACTGCGTTACTCTGCCTCCTACTATGCAAAATGTGATGAGAATGTGACGACCTCTCAGACCGTGGTGTTGGAGCTCTTCGATCGTCATCATCAGGCAATTCTGGATCGCCTTCATCTTTGTCATCAACTTTTTTGGATCCTCCTGAACCACTTCCTGTAGATTCTCGGTGTCTCACCGGCTTTGTATCTCCACTGAAGCTCAGTATAAATTTCAACTCAGCGATCAATTCTTCTCTGAATGAGACCTGTAATATACATCATACTTGTATAAAATATTGCGATTCAAATATAGAAAGATCCAATTTTTTTCCTTGCCAGCTAGATACTTTAACAACATAATTGATCTTCTGTGTTAGTAAAATAACCACAATTTCTTTGAAATTTAGGCGGAATGCGATCTCTAGAACTCGAAAACAGGATCAGGTTGGAACTATACTTACCAGCAAAAATATAAACTATGAAGTATGACTTCAAGCTACTACATTTTGATGAGGGGCAGGGGTCACACTGGAGCATGCACTTCTGGTAAAATAAGAAAACACTATCAAACATAAAAATCCATATTTACATTGTCAACAATTGGCGTATATACGTCAATAGATTTGATATTGATAAAGGACAAAAATGATAAATCATGATTAACCTAAACAGCAAATGATTTTTATAAACTTAAAGGTATAACATATAGTATGAATTTGATGGGCAAAGAAATTGCCTTATATTTTATCTCTTAGAGCCTAATGAATGCGTTGGTCATTTGCTGATTATCTAAAGTCTGAAAATCTGGCAAAAGGGTTCACAACAATGACATCATTAACCTTCATTTTATGTGATATCATCCAGACATCAAAAAGCATTTCCATGAATGCGCAGACTACAGCCAAGCCGGAGCCAGCTGCGAGGACTATGAACACCCCACCAACGTTCGCCAACACTAGAGGTTGAGCTTCTCCACCACCAGCGTCATCATCCTAGCGAATAAAATGATTAAAAATGCCCTTAAAAGTAGGTAGGTACTTAATACCTACCTACACCTACACCTACCTACACCATTTGATTATCGTAGAAGCAAACATTTTGAAAAACATCCTGAAACACCATGATATTAATTCTTCCTTAATTAAAATTGTAATATGTGCGTAAATGATTTGCGGTCATAACTTTCATGTTACATAATTTTGATTACAGAATCACAGATGAGTCTGATGAACATTTGCTATCTACGAGTATGTTGAGACGTCTTAGATTTGAGCGGTTGGGGTAAATATTTACTAAAGCGCGCGGCGGGCAGTGGGCGGTGGGCGCTACTGAGCGCGCGGCGGGCAGCGCGGCGGGCTCGGCGCGGGTGCATGTCGGTCGGCTCGACGCCCGCGACGTGCGCGCCGCGCTGCGCCGGCTCAAACCAAAGCACTCTGTGGGACCGGACGGCATACCACCGTGCGTGGTTAGGGACTGCAAGTCGGTGTTTGAAAAGCCCTTATTGCATTTATTTAATTTATGTTTAGAAGAAGGTTACTATCCAGATGAATGGAAAATAAGCAGAGTAATACCAGTTCCGAAGGGAAGTAAGGGTTCCGAGGTGGATGGATACAGACCAGTGGCCGTATTGTCTACCTTCGCAAAGGTTTTTGAATCTGCATTACACAAATGTATCTACTCACAACTAAGGTCGCAATTGACTGACGCACAGCATAGATTTCTGCCGGGTAGGAGTACGGGGAGTAACCTGCTGTCCTTCGTGAACTATGTGACACCTGTTGTGGATGCGGGGGGGCAGGTAGACGTCGCTTACTTCGATTTTAAAAAGGCATTTGATGTCGTGGATAATGACGTGCTCTTACAAAAGTTTGCGGCGATGGGATTCACGCCGCAATTATTAAAGTTTTTTGCAAGTTACCTGCCTGTTGATTCTGTAAGACGTCGTTCTAAAATTCGAATCTGAACCCGCCGTGAATTTCTTGATTGGCATTCTATAAACTCGGTTGATACACTAGCGCTACACTTGCGAGCGTGTCAGCGTGTTGAACTAAATTAACCGTGAGATTTAGACCCAAGTTCACCAACAGATGGTTAAATTTTAAACAAATGTTTAAACCATGAACGGCTGTTTAACAATATTTTGCTGTTCACCATTCTCTAACCATTGATTATGTACTGTAATCGAATGATTAGCTTAAACGATGTAGCCAACTCAGTTTAGCCATTGGTTTATGCTTCCTGACATGAAGTTTTTATTTTGTTATTCTCCCAGCAAGTGTAAGCTGTAACAAGTAAGCTATAACAAATAAATATATTTGATTTGAAGCTCTCAAGAGAACGTTTGCAGTGAGTACTAAGAGCATTAAACTCGTCAGCCAGATCCTTCCAACTTCTTGCTTTTTCGGCATTTGCTTTAGCGTCCGATTTTTTATTTTCTATTCTATCTCTGTACTTTATTACGAGTGCCGTAAGTACAGATTTCTCGCCACTGGTGAAATTCAAAGTACGTTTACGCTCATCTTCCATATCACTAAAAAATTATAAATTGAGTTAGATGATTTGATCACAGAGTTTGACAATGAAAATTGATTAACGTGACCATTAAGACATTTAACATTCACAAAATAATGATAAACCATTCCAGCATTTGGTAATTTTGGACTCACTCATTCAAAACAGTTTGGTTAGCAAACCGTTGGTTAGAAATAAATGGTGAACTCTAAAAAAAAACGCGGTTGGATTGAACATCGGTTTAATGCTAACAGAACGGTTACGTAATCAATGATTATGATGTAGTTAGAAAACTCGGGCCTAAATATGAGATGACGTTTGAGTTCGCACTCGAAATTTGAAACTTATGCGAAGTGAGAGTGAACGTGAAGTGAACAGCGAAGTGAGATGCGAGTTGTTGATTGACATTTTACAGAATTGACGTGCTGGGCGAGCGTAGACAGTATGTAGAATATGCGGGACACGAATCCAAAACGTACTTTACGTTTTCCGGTGTTAGTCAGGGTAGCAATCTGGGTCCTCTGGAGTTCTTGTTGATGATTAATGACCTACCAAATGTGATCAAGGACGCTAAGTGTCTGCTTTTTGCAGACGACTTAAAAATCTTCATGTCCGTGGTGAATTCAACTGATAGTGAGCGACTTCAGGAGGACATCAATAGAGTAGTTCAATGGAGTCAATATAATAAACTGCTATTTAATGTCGACAAGTGCTGCGTGATGAGCTACGGTCGAGTTCGCACGCCCTTGTGCTATCAGTATGAAGTGGACGGTACGGTGCTATCGCGGGTGACACGAGTTAGGGATTTAGGAGTCGAGATGGTAAGTGAGTTAACGTATCGTAAGCACATTGTCAATGTATGTAAAAAAGCTTTTAGGAATTTAGGATTTATCTTGCGTCAATGCAAAGATTTTAATAACACAAACGCGGTCAAAATATTATATAATGCACTGGTCCGTAGTCACCTTGAAACAAACTCTTTAATTTGGAATCCACACGAGAGTAAATATATTTTAATGATAGAAAAAATTCAAAATAAATTTACAAGATTTTTATATTTTAAACAATTTGGGATTTATCCATTTTACCCGTTAATGTACCCGAGCTTATTCGTAATAGGTATGGTGGGATATTGTACGCTAGCAGTGAGAAGGGATGTAACCCTAGCGAAATATATTTTTCGAGTTGTGCGGGGGCAGGTGCACCACCCCGACGTGCTGGCGGAGCTGCGTCTGTGCGCGCCGAACCAGTGCGTGGGTGCTCGCAGGCGCCCGCCGATGTTCAACGCTGCCGTAGCCAGGACAAACCTACTTAAGTTTGCCCCCTTGTCACGAGCAATAACTTTAGTTAATAAGTTAAATGATGAAAATATTGACATATTTTTACTTAGCCTTCCGCAATTCACAGAAAGGGCACAGAAACATATAGAAAGTAAATTTTGAAATGTTTACTTAAGTTTATTTGTATATGTTTGGTTTAGTTTATATAGAGTTTATATTTTAATGTAGGTACTTATCTTGTTTTATTTTATAACATCGCTTTGGAGTTTCTGTTATGGTGTTGTAAAGACAAATAAATAAATAAATAAATAAATAAAGTTACCATTGGTAATTATAGATTTAAATGTAAAACGTACCGTGCAGGCACCTCCACCTCTTTTTTCTTTCCACCATTTGTCTTTCATTCTTGTTAGTTTACCTTCCTCTTGCAGTTGTAATATAGACTCGCTCATTGGTTGACGATAAGGTGAGTCTACAGAAACACATCCACTCATTATTAATGTACAGCATTGATGCAGAAACAACCCTAGATATACACTGTCTTCAATAACACCTACCTAGTGTTACAGGACACACAGTATTTTTTTTCCAAAGGTCTCAAATATTAAATTTAACAATATCATGCATACTTATTATTTGCGTTGTTACTGAAATGCCAATTTTAGCAGTTATTTTTAGTTGATTTTTTAGTGACTGTGCTGTTGGTGTGTTTATTATTTTAAATAATTAAGCGATGACAGTTTTAAAACGAACATATTTTGTCCCAAATTCAACCTTAGTCGTATGTATATAATTAGAAAGTTCTTGGGTATTACGATATAAAGGTCATTTTTTTAATGACATATGAAATCACTGCATTTTTGTGGTCATGAGGATGGATTTGAGTCACTGACTAATAAATTGAATTGGGTTTTTTCGATGTCAATGGTGCACAAGTCTTGAACACATCGATTTCCTTTCATTGATTATATTGTTTATAAATTTATACATCGAGACTAAAAAGAATGGCTGCACTGCAATGCAATATATTCACGTTGTTATAAAATGTTCTTAGAATTGTATTTCACTCCGGGGCTCCTCTCGCCTCGGACGAAGCGTTGTGTCGGGTATACAATAAATCACTTTCAAAGGACTCGCAGAACGATATCTTACTTTTTTTCATAGCAATGCCGTACCCCTTGCTATCCAACAAACCACCCACTTGTGCAACGTCGCAATTTCTTTCAACCATGTACTCGATTGATGTTGACTCCATCAGAAATGCGTAATTTTCGTTATCGGATTTAACTCTACAAGTAATTAAATTATTAGAATTATGACATAGAAAAGTATTGTCAGTGAAATTATAATTATATTATTTATTCACCTATGTAGCCCCTCGTCATTAGTAGCTGTTTGATGCTCGGGGTGGTCTTCCATATATTTGTACATTTTTTGATAGAGTAAATTGTCAGATTCCTTTAAATAAACACATTCAATTAGTTCGATTAGAAATAAAATTTAAAAAGCGTTTCTTTACGTATACTGTATACCCTTAAAAGATTTTCTTCGATGGTCAACTTATTATGCATAGAGCATTTATTACCTTGAAGAAACTAAAGGTGGCGCCTCCTTTCTTAGCTCCGTAAGTTATTCCGTACGGGTTGTTTGCCAGATCGTTTACACTTTTAATGGCATAAAATTTCGATTCAACCGTGAGGAACGCAGCTAGATTAGCGGTGTAGGACGATACCATGATTAAAGTGAAGAACCACCACATACTGCCTGCCATACGGGTTGATACAGCACTGAAAATTAAACCATTGCTATAAAATATATGTATGTTAACTAAAATTAAAAATAAAATAAAATTTATATTTACATTGGTGCAATTTCCGATCCTTGAGTAAGCACACTTCCTAGTGTAAACCAAAATGAGTTTGCTAAAGTAAATTGGTTATCCAATGTTTCTGGTTCCTCTATGCAGGGGTAGGGGTTTTGCCATTCCTCAGGTGCTAATCTACCCAAAATAAATAAAAGAACAGAAACACTAACAAATGCTCCGGCAAGCCAACCCCAAACCTAGAACATAAACGTAAACGAAATGCTTAAGTCAGGTCAGAGAAGTAGGTAAGTAATTACAATAAGGAGTATCATATTAAACTAAACAATAACTTACTCCCATAGAAAATGGTGAAATGAAGGAGAAAAGATCTGGTGGTTCCTTTGTCGGTTTTTTATATAAAATAGTTATACCTAAGTTCATAAACGGACTGGTGAAATCAACTGCTTTTTGTCGAGCTGCCGTTATTGTCAAGTCCGTTATAGCGAAATCGGCTCTCTGCAACATAGAAAGATTTTGGTACATTTATCAATAAATTCCTGGGTGAAATAATGTGGCTTTTTAGATATAACATTTAACTACTAAATACCAGATAAAAGATTATAACAAATTTTGTGAAATTGAACCAAAAGAAGACAAATGATAGTTACACCGTCCATTATTTTCTCCATCATTCCATTCCATTTGCCGGTCTTCGAATTATATGACCCGTATACACCATCTTCCTGAATGTCAAACGTGTAATTGAATTCGTTCATTTTTGCTAGCTCTTCAATGACTTCGATGCCAAAGCCTTCGTACCGGTCATTACCCTCAAGTTTTTTGGGCGATTCTTTTAACATGCCATACGGAGCGCTCTGCAAAATTTTTATTGTAATAAGTTAATGTTTACTATTATAATGTTCATAATAAGGGCTAGAAACGCAGTAGGTAAATACCAAAGCAGTTAGAACTATGAAATGTTTTCCTTTCATTGATTCACTTCCTTCTTGTTCTGCTTCGGGTACTTCAACTTTTGTTTCAACAAAACCATCTTCCAAAGTCCATGTTCCAACCTATAAAGTTCAAAATGTTACAATATCTCAATTTCTACTTAAAAATATTCTATGCTATGTTTTATTAAGAAAATAATACCTTTTCTAAACCATAGCTCATGACTTCCAAAACATCTATTTCTACATCTGAACGAAATCCGTCTTCATCAAATTTTACGATTCCTGTTAATCCATCAATTTCCATCTGTAATTCCCAATCAATTTTATTTATTTTCAATCTATATTTCAATATATATTATATTTCATCATTTATTGAAGTTCTAGTTACTTGAATGTTTTAACTTACAGTTCTTATATAGTTAACGATGCTCGAACCGTAATTCCAGCTTTCCGCTCCATCACATGTGACATTAGAACCCTCTTCAAGTCCCATCGTATTTAACGTTGAAACAAATAAAGTGACTGCATCGTATAACAAAGCTAAATCTAGAGTTAAAGCATTTTCTGCAATCGCATTTTCGATGTTGTTTTCGGAGAGTTCAGCCACTTTCGCATTCACAGATGTGACGAAGTTTTGAATTACCTCTAAGCTGGGATCGAACATGCGAATTCCTGCTCAAGAAAAATAATGTCTTCACTGTAACATGTCAACATGTTTATCACTCAAAGTATGAAAAGTAAATGAGCAACTTTGAGTATCAAACTATCAGACAGATTTTCGTTATCTAGAATTTTTCGTTACCTGTTATGGTAGAACCGCCATGTTTGTACGGATCTATGTCTATTGTCTGGAAATCAGGATTCATTATAATGTAACTGTGATCATCTGACATTATCCCAACTTGTTGAGCTTGTTGTAGAACCAATGGTAAGGTATCTTTGCCACAGTTTATTAAATAGTTAACGGATCCCGATAGCTTTATAAATTTTAATTGATTCCTAAAAAGAAAGCAAAAATAAAAGTTTTTAAGTATTCTTATGTAAGATTTAAATTTATTTGTTTTAGTACCTGCCTAAAATCATCGCCCTCGGGTAGTTGCACAATATTCATTAATATTTTTTGTCCCGTATCCAAGTCTTGCATTGAAAGGATGTTGTCCAAAAATGGTAAAAGTTCGGCGCCTTCGTATATAATAGTAAACTCTGTCCAACCTTTCAATTCTATAAGATCGGCGAAAATCTGACGTAAAGACCATTAAGATGATATTAGAAGTCATCATTAATTCAGATGTACCACACAGGCAAAGAATACTTAGGCTTAAAAATTTGTTTATCTGTTTTATATTTAAACGTACCTGAGAATAAGCAAGGTGATGTGGAAATAAATTAACAACAGACCAATTTCTATTTTGTGTTTCTACAGGTTCCGTGATTATGTGAGGTATTTCAAGAAAATCAGCCATTGACTGAATATGCTGCAGCGAACCTTTTTTAGACGGACCCACTATTCCAAAAACATTACTCTGAAAAATAAGATATTCATTAAAGAAACCGTCTCTTTTTCTGCATAGTTTACTTTAACACATAAACATTACCTCTAAAAGCGTGCACATCGCATTTTCTGCTTCTAATATGTCACCAGGAGGTGTCCGTACGACACTTGCTACAAATGGATTTTCTGCATCATCGGATGCCGCGGTAAGTGCAATGTTGAAAGCGGCTTCTAATAAAAATGTGCCGTCGTCGAAAATGGCACCTAAGTCGGTAATAAAACATTTTATATTCATATGTGCAGACAACATAAAAATAAAGGGTAAATAAAAACAAAGAACCTACGAACAACCTTTTAATACATGGAGTTGTACTAAAAAAGGTTTTACTCGATATAATAAAACCATTAGCTTTTAACATAATAATATACTCACGTACCTAGAGTTCTATCTCCTTGGGCATGAAGTAAACAAAAAGTTGTTGTAATCCATTTCAGTAAAAAGTTTGTTGTATGCATAATTAAACACCAAACAACACATCGAGTTCTTCCTGCTATTAACTTGTATACAATCCACTTTTGTGACACTAAATCTCTTCAACATACGAAGCTACTTGACCTAAATGTCTGTGGGAACGGATGCCCTAACTATAATTGTTTCGAATGCTATTCTACTGGCTCTAATATCTAAACTGCACGGCTAAAATTAGCGACGCTCTCAATTTGAACGTATTAACTCTGTATAATAATCCACGTGTTACATGTAGTTTAATCAGATTATTAGAAATTTAAAGAAATGTAGAAAACCTTGTTACTATAACCTACTTACCTAACGCGAGTAAATAATGTTATTTTTTATATTTCTTTTTTTCAAATAAATGTATTTTGAAATATGATGAAAAATAAAAATGCAAATTAAAACAATACAAAACGTGCATGTTAAATAAAAAAATAGATTGAACTATTTTAGACAGGTGTAAGGAGCAGGCATGTAGCATTCACTTTTAAAAATATCACAAACTTTTTGCTGCGACCTCTTGCGTCAACTGTATAACTTCTGCAGTACACTCTTGGCTCAACGATTCTAGGTTGGAATACTCCCGAACTTTTTAAGGGACGCAATTCTTCAGCACTTTCACACTTTGATACTAGATGGCGCTAGATAGTACAAATGATGGATGAATCTGAGAAAAATATTTTTCTATGTCTTGTTTCAAAAATCGGGTGGCTTTTCAATAGAGTCAAAAGTTCATGTCAAAGCTTAATTAAATTATTTGGACTACTTTCGATGTTTATTGTAATGCAAATCCTGATTGTGTCTGCTATTTTGAACTGCTAAGTAGGTACACATAATTATTCGATGAAAAGAAATATGGTTTTATTAGATCCCTCCGATGTGTAAGTCGTCGTGGTGGCCTACAATTCAAGACCGGATTCATATGCACATGATTGCAGGTTCGAACCCAAGCAAGTACCAACTTATGAGACTTTTTCTAAGTTTTAACTACTTTCTTAATTATTTCAAGACACCATTGATAAACGGTGAAGGAAAACAATACATCGAAGGAATCCAGAATTCCGCAAAATTGGAATCTGCAATCGCCAACTCGCAATGACAAAGCGAGGTGAGTGAAGAGACAAAGAATAACTCTAACCGAAATCTTCGTCAAAAATTTAGTATGACTTTCCAATTTTCATCAGCTTTATGAAACAGACAACTACCTATTGCTTTTACCATTGCATAAAATGTGGTCCAATGATACATTCATATAATAAAAAAATAATTAAGAAGGTTAGTAAGAGCTGAAAGTGCTTAAACCAAATATATGTATGGTTCCATAATTATCACGTAAATAGTAGGTACAGTACCTACCAGGAATAGGAGACCTACCAGGACACCAGTAATTAGTGCAGTGTCACAGTATTTCAGCAAAACAAAGCTCTCCTGGCGCGGCCAAATTAGAATGGCATCGTAAACTTTGAGGTAGCGGGTTTTGTTGCTAACCGCTTAACCGCGTTTGCTCTAAGCCCGATATTGATAAAATCGAGGTGAATTCTAGATGTAGCGAACCAATTTACTTTACAAATTGTATAAGTACTTTTGTTTACCATTTAGTTCGGCGAACTATTTTGTGTTACCATGCAATATCATACTTTATTTTATGTACCGACCTTGTCTACAAATATTATAACGCTGGAGAGATTGTTTGTTTGTTTGAACGCGCTAATCTCAGGAACTACAAGTCGGATTCGAAAAATTATTTCACTGTTAGATAGCCTACTTATTTAGGGAAGGCAATTGGCAATAATTTGTCGGGATAACCAACGCCCACGCGGGTAGAGCTGCGATCCAAAAGCTAGTTTGTCATTAATTCAATGAAACGCCTTAATTGTAACATACAGCTTATTAATAAAAATAATCAGATTCAACTTTACCACTGGCATGCAGGTACTGTAGACTCTAACCAAGTAACATAGATATAACGAACCTTTACAATCTTAATTTCTATTTGCATTGAAGCCTTAAAATAGGTACCCAGTTATGTAAAATGACTTAAGCGCTGTCGGTACTAAATCCTGGATTAAGGAGTTATGGAGGAGAAGAGGGAATTTTTAAATTGAGCTTTTTTTAAAGTCTACTAATTGCTGCGGTGGTAAAATGACTAGACTTAAGCCATTTGTAATTGCATTTTGATACCAGGAAATACTTGTTCCCTTTTAGAAAGCAGTGTGTATCTAACAATATCTATATCATTCTTAAATTCTGAGCGTGATAATTGAAGTAGCTATCCTACCTACAAACCTATCATTATTACACCTATAGGTACTATTGAAATAACCAAACAATAAAATAAACGACCAATTTTTTACTAACAGTATTCTCAGTAGGTACCTATAGTAGGAAAGGCTGTACTTCTACGTCATGATAAAAAACTACATAACCGTTACCATTTATATGCATTTTAATAATTATTTCGGACAGAAGAAACTCCGCTTGTTACCTACCTTATTAGACTACCACTAAATTAGTACGGAGAGCTTAACATTCTAGAGCACCTCCATCTAAAGTTATTTTAATAAGCAAGACGAACTTAAGCTTGTAATTAATTTCACTCAACATGAGTTTGTGTCTACAAAATTTCATTAATAAATAACAATGTACCTACCTAATTCAAAATCTTGCAGTTTTGTGTGTTTAAAACGAAACGGACAGAAAATAATTTTATTCCTTCGTAAGTGAATCTGGAACGCAATTAAAACCATAATACATAAAGATACAAACTACCTACTGAAAATAATGTTAGCAATGAAAAAATATTCATAAAATGGAACGTTAAAGTATTTACAGTCAATGTTATGTAGGTACAAATGAAAATACACAACCTTAGACATATTATTAACAATTATACATAACCTTAAACATATAAAAGAAGTATCCAGCGATCAGTGAACCGTGTACCAAACAAATTTCTCATAAAACGCTTCGCATGAAAAATTAAAACAATGTAATATCGAACCTTTTTGTATAAATCAAAAGGGTAAGTAAGGTCAACTGAAAGTCACGGCAGATGTTGTCCTGGTTTACATAGAAATACCTCTGGGCGGATCGTTTGAACCCAAATATATCAGATGTTTAGCATAAATTGTGACGGAAATAAAAACAAGAAGCTTCAACAGATGGGAACGACCTACATGTCAAGTGATTCCATTTCGACCGGGGTTGAATGTTCGTAGCATCCATTTAGTTGGAACCTACAACGCAAAATAGTTTCCACATCTATTTGTTTTCGAATCAACATTTATCTTACAAACACCAAACCACGTAGCTTAAAACCGTAGAAAGGCTTGGCTACTGACTTGACTTCTGACTACTAGATAACGAATCATGACTTGCTAACGTATGATTTTTAATTTTTATCCCATAAAGTATTTTACTTGAATAGTCTGAACCTAAATTACTGCTAAGCAAAGCCCTCTTCAAGTATGCAAAACAAACGAGAAATGAACACCGCCTTAACTTAATATGAGCAATTTTGTTGCCAAATAAAATTATTTACACATACACGAGGCGCGGAAGGAAATTATATGAATGTTAGGAATTGCCAGTTCCATCCAAATATAGTAAGTACTCGCAATCCAATAAGTCTATTCATAAATTAAGCTTATGTCTGAGATTCTGTTTGATATACGTTCATATTTGTATACTAGTCAGTTAGCGAAATGGCTAAATGCTCGTCATGTATTTAATATTTGTACTTATGTTCGTAGATGTAGTAGTATATATAGTAGTAGACACACTGTGTCTACGTTTCTATGTAAACTTTTCCAGTCCTGGTCTGCTGGAAGAAATTTCTACAGAAATAAGCAGTACCCTTGTACCTATATTTTCTTTTGTATTTACCCTCTGTTGTGTGTGTGTACATAAATAATAAATAAATAAATGAATGTATCAAATTCTGCAGATGCGTGATGAACTTAACAGGTTTTCGAATTCGTTTTCCTTTATTATGATGATATTGATATTTTCCATAACCATGGATGAAGATAACAATATTCCAATCAACACGGCTGTATAGCCCGAAAAGCCTCCGGTCAACATAATGTGTCCACAACATTGTTGTACTGTCGTAACCACGACCCACGACTATATTACAATATTAAAATTAAATTTATATTGTACAACTCATAATATAACTGTATACTTTAAAGACCAGCCTGTATACAATGTTATTGGTGCATTGCTATCGTTTAAAAATGACGAAAATTTACTACTTTTTCGTTTGTTAAATAAAAATGTTCAAATTTAAATAAACCCTTTAAGGAACACCTGTTTACGGAACAACAACTTTTACACACAAATACTAATACAATGTCCTTTCCTTTTTTACATTAATGCTTGTTGTTTACGTTTTTTAACCGATACATTTGGTCATAGTTCTGGTTCCTAAAACGATATATAAAACTAGGAAAATTAAAAAAAAACGTTAGCCTCTTGAAACGCTCAACAAAAGTGATAACTTCAACAAATCTAAGTAGAACTACTGCTACTGCTACCGTATGCGTGAGTAAACGGGAAGCCAGAAAAAGCGCCGTGACAAGTTACCCTCCCCTAAGAAAATATCACTTCAAAAAAATAAGATAAACTTCTAACACAAAATTGTAGACAAAAACAATTATTGATTTATCTAATGATCACCGATTCAATAACAAGCTGAACTTGGTAATTGCACTGCATTGTATTGAGATACTGCTATCGAGTACACTGATAGACTAAATTAAAGAAATAAAAAAAAGCTTGTGAACTCTTGCGAATCACTGTTATTTGGCGGTTGAAGTTTTCCCTGATAAGCTGATCGGTAGTAAATAGTTCATCAAAACTGAAATTTACTATAGCATAGCATACATTTTTCACTTTCTAAAAGTTTATTACGTGTTATTAAAAAGTCAGTATTAAATGTTAGTGTGACATGAGTAAAATATATTATTATTTACGTTACGAAAATTAACACACTAATGTTATAAAGTAAAGTTTGTTTGAGTGAATGCTTTTACCTCTACACGCTCAAACGGGTGAACTAATTTGATAAAATTTGGTACGGAATCTGATACGCTGTATTAAATAATCTACTTTTAGTCCAGGAAACAATTAGCTAAGTATCTGACAAACCCCAGGTAGCACCGTGGGGTACAACAAGTTTATTCATAAAGGTCTGTATCTAGTATATACCTATCTATAGTCTATATCTGTAAAAGTATGCCTGATTGAAACGTGAAACGAGATCCTCGAGTTCGCGTTAATTCCCATTACCACACAAAACAAATAACTCTTGGCTGTTTGAATAGTAAAGGATAAAATATTTAACTCTACGACGTATATCTTTCCTAGTATCCCCGAGGTGGCCATTAAAATGAATAATTCGAATACGTGTATGTATACCCATTTTACATAGGTATATGTAGCTTGTATTAAATGTACTATTGTACGTACAATGCACCTATTCGCACACACGGTTCACTCTTTTCGGAGCCTACATTTTAAGTAATAAAATATGGTTCCTTAGGGATGATACACATATTAGATAAAAAACTGTAATTTATCGGTTGGTAAATGTTATTTATGTATTTGGCTTTAGATTAAAACATTTTATCCAATGTATTTCAAAATTATTACAACAATAATTTATACAAAGTCCATCTATTAACTTTTCATTTCGGCCTAGGCTCACTTTTCATTTTATGTTTTTGTTTCATTTTCGACTTAGTTGATTGGATATAACGCCGGGCTTGACTAAAATAAAGCAAAAAATACGGGTTACGCGTATTTGGCCCCTTAACACGACGAGTCAATAAGAATGAATGAAAAACCAGAGATGAAGACTGTATTAAAATTTTAGCAATATCACTAATTCCAAGTCGACGGTATCTTTTTTTTTTCCTTTTTGCAACATTTTTGGGACTTTTATTTAGGCGCATTATCCACTTTCTGATTCGGTTCATATCAGACTGAAACATTTCAAAGCTTGACTGAGCTAAGCTAGTCTTTAACAATAAAAAAGGACACAATCTTGAAACAATATAAACCAAAGAATAAAGCAGGTTTCCTTGAAAATATCTCATTTTTTATTCATTGTAATCTTAGTCGGGCGTCCCAAAATGCTTCTACCTTTATCCAACGTTATTGCTAAACACAATGCTCGGATAATGGATTCCCGTGGGCTTCTTTTGATTTCTATATTCTTTCATTCATTGTTATGATCTTCCTGTCATGTTCGCATTACGTTGTGTGTAAATAAATGAAAATCTCACACGCATGTATAAAAATAAGTCGGTAGATTCTATACTTATTTGGTTAGATTTTTTCAAAACACTGTTTGGTAAATGTGCTAGACGCAACTTTTCGTTAATGATCACGTTAATTTGTTTCAATAATTTTTTTTTTTTAAGTTTTATAATTTCGTCATTGTATCGCCTGCCTTAAATGAATTCGTAAGACGATTTATAATTATTCAATATTAAATCGATTTACCATTTATTTAGTTTTTATTTTAATTTAATTTTTAGGAAAATAAACAGTCACACATTATATTTAAACACTTACTTATAAACTATCACACTAGAATGAGTAGGTAAATGCCAACCAACAACATTTTCCATATAATGAAAACAAACTAATTAAAATCATCATGCAATAGCTTTCTAAGTACAGGTTAAATCAAATTTTTTTTTATCTGCTTTGTACTTCTATAAAAATAATTATATTTATTTCCCTTTTTACTATACCTAAGATAGGTAAACTAAACCTACGCATAAAATACCTACAAAGTAACAGTGTCTTACGAAATACATGTTAGATTCCAACCTTTAATGTTTAAACTCTTTTTAACAAAACTTTACATTTCCGCAAACGATAAATTAAGCGTCTTTGTTGCCAGTTGTTTTAAGAATTTCCTCAGTTGTTTAACTCAAAGTATTTAAATTTTCTCGAGAGTGCCTTTGGGTGCCATTGCAGAAATATTCGGCGGGGCAGCTGTGATCTTGGTTCCATACAACTAGCTACTAAAGCAAGTTTTGTCTCGTTGCAGTCTTATTGTACGTGACTGTTGAGTTTTGTAACATAAATAATATATTATTAAAGATTCGACATCTTTGCAGAACCACAATGTCGCACATGCGAAATGTCGCATATGAGTTTGCATTTGTGTCGGCATCCTAACAAAAATCTTTTTTTTTTCATTTAAGTTGATGTATTTTCTCAAGAAAGAAAGGATTTCATTTTCCATTTCTATCTACATCGGATTTGTGCTGATTGATGGCTTTTGTCAGAGAATAAAAAAAAAGGATTTTAAAAAATCACTGTAAAAGTAACGAGAAAAGTTTTCCATTATTAATGAAGACAAGACAAAACACATTACAAAGTAATCCTTCCTCAAGTACTCTCGTAACTTAAAACATTGAAAGACCATTAAAACGGCGACTTATAAGACGTCCGTTTCATCTCACTTTTTTCACTGTAATGGATTGTTAAAGAGAAAAGTTCTTTTAGTATTTTAAATAAAGTTAAGACACTATCTACACCGACCTGTGCCGTCAAACATCGCATAGAAATACCGCTTAGTTGGCTTACTAATTCTTTACCGGTTGTTGGCTACCGGATCGTAAAAGGCTTTGGCTTTCAAATTAAAGTTGCCAATCTGGTTAATGGGGCTTAAGTGGTTCGCCGTTGTTCTATAGACCAGTGGATTTATATCAGGTATTCTGTTCTTTTTACAATTCGCCAAAAAAATTCACTGCTGACATACTTAGTGCATTTTAATAATTGCATTAACATGCAAATGCAAATGCGTGATGTAATCCGTTATTGTCTGTTCATACATAAAAAAACAATTCTATATAGACACCTAGTGTCACAGTGTCTGTTTTCAAACTCTATCCAAAAGGCTTAACCGATTTTTATGAAAAAATGTATGCACTATTGGTAGGTCTGAGAATAGGCCAAAGGCAATTTTTTATACCCCTAGTTGATAAACGTGGGCCCTCTCCAGTTATTTTTTTAATATGTCAGAACCGTCTGCTGGGTCAGATAGTAAACTTAATATGGTATGTAAAATGTGGACACACACAGGTTTTAGAACAACATAGAAAGTTTGGCTGGAACACTTCAATAATTCTTCAGTACAAAATCATTAGGTATACAACACAACTTGTATGAAGGTACCTATTCGTTTGTAAACCACACACATTAATATATTCTATAACACAGCAACCGCTTTCGATTTCTCCTCGTTAAATACACAACATACATTCACATCACTAACCAGTAACCGCCCCATTGAGAATTACGGTAAGCTTAGCATAACAAATGAAATTACAGCAAAATACGCCAAATGCAAATTCATATTTACGTCAACTTTTCACCACATGCTGATTTTTAATTGCCACAAAACACGGGTATGTTTTACAAATGAGAGAGTTTTATTTACTTTGTACAATAAATTCAAAGAAAAATTCTGTTTATGTTGACTCGGGGGAGATCGAGCGGTGTAGACATACAAGCTTGTTATTTATTCATTAGCGCCGAGCGAAACGCACCGTTGTTTCCGCCGTATGATATGAAATCTCATATTAACTTGTCTACTTTCAGAGACTCGACGAATTTATGTAACAAGGAAAATTGTCGCGACGCTGGCTTGATGTACGACTTGACTACGTTTCGTATGCATAAACTTTGTTTACTGTTACTGAGCGGGGCTCATCAGCTCATATGCTTATACATAAATATTCATAATTGAGCTTCTAGGTGTTTTGAAAGCCATGATACTTACGTTTCATTGCTAAGGTTAGCTTAAGTATTACTTACGTGATTAGCTACTTGATGGATACTTAGATAGTAGCATCTTTTCTTACAGCACTCTCACACTTACTCTTATGATCCATTCCTACTTGTCCATTTATTCCTACTTCAAATGAATGAGTCCACAATGCATGTAACTACCAATTATTGCATTGAAACAATGTTGACAGTAGGTAGATAGGCTGTATTTAGTAGGATAGGTATTTAGTTATCCAAGTACCTACCACAACTACAAAAGAACAACTATTTCGACCTCCATACATAATGTTCTCTTAAATACAGCCTGAGAAAGTTAGACGGGGGTCAAGCCTCCATTAATTAAACAGAAGGGTGGCTTAATACCCTCATCTTACAAGCCACCAGGGTGACCTCACCGGAACTTTGAAAAGGTCAACGTTACGCTTCCATCGAACTTATACATTATTGATCTTGTTGCTTTACTAACACTAATAGACCTTTAAAGAAGCAAACGAGGCCTCTAGGCCTTAATAAGCAGATCTTAACTTGTAATAAGCCGACCTAACTACCTACCTATTTGCTGCCTTGAAATTTAGATACCAATCTGCTTAATTTACATTTGATAATATTGTAGCTGTATAGAAACTAAGTGTTCTCTTACATTGTAAGTTTAATGTTAAATAAGTATCTATGTTCAGAATAAAATATGGATATTAAAGCTCAACTCTTAAAATGCGCATCGCCGAGTCTTACCTATTTTATATTCAGTTCCTGCAACTGCTGGCTGAAATAAATTACGTCATTATTTTTCTGCCACCATTTCTTGACTGAATTGTCTCATAAATCTAATGTATTAAACTATTATCCATTTTACTTTCAACTTAAAGCCTATCCCGCACAACTAGTAGGTATTTGGATGTTCTTATGAACACCTCCTTTTAACAAAATAAATCAATTTAGAACATAATTTTCGCATTCCTTATTTTAGATTATGTCGACGTGATCATTAGTGTTTCCTATCCAAATCACTAGCGGAAATTCATTCACGAATAAGTGCAAAGCAAACAGAGAAGGCAATCAAATTCAATTACAGTCCTCGACGGAAGAGCCTTCTGATTAAATATTGAGCTATCAGCTAATGGTAGCACAAATTCTGGGAATTATTGAAGCCACCTAACAGCTTCGTCCAATAGCTCGTCTTTGTGAAAGATATTCACTTTTAAGACCTAGACATACACTTTATTCTTCATATTTTTTAAATGTTTTTCCAGAAAATATCATATAAAAAACTGAACTAGGTAAATATAATACTATTCAATTTAAAACCTTAAATAAATGCATTAGTTTTTTGTAACTCTCGTGTAGAATATTATTTCTCTTTTTTTACATTTCATCTATCTTTAATATTGTGTGCCTAATTGTGCCAAACCGTGGAATAAAATAAATATTATTTATCAAAACGCTTAATTACGCAAACATTTCAAGAAATGTATCTTTTTCTTTCTACAAAAACATTACATAAACATTACATTACATTAAAAAAACATTCAAGCATTATTATTTATGTAACAAAATTTATGTAAGGTACACAAAAAACTACAAACAACATTAGATAACGAGATACAAAGCTACTAATTAAGTACTTCTTACTTCGTCATTAATAATAAGATAATATTATTGCCAACATTAAGCTCAAATACCTAAAAAATCGACGGCGTTTTGACTTTCAAATACTTTAAACAAAAATATTACTGCACCACGATTTTAATTAAAACACTGGAATACTTGATAGCATAAATTACTGGTACATATTTAATTGTTTCATGGACGTCGCGCTTCGTTCAGATTTTATAGGCACACACCACTTAACCAGAAATGTTTGTGCAAGTTTTACATAAATAATGAACTTTAAATTTAATTTATGAACATTTTGAAATAAAAATGAATCTAGCTATCTAGTAGATTGACATAGTTGATTATGGAAGGATGTATGCACATTAACAAAAATGATAAAGTGGATTCATTCTTAATCAGTTGTGATAGAAAAAAATTTGAATTACCATTATTACGAACTTTCTTTTCGTATGTACATTGTACAATGTGACAGCTACATTTGTTGAATACTAATTAGATGTAGAATAGCGCCAAAATTTTCATAGAATATTCAGTAATATATTGTGGCATTCTTCTTCTTTTCCCGTCAAAGGAATCGAATAAAATATTACCCTACCATTATTGGTAAATAACTCTACAGCTCTATTGTGGCATTAAAATCCAAGAAAAACAACTACCTCTAATATACACAAATTATTCGAAATCAAAATTTATCAAATTTGTCTACTAAGGCTTATTTGATCCCGAGCTTAACCAATGGCTAAATATGCTAAGTTCTAGTTTCAAATTTTGATGACAAGCGTTTCGTTTGTCTATCAAGGGGTCAAATAAGTCGAAGTGTTAATGTTAATTTGTTACAGTAAAATTGATGACTAAGCACGATCTACCAAAGTTTGAGACCATTAGTTAGCATATTTAAACACTGGTTAAGTTAACTGGGACCAAAAACCTGCCTAAGTAGCACTTTTTGAACGTCAACAAACTAGACAGTACCCTGAAACGCCCACCTATTAACGCTGTTTTAGGACTGAATGTATCGCTCTTTGTGAGAGACAAAAATATCAAATTATTTATGCTCTTTGAAAATAACGAACATAACTTTGTGTTTGAATTCGTGGAAATCTTTAATGGAAGAGATAAAACTGGTTTTGTAACATTACAAACAAAATACGAACTAATTGAAAATTTCAATATGATATCTGATGCAAAAGTAACTCTGTCTGCCTATATGTTACGCAATCGCGCCTAAACTGCAGAACCGATTTAAATGAAATTTGGTGCAGAGGCTAATTTTTGAGATAACCGACAACAAAGCGGGCGGAGTCTCGAACTACAGCTTGTCATAAATATTATAATACATACATAAGAAAACGAGCAAACGTAGGTCTACGTTACAATTAGAATTTTGGCCGTGTCTTAGGTAACAATTACAACTCAAAGTCAAAGTAAAATAAGTAACCAATTGAATGGAGATGTATTCACATAATAGTCTCGTTATTGAATTCCTGGCCGATCTAGATTATCTGTCCTAATGGTTCATTTCCATTTTGGATGCCAATAACAGTTACGAATGCTCTCAGGGCAACGAAGTTTAAGAGATAAAAGAACTTGAGTATATGCCATTTAATTTTATTTGGGGACAACATGTGTTATTTTTACATTTTTAGGTTTCTTTGAATGATAACAATTTGATTTACAATTAGTAGCTAATTTGCTTATTTTTTTTTAATTATCAGCTCAAAATCAATACAAATTTTAATGAATATATAAAATTATAAACGTTTGATGTTCTCGCCAAGAATTGTGAGCTCTGTTTTACGAATAAATTAACAAAAGCAAATAAAACTGTTTATCGAACAAATCAACTTAACAACAGCAATGTTTAGCACCTACTAAAAGTAATATTGATACAACACCACAAATCCTCAAAGCTCTAAAAGTTAGAGCAAAATAATAACGCGAAACATAGGCGCAGTGCGACTAACTTTAGTTACTGAGACAATAGAAACCACAGCGCAGTGTTCCGTTTACAAGTTACCACGTTATTAGATATACGTTGCAGAGATAATCTCTTGAAATTAACTATAAGTGGAGCTCATACGTGCATACAGAATGAAACACGATAAGATGTTACGCCAACATAATAAAAAAGTTTTAATAGCGTTCGTTGTGTCCCATGGGGATTTGGTTCTTTGCGGTATGATCGGCACTTACCAATTTTATAAAAATACTTTAAAACTTTTGCTTTCCTTTGCAACAAAGAAGTGCTCCGTAGAGTTTACTAGGAGGCTGTAGTTATAAACATAAAGATTTAGATTAAACGATTCCGGAATGTCAGTGCAGAAGTAATAGAATGCCTATCTATTAAACCAAAAAAAAATGATTGTTAGGTAGGTACTAGTTGTTTCCCGCAACTCCGCTCGCAGTCTCCATTTTTTTTTAATATTTAAAACCTATGTCACACGGGGATAGTGTAGCTTCCGAAGAAATTTTTCAAATCGTTTCATTAGATTCGGAGCCTATTCAATGCAAAAAAACAAACAATAAAATCTTTTTGTCTTTGAAATATTTGTATAGATCTACTTTAATTACTGAGTTCATGATGTATCAATAATACAAAAACGTTAACTAAATTTTCTAAAACTTCACAAAGCCTACTGAAAAATAAACTTAATATCTCTTTTTTATTGTGAAAATCAAGGAAACGTACAATGGTTTAGAAACTATTAATTCCTTTTATAAATGGGTACCCTATACATAATAAAACGCAAGAAACACGTATACTTTTCGATCGTTTTGCTTTGAAATACATTCAGCTTCTCGTAACTCTCTATATCTTTCTATAAATATAACTCCATACCCTGCCTGCATTGTAATGTAAAGGCTTGAAACTTTTGCTTACAAACTGTAGTTATATCAAAGAAAAATAAACAAATCTAGAACTCCTGCGGTATGAGGACAGAGTTTCGAAAAATTCGAAACGTTATTTGTGTATTATGTATACCTACCTGTTAGTTCGTTTACCAATTCCATATCCCACAAATTTAGGTATACATATATTTTTTGTTAAAAATACTATGAAAACCTAAAAGGGTAGTAGAAAGCCTTCCGAACGATGGGACGGTATACCATCAATCCAAGTCCAAGTGAATCCCATACAATCCCTTAGAACATTCTTCTTCATTTGAAAAGTGTCCCGAGCAAACTTTCTATTATCAAAGCCTAACACTTCTCCATCAGAGGCAGTAAAAAAAAATTCATTTTTAGTAGATTAATTCTAATACGATTGTTGACAGGCCTGTTGGTCTAGTGGTTAGAGACCCTGAATGCAAAGCCGGAGGTCGTGGGTTCGTTTCTCACCCAGGACAAATCTTTGTGTGATGAGCACGATCATTTTTTCCGTGTCTGGGTGTTATTTATCTATAATATGTGTGTATTTAGAAATATACAAGTATGTTTATCAGTTGTCTGGTTACCATAGTACAGGCTCTGACTAGTTTGGGATCAGATGGGCGTGTGTGAGCTGTCCCAAATATTTATCATTTATTATTAATAAATCTGCGTGATTGTGACACATATCTATATTATATAGCTATTTCTGCTGCTGTTTAGTTTTTTCAAAAGAATAAAATAAAACAGGAAAATGACAGATAAAATATAGATACGCTGTTTTCTTCCTGACACAAAGCAGGTAATCTAACACGCATGATTAATATGAAACGTGTGCAGGAAATTGATAAAATGCTGTGCGGTGTACGCTTTCTCAACTGGAATTTTCTTTTATCATTTGGAAATGAGCCAGAGTCGGATTGGTACTCAACTTATAAGTTTAGTGCCCTCACAGTGCTATTGAAAATACCCACTAAAAGCATACTTTTTAAGCTTTCCGATTAAATATCCATTAAGACACTACCGAAAATACTCGCGGTGTAGTTAGTGGATTTAAAACGAGATTGTCGCTTTTCGTGCAAAATGCGCTGTGCTTTTCAGACTAAAATAATGTTAAATGTAGACCGACCTGTTTTTATTTGTTTTTTAGGCCATTATATTGAATGACCTTTATTATATTTATGTAGGTAGTATTTTAACACCACAATTGATGTAATAAGTAGTTATTGTATTATAATTTCATTCATTTTTTTGCGATATCTATTTTCAAGGCACTAAAGAAATAGAGTGAACGGGTTATAGCAAATTTACCATCGATATCAATTTTTTATCGAAACAACTAGGTACAGTAAATTGAAATGAACTGCCACGTAAATGCGACGAGTTGTAAAGAGAAACAATTTCACAACCGATTCAAACACCGAAAAAGAATTTTGTTTTAAGTCATTATTTTCTTACGTAATGACCTTCCGACCTTTCCATTAAAAGTGTTCTGCACAAAAACGTCGACAAGTTTTCGCTTTTATAAGAAAATCTAATAATAAAACCCTTATAAATTCGTCACGCCGTAACCGTATAATCTGTTTTTGACTCCTAATAAACTTCGCAAGCTTTGTCCACTTTCAGGATTTTTTATGTTTTTAGTGCGAAACTCGTAGGTAATGTTATCGAAATTGGCCGAGGTCCAACATTGAAATGACAGCGACACGACCTGTGTCCATCGCGCTTTATAAATCCTGCTTCTTTGAAATCTATTCTAAGTCTGCTTCCCTATAAAGCTTTTTCCTAAGGGTTTCATCGATAAAAGAGATATAAATCTGCTGTTATTCGAAGATACTCGATATGCTGTAAACGTTTATATTTACAGGGCCTAAAGAACACGAAAAAAATATTGTGACATTATTTGAAGCCGAAATATACTCATACATAATTCATAAATAGCTAAATATTGGCGGTTATATAAAAGGAATGTTATGAAATGTATGAATTTAATCCAAGAAGCATTTAAAAATATTTAACTTAAAAAGATTTTTCAATTCATCAACTTTCTGTTTACTATTAATAATAATAACTTTATTTCAGGCAACTTGGGCCCATACAAATACAATAAATCAAAAGTTTGATTCGATTTAAAAAAACATGTAAATGCCACCACGCGAGTCTTCAAAAATGAATACTACAAAAACATAAATTGAATGTTTATCATCTGATGTTTTAACAATCGTGTAACCGTAGCAATTCATTGTAAAATGCGGAAAATGTTTTATATTTACATGATACTAGCTGTTCCCCGCTGCTCCGCCCGCGGTCTCAATTTTTTTTTATATTTGTGAGGTAAGCTATCCTATCTTTCAAGTTGGATCAAACTGCACACGGTGTGCAAATTTGATTAAAATCGGTTCAGTAGTTTCGGAGTTCATCCCGGACAAACATCGTGACACTGGAATTATTATAAAAGATAATTAAATGGTGTTTTATTAGTTCCGGATCATTTCCTGAACTGTAGCAGGCATTAGATTTCTGTGGTATTTGTGATAGCAAACCGTTTTAGTCTTGTACACAAACTTTTATTGTCTAGTGTCAAAGGGTGAAATAATCGCGGTGTGAATAATGAAAAGACAATTTGCGTTGACGATGCGAATCCTCGGCGTAAGTTCAACGGACGTTGGCGGGCTGCGTACCGTGCACGCTGGCTAGTCTGCCTCGGACCTGCATCTACAGTGTTTTTATTTCTACGGAATCAGCTTTCAAATAAAGGAAATAAATTACTATGTTCTTTTAATTGTGTTGTAGCTTACTGATATATACCGCATTATAAAAAAAATGTCATGGTGGCCTAGCGGTTCAATGAACGGATTCGCATGCACATGGTTGCAGGTTCGAACCCAGGCAAGTACCAATGTGATTTTTTCAAAGTTATATGTAATTATTCTAAGACACTATTGACAAACGGTGAAGGAAAACATCGTGAGGAAACCTGGATTCCAAACATTGGAATCTGAAATCGCCAACCCGCAATGAGCTAGCGTGGTGATCAATGCTCATTCCTTCTCTATATAGGAAGAGGCCTGTGCCCAGCAGTGGGAAGTTTATAGGCCGGTATTATAAAAAAAATAATTTCAGGCTTTTGCGTTACATTGCATCTTAGTATATTTGCTTTGCAAACTGTCTTTATTCACTGAGTATTATTTACTTAAATATTTCAACATAAATCAACAACATTTATTAAAAATAATCGTAATAATTTAGCCGTAGTAAATTATCTGCGTGGATGGGTGACTAGTAGCAGGGTGTCGGCACGCAGGCGCGGTGAGGCTTCTGCGCTCCTGCCCGCGGCCGTCAGCTCGACGACGCCACGGGCGCGGGCGGACGCCGGACGCTCTACCGGTCCATATACACACATGTCTCGATTCTCCTCTCGAATACAAATCGATACCTATTCGATTAATAAAACCGAATAACGTGCCAAACGAAAATTTTAATCAAAAAGCAACTATTAACGGTCCTTGCGTACATTTACATACAGCTGCGCTAATTACAACGTGAAAATGTATTCTGTGATTGGTGTTAGTGAATGGTTAGTGTGTATTCGTGTAGTAGTAAATTAATTGGTGACGATGTGTACATAACACAGGTGTTCCGAGTGTGAGTGACATTGAGCAGTTTACAGGTACGTACCATAGAGTAATTAAATTGACATCGTTTAATTATACACAATAGAACCAAGCTACATTTTTTCATTCATAAATATCTGGCTTCATTTTCAAAATAGTTCTTTACTTTTAGCAAAACCCTCTAAGGTTATCGAAATATTCAAGATAAGTAAACAACAGAGGTTGTAACAAATACAACCAATTATTATTTATATGAGTAGCATTTTCCATTTTCGTTGTAACATTCCGCTGAAATTCTTGGATAAATAATTGTGTATTTGTTGTACGTAAGTGGCACGTTTCCGTACACTCGTCACTTACGAAAGCATTTTGTATCATGCCCCTTAAATAGCCTGAAATCTGATAAAGCCTGTTTTTGTGTCAAGATGAAACGTCCTGACGTCGCGTTTGCAAATGATTTCATGGTAATGAAGCTAAATAGAACGCTCCTTTGTGTCCTTTATGTAATAGAAACCACAAATAGCATTTCATTCATAATTTCTTTATGAAATATACGGTACATTTTCACTGAATTGAAATAAGTATTATTTTCTTAAGGCAGGTTTTTCATGATGTTATTCAAAATTAAATATTACTGCTGTATAATTTCATTATGAGGTCAGCTTAATGTTCTGTAAGAGGTGGAGATTATCATCAGTAAAGTCCATTTTCGGTCTCATAACAAATGATAATTACCGCAGCGTTGTTACACATGTATTCAGTTTTTCAGTACATTATGTATGTTGAAATGAGATAGTGGTTGTAACACAGACTAGTGAATGTATACAGAAGTATTAAGAATTAATTTGTGTAACAAAAAGAGATGATCTTCATTCCCCACTCTATTGTTAGTCTGTTGTCGAGATGTCTCAATGTGATCAATATAATGTGATGTGATATAATGTGATGTGATCAATAGTACTGAAGACCCTCGCTAATCTGAGTCTTGGAAGCGTAATTAACACACAATACAACATGGTTTTAATAACCATTGTTGTTTTAAACCATTTATGTTACACAATATTTCAATGGTTCAGCTTAAGCTTAGTATTCTAAAGTCAAATACACTAATAACAATGCTGAACTTCTAATTAATTTAACAAAAGAGAAAATGGGTACCTACACAAGGTTTTTATCCACTTATTATATTTCATATTATGAAAATTATATTATTTTTACGATTCATCAATATGAATACAATCAACTCAACTTATCGCGGTCCCCTACTGAACATAGGCCTCTCCCAAGATGTGCCACAACACCCAGTCCTCCGCCTTTGCATACAGTCCGACCCAGCTATCCTTTTCACGTCATCGGTCCAATTGGCCGGGGGGCATCTTACACTACGTCTACCGATTCACAGTCTCAACTCAAAGACTCTTCTTCTCCAACGGCCATCAGTTCTTCGACAGACAATATGACTGCCACTTCAGCTTCATAAATCTGTAAGCTATGTCGGTCACTCCGTTTCTTCTCTGGATAATCTCGTTTCTGATCTTCTCCTTTGAAGAAACTCCGAGCTCACTGAGCGATTTTAGTTCGTGGACTAACCCTACTGTCAGCATCATCGTGAATACAAAGCAGCTTATCAATCAAATAATAAACATGAGATCCAAACATTTTGTCTACCTACTGAGTATGTGAGGGGCTTCTTCCGAATGGATACCAAAATCCGATGCCATTTGCAGATTTCGTTCAAAAATAAATCTCAATTCTTAAACGAGTTTGATTGCCGGGTTTAAAAAATGAGTGCTACTATGGATATTGGCTAAGTTAAAGGGTCGAGGTAATCTCAAACGAGTTGAAATGACCGATCCAATACAGTCATTATTGTTTCTCTTTTCTTTCAGAATCTTTAAAGTTAAAAAGGGTTTTTATAATTAAAAGTTTTTGGGATGTTTCGTCTTTGAATAACTGTAACTAACATGTCTAAATAAGCAGGTAAATGATAATTGGCACTTTTAACAAAAAATATTCTTCAATACAGCTTTTTCCAAATAAGTTCGGGGCTTTCGGTTTTAGGGTCAATTCACACTACTGCAAAATCGAAGTGAATCGAAGTGTCATAGTGAATATAGCACATTCACCTAGTGGTAAATGTACTATATTAACGATGACACTAACCCCTAATCGCTATGCTTATACTTCTTCTGAGGTAAAGAAAGAGGTAATTCTCGCGCATTCTAGTCGTTTTAATTCTACGCTTCTAGTTCAGTTCCTTTAAGTTCAGCTCTCTGATCAGTACAATACATTTACAGGGCAATAATAACCTAGAAAAATATTAAGTAATACTACTATTCCTGACAGATATAAAACTATAATAAATGTGAAACAAACTTACGCAAGTTCGGTTAAGGATAGGTATAAGTAGTAACATTTGATTTAGATTAGGTATTTCGCCGAGTTTCGAAGATTACGCACCTACCCTAAAACGTTCTAATGTTAAAAGATGCTTTGGTTGCATCTAGACACCACTCGTTAAGAATAAACAAAAACCTTGCCTTGAACCACAACGAGCACAAAACTCATAACAATTACAATAAAATACTATCAAGATTATTATAAACTCGTTCTTAAATATTACTAGCCTATAAATGTCCCACAGCTGCTGGGCACAGGCCTCTTCCCTTATAGATATATAGAAGGACGAGCATTGATCACCACGCTTGCTGATTGAGGGTTGGCCATTTCAGATTCCAAAATCTGAATCCAGGTTTCCTCACGATACAGTATTCCTTCACCGTTTGTCAATATTATCTCAGAACAATTAAGAAAGTACTACTTTCTATTATTTCCTTTTTATTTATTTCGGTAAATATAACTTTGAAAAAGTCATATTGGTTGCCTGGGTTTGAACCTGCAACCATGTGCATACGAATCCACTCACTGAACCTCTAGGCCACCAAAACATTTTACACGACTTTCGTATATTATACACCTTAATAATTATCACTCTACTGTCATTACAACACTAATTGAAACAGCACAAAGCGCTAATATGTTTAATGTATTTCACACTTCGTTTACTTACCGTGTATGAAGTTCGCTACACGAATTTTGCTTCATTTCGCGACGTGACTAAATTACTTACTCCACAAACAGCTTTGACCTGTAATGACTTTTAGGGTTAGGATATGAAAATATTAAATATGTGATGCTTTTCTCTTCATATTTGTAACTTCAATTATTAAAAGCTAATTTGATCTGGGTTTATTTTAAACTGGATTAACTGAAGCCAAGAAATATAATTATAATTAATCAGCTTTGTTTCATCACGTTTTACAAAAACTAAATAATTATTTTAAATCAAATCGATATAAATTGAAAGTGTTGAGTGTGTTGCAAGATAAATAATTCTTTTTGCAGCAACATCTTTAAATTAATTATTTTTTTATATATTAATACAAATTATCATAGTAATATGTCCAAAAACGAACACAGTTTTTTTAATAAATCTACCACTTCAGCAGCAAACAACGCAGCGATACCCAAAAACTTTATAAAACTCAAATAGGTTCTTTCTTTGATGGTTTAAGAGAATAGTATCGGTATACAAAAACACTGTAAATATACTAAACTCAATATATGTTTGTGACTTTGTTTTATTAATTATTGTCGGCTTAGTGTTCGACGACTAAACCTCATATCGAATTTGCATATTTATTAAATATTTAACAATTTCGAATACATACCTATCTTACAGAAACAAAATATGTTTAAGATTAGATGTTACAAACAGTCTGGAAGATCGTATTCTGCAGTCGCAGACTGAAATATAAATATACTGCAATATTACTTGAACATTTTACTCCAAAGAAAAGCAATCCTTTGCTTGCATTGTTTTCTTTTAAAGAAAATACTGCTTTTTTTTGAACTGAACGTGAAAATGAAATATATAAATATTGTTCTACTTTAGCGACGTAATTTTTCATGTCGTTTATGTATTTTTCTAACATATATGATAAACATATAGCCCATTAAGGTACCAACATATCATGTATGTGGGCTATGTAATGATTAAATAATCTTTTTTTCTTTTAAAAATGCCTTCTAGCTATGTGGGTCGCTCATTACTAGTATTCTTGTAAATTCTTGTTATATAGACCCCTGATGCTAAGCTTAATGCTGTGTTTGGGTGCACGTCAGTAACGCGATGGGTGGGATTCCAACCCGCGACCACATTGTCGCAAGTCCGATGCCCTAGCCTTTCATTAGGCTACCGCCGCGCGCCGCTTCAGTTCATTGCCATTGCAGCAATCCGTTTGCTGCTATGGCAGTGTGGTTAAATTAATTTACGTTTCGATCAAATTCTTAGACAATTCTTAGGATTACTAAGGAGTACGATGTAAAGACATTTGAAATCTCATAACACGAACGCTTTCGAAAAAGTATTAGTATCGAAACATTTCTATGGATTAAAAGTCTAAATTAAAAATCTCCTTACTTATTTTAACGTATATGTAAGACGAATATTTTCTCGATAGTGCTACGGGTATGGTGCTCTGTAATAATGGTCTGTGAAAAATCTTTGCCATTTTACTTCTGATGATCTCTTGTAATGTGTTAATGACTTTTATTTAAGTTTACGGAAGAATGGTAAGCCATCGTTTACATCATGATGAATAAACAAAAATACCATAAAAGAAGGAAAGATATAAGGAGGGGTGGGAAGAGGGCGCTCGAGATTTAAGTAGTTCCAAGACTTGTACAAACAAAGAAAAATGGAAGGAGCTGCACCGACAAGAGCTGAGCTCTTAAATTCATGATAATTAACATCAACATTATTATTAATTACACATGAGAATTTGAAGTTCTAGTGTAAACCAATACGGCGTTCTATCCGTAAGGAGATTAGGGAATATTGAATTAATTCCTGCCACTAAGCTTTACACGTGTAAATATAATAGGTACAGTTTTCCTTCAGGCTTCGCCAAAGTGGGCGGTTATCGACACAAAAAGTACCCTATAGCCTATCTCGATAAATGGGCTATCTAACATTGAAAGTATTTTTCAAAAAAGAACAGTAGTTCCTAAGATTAGCGCGTACAAACAAACTCTTCAACTTTCTTTATATTATCGATCGAGTTCTCTCTATACTATATATTAATATAGACAGAACTCACTTGATAAAATACGTTTCCGACTATTAAAATACTCACATAAACACCATTGACTATTTTAATCTTCTTTACTACGATTTACTTTGTAGTTGCCATTGTAACTTGTAAACGCCGGAAAGACTGGAGGGTGCTGCTACAAAAACTAGACCATGGGGTCGGAACCCTTGGTTATAAGGAAATTACAGTTAAAGGAAGAAGGAAAACATTAGATACGTCATGTCAAAAGATGTATTAACAAAATATTCCTAAGAACTGTTTAACAATGTCACTTAGTTTGACCAAAACACGTGATGAACACTTTCAAAATGATACCAGTTATATTTTCATGAATGTAGGTATATCGCTCAACATTTTAGGGGCGATAAAAGAAAACCGGGAGCATACAAAACATTCAATGTTCCCGAAGTCGGACAACAGTAAACCACAATCGGTCATCCTCGAATCCACCTTTATATCGCCTTGTCAATAAAAATAACATTATCTTTTTGTTACAGGATGAGAGGAGCGAAAGCGGTTTTTCTTATTCTATTCTTCGGGCATCTTTCAGCATTGCCCGACACTATCCGAATAGGTAAGGATTTGATAAGTAACCGAATTATAATCAGCTATAATGTAAAGCTAGCTTTAACAAGGGTTAACGTTCAAATAATTTAGGTTGATGATTGATTGATGATATGGTCTCAACGTAAAATGTCGTCTTTTACAAGCAGAGCTTCTTTGATTCTAGATTTAATTTTAGTTATTTTCGTGTACGTTGTTTGTACTGTATAATTTTATATTTTCTTCTGTACTGGCGCTTTGTTCTCATATAATTCCTGTGTTGTAAAGCTTTTTTTTACATTAATATAACTTTGCTATTATACACTCATGCTTTGTAGTTCCTACAAATATTTAAAATAAACGTGGACAACATCACATACATTGCTCAAAATCCAAAGCACTTGTGTTATGGAATCAGAGACAACAAAGGTACCACAAACACCCATACCTGAGACGGAGTAGAAAAGTGTTGTTCTAAATTGACCCGTCTGGGGATCGAACCCAGGCCCTCAGAGCTAGCGACACTTTGAAAACCGGTGTGTACACACTCGACCATGGATAATATAATTTAGAATGTTCTTATAGATATATACAATATATACTTCAATGCATTAATTAGGTCCGTAACTTGATTCGAATACTTTTGAAGCTTTGATTGAATGGATACTTTTGTACAGCGTAATGAAGTCTGAAGAAGTTTGTGAATTGCGTCGTCTGCATGTTGGAAACTAACCGAGCTTGAAAATTTCGAAAACTGCTCACTTTTGAACTAACTTGGTTATAAAGTACATGTTTGTATACCCTCATTTGAATCATTGCTTTGCCAACTTTCAAGCACCTACAAATTAAAAGTTAATTTCTAAAATTCTTTTCAAAGGTTAAGCAAAGGTCTGTTGTCTCATGAAATAGATGCAAATAACAAAACAACATATTGTGTAACACAATTTTGCCATAATATGGATAATTTTATGTCTTTGTAAAGAAGATAAAAATATAATGCAATATAATTAATTGAAACTCCTTTGTACCCAAGCTATAAAACCATCAATGTATCAGTAGTTCAACCGTGCAAATAGTTCAAAATATTAACTCAAAATGCAGATCCATTAAAGGGGAAACATCAACCTATCTGAAGTCGCTAACTTTGCAAGTAAAAGGACATAGTACCAACACGAAGTAACTTGTTAAAGTTCGTTTGATATGTTATATCGTATAAAGACTTCGAAAAGTACTTGTCGTCAGAAAGTTTTACGTACGTGACATTTGATAATCACTTAGTGTTAAGCTCTTTATAATGGAATATTTTAGGTAGTATTTAACTCCTTACTGCTCCTGTAATCTAGCAACATTTTTATAAACGTTAACGATGATAGAAATCGATATGACATTAAATGTCAAGAGTATGCCATTTCGTTTCGATAAGTCACGTGACTTCGACTTGTAACTTCCATACTTTTGAGCGATTCGAGCAGCGTAAACGCTTGTAGAAATGTCACTTGGTTTGGGGAGCTGATTGGACTTCTGCACCATAGCTTCTGTGTTCAATATTTTCTAGTATGCATTACGCAATTAAAAATTGCTGATATTTTAAGACCCTTTCTCTCTGTCATGAACCTTAATTAGAGGGTTGAATAATAATAACTAGTGGTCGCCCAATGGTCGAAATTCGACCTTATAATATAAATTTAAATTGTGAGTGACTTAATATACATTATTAAAATATAATATTCAAACATTATTAAGGTTCTACTGTCGAAAACTAAACTACTATAACCACACATTTGACCAAGACTGTTATTTGCCAATTTATTTTTTGAACAAATTATATGAAATTAAAAGGAAGTAAAATAAAGAATATCTATTTAAAAAATGTTTATTAAAAGAAAACATGCTATAAGAGGAAAATACTATCCATTTAGAGCATATTTTATCGCATATTGCAAACTTCTCTGCAAACAATGTTTTTTGTAAAACCTCTTTTATCGTTTGCTAAATGTCCTTGGCCGTTATATTCGGATATATAAAAACTTAAACCACTTATTTATGTCAATGTCAGTAAGCAGTCAATGAAAAACAAAACAAACATGTGTGTGTGAAATGCATGGTAGTGTGGGTAATGTTTTATTTATTGATTTAATGTACTTTATAAGCATTATTATTGAAAAATATTAGCGTTCTCCACTTCTCCTACACCTAAACTATAAGTGTGCCAAATTTTATGCTCCTGCGTCCGCGCAATTTTCGTAAAAAGGGGTCCAAAGTTTTGGCATCACGTATTAATATATAGATAATACCGGCCTATAAACTTTCCACTGATGTGCACAGGCCTCTTCCCATATAGAGCATGAATGAGCATTGGTCACCACGCTTGCTCATTGCGGATTGGCGATTTCAGAATCGAGTTTTCGGAATCCAGGTTTCCTCACGATTTTTTCCTTCACCGTTTGTCAATGATGTCTTAGAATGATTAAGAAAGTACATTTATCTTTGAAAAGTCATACTGGTACTTGCCGGGGTTCGATCTTGCAACCACGTGCATGAATGTGATCTTTATCTTTATCTTTGAACCGCTATGCCACCACGACATTCACATAAATTCTTTATTAAAGTTAAATATGAAGTCTAAAAATTTCCGATCAAACTATTATAAAAATTGAAAAAAGTCGCATTTACGCGTAATCCTACTATTTCAAAAATAAGCCACTCCTTTTAGAATGCCAATCGCAATCTGTTTGTCACTGTCCCCATTGGGTCGTCAATCATTCAGAGAGTTACAAGTGACGGACTTTTCCAGACAGACTGAGATGTTAAGACTAAGTAGGACGCAGATGATTGATAATAATCGATGATGCGAAAATAGAATTCTGCGCTACAACATAATAAAAGCTAGATAGATTTTAGACAGCATCATCAATACTTACAACACAACGGGCGTTGGTGCTGATTCCTTTGTACGCAAATTAAAACCATTGCCATCTTTTACTAGCATATAGCGGGAGAAAAGGACGGCAACTGGTTTCGCGTTGAACATCACTGTATTTTCAGTGCACACGTATTAGCTAGGCAGCAAATTTATTAGCTCCAATTTTCATGTCCTATTCAAATCAGGAATGAAATCATGGAAGCAGGGCCAGTGTAATTTAAAACCTTCTTGATTTAAAGAATCGACATGTAATTTGTAGGTAAAATAATCTAGGTTATTCCATAAGTTATCGCACTTTGTTCGGAATACATCCTTAAATCGAAATACGTATATAAATCGTCAGCTAAACAAAAATAGCTCCAAGAGTAAAATTAAAAAGCGAGAAGGAAGTTATTTTCCCCATCACCTACAACAATATGGACTTCGACAGAGTATATTGTACCTCGTAAGTTTAGCTAATTTACTGTATTATTTGTTTTCTACTCAGGTGGCTTATTCCATCCGGAGGATGACAAACAAGAGGTAGCGTTTCGGTACGCGGTGGAGCGAGTGAACGCGGACCGGGCGGTGCTGCCGCGAGCCAAACTACTCGCACAAGTGGAAACCATCTCGCCACAAGACAGCTTCCATGCGTCCAAACGAGGTACTTATATAATAAACTTAAAATTGTACTTTTAAATTTCAGTTTATTTTCTGTGTGACCGCTTATTTATGCAACACCCTTATAAAGCTATTATGTACTGCACTGGACAATTTATAAAATTGCTGAAAATTTACATAATATTTTGTAATTAAGCAGCGGTAGACTCATCGGATTTGCGATCATGTGGTCGCGCGTTCGAATCCCACCCATTGCGCTACCGATGAGAACCCACAAGCATTTAGCACATTGATATTAAGATAACAAAAAAAACGTCATTGTTTATCTTTATATTATTATCCAACGATTTTAGCAGATTGATCAAAATAGGGAACTTCATTAATTTCATTATGTCACATTGTTAAAGCGTTTCAAATATTATTTTATACTGTCTATAATGCCATTGACGCCAAAGGTTCGTGTATCGCAAAAACAAAAATTAAATTTACACACTTCATTTATCCAAAGTAAAGTAATCTTCATAAAACTTAACGACACTAACCGATGGGAAGCAAACTTGCTCACCATAAGACTCAGTTTCCACAGCAAACTTTGTAGTTGTTAAGGAAAGCAAATTTCAATTTGGAGTGTAGCTGGCGTTATCGCCTGTCACCGTCTCAAGCTTAACTTAGCTTTTCACCATAATATATCACCCGAACTTTCTTTATAACCTTCCCACCCTTTATTTAATGATGATAGATGGATCGTCATCTTTGGGTATACCACTTTGAGGGGGTGCCATGATATTATATGCTTGAAATTACCTTTGGAATTAAATTAAAAATAATGTACTGAATATTACTTATGTAATCTACATGATATAAAATATGATGACGGACACATTATCGGCCCCATGACGAGGACAATGGCACGAGGAGTTAAAAAGAATACTAGTAATGTGCGATCACATAGCGTATGTGGTTTTTTTAAAGGAAGAAAGAAAATTCATATAATAGAATTTCAATGTTATTTATTCCTTTAATTACCAATCTTTTATAAACCGACATACAATCTTACACTATTAAGTCACAACAAAAATCTCGACAAAATACGTTTCCGTTATGTTTGTTAGGAAGGAAACTGAAGTATTTTTTTACAATGTCCCATTTTACCCCAATGTTATAATATCGCTAGCGGCCCGTCGGGGCTAGCACGGATACAATCACTTTTGAAATGTTGTGACGTAATAGTTTACCCCCCGGTCACGTCCAACACACTGCCGTGACAACATACGTACGTGACGCTTTTCTTGCAATTTATGTCTCTTTTTCAGAATTATGATATTTTAGTGTGTCACACTTTTGTTCTCGATGTTACTTTGATGTTACTGGCCGTTGTATATTTTTTCTACGATGACATAAAGACAAGCATTAACTTTACCTTGTAAGTGTACATCCTCGTTCAGATTTTTGCTTGTACATCCTAATAGGTACACAAGTTTGTTCAATTTTATCGTTCCAAGAGCTGTTACTTCGCATAACGATAAATAATAATATTTAATTGAAATATAATTGAATATGATACTAAGTACATTTATCATTACTTGACTCGTTTAAAAATAGCTGATTCTTAATTGGAATCACAACCATCTATTATCTACGTATGTTCCCCTTTGTCTTTAAGATCATGGAAAGGATTCTAAGTCCTGTTGTAGATTGCCCCATCCCCGTTCCATAGGACTCTCTTAGGACTATGATGTGAAGGGTATAGAGAGTGTTCCCGTATTTGCTTATTATCGGATAATTATACCTTCTACATAATTAGCTACCGGAAATACGTTCTATTGCATACCAGCTACAGTCTTCGTTGCAATTGGCCAGTAATTGGGAATGCAATCGGGTGCTTATTTTATAGTATCTGTTGATCTTTGATCTTTTGAAACACAACAACGTACCTGACCCTGTCATTGATAGAACACTAATAAATAATCATCCTTATAATATTCCGGTTGGAAAAACAATTGATGATCAAAAAATATAAGTATAACTTGCCCTGCTATTGTCGATCTCGAATCCCATTGGAACGAAGTGAAGTACCAAACCCTAACACATCAACAGAACGTGATGTAAACACAATCAAATAAACCCTCCGTGCCACTTGTAATACCCGTATGGAAACGTATTTCAGAAACATCCGTTTCGGCCTATTGTAACACCATTTCAATCATCCGAGTATGAAATGCCATTCATTAATAAATTGTTTGTTGTGTTAAGAGTGTGTTTCATATATTTTTGTGTTACTCAATGTTTCGACACAACTGGTATATCTATACATTTTTTCAGAATTCTTTAATACAACTTAGTACGGCAAAAAACGCTAAAATAAATGTAGTTAGGTACTACCTAACAGTTAAACTTTACATATAGCTCTGTTCTTTATAGAGTTTCTTTCACGATGACAATTACATCTCCTGCAAAGTAAAATAAAGCTCTCTGTTGGACACACACTAAGCTATTATTATTTCCTCACAATTTTTTATTGTCATACAGTATGTCATCTTCTACGTAGTGGCGTGGCGGCCATCTTTGGGCCGCAGTCCGCTCCAGCGGCGGCCCACGTCCAGTCTATATGTGATACTATGGAGCTGCCTCATTTAGAAACGAGGTGGGACTACCGAACACGCCGGGAATCCTGTCTTGTCAACCTTTATCCGCATCCAGCTGCTTTGAGTCGTGTAAGTACCTATTTATACTTGCTTATCATGATCTTTTCTCATTTGATATATTGAAGGTAAAAACTACACGAAAATATGTCGTGTAGTAAACAGTACATAATTACATTACAATGCTCATAAATTCTGTGTCTGTTATGGTAAGAATGATTTCTCTCTGCCTAAGAAAAGTTCTTTAGTACTATTGTACTCTCACAGATTAAAAACATCTTACTACAGCCATACTAGCCTGTCTCTCGTATCCTTCTCGTGAATAGTCTGGAATTACTATCTCATTACAAATGAGAACAATTTTGATTAGGTTATATACCCAAATGCAGAAATGTATTCGCGTCGTGGGCTGAAAATAAGTACTCAATAATTTGATACATTTAATTTAGACTTACAGCTAAGACTTGATTTAGATATTTCAATAAGTAACTATTTTTCTTTGGGATACCTAACTGCTATTGTTGGCATCTACTACAACTGGTTGTATATATTTATGAGACGAAAATACTTCTACCTCAGAAGCTAGGATCGATTGTTAGGTTAGGTGCAATGCGCACAAATTCAGTTCGTGATCACGAAATCCAAATGGATTTCGGATGTTCACTGTCACTCCTGAACTAAACTTGTAGAGAATGCTGGCTATTAGGGACGTACGTATTATGAGCAACAAAAAGAACGATATTTAAAAAAAATTGGTTTACAATTGACGGAGTAATCGATGAATACCTACATAACAAAAAAATAGTGACACGTCGAACATATAACCTCCTCCTTTTTGAAGTCGGTTAAAAATAGAAAGAAAACTTCGTTCGTCAAATAATGTTAATTGCGGAAAGTATTTTTATGCTTGGCTTAGTCAGCCATATAGGGGAAGCGTAGGCGTACATATTGAAAAATGTTTTCCCTGTTGACTACAATACTCCAGGAAACCCATTCCCGGTTTCAATGACGTTATTACATTTGTTGTTACATTCCATCTATACATCTGTCTCTGTTATAATATAAAAAGCGTGTACGGAACTTAAAGATTATTTAGTAATATATAAAGATTTATTTTGATTAAAAAAATATCTACAAAAATATACCATGGGGGATCAAATATATAATGGCTAAAATATGTTAGCACTTGGATATAACATTATACTTATGTTTCGAAAAAATATGTTGTGTTGTATATTGTTAATATTTGAAATTTTGAAAATAAACACGCACTATATTGTTTCATAAAAAAATATATACAGTTTAACATGCCAACTAATAATACCAATTCATTGGGAAATCATTTAGAAAACAAAAAAAGCGTTTCTATACGTTATTATTATAGACCCGTGCTATGGTAGAATCATGATTGGATAAATTAAGTTGTCCATCTCTAGAAGACTGGGCATCCGCAATTAGATTGATCTTCCATTTTTACAGTTCAATTTGAATGCTACAATGCAAAGAAATTAAAACGCAACGAGAACAAAGATCTAAAACCAGTTCAAACTTTTTATTTTTAAATAACCAATAGCAGTTACATAATATTGATTAAAAATAACTTAATCTCGTGTTATTTGTTTAGGTAGGCCAAACCGCTACGCGACATAAAAACTAAAACAATATTCACAAATTTTCGCCCAGTATTAAAAATGTTTGTAAATAAACCCTTTAAAATACATAAAAGAAAAAACACTGCATATTTTTAGGCTTACGTGGATTTAGTGAGAGCATGGGGATGGAAATCCTTTACGATAGTTTACGAAAACAGCGACGGATTAGTTCGTCTTCAAGAGTTGCTCAAAGCTCACGGGCCTTCCGAACTGCCTGTTGCAGTGCGACAACTGCCAGATTCTCATGATTACAGGTACGTTGTATCTTATAAAAAAGCATGCCATTGTATGTCTTAAGACAACAGCTTTCAAGTCCAATTTCCTTTGCAGGCCACTTTTAAAACAAATAAAGAACTCTGCTGAATCACACATAGTATTGGATTGCGCCACAGAAAGGATTAGGGATGTGCTTCAACAAGCGCAACAAATTGGAATGATGTCCGACTACCATAGTTATTTGATCACTTCTTTAGTAAGTATTTATGTATCGAGACAATATAAACTAATCATAAATATAAGTTATTCTTCAGAATAAGAAAATATTGAGAAATTTTGTGCTAACATTTTCAGTTCATTAAATTAAATTGTTAACAGGATCTCCACAGCGTAGACTTGGAAGAGTTCAAATATGGCGGCACAAATATTACAGCAATAAGATTACTTGACCCCGAACGTGCTGATGTCCAAAGAGTAGTACGGGATTGGGTTTACGACGAAGCCCGAAAAGGACGTAAACTACAACTGGGACACACGACCGCCAAGGTAATCACCTATTTGTATGTATACCAATGATAAACATATTTGTGCAAGGAAACGAAAAACAGTGTCATATTGATATTGATTGTTTGTTTCCAGGAAAACATGACTTTTATTAAGGTAAGAAAGATAAAACATTATTCTTTATGCTTTGAGATCGTCTTATACATTTTAGTATCATAACTTAGATTATCATAAACATTGTAATGTAAGGATATTGATTTTACAATATAACTTTTTTGAATTGTGTTGTAAAGTTAATATCCCAAGCAATGTTATGTACTCGCTTATTAAATTCTCTGGTTTTAGTTTTTGCCAAACCTTTTCAGGGATTTTGATATATTTTTAATCTACTTAATTGTGCATTAAATAATGAAAAAAGAAATAAATACGATTATATGTATTTGATATTGATGTTTCCATGAATGCAGACGGAAACGGCTCTAATGTACGATGCGGTCCATTTGTTCGCTAAAGCCTTACATGATCTTGATACGTCACAACAAATAGACGTGAGGCCGCTTTCATGCGAAGCTGAAGACACATGGCCCCATGGATATAGCCTCATAAACTACATGAAAATTGTGAGTAACAACACTATAATATATTAGAGTGCTTGTACATCGTGAAACAAAGGTAGAATATAATATTTCTTAACATTGTTTTGTTTTAAGTGTAAAACTTGTGGAAATCGTGGACTTGACTTACAATTATAATTATTATATTATTAATAGTAGATAAAGTAGATTTTTCGAAATAAATAAAAAATCTAAAGAGGTGCCCAATTTGTTAAACACAAAAATTAGACATAAAAAACGAAAATAAATTTTTGTTTGAAATAAAGTAAAATAATAAATAAATTATTAAAAATTAAATCGGATGTTCCGAACACAAACCTCGCCTTTCCATAACGTTTATTTTAAAGTCATATCCATAAACAAACGAACTTCGGTTTCGTTCAAAGCGCACTGAAGTTCGGGAAATAAAAAGAAGTTTAGTGGTAATTGAACAAAGCTGCGACCAACATAGTGGGATTAAGTGCTGGAACGTGAGCGTTGACGGATTAACTGCTACAGTGTTCAACTTCAGCGCCACTGGATTTCTCGTTTTATGCGAATTACTGGGAATCTTTGTAACACAAATATACACTATTGCTTCTATTTAGTGTCTAATCTATAACGGACACATTTAAGAACATTACACAAATACGTCAACGTTCAATACTAATTTTATCAATTTACAATAACTTTGGCAATATTATATTTCTCCCCCAAAAGAGCATATTCTCTTCCTTCTTATAACTTCCAACCGTCCCAAAACTTTGCAGTAATTCTACGATTATTATGTATCTCAGAACTTCATTCACAAAACTGATACAAATACATTAATTCAATGAACAGGTCGAAATGAAGGGTTTAACCGGAGTGATAAAGTTTGACCATCAAGGATTCAGAAGCGATTTCACTCTAGATATAATTGAATTAACGAGGGACGGTCTGCAGAAAGCTGGAACTTGGAACTCATCTGAGGGAGTCAACTACACTCGCTCCTACGGCGAGAATCAAAAACAGATAGTAGAAATATTGCAGAATAAAACGCTTATTGTAACAACAATTTTGGTAAGTAATAAATTTCACTCGAGATATAGGCATTAATCTACTGGAAACATTTTACTGCTCTCTTGTGGCGCACAAAAGCAAAATTAGCGTATCACACATATATATGAATGTTCTCTCGAGAAGCGAAGAGGGGATTTATGTTGACTGGCACACTGTAAAAATATATTCCCAGAGAGAAAACATTCATGCGAGACATATCCTTATTCATGACTTGATATATGCAAAGCTCTAAACAGAAACAGAAGACAGACAAACCTGTGTTTAAATAAAAAAATCACTCGCATTTCTGCGAGCTCGCTGTTTAAGAATTCATTTTACGTGTATTCCCCAAGTATGTAAACTCTGTTTACTGATATAGTAATTCCTTTTCAACACATTTACATATGTAATCTGTTCTGTTAATTCCCTAGAGCTCGCCGTATTGTATGAGGAGAGAGGCCAGCGAGAAACTCACGGGTAACGCTCAATTCGAGGGCTACGCCATTGATCTAATTCACGAGATATCTAAAATTCTGGGCTTCAATTATACATTCAAGCTGGCGCCTGACGGTCGATACGGGTCCTACAACCGTGAGACTAAAGAGTGGGATGGAATGATAAGGGAATTGTTGGAACAACGAGCCGACCTCGCCATCGCTGATCTCACCATTACGTACGACAGGTACTCATGAAAATATATACGAAAATTATACAAACACGTGTTCGATATAATATATTTGAGTTCTCTTTGTGGAGTGTAAAACAATGCTTGTATTTATTCGCAGTATTGTTTTCTTCTCGCTTAGCATTTGGCCGGGAACCTTTTGTGGAACGTAAAAGCACAGTGTGTTTTAAACATTATATTATTTTGTTGAAACAGGGAGCAGGTGGTCGACTTTACAATGCCGTTCATGAATCTCGGTATTTCCGTGCTTTACCGCAAACCGATTAAGCAACCGCCGAACTTATTCTCCTTCCTGTCACCGCTATCCCTCGACGTGTGGATTTATATGGCCACGGCGTATCTCGGCGTATCTGTTCTGCTCTTTATACTGGCCAGGTTTGTACTTGGAGATACACTGTAGGCACAATAATGTATGCATTAGAACCTATAGTAGGTTCCAATGCATATATTATTGTGTAATGTAGTGAGAAATCTCGTCTAATTAGGACTCCAAATTGATATTATGGCTTTATCTATTGTACGTAGCATTTACAGTCATTTTGATAACATATTTACAGTATATTACTATGGAAAATATCAGTTTCACGTGCGGTATTTGAACTTCTGAAAAAAAAAATCCTGAATATAATGAGGTTCCTGAATGTATTTATCTAATAGGTTTACTCCATACGAATGGCATCCGACGCACTCACCTGATGGCGAAAAAATGGAGAACATTTTTTCTCTAGCGAACTGTTTATGGTTTGCCATTGGATCTCTCATGCAACAAAGCTGTGATTTTTTGCCCAAGTAAGATAATCTAGAGAACCCCCTACAACTATCTTTTATTAGTACAAAACTGCCAGAGGGCAGTTACCCACCAGGAATGAAATTAAACATGTTTTCGTTGAAACCTGAAAGAGGAAAACCTAATAAAAACTTGATTCGGATTTCAAAACACGTGTTTCATTACTGGTAATATAAAATATAGTGAACTCAGCGAAGTCCACAAGAAGAACATAAAAGAGGGGTCGTTCAATCATTCGCCGACTTACTCGGAAGCGAATTTCAATTACGGAACCCGCCAGTTTGAAATGTGTAACTTTTATCCTATATCGAATTAATTATACTCTTGTAACGTTCAAAGATAACGTAATAAGAGTTGTTGAAGAGCCTGCCAAACGCCGGGTCACAGAGCGTTCATAACATTTTATTTACAAAGTACTAAAATGAAGACATAGCAGGAGTTTATGCGCTGCTCTCTTAACTTTTATAATGTTTTTTTGGTAAACTGATATCGTTGGCCACGGTTCCGTGTATTGAAAATTCTCTTGAGTAGGTTGCCAAACGAACAAAAACATTTTAAATGAATGACAGGCAGTATTTGGGCGCAGGTTCAGCCCGTACGAGTGGGACTCCCCCAGGAACTGCCTAGACGAGCCGCCGGTGCTGGAGAATCAGTTCACTCTGTTGAACTCGCTGTGGTTCACTATCGGATCCTTGATGCAGCAAGGTTCGGATATCGCGCCGAAGTAAGTCCCAAATGCCACTGATGGTTACAATTCCGCTATAGTAGATAAAACGGCTTAAAATTCACTAAATAAATTCAATAAGGTTCTAAGCGAGGATGCCAGTTAACTAAATCATAAATAATAAGAATAGGTAAAATTGTTTCAAAGAGCAATCTCGCGGTAATTATAAAACGGAAATGTAGCCTTCAGTTGCAGAGCTTGGATGAAGAACTCCCTTTTACTAATTAGTTTCAAAGCGACCACAGCCCTTTGTGAATTTCAAGCATCGGTAGTCGCCTAGAGCGTCCAATTTAAATAGAGACGTGCCGGCAATTCGACTAGCCTTGGTTTCCATTTCACAGTACTTAGCTAAATACGTACAGTTGATTTAGTAGCTAAATAAACAACTAGTTTCGTGAACATAAGTGATATCGCACCTGACATGACTTCAGTGCTTGTGCAGTATCCACAGCTTGCTGCATCAAAGTTTGTTAGATATTAATCAAAATAGATATTGGTTTTACATTCAAATACATTCGCGAGACCAATGCGTTCAGACTTGAATGTGGAATTGATATATAGTTAAATTAATTTAGAGATACACAAACTGCATTATGAGACAACACTGGAGCACAATGGAGTCGGTTGAAACTTTATTTAAAAAAAAATATCTTCTTCAATTCAATTTAATCCGAATTTCAAGTGTTTAAGTTTCATTTCGGCTCTATAGCGACTTAGATTTGAACACGTAAGAGCTCGTTTATGTATAAGTGTGATGTAACCTAGTTATTAATACAATGTTGTTTGCACCAGAGCGGTTTCCACCCGCATGGTAGCAGGAATGTGGTGGTTCTTCACTCTGATCATGATATCCTCATATACTGCCAATCTCGCCGCCTTCCTGACTGTGGAACGTATGGACTCGCCTATTGAGAGTGCAGAAGATCTTGCTAAGCAGACCAAAATTAAGTACGGAGCGTTGAAAGGTGGTTCAACTGCTGCCTTCTTTAGGGTAAGTCCAGGCATATTACTTGATCCGGGTAAAAAAATGTACTTTATTATTTCTTACGTGGAAATTATAAGTACTAAAATATTTATAAATTTTAGGTTTGCTAGGTTTTACAAATATGCTTTTAAATTACATAAAGCGAAACTTTTAAATGTGATCCTGCATTTTAACAATAAAGCGACTGTTAGCTAATTAAATATTTACATTATTAACTGTTAAACACGCAAACCTTTGCTATTAAATTAACAATATATTTAATTTTCACTAATGGATTTAATGAAAGCAAAGTCAACGAAAGATCGATGAGCTAATTAGCATTGTAAGCCATTCGATTATTCTTCTTGATTTATGTAAACTCTGCTGACAGCTCACTGAACAAAGGTCATTTGCTGTCATTTGCGCTAACTATATTTGCGTACCTCAATCAAATTAAGGGAAGGAAATAAATATCGTATTTATCCAAAATTTGTCTTAAAACAAGTGACGAAAGCTTAGTTATCTAACAGTTTATTTCCTTGTGTAGGAAAGAATTAAAAAAATACCTTTCTCTATAAGAACACAAGACTGTTGTTTTATAACACTTAAGTACTTTGGAGAGCTTACTGAAGTCTTGTGTTATTTCGTATGTTCTTATCTTAAGCGAAGTGTTATACGCGACACAAATCTAGGCTTACCAAAAATTGTCTTGCCACGGAAACTTGGATTCGCGTAAACGGCTTACATTTATTGAGATATACCTACATAATTTTTTGACAACAATTTGGAAACAGAATTACGTGAAACTGGCTGAAAATTATAGATAGTTGAGATAAAAAATATTTTAAACGGATTTTATCGAGTCACCATAACCTGTAAAGGTATCAAAACGTCGGAAATTAAAATTATGCCCCAAATGGTTTTATTTCAATGTCTTACATTCATGAGAGACCAATAAAGCCAGTTATTACTTACCTGAAGCGGTGGTAGCCTAAATTTAATGGCTAGGGCGTCGGACTTACGATCATGTGGTTGCGGGTTCGAATCCCACCCATTACACTACCGACGTGAACCCACTCGTAACACAAGCATCTTAGCTTAGCACGAGGGGTTAACAAGTTTACTAGTAATGTGTGACCCACATTGCTAGTAATCTTTTTTAAAAACAACAAAAAAAACAACAACATGTTTTTTTTTTCACAAAATAGGACTCGAACTTTTCTACGTACCAACGAATGTGGTCCTTTATGGAATCAGCCCGACCATCAGTGTTCGCGACGAGCAATAAGGAAGGAGAAGAAAGAGTTGTACGAGGCAAAGGTGCATATGCCTACCTTATGGAGTCAACTACTATTGAGTACGTAGTTGAAAGGAACTGTGATCTCACCCAAGTTGGTGGCATGCTGGATTCCAAAGGATATGGGATTGCTATGCCGCCTAGTAAGTAATCTTCTTGTTTCCAAAAATTTTGTGTAAACCAACATTTTTATTTATATAACCAATGTAAAAACGACACTGCAGCTTACACGACTTCACAAATTATCGTCAAGATTCGCACGTATTTCATCTGTGATTACGTAATCTGTTCTTGTAAACAAATTATATATCGCAAATTTATAGTTCGAAACAGTTGGTATTCCAATTATTTGTGCACAACTATAAAAACAGACTCAAAAGTTCAAAGATAACAATACTAACTTATGCTTGGATAAATGAGAAAACTTTTACAACTGTATCGACAAAAAGTACCTAGTTTTATACCAATATAAACTTTTACGGACGCGGTTTGTCGACATGCGCTAAAGTATTTTTATAGAGCTTGAAGTATTTCACAATTTTATGCGAAGTACTCTCTTCATGACAATATTAAACGGCCAAATTATGTTTAGACTCTCCTTACCGCACGGCCATAAGCGGAGCTGTTTTGAAACTGCAAGAGGAAGGAAAATTGCACATTCTGAAAACAAAATGGTGGAAAGAGAAACGTGGCGGAGGGTCTTGTAGGGTAAGTAAAAGGAAAACGACGTCGTTAGCTAGCGATGTGATGTGCTCGGCGGAATTTAAGTGTTATAAGAGTTTTCGAAGTATTTCCTTTACAATGTTGTCTTGATCTTAATGTGTAATTAATTTTCCCATGACTTTGGCCCTTCTAAACAACACCAAAAGATCAGAATATATTTGTATCACGTACCTTAAGTTGAATATTGATTATCTAAAAAGCTTTATAACTTTTCTACCACTAAAGCGTAATGAAAATACTGAAAAGGAAACCTCAAGACAAGAATTTTTATTAAAAGCCTATCGTAATAATTTGCGGCATCTAAAGAACTCGACTGATTTTCCTTGTATCTCACATTTTTCGGGGAGCGTTCCATCACTAAAAGTTTATAGGGTATAATAGCAGGGCCAGGGCGTGTGTTATATAGGAATATATTTATAATACAGGATGAGACATCAAAGTCATCGTCAACGGCAAATGAGTTGGGGTTGGCGAACGTCGGCGGCGTGTTTGTGGTACTAATGGGCGGAATGGGCGTCGCCTGTGTTATCGCCGTCTGCGAGTTTGTTTGGAAGTCGCGCAAAGTTGCCGTCGACGAAAGAGTGAGTCCTTTCTAACCATACTTGTACTAGACGTAGTTAAACACACGTCTTGTTAACGTCTAGTGTTTTTCTGTACTTCATCAAAGAGGGCATTTTGGCATATTAATGTTATAAACACTAATAACCACAACAATGAATATGAATACACACGTACTGATGCTGAAATGGTTTTATTGTTTGTTTGACTTATGTGGCTCTGGAAAAGTGGTATTTAATTTATCGTAAGCCTCGTTGGACCTGTCCAAACAATTTGCAAATGGCACATTGCCTATGCAATGTTCCACAACTAAATATTTGTGCGACATTTTGATGAATGTGATTTTAGTTTACGTTGCCGCTGCATGCATTTTTTCATTTATTTCTTCAATATTGATGACTAACGAAATATTTATTTTGTTCTAGGTTTATTTTTAAAATTAATTGGTGATATTATTTTCTGTGAGTTCGTTGACCGTATTATGTAGAAGCTAACACGACTGTTATATGTGTTTTGTTTGTTTTCTTAGCTTAGTCTTAGTTAGATTATACAAACTAGAGTTTGTGAGAATTTTTCCTTTTAAGCAACAGACTTGCCCTTGCCCACGTAATGAGCTAGGATAACATGAAGAACTGTATTATAATAATTGGACTATATCTCACATTGTTTTTGTTTTCCCCCGCTGCCCGGAACACAGAAGGAGGAGGTACGACTTTTCTAAACATGTTATCGATGTGTGTGGGCGTTCTGTACGGCGTGAGTTGTGTGTGTAGGCGTCGCTGTGTTCGGAGATGGCGTCGGAGTTGCGTTCGGCGCTGAAGTGCCCGGGCGGGGGAGCGGGCGGCGGTGGTGGCGGGCCCGGCGGCGCTCGTGACGGCGCCGGTTCTCCCTACCTGCACTACGGTTTCAGCACTAAGAGCCAGCTGCACTAGCGGCCGGAGCCCGCCGCTTCGCCTCCCAGCGACGTGTAGGCACCCAGCGGCGGATGCTCCCTCAACTCAAACGCCGCCACCAACTGAACATTCAACACCAGTACCTGTGTGGACGGCCTGCTGTAAATGTTCAAACTAGAAGGTTCGTTTGTCGACTCAAAGTAGCGTAGATGTTTACGATATATTATTGTAAATAAATTCATATCTTATTTGTGTAGGCTAAGTGCTGCTAATGTAAGCGAAACGAACGTTACATTTTATATTGTTTACATAAAGTTCCTTTGATAATGAATCATGGTTTGTAGTGACACCCTTTGCCAAATAATCGTGTGCCAAATTTAACGATTTACTATATTTACATTCCCTCTCGTGTTTCCTGACACTTGGCAAGTCTGTCTTTATTTTCTAATCCACACATTTTTAACTCTTGTATACATTTATATCGATTTGAGATATACGTTACGAAATAAGTAGGTATATCGATGTTTTATATCTATGAATCGATTAGAATAAATTGACATTTCATTAATTAGATTAAGCAAATGTTAATAATTCCAATTAAATTAATATGTAAATAAATCGATACAATGGTACTGCCAAAGTAGAAATAATTTATTAGAAAAATACAACGGATAACTTTACTTATTTGTTTTTGCGGAAAAGTTTTAACGATAATGTTTTTTGTTATAGTTATTTGAATATAAACTTGATGTGTAATGAAAATATATGAAGAATTCGTTACGTAAAGCAAGTGTTACATTAATACTGTATGTTATTGATATTGGCTCAAAATGTGCCAAATATCCAGTTCACTGGCTGTACCATATTTTGTAAGTTTACATTGCCGAGTTTAAATAAATAAATTGTTTTATTAATATTGCCAGTGTAATTATTATCCTCTTCCCCATATCAATTATTTTATCGCCAGTAAACGCAGATTTATATAATTAAACATGCTGAAGTGTTGTATTGCTGCAGTTAACGGCGAGATATATCATGTCGTTATTTAAAATACAAAAATAATATATTTAACATGTACCTACTCGTAAATATATTAAAATTTGCTCTAGTACAATTGTGGCCTAGCGGATCAAGGAGCTGTTTTGTGTGCACAGCGTTACAGGTAAGTACCTATCAATGTGTACTTTCGTAATTTCCAAGACATAATATGGATTCCAAACCCGGATTCCAATAACTTTCATCTAGAATAACCAACTCGCAATGAGAAAAGAAATGAGCATTTATCTCAACGCTTGCCTTGGTGATAAATTCTCGTTTCTTCTCAATATGAAAAGAAAGCTCCTTCTTTTCATATTGAGTATCCGGCCGGTATTATAATATTTTTATTTGTACATCATCTACCATTTCCATTGTTGGCACCGAATCTCAAGTTGCACTTCTACGACACTAAGAGCTAAAAATTAAATTACCTAAAAAATATTAAAAATTGTAGAACATATTTATGAAGAAAATTTAATAATTAACCCCCTCTTCAAGGCCCCTTTTTCAAATATCGCACACTTTCAATAGAAACGTGACACGTATAAAATATCCCAAATTATTAAAATATTAAATCTGCTACCAACCCTACGATTTCCGCTCCGTCACTGTACTAATCAAATCATGAAATTATAACGTAGGTCATAACCATGAAAAATTACCCTAAATATATTTAGGTACCTGATAATTGTGGGAATATTAAAAACCGGAATAAGCGGCAATACGGTTGACAAGATTTTTCAACTCGATAGCAGAAAGAAAAAAATATCATCGGGTACCTACGCATTGAAATTTGTATTGTTAACTCTTTAGAGTTTATCCTAGTTTGTTTCTGCATTGGACATGGCCTCTCCCAAGTTGCACCAGCAACCCCCTAGTCCTCCGGCTTTTCCAAGTCCAACCTGTTTAAAGGCGCCAATCCATTGGGCTGGCTGGTATCTTACACAGGCCACATTTCCCGAATGCAGTAAGATATATTTTTCTTTTGAAGAATATTAATGATTAACTAGTTTTGTGTTGATCATTGCTTAGGTAATTGATGCCTGCAGTTCATGTAAAGATATTAATGTATTCGACCTACAAATCTTCCAAATAAACTTAGGCTTATATCTTAATTATATAATTGATTGTCAAAAGCAGATAATTAAATTTAAAAGCACTTGAGACGCACTAGAAACTCAGAATATAACTGGCAAAAGAGCTAGACACAAGAGCCTGATTCTGTCAACGACCATTTAACGGAGTTTATTTCTTTTATACGAGGCATACCTTTTATGCTCGCCCTAGCAGTAAATCAAAACACCTATCAAATATTGCTTTGTCAAAGACGTAAAGTGTTTCTCTATATTTTATTACATTCAGTTATTGTGTTTCCTATTGTAGTTTCTACTATATTGTAACGGTTGCCGTAAAGTTATAGTCATATTACTTTTTATGTGGGAATTTGTTTCTCATGTTTCCTTTACAACCTTTTGCAATTTGCAGATCACAAAATGGTCGATATGTAAGGGACATACTTTTGCTAAGGGACATGATTTTTGTAAGAAGTGTTGTCAATTTTAAACATTGTTTAATTTTATATAAACAATTTCAATCATAAAACGGGTAGTACGGTTCGAGTAAAATAATAATTATGTTCTTTTTTAAAAGGTTACCAGCAATTCGAAACCCACATTACTAGTATTCTTGATAAGCTTTCGTAGTAAGCTAAATGCTTGTGTGTGTCACGAGGCGGTTCACGTCAGTATTTCCATGTAGTGCAATGGGTGCGTTTCGAACCGGCAACCACATTTTTTAAAGTAGGACCCACTAGCCATTAGACTACCGCCGTTGTATGAGATTTATGAAATAAATCGAGTTGTAAATCCATGTCTCTTCGTGAATCTAATAGATCCTACTCTAAGACACGATTACAAGAATTATAAACGAAATATATTTAAGGATTTGCTTTATAGAATAGAGTACATTTAACAAAATATTTCTATTTATAGAGACGTTGTGGCATCATCTGTGTAACCAGATGATGTATTTAGAAAGAATAAAGAAAAACAGAAAGAAATATCCTGAAAAATAATCAAGTTGCTTTCTTATGACAGCAAAATATCGCATGTAATAAAACTACAAAAAGTCAAAGGTCCAGATAAAATTGAATAGTTTTTGTTACGAAGTCCGTGCAAACACCATTTCTTACTTATATAGGCCATTTATTACAGCAAAATGTTAGCAATTTATTACGTTTACTGACGGCTGCTCTATTACGTATACATAGGAATGCGATCATTCCTAACCCTACAATGGCCCTGGAAATTGTGAACCCTTATCACATAACGCTAAGCCCCAGTTACCAGAATTTAACGATACATTACATAAATCAAGTTTTTAGTATAAAAGGTATTATTTATTTCGTCATATATCTGGCATGAGATTTCTTTGCACAAAGAGCAAAAGTGATGACAAGCAAGATTTTTTTCAGTCATGAGTGGGTTGTGCCAATATTAGCCAACTTATCACATGTTCAGTATATAAAACTTTACGTACAATACCATACCATACAACATAATATTATATAATAACACCTATTAGCTTTGACATAGCTAAGTGCATTATAGGCATCACATAACTTAATCATACGGTTATAAACTAAACAAAATCGGCTAAAAGCACTATACTGATGTAATGTTCAGAATGCTGGGCAGTGAAAGGGGCTGATTAAAGATTACTGCATGCAGAGGAAATGAGAATGCTTCGATGGATGACTGGAGTAACGCGATTAGATATATTTAGGAATGAGTATATTAGAGGAAGCCCGAAAGAAGCGCTGAAGAATGAAAAGATGAGAGGTTAGCACAACGCAAATTATGAGTACGACTGTGGATGCGTATAATAATAATCTAATCCCAAACTACGCAGAACCTGTACTATGGCAACAAGACAACTGATAAACATACTTATAAATTTCTAAATCATACATATTATGGATAAATAACACCCAGACACAGAACAAATGATCGTGCTCATCGCACAAACATTTGTCCTGGATGGGAATCGAACCCACGACCTCCGGCTTAGCAGTCAGGGTTACTAACCACAAGACCAACAGGCCCATCGATATTATAATAAGCATAGGAAGACCGATAAAGAGATGGATGGATTGCGTAAAAGATGATACGAATTAGAAAGGTCAATGCTGCGATGACAAGTAATGGATAGAAATGAAAGAAAAATACGCATTGCGAAAAGGGCAGGGAAATTATGATTACCCAATGTGTAACTAATCTGTTTACTTCATAGAATAATATGTGACGTAACTTTAAGTAATTGTCTTCTTTTGTTAGCCTATGGATGAAGACAAAGCAAACTTTAGCCAAGAAACGAAAAAACAGGAAACAATTTAAATACAACGTAATACACGCTTTAATATTAAACTAGAATATGTGTAGTAAGATTATTTCTCAATTTTGATATTGCTTTTTTTTTTCTTTAGAAATTTAACCGTTATTTATCATATGATAAATAACGGTTGTCTATTAAGGTACTTACTTTTTAATAAAATTACGTCACGGGAATTAACGCGAACTCATGCATTTACCTTTCAAGGCTTGACGTTTCGGCCGGGTTATACTGGCCGTGGTCGCAAGCAGACTTACACCGTGACGTAATTATATTAAAATCATGCAACGCGATAGTTTTAAAGTTAATAGGTACTTACTTTTAAAGTTCAGGAAGTACCGACGTTTATTTTCATAAGGCCCATGAATGTTACATATGCCTTGAAGTTGGCTATACAAGATCAGAATGATAATTAATTAGTTGTAATAATGTATTTCTTGTCTACGTTCAATATTTTGATTAGACAACGGTACACAAATCCCAAATAATTATGAAAAAAATACAAAGCACATTTACTATTCCACACATAGGTCAAAAAGGCTCACGATATAAAAAAGTAAGTACATATAATATAATACACGAGTGTGCGTACGTTAAAATATAAAATTGTTACCGTGTGACAACATAGGTACATTAACAAGGGCCCGAGGGGGTTGTGACAATTCAACGTTAATTAGCCAAAACAAAATGGTGCGGTGTTTGGCGCGAGCGTGCATGCCTCGGATACCCTGTAAATTTAACGTTGTTTGCTCTTTGTAACGAACGTCCCACGCTCACTAACGGTATGTCAGTTATATTAACATTTTGGGGAGCCCAAAACGTGAAGGACATGTTTTGTCTACATTATTAAGAAAACGAATATCTAATAACTCTTAGTAACTAAGTAGTTTTTTATGCATTCTGTGTTACATTTTTTTGGGATTGATGACGTGAGTATTTAGTGTAACTTCTTCCCTTCATCACATTGTTTTACGTTCCATGTATGAAAAAAATAAAATTGTTAGAATAATTAGTATTCTGATTTGTTTTGGGAGTTTATATAATGTTGCATTTACGACAAAAATTATTACAATCACTTGGTGTGTTTCAAAAATAAATCTTATGACATTTAATGTATCACTTCATACAATTTATTATAACAATAATTCAAAGCAAATCACTTCCATTCGCAATTGATCTTAAAAAGCACTCGCACGATAAAATATAAAATACGAGGTGTAAAGCTCACACGCTTCCAAATCACAATTTCCAACGATAACCCATTGAGTAGCTACGGGCTTTCCGGTTTCCGGTTAGACGGTAAAGAGGATAAGGGTTTTTGGGACGGCCCGGCCGCTGATAATAACCAACGTTCACGCTTCGTAGCACCTGCTACGAGTGCTACGCAATTTATGTTTTTATACCTTATACTTTTAGTATCTCCGATATTGCTCGCTTACTACGCAAGTCTTCATTTTGATTCAAGTATGAATGTTATAAACCTGAATTCTACGGGCCTCTCGTAAGTGGTTATTCCAATCTTTTAGAATTACCTTTTACGTACACGTCTATAACGTTATTTTAGTTTTGGGTTAGATTTTTGTATTGGGATTATTTGTTTTTTCTTTTCTCTTTGGCTGTCTAGCTCCACGTATCACGTAAGACGAGGCGCGTAATAATCACGTACAAGTGTGCGAAGCTTTCGTCGCCGAAGGGCCCTTGTTCTATAGTTCGAGGACAATGCAAACTCATTTGATGATGCAAACGTGCCAAACGTACGAGGTTGAATGGTCGCAACGTTTTCAAATGCTCCCAGCTTGATCTATTATAGTAAATCTTACTCACAGTTAACTCTCGTTAAACGTACATTTCGAATACGAATGCATTCAATAACCGGATCTATACTCATCATCATAGAAGTGAGTTTTGAGTGTTGTCAATTAATTGACTGTCGCAGCGTTCGAATGCTTGTCCTTCTACAGAATGACCACCATACCCACGAGTTAACAATTCCTTAGAACACACATTTGTATGGCTTACAAAATATCCATAGACAAGGTTTGTATTTGTCAGTCAGTGTTATGAATCGACCCAATCTAGCCATCTGATACTAACAACCCAAGACAATAAATAGTAATGGACTCTTGGTAAGCCAATACTATAAATAGTATATAGAACAAAAGCTACCGAAGTCAATACAAGCAACATAGAAACGAAACACATTGAAGCGAATTTATAGATATTTGGCCGAAGAATTGTCGCCATTGATGCATTTTATCGCCTCAAGAGAACTATAAAAGTGTACTATTCTGTTTCAGAGTTACAGAAAATTATATTTAGGTATATGCTGATAAATACGCACAATTCGTATTAAAATAATCTTTTTTACTTTTGAAACATTTTATTATTACAGCCAATAAACTTAACACCTATCATAAACATACGCTCACAAATACTGTTTTCCCGTGATGACACAGCCTCTGTTTCCCACCGACTCATTCAAATTCGACCTTGAATCCTGTAAATGGAGCTCAACAAAAAAAGCGGCGCGAATGGCCAAAAACAAATTTACATTTTAATTCTTTTCCTCAATGCATCTGGCGGCATGATGTTTACACGAGCGGGTTACCGGCCAGCGTTTAGTATAAATTAATGACCGCGGGGTAATCACATTACCCCGTTGGGTAAGTCAACAGCAAAAAGTGTTGCCACAAGACTTCCGTTCTAATTAAATTACCGCTTGATGAATGTCTACTGAAACAAACCATTTTAATGATGCTCCTGGGGTTACAATATTTAATTTTGATATATTTTAGGCTTGCCTTGATATTTATTACAAGGTTTTAGGTATCAGTATTTAAAGAACCTCAAAGTAGGTTGTATAGTTACAGTTTAGTAACTTTACTAACGTTCTAAGCGGATGCTAAGATGATACTAAAATATTAGACACGTATTATTAGCTTTTTTGAAATAACGAATATCTCTTTAGATATGGATTATTTATGTTTAACTTGTTTAGCTTACCTTTGTCAATTTTTTTTTTTTTTTTAATAAAAAATACTTATCTAATCTTTTTTATGAACTAACTTAAGAAATAGATTTTAAATAAAATCAATAAATAATTAACTATAGTTCGACTAATTCGAAATAAAGTCAATTTGTAAAAAGGATTACACACATACATTGTCTTTGAATAATTATTGAATTTAAGTATTTTAAGTTGCACATACTCAAATAAAGCATATCTTTCTGTTTTTACCCATGTTTACACATCATTATTTATCATCACGGTAATAACCATGAAATATGCATGGTCACATAATTCGATACGCTTAACACCTCTCTCATCCCATTCACAACTAGGTATATAGCTTGTAAAATCACAGGAAGCAAAATATGGCACTTTAAATGTATTAAAACCCCCAGTTTTTATTCAACAACTAAAGTGAGCAACCATTATTTTAATCTGTGAACATTTATTTTACTCTTGTTGCAAAAAATTTGGCATTTTGGTTACGACAAAAAATAGGTCACTCGTCTGTGAGGCTAAATTGTTGGGAGATGTTCTTATGTCGCGAAGAGTGTCTCATCCTTAGGTTTTTGCGCTAATCTAACATTTTTCACTTAACTAAACGATTATTATAATTTTGAATAAGAAATATTCTTAGTAGATTTTGTACAAGAAATAAGAAATATTTGGCACCAAGTCACAAGCCGAGTTGCACAAGACAAAGCACAAGTTGCATTCACTGAAGTTAAAAGTTATTCGTACGTTCTCACACTCACTCTATTTAAAAGTTATAAACAAAACAACATCAAACAAGGCCTAAACAAGATGGCTGTTATTGCTCTGAATGACATACAACCGGCGTTTGTTTCAAAGTTAATATAAAAAGAGATTCGAAGTAATGTCGAATAGTGATTAGATCAATCCATCAGCTACAAAAATAAGAAACATTCGCTGTAGCTGGAAGCGCAATTTTCATAGTTTATTGTACCTCATTACCCCGGACTATTTGAAACAAAAGAGTTAACATTGTTAACAATGACCCGATGTAATTTATGTCTTGTGATCATAATCCTCAATATACCGGTATGTGTGCGTCCACAAACTGCTATCGCTGAAAGGTACTTTAAATGCAAATCACGTTGTAGTTCCGCCCGTGCATCGCTCCCGGCACTGTAATCAATATTATTATGTAATCAATTTATTTAGTAACATGATTTATGATTGAAGTTCAACCACAAATTTTCAATAAAAATTCAAGTTACTTACTTATAAATAAAAGGCAATCGGTATAACTTAGGCTCAGTTTTTGATTCCGAGTTATAATAAATAATAATAAATGTGGACAACATCACATACATTGCTCCGAATCCAAAGTAAGTAGCTAAAGCACTTGTGTTATGGAATCAGAGACAACGAAGGTACCACAAACACCCAGACCCGAGACAATGTAGAAAAGTGTTTTTCTACATTGACCCGTCCGGGGATCGAACCCGGGACCTCAGAGCTGGCGACACCTTGAAAACCGGTGTATACGCCACTCGAGTTAACTTAACCAAAGGTTAATATCCCAACGAATGGTTCCAAATTTCGGTAGAACGTATTTATTCATCAATTTTTAGTCTAAATAATGGTTATATAATTAATTCTCCAACTTATTTGACCCTTTGATAGACTAAAAAAACGTGTTTTACCGAAATTTGAAACCATTAGTTAGCATATTTAACCATTAGTTGAGTTAACTCAGGATCTAAAAACTGGGCCTGAAGTCAACATAACAAATGTTACATTATAGCATAAATGTACCGTGTTTATAATTTATCTCATGTATAATCATGTTCAAATGATCACACATGCCTTAATACATATTTTATGACGCAAGCGTTATCAAAGGATTTCCTTCTTGCTCGCAAAAGTTACTCTTACTCGTGTATGAATTCCATGAATTACAATATGATCATTTGACTGCGAAGCTCTGAACAAAGTTTACTCTGAAGCGACACTTACATAATTTGCGATACAAATTATACGAAACATCAAAATGATATTACAGTCGTTTCCTTTTTATATTATTAAAGAAAATTGGACTAGCTGCCACGAACAGTTACATTGTAGAACGTTACATCTAGTTAGATTTCATGCAAAAAATATAATGAATGTATTCTTTTAAAAACAAATTCTTAAAGCTTTGTTGAAAAATTACATTTAAATAACATTTCTTTATTAGGTTTTTCTCAGAATAAACATGAAAAAAGATATGTTGATAGGTCAAATACGCTTTGAAAGGCTTTATTCTCTATCAGACGAGACTTGTATAGATAGTGCCTTTGTTACACTACGCTTTTCAGTAAAAAACTACTTTTCCTTACTCAGTGGAAAGTTTGCTCCAAAAAAAATTTAATCTGCTTATTCACTTTTGGAACCGATATAAAAAATATATATTTCTAGGGGTATTAGGGCTGCAGATATTATGCAAAACATTTTGCATCGAGTACATTCGAGAAATACATACATACCTACGAGAATACATTCTATGTATTTTTTTGTCTGAAACCCTAAACGTTGTCAAAGTATCAGATACGACTGGTATAATTATTAGTTGCATCGTTATCTCGAAAATTCTAAACAAAAGACAGTCATTATAGAAAGTCTGCGTAGATCATAATAATATGTTCTTTGTTTCTTACGAATACGAATAAATTTTCAGGCGCGCCTTGCCGCTGGAGCACTTCTTAAAGACAATAGTGGCACGAAGTATGTCAGGCAGTACGTCACACCCCTAGGGATGTGATTGCAGAGCGTTAGAAATACCAGGCAAGTTTGTACGATTTGACGAGCCGGAGGGATGGGTAAATTGACGACGCTAGAATACGCCCCGGGGAAGGCATTCTCACAAATAAGTTTAGACATGTGATATCGAAGCTGAAATATCGTTACTGAGCTACAACTTATATAATACGTCGACACATAAAACCCGGATATTTTTCATTTGACTAGAAGATACTGTAAACAAAGAATACTCGCAGGAAAATATTCGCTTCTGTTGTGATCTGGTTAAAGGATCCGCTTATTTACAAATGGCTGTTGGGATCCGCCCAGGGGACTTGTTTTAAGACTTAAATTGAGCTCGGCTTAAAATAATGACGGTATTTTTTCTAAGAGAACATCGTAAAACAGTTTTAACTATTCAATGTAAAGTAAACATTTGTCGCTTAAGTTCAAGCACTGCTGAGGGTGATACAGAGTTAGTAGCTAAGTAACTTAAGTAACTTTAACAATTTAAGTTAAGGCGGGCAGCATAAAGGAAATTTAACCTATTACGTAAGTGACTTATTTGCCAAATATTATTTGACAATATGTAAATTTTGCTCTCAATTCTTTATAACCAAATAATTACGCCATACCTACTTAATATTCTAATGTTTATATAACAACCACTTTTTCAGTCAAAGCTACTGAATGATTTCTAAATACAAATTTATATCAATTTGAAGAAGGACTTTACAGGTATGATAGAAATTATCAACACGCTCCCAAAGTTATGTAACCCAGTTTAAAAAGTCATCAATAAAATGTTTTTCTAATTAAACAAGTTTTTATATTCCTATAAAATTTAAGGTAATAAATAGAAGCACTTCTTTACTTCCATAATAAATATAATTTATTATAGTAAATTTAATTTCCTTCAAATCTTCAGATTTATAGTAACTTTTTGTAAAGCTGTTAATAAACTCTTTTACGTCTCTGTAAACTTATTATTTTGGAGCTCATATTGTGACACGTTTCACGTTTGTTTTATTTATACTCCCACCTTTACACGAGAATACATCATAAATGTTACAAAACAACGTAAAGAGTCTCAAAGAAACTTATTTTAGTGTAAACATATTCCCTTTTTCATGTAAATGTCCCGTTAGCGAGTATCAAACAGTGAAGCGTACGTCATAACATCGATGATTCTATGGGCGACATTATAACACTTTAGAATCATAACTGTTCTAGGTTGTACTAACAGGAAGAAATAAAAACTAATAGAATTACTAGAAAACCAGGCGCTCTTCAAATTAAGCAAATTCGAGTGTTTATAATCATATTTAGCACACCTATTTTTATTTTGCTCGTTTGAAATGTTGTTTCATATTCGCTTTTTTTAATTTTAAAATATTTAAAATATTTTTACGTAAATACTACTTGTCTGTTTTTTATTTCAAACTCTGTCAGCGGCTTTAGATCATTCGCTTTTGTCTGTGTCCCCATTGTCAACCTTTTTCTGTCTGTCATTGGCATGATAACTTTTCCACAACAAAAACCGTTCCGTTTAACGTACAGTTAATTATACCCAGGAATGACATGCATCATTTATCAAAGGAACAGTTGCTGTGATATTGGTACTAAGCCTGGCCTGATGAATAGTTCCTAAGATGGTGAACCACGCTTCGCTCGCAAATGTGTATAGAACCGCTCGTTAGTGTGTCAGCCACAACCTATTAGCAAGGCACACTAATTATTTAGGACGTGTTGCTTCTCGTATTTGCGTACCTACAGCTGAAAGCCTGAGAGACACAGCTATGGTAATATTAACGCATCACATTAACTTATTAAGTATTCATGATGTACTGCACGCCGTGAGTTAGTAATGTACCTACTATTAAGCTTTTAGTAAGCTTACGAGATTATTTTTAATTAAGCATTATATTATTATGTCGATATGTCTTACGTAATTTACTTAATAAATATTGTGAATACACTGTTGATGGTGAAGGAAAATTTGATAAAAATGACTCCAAATCGAGTCTGATGAAACCTACTGTTTTGATCTGGGATACCTACTCGATACCTTCCCGATAAAAATGAAGACATTGGTTTCCTCTAAAGTAATTACACATGTAATATCAATCTATCTAATCTATCCAACAGACGAAGGCCACGTGGAAGACCCAGGCGTAGATGGACGGACGAACTGGACGCTTTTAACAAGGAGTGGCCTCAACTGGCCTTTCAGAGAGAAAAATGGAAGGAAGAAAGGGAGGCCTTTGCCCTGCAGTGGGACAGTTCAGGCTCAAAATAAATAAAATTATAAATCACGGCATGAACTGTCCAATACCTTCAAATCTGAGAAAAAACATTAATCAGTTATTACTCCAAAAGTTCATTACCCTCGAGGTGTACAAGTTCGAGTAGTTCCCACTTCTAAGATGATGATGATGATGGTTGTGGGGATGACATCGCTCAAATTCCAAAAATACCTTCAATTTAAAGAAGATTGTTAAAGAATTCTTTTGTACATTTTTCTATACGAAATACTAGCTTTTGCTCGCGGCTCCGCCCGTTTAGACGTGTTTTATCGCGGCATATACCTTATAGCCTTCCTCGATAAATGAGCTATCGAACACTGAAATATTTTTTCCAAATCAGACCAGTAGCTCCTAAGATTGGCGCGTTCAACCATACAAACTCTTCAGCGTTAAATTTACTAGTAGCTGTGGATATTGGTTAGCCAATGTATACAAAACGTTGACTAAGTATGTACTGAAACCTTCCTCGAAAACCATTCTATCCATTGATGAAAACAACATGAAAATCGGTGCAGTAGTTTTGGTTTGTCCGGAACAAACAGACAGACGTAGCGCGTGGCGGGGGACTTTGTTTTATAATATGTAGTGAAGTATATAGGTATAACTACGCATGAAGAATAGCAATAAAGTTACATATGCTACGTACGTCAAGGCCATTGGGAAATTTAATCCCTTTAAGGTTTTAATTCCAGCTACTAGTTTATTTTACGATACAATTATGTCAACTGTATTTCCATATTAAATCCAGTTTATCAGGCTACCGTTCATATGGAACCTTGTTTTATATACGAGGCTTATAAAGTATCTTTATGGCCCGGTTAATACAATTAAAGTGGATATCTAAACAGTCCGACCCAAATAAATTTTCCTAAATTAAACAGCTATAAATTAACCTATGTCGTAGTAATAAATTATTGGTTGGAATACAAGCACGAATTGTTATTTATACACATAATAAATTAGTAAAATAATATTATTAATCTTTTATTATATTACTAAATCAATAATTCCTTTTGCAGACAAGCAGTTCAAAGTAATTTCTTTAAATAAAAAAAAATAGTGCGTGGAGGCCCTTCGCTCGGAAGAAGTGAAACTTCGTTATACACGTATATTCGAGTGCCACGCATTCACTCTCGCTGTCTCTTTTTGTTCCCCCTCCCCAGGAGCGTTGAATGTTTAACGCAACAGTACTTTCATACCCCCTCCATGGTAGCGTTAAACGTTTAACGCAACCTTGTTGAAATTGTATTTTATAGTGCAAATTAAAACGAAAAAAACATTTTATGATTTTCTTTAAGGAAATTCGAATAAAAAAATGGATAAGCAAGTGTGTTTGAGGTAAACATTTCCAAATATGGGGAAAGGAGGGAATACTTTAGGTAATTTCTTTTTCCCCAACCGAAAATCGAAAATTCCATTAATTACCAATTTAAAACAGTGAGGCCCTATATTTATCTACTATATTTATGTTCTAATTAGTTATAAAAAAACTTTAAACGGCTATGAACTTTTTGCTGAATAAACGCGTAGGTTTTCGTGTTCTATCTCAGTTCTATCAATGTATGGGCGTGTACGAACGTCAAAATTCACAAATATATGTCACGATTTACGAGTTAGAAACCTTTAAAAATATGTTTGTGTACCAGTTGGTTCCAGTATATTTATTGCCTTTTGCATAACATATAACTTTGAGAACAAAATAGCAATATAATTATTTTTACGAACTTACAAAATGGAATTCTGTGCTTTACTGTTTTTTTATACCTACTTGTTTTAATTTTTAAGTAATACTTTTTTCCTAGTAGCATAATATAAGTCATAATGAGGCACGTGCATCAAAAGTCTTTAGCCAAAAAGGTACAATGCACGCTGCAAGCTGGTCATGACACCGTAATTCAATTCTAGAAATACATGACGTTTTAATCAACATACACGCCAGTAAAACCTTTGAAAAACCAACATAATTCTAATCAATCCAAACTAAATACGAAATATTATTTGACTCATTTGTATAGTTAACATTTCTAGTTTAATAACAAAACAATCTAAGCAAACAATAACAAGACCGCCTATCTACCAAGCCTTTCTATTTCCCGGGTACCAAGGCAAGCCCGACAGGTGGAATCCATTTCCAGCTTTTGAAAATCGGTCTCCACATGCAGGCAATTCCACGGAACAGTACGTTCCACGCTGGCCGTCAGGAAAATCTGACTATTTTTTTTTACGTAACCTACGTCACTGGGATGGATCGCTGGGAAATACTCGTTCAGTGTATTCACAACCTGATGTGAAATGTAAATTTGAATTTAGAATATAGGTATGTTTCTTAACTTTTCTTTCTTATTTTAGAATCTGAATAGGAAGTTTATCTATGAAAATCTTATTGTTTTGTTTTGTTTTATTTTTAACTAGCTGACCCGGCGAACTTTGTACCGCCCTAACAGTCAATGAATGTCGGGTTACCTTTTAGCTGAACTAATTTAGGCTTTGATGAACGTAATACAATGATACAAAATAAAAATACAGATACTTAGATATCAAAAAGTATTTTATTTTGATAAAATATAATACATACAGAAAGAGAAGAAAAAAAAAAATTAAGTACTTCAAACACGTGTCAGCAAAAAATGACTGAATTGCTTAGAGAAATCATCAGCAGATAGATCGTTCAACAATGCAACTATTTAACTCTCATATTTACTGAGAGTTGAAGTTTCTTCACATATCGCCACAGATTTGACTGTTGATCTGTACGATAAGCTCGACGATTTCTCGTTTCTAACCTAGCCGTTTCACGTTTCACGGGCTGCCTCTCTTTCCTCTTGTGTTTGAGAGGCACGAATTAAAGCCCTTCTTCGCTCCATACTAATGCGGCGCTCTTCTCGTGCAATGTCTCGTTCTTCATCAGATAATTGACTCGCGATGTTCCGTTGCCTAATTGCAGTACGGCTTCGCGAAAGAAAGAGGAAAGATTAGATCTTCTAGGACGTGGCATTGTTACTAATACTAATACTGAATATGTACTCGCACAAACCCACACAAAACAAACAAATATAACAGTAGCTGAACTTCGTGACATAGACATTGATTGACAATAGTTTAGATCATATACTACTACTTAAGATACTGCCCTTTTTATTCAAATCTGCTTAATACACCTTTCAACCTTTTTAATTGATTAAAAAAATACAGACAAAAGTTTATGCACCCTTTTTAAATAATTACACAAAATACATTTCTGAACGCATGCATAAATGTCAATCACAGTATTTGACAGGATGACAGGAGGAAAACATTATTCTATGAGAAAAACAAATGTTTGACAGGTACGCAACAAAGGAACATATTTAAATGGAAAATGATTCATTTTCATAAATATGTATGCGTCAAGTTTTCATTGTTTTTAAAATGTATTCTGCTATTCAGGGCGGAGACAAATCCAACGAAACAAAAACCATGAAAATTGATCCAGCCGATCTCGAGTTATAAGTGTTGTAACAAACCCGTCTTTGTTTTATATATATAAGATAAAGACCCGCTGTTTCCCGCTGTTTGCCCGCAGTCTCATTTTTTTTTATTTGTGATGTAAGCAATCCTATCTTTCAAGTTGGATCAAAATGCACACGGTGTGCAAATTTGATTAAAATCGGTTCAGTAGTTTCAGAGTTCATCTCGGACAAACATCTGACACTGGAATTATATACTTATAATAGATTACTAGCAATGTGGGTCGCATATTACCAGTAATCTCGTGAACCCCTCGTGCTAAGCTAAGATGCTTGTCTTACGCAATAGAATCCGTTTAAAGTAGTTTTAATTCAATGTCTAATATTCGCGTAAACCTCAGAAAACTATACTACTTACTAACTATACTACTTTACATAAAACTGCTTTCTAGAATGTTTGCAATTTACGTTATGAAATATAAACTCACGAACCTTTCCAAGAAACATGGATATGGCATGGCAATTATACGTAGCTGAAATTCAGTCTGAAATCATTTCAGAGAAACGCAAATAAAGTCTGCATTTGAATACATAATTATACACAAAGATATTTTTGTTATTGTACCTGATATAATATAAAAGTACTTATTTTAAATTTAATTCAATTATTTTCGTAGTAATTATATATGTATTTGAAGTTCTGTATTTGTATAACAATAAAGACAAAATTGTGATTCACCATCTCCAATGTACCTTTGATTTCTATATGAGTCACGAATGTATAAGAGCTGCAATTTATATCCGAAGCCACCTACAAGAACAAATGAACGGATAAACGTTAAAACCGCAACTACCAAACCTAACATCAGTGGGGATGTACCACCAGAGACGATGACCCCTTTGGCTCCTAGTTCCATATACAGCAAACCAGGGAAACAAACAACTCTCACAGGTCATGACGAACTAGTCTTAATCGTCGATAGTACTCGCTTCCCTACTAATCAGGATATTTCGTGGCAGGATGTTGTTTATCCGGCGAAGACAGAATCAATCAATTCATCACAGTTTGCGTTTAGATTAACGATAGGTAACCATCTCTGTACATCGTCTATCATTGTTTTGTTTTTCTTTAGGTTCCTTAGCCGCTTACCTATTTTATGTAATTTTTTTCTTACAGATTAAATAGTTTCCAAAATACTGATTAATTGCCACATTTATTACAATATTTTTTTTAAATTTCAATTACTTTAACTGCATGTTGGGCAATTTGAAGTTTACGCGATATTTGTTGATTCGCAGATATATTTTAGTAAGGTACCTACTACTCATTAGTGCTTATCCAAATTGGTTCCATTTTAAAGAACACCAATGGAACTTAATGATCGTCGTTCCATACGTGTTATCTTAAAGAGCAACTGTGTTCTGATAGATATTATTCCTTTGAGATACGAACAAAGGATATTCGTTTCGTATATTTTCGAAGTAGGTAATTTGCGGAATATTGCGAACACGCTTGTTATCCCACGAGACGTCTCAAAGTGCTCGAGAAAAGCGAAAGAAGAATATACAGAACCATTCACATCACACACAATATTTAGTGTAATTTGTTCACTCAATGCGATTTGACCTTCGTTTTATTTATTATGCATAGTTCTTAATCGCTTGGCCTAATTCTTTAAGGGTCCTGAAAATGGCTTTGTATTGAATTTTCAGTTGAGTTGTTTTTGCAGTTTATTATTTCAAACAAATATTAAAGCGGCGGTGGCCTAATGGCTAGGGGCATCGGACTTGCGATTATGTGGTTTCGGGTTCGAATTTCACGCATTACCGACGTGATGGACTCGTAACACAAGCATCTTAGCACGAGGGGTTAACGAGATTACTAGTAAGGTGCGGCCTATAGTGCTAGTAAACGTTATAAAAAAAATGAAGTATATAATTTTTGAAGATTATTCAATTATTCAAAACGAATTACAGTTTAGCTTATTAAATTGATGAAATTTTACAATTATTTATCAAGAAAGATGATGAGACGAACAATTACTAACTTATACTTAAGAAACATTGCTCTTAGAACTTGTAGTACCTAAAATCTTCCTTCGAAGCGACCACCTTTATTAATAACATGGCAACCACCAACCACTTACAACCGACAAACTAAACCCAAATTTAATTATATTACTACAGGAATAATTAATGCGATAACCTCGTCGTTTCAGTTTAATTATACAATTGAAACCAGTTATTCTAACCTGAGATGATCCTTACAAGATTTGAACTTTGTGAATTTACGAGTATACGAGTAACAAGTTATTTTCAAAAAAGAAACATTTATTTGCACAGACGACAGGTGGTACCATATTTAACATTAGTGCGCCGTTCAAGCCAAATTCTGCCTGTATTATGCATGCACACATTTATAATTATCTAAAGCTTTAAAATAATATTATTTTAATAACAAATCTCAAGGAATTATTATAACATTTATCAGATATCTGGTTTCGGCATAGAATAGAACCTTCTCCTCTCTACCTTTGGGGGTCGTAAGAGGCGACTAAGGGATATAGAATCAAGGATAATGGGCAACTGTTCTCCTAAAAAACTGAAAGTAAGCTGCGGTCACTAACCCGCTTGCCCATCGTGGTGACTAGGACAAACATCTTAATGATGGCGCACCTCAACACACAGCCCTAAAATGGGGGACTGGGTGTTGTGATTCAATGTGGAAGAGTCCTAGATCCAGCTGTAGATCTAGCCTATGGGTGAGTTGATTTTTTATCTGATATTGTTATTTCAATTTATTGTAAGCTTTAATAGAATGACAGAAAGTTTAATAGTCTGTCGTAGTGCGATTCATTTTATCAAAGCCGTATGTGTGTGCCACCGATACAAAAAATCTGAAAGTTCAGAAACTAGAATGCAACTCAAAGCGAGTTAAGGGGCTTGAAGCTTCTCAAAAACCGCACAAACTCCTCCATTCACACAAGTCATATTTCAACCCTACAACTGCTCGGAACATGTAGATATAAAGTCAGTGCTCCAGTTATGGGCAAGCGAGAGTTACGCTCGCGAATCGTTCAAAAGTAGTGTAAAAATGGGAGCAAAATTCGTATCTCTGGCCGCAATCCAAGCGGTCACCACTTGAATGTCAACACCAAAACTGCATTCCATTTTTGCAACAACTTAAGTGAGGTTTAATTAAAATATTTCAGAAATAAACTTGACGCGGCCTTTTATTTTAGACAGCAGTATTTATGTTGTTTTTAAATTTCTGTGCTAAATTAAGAGCTTTATTTTTTATTTTCGCATTCTACAGCGTGTAACAAAAACCTTGTCCGATCCCTGAGAGTATTATTCGGTATCGTACTGCGAACACATATAAGTAGCCATTAAATGGAATGGAGATTATAATTTTTCCCCAGTGAAAATATATAAATACAAATAAAAACTGATCCAAGGCAACAGCAACACTGACCGCTCCTCAAAGTTCACGTACTTTCTACCTACAGCTTTGTGTCAAAGAAGCCGCCTATGTGAGAGAGTTCATGAACTGTACCACGAATACGCCTTTAATGGATCTGACAGGGGTTTTGTTACATGTTGTATATTAATATTATGATGATGATGGACGTGTATGAGTTGTCGCAATTTATTATAAATTACCTTTTACTTAACTTATAAAATTACGTCATAGGAATTAACGATCCGAGTTGCAACGGCCATGATCACAAGCAGACTACAAGTTAGCAATCTGCTTGCGACCACGACCGCTGCTACTCGGTCAAAACGTCAAGCCTTATAAAGTAAATGCGTATTCGCATTAATTCCCATGATAATAAAGCAACGCGATAGTTTGCAAGTAGGTATCTTTTACCTATAAAGCTGAAGAGTTTGTTTGTTTGAACGTGCTTATCTCAGAAATTACTTTGAACGATTTGAAAAATCCTTCAGTGATAGATAGCCTATTTATCGAAGGCTACTTTTTGCCGCGATAACGCACGCCCTCACAGGCTGATTTATGCGCAAAAGCTAACAAATGCTAAATAGTAAGAAACGAAAATAAAATAACAATAAAAAACAATACTTAGTTCGAAATTGTTAAATATGCAGACAATGTAATCTGCTTTATCTTTTAGGCACAAAATTATTTATAAGTAATAATGCGCCACGTTTATTCAAAAAAGTCTTGAACACCATTAAGTCTAACTTCAAAATTAATTCGTCAAAAGAGCAGTTTATGCCCGAAGTTTAGTTCGAGAACTCATTAAGAGAACAATTTAGTCTGCTTTCTCATCAAGCATCTATTCTGAATAATACCTACATTCAGCTTCTTGGCATAGTACTAACTCAGTACTAACATAACACTTGGTTATTACCTAATGGCTGGGAATGGGAATATCTTAAAACATCCAACCTTTAAGGTAAGAAGTACAAAAAAAGAGTATTTATTTTAAATATTTTAATTTATTCGTCGATCCGATTTCCACAGAGGGTAGAAGCTGTGAAGTGTATAAAGTGTCATTCGATTGCCAACCGAAACCAAGCTTTGTGAGATCTGCAAATATTTATTTCCGGTTGAAACTACGCGCGAAACAAAACCGTTTAATTTCTGTATTTATCAACTTCACATTTGAGGTTATGTAGAGCAGAAGCACCTAAGTTTTTAATTTTTCATAAAAGTAGGTATATCACAATAATGTTGCCGTCGAAAAATCCCTATATACCTACCTACCTATATAATATTTCTACTATATCCGAACAATAAAGTGGTAATTCGTTTCCTACAACAGTCAGATACAGTTACAAAGGAGTGTGGTCTAGCTCAACAAGGGTACAAGCAATATCTTCGACACGAATAATAAATGAGCCACGGACATGTTTAATAGGGGATACATCCTACAATCTACATAATATACATATGGCACATTTAAAACCGCCGATCAGTATTAGAACATGTCTAGTAATTATTACAAAATTAGTTTTATATCATTTCCGTAAATCTTTCTCTACGATATTGAAAAGTAGAGTCATGGAGATACACATAACTCTTTCTACCAAAACGAAGAAACTACACCGAAGTAATAGCATACGTATCTTCATAAATTATGTAGCTGTCTTCATTGAAACGTACACAGAATGTATATTTTTAATATCAAATAATAAACCTTGATCTCGTATTTTTTGTTATTTGATTAAATAATTTAAAACAAATACAATACAATAAAAACAAATACAACCCGCTCGTAACATAAGCAATTTAGTTTATTACGAGGGGTTAACAAGAATACCAATCATGTGCTATCCACATTGCTGGTAAATTTAAAAAAATAAAATAAAAAACATGATTAGATATTATTTCCAAGAAAAATATGTGCTCCTCTCTGTCTACATTTTACTTGATGGAGGCGTGATGTTATTCTGAACTGAACTAGGTCTACCTTACTGTTGTTTTTGTTATGTTCTGCTCTATAAAATAACTCGAACAAGAAACATTTTCTGTTTTCAATTGTTTTCTTTTGTGCTACGTTTGCGATTCTAAGTCCCAATAAAAACGTTGATAGTAATTCTACAACATGTTCTCGAAAGTTTTATTTTGTTGCTCCTCTCTCGATACTGTCTTGTTACATTCTACTCGGCTTTGCTTAAGCCCGATAATTGCGGGCTTCTTTGAATATTTAAAAATATACTGTTTAGAGAGGCCTTTGTCCCCTTTTGTAAGCAGGTAGAATTATGTGAGGTAAATGTATGCATATTATTTTATCATAGTAATTCACATTACTTATTATAAGTGCACGCAAAGAAAAAATATTTAATCTTTACATAGTAACAAAGTCGCACCTTTCAAACTACGTAACGGATTTTAATGCGAATTTCAGCGAAAGATAAATCAATAAAAAAGTTTTTGTGTATAAAAATAAGCATTCATTAATGTGCTACATGTGCCAAGCGTGGATAAGCTACTTTATTATAATTTGGGAATACTAATAGCCGAATACTGAATCGTCAATCAGTTTGAAGCAGCCTTTAAGTTTCATGCTGTCCCTGTCATTCTAAGGCGTAAAGTAGCGACAGATAAAACATTTAAGACCGTGTTAAAGTTAATTTGCGTTTCAGTATAAATTCGGGGGTAAGAGGGTTTCGGTTACAAATTTCATTTTAAGTTAACGAAATATCTATACATCTATCTCCATTATGATTCCACTTTTTTATGCCTGGTGAGGCGAGTATGCAAAAACGAAGACTAGCAATGGTAAACGTTAAAAGAAGGAGTCTGCTAACTAGGAATGGTCCCTTGCCGAGGCGCTAACAAATTCAACCAGATTTTTCTTATTTATGCATCGCCTAGTTCTTCTAGAAAAGCAAACTTTTAACTATTAAAAAATGTCGTTGTATTTTTGCGCCACCTTTTTCCTATTAGATTGCTATTTAAACTTGAAGAACTGTGAAATATTTTGTATAAAAGGCGTAAAATAATTTTATGAATAATTTTGTAAGACCTTGAAAATTTCGTTACATAAACTTTTTAGTTATCGTACACGCTTCACTGTACAGACTAGGTAACAAAAATATGTCTAGCTTATAAAATGGCAGGTAACTTAGGTGATAGCTTCTGCTACATTTGTTGATACAACTTACACAGCAGACGAAAAACCAGACGTATAATAAAAAGCGAAGTAGGATCGTTAAAGGTTTTCACGACAGAGAATAAAAACATATTCCGGGAATGGGCGACCCCGGCAGTATATTATTTCTTTAGCATCGACGCCAAAGGTTGTTGACTAATGTCCTCGCCCGGTGACCTTATATTTAGACCTTTGTCTCCAATACGTCGCCATTAATCTTTCGGTTTGGAGGAACCCGTCGGCAGTATAATTAAATTGTATGAGATTTTTTTGTCTCTGTATGAAGGAATAAGAAAACAAATAACACATTTTGATAAATCTTGTTTTCTTTTTGTCTTTAGACTTGTCTTCATTCTTGAGTTATATAAAAGAGTTAATATCATACCCAATGAATGGTAAAGTGTCGCCTACGCAGTCTATTGTCTATAAGAGCTATTGTAGAACTAACGGCAAGTGATACCCTTTCTTTGACACTACCTTTTAACACCTTTCTTTTTCATCTCACATACTTCACGTTAAATATTTCATAGACGGGTAATATGTCGTCTATACTCTAGTGAGTGAACTACAAAGCGAGTAAAAATTTCGTATAGATGTGAAGTACCCACTACGGCAGTGGTTCCCAAAGTTGACTGGGCTACGACTCATCTGATTTAAGTTTACAAACTCGGGACCCACCTCTAGGAAATTTAAGCGTTAGCAATATTAATAAAGGACTTTTGAAATAACAAACTGTTTTAATACAATCTTTTATTACTTAATTATATAAATTTAATGGGAAGGATGAAATTGTTTCCTATGTTTCGCCATTACAGTTTTGACATCAACTTCAACTTTAAATCGCAGTGAGTTTGATAAGTCCAATTTATTTCGGTATTTAGTTTCAATGTTCACCATATTCGAAAACCCAGCCTCACATAAGTATGAGGTAGTAAAGGGGAGGAGGACTTTCATAGCTTCATCAAACAGGCATGGATGACTACCAGCAACCGAGAGCCAGAATTTCGTTAATTGCTTACGATTGAAACTATTTTTTTGTGACGAATCTTCTGATAAATCAATTAGTTCTTCACTTGCTTTTGTTGACATACCAGTTGGTAGGGGGTCTTGAAATGGGTTACAAATCCAATTCATCAAGTCGAGCTTTTTCATCTCCTCGCCGGTTGGTACTATAGGCAGGGCCCACTCAATATTCGCTCGCGACCCACCAGTGGGTCGCGACCCATAGTTTGGGAAACCCTGCACTACGGTGTTCACAAAATAAATAAAGTTTTTATTTGGCTATATTTTCTGAAGGTATTACGTTTAGTTACCTTTGTATTAATTATATGATTTGATAGATAACATTAAGTAAAAGTTCATTTGAAATTAGTGCGACAGTCTTTTGTCTTTCAAAATTACCCATCACGATGACTTATTTTCATCGAAATATTTGATTAGATAATTTAACTCAACGTAGTAGATAAATACATTTAACTTATTTTGGTTTGCGGTATAGCACATTGTTTGTTTGCACTGAATAGGATCTAAAACTATTGTACCGATAAAAAAAATCTTACACCGTTGGTAAACTACACAAACCCTGGGTAACGGCTACATTCAATTGATATATAGAGAAACCGGGCGGAGCTGCGGCAAACAGCTTGTTGAATATAAAAAAGATGAACTAGAAGATGAATTATTAAACAGGGCTGATTAGATGAATCAATATTGTCTAGACTAAGCTTGTAACTACGTAAATTGATTGGCTGACCACGTTTCTACACTCGAGAGCAATGAATCCGGGTCACTTAAAGAATGTTAAAAATCTCGGAAACTAAAAATGATAGGTTAATGCAATATAAATTGTATTTAATAGACAATGTAATACTCCTTAAATGAAGGTAAAAAAAATATGAGTCACCATACATTTTATTAACACAAAATTACATAAAGAAAAAAACTGCTGATCTCTCCTTTAAACAAAAATAGGAAACATGAAATTTATGAACTTTATTACGATTTTCTTGAATTTTAATACTTCGTATTGCCTCCTCGTGCTTCCATTACTGCGTTTACGCGGTTTGGCATGCTGTACACTAAGTTCCTTATACGATTTTGGGGAATATTCTCCCATTCCTCTGTGAGAACAATTTTGAGCTCACGAAGCGTGATTGGGGGAGGATTTCGTTGTTTTACGCATCTGCCTAGCTCGTCCCAAGCATGCACGATCGGGTTGATATCCGGGCTGCGCGCTGGCCACTCCATACGAGTAATGTTCATCTCTTGAAGGTAGTCATTCACAATCCTACCTGTATGAGGTCGGGCATTGTCATGCATAAATATAGCATCCTCACCTAAATTGACCATAAATGGACCAACGTGATCATTGAGGATTTCTTCCACATATCTTTCGCTAGTTAAAGAGCCGTTTTCTATGATCACCAGCTCTGTGCGACTTTCAGAAGAAATTCCGGCCCACACAAGTACAGACCCACCACCGTAGGCTACTTTTTCTTCGATGCATGCTTGCTTGAATCTTTCTCCTGGTCTTCGATACACTCTGTGTCTTCCATCGTGCTTGTAGAGCATAAATTTTGATTCGTCGGAGAACATAACTTTTGACCAATCTTCAATACTCCAATTTACGTGGCTCTGGGCATATCTTAGTCTTGAAATACGATGCCCAGGCTCCAGTTTAGGGCCGTTTGCAGGTCTAAGGGGTTTTAAGTTAGATTCAGCAAGCCGACGTCTTACTATCCATGCACTTGGGTTACTTCCTCCGAGGAGTCGAAACTGATTTGTGAGTTCAGTTCCTGTGAGAAAGCGATTTCGAAGCATGGTGTTCACCAAGTATCGGTCTTCTCGTGCTGTGGTACACCTGGTTCTGCCCGTTCCTGGTCTGCGTAGGTTACAACCAGTTACTTCGTAACGTCGGAGAACTCTTTGTACTGTTGACAGCGACACACCGACAGTCCTGGCTGTATCGCGCTGACTCCGGCCGGTTTCCAGCATTGTAAGTATTCTGGTGCATTCTTCAGGCGTAAGCGACATAATTTCAGCTTGAATAATGAATATAGAGCACTATCAACATGGTTTATGTACCCACATAAATGACAGATTACAAACAAAAGCAAAACCAAATGCTGTAATTTCGTAGTTCCATCTTCGAAAGTGGCCCTTTTTCAAATTTGATTTTTTTATGATATAACTTTACAATAACTAAGAAGTTTTAATACCTTCATTTAAGGAGTATTACATTGTCTATTAAATACAATTTATTGCATTAACCTAGCATTTTTAGTTTCCGAGATTTTTAGGACTCTTTAAGTGACCCGGATTCATTGCTCTCGAGTGTATTTACTTTGTAATGCAAATAAAGAAAATATATTATATGAATATCTACGTTTTACCAACGCTACAACAAATTTCATGGCAATTTCTTTTAGGTAATAATTATATACCATTATAGATAATCCATTGTTTTTAAGAGATAAAATTACTCAAATTCAAATGTATTTATTTGTGGAACATAGGTGTATATTACAAAGATGTTACAATATTTTATCGAACGCTATGTCCTGCCAATCATGACGTACAAAATAAGAACTTAAAACTAAAATATCACAAATCTTTATAACTATATTTAACAACTAGCTGTTGCCCGCGGCTTCGCTCGCGCGTAAAGTAAAGAGTAAGTAGTATTAAAGGTAGATGTATTCTGGGATTTTCAAAGTAAGGAGAATGTATAAAATTTTTCATCTAATATTATGGCGTTAAAATAATAAAAGTAAAGTAAGTAGCAAAAGCATTTGTGTCATGGAATCGGAGACAAAAAAGGTACCATAAACACCCAGACTTAAGACAATGTATAAAAGTGATTTTCTACATGGACCCGTCCGGGGATCGAACCTGGAACCTTAGAGCTGGCGACACCTTAAAAACCGGAGTGAACGCCACTCGACCACGGGGGTCGTCATTATAGATATGTCTTAGATGGTCATTATCTTATCTATTTATCTTTTCATCTGTCTATCTTTGAGAATACTGAACTTCACATACCAACTATTTCAGCCCTTATTTCACCCCCTTAGAGGGTAGATTTCTAAAATCTACCCTCATAAATACATCTATATTGTATTTCTATATATATAAGAAATACATCTTATTTATTTCTAACTAATAACCCTTGTATGAAATTGAATGTGTCTATCTTTGAAAACGACACAATTCATATGCCTACAAACTTCCAACCCCTTTTTCACCCTCTTAGGGGGATGATTTTTAAAATCGCTGAAATCGTCATTTTTTATTTCTATCCAGAAACCCGTGTACGAAATTTCATGTGTCTATCATTGAAAATACCGAACTTCCCATAAAAACTTTCAACCCCTATTTCACCCCCTTAGGGGATAGATTTCCAAAAGAAAAGTAGCCTATAGCCTTCCTCAATAAGTGAGCTATCTAACAGTAAAAGAATTTTTCAAATCGGACCAGTACTTCCTGAGATTAGCGCGTTCAAACAAACAAACTCTTCAGCTTTATAATATTAATATTAGTATAGATAAATAATTATAGTATCTTGGCCGTGTGCAGCGCCCCTTAGTGAACTCCACTGCGGGTGACGTAACCTACGACAAACTTATTATTTGCGGTTGGTACAGTATTCGGGTCTAGGGATCGAACCGCAAAATTAAGTTTGTTTTTTATTGTATATACTTTTTCGGGATAAAAACTACCCAGTGTGGTGCCCAGGATATTAAAGAACAATTATACTAAGTTTCATCGAAATCGAATCGGTAGTTTTTGCGTGATGCCTGAACAAACAGACAGACAGACAGACAGACAGACAGACAGACAAAAATTTTTTTAATCACATTTTTGGGTTCGGTGTCGGTCTAGTAACACACCCCGCCATTAATTTTTTTGATATTTTCAATGTACAGAATTTTCACTTCTACAGATTTATTATAAGTATAGATAATAAACAATTTGTAAAATAAGGACTTGTCGGTCAGGTATTCATCGACCGAATAATACTAAATTTATTGTAATCTGATAGAATTGTTCTCATATTAAATTAAAATTGATTCAAGAATCAATTGTCAGCGGGCTGTGAAGAGGATGAACTGACCAGGGCTGTGGAAGTCACTGTGTTCATGCAGGAATCAATTACAAAATGTAATTATACAAGGGACTAAAAGAGAACATTCTGTCAATTAATAACACGAACTGGGAAATTAACGGAATGTTTGTCTTGTAAATACTTACTTAATAATGACGTTTCCTACTTCTTATTAACTTTGCCCTATAATACAATTTGTGATTCGTCCATTTTCCCTAAAACTGAAGTTAATGTAAGCAATAAAATAAAAACTTAAATGAAAAATCTTTTTTCTACGAACTCAAGGTTTAATCAAAAGTATTCCATATTGTGGTAAGCTACACAAATGGCGCCTTAAAATCACTCTGTAATACTCCAGATTATTCCAGTAGAATGATTTGACGGATGAGTTTAGCGACATTACAGGATTTCACAATCACCCACTCGATTAAACACTTTTGATCGAAATAAATCAAAGGCAATAAAATATGCAACAAAATAATAATGTTGTTTGCAAAATTATAGGCAACAATTGATAATTTTAATTAAATTCACATGAATGAAAATATTTTGATTGCCACAAAGAGTTTTAAATGGTGCTATTGAGAGCTATTTAAATTAAAAATGAGTTATATTTCTAATGAAAAGAATTAATCAAATTACGGAATAATAATGCCATCATACTCGTAATTCAATTGAGTAAAAGAGAGGTTGCTACCTATCTTTTAACATAACTTTATCTCTATGAACTAAAATGATTTTGTAATCCTGAGAGCCAGCTGGGCAAAGTTTATAATATAAATATGGTTTCGAAACGTCAAAACACAAGAGCTTCTATCCCTACTAAATATCATGAAAATGTGGCGCGTTCAATATTCCAATCTTGGTATTCAACTAATAAATTTTATATGTCACCTACCATACTCACTCATCAATTTTGACACGATATCGTTCGACACGTTAAAATATATGGTCGAATAAACCAAACGGGTTTTCTGAATGTCAAAGCTGTTCAAACTAAATTCTGTTATAAACATAATTATAAATGTCTTGCTCAGGAATCAGATGCCCGACATCCTCTCTACGACTACAATAATATCCCAGGAAGACTTAGGAGCCGAAAGAGTTTTATTCGCAGTACGCAATCCACCAAAGATTCGCCACCTAAAGCACGGTGCAAGATCTGGGAAGAACAGCACCCACCACCAGCTAACTACATTCAACCTCAGGAACATCTGCCGCCCGGAGGGAATCTGCAGTGGCCTATATGGAAAGCTCTCAACCGATTGCGAAGCCAGGTAGGTCGCTGCAGACACAATTTGGCAAAATGGGGAATCATAGACCCTTCGGATACCCAGTGCGAGTGCGGCCTCTGGAGTGCCCAAAGTGTCCGGACACCTGCACTTTGGAAGATTTGAATCTGGCCAATGACGCCGCAGTTAATGTGGCCAACTACTGGGCGCGTCAAATTTAAATACTTTTTTTTAAATAGTGTACCATCGACTCGAAAAGAAGAAGAAGAATGTCTTAATTCTTATGATAAAAAAAATTAAAAGTCTTATGCCAAAAGTTATTCGGGTTTTAATATGTTCATGTCATGTCCTCATCTTCAACCTTTTATAATACATATTATTTCCTTAACCATTCTTAAAGATTACATAACATTTTCGGGTATCGTATAATCCATAAACAATACTCGTAAGTAAATCCGAAAATAGTTTGAGGCCCTACTCCTCTCGTCTTAAATTACTTCAAGGGTTCGCTTTCATTTACCCAAATATTATATAACGAAGCCTAAAATGTAAATACAAATTGGCAAAATAAAATGGTAATTCTGCCGCGCTTAGAGTGCCATATTTAATTCGCTTGAAAGGAGCTTCGACGGTGATGTTTTATACTGCATTTCGTATTAACAATTTTGAATAACGTGCTTTAAAATTAGCAGTCATGTGTACTTTATTTACGTACGGTAAAGAGTAAACAAATTAACATGGTATAAGTGCTTTATGATACGGAAATGAGAATGGCCCGAGTCGGCCTCGCTCCTGTGACCGGGAAACCGTTTGAGTGCTAGGAAATTGAGTTGAGTCGAGTTACGGCACCCAAGCTAGATGCAAATGTGTATGCGTGTAATGAACGCTTACGTATTCATACTTACGAGCTGTCACGTCTACTTGAGCACCCAGCTTCCCGTCGTGACACGCTCTCGTCTTGTATTACAGATACAACACTAAATTGGTCTCATAAATGTATGTCACATACAAACACTGAACAATCTAATAGGGGTAATAATAATCTAACTTTATATTTCTTCTGGTTTTTAATAAGTTATAGGAAACGTATTTATAATAAGGATACTCAACAAAAACCTATACAATACAGCTAATCCACTAGCCAGATTGAAAATAATTCTGCGAAACGACTTAAAATGTTGATAAATATGCAGATTAAAAAACGAAGTGTCGAAAAGATTACTTTCAAGGAATGGTACCTACTTTATTTAATCAATTTTACTTCAAAAGTTCTGTAAAATTTATATCTTTGAGCCTAAAACGTTTTCCATTTAACTCATTCCTTTGAAATATTGTCTTATACGTTTGGAGTTCCGCAGTCAAATGGGAATGAAGTCTTCATTTATGCTTCTGCCTTGTCCGTACCGTTTGTGAAAGCTTCTTGGACTGTATTTGGTCAGCGTCAGCGTGGAAATATTAACTGCTGAACACGCATTATTCCCTAGATTAACATTGGTCATGTCGGCCTTGGCACATGGTTCCTTCGATCGAAGATATAAAAACATTCACAATTCATAACATAGAAATACGTCGATCGTATGTAACATTATTCAACAGCTGTCATCAACAAAAAAAGCTAGTTATAAATGTTCTAGGCATCAATAGAGTCAGTTTAGTTATAACTTTGTTTGTGGTATAAAGTTGTTGTAGACTGCACATTACTTTATTCTTTTAACATTAATACTTTTATGCCTCCTTTTATTGAGTGTCTGAATAAGTACCTACTGACTTGTTAATCGTAAACAACTTGTTTTAACAAATAAGTTCTTGAAAAATGTATACGGAACTATTCACAATTATATGTAGGTACGACCTTGAGAACTGCTTTCAATCCTTCTGTTTTTAGGCAGTCATCAATCTAATCTACGTAATTTAACTTTCTAATGATACTTAAAATTCTTCTTGGTCCGTAGCTTTTTGCGTAATTTCTCTTTGAATTTGCAGGGTAAGAAGTTTTCATCGACCGACCCTGGTAAACACTTTAATAAATACCTTAGATCTCCGAAAATGAGTCTGTGATTAATACTATCAGCCTTTTCTGTTATAGAGACGGGCTAATTGCAGGAAAATATTTACGTTATACCTACATGGGTCAGACAGTAAGTTTTTGGTTCAACAACAGAGAACATAATGAGAGTATTTTTACGAGTAGCTACTTTATTGGTGACTATATGACATCAACAAAATAATAATCTTCTTTCTTTCACACAATCCATCCATCTCTTTTTTGGTCTCGCTGTGCTTATATACCCACCCACAGTCATACTTATAACTTGTTTAGTTATGTGACTTTCATCCCTCCTCATAACATGTCCATACCACGACAACCACTTACCTCCCATCTTTTCATTCACAGGCGCTACTTTCAAGCTTTCTCTAATATACTCATTCCTTATCCTATCTAATCTCGTCACTCCAGTCATCCATCGAAGCATTCTCATTTCCGCTGCATGCAATCGTCTTTCATCAGTCCCTTTCACTGACCAGCATTTTGAACCATACATCAATACGGGAAAGATATGAATCAACAAAAGGGATAAAAGAAAGAAATGAATAAACAAATAATAATATGTCACCAAAATATTTAAAAACAAAGCACACTTTAATTAAAAAGTTGAAGAGTACTGCAAATATTTGTTTTGTCACTGCAATTTTTTAGCCATTAACATGAACAATTGAGGTTATGTTAAAGAACAAAAGTCGCCCATTTCATTTTTATTGTAGGTATTAATCTTTAACCACCATGAAACATTACATGCGTGGGCCTCAACACGTGTACCAAACATGCAGAAATACCTGTACAAAATCTATTCCTTTGTGCCGCGGCCGCTTTCAGCTACTAAGCCAATCGGATCGTCAAAAATATATAATACCGCTATTTCGAGTATCATTTACAACCGGATAACTGACTGTCCAGACTCAGATATTATACGACGTCGTAACGTGGATGTAAGCTTCTATCAAGATTTTATGGTGGAAGTCTAGTTTCTAAAAATATTTTGTTACCTTTAAGTCAGAAAAACCTTATTATATATATTTTATTTTATTTCTGTTATAGTAAGGAAATCATATATTATCGAAATATAATTGAAATATGATGAGTTAACAACAGAATCAACTTTCCTATTAATAGGAGTAAGTATAATACATATTTCTATCCATTACTACGAGTATATTCGGCCATAATCATTTTTGTATAAGCGCTATATTGTCGTAAACATCGTTAAATGCGAAAATAAGGAATAGGTAACTGGACTCGAAGGAGCTTTGGAGAAGGAATAAATACATTGGAGAATCCATTATTCAACAGGTAAAAGTTTATTGGTAGGTGTTCATCGGAGATAGATTTCGATAGCTCTTCGTGGTCCTATTGAGGACTGGCTGGATGCCAACGACATGACGCGATTGGCATGCAGATGCTTCGCTCTTAGACATGTCTGTGAAATGCCTGAAGTCATTTGAAATTACTTTAAGAACAGATGAGAGAACATTTAGTGTACTCTGTTTCATAATTGATTATTTTGCTGTGCTTGTGCTATATCCCTGAATGTTACCATGTCTCTTTCCAATTAATAAAAAAGTAAAATTATCTGTTTTTGTTTTCAGCCAGTGTTGTCATACGTCTGCGCAAAATGTTATAATAGATTTCCGAGAGCAAAGGTTTCAATAATCTTAGTACAGACTTGTATCTACTCATCGTTCACCCGAGTAAGATAATAATACGAGTTACAAGATACCATTTAATATCTAATATCCACTTACAATAACTGTTATCGCTAGATATTATACAAATATCTTCACAAGTAACATTCAATATTGTTGTTATCTTCTAAACTAATACTAAAGTCTACTGATTATTCACCTCGTTAAAATACAAAGCCAACACGAAACTTATAAAATCTGTTTCTTAAAGAAACTTTCAGTTTATATACTTCGTTTATACAACAAAATAACTAAGGAGCAATAGACAGACCTTGTTATTTGGAATGATAATATCATTTAATTTATTTAAAACTCTACTTAATTGTAGGTAGTTATAGAACAAACAAAATCACAAAAAAAAACTATAAATTAAAAGTTGGAATAGATAATGAACATAATTCATGGTACCTAAATCAAAGATATATTTAAATGAATCAAAACATTTCTGGTCAGCATTTTTCCTTCACCTAAAGCTGATGATCGCCGTTCAGATTGACCGTGGCGAAGGTGACGAAGGTATGCGGAGCGCGCGTGGCCAGAAATCACCAAGGAAGAGAGGTTTGGTAAACTAAAGGGGCGGCCTTTGCCCAGCAGATTTAAAATAGGCTAAAAATGCTGATGTGCTGCAAAAATATTGTTACAATTAATTTATGGTCCAGCTGGCTAGTTTCTACCACGTCTTCAGTAGTTGGATGTTTCCGGATAGTAATGAAGCTGTTTAAGAAACGCTCAAGTTCCGCCCAGCCGGCGAGCCGCTGCTCAACTAGACAAGTTACATACAACTTAGTTAGCGAACACTTGCAGGGTGACAATTGAAAAACTATATCGTGGGTTCGTGGGTTCCGCTACACACGCCACTTAAACGGTTACTGGAGTTATCTTAAGATGTGTTTGTTTTATTTAATAATTAATGCATTTACCAGTTTTAATTTAGATTATCGTTCTACATTTATTCTAATTACAATCTTAATAAAATAGCACTAAAGGCAGTGTTAAATAATCCGTAATTATCTTGATTACAGATTAGATTTGTATAAATATTCCCGTTTTCAATTTATATTCCTAAGCGGGATCCCTGAAATCTCCTCGCGGTGCCATTACCACTTTTGCAACTTGAATACGACCGAGTTCACACAAGTCTATAAAATTTTATGACACAATATCTGGGTACGGCATTGGAAACAAGTTAGTGCTGGACTCGCGAATGTGAAAACGACCAACGACTTCAGCTCTTAAATTATTTATTGTTTGCCTTGTTTAAGTCTGGCTCTTGACTGTAAAACTTTTCTGGGTCGATAATTTGTCAACTGTTAATAATTTATTAGAAAGGGGTTTACACGACCTTAATATTTAACTATTAATTGTATTACTAGTTTTGTAGCGACTCCACCCGCGTGGTTATCGATTATCGGTGCAAGTATCTGTGAGTGCAAAATCTGGTAAAGACTAACTCAGTATCAAATATAGACTACCTCTGAACCAAAAATAAATTTCATTTAAATCTGTTCAGTAGTTTAGGCGTGATTGCTTAAACACACAGAGTACTTTCGCATTTATAATATAGCAAGAGATTGGGAAGCCTTTAAAACGTTGGAAATAAATCGAATGAAAGATATTTGTGAAGTAAATAGAGATCGCGATTTATTAGATCTAACTCCAAACGGAAGAGCCTGATTCAATTCCTTAGTTCCATCTCGTATAACATAAAATTTAGAGAATTTATGTGTATTGTTTTTCACATAGTCACATAGATTTCAACGTTTCTAAAAGAAAAACACTGTGTTTGTTTATTTTAATAACAACGATTTTGTTACAATCAATAATATATGTAGTAATTAACATTTTTTGTATAACCTGAAAAAACAACGTTTGTTAGTCAATAGTCTACTCTTTTCTCTCGTAAGACAACTCTTTAATTACGTATTTGTACTTATTAATTTTTGCGCAAAAATCAGAAATGAGTGACTTGTTAACAGATCTGAAGTTCCTTTAAGCTTAAGAGCCTGTTTATAAATAAAAACCAACAAAATTAATTGCATCTGCTTTAGATTCAATATAAGTTTCCAACTACTGTAGTTTGGGGTTGTATGTGAGTCCCCCACCGCGTCGGGACAATTAGGGAAGTTTCCTGTGGTTGCCTTTTATTTCACACAAACATTTAAGTGCCGCCTGTGAAGGTCGCAAACTTGTTATAATTAAGTTCGTGAATATAATAGATGTTAGTGGGTTGAAAGAAATTTAGAAGAATGTAACTTGCTCCTTGGTTTTTGGATATACAAAGTTTAATAGCAAATATAAATTCTAGATCAAGTATATCAAAATATATAAGACTAAAACCTTTCGAACAATATTGTATTTCAAATATTAAATATTGTTTCCATTTATATATCAACCTTACCTCGTATCGTGCATTTCGTGTCCATATTTCAATAACATGGCTGCAGAATGGCAAACATCCTCTTCTGAGCAATGAAAACAATGGAACCAATCTAACTAGAAACTAATATTCTGTTTGTTTCTGATTTCGTTACACGTTTTTAACAATTCATCTAAACAAATGGGCAGAAGATTATTTGCCTAAACTATAAATCTAGACTAGGTAAGTACTTGTATATACAAATTAATATTATATCTCGGAAAAAAAAATAGTTTTAATCTTTGTTAATAATATAAATGATCACAGTTGATCGCGAAAAATCCTCGTTAAAACAACTGTAATGGTGGATTCTATTCGCTAGATAAAACTTTTGACGAAAACTGCAATATCAACAGTCGCAATAATTACGGAATAAATTCCAGATCTCATTAAATCACATCTAAAGGTTGGTTAAAAAGAATTTTGCTCTCTACTTTAATCTTTTACATTTTACTATAGCTTTATCTGATTTTATGAAATGAAAAAATATATACTGCAATTTAGTAAAATAATAGAATAGTATCCAACCGGAATCATCTTAAAAACGCTATGAAAACCAAGACAGAAAAATTGAATACCTAGTGTTCGTAATAAGTAGAAAAATTAAGAAAATAATGAACATCAATGTTAAAAATTACAAATTTTGTCAAATTATTGAAGTCAGTTTGAAAACCAAACCCATCCCAAACCAATCCCCTCATGTATGAATTAAACATTTATTCAAGAATTGTATGTTGATTATGTATTATTTACTTGAGATTTTCTAAAAGTTCATATAATATTATTTTGACCTCAATAACCGTCACATCACAAAATACAGCATCTGAACTTGGTCAGTTAATTTAGAAACTTCAGAAGCGATAATAAGCAGTGACACTTGACAGTGCGTCGGTACACTGGAGCGACGCCAAGAGCTCTGACCATGGCGTATTCAGTTCACCTCATTCGTTGGGCAGTATACTCACAAATTCACAACATGCAAGGAAGTTTATCACAGATAAATTGGTAATATTACCTAATTTTGTACGTATTCTTCTTATGTTCTGACAGGGCAAGCATGGAATAACTACACGTGTCTCACCAAATATTGATTATTGGATATACCTATTTGATTCTACATTGGTCTAGCTTGACCTAAATCGCATAAAAATGTCAACGTTTTGCCGGTCACTGTTTAGCCCCAACCCTCGACCACAGCCGGCCGGCCGGAATGATTCCACCAAAACCTCGGGAAATACAAAGATACGCACAATTCAGTTTCCCTTGTCACAGTTTTACGCTACCGAGAGAGAATTGAGTATCAAAACTAGAACCATTGTTTTAGAGAGATTGAGAGAGAAAGTAGAAAACAATTACCTACATTAGTAAATGAATATTATAGGTAAAACATTTTTGTGCTAAGTTTTGTTGTGTTATGATCGTATCTAGCCGTAGTAACCCGAATGTAGGGCAATGCACTATTATTCTAGTCAGTCATATCTAATAATAGTCGCCAAAACCAGTTGGCAAAACAGCTGTGATAATGTGTGCATTAAAGTTTCGCGTGCATCCCGCGGTGCAAACACGGTGCGAACGGAATCTGATATAGTGATAGTACGGAATACGGGCCCCGAATCCCATGTGATGTTTGTGTGTCGAGTAAACACCTACGAACGACCAACAAACTTGTAATGCGACAGCTGCGCGCGCTGAATCTCATTGTTCCAATTCGCTACTTTTATTCCGGAAAATCTCATCTCTATTATGCTGCAGCAACGGGGCAAGTATACGGACCTTACTCCTATATTCCTAACTTTAGTACATCGATCGAAAATCTAGTTTTGTAAAAACTTAGTCGCATCTAAAACTGCGACTACCAAAACGAATTTCATCTACAATTTTCCTCTTGCAGAAGTGTACGTGACGGTTGTAATAACTATATTAATTCTTGGGAATGCTGGAGCCGTATTCCGGAAATTCGAAACTCTAAAGGCGACTGTTAACATCGGTGAGTGAGTTTACGACGGAGATATAACTTTTTGCGAATGTTGTGAATACAAATTTCAATTGTGAGGTATTTTGCAGGAGCTATATTTCCCCCAAACACGGTAACGGAGGTGGCGTTTGCGTCGGCGCTTGCTCGAGCTTCGATGGAGAGCGAGCGTTACCACTACGTGATGAAAGCTGTATACGCTCCATTCGGTGATAGTTTTGCAGCTTCTAAAGCAGGTAGGCGAACCTGACCATAATTATGTATCATTTATCACACATTTATCCTGCTTATTACAAACTTAAAAGGCCTGAATAAATGGGTTTCAGTAACAAATTTAGTTATCAACAATTATTATTCAAACACATTATGTAATGTATCCACCAAAATCGACTAATACTCTGTATATCAACAGTATTTAGGGAAAACAAATAATATACTATTAATTTAACAACACGATTAATTTCGTACAATACCGGTTATACAAACAACATCGGTTGATCAATTTGGCATGTGCCGATCACAATACATTTAGACAAAACAATTGAAATTGTTCCGTATATAATTATCAAGTACAATTGTAGATATCATTGACTCCAAACTAAACTGATTTTGTATTCGTTTGCTGCTATTATATTGTTATATTTAACTTCGTTCATCAGAACCAAGTCAAGCTTTTGTGTCTATATTATTTGTTATAATTAATTATCTTTAATCTGAAAATATACGGCTTGGCGGTTTAAAATTGTTTTCTTCTAAAGTAACTTTTGTTAAAATGGAAAGATTAGCTTTTATTTATATTGATATTTTTCTACTAAAGGTGGTAAGCAATGTGGGACGGACATAACTAACATTTTTATATTCACTAGAGCTAAGCTAAATGGTTGTGTTACGAGTGGATTCACGTTGGTTGTGCAATGTCTGGGTTTTGAACCATCTAACCGCAATTCCGACGCCCTATCTATTAGGCTACCACCACTTCAGCTTATTTGTTCAGAATCCTTTAAAAACATAGTATCTACAGGGTTAATATAAAAGGAGTGCGTATATTCAACGAGGTAATCAGGTGCATAAAACTGAACAACTTTCTTCAAGGAACATAGGGCGTAATCTTAAAATTACTTAGTTTCCCTTTTAAATTAATCCTGTATAGATTGGTTAAGGGATATCTAGGTATTTTGCATGTGTACGGTACGTGACATAGGGAATAACCTGTCTAGTGCGAGAGTCGCAAAAAAAACAAAAGATATCAACATAATTCTTCTCGTTCTTCTTCGTATCATCATATTATTGTGTCTGCCTAGAAATTTGCTACGAGATCTGCATTATCAGGAGCTTAACATAATTGGATAAATTACTGTGTATATTTGCAGCCTGCGAGTTGTTATCGAGCGGCGTGATCGCGGTTTTCGGGCCCACTGACCCGGTATCCGCATCAGCCGTCGAAGCTCACTGCCGGGCCGCAAGAGTACCACATATCCAAGTTAGTATATTTATTCTATGTATCTACTTTTATTGTGGGATATCACGAAAATTTTAACTAAGATACGGCAATCTGTTCTTGTGTAAGCCGACTTGTAAATGATTCCACTGCCTTGTCAACAGCATCATGAAGTAGTGGATATTATTAGATTTATTCATTTACATTGCAACTAATTATTAACATGACGAACTAATACTTTTTTATGAGTTATTAGTTGAACCATGTTAAGTTTCAAACATAGCAAAATAACCATTCATAAAATTAAACTCATCGCTCTAGTCTGGCAACTTCATTAAACCGTCTACAGACCCCATTCAATCGATCTCATAAATAACGTGCTGTCGTGGAGCTATGAATCCTATCCGCAGACTAAGGATCGATTACACCAGATACATTAAAACTGAGTTTTAGGTGATAGTTGACACTTTAATTTACGGGTGCGTCATACTCGATCTCGAAATAATCTCGGTTCTCACGTTTAGAGTTCAATGTTTCAATAACATAGGTGCACATACATTTCATCAACTTAAAGGGAACGAAGTTCAGCTTAAGAGAACTAAAGGAACAATAAATTTTAATGAACTAAATGAACTAAATGCACCAAATGAACTAAGTGAAGTAAAATAAATGAAAAAAAAGAGTTTTTTTTTTCATTGTTGCATACTTGATTTTAACATCAGTTGTGATGGTACGAAAACTTAGGCATAGCTTAAATTAACCGCGTTCACGACGCTTTCGTGAAATCGATTTTTACGAAGCGACGTGTAAAAGACAAGTTTAATTACCAGGCGGTTTGGCGGCCGCCGCCAGTCCGAGGGCTCGAGCAGCCGAGCCCGCCAGGCATCAACTTGTATCCTGAAGCTGTGGCGATCTCCAAAGCTATAGCACTGTTCATAGCTGACAGCGACTGGAGATCCTATACTCTATTGTATGATGATGATCATGGTAAGTAGTTTTTGTTATTGCCAATGACATTGTGTGACCGTAAAATAGTTTTTGTGTGCATGTATGCCACTTTTGTATGGAAAAATGATTTAACGCTTAAAATTTACCTATGAAGATTCTACCGCAGCGTTTGCAATAAAAGCAATGCTCGCTACCCCCTTACACATCCCCACGCTATGTCGGACTTTAACCGACTAAAAACACCCCGATCCCGTCCTTGCTTTAGCCCGAGCCACGGCTGGGTCAAATACTCCACCCTAAACATGGTGGTAAATAAATGCCAATGGAAATTGTAGAACAAACAATAATTCCATGTACATTCAAAATTAAAACTCTTAACGCATGCAATTTATGTAAACATACAAATACGAATTTTTATAACATCCAACAAATAAATCGGGATTTGCAACTGTATTTCCCGGCTTTCACACATTAGTTTACTCACTATTGTTCATACAGCGTCACTAATTGGGCACCCCTGCAAAATGCACGCACCATCAAATAGCTCCTTTTATCGTTTTGATTTTCTTTGAAATTATAATACTATAGTAATCTATATAATACTATAAATTTTGTAATCAATGTCTAGTTTTATGCACATAAGCTAAAACTATTTTGAGCCAAGGCCTTCAGAACAATGGAAAGTTATCAGTATTTGTTTGATAAAGTATCTCAGGAAGTGAAAATAAAAAAAGTGCTTTTTTCTGTTTAGACTGATTTAACACTAGCATTTACCTACGCACTTCTTGATATAAAAATTAGGTATTTTAGTTATTTCTTTATATGTACTTACAAGATAATCATACGCTTATTGAATTGAATGTGGTTTCGTATTTTACTCGTTTATCAATGTGTGGCACGTCAAGCATTTTTCAATTATGCCACGCCACGGCTCACCAAGGGGCTCGATGCATGTCATTATCCTTTGTTGAGCAAAATACCTTTTAGCAAAAATATTTATATTATGAATTAAGGCAATTTAATGTAAATCAACGAACCCCTTTCTAAGCTAAAGCAAGTATTCTATTTTAAGAACTAAATAATGTACTAAATAAGGGACTTCATTATACTCGTATGAGTAAACTACACCTTTTTTCATAATTAAAGAAACACATGCGTACTCATGCTAATAAGGCCAACGTCTTTTTTATGACAATGATTAAATGATAATAATTATGTCAATGATAGATTAAAATAATTACATCAATTATTCTATGTTATCCGTATTCACTGCAGGACTTATAAGGCTACAAGAAGTGTTAAAACATGCAGATCCTGAAGTGAAATGGTTGGTAAGGAGATTGACTCCCGGTGAAGACAATAGACCTCTACTAAAATCGTTAAAAGGTACCGGCGAAACTAGAGTAATACTTGATTGTCCAGCGGACAGAGTGCTGGACTATTTAAGACAAGCTAACGAAGTGAAATTTTTTGAAGATTATATGGTGAGTGAACTGTTTGAACAAAAAATCTTTAGAAAATCTAGCAAAGAATGAGGAACACATTTGAAAGCCGAATTTTAATATAAATTTGCAGACCCTACACGGCTTCGCCCGTGCATTATACAAAAAAAATTGAATCACTCAGACAGCGAGAAGCGACTTTGTTTTATACTATGTAGTGATGATATCATTTGCCATTAAGTTTTATTTATTTTTCTAAAGAGGAAAATACAGTTATATGGAAAAAAGATCTTTAAACACAAGCGATAAATACAATTAATACAAAACATATTCCGATGAGCGCAATGCAAATAAATTACAATTCGTTCCTTGATTCCTTGGTCATCAAAGTACAATGAGTATTGACCATTCCTTTAAGCACTTCGTTTGGACCTCATTTATATCCGCCGAGAACACAGAGCTAAGACGAATAGCTGACGCAGATAAAGTCAATAACGTCCGAAAGTGAATTATACTAACGAGTGTCTCTACTATTACTATATTCCCTGTAACCACATAAGCTATATTCTTTCTTTCAGACTTATGTGCTGATGTCGTTAGATGCTCACACTCTAGACCTCGAAGAACTTCGTTATGGCTTGTCAAACGTAACGTGTTTAAGGATTTTTGATCACTCCGATTCTAGAACCAGGTCTTACCTAGCAGACTGGAAAGTAAGAGGTTCTGCTAACGTTAAAATTCCGCACCAAACACATGAAATCACGGTACGTTGCTACAATTTAATTATTAGTACATAGAAATAATTCAAATAGATATAAACATTACTCATTTAAATAATAAACAACCAAAATAGCGCGACTCTATTTATACATATTATCAGCAAGACTCACGTATAATAGAAATAAATTATATAAAGAACAACGAATAGTAATGTAGTTACAGACTTTTTTGAGGTTACAGGTAGAAGCAGCTCTTGCCAGTGATGCCGCAAGGCTCATTACTGATGCGGTTGAAAGCGCTCCTGAGGAGTTTAAATTAGAGGCGCAAGAAATTTCATGCGATACCGAAGATCAATGGGAAGTCGGCGAAGATTTCACAAACCATTTGCTGACGGTAATCACAATAAGTTGAAAATAACCATAGGTCCGTTTGCAAGTCAATGATATTATAATTGAAATCCTTTTCAGAATCCTATTGTTGGTATTACGAACCAAATAACATTAGACAACGTAACAGGCGAGAGAACGAACTTTAATGTGGAAATAATGGAATTATCCAACAGTGGATTTAACAGTATTGCCAAGTGGGACCCGGAGACTGGTTTTGAATATGTTAGATCAGCGGACGAAACATCAAATCGCTTGGCGGAAAAGTGGCAAAACAAAACATTTAAAGTAGTGTCCCGAATTGGCGCACCATACTTAGTCGAATTGACACCTAAAGAGGGCGAAACACTTGTAGGAAACGATCGCTATGAAGGATATTCAAAAGATTTAATTCACGAAATACTTAAAGAAATCCTACACTTAAATTATGAAATCGAAATTGTACCTGGTAATGGCTATGGGTCATATAACAAAGATACGAAAAAATGGGACGGTCTAGTGGGACATCTTTTAGAAAGGGTTCGTGACTGGCATAACTATATAATCATGAGATAAGTAAAATGTATGAGATTTTTCTGAAACTTTTTGCTTTCTATTTCAGAAAGCTGATTTGGCCATTTGTGATTTAACCATTACTTATGAAAGGCGATCTTCTGTGGATTTTACAACGCCTTTTATGACTTTAGGGATAAGTATTCTATATTTAAAACCAACTCCGCCTGAACCGGAGCTATTTTCATTTCTCAAACCGTTCTCAGTTGATGTATGGATTTACATGGCCGCTGCCTATTTAATGGTATCATTATTACTTCATATTTTAGCCAGGTAATTAGAGAAGTATTTTTTTTTTTATTAATACCCAATTACATATCTTTTATTCATTTAAAAGTCTTATGTTAGTGAATGTAATACAATAAAGAGTAAATAAATGACATGCTTATCAAAATATACTCTATGTCGAATTTTAGGCTAGCACCGAATGATTGGGAGAATCCGCATCCTTGCGATAAATCACCTGAGGAGTTGGAGAATATTTGGCACATTAAGAATTCGTGCTGGCTTACGATGGGCTCAATTATGACACAAGGTTCTGATATTTTACCCAAGTAAGTTCAAAATGATGGCAAATAAAAATATTAGATACGTCTTTATATTGATAAAGTGCACTTACGTTTTGATAAGCAATTAACAATTCTAAGCACTTTTGGTGTTTTACTTCCAGAGGTTATTCAACAAGGTGGGTTTGTGGCATGTGGTGGTTTTTTGCTTTGATCATGTGTTCTTCATATACTGCAAACCTAGCTGCTTTCCTTACCAACGCTGCAATGGATGACTCTATCAAAGGTGTAGAAGACCTCGCTATGCAAACAAAAATCAAATATGGGACTTTGAAGGGTGGATCTACATACTCATTTTTTAAAGTAAGATTTATTAAATAATTTAAGTAGTTTTATACATATAAAATTATGAACAATCTTAACAGTTTTTATTAATTTCTTTGTGACATAATTTTAGTGTCTTCGATTTTGTTTTGTTTCTTTTTCCCAGCGTTCAAACGTATCAATATACCAAAGAATGTATGGAGCTATGGAATCAGCTAGACCTTCAGTTTTCGTCAAAAATAATGACGAAGGTTTAGAACGAGTATTGAAAGGCAAAAGAGATTATGCTTACTTCATGGAGTCTACTGCCATCGAGTATCAATTGGAGAGACACTGCGACCTGATGCAAGTTGGTGGTTTGCTTGACTCTAAAGGTTATGGGATAGCTATGCCATTCGGTAATTACTAGACAAATCTATATGTATAATAACTGTGTTTAATAATAATTTATATTATTTATATGATAAGCTCATGATGTCTTGATTATAAAAACATTATTAATGTGATAACATTAATAATGTTCTTCGATATTGATGAATGGATAATTCTTTATTTTTAGATTCGTCATATCGAACAGCAGTGGATAATGCATTATTAAAATTGGCCGAAAGTGGCAAGTTAGTAGAAATTAAAAACCGTTGGTGGAAAGCTCCCGAATTAGAAGCATGTGAAGTAAGTTAAATTTTAATTGTTTGTATGAAACTTCAGAAACTCAAGTGGAAGAAACCAAATGCATTAAACAACATAAAAATGTAATTAAATATTTAAAAAACCCCTGACACAAAAAACCTTAAAACTAATTTGAAAATAATATTTTGATCCAGGCGTCGTGTCGTCGCCGTCGGTGCGTCGGGGGACGCCTGTGAATTAGGAAGTTTAAACAATACTGAATATTTTCATCGTTCTTTTATTATTGTGAATTGTAATTTTATTTTTTATACTAAGGGGTCCCTCAACGCGCCGACCGACACTTGGATCGAATATCAGATTTTCTTGAAACATAACCAAAAACACTATCGAGATAAAATTACCTTTCAAACAAAAAACCTAGATCAAAATTCGTTCGGCCATTTGGGTATTACGATGCCACACAGACATAGTCAAAGACTACTATAGTATACTGGCTGGACACAGCCTAAACTTATAACACCCTCTCCACTCTTTTTTGTCGGGGGTTAAAAATAAACATAACTAGAGGGTAAAAAGGTGTCCCAAACAACGTATTTCAAATTATAGCGTTGCAAAATGCTTTTGTTTTTTTATGTTTCTGTTTCAATATATTTATCGGCGAAATTGTTTATTTCTAATTGCACTCTATATTCAAAACATTACATTAAATTTGAACATGGAACAAAACTTGTAGCAAAATGAGACTAGTAGACCAATCTGCTTATTTCAGTCAAATAACTTTTTTCTCCTGTTAGCTGCAGAAATGTCGGCATACAAAATATATCTGTATTTTTAAAAACCTTCCGAATGATACCTACTAGTCTCAATCTGCTACAAGCTCGGTACGGGTACCAAATTAAATTACCCATCGTTCTTTATACGGGTTATGATTACAAGCGCGATTTGCGTTAGAATATTATTATATTCTAACGCAAATCGCGCCACGTCCCGGGTAAATTAAGGACACTATTGTAATAGTTTTTCAGTTTCAATGTGGTTTTATAATTTTAGGAGGAAGAAGTGAGCGAGGAGGGTGCAGCAGCGGAGCTAGGAGTGGAGAATGTAGGTGGTGTGTTCGTTGTACTGGCTATAGGAAGCAGCATGGCCGCAGCCATGGGAATATTCGAATTCTTGTGGAACGTACGAGAAGTGGCCATTGAGCAAAAGGTTTTTTTTTTTTTATTATATATCCTGCTACTTAGCAATCTGTTTCCTTTTGAGTAAAAGGTAATTTTATTTCTTTCTTCAAATCAAATTGTATGTAGGAAAGCTCTCCCACGGGAACTCTTTCCCTCGGGAACATACTCACTCGGGAACATACTCCCACGGAAACTCTTTCCCTCGGAAACATGCTCCTTCGAGAACCCTCTCATTCGAAATCCTACTCCCTCGGGAACCCTCTCCCTCGGGAACATGCTCCTTCGGGAAACCTCTCCCTCGGGAACATGCTTCCTCTAGAACCGTCTCCCTAGGGAACCCTCTCTCCTTCGGAAACATGCTCCTTTGAGAATACGAGAAGGCTCCCACAGAAATCCTCTCACGAGAGAGTTCTCAAGAAAGCAAAATCCCGAGGAAGCATGTTTACGTATGAACGAGTTACCGAGGGAGATCCCTTGCTTCCTTGCAAACATGAAAAAGTTTATGCAAAATAAATCAGTTAGGCGGTTTTGCTGCGAGGGTGTCACAGATAAATAGACAGAACAAGTTACTTTCTCATTATTCAACTTTTATACATTTTATGGAGTACATACAATTAAACAAAAAATATCAAATTATTAGGAATTTACTTAGTTCGATGCTTAATGTGGCCATGGACGACCAATTCGAAACTCTTGCCACTCCCATACCATGCCTTCTTGCTGTTCCCCACATCGCTGTTAATGTGGCGAAGTTTTTAACAGTCTCGGACACGGATCTCATTTATAATATTAAAGTCATTATAAGTGTACGCTAGTGTGAATATTTAACAGTAAATCAATTCTGTTCTATTTGCAGATGACTCAATCTGAAGCACTTTGGGCAGAATTAGCGTTTGCTCTTAGTTTCTGGGAGACGGAGAAGCCAGTGAAGCATTCACGTCCATCCTCCACCAAGTCAGGATCTCGCAGCGCTTCTAGAGCATCGTCAGTACTACGATCAGCTGCTGACTTATTCCATCTAGATGTTTTCAAATAACTTTAAAAACTGAATCCTCACGTTTTTCGACGCTAACCTTTCATGGAAATTGAGATCGTATTACTCTTAAGAATTAGCATATTCAAACAAATTTAATTTAAGGCAGTGGTCTGAACCAATATAAATTAAAAATAAGGTATAAATACCTATTTTACTTTATATTTCAGACGCGTTGCCTTTTATTTGTATGATATATACAAAACGGCGAAAATCTAAAAACTTATAGCATGTTCAAATTATATATTAACCTTGACTAAGCAACGTTCATTCTTCTTTCGAACTATACCCGAGAGGTCTCCTGAATTAGGGAGGTTAGATTATAATAAAAACAAAAGCAATAAACTTAAATAATCAAATATTTTTTATTATTATTGCGTGCATTTTCACTTTTTTTTTATTAGTTACCCACTCAAATTAATTGTTTATGCTATTTATTAAGTAAGAACTAAAAATATTTAAAAAAATGGATAAAATCTCTCGTTCTTGCTACGGTAACGCACGGCTCACAGTAAATGGTGTCCCCATTTAACCAAACATAATATAAAAAAGTAAATTATTCAATGCTAAAATAATGTATGCTAATAAATTTCATCAAAGTTGATAAAAGATGACGCAGCTCTAAGTACAGAGACGGCTCTTGATTCGTCACGATCCCGCTGCGGTGACGGGCTTGCCGTGGATGGCGGAGCCGACCGTGGTGGTGCTGCAGGCTTGTGGCGCTCACGAGGGTCCAAAGAAGCATGCCATTCACTCTTCAAAGCCTCCATGAATGTTACCTGTAAACCATAATATTATTTATCAATACACTTAGCCTGTGAACATTATGAACATGTGACATTAGATTTCCGCCATTTTTCGTATCCTGAATACTGGAAAAGATCAGCATATAATAGATGTATCGACGCCTAAAAACCAATTAAAACACTTTTCAAGACACAGAGCGGAGACATTTTGGCAGGTTCAATAAATGAAAAAAGTCGGAAAAGATATGTTAATAGTCTCACCCTTTCTTTGACACTTATTTGACGCGCATGGAACATAAAGTCTATAATTGCGACGATAATACCAGCGACGCCTCCAGAACCGAGCACTAAAAATATACCACTCGTATTTTTCATTTGTAGGGAGCCACTGTCGTCCTCCTCCTTAGTATTTTTCTGAAATGAAAAAAAAAGAAACAGTTTATTTTCCTGCTCATTTCGCTAAATTTGAAACAAAACGTGATCAAACCTCGCAGTGTTGAACGTTATCTTCATCTTCCCACCATTTTTTTTTAAGTTTCACAAGATCGCCTTTTTCTTGCAATGATAAAATTGCGTTGTCGACCCAACCTTTTTGCGGAAAATCTTGAAAGGAAAATAAGTATTTATTACTGCAATTCAATTTTTGTTAAATGTTTGTTTATAATGTCGGTATAATTGGGTATCATAGATAAAACAGCATTTTCGGTATCTTATTTAAAATTAAGTATACTTATTACATAAAATATTTAAAGGATCTTGATTCATAAATACGATTAAAATATTAAGTGTTAATCCTGCCTTGGTTTGTGTTGGTATATTATACAAAGGGAAATGATTTTTGGTAATTAATCTAACGAAATCTTTTCTATTCTACATTATATATTATTTTTTATTATTGGCTTACTCTTTGTCATAGCGATGCCGTATTCCTTGGAATCCAATTTGGATGGGAGCATTTTTAATGTACAGTTCCTTGTAACATAATATTCAATAGATGTGGATTCCATGAAAAACGCGTACTTTCCTTTGCTCCTTATAACACGATCCTTGCCTTCATCGTTACTGTAGGTGAAAACAGTTGGTTTTGCTGAGCTCATAACTGACCAAATTTTCGAATAGACGGAATCATTTGAAGTCTGCAAAAAATAAATAAACTCACTCAACATTCAATAACTATGTAATAGTCGACGTTACTATTATGTGTTTCATACTAGGTACATATACGTTCAAAAAATATTATGAAAACCTTTATTTTTATTATTCTCATAAACACCTCTATTACCAGCTATCGAAAATTTATTTAACCTAAGTTAGAATAGCTATTCACCTACTTACATAACTGCTAAGTTTTTAATCCTTGTTAAAAGTATTCAATATCCTAATTAGACGATGTATTTTTGAAACAATTTCAAAAAGAACTAGTTGTCAGCAACGGGTTCGCCCGCTTTCGCACTATTGAAACTAACAAACAAAGAATATTTCAATTTGGTCGGCTAATTTCAAGGACTTCCTCATAAATAGTCACAGACTTCCTTTTATGTTACTGTACATAAACAACATTTAAAATACAAACTTCGAAAAACTTATATGTGGAGGCATTGTAGACAGCTCCATAGCTGATCTTGTTCTGTTCCGAGAGTTTCTTGACATCAGAGATGGCGTTGCTTCGACGGCTGTTACTAAGGAAGGTAGACATGTTGGCTGTGTACGACGCGGTCACGATCAGGGCGAAGAACCACCACATGCCGGTGATCCAGCGGGAGCCTGCAGCTCTAAAGAAACAATTTATGGTGTACAATAAAGAATACTAATACTAAAGGTCACATGGAATCATGACTTCATTGAATGTAAAAATTAGAAAGAGCTTGAACATAAAATGTATCACAATATTTGCTCCACTTTTTTTAACATAATTTATAAAGTAAGAATTAATAAGAATTTCTGGACGGAATGAATGTATTAACTCAACATTCTTTACTCGTTTTAGAGTAAACAAAATGCGAGTTGTGTTAAAAAAATATATATATTAGCTATTGTTTTGATCAGCGTCGGTACAGAAATATATACTTCAAATATGGAAAAAATCACCAAAAACACTTTAAAAAGTTCATACCTAGGTAAAATGTCACATCCTTGCGTCATGATAGCGCCCATTGTAAGCCACATACAATTATAAAGACTCCATATATTTTCTAGATTTTCTGGGTTTTGATTACACGGATGAGGGTTAACCCAATCTTCTTGGCACATTCTGAAAACAGTTAAGTGAACTACATGACTTATATTAAAACTGTCGACATTTTAGGTAATTTTATTAATTAAATGAAAATTTTTCATGTATTTTGTTAAAAGTAATCGCTAAGCGCTCTATCTATAGCAGAAGCTTAAGTTTAAATACTAACCGTGCACAAACCAGTAGCACAAAAGACACGATGACGTATGTAGTAGCCAGGTATAACCAAACATCTAGAGATAGTGGCTTAATGAAGGAAAACCTGTCTGGAGGCTCCGGTTCCTCTTCACGAAACAACATACTGATACCTAAACTCATGAAAGGTATCGAAAAATCTACCACTGAGTTCCTTTCCGCTGTAATTGTTAGGTCACATATACCTAGTTGGGCTTTCTGGAACAATGAATATTATCGGACTCTTACAAAACATGATAATATTAAACGATCGTAGCATGTTCAATAATTAATACGGTTAGTGTCATAAATGTGAATACTCTGACAGATGGTAAGCGTGGTAATCTGCAGCACAGGTTTTACCTGTAGCAGACACCAGTCTCCTTATACATGCAAAATGTGACCCTGTAGGTACTGCAATTTGCTGAAGAAAAAAATAATAATTTCAATTCTATTATATGCATAGCCTTTCTTAATTGAATGAAAAATAAAAACCTTTACATTTATGACTGTCACGAATATTATTAAAAACGTTACAGTCACATTGGCCTAGAGTCCCAAAGAAACTTTTCTAGTCAGTTAACACAAGATATTAGATTACAAGAGCTACGCCCTCAGCCCACACAGTAAGACAATAATACCGGCCTAAAAATGTCCCACTGTCGGGTAAAGGCCTCTTCTCATATAGAGATGGAACGAGGATTGATCACCACGCTGACTCACTGCGGGTTGGCGATTTCCGCTTCCAATTTTTGATATCCAGGTTTCCTCACGATGTTTTCCTCAACCGATTGTCAATGATGTCTTAGAATCATTAAGAAAGTACATACATGTATAGCTTTGAATGAGTCACATAGGTACTTGCCTGTAGTGGGTTCGAGCCTGCAAATTTGTCTCTAAAATCCGTTTATAAAATCGCTAGGCTACCACGACATTTGTACAAATTCGAACGACAGTAAGACATAGCACTAGCTAAATGATAACTTACATGATCTAGTAATTCTCCAATCAATCCATCCCATTTCTTCGTACCTTTCACCGGGTTTCCGTACCCGTTCCCAGGGACGACATAAAACTCGTAATCTAAATCAACTTTATTTGCTTCCCTTATATATTTAAATATAGCATCAATTAAATCAACGCAGTAACCTCGGTATACTGTTCCATTTTCAGTTTCTACAGTATCAAAATATGGTTTGCCTACTCTTGTCACCACCTACAGAAGAATAAAATTAAATACATGTTAAAAATATATTTTTATAAGTACAATTACATAAATAGTAACCACACATGGCCATCTGATCCGAAATTAGTCAGGTCTTGTACTATGGCAATTTACCACCTGATAAACATAATTATATATTATGTTTTATAAATACATTCGTATTATAGATAAAATACAGCCAGACACAGAACAAATGATCGAGCTCATCACATAAAGATCTGTCCTGGGTGGGAATCGAACCCACCACCTCAGGCTTAGAAGTTAGAGTCACTAACTACTAGACCAACAGGCCAGTCTCAATCTATACTAAATTATAAACAGGAAAGAGTTGTATGTTTGTAATGAAAAAACGCAAAATCCAAAATTCTTTCACCATTAGAAAGCTACATTCACCCACAGTAACACAGGCTATACTTTTACTAAAATATTAGGTACCGCGGGCGGAGTCGCGGGGAACAGCTAGTTATGAATAAATTTAGTAGTCTTATAAAACAAATGCTTACTCGTATTTTCGAATTGGATTTCAAGGCAAGCGACCGATCGTCGACATCCTCCTTTGTGATAACATTCGTTTTGAAGTCCCAATCACCCGCATAGATAAATTGGCTGACCTTGTTCAATTTAGAAAAGTGTAACTTGAAATTGATTCTTCTTCCTTGATCATCAAATTCAATGTGTCCGGTAAACCCCTTCATTTGTGTCTGATAAAGAAAAAATTAATCAAGTTAATTATAATCAAAACGAGATTATATTGAAATCATATTGATAGATTCAGTGTAACTGTGCTTAGTTGCAACATTTTAAACTAACGTTAGTACCTGTACCAGTGGTATTTTACCGTCGATCGTGAAATATTATAAAAAAATACAACTTTACAATCGTAGTGATTCTAACATTAAACTTCTAATTTACATTATACAACTGCTAAAACAGTAAATGTGGATATTAAAATTGGTTTTTTCTTATATGTACAAGCTGGTAAAGAAATTGCGTGTCATCGCTTAGGATTAGGGTCAATATCGATGAAGGTTGAGGAAAAAAAATATATCAGTTCTGAAATTTTGCTTCTTCTTCTTCCTGCCCTTATCCCTATTAACTTTTGCTATTATTTAATTAATAAGTACTAGATTAAGTTCACCTTATGATAATTTTTGTTATTTTTTTACTTTCTTTATAATCTTTCTTATATGTTATGGGTTCTTTTATCGATACTGAACTCACCCTGATATCGCTATATCACGCAATTTCTTTAACTTCCTGTATATAGTAATAATAATAAATGTGGACAACATCACACACATTGCACTGATTCCAATGTAAGTAACTAAAACACTTTTGTATTGTTTGGAGCTTCAATTCATACCTTACGTAGTGCTTCTCGAAGATCATATCCTAAAGGCCATGCGACCTCCTCGTATTCCGTTTTACTATTCCTTAAGCAAAGAGCAGGAGGTTCCATCAAATTGCTCTCAATCTGCATGCTTCTTATTGCCTTTTCTATGTGGCTTAATGCATCAACTGTCAAAGCTGTTTCGAGCTGAAATATAGAAATTGAACATGAGAAATAAATGTTAACAAAATAAAAGATTTTAAGAACCTATAAAGGTTTGATGCTATTAAAATTGTTTTCTCCACAGACAGTTTCATAGATCACAATTTTAAATTCCTAACATTTATAAAATTTACATGTTTACCCCAAAAGCTTTGTCTTCACCCATTCCTTTATCTTTCCACCTCACGTCGTTGGCTTTGGTCAAATGCAGTGTAGAAACGTTCGCCATCAGAGCAGGTATTTTCTTAAAATCCAGAGTATACGCGTCAAGGTTCACTAAAATAAAACTCTGGAAAATAAATTATCAAATAAATTACATTTATATTTGCACTTTTCCATTAATTTAGACTCAAATAATCTCTCTAGTAGTTTTATTAAAAAGACAATACATACATGATATTCTGTGGAGTTTTCAACTTTAGTAATTTCATCCATATATTGATGTATATTAGTAACATTACAATCTAAAACATAGTGGTTCATTCGAGCCACTTTTAATAAATATTTAAACGTTTCCCGATTGTCACCTTCTGGATCTAACTTTTTAAAAATTATTGGCTCCGCTGTGCTAGGCCATGAATTTATAACTTCCTCAAGACGTGTGAAACCTAAAACAAACAAACCGAATCGAACATGAAGGCACCGCTCTATTGCGGTGCACGCAGTGCACTTATGCAGTGCATGTTGTCACTGCCATTTGCATAAAAAGCGACACGACACGTGCGTAGCGTCACTGAAGAACAGAGCCATTACGCTCTTAAAAAAAAACATATTACAAAAGAAGTTTTAAATTATAAGATAAAGAATTCTAAACCTAAAAATAAAACTACTTTTTAAACGGATTTTATCAGGGTTAAATAAACCACAATAGAATTCGTTTTAAAAGTAAGTAGTTTTATTTTAATGTCTAATATTTGCGTAAACCACAGAAAGTTATTATCCTATTTTAATCATTGGTGTTTTCACTAGTCACTAATTTCCAAGTATAACATGACCGACTATAATAACTTAGTTTCGGACGTCCAGTAAATCTTGATTAACCATACTTACTGCCATCGTCTTCGTAAAGTATTGTAAATTTGTCCCACCCTAGATCCTTGACAAGCGCGGCATAAGCCTTAGATATTATTTCTGGCGGTGGATGATAAGAGAATGTGTAAAAATCCTCAGCCTGCGTTTCTATGGGCTCCCATCCCAAGGATAAATAGGTTATCTGAAACATTTTACGCACATATCATTTTTTCTGAAAAAAAATACCTAAATAAGTTTTCATTTTTGTTATCTAATTTTCTGCCAGTTTCGCCCGCGTAATTTTTAAATATTTGTATTTTATTTTTTAATTATTCGTGGTTGTCGTAACAAAAATTAACCTATGTTTTTTTTTTTAGTTTTAGGTAATATTAACATTGACAATCATGAATCATTAAGATCAGTGTTATGATTTAGTCTTGATAGCATAACCGAGAGAAAGACTTTTTCGTTATTTTCGTATTTGTAGTAAAGTAAAGAACACCTATACCCTCCATTCCTCGGAAAGCACGTTAAGCCGTTGGTTCCGTCTGTCATACAGTAATCTTTGACAGTCGTTAGGTCATCGCAATTCTGAAAACCAGTCTTACTGTGGGTATTGAATTACCCAGTAAAATGGGTTATGGAGGACAGATAGGTCAGTAGGTCCGTCCACGTAAAATTCTGTATTCAACTTAATCCCATAAGACTGAAAGCCGACCCCAACAAAGCTTGTGGCAAGGCTGGGCAGACGAGAATCTGTTATAATATTTGAATACAAACATCAATTCCGCCGAAAATTTTAATTATTATTATTTGAAGAAATTTTTATAGTACCTTTTCCTTTAAAAGGATTAGAGCTTAATATATACTTACATTTAACCTATTACACAGCAAACAAGTTGTGTCACACATGCCGCTAGTCGGTCGGGCGTCTATTAGAGCTACAATTCCTTGGTTGTCTGAAGTAAATGGACATACTGAAACAGGAAAACATTACTAGTTTTAATTAAATTACTTGTAGAACTTTTAAGATTCGTTCTATATATCGTTTCTAAAACTTCAGTCTTTTGTCTGTTTTAATATTATTTAGAGGTTTTAACTGCAGGTTTTATTTATCAGTTTTATATTATTGTATAGTATACTGTATAGCAAAAGTTGTAAGGAAAACATCTTCGACGCTTTATTCTAGGTATACAATTTGAAACATGATTTTAAATCACGTCAAATTAGCCATTGCAATACACCTGTCTCTAGCAGCATATTCCTCAAAGGCCCTTATTCAATCTCCTAGATTAATGTAATGGATGTCACTTACATTCCAGTGAAGTCGAATAGCTGTCTACCACCTTCGAGTCCAAAGAGCGGCCGTGGTACGTCGTCATTTTATTCTGTTCAATCATATTTTGAAACGCCCGCATGGAACTCGGTAACGTTTCGCGGTTGAAGAGTCCCCCTGAAAAAACACAACTCTATAGATCTTATTATTCTAGTGTTTTTATTGTTGCTGTAATTTTGCACATACCAATGGGGAAAGTAGCTGTACGGATAGCGTAAACATTATGTATATAAACAGAGAGAACAATTAGCCAAGTTTTTAAAGTAATCATTGTGGATGTTATTGTTTTACGATTCCAGAATGTTTGGGCGCATGCGGCGCGCCGGCCGCCTCTTCGCCGTCTGAGGTATTTTTGGAAAACAGTTTTAGGTCACGTCGCGTGCGCGTCACGTGTCGTCGTAGCGCCCTCCGCCGTGCCACAGTTAACCCACAGTTCTGCCACTCTACAGTGTAATTGATGGAATTTATAGGAAATAGTTTGACGATGACATCTAGACTATTTACATCTGATTTTTTTTCGTTGATTCAGTAGTTATGATTGATTCACAATTAGCTTAAAGTAACTAAATAATGACAATAAATTGGTTAGCTTACATTATCGTTTAATAATTTGCCTCCTCCACTTTTTCTAACTCCGTAAGAAGTTAATTTTATTTGAGTGAACAGCTAGCCAGACGTTCATTCGGTAAGCGGTGCGCCCACAACTTATAGTGAAACAGTTTTTATCGAATAAAATATGCATTCGTGTTGAAGTTTTAGCCATGTGCTGGTATTTACTAATACTCCTGTTTGGTATTCGAGCATGTTCTTCGCAAATACACTATACAGAAACAACTGAAATATCCTACCAAATTGGTGAGTTTTGTTTATGTTGTTGACTTTAAGTTTTATAATGCTCTTATATGAGGTATGATGTTATGGGACTTTCTTTATATTTTACTAAAATATTACATAGATGAAATAGGCTCGTGGTTAAGTTTAAAAGCCCTACTGTTTGACCGATAAAAGGTTAAGCTGCGCTCGCCGCGGATTGTCCGTGGATGGGTGACTGTAAACATACCGAGACCCTCGGAAAGCACGTTAAGCCGTTGATCCCAACTGTCACACGACGATCTTTGACATTCGTTTATTCACTACTATTCTGACAACTGTGTTACCGAGTAAAATGGGTTGCATAGGTCATATAGGCAGTCGCTACTTGTAAAATACGGTATTTAGCTTAATCCGATAATACTGGAAGCTGACCTCTACATATCTTGGGAAAAGGATAGGCGGATGATAAGCAAGTTTATTAAATGATGGTCTACCATGTGTTTCTTCCAAATTATTAAACATAAGAGTTAACACGAAATTTGCCATTTCGGAACCGCGTATCTCTATAATTGTTCGGTTCCATATTTAACGTTTAATATTGGTTCAGATTTTTTAAGAAATTATTATTGTTTTGCATAGCGGGAATATTCGAACGAAATGCGTTCACCTGTCTGTCAGCTTTCAACGACAGCTTGAACCACGTCCACCTCGGAGAGGTTCGCATCAAGCCTGTCGCCTTGCAGCCGCTCAGGTCCGACAGCTATTCTGTGTGGAGGGAATGTAAGTATAAAAAGGACATACGTAATTGGAATGAATTGCTGTCGTATTTATAAACCCGAATTTCTTTGAGGATGATAGATGATTCTTACCCTTGAATGTCAAAAAAAATCATAATATATCTGATTCGGTTTAAAGACATTTATTTTCTCAAAAAAGAACAAATTACAGTTCACTTATATAAGAGAAAAGAAAATATATCACTAAGTATCTATACACTATTATACAGTTACAAATCTGAGACCACGCTAGCTGATATTTTTATTTTTTAATTAAATATTTTTCTATAACATATGTCTCCAGAAGTTTTTTAAAAGTTATAAATTTTTTACAATTTACGATGTCATCCGGGATATCATTGTACAGTTTTGCTCCTTCATATAATATACTATTGAAAATAGAAATTGAAAAAATCTCTCTAATACTAAACATACGATAATTTTATTCCGACAACTCCACGCGACTGCGAACTATAAGAGTACAACCTTAGGGTGCGGCTAAAAAGTGAAAAAGGCTCTTATGCTACTATTTATGTCAGCAGCGTAACCTGTAGCAACCAAGACGCATTTACTGCGAAGTTACTAGTCCTTAAATCTTTGAATAAGTATGTGTTAAAGGATCCACAAACAGTTACAGGTTAAGAGAGCGCCAACCCTTAAACAATTGCGACCTTCAAGGGCCAGTAATTATGAACAAGGTTTGGTTTGGGTCAGACAATCTATTACCATTGATTCAATTTATATGTTACTAAAACATTATGTTTGAAATTTGGACATGAAGCAATTAGGTCCTAACCTTATTTTGGTATAACTTAAGAAATCTTTGGCAATACATGTTTGTGGATTAGGTAGTGCGCGATATTTTAATTCCAATATTGCAAATTGCATGTAAACATACATATATGAGCAAAGCAAAGCAAAGATTTCTAGATTAATAAAGCAAGGGAATATAAAAATATTTCGTTCGATTTTATTTCCACAACCACTACAAACATTCTCCTTGTAATACAATTCCAGTATGTTCAAGCAATACAATAAAGCCGGTCGCGATATTTGGTCCACAAAATGCAATATCTGATGGAGCTGTACGGGACCAGTGCGCCAAGATGAATATACCGCACATACAAGCCACTTGGCAACCTATGGACCCAGACTTGGAACTAAATGAGGAATCAGAAGAACCAATTGAGGAGGAAGACGAAGAATCAGAATCGACTTTCAAAAAAATCTCGATAAACTTTTACCCTGACTCCGAGGAAATTGCACAAGCGTATGGAAAGCTCCTCAAGTATTATAAATGGACAGATTTTGCAGCTCTCTATGAAGATAACTTTGGTATGTAACTAAAAACTGTATTTAAAGCTACACACATACAACTATAAAGTCTGTTTTTAATCTAAGGCTACACATAACTTGATTAAATATAATTATATTGGCGTTTACCTATGTAAACTTTGTTCCAGGTTTATTGAGAGTACAAAAGATTTTATCGGAAGTTACTCTCAAGTCGCAAGTTCTTGTGTATAAATTGGACGAGAATGGCGATAATCGACAAGTAAGAATCCTACTATCCTACTAATATTATAAATGTGAAAGTGTGGATGTTTGGATGTTTGTTGCTCAATCACGCAAAAACAGCTGAACGGATTTGGATGAAATTTGGCATGCATAAGCCTTTGACATGGAAAAGAACATAGGCTATCTTTTATCCCGATTCCTTAAGTAGTTCCCGAGGGAAAACTGAAAATTGTTTCAGAGCTAAGCCAAAGAACATAGGCTATCTTTTATCCCGATTCCTTAAGTAGTTCCCGAGGGAAAACTGAAAGTTGTTTCAGAGCTAAGCCGTGGGTAGACACCTTTGAAATTTGTTATTTTTCTCTATTACATCGCAAGCTATAACACGGGTGAAAAATTTCATACAATAAAATTGTTCATTACATTAACATTTTTCATTTCTTTTTGGACCCAATTCTGAAGTCCACGCAGACGAAGTCGCGGGCAGAAGCTAGTTACAAATAACAAAAGTACATTATGGAACGACAGCACTAACCACTTACATGTTCTTGTGTTTTATACACTATTGCCCTTATTTGGAAATCTTTATTAGGCAGAACAACCTACATACGCAATTTCTTAATCCCACTTGTTTGCATACCTTCCTAATAGCACAGTTCAGATTGCAGGCGCTTCAGATGCAAATATCGACACTTATCCTAAGCTCAGGATCAGGCGGAAAATCGGTCATTATCTACCGACAAATAGTCTCAAAACACTCGATTTTAAAGCTAGGTTTACAGTTCTAACAGTACCATATAATCTCTCTGTTAAACTAAGCTTACTATGGGAACTCGATGGATTGTGTAACGAGTCAAGTGTTAATAAGTAGGTACGACTATAACCAAAGCAGTTATGTCCATTAATTTTGGGACAGTTTATTTTCAAAAACTATTGTGATAGACTTGTGAACGTTCGCTTTTTCATTTATTTCATTGATTTTCTTACAAATATAACAAATGCACGTTTCTGTTGATCTTGAGCTGTTTTACTATATTTATGTGTAACGATGTAAAGTATCACTTTTAGATTTTCAAAGCTTTATTGGATTCTCAAATAAGCCGATTCCTGGTGGACTGTCGTTCTGACCGCATATTACAATATTTGAATGACGCCGCAAATTCAAATTTAATAAACGAATACCAGGTATGTGGTCAATTCTGAATAACGTACTTTATCTCTCCTATTTTTTGTTGACGTTAATGGTTATTAAATTCCAGCATTATATTCTTGTATCAATGGACGCATCAACGGTAGCTGAGAAGCTGGTTAAGCTACCTTCAAATGTGACGTGGCTCAGTCTTACGGACTATGACAACCTCAAGGACGAGAGGCATTATTTAGCAACGAGAGTTGGTAACTGGAACACTACTGAACAATTGTCATCCGTTATAGAATTTAAAGTAAGTAAGATAGCTTTGGATAGCAATTGTGTGTCATATAATTTTATAGAAAAAAAAATTGTAATATTAAATAAAGTGTAAGTATATTTTAATCGAAATCAATGATAATTTGATGTTAAGATTGTATATTTGTTGTGTTTTTTTTTACACTTATTGTTTTGGGTAAACGGATAGTTTTACAATTACTTAGTTAAAAGTATTACTATACTGTTTGCTTTATATAACGTATACTGACTGATTTCTTTAGATTAGGGATAATAACATACTTTGGCATATATTTTCAAATATTTCCAATAGCTCGAAGCCTTGATAATGGATGACGTTGCTAATCACTTAGTAGAGGCGCTGGGTGAGGAAGAACTGAAAAACTCAGGGCAACCTCCTACCTTCAGTTGTACAGGAGAAGAAGAACCTTGGGATCAAGGGGCTGCCTTCCAGAGACAAATATTAAAGGTGATTTAGAAAGTCAATATTTTTAAAGTACTTTTAATAATAATCCATCTGATCCCAAACTAGGCAGAGCATGTACTATGGCAACCAGACAACTGATAAACATACTTATATATTTCTAAATATAATATTTTCGAACCCATCGAACCCTCGACCTCCGGGTTAGCAGTCAGGGTCACTAACCACTAGACCAATAGGCCAGCTATATATAACTATTTTATTTTTCAATTCAAGGTGGAAACTAGACCTAAGTAAAATATTCAATAAAAATTTCAGACCAAAACCTACGGTATAACTGGAAATATAGAGTTCGACCAACAAGGACGAAGAATCAATTATGTTCTCTTTGTGAATGAGATTCATGTGAGGTTTAGAAAAACAATCGGTATTTGGCAGTCGGCTAATAGTTCAGCTATCATCGAAACTGCATCACACTCAGATAGTATTGGAAAACAACAATCTAGCAAACATTTCATAGTAAGTATATTTTCATATTTTTTTATTACCGATGGTATATCTCAAGGCAATATTGTTGTATGTATAAGTGAAATCATGGTCCTAATTCCAAAATTAGTCACTGATGATAGTACCTAATAGATAAATTCTAATGTCATGGTGGCCTAACGGTTCAATGGACGGATTTTCGTGCACAATGTTGCAGGTTTGAACCCACTACAGGCATGTACCAATGTGACTCTTTCAAAGTTATGGATACTTTCTTTATTATCACACCATTGACTAACGGAGTAGGAAAACATCTTGAGGAAACTCGGATATCAAAAATTGGAATCTTAAAGTGCTAACCCGCAGTGAGTCAGCGTGGTGATCAATGCTCGTTCCTTCTCTGTATGAGAAGTGTATGTATTATAAGCACATTGGAAATTGCATAAGTTATTGTTTGGACTGTAGGTACATCTCGTTCCCTCTTTTTTATAAATTCACCAAGATGTCACCAGTAAGTAATCAATTTAAAAAACAAATTCATGTACAGCCTTATTGTTTTGTAGGTAATATCTCGGAAAGCAAAACCGTACTTCTATCCTAAAGAAAAATGTGAAGGCGACGATTGTGAAGAAGACGAAGATGAAGACCCAAAGGAAGAATATGAGGGATTTTCCGTGGATCTCGTGAAGAATATTTTCAAAATTCTCAAAGAAGAAAAGTACAATTATACGTATAAGTTTGTATACTACGATGACATGGAATACGGGAAACTTGATCCGATCACGAAAAAATGGAGCGGTCTTATTGGACATCTTTTGGACAAAGTTAGTAATATTATAATTTGGCGTTGTTATTTACTACCATGCTATTTATTTTTCTTATATTATTATTAATCATTTTTTTATTATACTTTACATGGTACGATACATTTGGATTATATTACCCCATAGTCTCTAATTCTAATTTTAATCTATGAGTTCTTGAAGATGCAGACCTCAGTTTATTATTCTATTACAGAAAGCTGATTTAGCTGTATGTGATCTCACCATAACAGAAGAACGAAAGAAAGTGGTAGACTTCTCAGTACCATTCATGACTTTAGGAATAAGTATATTATTTACTCAGGATCGTAAAGTGAAACCGGGAATGTTTTCTTTCCTTAATCCATATACATTTGAAGTTTGGATGTATACGGCTACTGCATACTGTTTGGTGTCCATCGTGCTATTTCTTTGTGCCAGGTAAATAAAAATACTATTCATATTAAAATTTATAATAATTCTTCTAGTTTTTACTTCAAGTATTTTATTCATAATATCTACTACATAACAAAGTCGGTTGTTTGGTTGTTATAACACGTATAACTCTAAAACAGGTGATCCGATTTTCATGATCCTTGATTTGTTGCATCTCTCTCTGTCTCGAATAGCAGAATAAATATTTAAAAATATAGAAAATGTACTAAAAGAATGAAGTTTACGGGAACGGGAACAAGATACGCGCGTGAAACCGAGGGGCACAACTAGTATTAGATATATAAGACTAGCTTCTTCGAAATATTTCCTAGACGCCTAATCGTCGATTCTATAATAGTTTAGATAAGTATTTTTAATACTATGATATCTACTTAAAAGCAAAATGTATTTTCTAGAATATCACCAGCCGATTGGGAGAATCCTGAGCCATGCGAAAAAGATCCTGAAGAATTAGAAAATATTTGGACGTTTAAGAATTGCGTCTGGCTTACAATGGGATCCATTATGACGCAGGGATGTGATATTTTGCCAAAGTAATTTATTTTACATTTTAGTAACTTAACAATTATTTTTGTTGTATTTTAATTGTAAACAATCAGAATCAGGTTCAGAATTTTTATTTGTAATATTTATAACAATAACACACTCATTATAAATGTATTAGTAAGCATTTTTACGTCACTCATAGCTTGCTTTCTGACTTACTGATTATTTGTTTTGTTTAAATTTTCGATTTATTTCGTTTTCATTTGCCATAAATAATATTTTTCAATAGTAGTCAAATACCCAATTAGAGATGTGTAACATTCATAATTTAACTTGTTAACACACCAGGCATATCACATGCAGTAGAGAATGCCTATTCTATTTTATCAGGCGCTATCCTGTAGCCCGCATAGCTTTACTCGAAATTTCATAAAAAAAATAACAAACAAGGCCAAATAGTCGCTAAGCGTAACATCTAACTGCATAATTATAATTTTGAAGGTTCGCCTTCTTGTTATTTCTAACTAATAATCTTTGATTAATTTCACTCGTAGTTTTTTATAGGATATCTATCGTGACAAATTACTGTTTCCAATTTGCGTTGCTCTTTTAAGTATACTCTTATATGAATATTGTTCAATAATACATTTTCAGAGCTATTGGTACGCGATGGGTTTGCGGCATGTGGTGGTTTTTTGCTGTCATTGTGTGTCAAACGTATATTGCTCAGTTATCAGCTTCGATGACGTCAGCCTTGGAAAATGAACCAATCAACAGCGTCGATGACTTAGCCAAACAAACCAAGATCTTATATGGAGCGTTGGGCGGGGGATCAACACTTGAATTTTTTAGAGTATTATATTAATTACTTTTTTAAATCAAAATGTAAAACGTTCATTATTTAAACATTTTTTTATTTTTCAGTCCTCAAAAGATAAAACTTATCGACACATGTACGAAACTATGGCTGCAAACCCAGTTGTCTTGGTTAAAAGCAACGATGAAGGAGAGAAAAGAGTTTGGAAGAGTAAAAATAAATACGCATTCTTTATGGAATCCTGCACCATTGAATACAAATTAAAACGTAATTGTTTTTTGAAGAAAGTTGGAGGAGAATTGGACAGCAAAGATTATGGAATTGCAATGCCTGCTAGTAAGTAATTTACGAGGAACCATTTTTTCCCTTATTAGGTTTGGTTCGGCGATCATGACGACGATGTTGGCCTAGTGGACAATTGAAGTATGTATAACTTCAATTACTACTACTTCTTTAGGCTTTTTTTAAATGATGAGAGTGAAATTTTTAGATGCGCGCGCATCACAGTAAAGAATAACAACTCACGCGCGTACATAGGTACACGCACCCATTTCGTTTAGTAGTATTTTTTTTCTGGTAAGTATTCAAAAACGTAGGTACGATCGTACATTAATTTAAATGACTTATGACTCACAAAGCTACAAACCGATACAAAATCTAGTAGTTCGTAAAGTTCAAAATAAGTGTCTTATATTTTTTGTTAAGTGATTGACGGATTAAATATAATTTTACTTTGCATGACCATTCGAATTTCTATTCCTCTTGTAATTTTTTCCAGACTCACCATTCAGAACTGATATAAACAGGGCAATTTTGAAACTAAAGGAATCCACTAAATTGGATAAAATTAAAAATAAATGGTGGAACAATAGATACGGAGCAAAAAAATGTGATGTAAGTATCAATACATAATATTGATAATCTTAACACCGCGCTTCGCGTCGTTTAAATATCATCATATTTTCAATATCTTGAATTCCTTTCAATCAGCAAAAAAACCTTTGAATAATATTGATTGTTAATAACTGTAAATGACTGGGATGCCGTAAACGACGAGATCGGACCACACTCATACTTCATTCTAATATAATTGCGATAGTAACTCTGTATGTCTGTCTAAAAATTCCACGTCGACGCGGACAACTCCTGTAACAGTTTATAAGTTCATGTTATTATGTTTTAATTTATAATAAGATAAGGCTTGGGGCTTAGTGTAAGCCGTTCAGTATGACCGCTAGTAAAGGCTAAGCCGCGCTCGACGCGATTGCTCCGTGGATGGATGACTACCTATTTAGTATTTCATACTAAGACTCCTCCGTGCCTCGGAAAGCACGTTATGCTGTTGGTCCCATCTGTCATACCTTGGACAGTTGTTAAGTCATTACAATTCGGAGAACCAGTCTTACCATGGGATACTGTACTAGATATTACCCAGCAATGGGCTGTGGAGGTCAGATAGGCAGTCGCTCCATGAAAAATACGGTATTCAGCTAAATTCTGTAAGACTGGTAGCCGACCCCAACATAGCTTGGGAAAAAGCAAGGAAGATGATGTTTCATATATATATATGTACAATTTATGTACTTCATTTCGATGGGCCAAGTTGCGTGAAATAAGGAGTTATTTTTGTTATAAAGACCTTCTACCTGAATACTGTATTTGTATCGTTTATGTATGAAGTTTTACCTCTTGCTTCAGGAAGCTACTGACGAAAGTGACATTGAAGGTGATCTTGAAATGGAGAATTTGATTGGTGCGTTCGTTGTTCTTGTCGGTGGTCTCATGTTCTGTCTTTTCATGACAGCCATAGAGTTTTTGAACGAAGTCCGTAACATTGTGATCCGGGAACAGGTAGGTTGTGAATTTATAGGCCTATGTTTATAAAGTGATGACGATGTCTTTAAACAGGAATTCTAATATAAAGGTTGAATACATTTCTGACAACACACCTTCAAAGAACAATCTTCCCATTGAAGGGCAAACATTTTACTGCACTTCTTCCTCCTCAGACAATCGTCGTTCCAATGCAGGTCACAATAACAGTAATTGATAATTTTAGGTGACACACAAGGAAGTGTTCATCAAGGAACTAAAGGCGTCCCTGAACTTCTTTCAACTACAGAAGCCAGTACTTCGCAATCCCAGTAGAGCGCCATCTATCGCCTCTTCTGGGAGTGACCACAGGCGCGAGAAACAAGCTCATGCCATAGAAAACTTTCTGCAGTTAGAAAAAGTAGTTCAATAAACTTGAAAAAAAACTACAGCTACACTCTATGTATTATATAACTGGCCTTAAATCTAATGTTAAAGTTTAAGTATAAAGAAAGATAAAATTTGACTAATAAAAAACAAGATCATGTAATTTAATAAAACTTCTTTAAATTGAAAGGTAAAAAGAAACTCATGAAAATAAAACTTTTAAAAACTCTAACATATTGTAAAACAATTTTGTAACTTTTATAAAGTCATTTATATTTTTATACAATACGGTAACTCGTCAAGAAAAATGTATTTTTAAAGAATGCCTACTAATAAATAAAGCACATAGGCTTATTATATCTGTGTTATTATTGCCTCTATCTGTTCCAATGTAAAGCTACAGCTCTTCCTTTGCTGCCCCCTTAGACAATGTGATTTTTCTACAAACGTTAACGCTGATCGAATCACTCAAATATGTTGACGCAACAAGTCTAATAAGGCATGTGACTCACCGAAAACAAGTGTCATTTCCATACGTTTAATGTCAAGTAGAAACATACTAGTAGAAATAAAACAAGCCAAAACACCTTAATTTCGTCTTATCGCTATTCTGATTTCTGGTAACAGCTTAACATATGGAGTTAAAATATTAGTACCTAAAGCTATTTTTTAAAACTGATTTAGTTTATCGACTTTTTTGACTTAACGATTAATATAATTAGCACATCTAAAATGCAATATCTATAAATAATATAATGATACCGGCCCATTAAACGTCCCACTACTGGGCACAGGCTTCTTCCCATATAGAGAAGGAACTCTAAGGAAATCTTACTTTACATGAAATGTCTTTACCCAAACTTCGCCGTACATGGTACATATTCAAGAATTATGGATCTCATTATCATGTCGCGTGTATTTGGCACTGATTACGCTAATAATGCTGTTCAAGTAGTTGCGTACATAACAGACCCACCCACCAACTTGATTTATCGTCCTTCAGTTTATTACCTTGAACTTCGTAAATGAGAAACCATCTAGGATTACGTGACGCTTCTAGTTACTACACTAGACAACAATTTGCTATTAAAGTATTTACAATGTACATATATCTCTGACCAAGAATTTGAAAACTTACCAATACGACATTCTTTGAGGAAAAAGCATAATTTTACGATTGTCATCTAAGGTGAGAGATAGTTTTGCAGGCACAGGGTAAGTGAATTATGTAATTTTTTTATCAATTGAACATAATGTCTACTCCTGTTTTATATATACAAATATTATGAAGAGGATAGATTTATATATTTGTGTGTGTGTTTGTAATGAATAAACGCAAAAACTACTATGCTGATTTCAAAAATTCTTTCACCATTTGAAAGCTACATTTACCTTGAGTAACATAGGCTATAATTATTTTTTACTAAAAAATTAGGTACCGCGGGCGGAGTCGCGGGGAACAGATAGTATATTATATTTTTTGAAAATTGTACTTCTACTCTAGGCCTGGCTCACAGGTTAATCGGATAAGCTCAATGTGACCTTAACTTGCTACATTAACGTCCAATTAATATTGTTTTGTTAATACTAAGTAATCTTCAGATAACGGTATCAAATGCAATCATCAAAGCGTCAACGACACCTGCAATGACTCTGACAATCATGTTTTTTAATAAATTTTCCTGATACAAATAGATAAAAGGCAAGAAGCCTTTTAGTTATCTCTATCTACGAATATTGAAAAAAAACCAGCCCAGTGCTAGTCACGCGCATGAAGGGTTACGTCCATAAAAACGGCAAAGAAAAAAAGGGGTTTGTTGTATGGGAACCCCCTTAAGTCTGTTTTTTCAGTATTTGTTGCTATAGCAGCAACAGACATACATAATCTGTGAAAATTTCAACTGTCTTTTTATGGGTTGTTGTATGGAGATTACAAAATGTGACGAATTTACTTTACAACAACCCCTTTTTATCACGGTTCAATATTTATTTGCATTCCACAATGTTGTTCTTAGGTGGTAACATGAAATTTTGAGATCATTGTGGACCCTGTGCGGCACGCAAACATTAATAATAGAAAAGGGCTTAAATTTTAACATAGAATTAATAACTAATATAATAATAACACTAGACTTAATACTTCTTAAATGTTACTTGATGTGTTCGTGTTTATGTTATTAATGGGCCTTCTGTACATTAAATATAAAATATCTATTTCTAACATCATTTTTTTTTATCAATTTTTCAAAAGTTCATGAGATACAGCCTGGTAACAGATGGACACACAGACCGACAGCGTCCCGTTTTACCCTTTGATTATGGAACCTGAAAAACAACGACTGAATAAACAGTATAAACAATGTGAAGAAGATACGTACCGCAAACAAGTCCAAGTAACCTTTTAAAATCATTAATCACCCACTACAACAGTCTAAGCACTTTGGAACTGTTAAGATTGAGTTTCAATTTTCTCCTCGAAGTTAGATGACTTCCGATTTTCTGAAGAAAGTTAAGTTCTTTTGTATTTCCCAAAGTGGAGGACAAATATTTTGTAATTTAATCAGTCTGTGTGAACAGGAAATTGTTTGGAGGCTTCTTTTGACTCACTAATAATAATATCATGAAATGCGGGCTACGATGCTTGAAGACTGGTACAAAGTCATACAACTTTGAACATTTTTAAATAAGGCATAAAAACATAATCAGACTTAAAAGAGTACAGAGTCGGCAGTTAACAGTAACAAAGTAACGATACACTATGTTCTCGTTAAAACAAAGAGGAGTTTGCAAACGATAAAAAAGTACTCACGCACTACATTACAACTGTTAATGTATCGATCAATATGCATATATTATCTGTACCCATCTTGTATTCAGACATCCGTGAAGGATACGATATACGACACATAAAAAGTTTAATATCCATCATGTCCAGCATTCAAATTCTACGGTCTTTCACATCACAAGATTCAAAAGAGTTATTCAAAGCGTACGAAATCTAAAGACTAGTGAATTGCATTTTATCAATAAAACTAATATCAGTTTGGGCCGCTTTGAGAGCTGATCAGCGGCATCCGGTGAGCTGCACGTGCTGGACGCAGCCTGTTGCGGCGGCGACGCACGCGACACCCAATCGGAAATGAGGGAATTGTCGGAAGCCCGCACTACCATTACCGTCTGTATTTTTCATGACACTTCGAACCCTACGACAATTTACATTGAACGCAATCCATTGGCTTGCGAGTGAGAATTCAACTGTTTTGCGTGTGCAGAAATGAATCAAGCTAATCTTTGCTATGAGTTTGTGTCGTGGTCGTGTTCGTCTCCTGCGCAGGAATCAGTTGTAGCGAAAGAACGCCAAATCTGTTGGTTCAGTGGCGCGATGGCCACGCAGTGAGATGGCTGTGTCGTTGTACGCCGTCCTCACGCTCGCCGTCACGGCGCTTGGGGCGACTATTGCACGTGAGTTTTTATTTCACTAACATTATATTATCATAGTATTATTTGAAATTCAGTGTAATAATTTTAACATGAACACTTGGCCTCGGAACATACATTGCATATTTTTTGGGTTTTCAGTTGTAAAATATTCAAATGTTTTGTTTTTTAGATACGATAACAATTTAAGTATTACATATTAGTATATAAATAATATTATTATAATTCTTCTTTTACTAGTAAAGTAAGAAATATCTTGAAATAATACTTATCGCTATAAATTCACAAATTGTTTTTTATGTGCAAATTTTAATAACTGCTTGTTATTATAGTCCTTACTCAGGTTAGGTAAATGAGTTTATAACCGGTTCTCCTCCATAACACTGACTATTTGGGACACAGTTATCAGACTGTTTATAATAAATACTACTTAATATTACAAATACTTAAGACAATAAACGTTCTTCGTCTTGAAGTAAATTGCAAAAAAAAAATTAATGCGTAAAATATTCTTATATAATACTGTGGTGATATTTTAAATGTAAACATTTCCATCATATCAATTCAAGCATTATGGGTACGCGATATAAATTTATTTCCGTCTTATTTACATAATAATATAGATTAGGTCTACGCAATATTATATTCACTCTGTATCCGGAAGTCTAGACAGTTCTCATAAGAACTCACTTTTTTATCAATCCTTTATTTTTATCTACTAATATTAATGCAGTACGCTCTAACTACAAAAGTATGTCAAACTGCGTGATCGCGTATCGTTATATAAGGTCATTTTAAAATGTCAGGTTATTCAGCAATTGGCGTGTGATAAACAGCACTTTTTCAAACAAAGTCTCACGATCTGACAAACATTATGAAAATAATTGAAAGACATTCTCTGCTTACTTAATGTCGATATAAAAACAAGTGACTATTATACCGGACTCAACTGATTGAGTGTTAAATCCATATTCAATTATTTTTTGCTGGTGAATTGATTTTTGTAATCTTCGACTATTAGTTTTATAGCTTGGACTAAAACTTGGTATGATATCGTAAAGAGACTTATCGCAAGCACAAATATAAAGTTAACATCAATACTATTTTTTTTTTAATTGTGAAATTGAAGAGTTTGTTCCGTTGAATCTCAGGAAATACTGGACTGATTTGAAAAATTATTTCATGGTAAGATATAGAAAAATAGAAACTTTCATTTATATAGGAAGGCTACTTTTGCCGCTATAATCGCAAGCATAACTCAGGATATAAAAAAGTCAAATCTCTCTTGACCTTATGGGAAGTGACTTACGCTCTCAAATACTTGTAATGAGTACTTAGCTGTAGGTACATATCCGGATTTAATTTAACCATTTTTACTAATCTAAAATTAAAAAAGAAAGCAATACAAAATAAATAAAGTAATTTAAAATCATTTACTGGATAGGCGGTTGTCGACGAATTACAGTTGAACAAGGAAGCTATAAACTTTCAAAGACGTTCTACGAAAGGTGCGTGAGTACTTAATTTATGTATTATTCTAAACATATTATTTATTAGTAAGTTATATCGGTATTTCTAAGAATGACGTAGATAAATCGTATTGTTTTGTTTTTTAATCACGTAAGTAAAGATAAGGCACCAGAATTAAAATAATCATATCAATTGATCTCAGAACTCTTTGCTTATCACATTTCAACAGTGTTTGGTAGTTCGATCATCATTAAAAGTAATTGAATAATTCTAGATTAATTTTGCATTGATTTAATCTCTTATTTTGTCGCAATAATATATTGTTTTCCAATCATAACGATAAACCAAACTTCTATTTAGAATTTTGTTTGTATTTCAAAACAGAAATGGAACATAATATTATTTAAATGAATTAGGCACGATTTACGATAGAAAATAAACAATAATTTAAAAGTTATGTTTTATCATCTGTTATCCATAGCTGGTGCTTGATTATCTTTACATCTATCCAAGTTAAAGTAGAAGAATGATTTAAAAGTTAGCTAGCAAAATACTAAACTAGCTATTCGAGAGGATCAACCCGAAGATCCGAATAATCCAATAATATCCGGTTTTACTGGTACATTGGCTCCTTGACGCTACAGTTCTTTGTCCACTCACAAAGGCAAAAGCAACGAAAACTCTTACACAACAAGACATCCGTACAAGGAGGACCACGCGCACGATTTACTAAACACATAATAAATTAAATATGCTTCGTTACACATGGCAAGCAATTATGTAATTAGTATTGCATTACTTAACGACCGGTAGAAGTGACATACTGATCCTCTTTTTTTATTCCTTGGCTTAAGTTACGAGTATAGGTATATATTATACAGCAATTGAGGGCTTATACGAAAAGGATCCCAGAATCAAATCCTATTCTTGGAATTCTTTCGGAATATGGATAAAAGACAATATTTTGTTCTGAAACGATCTCACACCGACCCCACTGATCCAAGTAAGATTCCAAACGGACATTATTCCCTGCTGTGAAACGATAAATGAAACTGAACATTAGTATGCTTTAATTATTGCTAAAAAATAGTAACGATATCTTGAATAATTATAACATTCTGTCCTTAAAATGTTCCTTTTCATTTGGGGATACGTTTGGAATAGCGTATTGAGATCCCACGAAAGGAATCCCATAAGCCCAATTGAGAATTAAACTGTAAAGGTACATAATGTATTGCTAGGTATGGTGAACAGTGAATAAAAAATTAAGAATTTTAATATACATAAAGCTACAGCACTAAGTTATGACTTATTCGATGATATTACGACCTAAATTATGCAATAACGTACAGAAATTTGCTATTGGTTAAATAAATAAATGAGATGGGATTCAAGAAGATGAAAAGGGTAGTAAGCCAAAGTAACTACTTCCAGCATACGAGCAAATCATAAAGGGTACACCAACAAAGCTGTCACACATGCGTGTAAACCTAATAATACCTTAATGCAAGCGTGTGAGTAGCAGAAACGAGTTTTTTCTTTTTTCAGTTAGTGTGCCCTGAATAATTATCTAGTTGGCTGTATGTACCCAAAATATTTAGAACCCATTCAAAAAGGGTTCTGAAAAAAAAAACATTTCTCGGTTTTTGTATCATGTAACTGCAAAACCTTGTACCAATCCTATCTTATGTCATCCTATGTTGCAAACATACATATACATACACCACGCATGTATGGGGAGAACATTATGTCAAACAATTTTATAACCATGTGACATTTTCAGTTTCACTAGTACCGCGTACACAACACAAGGGGTCGCTGGTTCCCGAAACAGTCGTAAACCCAAACCGCATTATACGGACTCTTAAACGTGTATGTACGTAAAATGTACGGTCCCGGAACTCACATTTGGTGAATGGTAGCACATATGACATATTATTATTGTAAATAGAATTTCTTTATAAGCACTAACATATCGGTATTTTGGTTGAATAGAGAAAGTAAATTTTAATAAATATGTTGTATTTAAATTTAATGTATATTAATGACGTGTATCATTTTAAATGCAGGTGTAATAACAATAATCTGAAAATGTTATGAATATTCTATATAATGTAAAAAAAGTATAATTCAACTATAAATATTGTCTATTAAACTAACAAAGACTTACTTGTGAACATAATAAACATTTTTCTTTGATCTTCATTTAGATAAAATATTATATAATTAGTTATCCTTGTAAATACTTCTCAAAAACAACGATGTAATTTTTTTAACTTTTTTGCTTGACCGTTCCGCCAGACATAATCGGTAAACAATAAAAATATTTCTTTTCTTAATTATATTCGCGGGACAGAGATATACCTATTTCATACTATTTTTATTTGAATAAAGAATAGAGCATTTACATTTTCCAGCTTCAAATAATCAGATACTAGAGAAGTCTTCATGTGGGAGAGTTTGGTTGACAGTACATTCGCCAGACGTCCGAATAGAGGCCACCACTATTCTACAAGACGTCTTAGAACTTAATTGGGACTTCAATGGATGTTCTAATGTACCAACACAAGTAAGTGTGACATAATTATTTATCTAAGCAGGCAGTATCGAGCAAACTGCCTTCACTACCATGCATAACAAATAGTTACGTAATCTCAGCAAAATCTAAATATTGATCTTTGTATTTTGCTATGGTTAAATACACTAATATACGGTTTTCTAGCATCTGATTAGCCCACATGCAATCTAATTGGCTTTCTTTAAAATAATTTAATTTAAAAAAGACAAATATGTAAGCATTTCTTGAACACATTTTAGTAACGGGCTTTAGTATACAAATAAATAAATTTTACATTTCAATTTGACACCGAAGTATCAATATACACAATGGTGATAAAACCATTACCAAATTATTGTGAATCCAATGTAATGTTTCTTAATTTAAATATGCAATTATGAATGACATATCAAAGGCTAAAAATGAGTCTGAACTCACGATCAAAATCCTTTGTACCGTGAAAGAACATTATAACAAATCTGTCTCAGTAAATTGATACTAATCAAACCACGTTAGTCATAACATTGTATCTGTTATTCACCATTCTCTTGGCCAATGCTCAAACAATATGAACCAAAGAAATGAGTTTTACTTGCAGAGCTAAGGATTCTCGTATAATATATTTTACAAGATTTCTACGATCTTAGCCCACTTACGAGTACATGCAATAATCTAATCTCTATTAAGGTACAAACGAATTATTTTTAGTAGAGAGTTAATTGTTTTGGGAAGTAAATTATTTTATTAGATATAAAAGAAATATCATGCTGTTTTTTAAACTAAAAAACAGTACAGAAAATTATTCATGTGATTAGATTTCGTAAAACTTCCTACTTATGTTAATGCTTCTGCCCATTCTAACGAAACAATCATGGTATTTAAAAATACTAATATATATAATAAACATACAAATATAATCGCACTAATATAAAATAAAAATTGAAAGTTCTATTTAGGTATGTACGGTACATACATTTTTCAAACTCTATAAAACCTCATTCAGTTATACAGGATTACTTTAAAAGGAGTGCGTATGTATATATTCAACGAGGTAATCAGGTGCATAAAACTGAACAACTTTCCCCAAGGAACATACTTAGGTCGAAATCTTAAAAAGGAAAATGAACTTTCATACAAAGTGACAGGTCACGTGACTTCTGTTTGTATGAAAAGATGATTTTTATGAAAAGATATTTACCTACCATTGCAAAACATTACGAAGCAGTTCCTTATCCTACAAATCATTTTATTACGTAACGATCTATGACAGGTAGAATAGTCCATCCAATGACTATCAATTTTTATTCATCGCATTCATAATCAGTTCAAATACTACGTATTACGAAATTTAATAATAGTGGAAGTGTGTTCGCTTACACGGTGTCGCCTGCCGATGAATGATCATATCAAATACAGTTGCGTGTGAATGTAAACGCAGGAAATCAACGCTCATGTATCACGTTTTAGCTACGTAGAGCAACGGACAGATACAAATATCTTGTTAATAAACTCCTGTCAGCTGTATTTACGTCTTGCCACAATCATAGATATTACCGACGGTAGTACAATATAATCGTGTAGAAACAAGGGTATAATTTTTTAGTATCCGTCAACAGGTTTACTTATGCATAATTATTGTCAATACCCGTTGTCGTGTACGCGGAAAAGTAACTTTTTACTACTTTCTCTGGTTTCCTAATCCACAGATCGGGTTGTTCGATGAGAGGCCTCAGTCATGGATGAATGCCCTGTCGGTGTTCATAGTGCCTTCAGTGGAAGGTTACGTGATCACCAATATGTCATTGGGCCGCGGCACGCTGCCTGCTGGCTGGGAGAGCAGTTCCGGCTCCAGAGGACCCCAGTGTCTCTGGCCCTGGGTGGGGGCAGGAGACAGCACTAACATACAAGCTTACAACTGCTTAAAGATTCAACCCACTTGGATGGAAGATAATGCGTAAGTTTATTTTATTTGAGTTGGTTGTATAGTAAATGAAACCTTTGTCTTTTAGCTGTTTATACCAATATTCAAGTGGATTGAAAGGATATTAAGAAGATATTTTTCAAAGTTTGAATGCCAATTCCTTTTGCCTTTATACGGTTCAAATGATTTCTAAGGTTTAAGCGTATGTTAGAAATTCAAATAAAACTACTTTTTGAACCGGATCCTATCGCGGTTTATTTTGATTATCCGTTTAAAAAAGGTGTTTTATTTCAAGTTTCATGTGAATGAAAAAATATTTCAACCGTAATAAATTATAATTTTGTCGTGTTTATATACTTCAGGTCTAAAATCAACAATCTTCGCATCGGTGACTTAGCGATCGCTGGAACGCACAACGCAGGAGCTTGGCGGTTTAACACTGAGTTGAGTCAAGTGTCTCGGGACAGCTTCGTTCTGTGCCAGGACAGGTCCATCTGGGCGCAGCTCGTCCACGGCATCAGATACTTCGACTTCAGAATCGCGTACTACGAATTTTATGGGAATGAGGAAGACAGGTAATTAAGCTTTTGGCACAATTTTTCCTTTTGGCACTACAAGTGTAGTTAGTAGCGGCAGCATCCTAATGGCAAGAGCATCGGACTTGCGCTCATGTGGTAGCGGGTTCGAATCCCACCCATTTGTACTACCGACGTGAACCCACTCGTAACAAGCATTTAGCTGAGCACGAGGGGTTAACAAAAACACTAGTAATGTGCGACCCACATTGCTTGCTGTATCCAAAGGCCATGATTGGTAAACATCGTTTATTTTGAAATTAAGTTTTTAATTCTTGTCTTTTTGGCCACTCTTTGATAAGCGAATATTACCTAAGCTAGTGCCATTAAGAATAATAAGTTCCGTATACTTATGTAAATACTACTTTTTTTTTTGTGAAAATAAATACTCACGACAATTGACATTGTTTACGCTTCGGTATGACAAAGCACGTAAATTGTGGTTGCTTGGAAGTGATGTAACAAGTTAATGCAGATATTACGGCCGGAAACCTTTTGTTCTAAATACCAAGAGAACGCTCGACGGTCAGGCGATCAAGTCTCGCATGGCTGCTTCAATTACCAAGCTATGCCACTAGTATAATGGTAGGAGTAGATGATGATAATGACACCAATCTACAAGAACTATTATACTATATTTTAACGACCTCCGTGGTCGAGTGGCGTACACGCCGGTTTTCAAGGTGTCGTCAGCTCTGAGGTCCCGGTATCGATCTCCGGACGGGTCAATGTAGAAAAACCTTTTTCTACATTGCCTCGGGTCTGGGTGTTTGTGGTACCTTCTTTGTCTCAGGATTCCATAACACAAGTGCTTTAGCTACTTACTTTGGATTCGGAGCAATGTATGTGAAATCTAGCTACACCTTTGTAATTGTACTATGATTAAAAGACCTCAGTGAAATAAATCATACCGATCATACGAATACATGATATCTATGATAAGTCTCGCCTTTCATCGGTCAGTGTGTATGAAATAAAATAAAATCCATCAATGAATTTTCAGTTAGCGTATTTCTAAAAACCTTAAAATCACAGCTGACACTCCGTACATTATAATATGTATACTGGGCATGGGCGTGCACACTATAGAGGCAAATAAGCACTGCATATCCTGTAGCCACATAAAAACAAACATAAACATAAATGATAAAAATGAATTTCCAGCTTTGCCGGTTGCGTCAGGCACAAAAAGCTGAAATTGGTAGGTATTTTGTTTGTGCATACCCTGTTTGAAATCTCTTTGGATGACCGGGAATACACAATACATTATTTTCACCACTGCAGTCCAGTCAAAATTATAGTTCATATTTTGCTCTTCTAAAATGTTGTGCTTGCGTGTTTCAGATATTGGCTGAACCACAACTTAATCCGAGTCCGTCCTTTGGTTCCTTTACTTCGAGAAATAAGAGCCTTCCTTGATGCGACTAAAGAGGTAATATTCACTGTCATTAGGTAATAAAATTTGCGATTGCTTAAATAATCAAAGCTTTAAATAAATATTCCTTCTTTTTCTCGAATCATTTTAGATAGCGACCACAATTTTGTATCAAAAAATCCCATCATTACTTCGGTAAACATTCCACAAATGTCATTAGAGTCTGTTTCCTAGTGGTATAATCAATCATATTATGCTTTCATGACATACTTCAATCGAGTCAATATCTTTCTATGGAATCCACAGGTAGTATTCCTCGACGCCCATCACTTTCCAGTCGGTTTTTACCAGCAAGACGGTGCTCCGATCCGCAATGTGCACGCAGGACTACTAGAAATCATTCAACGGGAACTTGGACCCCATTTAGCGTCAGCCAGAGAATATGGGACCGGAGTTGGGACCAAAGGACCTACCCTACAGACACTTATCAACTCAAACAAAAGACTGTTGTTCAGTTATGTCGATAACGCTATAGTTAGTGGTGAGTACATTGATTCTTATTTTAACCCTTTTTATATTCCCCGTCATATTTGAAATTAAGAAAAAAATATGATGATACAAAAAACAAATGAATCCAAAATCATAAATTTCATAATTATTGACTAGAATCTGGAAGGTAGTACGGTAGGATCAGCTATTATGGTAATAAAATAATCAGATTGCTACCAATATTGTATCAGATAATGAGGCAACATCCCGTACTTTGTGTCTTTCATATTATTAACGGTATTAGGTACGTAGTTTGGTATCCAAATTACTGTCCCCTAACAGTAATTAGGATACCAAGCTACGTACCGCTACCAAAACATTCAGGCAACTCATATTCCAGCGTCTACATGATATTTATATTGCCTGAGATTTTAATAAATAGTATTGTTATTCGAGCATGATTCCATGGATAAATTAAAAATTTAATTTAAAACTTTTTGTAAAGCAAGAAAAATAATACGACTTTAAAAATGTTGTTTTGCGCAAAATCATATTACTAATTTGCTAAAAGTACTCAGCCACTCTGACACTGTACCTACTTAGTCGTCACCATCAAACATTATGTAAACTAACGAGGCTTCATGAACTCCCTCAAATATTTTTTGAATATCTACACCCTAAGGGTTTGTCCATGTTTAATAATTTCGCATGACAGCATTTTGTTACGTAAAATAATTTCAGTCTCCTGTTTTTTCAGAAAACTCCTGGCTGTGGCCTATACTACCTCACTTATGGGCCAACACGAACACTCCAGCAGAACTATTCCAGTACTTAGACGCAGCAATTTCTATGTCCCCGCAGCCGACGGCCCGGTCGCCATTGTTTTCGGCGATGGCTCAGACCACGCCCACAGTGCTCGACATCCTATTCCTGCGCGGCTCCTTGCGAGAAAATGCTGATGCCGTCAACCGCAACGTGACTGCCCGCTTCGCCTCGCGCTGGCGGTCTCAAGCCAACATTATCTCGACTGACTTCTTCTTAGGCAACGATGTAGTCGACTTATCTATAATGATCAGCAACGAGCGCGCTTCACGTTTATGACGTCATCACAGACGTTTCCGAAACGGCGGACTCCATGTGAAGGCATCACGTCGCCGCGACACCGCCGCGGTCCGCCGCTCCCCGTGGCTCCCGCGCGCTCGGAACAGCTCCGAACTGCCGCGCCGACTATACTTACCCGACCAAGTTATCTAGTTACCTGCTGATCGCCTATATCCGCCTCATCACTGCCATACATAGAGCGCCCAGCGGACCAGAAGTGAGATAATTTTAGTTATTTAATTTGTAGATAAAACAAAACTAGTCTTTTAAAAGGATCGAAAAGAATTTGTACATAGAATACAAGTGTGCCAAAGATAAACTGGTTTTTCTTTTATTAATTAAAACTTAAGGGTTCAATAAAACAAAACAAAAAGAGTTCCAGCCCTTTACTTATAAATACAATGAGTTTCGACGATCAATAAATAATATCTAAACTATACGTAATATTACTTGTACTTGTGCAACAAAAAACGAGGTAGATTAAGCGTGCCTGGAAGCACAAAATAAGTCCATATTAAAAAATGTAGAGTCACATATGGGGCGCCAATAGCGGTAGTAACTCTGCACGACTCATGCGGGATAGAGCCCTCGCGTCCAACCCCATCGCAGCGGCGGCGCCACGGACGTCCAAGCCGAAACTTTGCAGCAGCGAGGCCAACGCCACTTCCTCCCCGGTGCGCGGGTCCCGCAGGCGAGGACACGAGCCGTTACACTGCGGCCACGTGCAGCGCTCCACGAGGCGCCGAGGAGCACAGCCACCACGCGTCCTCCGTTTGCTTCCGTCAAGTCTCTGCTCCCAGCAGGCTAAAGCTCGTGGTAATGTTATCCCCGAAACATTAATTGCCTGCCATTCAGGACGTGCAAGCGCCCCGTGAGCTAAGCATGCAGGAGCAAAAACTGCTCGCACAGGACTAAGACTGGAACGCAACGCCGCTCCTGTCTGATGCACTGCGTCCCATTGTGACCTGGTGCGTGGAGCGCGTACTCCTTCAGCGGCTAACTGCGCCGAATCAAATAAATATTGAAAGACAAACAGTGGCGTACGAATGTGCGCGTAGAGTCGGTAGCCGAAATAGCAGAGCCAAGGCTCGGCAGCATGGTCCCGAACACACGAGGTCGGAGGCTTTCCGCGCCACAGCGTGTGACCAAGTTTAGCCACTGTGGCTGCCGGGGCACGTCGTGTTTTTGCTGGGCGATCGAGGAACCAGCCAGAGTCAGCGATCGCGGCAACACGAATGCCTCTTGACCGAAGAGTGCGTCTTGCGGCGTCCGCATGCAACATGACACCGGCGCCACCGGCACTCGATCCCACGAGTAGCATCCGCCCCGTGAGTCCATGATCAAGCAATTCGGAAAGGACACTCCGAACGATAAGCCGTCCGGAGAACACGAACCTCGTGCTAGATTGACGAGTGTTTCTAGTGCCAGCCCACATGTCGCTGGAGCAGTAGGGTAGTAAGACGTGGTTCGAGGCGTGCCACAGTGGGTTAGCGGCGGGGTCAGCGGAGAGCAGGGCGGGCGCGCGGCGAGCCCGCGGCCACCGCGTAGACGACATGAGCGCGGGCCGGCGCCGCCAGCGCGCGTTGCACGAAGCCGCATCCCAGCAGTAGCCGCCGCCCTCGAGATACACCACCCAATGGTCATTGTTGGTCCCCCGCCGGAAATAGTACCTGTAATAGGAAATGCTATGTACTGTGGATGCCTTGGCAAGTTATAGATTAATCCTGTTTTGGATGTTCTAAGGTTACTGTTAATATATAAAACATAGGTTTGTTGTGTTATATACACATTTCTTAATGAGGAAGGTTCAATTGTTACTATTTAATTACAAATACAAAGTGTAATTAAAACTAATGAACTGTTCAAAACAATATCGTTTCACATGACTCTACATTCTTCATATTACCAAAAATATATTCAGGAACAACATAATCTACGTACAACATGGAGTGGTATAATAGTCAGAAGGAAACCTAAAATTGAGTGATTAAATGATAAATACCCGGCAGGTGAACCATCGTTACACGTAAGAGAAGTATTCGAGAGCCAGATGAGTCGCAGGCTGTCATGCGGAGTAGTTCCTTCACAAACGCCACACAGTATCACCTGAACAACAAAACACAAACGTAAATAAAACTGCTGACTGATACTCCTAGTTAAACAATTAAGTAAGGGGTCTAGTGTCTTTACTCAACCCTACTTTTCATAGGTAGCATGTTAAATTCCAAAAAAAAAAGGTTAAGTTTAGTTTTTTTACGAATATAGTTTATAGCTCATCTATGTATCTATAGAAATAAAACGTTGGGTTTGTTACAATACTTATAACTTGAGAACGGATCGACCGATTTTCATGATCTTTGATTTGTTGGATTTATCTTCGTCCCGCATAGCAGAATAAATATTGAAAAGAATGGGAAATTTACCAAAAAAATTGCAAGAACGGGACAACTTAAGTGAGTGAAATAGCACGACATTTTTTGTTTAATATTCTTTACTGTCCCACTTCTGGACAAAAGCCTTCCCGATGTCCTTACATTTAACTTGAACCACCTCGAACCAGCCCTCACGGTATACCTCTAAATCATAGCTAGTAAAAAGATAAAATGTACAGACGCTATTAATGAATTTGCTATGTATTATATTACATTAGATACATACTTTGTTAAAGATCCTCATTTTTTTACCTAATTTTAATCATTTAATTACCAAAATTATCCTAGTCATCTTGAAGACATGTGTAAAAAGGAGATTCGAGATAAACAGAAATAATATTGTTTACTAAACAACATTTATAATATCACTATCCTATGAAGAAATCAGTGTTGACTCTACTTTAAGCAAGTTGTAATCTAACTATCCATACAAAGTAAGCATTTTAAAACACAATTAGTTACTTTACACCACCAGTACTCGATAACCTTGCATGTACAAGAATGCAGTTTGCATATTTCTCGTTTGTAAAGTATTATCTTTATTGAATTCCTGTTGTTTCTATGATTGTTGCCCGTTGAGAATATTTCTTGGATTTCGTAATCATTATAAATAAAAATATTTACTACTAGCGGTAGCCCGCGACTCCGCCCGCGTGGATGTCGGGTATCGCGACAGTAAGTAGCCTATGTCCTTTCTCAGGCTCTAGACTAAATCTGTACCAAATTTCACTAAATCGGTTCAGTAGTTTAGGCGTGATGGTGTAACACACAACAGAGAGTTACTTTCGCCTTGTAATATTAATAAGGAATTAAGGATTTTATAAAGAATTTAATAAGTTTTTTACGAATTTCTGACTTGTAATTTAGGGTAAAGTAACAAAATATTGTTGAACATGTAAATTATCGTCCTCGAATGACTGCGTAAAGAAAGTGCGCATTAAATAACGGATTAATTAAAAACATTTAAATATGTACTTTAAATTCAACGTGACTTATACATAACTAGGCGCAAAGTGTTTGTTCACATATTCTACTGTTTTCAAGTACGTATTTTAACGCACCTGAACTAATAGTGAAAACTGTTAATGTGTGAATAGCAATGTGTACCTATAAGAAACATAGGTTTACTTTAAGAACTTCCCAGAAAGCAACGGTTAAACGAGACTCTACCTTTTCTACGGGTCAAGGAAAGCTAAGGTTATAGCGAACTCATTATACATGATCATTCATTATGGAGTGCGTATATTCTACGAGGTAATCACGTGCATAAAAATTGAACAGCTCTCCCCAAGGAACATAGGTCGAAACCTTGAAAAAAAAACATCTTTTTATACAAACATAAGTCACGTGACCTGTCACTTTGAAAAATTTCAATTGATAATGAATTAATTGAAAATTTCATTTTCCAATTTAAGATTTCGACCTATGTTCCTTGGGGAAAGTTGCCTGTATTTGATTAGGTCTACCGCAGCCGACTGCTTCACCGGACTTTTGGCGAAACCTTAAGACCAGCCAGAGCTCTAGATGCTTTAGAAGCTAAGTTGGCAAAAACATCCATTAAGGGTGCCTCCTGCAGGATTTGGACCTTGATTTAGTGCGTTGCTAACAATCTTAATAAGGCAACCAGCAAGAGAGGGCTGGATCCAAATTTGATTATGTTCTCGGCCAATGGTAAGCCTTAGCTCTCGTTGAGAAGAGCTTTGAGACGCCCGTTCTGTTAGCTGCTAATCGCATCTCTCTCTCGGGAGAGCTTTCATTAGGGACTTATTTTAATTGCTAGTAGGGCTGGCTCAGGTCAGCTTGATCTAGGGACGGGGGATAGCATTTACGTTACTACTATCTATACATCTATACATATAAATAATATTGGAGTGTCTGTTTGTAATATTAAAACAACCGCTTTTTGCTACATGCATATGAATATATACAATACATGTACCAAAACAACATTTTTTTTAATTTTTGTCTGTCTGTCTGTTCCCGCTAATCTCTGAAACGACTGAACTGTTCTTCAAACGGGATTTTCCCTGGCAGGTAGCTAATGTAATAAGGAGTAACTTAGGCTACTTTTATTGTAAATTAACCGCGGGTAACACCGCGGGGCACAGCTAGTTTATAACAAGCGACGATACTCGCCGGCGACGCGGCGTAATAAGTATGCGTCGATTTTTAGCGAACTCTAGCAAATAGTTAATCTTTCGGAATATTGTTATAAAATATGACATATCAGTGAGAATTATTATAATTTTAATCGATATAGGTATGTAGGTAGAGTTCTGTCAGATTTATTATTGAAATATACACAGTATCATAAAAGTATTTTATGATGCAAGTATTCATGTAATAGTAATTAAAGGATATTAAAATAATGAAACTACAAATCGCAAAAACCGGTGGATTCGATATTTCACGAGCTTTAGAGGTGCAATAAAGTTCGTAGTTGATTGGATCGTAATAAGCCGAGTATAATGCATGAATTATCTTCGTTTTCCAATGAATTGATTACTTTCAATTAAAGAGAGGTAGTTTCTTAGTCTGCACATTTTGTTTTTAATTTGTCTCAATTGAGAAAGTGATGTGTTTTATTTTCTAGCTTTTGCAAGAAATTCCGATTCATACTTTGATCAAAACACGAAATTACTGGAATTATTATTTTAAGTGGAACCATCAATACTACCCTTTTATCAGTACTACGAGTATATTTGTAAGTCCTGTATAAATATTTAAATAAAATAACTTTACGTTAGGTGCAACACTTCAAGATATTCGTTAAATACTTAATCAATAACACGTCTAATAATAACTTCATTATGAGAAAACTACAATCTAATAAAGTAGATATTTCAATGTGTTGGAAAATTATTCCGTTAGGGCGCAAAACAAAGTTGACATCAAAACAATCATCCGTTTCAACGTTAATATTAAAAACCTTTCAATATTTATTCCGCTGTTGACAAGGAACCACGATTTGTGATTTAAGGTTCTAGTAATACCCCACTATTGACAATCACTGTTACCCGTAGCGTAAAAACACATGTCACAAAATAATAAAGCAATGCGTACACAGAGTGTCCAAACAATCCAATGGTGGCAGCGGAGCGAGCCGCGGTGGCGCGTCATCGCTCCCGGGCGTGTAGACACGAGCGCGCGCGCAGACAGCGGGCCGCAGCACACCCCATACTGGCGGGCGCAGGGGCACCACTGCCGAGTGCCGCCGCTGCGCACGGTAGCGTTCCCGCTGTTTACAAAATAAAGCCTCTATTTAGAGCGAGGGCGAAGGGCCGAGCTCACGCCGCGCCGCCCGACCGAGTAGGCGAGCGGGCGGCTCGTTTGTGCGGCAGGGGCGGCGGGACCGGCTCCGGCGGCTACATCAAACGCGCCGCAGATCAAAGGAGCCGCCGCGCGATCGGCATCCGTCATTATTATTATGCAAGCATTACGAGCCGCGCGTGACTCAGGCGAGAGGGCCACGCGAGCTGCGCGGGCGCCGCCCCCCGGCCCTGCGCACCCTCCACCTGTCAACGGCATCGACACCGAACAAAACGACCGCCCGCGCCCTCCCGCCGGCTCCTTCTCAGATTAGCCATCCGTATTATGAGCTTTTTAGGCATAATTTTACACCTTATTACGTTTAAGGTTTGCGAACATCCTTTAGTGGGAAGTACTGAACTTGACTGAATAATGAGTGGATGGATACACAAAATAGTCGGTTGATACACATTTATCAGTTAGTAAGTAGTAGCAAACAGGTTATATGTATGTGTATATTGAACTAATATTTTCATCGTCATTCAGACTTTAAACGTCTCATTCACGACAAACCCAAATCATTGCTTTATCATTGACCCAAACAAGATTTCCATATGTAGTATAGTATATATGTGTTTTTAAAATAACACCATATTATGTATAATAATTCCTTAAAATTAAACAAAATTAAACCTATATACCATGATACTTATGTTTGTATTATATATTAGTCACACTGAAAAATGCAAAATACCTTCATTTGTATATCTCAACGAAAACGTACTATGAAATATAATTTTGTGTGCGAAGCGATTTAAGCGTGCAAAAGGTGTTTAATAAGAAAACATACGTCTCCCAAAAACCGAATAACAACCATACACATACAAACCATAATTACACACATACAAACGTATGTGACATCACAGTAATAAGTATGGAAAGAAGACCACGATTAAGTATCCAAATTTAAACTATCCCATGCTCATTATGATTATATCTCATTTTCAGCAAACATTATTAAAAGTTCATAATCATAACATAGAGCTTAATAAAATATAACAATAATAATAATCTTGTTCACGAAAATATTAAGTAAAAACGAACTCTGAGCTCGAACGCTGTGAGATTGGCATTCAAAGAAAAGTTACAATAAAATCAAAATGAAGAAACATATTTCCATAAAACCTTATTACGTTCGCGTTAGAAATAAGTTGATAGAAAATGTAGAGTTTATATTTCTTTTATTTTTCCTTAGTTAATTAAACATTCGGCAACGAATATTTAATTAATACAATATTTACCTATAGATGCCATTTTGCTACACTGTAATAAACCAAAAAATATCAATACTTAATAATAACCACATTTAAGTACTTATCGAAATGCGTAGTAAATAAAGTAGGAAATGTTTTTCACGCTAGGTTCGAAGGCACTTACCTACGTAATGCCCTCTACACCTTTGTTAATTGAACATTTAAGTTACTACGTGACTGACGGCTATTTTGTAGCTAACTTATGCTCAATAAAGTTTAAGGACTTTCTGTAGAGTGACAATGATTTAGAATCACTCTATATTTTAACGAGCAGACTTCAACAAGGAGTCGTTAAATAATTTCTTTTTACGTAAACGAACCGAGTTTCGAAGTCAATAAAGATTTTATCATATGATTTGACATGTGTATGGCCCGCAGGTGTTATTTGAAAGCAAATTGTCCGAAGTGTATAAAAGTCGACGTGGACACCGAGTTAAGTAGAATATAATTGGCGGTCGGCATGGCAGACGTTCAAAGCGTGTACCTGCCTGTAAAAATGCCATCATAAAGCCAAGCCGCCACAATGAGCCATTTGACAGTTGGTACCCACCTTTATGATGCCGACTCTGATATACGAGCCGAACCCATTTAAGCTTATTTTATCGACTCCCAATACAACAATCTAGCTATCCCGCAGAGTAAATCAAGCATCTTAGAATTACTCGCGACTACCGCTCACAAACAGGGCGGAAAGAATAAACCATTTAGTTAGACCATTCAAAATCTTATAGCTTATTATTCAATCCCATTAAAGACTTAGTGGACGGCCTCTTTTAAAAGAGCTTTTAATATAAAAGACCATTATACAGCCCATTTTCCATAACAATGAACATAATATTTTTTTCGTCCACGCTTCATTATATTGCTTATTATTAAATCATTATAAGAAGTGAAGGCAATTTTTATAACAACGGAATATTTTACTGTGTACCATAACTATTATTGCTTTATACACTGTTATAAAATTAGAATATTATTAAATAATATTTTTATTTAAATATAGATTATTTTTTGATAGCTACCACAACCAGGCACACACACACAGCAATTTTTTGATAGCTACACGTAATACGGCAATTAAAAAAAAGGTTTTATTTTTTATCTTGTTATTTGAGTCGATCATTCACATTCAAAACCACAGATGACAAACATTTTATTAAAATATCTGTAATAAAAACACAATTATCTGGTGCCCTCAAAGATACACGTTAAAACTGCTTGCTTGTTTAACAATAACGTTATACAAAGGTCTGACCTCTAATTTTATTAAAGTCATTCTCAGATAAAGCTTACTTTTAACGCTCTTTTTCTCTCAGTAATGGAAAATGCAAATGTACTAACAACGCTAAAACGACGTTATTTAAGAACACTCAAGCACGCTTAGTAACGAGGGCACAACTATATCGTTGTAAATAACGAATAAATAAAAGAAATCATTGTTTGCTCTCGAACCTACAACTTGAATCCTTTTTGTTAAGAAACTACGTTCATTAGTAAGCAATTCACGATAATGACGGTTTTTCGTAGAGCGCTGCTCTATTCCATTTTGTTAGCATTCGATATGTATTTTTTACGAATAATAATCACTAGAGTACAAAGACTAAAATGAGTGAGTACTACAGTGAAATTTATGAACTCTTTAAAACGCAGATGTAATCTAGGAACCTACACAAGGAAGTTTTGTATGTTTGTAACGAAAACGTTGAAAGTTTCACAGACTATGTATTACTGAAAAACAGAATAAAATAAATATTTAAGAGGGCTCCCATACTACAAACGTGATTTTTTTTGCTCAATATTAATAACGGCAACAGGTAGACGCTTGAAATATTCACTAAATATTAAGTTATCTATTTCGTTTAAAATTAAATAATTAAATTATAATAAAACAAATATACATACAAACAGACATGATTTTTTGCCATTTTTACAAATAATGGTATGGAACCCTGCACGAGTGCGACTCGCACATGGCCGTTTTTTTTTATTTCAGCCATGCTCTTCCCACTGCAGGTCACAAGGAAGGGATGACCCTTTCCTCCTTCTATTTCTGTAGAAATTATTTAACATCAGCAATGGACACTAATTTTGTACAAGTAAATCCAAATGTAGACAACCAACCACTATCATTTTACATTACTGAAGAAAGGTATGATTTCAAATAATAACATACCTGTGACACTTTTTTCTTCTCCAGCTAGTTCGAAATTTAGTAGTATGGAAGTCCTATCTCGAGACGCGGTAATCTCTCTCATAATATGCCCGTCGCTGTACATTGTTACTCAATCTTGACGTAACGTAGTGGCGGATAGCAATAAAACTTTGTTAAGAGGACACAAGCTACTTTGTATTCCAGATAACTACCCGCAGACAGTAACTTTACTTCCCTCTGACTACAATCTACAAAGAATAACATTGGAACTGTGGGTATTTATAACCAGATGAAGCAACCAAAGTTCCTGGAAAAAAGTGAAAAAGATAATTTTAACAACTAGAATTATTTTATTTATCTGGATCTGAACCTGTCCAGAGATTTTTTTCATTACTTTTTCTAACAAACCACTTATTTTTCCCGCGCGACACCGTGTTGTTATGAGCTCATGTATATAGGGTGTCTTGGATCCCGAAATATCTTCAACATCCCTCCAATATCTACGCGTGGTTCAGTTATTGAAACAATTAATATGTCTTTAGAAAGTAATTATACCAAAATCTTAGTTACCTACATGTTTGTAACAACAGTCTTCAGCTTTGCATAGGAATAGGTACAGTCACGAGCATTAATATGTTTAGGTACTCTTATTGTTTTCTGAGGTTTACGCGAATATAAGACATTGAAATAAAACTACTTTTAAACGGATTCTATCGCAGGGAACTAAAATCAAAATAAACCGCGATATCCGCGAATCCGTTTAAAAGTAGTTATATTTCGATTAATAAAACTTATTTAGCGAGAAGTTTTTGTTGAAACTCAAAAATACATACATGATTTGTTACTGTTAAAATTTTATGATGTTAAATGATTAAAATTTGAATTGATGGTGAGTTCCTGTTAAATTATTGTTTTACAATTTCGCTATGTGTATACATATTTATGCTCGTGACTGTACTCGTTTACAGTGGGGTCAGAAACCTACACCTATGTTCCCTTTACATAGATTGTACTATTATCTGAAAATGTATTTCCTATTACACCAGAATCTTTAAAAGCAGGTTCATCTTATCTTTTCACGTATTAAGTAAGTACTTCTACTTATCCATTATTTCCAGCCTTTTGTTTTAGCTGCAGCATTTATGCTTTCTTGACTCCCTGCAGTTAGTTTCGTGTATATCTGTTCTATAATCTGTTAGTTACTTAATAATGTAAACCGTATTTTAGTTGTTTACCTATCGCGAACACGTTTCAAGTCTGTTTTGGAATGTTGAGCTCTCGCTGGCGTTAAATTGCGGCACATTAATTTTATAATACAACAACATCAGTCACATTTAGCTCGTTTCATGTTCAGATATAAACTCTTAGAAGTTTGCGATTCAAGTTATAAATAACTAAGTTTAGTAGATACCTATACTGACAGTAAATAAATATACCTACAAACTGCTATGTTTTATGTAAATAATTATGTTATTTAGGTAGGTAGCTGCTGTCGACTACTATGTTTGCCAAATATTTTTAAACAAGCAAATATATTTGTGTAGATAAAAGTAAGATGTTATATTATATTTTTGTAATAGCATGGCATGACGTTACTTATGTTTTTATTCATTGCTTTTTTTGTTTATTAAATACCTAAATATTATGGTTATATAATTATAGTGTCTTTATAAAATATGATTAATTATATGATATATAACAAACCAAGCCTAGATAACTAGCTATTTCGTTTTATGTGTCTGTTTCTATCATGTTGCATGTGCCTGCACAAAACATGAAATTGCATCAAAAGTAACAGTTTATTAGTAACTTGTTATCTGTTGGAGTTACGTTCTACGTGATCCCTGGGTCAAAATAAAGCTGTTGGTACCTACTCAGTAAATAGCAAAAGGCAAAAGGCTTGCCGCCTGTCGAGGTAATGGTTGTCAGTGACCACAAAATAAATTACAAAGTTATTTCGTGGGTGAACGTCAACGGTCAAAGGACTTATTTCACTTCATACCTTTGAGAATAACCTTTAGAAATCACATTCGTGACAGTTCTATTGCTTACAACTGTGAGCGCAAAATTAAACTTAATTCATAAAGTTTAATATGATCGCTACAATTTAGAATTAGAGTTCTTACTTTGACGAAGGTTAGTTAATTATTAATATTTGGTTGTACCTGACTACATCACTTTTATACTTTAAAAAGCGGCGGTAGCCTAATTGCTAGTGCGTCGGACTTGCGATCATGTGGTTGCGGGTTCGAATCCCACCCATTACACTACCAGATTAACGGTTAACGAGATTACTAGTAATGTGCGAGCTGCGACTCACATTGCTAGTAATCTTAAAAAAAATAATTAAATAAGTAGGTACCTAATTGTATAAAGTACAAAAGAGTACTTAAGAGCTAGCTTTTGCTCACGGCACCGATCGCGTGGGCGACGGTTATCGTGAAAAGTATAAGCCCATAGCCTTCCTCGATAAATGGGCTATCTAAAACCTAAAACCATTTTTCAAATCGAACCACTAGTTACTGAGAATAGTACCTACGTTCAACCAAACTAACTCTTCAGCTTTGCATATTGTATGTTTTTACCTTTAAATTAAGGTATACTTTAATTACGACTTAGTTAAATGGGTACAGTAATTATGAAGTAGGTACCTACAGTATAAAAGATAAATTGATTTAATTAAGTAATAAATTATAGTAGGTACCTAGCAGACGTATAAAATTTAGAGAACACGCCAAATAATTAAACCATTACGTTCTCGTTTCTAATCCAAATGAAGGCCTTCATTTGAACTTCACTAACGTGTAAATACTGGAGTTAGTATTATTAGGTGCTAGATGAATTGTATCTTGGAAGTTGAAACATAAAAGCGCCCTATACTATAATAATAGAATGAGCTCTTTTTTATATAGAATAATGGCAACATCCCAATTTGAAGGGTCCGTTAAATGTACTCCTACTAATAAAAGCCTTACATAACATTGAATGGATTTTACTACGAGTAGATACGGACGGAAACGATAACAGTTGATCGTCGACATCAGCAGTTGTACGCGGTAGTTTAAGTTGATTATAAACAATAGGTAGGTACACTTCTGCTTATGATTGCCCACATGAATAAGCATTGTAACCGAGGTACGAATGGGCGAGTAGAGCAGTAGCGAGCGCGCGACTCCCCGCGGGCCGCAGCCTCCGAATCACAATAAATCTGAACCGATAAGTAGTCGAGCGGATTGTCGGCGCGGCGCGATCAAAGCGAGGGGAGGAACATGAAAGGCGCCGCCGCCGTCCGCTGAGATGCTTCATTCGGAGCCGCGTTTCCACCTCCGCCCGTCACGTTACGCCGGCCCTTTGTTGTGTGACATTTTAATTAATTTGATTTTAATTTTGAATGACACGTTTACAGATTTAAATGATGAAGGTCAAATGTTCAAACGATGACGCATTAATGGACCACGATGGAAAATAAAATATTATATGACGACTGGTGGATATGGATGACCATAAAATTTGCTACCAGTTTGAAATATTGACCAAACTATTTTACTCTAACTTCGATAGTTTACACTGAGATCATACCCATAAACCTATAGGGTATGTACGTTTTATCCCTTTTAAACCTGACAAGCCGTGCCGTACAGTCCTTTGGAGCCCAACTAAATAGTACACAGAGATTGTAGCAGTTATTACTTTATATGCATGAAGCAATAACACCATACCTTTGAGAGTAGCGTCTACTGGCGTCTTGTGTAATTAATTTGCCATAAACAACTCGCATTAGCTATACATTCCTGCTTTGCTTTATCATACTTACGACTTTAGTGAACCGCTGAGGTGATCACAGGTGCTTACATTTACGCAACACTGGACTTTTGATGTTACAACCTAATTATCGATTAATAAGCAGCCTGTATTTTTTGTCGTTGCTTCATTGGCTTGAATAAGAAAAGCTTGCGGAACCTTGAAGGAATTGTGGAATCATTCAATAAGACAAAGTTTTTTTCAAATACATTTATTTGCAAAATAAATATTAACAGACAAAGGAATAGTTTTCCATCTTTTCTACAAGTATACTTCCACGATAATAAAATAAAAATGTCCCGCATATATAGAAGGTATGTATATGCGCTATATAGGTACAATTTAAGATGAATAAGGACTCAATAAAAAATAAGGCACTTCTCTTTATCACAGAACACATCATCTAATTCTCTAGTACAAACTTGTATACAATTTATTCAACAATGTAAAATGTACCTATATACAATTTTCACTTGCACTTTATTATGTACAAAAATAAGGAACAATTACTTACAATCTTATGCTATTTAAACATACATTTAGACATCCATAGCTTGTGTATAATTTAAAATAGACTTAATACACTTTTTTTTAAACGTAGTTTACATACATACCAACATAATTTAATATGTAGGTACAAGAACGTCTTGTGATAACTATAATAAATATGATGACATTATTTCATGCTGAAAAAAAAATATGTAGAACGTTCAAATGATTACCTAGTAAGTAAGTGGTTGTTGAAACAATAAATTACAATAGGTTTATGATTTTTTAATATAGTTAAGATACAATTAAAATGTTGATGAGATGAGATCTAAATAATGGCAAGACGAACCTACCACTAGGTATGTATATTGTGCGATAAATGATAAATTTATTGTCGCTACGTGGTGTCAAAAACCCTCGAGATTCTAAATCCGTGAGTCACGATGTTCCAACATTAAGGGCTGAACACTCACCATTAGTGTCACGACTCACTGTACAAATAAGTCCTATCGCTAAACACTCGTGTACTAATAAAGCAACTTTTACTCTTGCCGCCATACAGGGGTGCGGACTATTTGTTTTTATAGTCCTGTTATTTTATAATGAAAACAAAATAGAAACGTGTTTTATGCTTCTTAAAAATTACGAAAATCCTGTAAGATACAGGGAATTTAAGTTTATGAATGGGGCTCGCCATGTCAGTTGAGGCTACTATTACCCACCAACTTATGACATCACAAGCCCAAATTTAATTTAATTTAAAATTTGTTTTGAAAAGAAGAAAAAATACGTATTAAATATTTGTTTTAGTAAGTATCTAACTTTCGGAATAAATAATATGTTTTGAATTATCATACCCAGTCCGCATCCCTATTGCTGAAGCATTTTACAAACTTACCGAAATATTTGACTGTACTTCTTTTGATAAAATCTAACAACAATAACTACTAAGTCCATGAAATTTTAACGTTTAAATATGTCAGATATTGAAATCGTTAAAATTGCATGGCATTGTAATTACACGATTCCATAATATTCAGATTTTATTGCTTTTATTAACAACCTCAAAAATGTATGTTTTAAATTTGATATAACAAACTTTTTGATTCGAACTTCGAAGATTTTATTACTTTTACTTCAAGTTACTTACAACACGTTTCTTTTTACAACGTAATTAAAATATTTACGTAAAATAAAATATTATATTATGAAAATATATTTACATAAATAATTATAATGTACTTAATGTTTTTTATAAATTGTTGCTGTACTTTAAAAGGCAATTAAAGTACCTCTATATGACACTAACGTAAGGATTTTATTTAAAAACTTAAGGCTTAACTATTCCTGACTTCCTGCTAGCGACATTTTGACCTTCACAGATGACAAAGTATTGATTGATGCCGTAGTAATAATTAGTATTATATTAGTCACATGCGTCGACTATTTACCCGATATTACAAAACCTACATAATATGTCGGATAGAACATAAAAATAGATTTAGTGGTTAAGTAAAAATATAAATTTTTTGTTAACAAACATTGTCTTAGTTAAAGAATGTACCAAAATATATACTGAATGTAATTTTGGTATGGATACAAAATATTTGTTTGACCTTCCGATTTCTTAGCAGTCTAGAAGTTCCTTACATACCTATTGTACGCAAGGTAAACTAAGAAATGCGATATAAAACGAACAATTAGGAAACGTTTGAAATAACATTATTTTCTGTGTTCAATAGGTATCGATGACAAACTCTTTACAGTTGATGTTCCTATCAAATAATAATGTATGAATCGTCGACCCTATTGACAAGGAGATTCAAAAAAGGTACGTAAACTAAAAAAATGCGTTCCAAAATATATTTTCAATTTAGAATATTGCTCACAAACTTGCTAACACAAACAGACCACACATAAAAATCCGACCAAAGTTACTGAAATATTACAGGCACAATTTTATATCAACCACATTTTTTTAAGAATGTCATATAAGACCGATAACAAACAAGAGTACTCATTTATACATTCGTACATAAAAACGTTATTTATCATTCAAAATGGCAGTTTCTCATACTCATCCTATTATTACAAAATTACGCAAAAATAAGAGTATTTTAAATACATTCGACAAACCCCTGGAAAAAGGCATACACTTTCACAATTTTATTTATAAAACGAACTAATTTACACTATAAATATCACTTATTTATAAATAATGCTCGGTTATCGGAGCTACATTACCACAGCCTAAAGCTTCTATTATGCGTTATAAGCAAGCATATTATTATTATGTACAGTCGAAACCCAGATCATTAAAAACTTCATAATTTAATCTCCTTTCAACTAGAGTGATCGGATGACGAAGGTTGAATTGCCGAATACTTAAACGAAAATTAGTTTGAAGCCGCCGGTAAGGGTCATACTGTCTCTATCATTAGAGATTGATAGACATTTAAGAACGTGTGAAAGTAATTTGCGTTTCAGTATTCGTGGGGTTGCCCCCGGTTTCTGCGTCCCGGATGCGGATGAAAAGTAAAAATCTGCAAGTTATACTTATAATAAAAAAATATAAGATGGGAAGTTTTTTTATTCAATACAATAAAAATTGACAAAGAAATTTCAGGAGTGGGGATGACGTCGTCAATTGGCGAAAATATTAGCCACAAGAAACGTGTCGTGCCCCCACTCCTTAACTCAAATTTGCTGTATCTAAGTAGATATTCGATATTAAAAAAGAATCTCTAAATCACTATTTAAAAAATTGTCCACTCCTTGTGTTAATGAATCTACTGATCAAGGATATTTTTGGTTAAACGATAGACTACAAACCCATCATAGCGGCTGAACATAGTTTGACAGATGTTTCATACAATTTTGTGTTCATTTTTCTTTCAGAAACCGGGTGTAACCACCGCAGGAGTTGACATGAGATTTAACAGACTTATCCTAGGTATTAAATAAGCTACGTAATCTCAGCCTAGTGAGAAGAACTGCTTACTGGGGAACTTAGCTCTCTGTTTCTTAATGAAGTCGCGTGCTTGTTTGTCGCCTTGTCGGGTTTCTAGTGCTTTTATTGCTTCGCCGTCTGTAACAAACATGGACATTGTTATTTTTAACGGATTTGGACCAGTAACAATCTCTTTTCTATTTATATGTACTTTATTATTTGATTTTATTACGAAAATAAATAAATATTATTAACTTACGTTAGACATGATATTAATTGAGATTGCGTTATTAAGTTTTTTTTATCAATGTAGCGATTCATCGTTAGTACGAGCTATGCAGACTAATTGAACGTCAAGGTTAGGCAACAGTAATTTACGAAAATGACGTAAAGTCGATGGTCCCATGCCTCATCTTTCCCCGTTCATGTCGGTTGGCTATCCCAACGGAATAAGAGCGTAAAGAAATAAAGGGTGCAACTGAGTTCGCTAAGATAGTAAACTGAAATAGTGCTCCCGCTCAGTTTTTTGCTAAAGTGCGGTGAACCAACTAGTAACACAAGCATTTAGTTTACCACGAGGAGTTGACAAGAATCTTTCGCCAAGCTTTTCACCCTGACAAGAAAAGGTAGGTAAAAGATACTGACCTATGCTAGTTGGCCTTGACAACGGCAGCAGCTGTTGCGGCAGGCTGGAGATAGGCGCGGGAGTGTCCGGCACCTCACTGAAGTGCACGTAGGCCTCGCCCACGAACGTGTTGCTGACGCTGAACATGTCCTTATCTTTTATCACTAAGTGTATCAGCCCGTCTGATGTGCGACGCTGCTCTGGACTGAGGGGGCTGGAAGAAAAAACAATTTTTAATAAGGCGTTGAAATAGCAAGAAATTATTAATCTATAAATAATGCATTAAAACCCTGCATTCAGGTCAAATACGATGGCTTACAATTTCCTAAGTTAAGCTTAGCCTGCAAATCTATAAGATTAATTGCCCTCAAATTCTAAAAATATATAGGTCAAAAAAATTCGTCACTTTATTGTGATGTAAAATGGATTCGTAGACTTAGTAAAAATTAAACATTCCTGTACATTAAGTGGGATATAATAAGAAATACGAATAATCGATTTTATGACGTTATACGCTAAGCATTTGAAGCATGTTTATAAAGATTGTCGAAGCAGCTATAAATCAACAGTCACCTGTTTCCTGTTTATGTGATTACATCTACAATGGCATTGATTTTAGTAACAGTTCACGGTCGATTCTACTTTAAGCGTTTTATTTTGATCGGTCATAGCATTCCAGTAACAGAAAAATAGAATGCAGACAAAATTAACTGTGAATGTATTAAAAAACAACAATGATTTTCAAGAAAGAAACTTGCAAAAAAAATTACCTACATGTTATAATTTTATTCCTTGACATCATTTCTTCACACATAATTTAAAGATTTTAATGTGACAATTATTTTAATATTATATGAATAATATAAAAAATAGAGAAGCTAAAAGATAAACATCGCGGCAGTGTGCCAAGTAATGCGTGTCACTTGGCCTGCACTGTCTATAGTCTATTTCAATCCAATATTAGATGTATCGGAATTTTTACTGTCTCAATGTCATTGTTCTTAGAAGTGCAAAAAACACAAGTTAATTGAATCTAAAATTAGATATTTGTATTAAGATAAATAAGATTACGACACACCGTATTTTCAGGGTTTTTCGTTAATAGCTGCACCGAGCTAGTTACGTTAACAGTTCTTGAATGATTAACTATAGTTTTATAGACCATTATAATTGACCATTTATGGCCACTAAAGCAACTCCAGTCGTCAAACTTTAAAAGAATATTTGTGTAGGTACCCAAATAATTTTCAAATCATAATTATGCTGTTGACATTTTTAGTCGCATATACGTTTTGGCATACGGCTCACATGACTAATCCGTAAGCGTAATAACATTAACCTTTAATCCAAAATAAAATGTGCACCGTCATTATAAAAATAATAATAATGTGCTAAGTGTCCAGGGGAGGATATACAACAAAAAGGAGAAAAAGAACTCGAAAAGCTACTTAACAAAGATACTTTCTAAAATACGTATACTAATCATCATAAACTCGGCCTATCGCAGTCTACTGCTTAAAAAAGACCTCTCCCAAGTTGCGTCACAGCACCCGGTTATTATATATTAATGCGACCCGCATATTGATGAAAATGCTGACGCGGTGACAAGGCAGTAATTGGACTTAACATTATTTTGCATTAACAGTAGTCTTTTTATTACAAGGTTCATAATATTTCAAAATTTCAAGTCAAAGTTACAAGCATAAGAACCTTTGCATTGCTCTCCTGAAGTTATATTTGAGCAATTCACTGGAATATTGAGGACCCGGAGCCCGATAGGATAAATATTGTCAGTTAGTTATAACTATATGTTGTATTATAACTATTGTTAATATAAATAGTATTTCTTTTGTTTAATTCACAAAACTGATGTACAATTACACATACCTACATAAATAAATTAAAAATCATCTCATCTCATTTTTTCTTGGATGTCAATCCTGCTAAAATCCAAGGACAGTTAAACCAAACTAACCGGTATTAGGAGATGAAAACAGACATTGAGTTAATTAGAAAATTTGTTACTTACATGACGAACATTTCATCATAAAGCGGGAACAAATTCTTGTTATGTGTCTGCGTTTTCGGCTTTTGTACGTTTGCAAACGTATCCTCTGGAAGTAAGGCTACTCGAACGTAGGAATCACAGAGACCTGAAATGTGTTTTAAAAATTGGTTTAATTTTTTTTTAATTAATCACTTAATTTTAATCACATAAGTTTCATGACTGATGTGGTAACCTTGACCTCGCATCGTTTCTAAAGGAAGCCACAATGCCCAAGTCATTAATACATATAGGAGTAAAATATACTTTGACGCGTAGGTAGGTAATAGTGATGAATGAAAGAATAAAACACACTGTGCCTGCCCCATAGATGATTATAGGAGTGCAAGAAAGGATTAAAATATTTAAAATACCAAATAGGTAACAGTTGCTCATAGTTCAAACAGAAAAAAACATACAATTTGAAAACAAAATAACTGCAATAACAAAAAGGATATGTTCCTTTAATTTGAGCATGGTTTCTATACTCGAAAATCTCTGGTACATCTGGAAACATCATACAACTGCCTAGTTTTTTCTTAAACTGTACATCTAAAAACAAAGTTGTATAAAGTATTCTTACCATTAGAATCCGCGGGCGTCAAATTCCTCGCATTCATAACTTCGATCTTCAAATTATCATCTATGAATTGTGCTCTAACAGTCAACATTCCCATCTTAGGCTCTTGTATCGTCTGCTGTTCTTGCCACCTCTCCAGGTGGAACTGGTGTATGAGTTCCCTGGTTTCCATACCATGAAGCTTCAGTAAATATTCTACACGTTTCAATGTGTCAGACGAATAGGCCTCGCTGTTATCTTGACGGAAAGACCTTATCATTATTTTAAGGCATTCATGGAGATTCGAGAAGAACGATGGAGGACGACGTTTCTGTAATATTCATAACAAATATATTATTTTAAGAATTTTGGAATATTAATTTCGATTCACATCCCATCACCATGATGCTAATACATAATGAACAATACAAAGCGGTCATAGAGATCAAACTGTCACCTAATGGTCATGCTATATGGAGGATAAGGCTATAGGAATATTAGGAATGATTTTATTGTTCGTATGATTCATATAATACATGCAGATCGTGCATTTCTTATGGATATAAAGTTCTAACACTGTATCAACGTGTTTAGTAGTAGTCATTATAATTATACCACCTAACAAGGTCACGTCAAAAACTATAATAGGATCCTATGTGTTTATATCAACAATTTTTTTTTTTTAATCATACGGAATTTGAAACTTTTGGATATTCATGTTTTAGAGCTCTATAATGATAGTCATTCGTGCTTACCAACGTGAAACAATGGTGCATATTTTTTTTTTTTGTAAATAATTTATAACGCTATAATTAGACTTGATACATGTAACATATAGAGTCATGGGAAATAAAATGAAATATAACTAACGAACAACATCACTTAAAAACATATTCGTACGGTTTAACACATGCTGCATTTCAGGTCCAAGGATTACAATTTCAGAAAGTTTCCGACAAAAAGCTTCTGAAGCATACAAATACGTTTATAAACGAGTACAATGTTCAGAGACCTCTAACATAAACAGTCAATGAAAACCATCAACTAGTAAACTAATGACCATACACGAAACATAGAAGCCAGATTGGAAACACAAGATATTTTGTATACACTACGGACATTGAACGTCAGCTACATTTATTTATAGTTCGCAGTCCGCATTGTATATAAAATAAAGTAAAGTCGGCGGGATAAGAGCAACATAATACAGTAACATAAACAGGGTGCTTGTTATATGTAGAGGTTTACCGCGTCGAGGCTGGCGACGGCCGATTTGCTCAAGCGTCTCGGGTCGATATAGTGAGTTATCTTTGCCCTTCGGTGCTATTAAAAACAATAACATAAGTTTAGCAAGTCTAGCGGCAAGTGTTACATTATGGTACACTTAGCTTTCAAACGACTACTTAATATATTAACCAGAAACAAATTACTCTATTAAATAAAGTAGTTTTTATATTTATGTATTTTTTAAATTATTTATATTTCTGTATTTATATATTTATGTAGATATATGATATAAATTATGTAGGTAATTGTATTGTTTATATAAGTATTGCTATGGATTTAGTCTTTTGAGGAAAAAAATATACTGTTTTAAAAATGTTTTCATTTGTTTCTGGTTGAATTCTAAATACATGAGCATCTATTCATTCAATCAAAATAAATTACATCAGATAATTTATTTACTGCTAAGAAAGTGCACAAAACTAAATAACAAAAGGTCACTCAATAATAATTCTGTAATCACTCAAGTAGCCACTTAAATATGTGAAGTGCACACTCCTAAGAATTTGCAATAGCGTGCAATACAAATACAAATTATTTACCCTGAACAAAAGAAAGTTGGGAGACACTTTGTTTTTTCCAAAATATCTACGCCTAAACAAGCGAATACGGGTAGCTAGTTTCTCATTCTACAAATGAAAATTAATAATGCGTTAGTATTTGGAAGGAAAGTTATTTTGTACGAGTCGTGTGAAATGTGTGTGAGGTCGTGTGAAAGTATTAGTTATTAATGTTATATGTCGAATTTCTTTGTATTAGTTTCATTTCTGTTGTTAAAAAAGAGGTTGTTAAGATTAAAGATACTATGCAATATTACAGCTGTTAGCAGTTAGTTAATTACACCTAGCGTCCAATTTTGATAACATATCCATACATGGGTTATCCATAAATAGATCTCTTTACATATAACGGCTAAAAAGATAAAAAAATCCGCTAGGGTCGCTAGTATCGATTTTAGTCTATCCGTCATTTTCCACCAATGAGAACAACTACGACGAATGAAACAGGCTACGACCCTGAGATTGATGCGAACGTAGCTGTTTTTTATTTTTATGTTAATATTTTATCAGTAGCAATGGAACCCAGTTACGGATACGTTAGAAATATTGGACGTAAAATAATAGGTACTACAAAGTTCCAACTCACCTCTAAATTAGCCTGTATAAGTTCATAAAGTACTTTTCCAAGTTGATCCCATACGATATCGAGAGTTCTCGTAAAGTTTTCGTTGTTCAAATGCTGGTATAATGTGTCGAGGTTGGCTTCTAAGTAACGCATAACGCGGTCCATGCTTGAACAGTCTTGATGCAATAGCTCAGCGCCCTCGATCAAGAAACGTGTGATGGATGGCATCATCTGAAAAGGAAACAAGCAAAAATTATATGGAAGAAAATACGGTTTGTCAGATAACTCATATTACGCGGTTGTTATACATAATTGATAATCAATTTAGTTGTTAACTCACCTTTTTAACCATAACTTCTAAAAGATCTACAATTTTATTTCTGACAGTATCTATTGCATTGGCGATGACGTTCTGAAGTGTTTCTTTACATCTGAAATAGAATAAAGATATGTTTATATATATCGATACAACACACATTAAGTAGAATTACTTATAGAATATTAGGGAAGGTTTTCATACATCAAATACCCAGAGAACTCCTGAGATAAACTTCCTTGTGTGACTTAAAATATATACTAACACTGCACAACCTTCTACCATAGTAAATTAATCTAAGGGACATATACTTATTTGACCAAAACATCTTCATCATCAAAAACGTTTTTCTAAAGTCATAAGAGTTGACTACGATGCCAAAGAGCGGTTGTCCCCTGGCAGATTCGTTGGCTTTAAAGTCGTTCGGATGGTGGGGGACGTTACTACCCAAGGACAGAATAAGTCGAATTACGCTCGTCAGTTGCTCTCCCACGTGCACGGGACTCCACCGACGTGACCCCGCTTCTTTGCGCCCCCCGTCGCCCGCACCCCATGGGAGCGTCACGTACGAATTTGCCAAGTTATAGTCTATATTTAGATTTTAAATCCACTATTTTCTAAATTTTAGAAGATAGACAGGATATCTGTTTGACCTTTGCGCCTCTATAGGCGAGCGGGCTTCGCACATGCGGTGTATGATGTCGTCCATGGCCAGCTCTTGCACGAAGGGCGTGAGGCTCTGGCGCACGTAGTCGATGTTGTTGATGGCCACGCACCACTCGGTGGTGACCTCGAAGCGCGCCTCGAACACGCTCGTCACCGCGCCCGCGCCCTCCACGCGACACGCCATCTTGTCCGAGTAGAACACGCAGCAGCGGCAGATGTCCTACGTCACAGATTACAAACATTACACATTCAAATAGCAAGTTCTTCATTGATTGAGATGGGTGCTAAACCATAAATTACACAAATCAACCCTTATGAATGTGCCACTGCTGGGCACAGACTTCTTATTATATAGAGTTAAAACGTGCACGATCACCACGCTTGCTCAGTGGATTGGTGATATTAGACTCAAATTTTTGGTGTTCAGTTTTACTCACTTTGTTCAAAAAAGTACTTACTATATATTTGCATTAAAAAACGTCACTATGTATAAAGTGTTATGGTGGCCTAGCGGTTCAATGAATGGATTTGTGTGCACTAGGTTGCAGGTTCGACACAATTACAGGCAAATATAAAACTTAACACTGCTAAATAATAGCGCATTAAAACAGTGCTAACATAGAAAATCTTGGATTAACGCCTTCGAATATAAGTGATATTTGTGTGTTCGAACAATAGTGATAAAATTGAGTTAAAAACATTGTAAAAAAACAGAACACCTTAGTTTTCATTTTCAAACATAATTATAATTAATGTATTTGATAAATAACTCACATCAATAATTTTCGCTACAAAAGTATAGCATCCTTCGACATCTGGCCACGCCAGCTGCTGCCAGAATATCTTGATCTGGTAGAAGATAGCCAGGGTATCGACACCGGAGCTACTGTACTTCACATTAGTGTCCACTGGGGCCAAGTCATCAAGGTCTACGGCCTTTTCAATGCGCGTGAGTGCTTTGTACGCTGCGATATCGAGCCATTGAGCCACGCCACCGAAGAACCACCCGTGGAATTTTGATATGGAATATGATTGCCAGTCAGTCTCGTTAAGGCCTTGGCCCAGCCTGAAACGATAACAGTTAGTTTGAATATCCTGTAGTACAAATATAGGATGTAAACAAATGATTAGACTTGTTACTGTGAACAAATACTTGAGTTGTTTCTTGGTTCTATTTGCTCAGAGATAATAAAAGTGGGGAAAACCGAACAGGGTTCTTTTTAAATCATATGCTTGCTTGTTACTCAAGATTTATATATATAAAAATATCAAAACCACAAGATACAAAAAAGAAGTACAGTGGTATAACAAAAACGTACCTCTAACGCACTTAAGTTACTTAAATTGGGTATTGGAATACTATCGAAAAATTGATTTAAATTGCGAAAAAATAACAAAAATGTATACACAATTGTATAAGTTATAAGCTTTTTAAGTTAGTTGATGACGCATGCTCTATCTCTTTTTCGCAAAACCACGAATTGTATGGGGCAGCCCCAGACTAGTATGGAGAAATAAATATTGACGTCACAACACATTATCGCTATCTCTGTCAAATTAGCAATATTGGAATGCTTGTAACTAGCTCAGTATAAAATTAATTTGTGTGTCGTTTTTAGAATTCGTTATAGTTTGAAGAATAAAAAAAATTGTCAAATACCCAATTCATGTTAATTTAAGTAAATTTTGTTAAAAAATATATATTTAGGTGTATATCTTGCCCGTAAATATTTGAAACGACAACACGGCTATTGAATCAATTGTTCAGCTAATTACACGTAATATTGTTCTAAATAAACCTCTCAAGCAACAGTAATATTATCGTAACTCATAACCAACACTGAAATCGATTACACATAATGGTTTGTATTTGCATTGTTACACGTTTATGTGTTTTTAATTTTGTTTGTTTATTGGTTTTAGAGGAAAATTGCTTTCTCATTTACATAATACAATGCTCTCATATCAAGGCCAATTATTTTCATTGCTTTGCACTCAAGAACATGATTTGATGTCAAATAAGACCAATTAAAATATATAGGTACTAAAGCTAAACAGACTGAATTCTTACAAATTATTATTATTACAACAAATTATTACAATAAAATATTATTAAAAATAATGTTTAGTCGTTAGCGAGTGACGTCTTGCTTTGTTATTTAGCACCAACAACACTAACCATATGTGTGTATAAAATTGAAGTAAGTTAGACCAAAAGCAAGATGAAATGTGTCAATTATCTATACTAATAATATAAAGAGGAAAGACTTGATTGTTTTTTTGTTTGTTTGCATTGAATCTACTGAGCCAATTAGAAAAATAGTTTCTAAACTATAAAGGGTGACATAGGCTAGATATAGATAAATTAAAAAAAAAGAAGATGCTGGGACAGAGCTACGAGAAACAGCTAGTTAATCAATAAATTGAAAAATTAATACTCACGTTAAGAACCTTTGTAGTGTAAGATATAGTTCGAATAACGTAGTTCCCATAGTCAAAGGCTCAGATCCCACTGACGACGAACCAAGTCCGGTCTCTCCATTAATACCACCGGCTAACGTCGTCGTGGAGCCCTCACTACTATACCTCAACCTCTTAAGACTTTTGCACACCTCAACTATTTCAGGCTCCACCAATGAGGCTATTTTTTCTTCGTATAACCCGTACAACGCCTTTGAATAGGGATAGTTCATTACCCTGAAAAACATTAACAATATTAAGAATACCGTCTAAATGAGTACTTATCATTGTATTTATTAACTCTTGTTAACAAACTGCAATAGCTATGACTAATGTTTGAGTAGTCACTACTTAAAAAATGTATATAGTCATTGCAACTGTTGACTGGCCTGTTGGTCTAGTAGTTAGTGACCCTGACTGCTAAGCCGGAGATCGTGGCTTCGATTCCTATCTTTGCTCAGGACAAATCTTAGTGTGATTAACACGATCATTTGTTGTGCCTGGGTGTTATTTATCTATAATATATGTGTATTTAGAAATATATTAGTATGTTTATCAGTTGTCTGGTTGCCATAGTAAAAGCTCTGACTAGTTTGAGATCAGATGGCCGTTTGTGAGCTGTCCCAAGGTGTTATTATTATTATGTTATTAACTTACTCAACAAACACACGATCGTAATATTCGACGGCTCTTTGCAGGTCTGACCGGACCAACTGTATGACTCTGATCAAATGCTGCAGCCTGGTGTCTTCAGTGTTATCCTTACACTCGTTATTGTCTAAAATATGCACGAACCAATCGGAAGCACCCTGTATCACCGCCTGATTCAATACCTCGAGGATAGTGGGCTTGCCCTTATCGTCTCTAAGCCAGCCATACAAATTAACTGGGAACAAGTCCATATGTTCAGGGGCATCCAAAACGGAAAGTTTGTAAAGGATTTTAAGGACTTCTCTGAGGGTTTTCATGACAGTTTTATCGCCTGCTGTCTTTTTCCTGAGCTTCCTAACGTGGCTGTAGCACGTTGGGAGCAGTTTTCTCGCACCATCCCAGAACAGCTTGACGTCCTCTTCATTTATTAAACCTGAAAACAATACAATCACATCGTCTGTTCAAATAAATACCTCATGTGTTTAGGAAGCACACATTGTAAGTTCTGATACTAGCCCAATTAACAAATCTATCTGTTACTTTAGGGTAAGGTCAAATAGTTAATTGAGCTGCGCTGAGCACGCTTTAAATGATCCTATGATTCAGGTAAGTCAAGAAAGGGACCGGGGTGCTTTTAGTCAGTTTAAGACCGACATCATTTTGTCACAAGTTGAAGTCATCAGAAGAAAGAAAAAAGTCAATTAGTTTGGAAGGTCGACTTCTTGAAGTAAACCCTACTATTTTCTTATGGTAAGAGAGCCGACTACAAAATTTCGAATGGATTTGATACAGCGATACTATGCACAATGGTTTCCCATAAAAGTGATGCTAAGTCCGAATTTAATAGTCTGTTCCACGAAGGAACTTGGCGAGAGTATAGAAAAAATGAGATTTCCGGTCCGAAAAATGGGGCGTTATTAAACTTATTACTGACTGTCGTAGTTATGGAATCAGTTAGGAATTTACTGGTAGAAAAGGAAAAGCTATATCTGTCAGTATTTTTTTGCCGGAAGTCCTTGATAAACGCTTTGAAAGGTGACCATCCGGGACACCTATATATACCCATCTGATACCAGCATGAAACCATTATGCTACCAGTTTCTCTATTATTACAGAGTATTGTTCTCACCAGACTGCAAAGGCTTGGTGATCTTGTCGAGCAGCGTGTTGAAGAGTGCGAAGCTGAGGGGATGGTCGGGTGTGACGGCGCAGTAGACGGCCCACTGCACGAGGCTGTTGTCGGCGTGGCTCAGCCCGCTCTGCGCCGCGTGCTGCGTCAGGATGGCCTCGGCCGCCGCGCTGAAGTTGCCGCACCACCAGTACGGTGCCACCTACGTATATTGACAGGTTGATGTAACCGATATTGCTATCGAAAATCTAACTATATCTTGGCAAAGTGATTCGTGACACTCTGATGGTTCGTGAGATGGGGGACGTAAGGCACGGAATGATTTCGCGCCCAATATTTACCATTTACCGCTATTTACCCCATTATGGAAGTCAATTGATGGAGCGTATTCGACTTATTCAGGCGCTGTTTTTGTGTAGCTAGTAAAGTCCCCGTTCACCAGCGCGAACCATGGGCATGCCACAAACGAATTTATAAGGCTATAATTTACGATTACATAAATATCATAGTTCATAATTATGGTATAATAATATGCTATACGAAAAACTGTCCATTTAGTTGTATCGTTAGTTGCAAATGTTTATGAAGATCGAAATTAAAATGCATGGACAAAATATTCTACGTATTCAAATGCATTGTCAATAAACTGGTTTTGAGCAAGGACGTCGTGTTTTTTGATTGATTTTACGGTGTATGTTTTTTATATGTTAGTTGATTTATTTCATGAAATCTATGTAGGTAGATAGTTTTACGATCAAAATATGTACAGTTTTAAATTACGTCTAGTGATGCGGTATATCTGTTAAACTTCACATAAAACTAAACATTACGATTATATGACGAAGATTCAGTGATTTTGTATCCAAAAGTTTCTTAGATACATCGTAAAATGCTGCAACCTCACTCGAAATTTACGACCGTTTTTTCATATCACTGTCAATCAATAAAACGATGCATCAAAGTATACTGAAATAGCTAAATAGCCTTCAACTATTTAGACAGTAGGTATTAAGGTAAGTAATCCATTCCAATGGAGCAGAACTTATGTAAAATCGATACTATCAACTTCCGTAATTATAAGTCACATAGTTAGATATAATTGCATGTTTTTGCATAATGAGATCATTTAATATGAGGCATCGATAGAATTATGTCATAGCATAATAAGTACATAAAATAACATTGTCCGTTTACAGCTACGAGCAATGTACTAGGTGGGTCAATACTCGTAGGACATCAGTGATCAGCATGCATATCACGAGGACGTCTCGCCTTGTACCTATACTATTGTCCCTTATTGGTTAGCCATTTACGCAGTAGACGTACCTTAGAGTTCTCAAGCTCGTGGAGTAGTATAATTCTCAGTAGATGTCTGTGCTCTTGTGCGGCGACTTGGGCGTTCTTTTCTGAAGAAAAGTTAAGGCGCACTTTGACCACGCCTTGACGCCTCAGTTTGCTTTTCTTGCTGAGACTGAACCACATCGTCATCCCGCCCGCGGGTATTGACTATAACAATTAAGCATCATATTATGAAAAATAAAACATATCGGTGTTTATAATGTCAGTGGAACAAAAAAAGTTGGACACAATTTTAATCCTTAACTTTCTTAACCTTATTTTTAGCAAATGACGTAATATTGCTTGAAATAAGGAATTTATTTTTAGTATCATTATCACACATTTTAAACCTATTCATTTAGTATTTAAACAAACACTTCAAAATTCTTGTCTAGAAGGCTTGTATAAGTCTTACCTTTAATGGTATATTCGATGTACCAATAAGTTCATTATCGTGTTTCCCCGTTGAAGCAGTTATAGCTATTTCCTTCATCAGTTTCCGGAGTCCTTTAACGCCTTTCACTTCAAATATCTTCGTCATTTTCTCTTTGACAGTCTCAGCAGGATCAAAGTCCCTAAAATGAGAACTCTTATCAAAAAAGTACTTACTCTTCAACTAACAATAACTCATAATATACACAAAGTCAACGACATTTGTTTCTAGGGCATAAAAACTTTTAATCACTGTAGGTCTGCAGTTTTATGTCACCTTGGCTAATTAACACATGTAGGTATTTGCATATATTATTGCGTGCAATGTAATGCTTTAACACTATTAACATTAAACATGAAACGTTTCAGTTAAAATCACTAATCGGGAGATTTATCGGTGTGAGAGGTCAAGAACCCTCGGTACACTTTTGGCGTTTTTTAGTAAATAAACTATGTACATTGTTTTGGTCACGCATGTTTAATAAATTTCATTCAATATTTGTTACTTACCATACTTCTAGTACGAGGGAGTCTTCTTGAACACTGCCGGGCATAGGTCTGAAACATAACAAGATTTTGTACATAATCTTAAGGAGTTTTTAATACATTTCACTAACATTAAGCCACGTAACCTATTTGCGTATAGCGTAACATTAATTAACTCTAACTTGGTTAAGATTCAATACTGCATTAGATTTAATTCATAATCATTTTATTTCTTCAAATCCTGACAATTGAGTACAGAAATCCTGTTTCAAAAGTCAATTAATATCATTTTATCAAGACCGAGGTTATCTAGCTATGCATTCAGGTCGATATGCTTTCAACACTTATTTGCACATTTATTTTACACATGATGTCATCAACGGAATCCCGTTTCCCCCGTCTTATGTTTGTGTATATAATTATTTACATTTCTTGGAACTGCATTTACAGAATGTTTGAGACAAGAGTTCGTGTCTTAGCGTAACTTTTATTTTTGTATTATTCATCATGAGTGAATTTTCGGATGTCTAGACCTATGGACGGAAATAGATTATGAGACAAAATAAAGAATACTTACAGTGAGAAGTGTTCCTCCCACAGGGGGTTAAGAGTGCCAGACTTTACGGATGTGTTGTACCTATGCGTTGGGTTTGACATCAAGTATATTGTGACGAATGGATCACTCAGACCATTCGGGTCCTTAGGAACGAGGTCTTTAGCTTCGACTACTTCTACATTCAACATCAACTCCGGTGGTTCTTTGGCTTCAGCTTGTGTGAGCAGTTCTGTGTGCTTGTCGTTTGCTATCTTAAAAGCTTCTTGTACGTAGGACAGCATCGCTAGCTGCCCCACCTCGCACCCTACGTCACATCCCCCGACATTGTGTAAAATCTCGTAAAGTACTTCCAAGTAAAGTTCATCGACCTGCAAATTATTAGTTGCTTATTCGCATTCACTTAGTATTGTGATTGGTGTGAAATGTATGAATGTAGTAGGTATGTGGAGCAACTGCCCATGTTAATTATAGACACCTTATAAAAACCTAATGCTATAAATAGATGCCTTTGTTGCATAAGATCAATTTAATAGAGCAAATATGTACCATAAAAAGCCCAAGTGTGTAATTGATCAATTATAATCTGCAATTACATAAAAACATCTCTAACTAACCTTTTTGTAGTCTGTTAATCTATGGACCCCATTGTTATCAAGAAGTGTTGGATAAACCTAGGTTTTCCTTAATTATTTTATTTGTTTTTATGTACATTGTAGGTCAAGGTTGTTAACAGTTTCTATGAGATGCCTAAGCACTATTTTTGTTTTATTTATAAAGATGGCCTAGCCGAACTCGTCTTGTGTTGCAGGCTCAACTTACTTCAATTTAAATGTGTATTATAACTGAATATTTTTCATTTCCATGTATTGCAAGACATGAGCGCTTCATTTTTTAATCCGAATCTTTTAGGAGATTCAGATCACGGGCTAGATTCCCGAGTCCCAGAAGAATAAGAAATCCGAAAGAATTAGTTATTTTTGAACGTTCCTCTCGTAAAATTATTATGATTTGGTTGCATGTTATTAAATAGATTTGTTATACAATATTAAAAAATATATAATTAAGTAGCATATATTTACAGGATGTTTACAATAAGTCCCCTATGATATTTAGAATTCCCCAATACAAATCCTAAATATCATGACCATCATGACTAAGTACTCTAAGAGTGTGTCCAGGGAAACAAATATTACTCTTCATATTATAATAATATAAAGAAAATAAAATACACAGACCTGCGAATTGTACGCAATCTTAATCACTTTTTCAGCAAAATGTTCTAATTGCAAAAACACCACCATTACATTAAGTAGATACAGAAATAAATAAAGGTCAAGTAGCTCACAATTGATTTAAAAAAATACAACTTATTTTAACCTAAACTTCTCTCTTTTCAATCCACGCGTAGCATTGATATTTACAGAACTGGTTTAACTTTTTATATCGAGTGTCAAGATAACTTACTCGACAATATGCTACTTAATTTATAATTTTCTGCATCATATCACAAGCTACTTGAGATAGTAGCAATCCTACCACTCATTTACCTGAACTATATCTAAGTTACAATACAATTGAAACGTGACTACTATCATTTCCAAAGACTCTTGAGAAGGTCATCTGCAGTGTAATTAATTTGAAAATTTGAATGAATTTTACATACCAACTCGCACTCTCTAAGCACTCACCGAAGAATCGTAATAATACCGCAATTTCATAAACCAGTCGACGGTATCGAGAAGCTAAACTGCACAACACCACCCTCTGCACTGCAGCGACCACAACCGAATGAATCATCAAGTTTTGAATGATGGGGTGTCCTGGTAACGACACCACCGGAAACCCCGCCACTACGACCGAAAACAAACGACACAACCGAAAGAGTTGACACGCTGTTTATAGTGACCCTCCAGATATGGTGGGGTTACTGCGCCGCCGTACGAAGACTATCGATCTGATAGTTGGTGGTGGTTTTGATTACCCACTTGGTTGGCTACGAAATAACTAGGTTTGTATTTGTTCAGCCGAGCACAAGAGTAGTTACCCACTGAACTTTATATTCAGGTCGTTATTCTCTGAATTGTGACTCATGACTTAGTTTTTTATTTATAAATATATTGAGCTGCCCAGGTAAGAAGAAAGTGGTGAATTGTTTATGATCTCATTGAAATTTTAAGTCCACCTACTACTCAGTGGACGGCAAGTGAATAAATATTCATTGAATTATGCTATGCTAATTAATAGACATTTTTTTAGAATAGGTTTATCGCTAATCTTAGCATTAAAAGGCGATACAAAGTTTTATTGACAGCTTCATAAGCAGACTAGCTAAAAAAAAACAAAACGAATAAAGTAAAACTTCGAGCAGTTACGCATCTTGAATTGTACAAGGCACAGTAATGAACCTCACATAAGTCACATATTCCAACAATGTTTGTACAAAATAAGTATGAGGGTAGGTTCAAATGTATTTACATTATGTACCTATGTCATTAAAGTCACACATTACTTCATTGATAAATTACTAAAGTGTACAAACTGTCATAGACTGGATCAGCATACTCGTCTGTCTTTCTAACAATTCTTTCTTCACTCCCCTGAACTTAGTTCGAAGTGTCCCCATACCATTCATTCTCGTTAAATATTCAGTCATTTCTGACTGTTACATATTCACAAATTCATTCACTAAAACACGTCTCTTGCAGCACTATGTTCATACTATTACAAAACGCAGATAGTTCGTCATCTTCCTTTAAAATATTTTAGACACTTATGTATCGAAACTATTACGAAAAACTTAGGAAAGTGAAGAGAAATGAATGTGGTGGAAGCTGGCGGTGCACTGCGGAGTCCGGCCGACCGGGACTCGGGATTGAACCCGCACTGCCGCCAAATTCTATTTTTGCAAAGCGCCGCCAACGAAGACGAATGAGAGAGCACACCTAAATAATAAAAAAATCTCCAAAATATTTCAAGACGCCACTGACGTCTCACTCAACCACCATCTTTGCTGGAATGACCAAGTTTCCGGTTTGTCTACGTAGTGTGAAAAAAATATGCCCATTAAAATTTGCCAAGCGAAACAACTACAACGGTACAACAAGTTAATCTACACTATATTTTGGGGTTTTTACACAAAAGTCAAATAATATTAAGAACTGATTTGCGAAACCCATGACTATTACGCAAGATAGTATCATAATACTGACGTCAACTTTATTGGTTTCTATAATAAATGATATAGGTGATGTATGTTCCCCTCAAGAAAGGATATAGACCAAGCAACATTATCGAAAGTATAATGGAACTATAAACGCATTTGACTAACATAAAAAAAAATTACGAACATTAAACACTTGAACCAAAACTATAAATTACGATGTAGAACATTAAATAGCCTATCATTATTATTTTCTAGTATGTATGTCTGTTATGTAGTCATAAATATTATTACTATCTTTGATAATTCTAACTAGACTATCCTATCGTTTGGTTAACAACTGTAATGATTTAGGTAAGATAATAAAGGTAACTATTATTTTTGGGCTTCCTAAAACTAGCCATGTTTATTATAAACTAAGTCATGTTTAGCACACAATTAAAAGCCAAGGTTCTCAGTGAACAGGGCAACAGGCGCGCGTGCTAAACGATTTATTTATTTTATTAACCGCGTGCGTTTGGGCTCGCCGGGAGCGGAAACTACTTCTCTCTTACATTATTGCCAATTATTTACATAACTGAACTTCAGTAGGCACTAGTACGTACTGTTTAAGTATATTCACAACAAATTTAGAATTCGTGATGTTCTTTTACCAGTAAATTATAATTTTGCGCGAATATGGATTTTGGAACCATCTGATATAAGAACGACCTTATTACATACGTCTTTAATATGCATCGTTTTGCAAATAATTAGGGTAGGACGAACAAGTAGTTCTTACTCTTTGTTTGCAGCTTGATATTACGAAAATCGACCAATAAAAAGATAAGCAGGCTCAAATTGCACAGCTACTATAACATTGATTAAAGCCAACATAATATACAAAATATAGACTGTCTTGCTATCCTAAATTTTGATTTTGATTTTTTTTAAAGCGGCCTATCTATGTTTAACTCAATCCTACACTTTGCAAATAAGTCTAGTAGCACTATCATGTAAGAGATTACGTTAATGCATCTTGAGAATATCCAGGCAATACATCAAGAGCATAACTGTCTAGATCTAGATGAAGCAAACGTAAAGTACTTTCATTCACTAAGTGAATGTATTTATAATTATTTGGTTTAAAATTTAACTTGCATTCCCTATCCCAACACTTCATGCTCTCTGTATAGGTATTCATTGGTTGGTTGGTTTTTTTTTGTATTTTTATCAGTAGTCTTTTTTTAATATATTAAACTAAGTGTACACAAATAATCTAAATTGTAAGTTTCATAAATATCTAACTACTTAACCACACAACATTTGTAGCAATTTTAACAAAAGGGGAATGACATTGGAAACCACGCATTCGTTACGACGACGGTCATTGAGATCAACCTTGGTGAGGAAGTTGACAAAATAAAATGAGAAAAGTAAAAACTGAGCTGGAACCGTGCCAGAAACTCGGTCGAGTATTGTGAGCATTGTGTACTCGTACTCCAATCAACTGGTATCTACAGCGAATACGAGGGGTAACACAACGTAAATTGATTCAACCTGTACCCACAGGACATCCCGATGTTCTGTGTAATAAATAATGTCCAGTTCCAATCAAAGAAACAGCTGTACTGCCCGAGACTTTCAATGGAACTAACAGGCAATTAAAAGTAACACAATTAAAACTCTTATGTGAATTGCTTTTTATTGTAGGACACAAGAGTTAATAAAGAAAGACCCATTTGTTGTCACATAATAAGTACGAAATAACAATAACAACGGTTACTCAAGCAAGCTATGCAATCGTGACACCACCTTGGAATATTGCCCATGATAGCAAATACCTTAGGTTAATGTCACTGCATCGTACCGCCGGAGCCCAAAATTAACTGTGACACAATTTCCCAGGATAGGTATAGCCCAATGTCTAGTTCAATTTATTAGAATATAGATCTGACTGGAGTTCGCATATCTGACCTAAAAATTCAATCGATGTTGCAACCACGACGATGTTGGGTAGCCCGCGGGTTACGAGATCATCAATTTCCGCACGATGAAACGTTTATTGTCTGCACTTTCCTGTATAGCCATCACAGGAATATAGGTCGTTTCTTGTAAATAAATTACGGCTAGTTCTATCCAAGTGCTGCAGTGGTTAATAATAGGATCGGAATAAAGTTGCTTTTGAATGTGAGGTAGGTATGTGGGAAAACACAGAATCCAATCTAAACCCCAGGCTTTTCGCACCTAAACATTTATGCTTCACAAAAAAACGGGTAAATAACGGGTTATTTGAACTAAAATTAATTCGACTCTTCTATTATTTTTAGTCTTGCGTTTTCTCACTATAGATACTACATAATTATGCAAATGAAGGCTACTAATCATAAAATAAAAACTTGGAATTAAAAAACATAAATTCACGTGATTTATATTATGGTAATTAGGTAGGTACCTACATTATCTTTATTGTGACGACTATCATGGTATAAATACTTCTTTATACTACGCTACTATTAAGAACAGGCTTTATTTTTTAATAACATTACTATCTACCTATAATACCGGCCTATAAGCGTCCCACTACTGGGCACAGGCCTCTTCTCATGTAGAGAAGGGATGAGCATTGATCACCACGCTTGCTCATTGCGGGTTGGCGATTTCAGATTCCAATATTTTGGAATCCAGGTTTCCTAACGATGTTTTCCTTCACCGTTTGTCAATGATGTCTTACAATGATTAAGAAAGTACATAAAACTTTGAAAAAGTCACATTGATACTTGCCTGGGTTCGAACCTGCAACCATGTGCATGCTAGTCCGGTTATTGAACCGCTAGGCCACCACGACAGTTTACTATCTTCACACTACCTACCTACTGCTTATAAATTAATACCTATCTACTTAAATTGAATATCCTACCTATGCCCAAAAAAAAACATTTTAAATCTTAGAACTTAATTTGAACATGATACGAACGATGGGTAACCCTAATAGTGAATGTCCCGCGATTTTTTGCCATTGTTGGCGGCAGCACATCATTTGTATTGTGTGCATATTATTGCATCTCGTCGAACGTGCGCAGAGAGCGGTTCTTAAGGTTTGCTGTTTCAAGCCAAGACTTTATCCCACCGTCAAGCTTTATGAATATTGTCAAGTCCTTACGGTTAGACAATTGTTCGTTCTGGCCACTGCTATTAAACAACACGCTATTTCCAATTATTCTCAGCAAACCAATCGACGTAATCATATAGTTGCCTTAGCTCCTTCTCTTAAAACTTCTTTTAGTCATAGATTCTTTATTTTCCTTGGACCCTATCTCTACAATAAATTAAATCGAATTCTTTCCCTGCACTCATTGAACAAGCATAATTTTGAAATCTCTCTTCAAGAATGGCTACAAAGCCTAACATATACAGCTACTGAAGCTCTCTTCGATGTATTAGTCTAATGTGTGTGTGTGTGTTGTTGTGTGTGCGAGAGAGAGAGAGAGCGAGTGTGTGTTGGAGAGAGTGTAAGTGTGAGTGTAAGAGTCTGAAACCCTCACAGAGAGAGAAAGACTCAGACTCATAAAAATACACTAACTTACTTATCTTTAAATCTATTTATTTATTTTACACTGTTACTCTAATTGCGATTCCTTTTCTTAACAAGCTCACTCATTGTCTGAACATATTTCTGTGATACTAAATGTAAGCTATCAAACATGTAACTTGAACAGATGGGGACCTGGTGACCTGTATGACAGTTGTTACTACCTACCACAGGCACCAGCGATCCACAACCAAAAATTGTTAGCTATTTCTCGTGTGTAAAATTATTGTTTGTATGTTTTGGCTTGTGGTGAGAAATAAACTTTTTATTATTATTATATTATTTGTATTTTAAAACTAAAGTAATTTTCTTGTACTCACGTTCCAACCTATAGCCTCCGCATAGCGATCAATTTTTTCATGCTCATCTGGTTCAGAGTCAGTATCGAGTAAGGTCTCGTTCCCGCTGTCAGAATCACGTAAGACACTCCTACTCTCTGCTTGAAGGTCTCCTTCAACCTTCTGTTCACCATCTTGCTCTTCAGCTTCCTTTAAAGGTGCTAAAGGTGTGGATTCCTCTAAAGCAGCTCGCTGCGAAGCTTGTTTAAGAATGGAACCAAACTTTTCGAAGAAACTGTCGTCTACTTCTTGTATTCTGTAACAAGTAACATAATTAGGTATTAGATTTTTTGTTTTGTTTTTGTTTTCATCTTGATTTTCGTAGAGGACATTAATTCAGACGTCTGAGTTTTAACCCGTTAAAGAATTAATCTCTTCTTTACACAGTGTGTATATATTGGGCTATAGAGTATCTCTATCTGTTGGGCTTTCATTTCAATTTATCGGTTTTCGGTTAGGTATAGTACAGTATAGTACAGTAAGCCTTAAAATGCTGATATTACGAATCTGGGGAAGACCGTACTGTAAGCTAATCTGTGCAATAACTGTTTGTTTTTGAACTAATAACATAAAAACAAAATAGCTTTATAATTTCACTTATTATAGACACTTACGACGACAACATCAAAGATATGTGGATTTAAATGGGGAATGATTGTAACAAAATGATACAAGTTGTAACATTTAAGATAAATTTATTTTAATAATTCTAGGGGAACATTATTGTCATATTTTAGTCCATTTTGGAATGATAGGCAAGATCTAAGTTCACAACACTAGGTACATATAGTTAATAATCATTTGATCATTATATATCATAACAATAGTTACGTATTTTTATTACTACTCAACAAATAAGGTAACATTATTAGGTATTAACATAAATTAATAAAGCAAAATATAATGCTAAAATATTAATAGCTTAAACCCGCGATGACACCCACATGGGTGTCGGTTATCGCGTCAAAAAGAAGCCTATGTCCTTTCTCAGGCTCGAGACTATCTCTGTACCAAACTTTATATAATTGGTTCAGTAGTTTAGGTGTGATTGTGAAACACAGACAGAGTCACTTTCACTTTTATAATATTAGTAAGGCTTTGGCATCAGACTACTGTACGTTATAAAATCTTTTTACATTACACACAATTAAACTAAAATAAAATGGTATAACATTAAAATATAAGTTTAAATGCAATGTATACTAACACCTATAAATAGTTTACAATGTTTACATAAAACAGCTTTGATTATGGCATTCTAGATATGTACTTAGTTTAACATTTTATTGCAGTTTATTCTAGTTTCATATATTTTTCTAATCATCCAAGCCTGACATCAGAGTATATTTCATCTCTGTATACTCTTGAGCACCATGCAGACTACCCTCCCTTCCAATACCTGACTCTTTGATCCCTCCAAAGGGTGGTTCTGCAGCTGATAATATTCCATCATTAATGGCTACCATACCAAATTCAAGTTCTTTTGACATTCTAAAGGCTTGTCCAAGATCTCTAGTGAAAACATATGCAGCTAGGCCACTTCTAGTGCTATTAGCTATTCGCAGTGCTTCCTCCTCACTTTTAATTTTAATAACAGAAGCAACTGGGCCAAATATTTCTTCATTAAATACTTTCATGTTTTGTGTCACATTAACCAGCAATGTGGACTCAAAGAACTTGTTACCAAGGTTAGCAGCAAACTTGCCACCAATCAATGGGAATGCTCCTTTCTGCACTGCATCATTTACTAAACTAGACACTTTTTTGGCCTGCTCTAAATTGACTAGAGGACCGCATGTAACTCCTTCTTGTGTGCCAGGTCCTAAAACACACTTTGATCTTATTCTTCCTTCAAATCCTTCAACAAAATCATTGTATATAGCTTCATGTACTAGAAACCTATTAGCTCCAACACAAGCCTGTCCATTGTTTCTAAACTTTGCTAGCATTGCATGATCCAAAGCTCGCTCCATATTAGCACTAGGAAACACAATAAATGGAGCATTGCCTCCTAGTTCAAGAGCTACTTTTTTAACACCTTTTGCTGCAAGTCCATATAACAGTTTACCAACATGAGTGGAACCCGTGAAAGAAATGCAACCAACATTAGGGTCTTCACATAAAACCTTCCCCACCGCAGGAGTATTTTTTCTATTGCATGTGATGACATTAATAACTCCTTTAGGTATACCTGCTTGTTCAGCAAGCTCCATAGCAGCAAGAGCAGATAGAGGCGTATCTTCAGATGGTTTTATAACACAAGTGCATCCAGCAGCCAACAAAGCTCCTACCTTTCTAGTAATCATGGCAAAAGGAAAATTCCAAGGAGTTATAACAGATACAACACCTATGGGCTGTCTTGAGAGCAACATTTGTTTATTGCCCCATGGACTTGGAATTACTTCTCCATTCAGATGGCGAGCACAATCAGCAAACCAATCCAAGAATGAATTACCGTAAGCAACTTCACCTATTGCTTCACTTAATGGCTTCCCACTCTCAGCAGTCACTATAGCTGCTATATCATCTGCATGCTGCTCACAAGTATTAAACCACTTCCTGATTATCTTCGACCGCTCTTTAGCTGTGATATTTTTCCAAGTCTTGAATGCGTCGGCAGCTGCTTTGACGGCTATTTTAGCATCGTGATCGTCCATATCCGGTACATTCTGAATTACTGTATCGTCAGCAGGGTTATACACCGGGAACTCTGCTCCATTTCTCGACGTAACCCAGTTACCGTTAATATATGCCTGATTTTTGAGCAAATTCATTTGCCTGTACTGCGTAATAATAACTTTGAAATTTTTAGATACACCGGCACGTACGATATTCATACTTATAATGAAACTTAAATGCGAATGTAGATTTAATCTTTTACTGTAGTGTTATTATCTCACTGTCGCCTGTACACTTTTTATCAATGACCTCAAGTCTGTATATCATATACGACCGTAGCTGTAGCAAACAAATTTATCAAACTATTTAAGTGTAGCAAGAACGCGCATTTCAAGCAACAGTTCATTCAATTATTATTTTAATATTTTCTCACTGCATGGAAGACTATGTTAATGTTTCGTAGAAGTTTGACAATGAAATACGCCTGTCTGACAACTGACAAGTGACGGTTGGAAGCGCATATTTTCACGTTTAGTGCTGTCAGTTACGTTTCGTTTCATAATATTTTTCTGAAGTAGAAAGGTATAAACCAAAAAGTTTTAAAGAATTTATTATAAATACTAGTATTAGTAGTACCATCGTAATGGCAAAATAGGATTAGTATTATTATAGTTCAATTATGACAAAAAAAATGTAGGACGACACAAGCAAGCTCTAAACACTTCTAGAACAAAACGCAAAGTTCAGCAAACATCAACAAAAACTAGATGGCGTTACATTACTATAATTTTTTCAAAGTTCAATTTTACAAAACACGGTAATTTTATAAAAAAAACTGGTTTTACCAATGAAATAAGAATACACAATAACATTTTAGATTTTCTTATTTTACAGATAGTTTATTTGGACTTTATATCATTTGCAACAACAAAAAAATTTTGAACACATAAAAGAAATCATTAGCCTGAAAATATTCAATTCAATTAAACGGAAAAAATATATATTTTTATGTTATCCAATTAACCTGTAAATATCTTTAACAAATAATGGCCTATATTTTTGGTAGTTTTTTAATCCAGAATGGACCTTACCTGTTATCATGCACTTGTTCTTCAGTTGATTTTTGCTGTTGCAATTTTTCATAAAAGCCTTTCCACATAGATTCTTCATCCATTTTGATAACAAAATAATTACACTTTTAATCAAAATGATTATTCTAACTTTGTATTGAAACACAAACAAAAGACAACTGGCCACAAACACTAACTAAAATATTATGATACCCGCGATCATTGATGTACAATGAATCACAAAAGTAATCGAGTCATATGGTCTGGAAGAAAATGACGTAAACACTACCAGTAAACTCGAGACTTAAGATTCGATACGGAAATAACGTTATCCACTGCGGTTCGAGAGCAACCAGCTCCGACTTCACTGACGGAGTGTCGAGTTCAGTGACACTAATCCACATTGACTTATACGTTCTAAGATTTTTGGGTATCAAGGCTCCTGCACACAGTTTATTATGTTAGCGTTTATAGTTTGTTTTGGTTTCGGTAACGACAACAGGGCTACAGTGACGTAATTCGAGACATTTCAAGGTGGTTAGTTGTAGGCGAGTCGAGCATTCTGCGCTCACCGTGTCGCGGCAATGTGCAAACTAAATGGTCTGCATTAGCACACGTGCTTTTGTAAAGACACACAATCAGACTGTAAACAATTTGACAATGGCCCTATCAGCATAATCCTGTTACATTTATCATGCAAAATCTTGAAAACTATAAAAATGCAGCTAATTATGATAGCGTTTATTATTTATTTTCAAGTAGGTAATATTACAAGTACCTACAATGTAAGTTAGCCAGCTTTGGAATTCCGATTTTTTTAATTAAATCAGAAAAAAATGTTGTATGTTTCATAAAAATAAGATATGTATCTTATTTTTCTTTCGAAAACTATTAAAGACGTTTGGCACCACATACATTAATTAGCCAATATTTTTTGTCTCAGCGGTATTGTTTAACAATTGCGTGTCGAATGAGGTCTGCTGCAGTGTGCATCGTGCCTGTGCAGATGCAGTTTTACTAATAAGTACCTAAGCTATATAACAATTCAGTTTTCGGAACAAAAGTGTATAAGATGTTCTAATTCAGTATTTTTACTTTAGTTTTATTTGGTTTAAACGATACACTTTAAACGACTGCTTTTATTTACTCGTACTTAGGCAAACGGATGAGTTGGATAAGGTCATTTCGCTATTTGCAAATGAATAACTGTATCTTGTTACATTGTAGGCGTATCTAATGTATTATTCAAACATGTAGTTATCGTTCTAAAATGTGAAACAGAGGACTATCTCATTGATGAACTCATATTTTGTTAATATTTTTATTAGCAAAGATTAAACATTCGGTCTAGTTGACGCGTGATAATGATATTGAACCCTAAGCTAAGTGAATGACGCAAGGCAACGTGAAGTCGAATTCTGAACCTTCAAGGCCGGTAAGCTCGAGGTTATAGGGAGGCTCTACACTTCTACAGGCTTTACGGTCCACGTACTTTGACCATTGTTATTGTTTCTCATATAAAAATACGTGTGGTACCTATATGAAGTGCCTTCTGTTCCAACCAAATCCATACATATCTTAAATACCCATAAACCCACAAAATGCCCATAAAAACAACCTCTAAGACGTCATTGTGGATTTGATCCGTGTGAAATGAAACCCGTAAAAAAACCCACACTTTGACGCCAAAATGAACCTAAATATTTTTCCGTCCCGTAAATGAATAGCGTCACGCTATAGTAACCTATGTGACAATGATTCATAGGAGTTAATTACTAATCTGGGCTTATTTACACTGACACGTAGTTGGCATTTAAAGGAAATCCTGCAGAACATAGACGTCGACGAAGTGCAACGACCATTATTTTTTTGTCATATAACTGAAATGACTCAGGATTATTTTTAAAGTTACACCAAAGGAACCTCTTATTATTCATAGTGTATCGTTAAATACTGTATGCTAATTTAGTTAATTAACTAACAGGTAAAATTTTAGTATTACAAAAATCTGCTCGATCATGTTAAACATTGCCCCAAATCCCAATTATTGATGAAAATGATTCATTCGCATATATTTTCCAAGAAATGCCATACCAGTGTGATTCTTTATTTACTAGCTTAACTGCACAGAATCTTTATGTACTTACATATTGTAAAACAAAGTACATAAATTGATTGAATTATAACGACAATTTATTGTTCCTCTTTTATAAGTATGTAGGTCTACAGATCGAAGGTTTAATTGTACATAACAATTTTTGCCTGATTTTAGTTTTAATCATATTTTTACGAAACAAATTTTAAAGGCTAGATAGGATTTTGATACCTACGAAGGTATTTTGGATACTACCTATATTACCCAGCAATGTGATTGAAAATTGTGATGTCAGATAGGCAGTCGCTCCATGTAAAATACGGTATTCAGCGAAATCCGGTAAGACTGGTAGCCGACCCAACATAGCTTGAGAAAAGGCTAGGCAGATGATAATTAGAAATTTCCCAGCCTTGATCAATTGTTTCATTGACTCAGCTATTACCATCAATTGGCTGTGTAAGTGGATCAGCAGCACAATTAAGGCTGTTAAATAAATCTATCCACTTCTTTCAAATACCTCTACAGTCTACGCTAAGTTCCATTTACTCAATTGGCCATGTTTTGTTCGAGGCATTACGCTTTACAGAAGAATTTGTTTGCCTTTAGTCATAGCAGATGTCATCATTGTGTATCAAGATCATAATTTATGTTATCTCCGTAGATAGTATAATAATTGTAGCGCTTGTTTTTCATACAGCGGTGGTGGAACGAACGATCGATCCAGACGCGCCCGGCAATGAGCCAAAAGCCATAACATAAGGCATTTGAATGCTAAAAAGGTTAAGGTCATGGTAAATATAAGCTAAACAAAAATTTGATCGGTCATAATTGTTAATTTTATTTAAGATGGAATTAGGTATAGGGAAAATGTTAATGTTTCAAGACGTCATGTATAAAATTATTAACACCAACATATTTAAATACATCGGTCTATTTTATCACAGAAATAAATTTTATATTTATTTAATAAAATAGAAATAGAATAAACAGGTAAAACCTCAAACATCGCATGTAAAATTATAAGTTTGTAAATACATTTTATCACGCGATTCTCATAGTTTAATGCAAATATTAAAAGAAAACTCTAGAAGAAAACTGCTATTAAAAGAATACCTAGCTATAAAAGTAAATAATAATTATTCAGAGATGTTTTTATCAATGCTGAGATCCATCTTGCATTATATCCTTGCGATAATTATAACGTAACTGACCTTTCACAAAGGGCTTTTCTCGGTAGCATTCACAACGGTAAATAAGTGCAGAATATCACGGAAACTCGCATTTAACTAGATAATAATTTCTACTAAATAGTCTCACCTGGCAACTAACGAGGACTCATTACTTTATTCTGTTAAATTAAAACATTCACATAGTACCACTCCAACATGTAAATCAAACAAATATAATTATTTAATAACCTAGTATTTTTGATGGACCGTATTCAAACCAGGATAAGCAAATATTAATGTATGTATCATTTATTATTATTCTTAAAACAAGTCGCTGCGTCAGTTATACATAATAATATTTTGATCATCAGAATAACTGTAAATAAATCTATGCAAGCTATCTTACTTTTTTCTAGAAATTATTTCCCTTTCTTGTAACTTCTTATACACGAATGTCCACGGATCGTCAAACTTTTTTGTATGCATTTTCACTTAATAGACACAGCTCAAAGTCTAAGTCTTAACACTAGCAAAACACTTATTTAATTAAGTTAAAAAGTCTCTTCACAATATTTCATGTACGAACAACGGTATTTTTCAGGCTGTACTGTTGTAGACAGCGCGAGGTGTCAGCAACTAACCGACTGAATTGCAATGCCGCAAGCTTTGTTTGTTAGAGGTTTACCTACTCCAGTTTTTTTGGAGTTCCAAGGTTTATACGTAAACCAATTTTTTGTAAGTTCAATTGTTTTATATCAAGTTTGTTGGCTTGCTATTCTCATGTAACCATTCTTATAGTAATTTACAAAACAGCCGAAAAAAACGGTTTAATTGGCTAACTACATTTATAAGAACTGTTAGCTTAATTAACAACATAAGACGTAATAAGCTATAGTGACTGTTTTTAATTTTTTTTTATATCATACGGTACGGAACATTGTAAAATATACTTATAAAGCCATCATGCTTACCTGATATACAGAGGATTTTCCTCTAATCCTGTTTTGCTGTATAATTATTAAGTAAGAACAAAACATTTACAACAATGGAGTCATTAGCGTCAGATTCTTTTACACTCGAGTTTAACTACGATCTTGAAGACAATTTAATTAGCACGTTTAATAATATAACCTCAGAAAGAAATCCCCATAATTATTGAATAAAAAATACCATACCTTACGTAACATGAGCTTTATTCATACTTTGCCTGCACTTAACGAATGACTGAAGTAGTACATTGATCGATTCGATAAAGGGCTGGCGACAGCTTCAGACTAGTCTAGCCAGAAGATCCTTAAACCAGCTCAAGCTTTAAGTGGGAACAACCATGAACCACGATGTTAGAAGCGTTACCTGTCCCAGAAATCATCTTCATGGGATTGTTCTTAATTCTTATTACAAAAGCAAAATGACCACGATTACACCGCTATTTGATAAGGGTGATATTCGAAAATTCAGTCTATTCGAACTGACGATTACGTTGCACCTTTTGTTCTTTAAATTAATCCATTCTCGGAAATAAATCGACAGAAATAAGAATCTTTTGTGAATTTTTAGAGGGCCGTTTCTGTGGATACTTAGGTATTGTTTTTCGGAATATTATTGCCTTTTTACTTAGGGATTTCGCAACTCCACATGAAGAGTCCATACTATCTATTTCGTAATAGAAGGATAAAATTCCTAAAAGAATCATAAAAACTAAACTGTAATGTTTTTTATAGGAAATAAATCCATTAAATTAAAAAGAAAAAAACAAGCGGCCATGTGCAAGTCGGACTCGCGATGAAGAGTTCCGTAGCAGCAAGTAACAATATAAAAGTTCTTGTGGTTCGTTGTAACTTTGATCGACGTTTTAATAATAGTGTATTTTTTTAAAGGTAAATAATTCCGGTCATTTCCGGTTCACGATTTATGACGTATTAAAAAAACTACTTACTAGATCTCGTTCAAACCAATTTTCGGTGGAAGTTTACATGGTAATCATATATTATTATACAGGGGGGAACACACTTTACCACTTTGGAAGTAGGTATCTCTCGCGCAAACTATTCAGTATAGAAAAAAAAAATGATATAAGAAACCTCCATAATATTTGTGAAGGCCACACTTATGGGTTTCATGAAACAATTTTTTTTGCTATTTTTGTGTGAACATGCGGTTTACAGAATACATCTACTTACCAAGTTTCAACAAGATAGTTCTTATAGTTACGGAAAAAAGTGGTTGGGACATACGGACGGACAAACAGACAGACGTGACGAATCCATAAGAAATTAGTTTTTTGCCGTTTGTCTGCGAAGCCCTAAAAACAATTTATAGTTTCGTTTCGTCATAAATCTAATGTTATTTTTTTAAATACTTAAATACTTATATATTTTTTCGGATGCGGTCTACCGCAGTTAGTTTGAGAGTGGGCTTTGACTGCTTCACCAGACTTTAATTTTGTTATTAGTGCAACAGACATACAACAACCACTTTTATTAATATTAAAATTGCTGAAACTCTTAGCAAAGATGCAGTCGAAGTAGTGCAGTTTTCATTAAAGGACAAGACGATACTACGTTTTACCACCTAATAATTACTCATAAAATAATCCATATTTATCATGTGATGAGGAATTGAATTTCTCCAGTTATTTATTTTTTGTGCGTCCCTAATACGGGATAATAAATGCTTTTTCTTTCTTTCTTTCTTTCTTTCATTTATATAACCGCACGTGCATAAATGGTTACTCATGGATAAGTAAGAAAAGCTACCGGAAACACCTGCAGGCTGTCTGAATTTTTTCATCATCGTTTCCATATTCATGAGTAGGTATGTACACTTTGAGACATGATTTATTTATGTCATGTGATATCATGAAAACAAGATAGGTACCCAGGCCATCCTGTTGCTTTAGTGGTTAGAGATCCTGACTGCAATACCCGAGGAAGGTCGTGGGTTTGATTCCCACCTAGAACAAGTCTTTGTGTGTTGAGCAAGGTCATTTGTTCGGTATCTGGGTGTAATTTATCTTTATCGTTTAGAAGTATTGGATGTAATGGACCAATTATGCTCTACATTTGAATTTTGTAATTTAATTAACGTTCAGTTTAACAAACTACAAATCACATCATAGATTTAGTTTTTGAAATATGACTTTATTTGAAATATATCTAAATTGACAGATTATTGTATTATTAATGCAATTTGTACAATAAATAATCTACTGTGATAGATAGCTAATGAAGAGAGATTACACCTACAGAGACAGTCAAACAATTAAGGGATTAATCTACAATAGATCTATAATTCTGACAACTCTTCCAGGCTATTATTACGAAGAAGACATAAAATTCCCCTAATACCACAGAAATAAACTAGGACCTAAAATTCCCCTAATAGGTACCACAGAAATACACACCATTGTCGTACTGACCTAACCATTCATACAACAATTAAATGACAAGACGATGGGAAAACTAACATAATGAATATAATAACAACACTGACACTCTTAGAAATTTGTATTCTATGGTGGAAGGCACGATTGCGACACTACAAACAAAAAAGGTATTTTGTTTAATTTGACTTCGAGATAACCAGGCTCTTCAAGATAATGAGACGTGGTCAACCGTCTACTGAGTTATCACAAAGCATCGAAGTAATGATACTAATGCACGTCAACAGCCTAACAATAGATATATGTATGTGTATCTCATCATTTAAACTGTTAGCATTCTAGGACTGCTGTCCGTGGGCAGATAATTTGCATTTGGCTGTATAACAGGCATTGTTGTTCCGCTGTGCATTCGCTCCTTCGCACAGTCGATCCTACTTCAGTGATTATAAGAATTTTCAATATTCAACCTAAAGCCTTGGAAATAAAAGCGCGTTTTTACCATTGATATTGTCTGGTACGCATTTAGTCCTGGTAACCTGTGTTCTTAGAATTGACGTTGAACATATTAGGCTAAAGTGGAAGCCTGCAGTACGGTACGTCAACATCCTAAACATTGGTCATACAGTTCTTCATTAATGCATTGATGATCTCAAAACTTGAGTCAGTAATTAGTAAGAGAATTGCAATGTTATAAAAAAATATCATTTTATAATTTATAATATCCCTTCATTTATAAATGTAATTTGTATGCACATCAATTTTCAAGTAATGATTCCGCAATTAAATATACAATTAGTTTTTGTTACGATGTTTTGATCACAATAAAATACTTCCCAGCCCGTATTGTCCAACTGCTATACTTACAAAGACAATTAATTCATTGTGCAGATAAGGAACGGACGTCGGACATCGATCGCTACGCTAGCTCATTAGTGAAAAGCTTCCGGAAGACATCACATGTTTACTAGTACCGTTAGTCATTTCTTATTATAACTAAGAAAGTAAATATTGTGAAACGAGAAAATTAAATTTCACTTTAACGTTAATATAAGTAGGTCTTTTTAGATTGCAGATAAATGTCTCCAAGAAGAAGTAAAATAACCTATCACGTAACTAGAATAGTTATTGGCTTCGGATGTGATTGATGTGACGGAAACAGGATGAGCGATGGACAGAAAAAAGTGATGTTTACATAAAAGAACTTGCACCTCGTTATCATACCGTACGGTAAACATTTATCACGCGGGTATAACTAGTTACATCTCGCAATTTCTAAGTAATGGTCAATCCAGTTTTCAAAGGAAGCAGTCCGTTTATTTGATGCAATTATCTATATCAGCTTTTAACGATAAAATGTGTGTTTACAAGTCAGACAAAGAAGGCCATTTACGACGAAGAATGAGTCTCTCTTTAGACTTTAGACAGCGAGATGTTTATCATGATGCTGATGAGGCGAGTGCTGTGCGGGCGCGTTCGCGTGAAATAAGATTTAGCACATTTATTACACCTAATGTATTCCTAGATTTCTGACCTAGATAACACTGTTATAGGAAAACACATGAATTACAGCATAAGTATTAATGAAATGTTCTATTTGAAATGATGTTCTAGGCATATAGCTGAGTAAGAAAATATGCGTCACGCGCTTTTATTTCATGATTTCCATGCCCGTTATCGGACGTCGGTTCTTTCATATAGCAACATAGGAAATACCATAATAATAGTCGTTACTTGAGCGCACATTGATGTTACACAACCACGCAGTAATGTAAACGAGGTACCTGTTCACTATTGTGTGGATGACCAAACCCAAGGCCAGGAGATTAGTCAGCGCGTATAGCGCTTTTTGATATACATTTTTTTGCTCCTTCAACGTTTACCAAAAGCAAGCGGGGACACAACCTAAACCGGAGACCTAATTTATTCACATTTGGCCAGACGCAAATCTGAGCTAACTTTGTTACCGCTAAAACTTGTACCCTACACTTGACTAGTATTTAAAATAAAGTATATTTCTATAATACAATTAATTAAGGAATACAATTATGGTTTATTTTATACGTCAGTGTTCCGCGGTATTTTATTTGTATGTACGATGATAATGGTGTGTTGTCGGAATGTCGGAACGTTACATACAGCGCCATCTGTACAGCTCTTTTAAAACAATTGTACGAACTAAACACAGTTTCAAACTATTGTTTCTTACTCTTCTCCGTTAGAGGCGCTTACGCATGATAATGTGAAGTATTGTTCGCTTGCAATTAAGTAAAGCTTGCGATTAATATAGCTACATAAATTGTTTAATTATTCAAATTATATTTTATCATAATACTAAGAATGCATGTTTTTTACTGACCATGAGAAAAATCGGCATTATGCACAAATTGTATAGGTAGGTACTAAGTAACAAAAATAAATATTTGCTAATATAATGAAAAAAATACTAAAACTTGGTGTATGACATTAGCCAGTCTGAAAAAAATAAGTCTGTGATGATTTCCCAGGTCGAAAAACAAGGTAGGATTTCTTGCAAAATAAAGAAAAAAACATCTTAAAAAAGACAATAAAAAAGGAAAATATCGAATTTGTTACTAAACTAATTTCTAAATAACGGTAACAACATCAGTACAAAGATGAGAGCTGCAATTGCACACATTTTAAAATCATATAAACAGTCTGTAGATCTTACGTAAAACAAAAATCCTAAGATATGCATGAAACTCGACCGGAACAGCTTTTTGGCATTAGCGTTGTTTCAGTCTAGATTTTCATCTTTCCTATTTCTACATATTTTAAAAGATATTTATGAATAAAGTATGGCGCTTATGTATTGCTTTAAATGCTTTAAATTCAATCTTAATTTAATGCACAAATAGCTCATAGAAAGAGCTAGGTGTGCACTAATTCAGTTAGAGAATGGCTTGTAAATGGTACATTTAGATGAGAAAAAACCTTACTAGCAACGGGGGGTCTCACATTAGATTTAATGGTCTTAGGAAGAACTGCTAACACCTCGTACTAAACTAAATGCTTTCTTTACGAGTGGGTTCACATCATAAGGGCAATGTGTGGATTTTGAACCGGCAACAACATGATCCCAAGTCCGACACTCAAGCCATTAGTCTAACGCCGCCGCGCCGCCGCTTTATATAAATATTAGATCTTGCTCAAAAGGACGGCCCACTCAACACATTTATATGGTCTAAAGTAGGTACCTACCTCAAGTGTGCATCAGTGACATCATCTAGACAAACTATGCTTCTATCAATATTTTAAACTGACTGCACTAGTAGTCAGTTTGATATCGATATCGACACAAGTCAATATCGATATCAAACGGTACGCTTTTATTTGCATATTTCAACATCCTGACGCCATCTCATCCTACTCGACTTGACTCCACAAGACTCGTTAATCCGACGACTACTAGGAGTCCCAACGATGAAGTTGCAATTAAATTACACATCTGGTTAAAGAGTCCAAATGCCTTTACAGGAAGCTAGAAACGGGAATGGGTTCAGCTACATACCGGCTTATTTATAGCTGAACCCAGTCCCCTTAATGAAAACAAAACCGGTCGGTTGCTCTTTGGCCAAAATAATATGTAATTGGCAATGAGAGAATCAGGCAGAGGCAGTTTCCGTTTCAGAGATAAGCGAAAACTATTTGAAAAGATAAGGCTTTTTTTTTATTGATCTCTTAGCCCGCAAAATCAAATGTCTCAGCAAAAGAACTATTAAAAGATTTTTTATAATATTCTAGTCGTTTGATAAACACGATCGCAAAACGAGAGAGCAAGTTGATTCTATCTTTAAGTCGTCCCTTAAATTTAAACCAGCAATTTGAACGTAAACCTTTGCCTTATTAATTTCGTTAATACTGCAAATACAACCACGATATTGCCCGATTTTATTGCAATTATGTTATACATAAGTACAACAAAACAGAGTGGAAGTTTGCCGCAACACTAAGTATCTATATCCCGTTATAGTTATCAATCAGTAGGTACGATTTTTTAAATTACACACACGTTATTAGATAATTTATTCAATATTGTATAATAAAACATTCCTAAATACGCACATAAATGTGTTCGAATGCGTAGATATATTAAGGATCCCTCAAATACCAACAATAGCATTAATAATTAGGAACAAATCAGTTGGGAACAAACTATTTCTGTTGTAACATTTAAATGTAAAGCTTGATAGAGTAGGTACAATCAGTTGTTTTTAAGACAGATGACTATGTATGTCACGTAACAATAATAAACATTCCGCACATGTATTCGCGAACGATCAGACACGGTAATCTAGAAATTACTCTTGACACTATCGTATCATAAGGAAGCAAATATAAAGCATCATTCGTTACTCAATGTTGTGAAAGTGACGTATTTACAAAAACAAACAAAGAAGATAAATGTTTAAGAAACAAAGTAAATTTTACTACCAACCGTACTATAAAAGCTATCTTATAATGGGTAAAGTTTTCACTATGGATATTGTATATTTCAGTTATTTCATGCTTTTCATGATTTGGTGAGTTCTTAGCCTTACGCGCATATTATTTAACAGATAGCAACAAATAAGCTTTTAGGACATTTTGCTCTCATTAGTTTCATTGGAACAGCACTGTCAAATAATCAGAATGTGGTACATAATAAGAGCGAAACTCTATAAAATATTATACATCATCTGGAATAGGAGTTTAACCTATTACATAATACAAAAACACAAAAAGATATCAACTTACTTCTGATGCTTGGAGGTCTCTGCAGAGTTTTGTTTCTTCCCACGCCACAGCAGTAAACAATCGAAAGCCCCTTTTTTGAAAGGAGGCTTTAACATTTTCCACCGCTTTCTAAAATCTATCGTCTTTGTATTCACTGAACTAGCACTTGCACTTCCACTAGCGTCCGCACTAAGGATATTGGGTTCGGAGACACCTTTCCTAAGATCACCAACTCGATTCGAATTCATAGAAACCTTTTCAAAGTCTATTGATGAAGCATATCCTCCCGATGGACACGTTTTCCTTTTTGATAGGGGGGTCGATGTACTGAAGGATTTATCATATTCAATGCCACTGTCTGAGAACTCTGATACATCTGTGACACCTTCGCAGATACTGTGAAGTTTAGGTCTTCTAGTTTGTACCACTGTCTTTGAATTTAATATACTATTTTGTTCAAAGTTTTTGCTCTTTACGTTGTGATGAATGTCCACAAATGCTGTTACATCTTCGCAGCTTTTTGTGTTATATTTTGACAAAGTAAAATAAGGTCTAGTTTCTTGTTTTGGATCCGTTCCAAGCTCCATGTCTCCGATGCTTGTTAAATTATCTTCACTTTTAGATAGCACTTTTAAGTTCGATACTAGTTTTTTAGTCCTCGGTGGTCGTTTTGGGGTAGATTCGGGCGTTTTGCGCACTATAGAATAGGGTTCGTCCACTCGCTTAGTGGGCTTTGAGTACTTTGCGATAATTCTGTTTATTTCAGCGTTATTCTTGCGTCTATATGTGTGTCGTTTAAAGTTGAGTGGCTGTTGATAAGAGTCGGCTACGGTTGCTCCGGCGACCCTCGCTGACCTTTCGCGCCATTCGGCGACTTTGTCCTCTATCAGTCTCTGCAGCTCGAGAGCGCGCATCATCGGTCCTATCTCAGGCATTTTGATATCTTTATAATATCAGTACTTTATATTAAAACGGTATTTGGCGGTTTCTTTGGTTAACAATTATATTATTCACGATACTGCATTGATTTCTGTAACGAAACAATAAAAAACTTAATTAAATCGCTTCCCATTTATCGTGGTAGGTATATCTAAGGAAATATTTGCATTTTAATGAACTTAGTCACGAAAGGCCTGCGCATTTCGACGTTCCTTCAATTAGTGCCCTACTTAATCAACGACTCTAATTAGATATGTGGAGCCCTTCAAATTCAATAAATGACACAATGCAGACTACATTTACAATAAGCCTACATTTTGTTTGATACAAAGGTGAACATAATAAGACTATATAAGACTTTGTGAAGTATTAGAACTTAACGTATCTTATATCTTTAAACGAGCAATTCTTGAATTTATATATAGGTACATATATAAATAATCTGAATCTCGGAACATCTCAACGATTTTCATGAAATGTAGTAGGTATGCAGGGGCTTTCGGGGGCGTTAAATCGATCAAGCTAGGATTCATTTTCAGAAAATGTCGTATTATCCGAGCAAGCTCTGTCACCCAGGTACTATATCATTATGCAAGCTACATAGCTTGATGAACTTAGGACATACAATCTTGGATTTTAAATTAAGCGTTTAATTTGCGCTTGTCCATAATAGGTTAAAAGATTTCCGGCGAAACAACAAGTTAAGCAAGTCAACATTCCAAGACATTTAACTCTTTTCTCAATGTTGTAATGTATCATGTACATTTATAATTAAAAGTATGTACATGTTACAATTTTTATAGTTTATTTATAGTCGAACAAGATAGCTCAAGACAAATGACAATAGCTGCTAAAACAATTACTAAGTCAGGTCAACGGGGCCCGAGTAGTAAATCCAATTGTAATAATCTATTAGAGAGGAAGTGCCAACCGCGATTTCTAACGTCCTTCCGAAAAAACGTGTACCTATATAACCTTTACATCCTATCACCGGCACACAACTATTAACTAAGTACTTTACACAGGAACTGTCGGAACTATCGAAATTTAATCGTACAGATTTTGATAACATGTTCAAGCATCCAATGGCAACACCTGTAGGATCTATTTATATGGGAAACATTCAAATTATCAAGTTCACCATAAGATAGGCAAGGATTGTGACTAATTTAATACATCAAGTATTAGCCCTCTGGAGAAACTAAACGTAAAAATAGTACTCACATACGCACATAAATTCCAGTTTATCGCACGTCACTAATATTATACAGCTTGTGGTTTAAGTAATCGATCAAATTAGACTCGACTTTTTTTAAATTAACTCCTTTATTATAGTTATTGTCGCAAAGACATCATGTTTGATAATAACACATTTTTACCAAACAATGCCTGCAGAGTATCTGATAACAGATAACATATATCGTTCAAGAGAATCGAGATAAATTCACGTTCGCACCTTTAGTAAATACTTTGTAACTGTATTTTGAAACTACTGTCAGATTGAGAACCCATTATTAGGTCGCGCTCGTCCTCAGTTGTAATCTCCGAACACAATGTATTGTGTAAAAGTAAACTGAATAACGTTATCCATATTACGTAATTTTATTCTCGGCACCTGAGTGAGCATGTAGGCCTTACCTATGTGTTTTGTAATTCTAATCACCTTTAACTTTAAAATAAACCATGACGAAATTTAACTTTACAAAATAATAGAAAAAGTATAACTTTATCCATCTGTTTACTTTAGGATTGATTTGAATGTGGTTGAATGATATGTTTACATTTATTCCTATTTCTGTACACCTTAGCGTCCTTAGCCCTCAAAGATCACAACGAACACTAATATTGATCAGGCAAAGCCAGAAACGAAAACAATAACACAAAATGAACTTACATTTCATGTCTTATTGACTATTAAATAAAATTTAAATTAAAAAAACACTATTCACTGAATATCGGACATTTCACATGACAAGCATCGGTAAGATGTAAAGAATCGCGTACACTCACTTAATAAGTATACACAGTCCCGATGTTATGGTGCGTCAAGGCACACGTGTAGCGAGGGCACGTGCAGATTCCACAGTGAGCCACCGAGCCACACAAAGCGTTCCAGGCGAATGCTCCTGCACTTGACTCAGCCAGCAATATCCACGGACCGGCCCATCCTGCCACCACCGACAATGGATTAATAGAGCATCCACTAAATAGTACGCCGGTTTGTACTTGCAACAGTACCTTTGTAGCGTACCTACACTTGTCATATCATGGCATTATTTAATTGACATCGTATATTGCATATTTCGTTAATTACTTTTTGCTGGACTTTCTGTAACTTACTTGTTGTTGTTAGATCGATAGTGTAGAGCTATGCAAAAAGGTTTTAAAATACACAACTTTACCTTGTCTTGTGTCTAATAAATGGCAAGCCCTTTATTTTTCAGGACTTGTGTAAAACGCATGGATGTACAAATTACCCCTGCATACTTGAACACGGCTGACTTGTTAAATAATTATGTAAAATAAGACGGACTGTAACTATGAACCAATGTTGCATTAACTGCAGTAACGGTACTAGATCCTGAACCTGTGCCGTTCTAATTTTTAACACCGTGGAATAGTTAATTGCCATTATCTGTGTTCGAGGGGCATTGTTCGCCGCTGCGGGCGTGACAACTACTTCCGCCAAGTTCATTGTCGTTGTCGCACAGGCGTGTTGCATTCGTGTCCTAATATGACCCCGGCCTGAATATATATTAGCTAGGAATACTATCAAGTCCCTTATTAAATAACTGTAAATGTAATGACAAGTTAAACTAATTATAATAGAGGACGTGACTTTAATCTTACGACTAGGCCTGCCTCTACCAGTCTTTAACAAGTTTCGCAGGATATGCTGGCTTTAGATCCTCATATAGAATAGGTACCTAGGTACCTACTATAGGTATATCCATGGAACCTGTTAAAACTCATAATTTTTGTGTCAGTAATTAACAATACCTAAGCTTAAATTAGGCCAAATTATAATGAGGATATTTTGATGACGCCTTTATTATGTCAACGCTTGATTAATTACAAGGTTGGCGGAATTTTATTCACATAAAACACGAAATTCGCAAGTACTAATAAAACTGTTAATAAATAGGACAGTGGAAAATATTTAATATAAAAGTTGATAAAATGAAACAAGAGCAGTTTACAAATTGTTAAGATTAAGATAATGTCGATTACTTACTTATGATCCAATAATATTGAGCATTAATAGCCATTTAAGATTACTTAGGTACTTTAAGGTCGATTAAATGTAGGTTAATTTTATCAACGAGCATTATCCAGTTAAGCCAGGTGTTATTGAAGTGCTTCGTTTCATGCAATTTGCTCAAAAAGGTTTCTTACCTAAGGGTTACTACTACATCTCATGTAACGTCAACAGCTCTACTATTCGTAAAATTCACTCTTACTATTACTGAGCGCAGCTGATCCATGTAAATATCGATGATTATACCTTTGTATCACAATGGTAACGTAACGTAGGAAGTAGTTCCCAAGACCATGCATCCGGTGTGAGAAGCTGCGGGCACATTGTTTTGCTCGTATTCGTAAAGCACTTGACACACTAACAAAATTTACCTAAATGTATTTGTTCACTCATCAAGGAATATAAGGTTTTTCTACATTAAACATTGTAATAATATAAACTGTTTAGAAAATTTTAGAACTGTTTTGTGGAAGAATTAATGTATATTTTCTAAGTAACACACTTGCAATTTGAAAACTACATCCGACGCGACGCGGACTTTTAATAAAACTGTGAAATATTTTCTTATCAGATCGATTGAGTATTTCAGATAGTGTAGGTATATCGGTTTATCCATCACAAACATCTGTTTCTTATTTGGTTAGCTGTCTTTCAGATCCGAAATATATTTAAAGACCTGACAGGCAATCGAACACTGAACTCCTGTTTTCTACTCGACGTAATAATCCTAACTTCTATCCATAGCAATATTATAACTTTGTCCTTCGGTCTGTTTTGATTTATGGCTAGACTAGTCTACTTTAATATTTTTTTATGTTTGCTTGTAATGTGGGTCGCACATAACTAGTGTTCTTATTAACCCTTCGTGCTGAGCGAGAAGCTTGTGTTATGAGTAAATTCACGTCGGTAGAGTAATGGGTGGGGTTCGAACCCTATGACTAGGGCATAGCAAGTCCGACGCCTAGCCATTAGGCTACCAACGCTTAAAATGGAATATAGTAATTTATGGAGTTGGTTTAACGCCAAGAAAGGACATAGGCTACTTTTGCATTAATATAATAAAATTTAAATTGCGAAGTCAAAGCAGTTGGAGCCACGGGCTGAAGCTAGTTACGTATATTAGCCCGACGATAAATCCCACATCCAAATCTCTTGCACCCAATGAACTGCCCTCTCGAGCACATGTCAATTGCTTGAATTGGCTTAAATTAACAGTGAACACAAAAGTCTAAAGTTAGATGATTCAATTGAAATAAGGATAAGTCTCGGACATTATTGTTGGTGTCAGAATATAATTTTAGTTTTTCTACGAACTATTTAGGCGGACTAATTGATAGATAACATCTATGAACATTGAAATTTTCTTGTCTTACAACTGACGTATATTTCAACTAAGGGAAAGGGAATGACTGAAAATCAGTGCTGTGAGGGGTCGTGCTCGTCCCGGTACAGCATTAGCTGAGCCATCTCCTATTGCTACTATTTTACTGTTTTATTTTTGTTAGATTGATGTTATTGTTTTTTTTTATTTAATGTTACTTATGTTAAAAATCTGTGAACGAGTTCTTCTGTTTAGCCTTCTCCCAAGCTATTTTGGTAGGCTTCCACTCTTACCAGACTTATTCTGTGAACTATGGCGTAATTTACTCATATCCTACCTTTATATTTTTTTACCGAAATCGAAGCTGCAACTAATTAGCAGTGGCATTTTAACCGTAATTTAATTTTCTAACATTAAAGACGTTAATTGAATACCAACTAACGTCCTATTCGCTGATTATTTTAAAACGAAAGGGGGATGCCCTTTGATTTATCTAACCACAAAACAGAATTAAAATTTAATGTAGTTTATTAAAAGTCGGCGTCAAAATATGTTTATTGCGGTAATGCGGTATAGCCCAGTCATATTAGGTAAAAAAAGGGGTCAACCTCGGAATGAAAGATAATAAGCTGCAAATTGGTATGAACCTTTGTTTTGTCATTCTAAATGTTGTCTCAAAAGTCACAATCGTTATCGTGTCCGCGTCTCAAGATATTCAAGGTCAAAGGTCACAAAAATCGGTTTTTCGCGAATATCTGGCTTCCTATCGGTTAAATGAGATTTGCATTTATTATAAAAGTTGTAGGCTATAAAATTCCCTACAACTTTTGTTTAAACTTTTTTTTCATACGACCAACCGTTTTGAAGGTAGAGCGCGAAGTGCACATCGTACAGTCATATATATAATAAACCTGTACAACTGTCAACACTTCCACCAACAAGTGTAGCAGCTCATCAACACATAAAACGTGTCTACTACCAGATTCAAACGTGGTTAGGGAAGGACTTAGAACCTCAAGAATGGGGCTGGATGCTTGAAAATGAAATCCTGGAGCCCATACGAACGTTATTACCTCCAGCACCAGCCGAACTACTAAACGTAATATTTTGCAATTGCAAAAATGGTTGTGGTTCCCGCTGTGGATGCAGAAAATCAGGGCTACAATGTTCTTTAGCTTGCGGCCAGTGCAACGGACAAGCTTGCCTCAACGCTTCACTGTATCCAAGTAATCCCGATGAAGAAAATACATATGATCCCGATATTCTGGAAAGTTTGGAGATGAACATGACAGATAATGAGGATGATGACAATGAATCGAACATTTTTGAGCGACAAGAAGAAGAAGACGACGAAGAAGAAGAAGATAATTAGCTTCCATTTCCAATTTCATTACAATTAAAATCAACAAAGATACTTTTGATATTTGAACTCACATTTTGATAAATGTATATTATGCCGTATTTAATAATAAATAAAAATATGTGTAAAATATATACTCTTACTATCATTTTAACATAAAATAAAACTAAAATATATAATCCAGAATTAATAATATTTTATACTTAAATAGTTAAATATGAATAATTATATATAAATAATCAAGTTACTTACTTTAATTAAATATAAATAATTAATAGTTAGTACATAAATAATAGGCATTGTTTAATAATTATAATTTCCAAGTAAATAATTGACTTTATAACGTACTGATAACCATAACTCACGCTTGACCTTGCATTAGGCCGTATATGACTGTACGATGTGCACTTCGCGCTCTACCTTCAAAACGGTTGGTCGTATGAAAAAAAAGTTTAAACAAAAGTTGTAGGGAATTTTATAGCCTACAACTTTTATAATAAATGCAAATCTCATTTAACCGATAGGAAGCCAGATATTCGCGAAAAACCGATTTTTGTGACCTTTGACCTTGAATATCTTGAGACGCGGACACGATAACGATTGTGACTTTTGAGACAACATTTAGAATGACAAAACAAAGGTTCATACCAATTTGCAGCTTATTATCTTTCATTCCGAGGTGAAAGCCCTAATATGACTGGGCTAGTAAGTATTTGAATAACTGCGGGACGTCCCTGTATCATCGCTTTTAGGTGCTTATTTCGTTATTATTTCATTTAGTATGTTTATTCCCCCTAAAATAGGTCCCAATATTAAAAATAAAAAAACATTAATACATTAATTGTGTATCCCAAAAATAAACAGTTGTAATAAACAACTATTTTGTATTTACTTGAATCCCAACAATAAAGAAAATTTCCAAAAACGTAAATTAAATTTAAAAAGTAAAGTTCGTACCTAGTAGGTACGTCGATTCAAACTTAATGGCGGCTGTGAATTTGCACCCTCGTTGGTGCATGAATTGGTTACTGTCCATTGTCCAACGACGTATGCTTACCAGGTCCTACTATGTACATAAAGTACGTGAAATAGGAAGAAGTCATGTTAAAATTTTATCCGATTTACCTACAATGAAATCAGAACATACCAATCAATAAATCAGGCAAGAACATAACTTTCATATCACCACTTTCCCTATTCAGCAAATCGATCACCGGATCCTGAATACTAAACGTTGGGCAGTCCAATGTCACCTAATTTTCTTTAATTGTCCCGAGACAGCAAACAATGAAACATTGACAGTTGCATTATTATTCAGCACTTGTAAGCGTACGGAACCGTGCGTAGCATAGTTAAGTTAGACCTGCGAGGTCTCGGTCTTTGATCCTAAATACAGAGAAAGTAGATTTTCACCAAATTTGTGAATTGCACAATATGTTTGATAAATTGGTACGCATTTCGGGTACTTACCTAAGTTTTTATGAAGTCGTAGCAGACACTTTCCATATAAGCACTTTTTTACAAAATAAATGTCTAAGCTGCATCATAAATTCAAATGTAAATCTATAAATAAGTTTATCCACAAATACCTACATAGTTGACCACCTAGTTGACTGCGAGTATATAAGAGTAAGGAAAACTACTTAATTAATTATTTCCTATCGGATATTGCAAATGTCCGAAAGGAAATATACTAATAATTTAATTTAAGATATAGCGTCTAATACCCACTAGATAAAAAACTACACAAGAATTAAACAACATATTTATTTACTTATAATATAAAATTATATCTAATAATAAATTAAATAAATAGATCGTCGTTGACGATTTGACTTGAATCAGACTAATTTCAATGGCACCTGCTTTATCAAACCAATTTAACAATGTTGAAAATAGCGCTTACAACTTAGGAAGCTGGTGATGCGTTTCCCCTGCAAGAAAAATATAGGTTTTATTTATAACTATTCATATTTATCTCGAGAACATGTCGAACATTCATAGAGATCAAAACATTTTTTTTAAAGTTTACTAACAATTTGGGTCGCATAGTAGCTAAGATGCTTGTAATGCAGTGATTCCAAATAATACGCCATCTGACGACCTTCAAAAGGATCTACGATTCGAATATTAACAGCAACAACAAATAATTATGACCTAAATCGTGATATAAAATGCAGCAATTACCTAGACGAACATGAAGTGTCAGGTTTCACTTTGTTTTTCTTTTCAATTATAGTGCACAATAGTTGTTATTAAATTTTCAGTGCTATTTACCTGAAATAAGGTTGAAATTCGTATATGTCATCGATGACTCTGCGCATGCGACACGTGACGCCGCAGCCCGGCTGTTGGTTTCCGTAGACTGAGATAGCTCGCTCCAACAACTGATGCACACTCGTTAGCTCCACCACTGTACCGAAACAAAATATATATTTACACAATAATACATATTTCAATAATGTATAATTTAAAAAAATAGCTTATTATAATAATATAGACTTAGCTGACAGAAATACGATTTCCGGGTTTTCATTTAAACCAGAAAAAAATAGGAAGTGCTTTGGGATTTTAATTTACAGAACCTAGCACAAATAGCATACCTTTGTCTGTTTGACTTTAAGACAAGGACTGATTTTATCATCCATTTCGGCCTGGAAATTTTTGGTGAGTTTTTTATCCAATAACATCCAGGAAAATTATCAATCGTTCGTTTCATACCAAGAAACGTGGGAAAATCTAAGCATTTTAGGCGAACATAATGATGAAAGTCAATATCTATTTTAAAACAAGAAAAAAAATACATGTTTAAATAATATGCAATTAATAAAATAAACTTACAGTTTTTGCTACCAAAGTTTCGTTCATCTTCATCGGCATTTCCACCACTGGTATCTTTCTTGAAATTAATTAGTTTCGGTATCACCAATAACATGCAAACAACGGCAAGCATAGTCACAAGCTTCTTGAATATAAGGAATTTCAACAGTAATTTTGCTATCGTCAAAATGTCGAGCTTGAGCGAAAGTTTGTCCAAAAAGCCTAAACCTGGTGCGGTGTAAGGAACTCCGTAGGAAGGTTTGAGAGGCGGGCCGTATATTGGTGGTGGCAATGGTTTGTGGATCGGTGGCCCGTACGATTGTGCAGGAGGTCCATAAGTTTGCGCTGGAGGTCCATATGTGTGCGCTGGTGGCCCGTACGTCTGCGCCGGAGGCCCATAACTATGTGAGGGTGGACCATAATTTGGGGAAGGCGGTCCATATGTATTGGGAGGAGAGTTGTACGTTATTTCAGGTTCAAACTTCACTGGGCCGTAACTCGACGATGGTGGCGAGTAGCTGTTAGATGCTGAAGGTCCCGAAAAACTAGAAGATCCTTGCGAACTGAAACTGGAGTCACTGGAGAACGGCGGTGAGTAATCGTACCCAGATTGATAGCTGTCGTCACGGTTCGTAATCTTTTTCTCTCCATCTTTTGCGGTTACTATCACAACACCTTGTTTCGACTTTTCAGCTTCTACACGCGATTTAGAATAAGCATCTAAATATGTATCAGTCTTAGATATAGATGATTTCGTTTCATTTCCTGGGCCAACAATCGCAGAAACACACACGCTAAATGTTATTACTACAGCAAAATACTTGAACATCACCATGATGCCGTTTATCCTCGGTCTACCGTCCGAAAGAAGTTGTCGCCATCGATCGCAACAAACGAATGACAAGCGACGTTGACTCCCATTCAGTTTTCACTTTTGACTTACCGTAAAAGAACCTAAATATGATAATGGAACACAATTAAATTCTCCGAGTGAGCCCAACGTTCCGCATTGCTCATTGTAAGTAGGTGCGCGCGTGTGCTGGCTCGCATGCTAATGTACGTTAGAGACCGAACGCCCGGGCGGCCCGGCCTTGTTGGATGAGCCTCCCTAAACATCGGGACCTTTTATCGCTTAAAGAAATCTTTAAATACCCCACAGATGGTTTGTGAAAGTTTTATCGTCATTTTTATCGGTGGTGATAAAATCATCTGATGACATTTGACTACCCATTTTTATATCTGACCAAAGCTTTTTTATTATTTAAAGAAATATTTATTTAAAAATGTCTTCTTGCTTTTGTTAACGTATTCGCGGTAAGATGGACAGGTGAAAACTAGGACTATTTTACATAAAGGCGCCTCTAATTGGACCGCACTGTACCTATTAGTTGCAGCATTTCTGATTGAGGCAATGCAAAGTACACCAAATTTTTTTCCAATGCTTACTTACTATGGTGTAATAATTAAGATTTTGCATTTATTATTGATATCTAAGCTTCTAATAAGTAATGAGCTTAGTGCACTCATAAAGATATGAACAAACTTCATCATGATAAATATAATGTGATAACGACACTCATCCAAAATGAATGTTATAAAAAGTATACATGCAATATAAAAGTCAAAAATTTTACAAAAACATACCGTTCTGAATGCAATCCAATTGCAAAAAGTCGCATTCCATTCAAATTACTAACAAAGTCACAGAACACAAACAATTGCTTAAAAAGTAAGTTGCATTTACAGTTGCAGATATAAATAACCAGTCAAGCTATTTAGCTTTCTTAACACGAAACAATACATTTTGCCAACATTTCCGACATTTGAACATTGGGAGAGACTCCAAAATGATAAAATACAAGTTGTAGGTATGGCAAACGACAACATTGACAAAGGAATAAATTGTATTTAAATTGTTGCCGATTTCTACTGATCAGCAATGCACAGCTGTGTCATTTTCACTTGCTAAGTTAAACGAAACTTAAATACCTTTTCAGCTTACTAAAGGAGACGGGTTTTCATAACTGCGGTAACAATAGCAACCTAAGTTGTTACTTCAATATAGTAGTAGTGTCGAATAATAGAATTGAAGTAACAATTTTATAAAATTAGACTCTATTTTAAGTATCTTAAAGCTTATATTATAAATAACTATAAAAATCCACTATGCTCCAATACACTATGTAGTATGTACCAATATCATATAAGCGAATTTAACGCTGTCTGCTCGTTACGCTTTCATAGCTTAACTGCTGAACCGATTATGATAAAACTTGGCATGCAGCCTTCCCAAGAAAGATATAGGCTACGTGGGCGAAGCTCGGGCAAAATATAGTTATAAACAGGTTTTTTTATATTTTACAGAATACATATATTATATCTTACACGATTTAAGAGTAATGTTTAAAAAGCTATAAGTCACTATGATAAAGTAAAAGGTGTATTATTTAACATACCCATTATATTACAAAAGAAGTAAAGAAAATCTAATTGTTAATACAGCGGCGTATGTACCTCTTTTGTAAATGTACATTCGTAAACAATGCCGACGGAACTGTTTTAAATTTAAATGTTTTAAATCACATCTATAATCAGTTGTTTACTCATTGAATAACTAACCAACAAAACGGCAAATAGGAAATTCATTGCAATATTTTTTTATACGTAAGCCACGGTGTCGAAATGTTTGGCTTTATGAACAAGAGTCGTGGGTTCAATTTCAAATATTTTTGCTACTATGGAAAATTGAAAATAGTATATTATATAACAACTGACTGTGACGTATTAAAACAAAGACCATCAATTACCATAATTCTATTATTATTTTCTCAACTAAACAATTTGAAAAGTTTATTTCGACATTCTACCGAATGATTTGTTTTTAAGATATGTATTCAAAAGAAAGTTTTACAAACGGGATTACAAGCTTTTTAAATTGGTAATTGAATGCAGGCGCCACCGCCATTGCACACACTTTGCAATTTTCGTCCTCTTTGAATGACAATACGTATTATTTTCTCTGACAACAACAAAGTGACTAAAGAAAGATGTCGCTTTAAGAATATTGATTGCAACAAGAAACTTTGACGAATCGAGCAATGCCTGAGCTGAGAAATTGGATTCATCAGCCCGCCTTTTCATTATTTATATGGTGGGGGGGAGGGAAGGCGGTCGACGAATGTGTATTTTCCTTCCATTCATCAGATTCATCTCTAAAAGTCGTCATCGCATCAACGCCTTTTTTTCTCATATCTATCACACAATTCATGCATATCTTCGTTAGTATCTGCTTGTAACTAAGATATTATCTGATTAATGCAATAATATTACAGACGAGAGTATAATCTTCAAGAATTTGACACAACACTCTATGCCTGCATACAAGTAAATATAATCCAGTCTACATTACTCTACTAAAGTTAATCTAGTATTGTAAGACTTGAATGTTTTGTGAGAAATAATTATTAATAACTAATAAGCAGGTAGTTCTAAAAACAAGCGTTACTAAAATTACTACTGTATAAAAAAAATAACAAATACACCTCAATAATAACTAACTTTTATTGCTACTTTTTTAATTATATTACTCAAATGGATTACTAACAGTTAAGTATCTCTCTTCAAAGAACTTGTGCCTTTTTCTCGCTTTTCCTTCATCAGCTTTCGGTGTGAAGAATGAGCTAATTGGTTTAGTGTTTGCTTTCTTTGTAGATCCTTCTTCATCCACCTCTTCAAAGGTGCAGGTCGCAGCTTTTTCTTGCAGCATCAACTCAGCTGTTGACCAACTAAACCTGACCAGCATCGGATATCCGAACACGTTGTCAATTTGATCGCGAATGAACTTCTTTGTAAGTGGGTCTGAAAATAATAAACTTATAAGATATGAGGTCTAGCTTCAGAATTCAAAGATACTCGCCAGTATATAAACAGTAAAAGGTAAGTGCTTGAAAGTAAAGAGATGTGTGGTGGCTTTGAAAATCTCACATAATGAAGATCTGGAGATCTTTAGAACTTTAGATGATTTGAACAGCCCAACAAGTGAGAAACAGAGCCCCAGATAGCCATAGACAGAGATAAGTGGAAAGTAGAAAAGTAAGCCTTTGCCCTGTAGACGGACACCAAGGGCTCTTATTAATAACTAGCTTTAATTCCCGGCACCGCCCGCGTGGGCGTCGTGTATTGCGGCAAATTATAGCCTATAGTCTTCCTCAATAAGTGGGGTATCTAACAGTAAAATAATTTTTCAAATCGGACCAGTAGTTCCTGAGATTCAACTCTTCAGCTTTACAATATTAAGTATAGATTATATACCTAGGCTACCTTTCGTAAAAAAGCCTTAATAAAACTACATATTCTAATATTTTGACATCTACCATCTTATTACTACCATCTACCATCTTCTACCATCTTCTACTATCATATTATTACCTCCTGGGTATCCACTTCCAAATTCCGTGTGAGACATTTCCAGTCCCTCATGAAATTGCCAAACCTTTAGAGCATGGTCTCTTGTGACCTTAGCCACAATACTAGCTGCTGACACAATGGGATATATTGAATCAGCTTTCTTAGCAACCTGAAAATATACAAATATCATGTTACTAGTAATAGAGTTCTTAAAAACTGGGTCTACAATAGAAACTCTTCTATCAAAGTAAGGCATCAACAAAAATTATCAATACTTAGTACAGACTACAGAATTTATTTATAAATTTAGTGGAAACACAAAAACAGTTTGATATAATATTTATTTAAATACAGGCCTAATCATTACACAGTTCTTAATTCAATCTGTAATCAATAGTTCTGCCCACTGACCATGAACTTTTAACATTTGCCATACTTGCAATCATGTTTGAGACACTAGTCAGTGCAGACTGGCTTTCAGAATGGCGACAGTCTAGCTTTAAGAATACATGGTACAGATCACATATAATTTATTAATTTGTGTGTTGTTAACCTGTTGTGCTCACCACAATGCTTGTGTCATAAGATAGTAAAGCAATGGGTGGGATTCAAACCAGCAACCACATGATCGCGATCCTGACGCCCTGGCCATTAGGCTACCGCCGCATGGATAGATGCCATACAATAGTTACAACAGTAATGATTCTTACAGTAATCTTATAGTCCGGGAATATCTGTGATAACTTGGCCTGGTATTTTTCAGGTGGTCCCACAGTATCAACATACACCTCAGTTATATGTGCGCCACTCTCAGCTGCTTTTTTAATCAAACTTATTGCAGAGTTCATAGATACCTAGAATAAAAAGTTAGAAAGAGCATACATTAAAAACAGTATAACTTAGAACCTCCCCCTTTTTGGAATTCGGTTATTTTAATAGTATTTAATAGTATTTGGTATATTAGAGATAACACAATTTATTTTATACTTTAATGTCATAAGCAATAAAGCATACAATACAATTATTAAAACTGTGATCCTCAATTAAAATTTCACATGACCTTAGTTTTAGAAATACCAATAATATTAAGATAACCCTTTCAAATAAGGGGGTATTTTTGTTTCAAGTCCTGTGTGGGGATACAGGAACTTCAACAATAATACATATTAAAGTAATCTAAATACATAAAATACTTATTCAACAGAAACCTTAACAACATCCCACCTATCAAGATTCCCACCATGTGAATTACACAATATATCATATAATTATTATAATCTCTCTTAAGTTGCTGTGCCTTTCATGGTCCATATTGACCATTAATATGTTATGCCATCTATTTAATTCTTAAGGAATACAATAAAAATTGGATATGGAGTATTGAAGGTTAAAGTTAAATGCTATTTAAATTGTAAAAGATGAAAAAATGATTATACATAATTGGAATATACCTCATTTAAAGAATGTTTTGCTCTTCTATACATTGAGTTTGATATATAGTTAGGTGAGATGACTTCAGCCACCCAACCAACATTATTCAATGAGTTCGCTTCAGTTAGCATTTTTGTAAAGATATTATCTCGCTTTTCTTCAGTTAATGCTTTTGAGTCTGCACAACCAAGATCATGAAGTATCTTAGTTTGATTCACTGGGCAGTAAGCCACTCCATACACCATCGGACCTGAAATTTATTACAAACAAGTTTAAAGGAGTAAGTTTAATGCAATCCTATAACAATGTATGAAGGGTTCTAGAGAGAGATGATTTTTTTTTTTATAAAGGTTAGGTTATCGCGCGTATTTCTGCAAATCGACGACTTTTCCTTGCGCCTGTTTTGCGTTTTATATAGGTTACTAGCAATGTGGGTCGGACATTACTAGTAATCTTGTGCTAAGCTAAGATGCTTTTGTTACGAGTGGGTTCACGTCGGTAGTGTAATGGGTGGGATTCGAACCCGCAACCACATGATCGCAAGTTCGACGCCCGAGGCCATTAGGCTACCGCCACTTTTTACTATATTCTAAGAAGAATATAGTAAAATAATAAATAAAAATACAAGGGCATAAAAATAAACATAGCGCTCAATTGTGAATTTCTGTACTGCCTCATATTAATATTATGATTGCTAACAAGCTACTTTTATAAAGAGACAAAGATTTCAAGAGTGTTTCTCATGTTTCTTGCCGAGAATAGAACATAATATTAATTCAGATATTATCTAGGTAGTGAATATTAAAAGTTTATTTACCTAGTACAGGCCCTCGTCCTGCTTCGTCGACACCGAGCATGCATGGCTCTGTTTTACACACTTCAGGCACCTCTGAACAGTTGATGAAGTTACTGTAATTATTCTTTGCTTTTATGAAATCTTGTAATTCTTGTAAAGAATTCACCATATTGGATATTTAGGTTTAAAAGGAGATAATTATGTTAAAGATATTCTAACATTTGTAGCGTACAGTAATTGGTAAACAAATAAACCCGGTATCGTCACTATCGTCTAGGTCTATCGTGTTGATATCGCATGCCAAATTGATTTGACAGTAGGGATGGCGATCTGAGATCGATTAATCGAAAAATCGATATTTCGAGCCAAAAAAATCGATTTTTTAAATCGATATGTAGTACTGGTACGATTCATTGGATCGATACATCACCCTTTAAAATCGAAATTCGATTTTTTTCTGTTTTGGTATTATAAACCATACCATTAGTTGAAGGTGGTATTACAATAAATTTTGAAAATAATGTCTCTTTTTCTACCTGATCTGATACTTTGATATGAAAATAAAAATAATTGTTATTATCGAATTCCCTGATTTTACTGATTAAAAGATCGTTAATTATAATATTTGTCTTGTTTTTAATAAAATTGATTTATACTTACATTGTAAAAGCAAAATTTGAAAAAAGATCGATTTTTTGGAAATCGATCTTTTAGACCTCGATTTTTTTGTGGATCGATTCGTCAGGTCACGATTCGAATCGATCTAAAAATCGATCTTTTTCGGAAAGAATCGCCATCCCTATTTGACAGTAAATTCTGAGACATTTTTGACATTTAACCGCTCACCGTTGTCTCGCGCTCAAAGATTTTTGTCAAGATAGTAAAATAATTGCCATTGTATTTATTTTAGAAAAAGTTTTGTAACACTATGAAAACTAGGGTAAATCTGAGGGTAAATGTGTATTCTTCTTTTTATTACAACTAAATTAATCTTGAATTATTCTCAGTCACAATTAATTTACGTACCATAGACATAAAGATATGGCATAAACAAACTTACTCTTTGTAGAGTAGTGTAGTGAAGTGAGTGCGGCATAGCATAATATTTTTAGATGTAGAAATCAAAGGTGTCATCTGAATAATAATTAGAAAAATAATCACTGATCGTGTACATTTAAGGTAAATGTTATTATATTCTCCTTTCAAATTTTGTAATTCGTGTAAGTGTTCAGACTCAGTAATTTATGTATACTCGTTTGTAGGTTATAGTAGTGCGATCTAATATGCAGAACAACCCCCAGGAGCTTTCATGGCAGGCGATTCAGGCTATCGTCGGGGTTAAACTGCCACCAAATGTACTACGATTCGATGATATCGGATTCCACTTAGTCAACAATACAGTTTCAAGCGCAGAAGACTCGGATTCGGATGTAGAAATTGTTGAAAATGGTTGGGAGTCTGATAATAATGTGTCCTCCAGACCCGATCAATCTGACAACGAAAAAACTACGTCGCCAGATAGGGAGCAGAGTGAATCGCCTGTTTTACGTCTCGTAGAGCCTGATAATAATAATTCAGGTAAAGAGTCATTAGATTACAGAGAATATATCGAGAAAATGGATACGAAAGATATTTCTCCAAAGGATCGAATGACACAGATCCAAATCGACGATGCAGATAGCTCCAATGGGAATGTTATGTCTATTGAAAACTACTTGGAAGTCACTTTGTCAACTGATTCTGAGGCTAGTCATACTTGCAACCAATGTAACCAAATATTCACCAATGAGACTTCTCTTGCCTCACACAAATGCAGTGCTAAACCCACCGAAGAAAAGAAATACCCCTGTCATGTCTGCTCAGAGAAATTTCCAAGTTACTGGGATCTCAGAAAACACCTAAGTAGCCATTTTCCTGGAATGTTGGAATCTAAGTCAAGCTTTTGTCATCTCTGTCAAAAAGACTACACTAAAACAGGATTTATGAATCATTTACGCAAACACACAGGTGAGCGGCCATTTGTCTGTGAACTTTGTCAAAAGGCATTCTCACAATCAAGTTCACTATCAATACATATGAAATTCCACCTCAATGTGCGTAAACATGCTTGTACAGTATGTGAAAAGAAATTTGTAACTAAAAGTGAACTATCTCGTCACATGACTGTGCACACCAAGCAGAAGTCCTACTACTGTGGTGTGTGTGACAAAGCATTCACTCGCTCTGATAATATGAAGAAACATGAGAAAACTCATGGGTAAATGCTTTTCTGTCAGAACTGAATGAGAATATAGTACTGTGAACAATGTCATAATATAACATGCAATTCAATTGCATTTTAATAACAAAATTGTCAAAGTAATTGTGTCTGGTCAATTCTGTTGCCAAAACTGTGGTATAATACTTTTCAACTAGCTATGATTTCTGATTCTCTTATTGCCAAAAAATTAGTTGTATGTTTATTACGAATAGAACTTTTACATTGTTTATACTAAATTTAAACCTATCAAGATCTAGTTCATATTTTAGTCATTATGGTGTGTTTCTGTGTTTATGAGAGTGTTAACTCACACTCATGTGTGCTGCTGTAATTGCTTTCTAGATTTTTTATTTATATGATTTTCAACTGCATGTTTGGGTAATATTAGGATTTAGTAAAATGTATTTGCAGGTGCTCTACAATAAGGTCACACATATCTCAATCCAATGTTGCCTTTTAGATATGATAAAATGATATTTTATATTTATATAGGTTGAATGTCCAAAGGTCCCGATAGCCTTATTGTAATGTTTACATTAGATAGAGGAAAGATGTCTGTTATTAAATATGGGGCCTTTTCAAAAATAAGTCACAAATAAAATAAGTATATATTTTTGTAAACCTTGTACTTTAAGGTACTGAACTACCAGTTAAAGTGAACTTTGCCAAATTTTAGATAAGTATTTCAAGTGATTTATTACTGTACTGTGTTGTAACCAAAGCAATAACATTTTTAATGTGCCTATTCTTTATAATAATTAATATAATTACGAGTATGTATACCAAATAATTTAAATAATAATGTTAATAGATGTATTAAATGAAAAATCAGAGGTAACTAGAATGTTACTGTTTCCATAAGTGGATAAGAATACGAGAACACAATATTTCCTTCTTGATGGTCTCCTAAAATTTGTTAGTTAAGACATTGAACAAGTATAATATACATTAGTTAAGGTTTTATACAATGAGGTCTTGATTAAACATCACAAATGTTTAACAGTGCACATATTTATTTGTTACTGTTAAGGAACACTAGTAAATTAGTATAAACTATTTTATATGCAAGGGTGTATCTCCCTCTGCTATAAGACTTTTAGAACCAAAATAAGCAACTAAAATCCCAAAGATAATGTATTGTCATAATTTTTATTCTTAATTGGCTATAAAACCAAAGGCTAAATTAACTTGTTTTGTGCCACTTGGATTTCATAATCTGGTTGTAATATAATGCCTTATAATATTGTCTAGATTTATCAAATCTTATATACGACAATAATAATATTTATTATATTTAATTTTTTAGATATTTAACTTTGCATGATATGTTTGTAGATTTAAGAAATTGATATTGAGCCAAATGAAATAAAAACGCAAAAATCTACAAGACTGACGATAATATTCAGAGTAGGTATAACTCGTGCACAAAAATAATTATTTATTCATACTGTTTATTGCAATGTACTATTTATCAAAAATGCACCTTGTTAAAAACTCATCATGACAATTAGATTAAGATCCGTTTGATTATAAATTGAAAATATTTTATGGAAATGTGTAATAATAATTGCGATTTTATTAAAGAGTTGTTTGTTGCAAATTATGTTTTATTTCTGAATAAAATAATTATTTTCCCTTTGTTCTAGGTTGCACTTACGATGTCTGCAAGATTGCGTAATCTTAACCCCTATGAATTGCATAAGTACTTAGTTAATGTATACTGTCTCAATGCGAAGGGTTCTACCGCATCTTTAAAACGAGACACCTCCAAAGACAGAACAGATCTCGACGTCATAAGGGAGAATTACAAGTTTTTATGGGACGAAGATGATGTTGCTGATACATGGGAAAAGCAACTGGCAAAAAAATACTACGACAAACTCTTCAAAGAGTATTGCATTTGCGATTTAAGCAGATATAAAGAAAACAAAGTAAGTTCACGAACATTATAAGGCCATTCGTCTACGTAGTTTCAAAGCAAATTCAATTCAAAACTATCTAAATGATGTTGGCACCACCCTAGAATATTGCAAACATTATATAATAATATGGCTATGGTATCGTAAAAACCTCCTAACCGGTGCAAAGGCCATGTGAAAAAGCTTAAAGGTTCTCCCCTAATTTAAAGCACGGCTGCGAGATGGGGCCGACCCCATAATAACTCAATTGCCTTTTTTGCCCGAGAGACCTTCCTTTGTGTGTGATATACTGGGGACTGCAACAAAGGCCGTGCTGCCTTTCTGTAGGCTAAATATAGCTCTATACATTCACCCGCATTGATACACAGTAACGAACATCTGGCCGTTCGTGCCGCAGCCGATCCCTATTTGTCTCACAAAATCAATGACAAAAAGGCATGCTTTGCTCTCACGTTCGTTACATTCCATAAAAGAAAAGATTAGAATTATCAATATTTGGCGTTAGAAACCTTTAGACATCATTAGCTGCCTCTAGTTAGTCGCATTATATTTGTATAATTAAGAATGGACTATTAATCTAAGAAGTATCCAGTACATGAATAGGATAAGGATTTACAGCCTACTTTCTCTTAACTACAATTAATCATTTATAGACATTTAAAATATCGGAACCAACAGTACTTTTTTAAATGGTATCGATTATGTATACTTACAGCTTATTTTTTAAAACATTATGTGTTCAACGCTAGGTTGCATTGCGATGGCGCATCGAGAGAGAAGTTGTGCTCGGAAAGGGTCAATTTCAATGTGGTAATAAGACGTGCCACAATGATAATGATCTCAAGTCGTGGGAGGTAAACTTCGCTTATATAGAAGACAAGGAGAAGAAAAATGCACTTGTAAAGCTTCGTGAGTTTCATATTATCTTATCTGCACAAACTTATCTAATATCCATGTTATTTGGATGTGGATATTATAATGAGGTGTTGACACGGTAACGAGCTTAATAGTAGGTTAACCTATTTAACTGATATGTTGTATGTACTATCGCGGTCCGTAATGGGTACTTAAATGACAAGTAAATAAATAGAAAAACAAGTAATTAATTAGACGAAAATAAAATAGCCTTCTAAATATTAATAAATATCCGACATTTAGTTGCCCCATAAGTAAAGGCAAATATTAATCTAGAAGCCTATATACCTACTTACTACTGTTATAGCGTTACACTTTTATCCGTTGCCGAGGTCAGTTATTAATATAATCAAGTCGCAGTGTGCTGGCATACGAATCCAGATCCAGAGGTAAAGGGATTTAAGTGGCTATATTTAATAAGAGCTTTATTAATAGCTACTCTTGCAGCTTCCTACGCTACGGTGGTTTCGAGATAAATAAGGCGACAACTTTGAATATTGCTCACACTAGCTGCTGACCAAACTGAGACATCGGCAAAAAGAGCCAAAAAGAGTTTTATCCTTCAAATTTTGCACAACCTAAGTAGGTATTTTCTGTATCAACCCATCACATTACTAACACCTAACTATCTAATTATATAAAATTCTCGTGTCGAGATGTTTGGTACCAAACTCCTTCGAAACGGCTGGACCAATTTGTATGAAATTTTGTGTGCATATCAGGTAGGTTTGAAAATCGGCCAACATATACCTACTTAGATATTTTTTTTTATTGATTCAAAATCTGGAGAATAGTCCAGATTTTTTTTAATATCGCAGATCAAGGTTTGCCGGGACACGTAGATTTTAATAAATCAAAGGCTTGCCCTTACTTATCCTGCAAATCGTTATGTACCTTTATTGTACGCACAACAACCCTTGCAGTAATTCTTCTATCTGTGACTGGTCGTAAATGCGGTGAAGCGGATGTAAAGTAATTACGCCAATTTCGCCTCGTTACATGTAATAACCAGGGGAAGGCTTGTACCCACATTTGAGACTGGGTCCCATTGTTATTTTACCTTTACTTTGTATTTATTAGCTGTGCAAGGGCAGATGCACTCAGACAAACAAATCGAATGTAGGTCCGTTATAATATGAAAAGGTTAAAAGCATGAATCATTTTGTCAGGATTATGTCCCGCATGTTCGGATATGTTGAACTACCGCTCAAAAAAGCGAGAAATTAAAAGATTAAAGAAAGGCCATAAGAAAAATAAAAAGACGAAAAAATCAGTCAACGAAGTGGACGAAGATCATCAAGAGCACAGTCTGGGGACTACTGAAGAGGTCTTAGAACCTTCCACTTCAACTGAAGTTGCAACGTCATCACAACCCGAAGACGAGTCCTTATGGAAAAAAGGTTTGTAGATAATCAATTTTAAGAAACATATTTACTATAAGTAGCTTCACTGGATCCCAATAGTAGATAAACACGAATAATGGAATGTCAGCAGTTGGAAGAAAAGACGCTGTCCGTGGAAAGCGTTTTTATGCTTTTTTTATGTGTCCCTCTGCTGGGCAAAGGTCTTCTCCGTTTGGCTCCATATTTTTGCGTCTTTAACTAGGTACTTGACACCAATGATTATGAATGAAATTAAACTTTATAAGTATTTATTGGATTATTAGTCTTTGATGGAACTGGTCAGTGTTGCAGTTACAATGTATTGTAAGTAGATATAGCGAATTCTGCTTATATATATGATAACTACAGCATTCTTACAACATAATTATAATATTTTTTTGTAATATTTTTATTACAAAAAAATATTATAATTGTAAATAGGTACTTACACATATTTGTGTTAGCTACAATGCGCCATTGTTTCGAGAAATTTCGAAAAATAAATATTTTTTCATTCCAATCAAATATTGTACCTACCACATTTTGTTTTGATCAACGTTCAAATCGTTGTTTACAATAAGCCACCTTGAACCGGCTTACACAGCCTTATCTATAATAATTATAATAAATTATTGTGCAGCATCTCAAGTAGCTACTTAAGTATAAGGTTTACGTAGGAAGTTTTTTTTCTAACATGAGTTTCATAAAAACAAGTGTTTTTGAACACGTGTAAGTAGATAATATACTATGTTGATGCTGTAGGTATTAATTTATACGTGCAGCATTCTCGGGAGGTAGGCTGGTATTGTGTACACAGAGTACATTTTACGTATAGGGAAATTGTGTGATTCAAACTTAATGTTTGTTACACACTGCATCGTACCTCGACCCACACCCCTGTTGGTGCATGAATAATTATGTTAAGCCGCGTTTCCACTAGGCAACAATTGACGCGCAACATGTTGCACAACAAGTTGCCCAACATGTTGAAAGTCACAGCGGAACTTTTAAGTTAGCGCGGAACTTTTGTTTTATCGAAAAATGCAATGTCGCGCGCTGTTGTGCAGCGTTGCCATACATGTTGAGCGTGTCGCGCGCCAAATGTTGCCTAGTGGAAACGCAGCTTTACTGCGCAGTGACAAGCCTCATGTTCACACTTTCACAGCCGCCATTAAATTTGAATCACGTAATACCAAAGTAGTCATTTAAAAAAAAGCCAGGCGGACGCTTTGGGTTGATGTTTCCTTTTCAAAGTCCAATCACAGAAATAAATGGTACGATAATCCAAAACGATTGGACCGAATCGGATAGTTTTTTCGGCTTTCAGGCTGATGTGGCCCAAACGGAATTTATGAAAATTTAATTATCCGTTAGACAATTTGCCACTCTTCTAATATTTGTCGGGGTTTTTTTATTATAAGTTTTTTAAGTTAATATGACTGATGATGAGTTGTTAAGATTAAAACAGTTTTTAGTAGGTACCTTTAATAACATCTCTCCTAGTCGGCATTTAATGGAAGACTTATATATGCATCAGATGTTCATATTAAAGATGTATAATAACATATTCACTCTAATATAGTTAAGACGAAAGTTCCTGAGTGTGCGTGTTCATTTGTTCCCTCTGTACTGTCAAAATTTGGTAGGGCGGTAGCTGAGACCCTGGGATAACAAATCTACTTTTTTAACTATCTGTTAAACTGCCGGGTAACAACGCAGGGAGCATCTAGCCAAAAAGACATTGATTAGTGTTAATTCTATTTTATTCTCACACAGGTGTACAAGAACTTGAAGAAAAGTCTAGAGAAGAGGAGTTCGAGGAATATTTAGAAGATTTACTACTATGAATAAGATTGAAAAGCTAAAAAAAATGCACCTAAATGTAATAAATCGTTTTATTGTATCCTATTACACAATATTATAACACTTTATTATGTAAAAATGGAATAACCGCTATTACAAAAACGATTTGCTCGTACATTATAAGTAGCAAAAAACGAGCTATGTATATTAATTGTAATGCTAAAGACTATGCGGACATACTTAATCATCAATAATTGCTGGTGGTATTGCATATAGAACACATTCAGACAAGGAAATTATAGCAATATCGATCTTGCTGACAACCATTCGATTAATCAAATATAACCATAATAATCAATTTTAAAACAATCTGTAAATAAAAATCATTTAATATCATTGTATATTAATCACATTTATTATAAAGTAATATAAAACATCTAAAATCATAAACATTATTCAACATAAACATATGTATAAAACGCATATCTGTCTATATTAACAAAGCCTCTTTCAATCGCATGACTCGGAACTGCATATGTTACTTATAGATAATTAATTGAATCTTTCAATAATGTATGAAATATCGCGGCATGGTAATACTTCAATATGTTTACGTTGTCTCATCGTACAAATACAAGGGGCGTTGACTAAGCATGATTCTGTCATAATTACAGGTTCCCGACGGTCCCGTATTAATAAATTCACGCGTCCTGTTAGAATGTACTGTTGTACTGGTTGAGGTCACGTTATCCGTGCCGTTATATAATCATGAGACGTGTGAATGCTGGTGTTTATTTGACGTTAGTTGTCTTGCCGACGTCTTCATCGTCGGAGCAGTCCTCGTCGTGTGTGTGCGTCAGACGTCGCGGTGTCTCTGGCCTCACGTGAGGAACTGACGCCTGCCCTTGCTGCAACAATATCAAGATATTATGCTTTCTGAGTTTTACGCACATGATTAGAACGGTAAATCTGCCCTAAATTAATCCGTTTATACGGATAATAACCGTGTCAGCAGTTAAAGCTAATCTTGGATCTCGTGTCAAACAGAGTTTAATCGAGATCCACGACCGATTGCCTTTCCAACCTCCACGGTAAGACTGGTTGTCAAAATTATAATGAGATATATGACTGTCGGAAGTATGACAGTCGGGAGTTCGGGACTACAGGTTTTAACGTGCTTTCCGAGGAACAAGGGGTCTCGGCCTGTTTAAAAATTGTTACTCATCCACGGACGTACGGTTTACATTTAGCCACGAGTCCCTTTCAAGTATATACATAAAAACTAAAGGGTAGTAATAAAAGCTCCGACAAAAAAATAAGAATTCTTACTGCCTAAAATACTTACTTTCCGACTACTTTCATCCGAATAAAAATGACGAAACGACCGAATCAGATACTAAAATCTTCGAAAAATAAACATAACTGTTTATTGCTATAATACTTTTCTACCAGCTTAAATTACGTTCTACTGAAAATTATGTTTTGGCATTTTTATCTTTACTTGCCGACTATTAAATCATAAATTACCTTTCACATTTCATAGACTTGGTGCTAATTTAACTACAACGTTATAATGAAAATACTATTCAGAGTGGTTATACAGAAACTAATAAAAAATATAAAAATGTACTTGTAATAACACCTTTTTATGGTATAAATCCAAATAGTTGAAGTAAACATGAATGATTGTAAACCCCCTAACCTATCTGTAATGGAAAAGTAAAAACATAGCGAGTCGCTTCTGGCACTCGCCGGCCGCTGCCGCGGCACGCTCGCTTCGCTCGCTCGGCTCGTGCGGGGGTGTCGCAGTTCTAACCTAACCTAACCTACTGTGTCGAATTTGACACTTAAACCTATCTGCAATGGGCAAGTAGGACAATAATATATCGACCCGAAAACCCCTGTGGGTATACCAAATTTCATAAAAATCGTTTTAACCGTTTCCGAGATTCCAATTATAAAAAAATCTACTTACAAGAGTAGTTTAGTAATAATTCAAGAAATTGAGAGCATGGAAATCGATCGAATCGATCGCGCGGGCCGAACAGTTTAGGTATTTTCATAAATACTGAGAGGTACAAAATATATTTTATAACCAACAATAGAAATTAAAATAGTTCATGCAAGTCGTAAAAATGTGAATATTTTGACTAAAGCTCTGTTGTCGGTAACTTAGTAATTTTGTCGGAGGTTCAGTATTTTATTCAGAAGTTTAGTTTTGTATTTCGAAGTTCAATTTTATTTTAGGAGATATGTAATTTTAACGTGCTCTTATTTGTTTGTTAAATATAATTTTTCTTTTCGGTATGTTTTGGGTTTTTTTGTCGGTAATTCATTATAACGCTAGTTAATTAGAATAATAGTCGGCCACAGATCGCTGGAGATTAATTTTTTTTTTCGGAACCATTATTATTTCCCAAAACTAAATATAAAAAAATTATAAACAAAAGGAAAACAAATATGGTACCTTCTCGGCACCGTCAGCGCCGGCTTGTGAAACAGCGTCATCAGAGCTGTCCTCGACACCAAGGAGCAGAACACTGCGCGTCACACTCACTTGTCTGGTCCTACAAGTTTATCAAAATTGAACTTAAACCACCGCAAAATATCAAATTTTGTATTAAGCATTTCGATTTAAGATTAAAATTTTTTGAATCTCGGTCTCAAGATGTTTGCCTTTCCCGATATTGCTTTATGTTGTCTTTGAATTAGTAAGCAAATAAAAATAAATTTCGCTGATAGTCGGCAAGTATTCATAATAATTATTCCCCCTTTCATAATTATATGAAAAATAATTATGTAAATGTACACACTATGAATCTACTAAGCATAATGACTATTTAGGGAATTGCGTGACAGGACTTTAATATTGATAAAGTAATAGGTCTATAATCAATATTTTCATGTCATTGAAATTCTGTAAGTAGGGTATCGTCACTTTTACATGTATATTTTAAGCTCGATGGAGTGATGTCACGATGTAATTAATAATATTAATACATTATCAATATAATATGCTAACCTGTCTATAGTAGGCGCGTCGACGGTGAACCTCTGCTCATGTGCTACGGTAGACTCGTGCGGCATGAGCATCGCCGGGGCGCGGAACATGTAGCAGAACGGGTAGTACATTAAGTTCAGGAACGAAGCTGCATACAAATCCGCGTACCTCACAACCTGTAAGTTGAACGTTATTGAATGAAAATACACCTTATTTTATTGAACAGTAATTTAAGGCTAATATTACTGAAAGAGGAAGAAAGTATTTTATTTTTTATAAATATACCGATACCCTGAATCATAATACTTTATACGGATTCTAGTCTAGTCACGGTCACGGACGACCATGACAACTGCAAAGGTGTTGAAACGTCGGGAATTCCCTTTAAAAAGTAGTTCCATTTCAATGTCTACCATTCGCGTAAACCTAAGAAAATAATATTAATTTTGTATTGGAATTGAACTTAATTTAAGAGTAAGCTTGCTGAAGTTTCTATCAGCACAACATAAATAAATACTTAATGTCACTAAGAGCCAGTTTTTTTTTTATCCCGACTCAACTAATGGTTACATATCCTAACTAATGGTTTCAAACTTCGGTAGAACATGTTTAACTATATTTTTTTATTGTAACAAATGGTTTAATAATTAACTCTCCGACTTATTTGACATTTTGATAGACTAACACGACGCGTTTTGCCGTAATTTCTAATCAGGATCTAAAATCTGGGCCTAAATCTGATTACCGTCCATCAATCTGTCAGTTAACTAATAAAATGGATGGATTGTATAATATAAAATTATACAATACAGTGAATAATTGAATCAATCATTTTCATCTCAATTACAATTACGGTAGTTAGAATTCCACAAAATAGGTAGTCTAAATATGTACCTACTTAAAACAAGAATGATTGATCTACTATGGGTATTACTATTTTAAAATTTTAATATTAATTATTATTAGCATGTTTACCAAATGTTGTTCAATATTATAAGTAATGTCTCTACGAACAAAACTGATGAACATCCCATAGCTACACAATTTCAGTCCTTTTGATTCAAAGCAATAAGGTTGATCTTCGTTTAACGTTATAAGTAAATAGTGAGAAAGTACATAAATAATAGGAGTCCACTTCCTTTGTCATGCGTGTGCTCTTTATCAATAAAAAGATAACGGTGTACTCATAACTCGGTCGTTAAGCGTAACCAAGTGACTGAAATGGTGTGACTAATCTACTGACAAAGAGTTGGAATATTATTATATACTTAACTGGCTCGTGAGTCTGACCGCGTTGGCGTCGGTTATCGTGACAATATGTAACTTTTAACCTACCTCGATAAATGGGCTAAATAACATTGAAAGATTTTTTTCCATCAGATCAGGAGTTCCTAAGATTACGCGAAGTCACTGCCGTAGGAGAGTTTGAAAAAAATATCAAATTGTAGGTTTGGATTTCTTACAAATTATGTAAAGACTCGCGTATCCGCCCGCGATTTCTATTTTTCTAGTAAGAAATATAGCCTCATTAACGTCACGACCTGCGTGGTGGAGTGGCATACACACCGATTTTCAAGGTGTTCCCGGGTTCGCTCCCCGAAAGGGTAATGTAGGCAATGTAGAAAAAAACGCCTTTTTTTATTGTCTCGGGTCTGGTTGTTTGTGGTACCTTCGTTGTCTCTGATCCATAATACAAGTGATTTAGCTACTAGCATTGAATTTGAGGCAATATATGTGATGTTGTTCACATTTATTCAATCAATGTAAAATCCTAATAACGAAAGATTTTTGAAATCGATCCCGTTGTTTTAGATTATTTTAATATACGTTACAAACATACAAAAATAAAAAGATTTCCTATTTGTGATACTAGTGTAGATTAAAGTCTATTTAGAAACTTTTGCTTTGCTATCAAAGCAAAAGTTTCTAAATAGACTTTAATCTACACGTTATATATATATAATGACTATTCATTATATATATATATATAACGCAATCCCTTAAGTTAAACGTGTTATTTTTGTCTATCAAACTTGATTGATGTTGTGATAGGAATGTAGCTTAATCAAATATTTTAATGTATTGATTGTATTAAGCAAGCGCGAAATGTTACTGCTAATATTTGAAGTGACTTTAAATAACCAATCTATTGCCAAATTTATCTTCGAGGACAACTTGTTTTATAATATAACGCCCAGTCTAGATTATGGAAACCTACGCGTGTTTATAATCAGGTTTACTTATTTATAGGATTAATAATTAAGATATTTTTAACCTTAAGCACTAAGGTTAAAAATATCTTAATTATTAATCCTGTCACACAACTTTACAAGGCAACAGACTAGCTATACATACTTTTTGCTGGCTACCAAGTCTAAATCATGTGACAGCCGTTATTATATTAACTTACCTGCGAAGAGAAGAAAGTCTGCCTAGATCCTGAGCGGAACAGAGACCCCAGCATGCCGTACGCGAGGTCCATCTTGTGTGTGACGTCACGAATCGACATACGGAGCTTCGAGATGTCCGGCTTCTCCTTTGTACTTGAATCTAAATCTCTATAAAATAACGCGTGTGTTAGAAAATTTGAAATATGATCAAAAATATTGTGGGTGCCTCCAAGGGAAACACGGGCATTTTTCTTAGTTTCAAAGGGGTGTGTCGAGATCTTGTAGCTATGTAAAAAGATTCAAGATTTTGGCTTTTATTAAAAAAAAAAGATGTATCAAAATCGTCTGGTAGTTCCCGTGATAAAAGAGTTCAAATAAACTTTTTCTTTAAAGATAACCGTTCAAAACTCTTTCCAAACCTGAAGGGTAGTTTTTATTTCCGTTTGATGATAAGAACAAGAATAATACCGAGCAAATATCTATAGTGTAACATTTGTTTGACTAGAATTACACCTGTTCAAAAAGTAATATGTGCATGATTTAACTTGTCTAGACTTAACACATTTCAAAAGTAAAATGTATTTGATTCTTCTGTCTCTATATATATCTGATATTTGGGTCTATGTGTTATTTTTTCCATTCATCCGTAAAACTGAAATCTCAGCACTCCAAACTGCGTTTTTTCTCATAATGTCATTCATACGATCCATCCATCGATTTTGACTCTTCCTCGGGCTTTATAACTCTCTTCATTACTTGCCCATACCACGTTAAACGAAAATACGTATATTATGAAAACACTCCATTTATAGACTTCAGTAGTCAATTTTATATAACTGCATTGAAAACAAAAGGCAATTAAAACTACTTACTTGTACATATCACCTAGTTGCACATCAAGGTTCTGTAACTGCGCAAACAATTGACATTTGTCGGTCCACACGTGTAGTTCTTGAACTAATTCAGGTACGATAAGGAAAGTGCGCCAGCCTCCGATCTTCTTCGACTTGAGGATGTCGCCGAATATGTGGTCACCGATGTATAATACGTCTTTGCCCTTTGCACTGATCAATTCAGTGAATACGTCGCATGAACCTGTAACAATTCATATTTTATATTTGGTAAATGGTTAAAAAAAGCGTTTTAGAAGTATTGGTATTCTTTACATAATTTTTGAAATTCTATATCTACATAGATTTTGATAAGCAAATAACTATGTAGATTTCTTCTTCTTCCTGTCCTTATCCCATTCATATGGGGTCGGCGCCATTGCGTATTTTCATTCCATTCCTCTCTATTACTCGTCGCGGCATCCACTCCTTTCTTTCTCATATCCATCCATCATCTTTCACAATATCCATCCATCTCTTTTTCCGTCTCCCTCTGCTTATATTCCTATCCACAGTCATACTTATAACTTGTTTAGTTATGTGACTTTCATCCCTCCTCATAACATGTCCAAATAACTATGTAGATTTAATAGTTTAATTTCGAAAGAGAGTACTTAGGTACAAAAATCGAACCTAATCCAAAGCATTTCAATTCAAAACGTAGTATTTTGTTGCCATCTGATCGCAATTAATTCGAAGAATACCTTCTGTTTTAAGTTCAAGACGTAACTTCAAAGGACGTTTCGATTTTCCCTAATGAGTACCTAAGTGCGCAGGTAAGAGATGATTATGTGAGGCGTTATCAAACGTTAACTAACACAAATCGCCTATTCATTGTTAACAAAAGTTAATTAGCGAATACCGTGTAATAAACGTGAATAGATAAGAAAACATTTGCATAACAACAAAATTATTTTCTGCGAAATCGTAAACAAAAAAGAGATAAGTAACATATTTTTATTCACATTTTTCAGTCACATATTGAATATAGCGATTTGTTACATCATGGTATTCATGGTAGGTACCTATGTTTTATTGTTCATTTTAACAGCATTAAACGTCTATAACTTGGAACGTATTAATAATAAAATAAGGAAAACGGTAAATTCAGTAAATAATTAAGCATGTTGCGAATATAACTTGCTTTTACTCTTTGCGAGAGCATCGGTTGTCGCATCAAACAGTAGCCATAACCTTCCTCGATAAATATCTCAATGAAATGTTTTAAAATCGGACTAGTAGTTCCTAAGAATAGCGTGTTCAACCAAAACAATTAAACAAACAAACTCTTCAGCTTTGTACCAATTTTTTTTAGATACCTTCCAACGAACTGCCAGCCTCCATCTAGACAAGTGTCATTTCTAAAAGCGCTAACGCTGATCGAATTGCTCAAAAAGTAACAAATCTGAGGCATGTGGCATAACGAAAATAAATGTAATTTATTTTTTTAATGTAGTAGCTTATGGCCATAGCAATTTCAATCTTCAATATCACTCGTCTACGGGAGCGTATTACGCAATCGCTTTTCCAAATTACAAGAGTTAATGTACTATAATATAGTACATTAACTCGTGGAAATTAACAATTTATGTATAATATTAACATATTATGTATAACAAAACATTATAAATGTTAAACTGATAATTATAGGTAAGTATGTAGGTACTAAAAATTTCCACGAGTTTAACAATTCAAATGCCCAGCAGTTTATCAGTTAGTAGGAAAACTCCACAATTATTTAAGCAATTTAAATCAAATTTAATCTAAAGAGGTTCAGTAGCGTCGAACTCAAAATATCCATACGACATTCTAGCATAGCGAGTGACATCTTACGCTTTTGTTGTTCTCTTATAATTTGCAATGAAATTATATAATTTATGCCAGTATTTATGATTTGATAACACTTGGTATCTCAAGCATCGCCCTACATGATCATAACTATGAGATTATTACATTAGTGGAAGTACGAGATTCCATGTTCCGACGGAGAACTTCAGGCAGTATAGGTCGCATGGTGGATTGCGTGACCAACCGATAATGTGGTACATCTTACGTCATGTTATCGCGTTAGTGTACCGTGATTTAGATTTCAATGACGTCGTCACAGTGCGCATGCAGAGGATGTGTGAAGCTTAATTCGATTTTTATAATCTTGCTTGTAACACGTATAGTCGCATAATATCATAACAGAAGATATTCCGATCTTTATTGATAACGTTAGGACGGTGTTGCACTGTCAACCGGGCGAATACGTTGAGAGTTGCGGCGGATGAAAACCAGTGAAGCAAAACAAAAGGCTAACAATAGATGATGCACTTATGCGACAGTGATGCTTGTGAAATGCCGTCAGCGTCGCATCGCTGCCTCGGAACGCTTCATCACACAGTATGACAGCAGCTTTAGAATAAATACGGCAACCTTGTGAGGGAGCTGTAAAACTCTACCGCTTTTAAGACTTCGAATAGTTTTAACGTAAATAATATATCCGCTGAATTGACTGTTAAAATGTAAGTCAAGTTCGGACCAACTCAAGTTTTACCAAGAATGATGACTATTACTTCTTAGAATAGATAATTGGCCTGTTTAAGCCTTTGTTGTTGAAGTATTATAAATGAATCATTATCACTGTCTTAAGTAGGTATATCTAATTGCTAAGGAAGTGTGTTGATTAGTCACATTTTTAAGAAATGTTATGATAGGCTGATTACATAAACAATAATACAAAGTTTTGTAATGTAGAACGTCTTTGTCTTGTTGTAGCTGTATTGTTTCATGACGAGATTATTTTATGTTTTTTTTTTCATTTGGAGTAAAACCTTTATTGGAGATTTGTTTTAAGATATTCAAATTCACCTTGGGAACAATTCGCAAACACTTGTGACTTGCATTAAGTAGGTAAGTAGGGATTTGATCTTGCTTAATGCCAAAATAGTATATCTACAACGTACAACTACTATTAGACTTATACTTCGGGTGTCATCACGTAACTGGTTATTGGGCCTGACCTCTTTGATTACAAGATAAAATAATATACAAATGTGATTATTTATACTACATTAGACTACTAAATAAAGCTATTTTATATATTTTTAAGTCAAACCGTGTTATTTCCATAGTTAGCCTGAGTCGCAATCAAGTGGATTAACAAAAAAACACACGATTTAAAATTTCTCACTTAAAACATTTTATGTGTTGCATGTAATATACAAAACATGAAATTCGAGAAAAGGCTTTGCCCTGGAGTAGGTTATTTATTTATAATTATATCATTTCCTAGCGATATACAATGTGTAGATTTTTGTAAAACTGCAGTAAGCGTCATGTCCGTAGAATTAGCGGAATTTTATTATTTATAGATTCTATATTTTTGTCACGATTATTTCTTGAGTAAGTACACTTTTTTTGTACATTTTCGCCCTCTACTATAATTTCCTAGGGTAAATTTTCTAAAACCTCATAGTTATATTGCGTAGTTTGTTTATAATTACCTCCTGAATACACAAGTCCTTCATGCAGCGGGCCGACATGGTGGCCCATCTTGAGCGCGCCAGTGACTGTGTCGACCTGCCTCAGAGTTGTTCCCTCGCCGAAGAACAGCGGCTTCTTAGCGTCTACTACGATCCAGTCGAAGTAAGTCCTCCAGTTCCTATGGGGTTCGCCGGGCTACAAACAGGATCAAAACATAAGTAAATCGGTAACTGCGACCAAAGATAATGTTGATAATAAATTATATTAGGTATATTAAACTTATTGCCAAAGATGAAGAGGAACGGAGTCTTGTCGAAATACTGTTATAATAGGTACCGGCCTATAAACTTCCCATTACTGTGCACAGGCCTGTTCCCATATAGAGAAGGAATGAGCATTGACCATCACGCTTGCTCATTGCGGGTTGGCGATTTCAGATTCCAATATTTTTGAGTCCAGGTTTTCTCACGATGTTTCCCTTCACCGTTTGTCAATGATTTCTTAGAATGATATGATTGAGAAAGTACTTATAACTTTAAAAAAGTCATATTGGTACTCGCCTGGGTTCGAACCTACAACCACGTGCATGCGAATCCGGTCATTGAACCGGTAGACCACCACGACACACGAAATACTGTCATCCGTTCCAAAACAAAAAAAAATCTGATGTCCCTCAATAAGCTGCTACGTTGAAGTGGAAATGGGCAGGACACGACTACCGTAGCCAATAACCCAATGGGCTAAAAACTGCCTCAGTCAGTTTTTATCGAACTGGTCACTCTCAGCACTCAACTCTCGCAGCAGAGATAAACAAGTGGAAGAAGAGTGAAGAAGCCTTTGCCCAGCAGTGGGACAGTTTAGGCTATATTATTGTTATTTTAAGATATGATCGTCACACTGCAGTGCAAAGACCACCCCTTCCTCCGTTCAATAAAGGTCGTACGCTATTGTCATTCAAGGTTTTAGGTATGAGACAAACTTGTCTCGATGAGGACGACATAAAAACAACAATTTACAACAAATTTAATTCTGTTTTAGCCTTTAGCAATGTGACCTTTGTATTTGGAAAGGTATGTACTATAATTGGAAATCTACTGCTATTTGCATAAAATCAAATTACTTTGCACAACAATGAATACTGCTGAGATTAAAGTGTTAGATCTTTAAATACAGCTGATGATTACCAACCTCTCGGTAAGAAGATGTATACAGCTTACACTTAGTATAAACATTTTAAACCTACCATTCAAAAATCTCGTTATCGGTCATATACTTCTATTAAGACTTTACTAAAATAAAAGTGTCAAAATATGATAAAATGTAAGCTCTTTATCCGAATAGTTGGCGATAAAAGTAAGTCAACTGTTTTGACTCTCAAATCGTCATCAATGATTTGGTACAGCAGCTGATGCAATAAAAATATGTTATGTAATTACAGAATCTGTAATTAGATATTCATATTTACCTTTGCGCCATATGGAAAATCGAATAGATAATTCATAATATTATCAGTGAAGTTGTAGTCACTATTAGTTAATATGAAGATCTTGGCTCCACTATCTCGTATCCTGGACAGGAACATGGGCAGTCTGTCATCTTTCTTCAGATATAAATCCATATTTTCTATAGTCTTGCTTTTTAAGTCCCCGTGAACGTGAACGTAGTCGACCGCACTTCTGACGTCTTGGAAGATTGATTTGAATGACATTGCAAGATCTTCGCATCTTACGCCTGTTTTTTCTCTGCGATAAAAATATAGCATTAAATGTATATATTGTTGATCGTGAAATTTTGTTTTTAATAATGACCGAGAATGTACTACGTCTGAAGATTTTCCTTCTAAAATTAACTGGGCCTGCCATACCAAGTAGTGCGTTTGTAGGTCGACGAGTGAAGTACGAATTACGCAATGCATAGTAACTCACTTTCAAAAGGAGAGCTATTACCTACCGAGTTATATATGGCATCTGCTAGGCCAAGCGACAACCGTCACACAAACTAATTTATCCGACTAATCGTGCTATTTATGCACCTGACAAATTTACGAGTACATTAACAGTATTATTGGATAAATAAAATATTTCACGACTAATTAGATGCGTGTTTTTTACAAATTGCTTTTTACAGTGTCACTTACCTCGTGTACTGAGGGGAATTTGTGAAGAAATCTATCAAACAAGCTATAAGGTATGTTTCTGGCAAGTTGAATAATGTGTTCAACACATACACTCGAGACTCATCCAATGTTAAGAACTTGTTTGGATATAATTCGTATACTTGTGAACTGAAACAAGAGAGAAGACTGGTAGTTTTTTTTACATTTATGTAGACGGATGTAATTATAAGATAGATCATATCAAATGTCACGGTTTTGTGACGTTCAATAAAGAAATACATCAAAGCAAATGAGTTGTTTTCTGTTATATTTTTGGGACCAAGTTTGTCATCAGCTGACAACGAAAGTTAATATTTTATGTAAACTTACTGTTTTAAGAATTCAAATCCATGTACGCATACCAAAATATTACCGTATGCGTCTACTTTCAATAAATTTCCATACAACGTGTCAAACCATAGACCTCTGAAAAAAAAACAAGTTTATTAGGTAACATGAAATTAACAAAACTTTTCATTGGGTAAGATGTCTAGTTACTCACCGAACTGGGAACGACGGATCATATTCGAATTCTAATATTTCGGCTGGATAACCCTTGGACACTAATCTCTCTTTGGTTAAATTGAATCCTAAGGTTTCATACTGTGGCGACTTATATTCTGAAAAAAAAAATACCAGTTCCATTTCAAAATAATTTAAAGTTAATTGAGCATCAATGTACTTAATTAAAATTATTAGCATCAATGTACTTAATTAAAATTATTAGCGCAGTAGCCCAATGGCTAGGGAATCGGACTTGCGATCGGAGATGTGGTTGCCGGTTCGAACCCCACACATTGCACTACCGACGTGAACCAACTCGTAACACAAGCATTAAATGCTCGAGTTACGATGCTTTTGTTACGATTAGGTTCACGAGGGTTTAACAAGAATACTAGTAATGTGTGACCCACATTACTAGTAACCTTATAAAGAAAAATTATATATTAGAAGGAACGTACCGGCCAGTGTGTAGTCCATATCAAAACCATAAAACTGGACATTTTCTAAGTGTAGCGATCTGTTTACAAAGATTCTGTAACAATACAAGAGTTCAATGTTATCTCTTTGGATAAAATATATGTTCAAGGTGCTTAGAGGTACAACGCTGGATTGATAAAACTATCACTATGCGACATATTATACACATGAATACATATCTCCCCTTTTCTTTCAGAAGTATAATTCAGGAATGACATCATATTTACAGATTTGGAAACCTTAAGGCCAGTCCTCAAATTATACGAAAGTATATCCACAGGTAGGTATATCATGCGCCCGAGGAATGGTAATATTATGTAATTTGATTCTGGTTATTTTATTACACAAAATTCAGAAACCTTTTGTAATTATTAATGATATTGTAAGTATTTTATTCAATCTCCCCAGACCTTTTCTTTTGAAGCACAAGTAGCTATTCAATTTTTAATTATTTACAGAGAGGTACGATAACGAGATTACTGTAGATGACTCCCAAACGTCGAAGAGGGTTGTGTAGAGTCGAAATAATAAATAAAAATGTCATTACATACGAGTCATTCGTCAAAAATATAAATGGCCTATCTATAACTATTTAACTGATGAGTGATAAAATGTGGATGGACGTCTCTGGGTCTACGACCTTGGCAAAAATAACAAGTTTCTGAATCTATTTACTAAATAAATTCTGTTACAGTAAGACAGTAAATTTCCATTAGTCGCCAAGTAAAAATGTTTGGGACCGATATCAGTCTAACGTAATCAGTCGAGCTCTTTTCCACTAAGTAATTTGATTTAAGTATATAGGCGAATGGGCAGCTAACTAGTGTTAACACGCAACCCTCACATCCGCTCCGTTGTTTCTCGAGACTCAAGTAGTTAGATAAGAATGACGTCACCGTAAAGACGAGTGTTGATAAGAATTCTTAAATCCTACACATAAGTAGCAGCCACAACACATCAGTTATCTAGAGATATTTAAATAAGTGACCAAAAACATGTCGGCAATATCAGATCTGTGGAAAACTGAGATCGCATCAAAGATTAACGGTATTCGTAGTATTGATTATTTTGTCACAACTGACAGAGTGCTTGTTTATAAAAGATGGAACTTATTATGTACGCAAAATACCGATTGAGACACTATAAACAACAATTGAGAACTCATAGCCTTTATCATTAATTATTACGAAAATAAAACAACAAAATGGCAAACTTAAACCAGCCGTATAAAATATAATATTTTCTGCAAAAATGTCTAATCAAATTTACTTTATTACTGGGAAACATAAATTAGTGTTCTTATGTTTTGATATTTTCGTAACATGTGTCGCACAAAGTGAGAAATTTAATGCAAGTCAGACGATATAATCCAAAACGAATTTTAGCCGTTGGCTCCAGTTTGATGTCAATTTCAATAATCTTGATGTATACCTCTACATGCACGCAGACATATAATATTTGTATCAAACACGGCTACAGCAAACACGCACCTCATGAGTGAAATTCCAGCGACATGCCAACAGCGTGTTTATAACAGATCATTCCAGAGACATCAATATGCTTGTCATCAAATTTATTGTGCCAAAACTAAGAATCACGAATGTTTGTGAATGCACATAATTTCTGTGTTATGTACTGTATAGAAATACTCCGGTAGATACTACAAGTTTGACTATTTCTTATCTTAATGAAGTCCCTTTGGAACCTTAAGAACCTACCGTCACTTAAAACTAAGTATTCTCACAATTGAGGACAAGTAAGGTATCAAGGCAGTTGAAGATCAACAAAGAGAAACAAAGCAATTATAGTCTTGAAAACAAAAACATATCTACATCCAAATGTGTAACAATACAATGTAGAAAACGTGCAGCAGGGCAACGTCACATTATATGCATAAAACAAAGGCATACCGACTGGCAAAACATCTTTTTAAACAAGCAACAACACATCAACTGATTATAAGAATGTTGTTTATATGCAGTTTCATTATGAACAAATTTTAAATCCAGGTCTAACAAACACTCACTCATTTGGTGCTGCCGTATATCTGTCCCCCTTTCCGTAGGAACTACCGTTGGCAGCAGATCGATCAACAGAGGCACTTGCAGATCCGTTTGCCATGGCAAGTTCTATCCTCATGATATATCACTGATAAATCACTACTCACAACACAGGTTCATACAAAACTAAAATTTGCACTGATATCTTTTGAAAACTGAGATTTAATTTGATTTTACTAAAAACAAAATATTTATTTCAGCGATTCACACGTCGCTCATGATTCACAGCAATCGTTTTAGTGAAACGCAGGAAGCATTTGAGTGGATATCCTTGACAGTGACAAGGTTAAAAAGACCGGTCTAACTACACATTCAGGTCGACAGGCGTTAGGTTTAACATGGTGCGGCTACTACATAATATCTCGCACGTTTTTCATTGTTTTTGTAGTCGTACAGGGCTTAGTTCACCAAACAATAATTAATTTATGCATTGCGGAGGTAGTTCTAGTTTACTGCGACCGGCAGCAACATTGCTAAAGGAGGCTAATGTTTTTACTAATTACTAAATTATGTATGTGTGCTATATTCTCCACACAAAAAAAGTTAAAAAAATTCAATGTCCAGTTCATTGCTCCTTTAGATTTCACAAAATTATTCAAACTTTATTAATAAGGAGTAGAGAGCAATACTAAACACGAAAGCTAAGCATTTATTATTACAAACAGTCGATTACAACAATTGCATTCTGAAGTATAGATAGGTTTCTTTCTTCGGTGGCGAGGCCAATGACATCCACTTCCCTCCAGACAAGATTGCTTTCAAAGAATAAGTTAATTTTAATGTCTTTGATGCACATAATACTTTTGCTTAATAGAAATTTTGGACAGGTTTTTATTTCTTTTGAGACACCCCATTTTTTTATGCTTATGGACTTCATTTTCCAATACATAACTAGGTGGTTAATCTCAGGTTAATTAGGTGTTACCCTAAATTATATATAGGACTAGGACATTAATTAATAAATAATTATATTTAAACATAATTTAATCACAATTCAATTCCAGATATCGCCAGGAAACTGACCGGTATTATATCTGAGGTGAATGCAGTAACTGGGCGCATGGGAGAGAGGCTGCCAGGAAACACAAATCGATACTATAAGCGCCTAGACTATAACAATAACTACCCACGTATCCTTCACAGTTCCATATTTCGTATAATATTTTATATATTATAATAAATATATTGTAACCACTGTAATACATAGGTGGGTTTTGTACTACTAACTGTAAAGTGAAGATTGGAAAGAAATAATTTACTAAAATATTTTTTCCATTAATTCTGTACCGCGACCAATTAATTTGAACTTGTACTCGACCTACAGGTTTTTGATGTCTGCAATTGAAGTTTAATTCACAAATACGCAAGTTATCCTGTTAAGATCAATTAGATCTTAACAGGATAACTTGCGTTTTATAACATGTTAATGCCACATTAATCAAAATGATAGGTATATATACTTTGCAGTTGAACACCACATTAAAACATTTGGGACAGACATGCTAAACTAGAAATCATCGCTTGCACAACAAATTCAGAATATGAATGAATGCTATGCGCAATATAAAGTGTGACTAGCACCTACGCGCTTAAATAACAACCTTGTTACTGTCAGAACAACCGTTTCATATGTATGGTATTTTATTTTTATTAAACACATGAAATTTCACATATATCACAATACAAGACTGAGCAAAACATGTTTGAGTATAATTATTACTTGACGGACACGTATGAGGTGACAACACGCGGTACACAATAGATTCACACGTTTGGTATCAACTCGCGACGATAAGAGAATTCTATCAATTAATTAGCGTTATGTGCGTGCGATATGAATCGACGAGAGCGTCGCGTATACTGACGTTATATCGGGTCGACGGTCGCCTATACCTAAGGCCCCCACAGTACAATCACTTCCCCCGCAACCGTAGCGAACAGCTGATTCGCTAACTTCGACAGGCTTACTCTACATGAGTAGACTAGTCTGTATTTGGCTAGCATGAATACTAAATTTTTGTTCTGAAAGGAATTTATTAGGTTTGCTTTACCAGACTTAAATTGGTAAGTACTTACAACAAGTTATTGTATCCTAGTTTAAATGTTTGAATATAAGTTTTTGAACAGTTGACATTGATGGTATAAATACATCGTAATATTTCAACTTACGAACCTGTGAACGATTTCTCTCATTACACTTTAGTTTCACTGACACAGCTCACAATAGTATTAACATAGCAGTTTGAAGGATATAATATCCTAAATATCTTCAATTAAAATGTCACGAATTCTTTTGGATGCAGTGGCAAATTTAACTATGAGGAACTAGGAAAAAGTTAATGTATCCGACAAATTCTAAGGAAGAAGAAGTTGAATCCCCTTGGCTTTAATGGAACATTCAGACTCCAAATTGCTAATAGAAAAGCACAAGAAAATCTTTTAGGACCTTCACCAACAATTGCCAACACAGCGACATTGAAATAATATCTTTTCTAAATAAATATCTGGGTATCCGTAAATAAACGATAGTAACATCTGTCAAATAAGCGAATATTTGCCAAAAAAGGTCGAATATTCAGCTAATATTATTTACGGAAATAAAGCATTAAATTACTTTCCTATCTACTTTTATCTAAAAGAAAATAGTTAGTATTCCACGAGAGGGAGTTGAAAAGGAAACTGAACAGTAATGATTAAAGCATCATTATAAGCATCTTGCTTGCTGAACACGCTGTGTTGCTGAACTGAACATCCTTGTGAGTGTGCTATGACAATTAACTAGCATCAACACAACAGCGAGGACCAACCCAAGGTTACCAATATATAGTTAATGCTTTCCGCGTAGCTGACTACTGGTCCAGAAAGAAGAAGATGGACGAAGCACCATGGGGAGACAGATTAAAAGTGCAGCTTGCATGAGGAATACAGGAAACTTAAAGTATCATCTAAATCCTAACCGGTAAGTTTTGTCTTTTATCAGCAGCTCATAGCCTGAAAGAATACAACTAGCGGTCTATATCACGGAAAAAAATAGAGCTTTCTGTGGTCAATAAATATAAAAAATACCAGCCTATAAATGTCTCACTAGCTCTAATCGTCGTCGTCGTCGCACTAACTCTCTAGAAAAGGAACGAGCTGGCTTACTGCGGGTTGGACCATGTCATCAGTATCGGTCTAAAGGAATCCAAATATACCAACGACCCGCCCCGGCTTCGCACGGGTGCGACGTAGATACTTACTAAGTAAGCGCACAGAAATATGTTTGTTGCAACCTCACATTACAAATCTATAAGTTTCTCGGCCTTTCATTACTTTAATATTATATATGCATGCATACTTATAAACCTTCCTCATAAATCACTCTTTCGAATGCTGTAAACTGTAAAAGAGCAATGTGATGATAATCACATGACAAGAAATGGGTATTTAGGCAACAATGGCTAGAGCGTTAAACTTGCGATCATGTAGTTGCGTTGGGTTCGAATCCCACCCATTGCACTACCGACGTGAACCCATTCGTAGCACGAGGGGTTAACAAAAATACTAGTATTGTGCGACACACGCTAGTAAAGATATGTTGAAAAAAAATGCTATCTGCTAATTCTTTAAGGTCAAAGGCCGCTATTATCTTTAAATTTTGCGAGAACCATAATGGGCTGTTATGAATTTATAATTTTCATACGTGTTGCGATTTTCACTCACATTTAAGCAGTTTTGTATAAACATTAAACAAGCGGTTTCATTCATTACCCTTATCGGACTTGAAAAACGCCTACCTACAGTACCTACTTACATAAATCTGTTAGTGATCGACTGAGTGAGGTTTCGATCCATGTATAATTAATTAGACACGCAGAAAACTTCCAATAATTTCGTAACGAGTGATCAAAGTCTGTGTTCACCTATTCCAAATTCTTGAACCTACCTAGATTTTTTACTTATTCAATAATATGGTTCTATCTACCAGAAAATTTCCGCTACGTTACAATAGGTTAAAAAAAATGAATCCTAGAATTTAAAGGTCAATGGAAAATGTATAATAAGACCGTGACAAACAAATCAAAATATTATTAGAGACTTGAATAAATGCCGATACTTAGGTTAGAAAAAGGCTATTTCACAAGGTAAGGGTTCGTAAGGGAAATGAAAAAATACAGGAATTGGTGGAAAGGAAGAGGCACAAAACGAAACAAAGGATGCCTTGCACGAGGCATAAGAAGCAAGATCCTGAAATTAAAACTAATAGAAGTTTTGAAAAGGATACTTATATTAAACTGCAACGACTAAAACTACAATAAGATAAGGTAGGGATGACGACATTAAGAAAAACTGGCACGAGTTCATAAAGATACTGACTTCAAAAGTTAATATTTTGTGTCTTAAACTTAAAGAACGAGTAAAAAGTACTAATCATAACTATAAATAAAAACGAAATGACGAACCGCCTATTTTAATTGTTGAGAATCGATGTGTATGTATTCACTATTGTATAGTCTCACACATGTAGGTACATGCATGTCTAATCTCAAGGTTATGTCAATTCCTCCCAAATCTGAATAGAGTAGAATTTGATAATTATACAAACCTATGCTCCAGAACTCTTTTATCAAACCAGGTTGAGTGCATTGTAGAGTATGACACTGCGATACTATCTAGTTCCACTTCTCCCTTGTTAAAGGGCTTGTCCACACCAGACTCTGATTTATCAGGTATCTCTACGGCTTCATCGCCAGCAAGAAATGTCACTGTTGGCCGCTTATTCTTCGATGATGAATTAGCGCGAGCGCGTATATCTCGAGGATTCACTGATGGCGTTAATGGGTACGCACACTCAAACGCGTCTGGCATTTTGATAACAAACACGTCTAGCTGATTCTGATGCTAATATACAACTGCCTTCACAAGAACAACACTTTAAAAAACAAGTGGACGATAATGATAACCTCCCGCGATGATAACTCTTGACCGGGTCAACAAGTGATGTAAATATTAAGTTAAAATTACGAGCTATGTGTTCGCTTCAATTGGCACTTGAAAACAACGTAATTCAGGGCGTTAAACGAAACCGTCAAATAAAAAAACCTGACAAGTGCGAGTCGGACTTGCCCACCGAGGGTTCCGTACAAAGTCCATATTTTTTTACGATTTAATAGAAGTGTATAATTTTTAGACTTTTTCCCGTATTTGTAGTATATGACGATGTTACGTGCTAAATTTCGAAGTTTCAGGTCAACGGGAAATACCTTATTAATTTTGATTCCCTTGAGTGTCGAAATATCGTTTTTTTGGCGGTATGTAAACGGCCCTATTTTTTTTAAAGGCGGCTTCAGCCTGATTGACTTTCCAGTATTTGGCCAAAAGGGTATTGACAGAGAGTCGGACGGACAACAAAGTGATCACACGGATCCGTTTTTTGAGGTACGCAACCAACCGCGATTACGTTGTTTGTCATTGAATACCGGAGTGCGGCGAAGCTCAAATGGACGGTCATGACGTGTTTGAACTGACTGGTTGCATATAGCAGCATCTAAGCAGGTCCCCTTGGCGTGGCACGGCAGGCCTTGTTATTTTGATAGCCGACTTTGAAAATCTGTTCGAAACAGTTACTTTTCTGAGGTGAAGGTTAAACTTAATCGGTGTAATATTGATAATTTTTAAGGGTGCCTGCTTAGTTCTCGAATGAATTTAAGACACATAAGTTCCCGCAAAGGTTACTACAGATGACATTGCAAATAGGTTTCATAATAGTGATATAGAAGTATTGTAATCTATAAAGAAAGACGTAAATAATAATTTAGATTATTGGCATGTGAACTTCGAGAGTACCTACCTACGTAATGTATAACCGTCAATGATAAATATAAATAGATAACGTAAAATAATACATTCAAGATTAAACGGATATGTAATGCAGTAGAAATATTTATGCATAACTGAATTCTGAAAGACAATTAGAGATGAACATATACCAATACAATTATATTATGATTTGACTATGCAAAATGGCAAAGTGCAGCGGAGAGAATATTTCTTTAATAAAAGTTAAAAGAAAATCAAAAGGTTTATAGTGTCTGAATATTGTAGCGGCTTATAGAACTGTGTACATATATGGTGCATATTTGTACAGAAATATGCAGCTATGGAGTGCTAACCCTCCTCTGACCTTTTAATGTGCAGCTTCTAGCCACGTATTTTTTAGAAAGGACATAATACTGGTATAAGGTAACGAGTCACTTAATACCTACTAAAAATCAGTCTTTAACGAGGGTACCTACAAATCACGAAATATTTTTTTATTTGAAGTAAATCTTCTTTACGCGGCAAACTACAGGGCACAACACCTCGGGACTCCAAGGCCACTCCGACGTCGTCGTCAACGTAAAGAGTCTGCTAGGCTTCGTGGAGGAGTTGGGGTGGCTAGTGTAGTGCAACAAACAACTCCCCCTCTCAACGCTAAACCAGCGTACGAAAAGACGTCGATTTGCGGAAAACTAGCCCGCGATTACCTATACCTAATTAATATACCTATACCTACCTACTCTACGCACACTTGACGTGGGAAATAAGTTAAGCTAATAAGCGAAAGCGTTACGAAAACAGTGATCGTGCTAGGCGAACGGAAGTTGAAACGTAAATATAAGTAAGAGAAAATAGAGAGAGAGAGAGAGAGTTACATTTCGTATATTACTGTAGGGGCAAGAGAGAAGTGTGAGCACACATTTTCTTTCCCTTTTTCGCTCATAGCCATAGTGATATATGTTTGAATGTACTCCTGTTAAATTTTTGTGGTTTGTGTTTACATATAGTACCTATTCTGCAAAACTTAAAGAATATTGTTTTCTTACCTGTGTTCTGCACGTCGATAATACTTTTTCGACATCATCTTTTTGTTTTCTTGGCTCAATACACAGGTCTTATTGATACAGCCTTCCATGTTTGACATCCTTTTCGTTGACTTGTATTTAAAGAAAGGAACACTTAAATTGATTAATCTTGGATTTTTATATGAGCTTAAAAATATTCTTGATAACTTGAACATGCATAGGCGGTGATTAGTTATGTTTATGAATGAATACCTAAAAATAAATATTCTTCATTACCTCTGATAAATTTTATAAGTCAAGTGTGTTTTTATCAGATGTATATTTAAACATTAGATGTGACAGCAAAATCATCTTTTTGAATAGATTTAAAATTACTTTTTTTTATTAATCACTTACACACTATTTATACTACTGGTTGACCAGATAAGATGAAAACAAAAACCAAGTTACATTATTATAGTAAACATGGAATCATAATCTACACTACTATGAAGCAAATACAGCTTTCTTATCTTAGTTTATGAAGATGCGTCCATTAGATTTGGTATATTTCCACTCTTCACATCTCAAGATTCTCAAGTATGCAAATAATACTGTCTTTAAACTGAATTTATAGAATGGAATTTATACAATTTGGTACATATTTGTGATTATTAGTCCAACAAGCAAAATTCTGATATTCAAAGCAAAAGTTACTGAGATAACAGATAAATTTATATCTTATTTAATATTGACTTATTATTATCCTGCTTACAATAATAAAATATTGTCTAAAATCAAACATGATGATAAGCAATTGTTATAGTTAGTTTTGAGTTGTTTGGTGTGATGAAATTTATTAAAAGACAAGAATTTTGATAAAAATAAAATAGCAGAGTACACTGTTACAATTAAAAAGTATGACTTGCAACACCTTCAAGAACAACACAACAAACAAATAAACACAGAAGCACTGGAAAAAACGCGTGAATAAAAATAAATGAGTTATTAGATAACCACCTGACGAAAACGCAGAAAGCATGATTTCTTTAATGCCGTACACAGTACCTATTTATTATTTACAAACTGTTGGTTCGCTAAATTATAAAAAAATATATTTTAGCCCCTAGTAGTGCCAAATACTAATTTTAGCTTACAAGTATTCTATTTTCATGAGTCATCGACGTATTTATTTCAAAATAAACTTACCGCTGGAGTTCTCCAGATTCTTAGATTTGATAATAATTATTCCGCAGTAGAATATTATTATTGTATTATTCGATTTTACGTACGTCGCTGTGAACCGAGCCAATTCAAACTTGCACTTAAAATGACAACTACTACTACTAGACAGAGTTCTACTACGATATCCACTGACTGTTCGGCTGAGTCGCGACTTGCGGTTTTTTCTACCATAGGTCCATAGAATCTCGGAAAGATAGAAATACACGTCGCGGATACCGAAGATGGAGATCTATTATTAGGGCCCGTTTAGATAGTGACGAAGATTCGAATATTTATTTTCTAGGATATTAGGTTCTAGTTAAACTCAAAATTTAATTAAAATCAAATTACTAAGTGTTTTAGATAAGGAGGGCCCATCACGAAAAGATCAATAAGTCATATTGAAATCTATTATGAACAAATAAACTTTGAAAAACCTTCCAAAACTCAAATCCGTGTAAAAAAAAAGTATTATTCAGGAATCAGATAAATTCTAACTATATCCTAGATAGAGTTAGAATTTACAACTCAGGTACTTACCTATATCTCTAAGAACTACGGTCCGAAATGCTGAAGCTAAGCCTGGATACAGAAACATTATTTTTATAATCTGTCTCTGAAACGTCACTTCGCACTGTCGTACGCATTTGTCAATTATTATTGGTCACGTCAATTCGGTATTCGGTTGCAGTACAAGTGTATCTGGCTAGAAACTTGTTTAAATTTTGGATATCCATTATTCTTGATTGTATATTACTTTAAGAACTTGCTTCAGTACATTCTGCCAATGTAGTGATGGCTTATACGGAGAAGGTGTTATTAAGTAGCACTGCATTGTCGTTTTTGTTTTACGAATGTGTAAACTCTGCTAACAGTCAGGTTATTATTTGTACTTACAATTACGTTTATAGACGTTGTAGTGTATTATACTAATGTAATCATTTTTATGTTTTCTTGTATGATTGTAACATTTATATTTACTTTCAGGAAGGATTTCTAATAGGCGATGTAACGAGCGAAATAACCAACCACATATCCGACTTACACAGTGATAATGCCCGTTTAGACACACAAATTGAAGTTAGAACTGTACTGCCGTTGCCTTCGGTGTCACTGTTTTATTTGCCTACAGGCCGAATAAAGGAAGATGTACTGTCTGATTTACTTTCCGGCACCGCTAATGATATTGTTGGGTGGTACAAATATAGAAAGAATACCAGCATCAAACCAACATTTAGAGATAAGCTAATATCTAAGGGATTACAAAAGTTCTTTGAAAAGAATCATGGAAAGAAAAATTTTGTTACATGTAATTTATCCAATAAAATATCATCATCAGGATCTACACACACATTTATGTACAGGTTTGGCAAAATCAATTGTTTCGACATGTATGAATACATTGAAGATATAACAGCAAACTTAGGTGAAAAGTATACTGGATACAAAAAATCTCATAGAATTTCACCACATAGCATTTTCAATAAGATTGTTAAAGAAAGTAATGTGCAAAGTAACAATACAAGTGATGCTATATTGCGTATACAAGAAGCTGTAGATGTGAGACTTCTAAAGGAGGCCAAGATTGCTGTCAAGAATGAGTGTACTATCAGAGAATTAGAAGCGGAAATCAAACAAATGGCTACAATTTTATCTGATAAACACTCATCTGACTTACAGATAACATACAATAAGTATGTGGATGAGAAATTAATGAACAGAGAAGCTGAAATGGCCCAAGCTTGTCTAGAAGCAATGAGGACACCTCTAAAAGTGGACATTTTGAATTCCAGTAATGTTCCCATGAACAGTAATAGTACAGATATTGACAGCTCTGATAAATTTGATGAAAATGATGTTATAAACACCAGTCCGAGCCCTCCACTTGTAACAACAGGATCAACCAAACAAGTGTTGAACTATGCTGCTGCATTAAAAAATAAAAACGAAGTGGCATCAACTAGTGTAAGTATCCTACATTATTATTTTATGAATAACTTAAAAACGCAACAGAATTATATTTCACTTCTTATATTATATTTATTTGATGGTAAGTGTTAATGTTAATATGATTGTTTTCAGAAAGGGAACATCTTTAATGAAGACTTGATCACCTTTGATGTTGAGGACAAACACACTAAAAAAACTTTGATAGTAAATGAAGAAAAGTGTGGTGATAGTTCACCTGAATATTGATTGACAAGTGCCTTTTCAACTAAGTGTTTAGTTATTAAATAAGTTACCATATAAGTAAAACTTTCAACTGTAATATTCTTTTGTTTGCTAATAATACTCACTATATCATTAATTCTGTCTTTTCTAAAGATAATATACATAATTTTCATCAGCACACATTGCTTGTTTGTTTCAAACTTCACTTAATTCAGAATTTTACAATTTTGTTGTTTTATCACAATTATAATTTATGAGCATTTTCTTAGCTAGGCAGTTTGGCAGTAAATGTGGCTAGTTAAGTAGAAGTTTTGTGCTTACCTAAATTTGGTGAATTCACACAAAAAATGCAAGTATCAGATATCATCTCTTCTGCGGCTCATGGTAGACGTGGGTATGCCATTCTGTCCAGCAAAGATTCAACTTAGTTTTAAGTACACCTAAGTTAAATATAAAGCGATTAAATACGAAAGACGAAACTCTTGTATCAGCAGGAATAAATTATTACTTCAGACGTTTTTACTAACTTGTTTTGCCTGAATACTTAATAGATTTACTAATTGTAAATACAGAAGATAAACAATTTTATTTTTATCAGTCTTAATACATTTATTTTTTTTAAAGACCATATTGTTGTAGTAATTATATATACGTCTCAAACCCATATATTCCCTAAAAAAAACTTACTATAAAAACTTATAGTTTGATGTGAGTCAATAAACAATCATTATAACATTAAATACTTTTTTAAAATAATGCCATTTGTTTTATATTCCATTACCAAAAGTATCTACAACAGGTGTAGTGAACGAATTATATGATCTCCACGTTTTACATAAGAAATAATATTCTAATAAATAAAAATCTGGTGTCGCGATGTTTGTTCCGAAATACCTCCGAAACTGCTGGACCTATTTGTATGAAATTTTGTGTGAATATCAGATAGGTCTGAGAATCGGCAAACATCTATTTTTCACACCCTTCAGTGATGAGTGGCCCACCAGATTTTTTTAATATAGTCGTACGTTTGCCCTGTCAGTTTTTTTTTGTTTGCATATAAAAGCTTCCTAAACTAATTGAATTTAGCATGGCTATTAAAAAATCAGTAAAATTTATATGCAGTATAATATTATGCCAGTATTTTTTATGGAATTGAACTTTTATACTAATTTGGCAATCACTGAGGATATTAACTCATCTTCAGAACATTTAACGGGCATCGCATACTTTAAGGATATTATTATTAAAAAGCAACTTATTTTGTCTTATGTATTTAATTCATTTAAAACAATTATAAAATATGGCACACTAAAACAAAAAAAATACATAAATAAAGCTTACACTTACAATACCATGAGTACAATTGATTATTATCCAAATGATAAGACTCGAAAGTTTTTAATAGGAGATCATAATTAGCTTTTTACCCTAGACAATTTTTTACTTCTCCGCTTTAGTGTTGACTTTATAATGAACTCAATATACTGAGGTAGGCTATTAAGCTGGAATGATTATGTATATATTATATGGCAAGAATGTTTCTGAGTCTTATGTATACCCTCCATAAGGTTAAGGAATGAGATAATTATTTAAAAACTAACGTTTATACCTATTAAGAATGGCATAGGATGCGATGTGAAATTATGTACAATCAGCAACAAAAGTTGATGAACAACAGGTTCACAAATACCTAGAACACAATTTAAAGTCGATAAATTGTAGTTACGACTAGGATACAAAATAGCCAAATCACGAAGGGTTAACACTGTGTCCTTAATTGCTAATTTAGGTGCTGACGGTACAATTATTTGACACATCTGTACCTACTTGATCGCAATCATTTAGGAATGTTATGAATTAATCACTACTAATTTTAATACTACAAAAAATATGAAGCGAATGTTAACCTTAATTTGGTAATATCAATAAACATCTACATGTAGCTGCCCTAGAAACTTCCACCATTTAACACCATTTAAAACAAGTTAAGGTAAAACCATATTTAATTTTATTATTAATAATTACTACTACCATTCTAATAGACAGTAATACCTACATTATGAATACTATATTGTATACTTTCCGTTTGCGATGTTAGGGTACCTAACATTTTTAAATAATAAGTCAATATTCTACTACAAAATCAGTAATATCCTGTCGTAATTTATCCGGATGTTGGACTTACAAGTATTTCTTAGTTTGGTTTTATATGTATGGTATTCCAAAGTTAGTCCAAATTTACAGTAGGTCTGCTGCCCCAGTGGACACTTCTCCTGCCAGTTCGTGAACAGAGTGCGCTAGCCGGCGGGCCTGTTGCACTGCCGTGGACGCAGGTAACAAGCCCAGGTGAATGCAGATCAGTTCTTTGACGGCAACCCCACGAGTTTCACCTGGGAACGCCAGTTCGAGTAGCTGCCTGTAGAGCATATTGTTGATTATTAGAGAGACAAAGCGACATAACAGTATTCTCGTAATGCCAAAAAAACGTTAGGATAGGATATGTACTGCAGTTACTTGTCATTCATTCTCATCTGGGCCCCCACTCAGGGGATGTAGTCACCCTGTTTACACCTGGGCGAAGGAGGCCAAAAAGACGTTGATAAACGACTGCGGTAGATGACAAATGTAATGATGGGAATGAACGAGGAGCTCGATGGCGCACAGGCTGTCCGCGGCGCTCCCGCCACAGCAGCATGTTGCATGTGCCGCGTAGCTTACTTTACCTACCTGTAGAAGGAGCCGAGGATGTCTCCGGGCGGCGGGAGCGCGCGCACGGCGGCGGGGTGCGGGGCGCGCGCGGGCCGCACGGGCTGTCCGCGGCGCTCCCGCCACAGCAGCATGTTGCATGTGCCGCGTAGCTTACTTTACCTACCTGTAGAAGGAGCCGAGGATGTCTCCGGGCGGCGGGAGCGCGCGCACGGCGGCGGGGTGCGGGGCGCGCGCGGGCCGCACGGGCTGTCCGCGACGCTCCCACCACACGAGCGCGCAGCCGTGTAGGGATCCGCGACGCCACGTCGCCGCACAGTAGCCCTCGCGGACTACAGCGAAGCTGCGGCATACCGCGCGACGAACCTGACGTCAAAGGAAACAGAACAGGACCTTAAATATTTATCCAAGATAGGACCAGCTCCTATGAGTATGTCAGCTTTTTAATCATTTATATTTATTTAATATTTAAATTTGTTTCCTTTACGAACCGGCAAGAAAGAGAAGTGGAAAGAAGAATACAGAATGCATGGAAGAGTTTCTGGGCCCTAAAAGAACATTTAAAGGGCAAATTGCCAATGACACTGAAAAGAAAACTCATTGACATGTGTATCTTGCCCGTCCTAACCTACGGTGCACAAAGTTGGTCTCTTACTGAACAACAAAAGTCGAAACTCAAGATTTGCCAACGAGCAATGGAGCGTAGCATAGTAGGTGTTAAACTAACAGACCGAGTTAGAAACACCACGCTGCGCTCCATAACTCGGATAACAGATGTCGGAGAAAAAACAGCCAGACTTAAGTGGGAGTGGGCTGGTCACGTCGCTCGAATGCAGCCTGACCGATGGGCAAAAATCGTTACCCACTGGACGCCGGAGGAAAGACATCGGCGCCGAGGTCGACCTCGGCGAAGGTGGTGTGACGATTTAGTCAGTTATGCGGGGCGCTCGTGGCCAGAAATCGCACAAAATAGAGAGGTTTGGAGGGAGAAAGGGGAGGCCTTTGCCCAGCAGTGGGAACTACTATAGGCTATCAAAAAAAAAAAAAAAAAAAAAATTTAAAGCCAGTGATACGACCGGACGAGATCAGGTTCAGGACAACAAACAGCTTTACTTACGCGCTTTCCGAGGTTCGGGGGTGTTACAAATGTCACACATATTATCCGGTCTTTGAGCACTACTCAAAGCAATCAAATACAAAATTTCCAATTGATCAGAGCAGTAGTAGTTTCTCAAATCCTATTCATCAATTAGATAATTGCTGATGATCTTCAATCGGCTAATCAGATCTTTTTGAGGTATAGCTAAAAACTCTCGAACATTTCAAACAAAACCTAGATCAAAATGTATGCTGTCAAAATTAAGGCAGTGGCAATTAAATCATTAAATATGATAGGATGATTATGATATATTATCAGCCGTTCGATCCTAATAGACCTTGAAAGTGTGACGTTGCAAGTTTATAAGGTTGTGGGCATGCCCCTCGTGCCCACAACGGTGGATTCGTTCTTGTCCTCGGCAACGGGCATGTCCCTAGACATGTCGCAAGGAACTTATCGCAAGAGAATACACCCGGCAACAAATGGCGCGACATAATATGTATATTAATCCAGTAACGGGATGTGCAACAACCTATATCTATTTTACTGATAGTTTCAGAAAATAGTTTATTCAAACAAACGCTGTAGCTAGAAATGAAATATGACGGGCCTGTTGGTCTAGTGGTTAGTGACCCTGACTGCTAAGCCGGAGGTCGTGGGTTCGATTCCCACCCAGGACAAATCTTTGTGTGATGAGCACGATCATTTGTTCTGTGTCTGGATGTTATTTATCTATAATATGTATTATTTAGAAATATATAAGTATATGTATCAGTTGTCTGGTTACCATAGTACAGGCTCTGGCTAGTTTGGGATCAGATGGCCGTGTGTGAGCTGTCCTAAGATATTTATTTATTTATTTATTTACACATAGGAATTGCACTCACAGTATTTGGGGCCAGCATATCAGCGCAGTCAGCCATATCAGGAGCCAGGAATCTTCCCACGGTGCGATCCACGTATATAAAGTGGATGAGTCCGGGGAACTCCTCCACATACTTGTGCAGCGTTAGGGAACAACTCGCATCTGTCTCGCTCGTGCTCTTCCAGACAAGCCACATTAAGCGAAATCATCAATATAACAATGATTGATGATGACAATATTATTTAGTGACTACAATTGATTTACTTTTTAGGTTAGGAACACTGAGTTAGTAAATGTGATACATGTAACTACTAATTTAGGACTGGAAATACAGTTTTGATATAAATTCAAATTTTAAAGGAAAATTCTGAGGCGAAAGTCCAATACCAATTGTAAGAGTACTACTTAAAAAATGGTTCCTCGGAAATAAAAGTGGACATGGATATGGATAATCTTTTCTAGGATAAATAATAATTGTAACGACTTTTTTAAACATTTGGTGAATAAATAATTATTTCGATAACTTTATGCCAATGATGAAAGTGTGTAAGTAAATAAATTTTCGTGATATATGAGCAAATGGAAGTAATTTACTAGGACAAAACAAAAAACACATACTATTTCGTTCGAGGACGAGGATCTATCCCGCAACTGACAGAAGCTATCTGCCTAATTTTTCAACTATATAATTACTCCGAGTTTAAGTCGGTAATTATAAAAATCTTGCAAATTCAAGTGAAAAAATTATAAAGCCATTTATTTTTAAGTAGTTCACAATTATGAAAAGGATATGATCCCAAACTGAAAAATCTCTTCGCTTTCACACAGAGAAACTCGACGTACGGCGCCAATATTCCTCTTAGATCTTTCAAGGGCTGTTCCATCTTGAGGCTTGGGATGTCTGGTTTGAGTTGTTCTATAACAGCTTCTAGCGCAGTATGCATAGCTGTTGCGGTTGTTTCAGGTGTCAGTGGCGTAGTTGTGGTGCACGACTTCCGCAGTTCCAACATGCGGCTTGTTAAACGCGCGCACAGGTTTGAATGTGCTTTGTTCTTGCGTAGGGAATCTGTTGTCTAAAATAAAATAGACAAATATCGTAAAAAGCAGTATATTTTTTAAATATCTGTTTTCGATAGACCAAATATCACAATTATTATAAGACTACCTTGTACAGCACACGCCAAACTTTATGGCCGCTCCAAGCCTAGCCGCATTACGCTACACAACACAATTAATATCAGCGGGACGTAACTGAGAAGGGAGCCAGGGCACGCCCGCACGCGCTATCTTACACCCGCACGCGTCCTCGCCTCCCGCGCGTTAGGGCGACTGTATGAGTAGTGTTTATGAGAGTATGTAGTAGTCATAATATAAGAGGACTTTTTGACTTACCTTTTTTATAGAAGTCTCCAAGGCATCAAGAGTATTAGGCAGCAACTCTAAGTTTCTTTGCAACAGCAGTCTTCTCAAATTGGCGAGGATCTGGTTGGACATGTATGCAGCAATGCCGACTTCCCTGCCATATTATCAAATAACTGTTAACTTAATACATATCAACTACACTTAGTAAAAAACACGATGCAACACATTTTTTTATTTCTTTTAGGACATTGTTCCTTTGTATAGGCCCTAACGTATTGCTGATAAGCCCCACAATTATTTAATAGAACTTTTTTTAAACACTATATCTTTTTCGTTTAATATACCTTAAATCCATGTCAACAACGACAACAAATGTAATGCGTGGAGCTACTTCTGCTAAATGTATAGAGTGAGGTGCGCAGGGACTGGCTGCAGAGCCCGCGCATAAATTGACGATAGCACTATTTTCTGTTGACAACCCTGCAAATATTAAAAAATCAAATTGAATATGCCATTAGATAAGTATGTAATGGCTGATAATTCAAAATAATAAGCAGTGCCATTTTTCACAATAATACTCACAAGGTAATCGGATAATTTCTTGATTATCATTGGATTCTTCATCACCAACATCTTTCCAATATTCTTGAGCAGCAATACACTGAATGCTCAATAAAATCAAATCCGGCGGAGATAAATCTTCACTCCCACGACTAAAACCAATCATTTAGTAAAACAATGCAAATTAAGACACTTCATTTTTATTAGTCAATGCTGTCTTTTTGTTACCTTGAATACAGTGCCAGCAGTTTATCCCCAACAAACAGCATTAAATGGCTATGTTGGTGTGGCACTTTGATATCCTTTGAAGTAGCTTTAAGGGCATTAAGTGCAGCCATTGTTGCCCCACTCTCACCAATCACTCCATTAGCACCAGGTATTGTGTCACCCTTAGTGCGGCTGTCTAATAACACTGACAGCCAATCTTGGTATACTGATGACTGGAGCCTGAAACATAAAAAGGTTGGTGTGTGTAGGTATGATCTTTGCCCTGCACTGAGACAAAAAAGCATGGTTTGAAAAAAAAATCAATCATGAGAATAATCTTTGTCTATGCATTCTCAACATAAAATGTCAGAAAAGGTCTTTATTAAAGACAAAACACTAATGTTATTTTTTTTAAATTAATACCCTTGACTTCAATATTACACAGAGGTGGTGTCAGTTTTAAAATGAAATTATTATGTTGCAAATACAATCTTATTCCTTTGTCATAAAGTTCTTTTTAGGAAGCATATATGTTTAGAGACTAACTTTGCATCAAGAAGTACCAATGTAGTCTAATAGATATACTATTGTATTAGGTTGTTCCAATAATTATAATGTACTGGGTTAATAATAATAAATAAATAAAATAAATCCTGAGTTTTTATATATCAAGATGTAGAAGAATTTGGCATATCAACTACTACTACAACATACTTTAATTTTATACAGATTGTGTGTCATAGAAATGTGAATTATGTAACTTTAATATTTACAATTAATAACCAGTACATATTTATACTTACAAATTAATATTTTGTCCACAAATATGTTGTACAAATGTCTTGAAATCCAGTAATTCTCTGTGGGCATCATCCACATAGTCTTCACTGATTATCATGAACACATGATCGAGCCACTGCAGGAATTAAAGTTTTAAAATATTTATAAGAATTTTTTTAAACTTGACCTTAATTAAATCATTTAAATAGGTATAAAATAATATAGCTACACTAATTATAATCACCTCATCGAAAACTATTGTTGTCTTGTCCTTGCACTGTATTGAAGAGTAAGTATTACCAAACTGTGCAGCCATAACCCGCTGGGAAGTAATAATAGGAGCCAGAAGTTGTGATACGGTATCATTTTCTGTAACATCAGCTTGGTTCTCCTAAAATAATTTTATTTTGGTATATTATTATGCCCTAATAAATTTAATAAGCAAACATTTTTGAGCAAATAACCAAGTCAACACTTTTTTTACCTGAACACCAAATGTCTTCATACGTTCTATGAAGGCAGAGTCCCATTTTCCAAACACTAAATCATTAACATTATCAAATATCAAAGCAGCCTTCATTTTTATTTGAATATTAATATCAATTAAAACATCAGCCCGAATAAAATTTCGTTATTGATAACCGATCGCATGAGAAAAAAAACTGAATCCTAAAGGCGACACGATCAATTTATAAAATAAACGAATGATTCAAGATGAATAAAACGATTTCAATAAAAACATTATTGAAATTCAGCATTCAGCAGCAACATAGTATGACTATGTCACACAGCTATGACAACTGACAAGTGACAATGACAAAGTCAATTACTGATAACATTCACTGATATGACAGTGACACTACAGTGTTGCCAAGCCTGACAAAAGAAAATCGGTAATGGAGTGGTAACTCACTGAAGAGTGGTAAGGTTAACTCAAGGTGGAGGTCACACACCACGGAACTGTATATTTTAATAATAGTGATAGTAGTTGTATAATTATTTGAAAACGTACATTATTTTTTATCAATATCTATCGACAAAATCAACTCACGACTAAACCGCATCCATAGATGCGAGTAGCAGATAACCTTCGAGAAGAAAATACTTTACTATAATTCCATTAGAAAACAAATAAAATCGTACTTCCTAATGGTACGAAACACCTCCATTTTGAAGATATTTTCTTGTACTATCAGTTTTGCACTACAAAATAGAACTACACGGGATATTTAAGTAAAAATCAATTTCTCGTGTGTCCAGCGATTCGACGCGAACTTAGAACACGCATGTGATCTACGAGCGGAACAACGATCAATATTGGCACGCGTGCCACGCCTACTTTAGCACTTCCACTCTTTTTTCTATTCCGTGGTACACACCATATTATAAGTGAAAAAGTGTGACTGACCCATGAAGGGCATGAAGTAATAAGTAAACATGGAGAAAAGACTCCAAACACCTCCGTGAAACTGACTGTGGGCTGACCGTCTCTTTCTAAATACATACATAAGATAAAGAAAATACATATTACCGTCTCGTTCTTTTGTATGTATTTAGAAAGAGTGGGTCAGACCACAGTCGGCTTCAGTTAAATGTTTAGAGTGTTTTCTACATGTTTAGTATAACTCCATGGGCTGACCCTATATTTTTTAAATTATAACACACTACACCACACGCACCAGGCGATAAGTTCTGTTTATGGTATGTTCTATGTATGGGTATGTTCTCATTTTACATTAGTTAAATCGTCTGGCAATGACTTTACCTCCTTTATTATTGTTTTTATGGTTGTTCATTTAAATGATAGAACCGTTAATACAGCTTTATTATGATAACTGTAATTTAAAATGTTGGTGATCATAACCATAGTCCCAAACCTTCAACTCTCAACTTATCCGCAAAGACATTGTATGTACTATACATGGTACTATACAATACAATGTCTTTGCTTATTCGTCGGTCAATGACATTCTGACAACTGTTTATTTACCAAATTAGACAAAATTGCTCAGATGACAGTTGACACTTTTTTTGACAGAGGCGCCTAATCTGTGGAGGCACCGTCTTTGTGTTTCTTCCTTAGTTTCGCGCAGGAAGGAGTGTAGTTTCTCATTTTAACCTAAAACAGGAGTATTTCACTAATATTTTATTTTCAGATTTTCGATGGGTAATAAAGAGCAGGCATTAGTAAGTTATTTTACCTGTAACTATTTTACATACATACAAGACAATATTATTTGGAATAAAGGTATTAGGTAATTAATTATTTAAAATTTTCAGAAGAAACTAAAATCATTATGTTATGTAACATTTGGAGGCTGTGTGGCCTATCAATACATATATTACAAAAAAGATTTTAATGGTTATTATACTAACGTCTTACAACCATTAAGTCAGTATCTCAACCCTGAAGTGGCACACAAGCTTGGAGTGGCAGCTATAAAGTATGGTTTATTCCCTTCTGAGAAAGCTGATGATCCTCTAATATTGGTAAGTTCATGATATAATGACCTAAAAGCTATGGTTTTCTAGTTGCAATATACCAAATTTCAATTTCATTTTACAGAAAACTAAATTCCTCAATTATGATTTAAATAATCCAATTGGAATTGCGGCAGGTTTTGATAAAGATGGTGATGCTGTTGTAGGGTTGAGAAAGTTAGGTTTCTCTATTGTGGAAATTGGCTCTATCACACCAGAAGCACAACCTGGAAATCCTAAACCAAGAGTATTCAGATTACCTGAAGACCAAGCTGTTATAAACCGGTATGGTTTTAACAGTGAAGGACATGATAAAGTGTATAAAAAAATTGACACTTTAGAAAAAACATTATTGGATAAAGGACTCTTGGGAATTAATTTAGGAAAAAATAAATTATCTGAAAACCCTATTGAAGATTACGTTCTAGGAATAAAAAAATTCTCGAATGTAGCAGATTATTTTGTTATTAACATAAGCAGGTACCAGCTTATTAGTATAATCTTATTGTACTTCATTTTTGCTTTGTTTCCAATTTGATTCTCTCTATACTTATCCATTCAATGCTCTTGGCCTCTTAATCTTGGCATAACTAACTCATGCTTAAAATAATACAACAAATCAATATTTCAGCCCTAACACTCCAGGCTTGCGGTCTTTACAGAAAAAAGAGGAACTGTCTCAACTTCTTACAGAAATCAATAAAGCAAGAGATGCATGCCAGACCAAATACAAACCTCCATTACTCCTCAAACTGGCACCAGACCTCACTATTGAAGAAATGAAAGAAGTAGTATCAGTAATATTAAGAAAAGAATGCCATGTTGATGGTTTAATAATCTCAAACACCACCATAGAAAGACCTGAACTTCGCAGTACAGCACATATCAAAGAAGCTGGTGGTCTAAGTGGAAAACCTCTGACTAATAAGTCTACAGAAATGATAAGAGAGATGTATAAAATGACAAAAGGTTAGTGAGTCCTGTAATCTTTGGATCTAGTTAATATTTTTAAAGTACTGATGAGTGGGCAACAGGTCAGGCATGGGGACAGATAGAATAATAATTTAATGAAATATAAGCATTTCAATGTCACTTGCGATCAGATTTTTTTAGTTATTTTATGTTGTAGTTGCACACAGCGACAAAATATAGGTTACATAAAAATATCAAAATTTAAAGCAGTAGATTTTATTAATAAGAAAATATAACATAAGATATAAATTAAAAGCTGTATAAATATTTGTCTTCAGTTAAATTAAAAGACACTTATTACAGGAAAAGTGCCTATTGTTGGAGTTGGAGGAGTATTCACCGGACAAGATGCGTATGAAAAAATTTTAGCAGGTGCAAGTGCTGTCCAAATATACACAGCACTTATTTACCACGGTCCACCAGTTGTAACAAAAATTAAAACAGAATTAGCTGAACTCCTGCAACGAGATGGTTATAGTAATGTAAATGAAGCAGTTGGTAAAGGAATTAAATAAATTTTATATATTACTTACATGTTTGTTATAAAAATATAGTTTGTTGATTAGGGAGTTCATTTATGGGATAGTTTTAAAATCTCATCATAATATATAAGTAATCCTCCAAACCTCTGTTATCCAAATAGTTTTTTATAATTCCAAAAATACTAAACATGATTTTTTTCAAATAAATGTATTAATTAATTCGTTTTTTATAGATTACTTTGGTTAGATGACTAGAATTCTCTATCCCTGCTCCCTAATTAAAGAAAATTGACAATTATTATTTTGTGATTATATCTTTATTTTGTGGCCTACATACATAGTACTCTCATATATGCTAGACTTTTATTTCACCATCAACTTTATCTGAAAAAAAATTTAGAATTACTAATAACAAATGAGACAATTTTATGGCATCCTTACAAAGTATAGTTTATTGCCTACCTTGGATTTTGCAATTTGGCAAATGGCCTTGAAGTATTTGTTTACATTCTTTGAGGTTTTCAACACTTATCAACTCAAAAAGGACTAAATTTTGTAGCTTTTTAAGAGTTCTTATTTCTTTCAAACCAGCATCAGTGACATTGACACATTTAGATACTTGAACATGGGTTAAAGTGTGTTTTCCATAGGAAAGGCCTGTCATTGCTTTGTCATCAATATAAGCATCATTGTGAAGAATCATTTTGGTCAACTTTGTGCATCCAACTAAAATCAAATATAAAACGATACAACATCAAAAATATATAACGAGAAAAAAAATATATACTTTGTTTATTAATAAAACTAGGCTTTTATACAATTAAAATGATATTGTACATGGCATTAAAAATACATTCAAGACCCTTATAATGAACAGTTTACCTACTTAAGTGAGGAAATCCATAATGAGAAATGGAAGAGTCAGATCCATCGATGACTGCTACCTTTGGACAACCTAGTTTTTCTGGCGGCAGCAAATTATAGTCCGATATTTTTGATCCATTACTCCAAACAATTTTGCCACCGTTTCTTAGCACCCATTCAGCACAGGCACGGTCCGGGCCCAATTTTCTAATGCGATCTGTATCCGGTTTATTAAACATCATATTGACATACTCCCAAAAATATCTAACTTGGTTGTTTCTCGGAATGAACTTTTTGGAAGTTACTGCACCTACCGCTTTCTGTGCACAAAGAGAAGGTATATCAAACTCAGAACTTCTTTACTATAAAACTGGTAAGTAAGTAGTTCACTCACATGCATTGTATGCAGCATCTTCAGTTATTATATTGCAATAACAGAATTCTTTAGTCTTATCACAGTATCAAAGAACACAAATAAGCGTCTAGTCGTCTACTACAGCGTCAGCGAGCTCAATATTCAATTTTAATAAAAAATTGAAAATAAAACTGACTGTTGTAAACATCTTTGTAGGGATGCGAATATGAGACGAGGACGATATCGAATATATCGATACATCATATACCTAAACGAAACGAGTAATCGATGTGTCTTGTACTAAAATTATCAGAATGTATAGATATCTTAAACGATGAACCTATCCGTTTTTCTCAAAATTACTCGATTTCTTTAAAGCAAAGATATATAATTATAACGAGCAGCTGAAGCCTAGCAGAATGAACCTTATTTATATAAGTTATAAAACAAAGTTTTCGGTTTTGCTAAACATGCGCTAGCAGTCACATTAGGCAGCGATGTTCGGAAGCGACTGATCTTCACTAAAATTAAATTAAAATTGTCTGTTACTATTAATCGATAACAACAATTCAACACTATTTATCGGTTACGGAAAAATACTGAAAGTCTGAAAATGCCTGTCTAGTGTCTCAACATGTTTGTTTGGAATTTTTTCAACAATTATGTAATGTCATGTCAACGTCAATGTGCGGCATCGGAAAATTACAGATTATTAATAGAATTTTATTTGTCATTTGAGTAGTTTCCAATTATTTTTATAATATTTGTTTTGGAGATGTATTTTGCCCTTTTTCCATTAATCTGGCAAATAGTGATTGATGTCATCTCAGCATTATTCGACCGCTTCGTTTTCGAGTTCCCGAGATCATTGACGTAGACAGAATAATAATTTTATAGCAATAAAAATAATTACAAGAGAGGTCAAATATCTCATCACTGAGTACTTTTTTATCTGTGTGTATCATGTGTGTATGTTATGCTGCGTACAGACCGGCCAAACGAACGCCAACGAACGTGTTTCGTTGACCTTCGTTGCTGCAATCTGGACGGCTTAGCGAATGCCAACGATCGCTCGTTGGCGTGTGCCGGCGATCCGAAGCGGGGCGGTAACATCAAAGAAATCGAGCTATTTGAACGAACTCTGTTTGGACGGTCGCCGAAGGCCAACGAACGAACGCTCAGTTGAAGCAAGAGAGCGTAGCGTGTAGACGAATGAAAGAAAAAAGTACCGGAATCAAGTGCCAACGAACGTTCGTTCGAGCCCTAAATGTATTTGGATGTATTAACGAACTCCAACGAGCGTGCGGAAGCCAACGCTAACGAACGATAAATATCCATCGTTGGGCGTTCGTTGGGCCGGTCTGTACGCACCTTTAGTAGAATACATTACAATATTGTCTTTGGTGTATGTATGTATCATCCAAAGACATTGTAATGTACTCTACTAACCAGTATTATACTCGTGCTTCGTCCTCGAGATTAGTAAGTAGATATTATAGAACACAATGTAGTAACGCTTATGTGTTACCACTTCAGCACCATATTTTAGAGGGTATTTTAGTATGCCCAATATGGCAACACTCATTTTTTTTTTTTTTTGTACACCCTCTTGTCTCCTGCCTGTAAGGACCAGTGCTGCCAATTTGCGGGGAATTCCCCGATTTACGGGGAATTGAGGCCTAGCGCGGGGAGAACGCGGGGAATGACAAAAATCGGGGAATTGCGGGGAATCAAGACCAAATTTATCGATGGGCTGAATTTAATGCAATTTCTTCACTCTCCTGATACAACTGCAATCTTCACTGGGTTTTGGCAATTTTGTCTGTCTGGAAGTATCCATTTCTATAGTTTTATTGAGTATAATTCTTACACCAAGTTGGGTGAAAAAAAAACGACTACTACTGTCTATGGTTTTCACTTTTCGTTATCCTAAATTGGTGGGAACTGTTCAAATTTTCAATAATTTTTTGTTTAACCACCTCTATTAAGAGGTGGTTAAACAAAAATGCAGCTACGGTTTAAAACCAAGTAATTTGCATTTCGTCATTAGCTGCTATTTATGAAGTATTGTCATGTGAATAAGTATTTCTTTGAAAAAAAAAAAATATAAACAAATTTCTTGAAGTTTTATAAAAATCCAAGGTATGGAGCTGTGTTTGTAACCTAAAGTAACATATCGAAGAAGTTTGGGGAAGGAACCGAAAACATGCGGGGAATTTCGGGGAATCCACTAGAATGACGCGGGGACTCGAGATTTTTTTATTGGCAGCACTGGTAAGGACCTACAGTCGATCTGGCTTCATTCGCTTTTTAGTGCTCAGCCACTTCGCACCTATAGTAAAATTAATTCCTAACTGCTATAATCATGCCTAAACGTACTAAGGACGACAGTCTTAAATTTATTTCGAAGAAATTAAAAACGTTAGAAAAAGAGATTATACGTTCGCGTCGTGAAAGGCGAAATCGTTTCCAACTAAGTTCATCATCGTCAACATCATCCAGCCAATCCTCAAGCTCATCGTCGGACACATCAAGAGGGACAACGCCAACACCTCCTGAAAACCCAAATTGTAAGTACCCTACCTCCTCTACGCTATTGTTTAAAAGACAAATACTACCCAGTGAACACATGACCTTAATATGACGTCATACATAGGTCATATAGAGATCATAAACTTTTACGTAAACATGACATCATGGTGACTCAATTCATGATTTCAATATGATGTCATATTGGATTACATCACTATGATATCATGCTGACATTAAATTTGACTTTGATATGATGTCATTTTTATGACTTTAATGTTACATACAGCTGATATAATATTTTAATCATATTGTGACGTCATGTCAAAGTCATAAGCTTATATATTATTTACGTAATATATAAGTCATACAATTACATAATTTACGAGTCAATCTTCTGACGTAAAAGTGACATAATAATTCAATCATATTTTTACGTAAGAAACAAGTCTTATTGTTACGTGAAACTGATGTAAGAAGAACGTCATACAATTACGTAAGTTACGAGTCAATCTTCTGACGTAAAAGTGACATAATAACTCAATCATATTTTTACGTAAGAAACAAGTCTTATTGTTACGTGAAACTGATGTAAGAAGAACGTCATACCTTAACATCAAGCTATAAGTCATTTTTTCATGTACTGGTGATATAATATTTTAATCATTTGTGACGTCATGTCAAAGTCATAAGCTTATATATTATTTACGTAATATGTAAATCATATACTTACATAATTTACGAGTCAATCTTCTGACGTAAAAGTGACATAACAACCAAATAATTTTTTTGCGTAAGAAACAAGTCATACTTTTACGTAAACCTGATGTAAGAAGAAGATCATACTTTAACCTTAAGCCATAAGTCATTTTTTACATACAGATTATATAATAATGACGTCATAACTATATGAAAGGAATAATTCTTGATTTATGTTATATATGTACGTGATAAGTAAAAGTTTTGCATAAAAATTACTAATATTCATACTTATATATACGTAGTATTCCAAATTTAAATTTCAAATCAAACTTACCATAAATTCGGACATCAATATTTTCTAAAAATAATGAAAGGATTTTATGTATTTTTTAAAATAGAAAACATCAAGAAATTTGAAAACTAGTTATTGTATTGTAATAACGGTACAACTACAAAATCATCACAGTTTGGAGGACAAAAATATAAACATTTTGACTTCACAACATCTGTTGTGAAATCAAATAATAATGCTTAAGATTCTAACCTAACACATTTAAGTAAGCATGTTGCACCAGTTGATATTAGATTTTTTGAATAAATAAATAGTTATATGGATGGGATTAAAATAATATATGCAATTTTTAAGTACATAATCATTTATGATCCTGAAGTTAGCAGACATTTAAAAATTTTTGAATTTTTGTATTTCAACAAATAAATCGCGAAAAAATAAAATAAAAATATGCACATGTAGAAAATTTAAAAAACTACAGGTGCAATTTTTTTAAATATTTTTTTTTTTAATTTTTTATCGTCTAAAAAAAATCCAAAAATTATTAGACGTCTGCTAACTTCAGTATCATAATCATTTTCTATATAATTTTTATATTTCAAGTACTTAACTTGTTTCATGCTTGCATTCTAATTTTCATCCTGTTATGTTTTAAATATCTAAAATTAAATATTTACTTTTTTAGTGAACAACATTATGGAAAAACCATATGCTGTGGTTTATTTTGTTGAACAAGCGTCATATTCAGAAATTCCAAGTAATTGGCTCCTGAACACTGATGAATCTACCGGAGCAACTACGTGCAAATGGCCGCCCTCAATCTTTAAAAATTTGAATTTTCAATTTAAAAACAGACTCACACCATGCGATGATTGGCCTATATATGAAGTTAAAATCATACGATATTGTGGTAAATAATAAAATAACTTAATTTTGAAACTAGTTTAAAACATGAATAATTATGTAGTTGTCGTGATTATTTCTATTAATTTAGATACCCTGACTCAAGCAAGAAAAGCCGCCGAGGATTCTGAATATTCATCAGCTACAGAACAACCACTAGGAAAGGGACATCGATTGAAGCGACCTTCTGCTATCGCTACTGCTGCTGCTGCTTCTTCTAAAAATACCTCCGTCTTTAATCATATTAGCTCTGACGAAGATGATCATAATAATAATAATAAAACAATAAAACCAGGTAAAAAGAGTTTATATTTGGTGTATTTTCATTTAAAAAAATATATTGCGCTACATCATATTCCGATCTCACTTTTCAGCTGCTGAAATGCCAAAGATAAATAAAGAAGGTGAAGGTATTGCGAGAGACATTGCTTCTGCTGGCCTTGAAGATCCTGATAATAACTTTAATCGGAAAGATTTAGAAAGCAGCGTTTGCGAGAAAACCTCAAAAACTCATAAATCTCTGAAGAAAAGTAATTTAAGTAATCTTCATCGTCTAACTGTCATCGATGATAGTGATAATGATGACGACGATGGTGATGACGACGATGGTGATGACGGACGCTTTCGGACTCTCAATGGTACTATTATTTCCTCACAATTTGTTTACTTTTGTCGAGTGTGTTTAACACTCAAAAATTGCTTTCAATAACTAAATTTTATTGGTTTCAGCCAAGTTAAATTCATGTTTAAAACTTCTGGGCACATTGCTGGTGGGTATGAAAGATTTGCAGCAACGAGTAATATTTAATAATGGTACGAATTCTTGTGAGGTAAACAATGAAATGGCCTTAAAAGTCAAGAATGATCTGCCACTAGAATCTAGAGAAGCGGTGTCTGCCTTCGAAGCACAACTGTTGAATTCGAAGGATTATCATCAAGAATTTGTAAGTTAATACATGTAATTTAACTAGTTATTTTTATGTTTTAAATTGAGTAAATATGGAATTTTCTTATTATTATTATTTTTAGAAAGTTTCTTAAATTGACTAACAGCTCTTTCATTAATTAAAAATTTATATTTACGCAGGTCAGGATTGTTAGTCAAATTGGAGGAACAAACGGTAAAGAGTACACGGAAAGAGTACTCAATAAAATATTCTCACCAACATTTGCTACAGATAACACTTGGGAAGGGAAAAAAACTAAGTATAAAATTAATAATTTGAAATTGATTAAAATTTGCGAAGGTGAGAAAAACTAAATGAATGAATAAAGTTAACATTTACTTAATAAGAAATATTTGTGCTGATAAAATGAAAAATTAATTTTCAGAGGTAATATTGAAGAAATTTTCTTCGTGGGACAGTGCTGAATTCTCGAAAGCCGGAACGAATTGGTTCCGATTAGGAAACCAAAGAGCACGTCAGCAACCGGGGCAAAAGCAAAAACAAAATGAGCATCAACGGGATATGGATATAAGACAACAAAACTAGATTAGTTTCAAAAGTGAGTGAATTTAAAAAATTCATGCAATATTTAAATATTAAAAAATTTATTTACTAGTATACTACTTAAAAAGTGGAAAACAATATTTACTGGATACTACAATATAAGACTAAATCAAACTCTATTTTCAATTTTAATTGTTAACTTTTTTAATTTTTGGATAGTATTTATTCCAATAAGAAAAAAAGATTAGTGTTCATTTTATGGACTGATTAAGATATAAGTGTGTGAATTGAAAGTATTCACAAAATATTTAATTAATATAGAATTTATTTATTGGAGTACAATTCAAAAAGTAAAAATAAGTTCTTATTGCATACTAGCATACCTGATTAAAACCAAATTTATTTTTAATTTAAATTGTTTATCTTTTTACTTTTTGGATTGTATTTATTCCAATAAGAAAAAAACATTAGTGTTCATTATGTGGACTGATTAAGATATAAGTGTGTGAATTGAAAGTATTCACAAAATATTTAATTAATATAGTATTTATTTATTGGAGTACAATTCAGAAAGTGAAAATAAGTCCTTATTGCATACTAGTATACCTGATTAAAACCAAATTTATTTTTAATTTAAATTGTTTATCTTTTTACTTTTTGGATTGTATTTATTCCAATAGAAACAAAAATTATTATTTAGTTTTTTTCTTTGAGTAATTAAGGTGTCAGTTAAAACAAGTAATTTCTACGAATATGTTCATTTGTGAAATTTAAGTATTAATAAATAGTTTTGTATTTTAAATTAAACAGATTTTAATTAATGGACCTTTACTCAAACGTTCTTGAATTTTTTAATTATAATTTGTTTAGGAATATATTTATTGAATTGTATTTATGCCGTAGGTTCCTAGAAGTTTTTTATAATGTGTTGTAAATAATCTGGTAGATTCTAAATAGATTATTATTATTCTGCTGTTTTATACACATAAATAAATCGGTAGATTTATTTTTTAGACGATTTCTAAATGGGACATACATATAAAAAAAAATTTAGTTGGAAAATCTACTTCCTTCTGGGTTGCCAAATATCTGTTGTAATGCATTATTTTTTGAGTGTATGTCAATATTTTTTGATACTTCTGATGTAATGGTGATGTAAATATCATGTAAAAGTACATCTTGTACAGTAGTTTGATGTAATACCTGCTTCACAAGAATTACACTTACGTGATATCACGCTATTACATTCATATGATATTGAATATGCGTTCAAACCTAATAAATCTGAGTAAAAGACATTTGAATCCAGCTAGACATTATCACTATGACATCATTGTTATGTCACCTCGATGTCAATTAGGTCACAATGATGTCAATGGTAAGTCATATAAAAGTAAGCGATTCAGGAACAACTTGACATCATTATTATGTCATCTTGATGTCAGTTAGGTCATTATGATGTCAGTTAGGTCATTATGATGTCGATTGTACGTCATATGTAAGTAAGCGATTTGAAAATAACTTGACATTAACATTACATCATTGGTATGTCACCATGACGTCAGCTAGGTCTCTATGATGTCAATGGTAAGTCATATAAAAGTAAGCGATTCAGGAACAACTTGACATCATTATTATGTCATCTTGATGTCAGTTAGGTCACGATGATGTCAATTGTACGTCATATGTAAGTAAGCGATTTGAAAATAACCTGACATTAACATTACATCATTGGTATGTCACCATGACGTCAGCTAGGTCTCTATGATGTCAATGGTAAGTCATATAAAAGTAAGCGATTCAGGAACAACTTGACATCATTATTATGTCATCTTGATGTCAGTTAGGTCACGATGATGTCAATTGTACGTCATATGTAAGTAAGCGATTTGAAAATAACCTGACATTAACATTACATCATTGGTATGTCACCATGACGTCAGCTAGGTCTCTATGATGTCAATGGTAAGTCATATAAAAGTAAGCGATTCAGGAACAACTTGACATCATTATTATGTCATCTTGATGTCAATTTTACGTCATATGTAAGTAAGCAATTTCATATTAACTTGACATTAATATTACATCATTGGTATGTCAGCATGACGCAGTTAGGTCATAATGACGTCAATTGTACGTCATACTTACGTCATAATCATTACGTAAAAGTCTTACGTCAGGAAGTGTGAAATAATGAGTCATATATGACTCATATGTGACTTATTTCTTACGTAAATCCTGACGTGACTCCACATAGCACTTTTACGTAAACGTGTTCACTGCTGTGTTAAGAACTTTGTCAAGGTGATCACTTGGCAGGTCACTGTTGTTAATTAAATGCATCAGATTAGTCTGTGGGACTACATCGCCGCATTTTTTACGAAATAGCTAAAATTATCTCCTATCGGGTATCACTGTTACAAGTACCCACTTTTAATAACAGGACAACCTGAGTAATACTATATTCAAATTGTCCCTTATTTTAACGTATATGCATCAGATTAGTCTGTGGGACTACATCGCCGCATTTTTTACGAAATAGCTAAAATTATCTCCTATCGGGTATCACTGTTACAAGTACCCACTTTTAATAACAGGACAACCTGAGTAATACTATATTCAAATTGTCCCTTATTTTAACGTATATGCATCAGATTAGTCTGTGGGACTACATCGCCGCATAAGTATTACGCTAACTTCAAAATCCTTTCATATCGGGAGTTATAAGTTGAGACACAACTACCCACTTATAAGCAACAGAAAATCCTGCACAATGGATTCATATAAAATGCTTCTTATCGTAATGGTTATGCATCAGATTAGTCTTCGGGACTACATCGCCGCATATGTATGTACGATTTAAAAATTATCTCATAATTGGAGTTAAAAATACTCTGCTACCTTTCTTGTAGAAGGTTACTTAAATTATTTTTGAAATGCTGCATATGCATCAGATTAGTCTGCGGGACTATATCAACGCATATTTTCAAGCTTTTTATAATTATTAAGTATAGTTTATGCACCAGATTAGTCTGCGGGACTACTTCGAAGCATATAAATTAATAACTTGTTTTTATCATACATATACATCAATCAACTTAGTTTTGAGAAATTCCTAAACTTACCTGAGTACATAAACTTATCCGAGATTAAGCGAGGTCGTTTGACTTGTCTATTGCTCTCTACTTACAGATCAGGAAGGAAATACAAACCCTGATGAGCATATTGATGCAATATCCATAGAACCTCCATCAATACAAGTAACTCACTTGACTGGCCAGGCAGAAGAAATACCTGCTTCACCCGCCGAACAAAACTATACCACTGAAATTCTGGACATACTTGGAGCTGATCCATCAATAACCGTAGAATACGGCCCGGATATAAACAAGGATGTTTCATCCAGGTTTGCTTACATAGCGACTTCTGGTTTAAACAAAGATACTCGTAAAGAACTTCTAAATAAGTTTCTAATCCCAAGCAATTGTACATCTATAGCTGCACCTCTACTTAATGCAGAGATTAAAGCAGCCACAACTGAACAAGTACACAAGCGAGACAAGGCTATTGAATTCAGACAAAAGCAATTGGCAGCAGGTATCTCAGGCTTGGGAAGGATTATATCTGAACAGCTCGAGGCTAAAGATAGAAACTCCGATCTGCTAAAAGACCTCATGGACGTGGGCCGAGTACTTTGCGATATTCAACATGCTGAATCAGAAGCCAGGCGTAATTTTGCGCTTTATTCAGTTAAAAAGGAACTAAAGGACCAACTGGCTACTACCAAGATCGACAAATACCTTTTTGGAAATGATCTTGCTGAAACTCTTAAAATAGCAAAATCCGTAACAAAATCCAGTTCGGATCTTAAACGGGTGACAAACGCAAAACCTAAAACATCGGCTCCGACAGATAAAACTTACAAGAATTTAAACTGGAAGGCGAGGATCCCGGCTCGCAGGCAGGTGAGGGGTCCGCCGCAGCAACAAGCGCCACCTGCCACTCGGACAGCACAGTCGCAAAGAACGTCGTCGCAAGCATACTCGCAACGACACAAGAAGAGCCGCCGTTAGACCCGGTACGTTATGCTGGTAGACTTATCTACTTTTATAAACAATGGTCTCTATTAACTAAGGACCGAACGATTCTGTCATGGATAAGAGGCTATAAAATTAAGTTTGCTCGACCCGTACACCAAAATTCATTACCTCCACCTAATATATTTACGAGCTCCGAGAGAGCCGAGTTAGTGGACATAATTGATAACCTTATATCCATGGGTGCCATATCTAAATGTGAACCTTGCTCGGGTCAATATGTTTCACGTGTATTCCTCGTACCGAAACCGAACGGCAAGAAAAGATTTATTTTAAATTTAAAAAATTTAAATGGTTTTGTATCTTCAGAACATTTTAAACTAGAAGACTTACGAACAGCGATAAAGCTCATATCACAAGATTGCTATGTAGCAACTTTAGATTTAAAAGATGCATATTTTCTTGTCTCTATTGATAAAGAGTCGAGGAAATACCTGCGTTTTATTATTGATGAAAAATTATACGAATTTAATGTTTTGCCTTTCGGTATCAGTACGGCCCCATTCGTTTTTACAAAATTAATGAAACCCGTCATTAAGTTGCTACGATCATGTGGGTTTTTATCATCCGTATACTTAGATGATTTTTTCTTAGCTGGATATACCTACAATGATTGCATGCAAAACATTAAAACCACTCAATTATTACTTCGTGCCCTAGGTTTTATTATTAACGAAGAAAAAAGTATTAACTTACCCTCAAGGTCATGCAAATATCTGGGCTACATAATAGACACCCACAAATGGGAACTAAGCCTACCCTCCAATAAAAGAGCTCGATTACGGTCAGAGTTACTAGACCTTATGAAATTAAAACACTGTACAATACGAAAATTCGCCCAACTCATAGGTTTGATTGTATCAGCTTGTCCTGCCGTAGAATACGGGTGGTTGTATACGAAAGAACTTGAACGTTGCAAATTCCTTAAATTACGAAGTAATCCCGATTACAATAGTCATATGTCAATCCCGCGATCAATATTACCAGATTTAAAATGGTGGTTAAAGGCCGTAGATCATTCCGTACATAGAATTAGGAATGATACATATGATTTTGAAATTTATTCTGACGCCTCAACAACGGGGTGGGGTGCTGCATGTAATGGACAAACTGCTAGTGGACAGTGGTCTTGTGGCGAATCATCGAAACATATTAACTACCTTGAGTTACAGGCGGCTTATTTTGCCCTTAAAATATTCGCCAAATACTCCTTTAATTGTCAAATTTTACTTAGGATTGACAACACCACCGCGGTGAGTTACATTAACCGCATGGGCGGTATCCAATTTCCCCATCTAACTAAAGTCACCAAAGACATATGGCACTGGTGTGAAGATCGCAAAATATTTATATTTGCTTCTTATATAAAATCGTCTGAAAACGTCGTCGCGGATAGAGAATCTAGGCGAACCCATCCGGACATTGAATGGAGTCTGACACACGCTGGATACCAAAAAATAATAAATCACCTATCAGTAGACCCTCAGGTTGACCTTTTTGCTAGTCGCATTAATAATAAATGTGACTCGTACTATGTCTCCTGGCACAGAGACCCTGGTGCCATTGCAATAGATGCGTTCACCTTGAATTGGTCAAAAGATATTTTCTATGCTTTTCCTCCTGTGGCAGTAATTCTTAAAGCCTTGAGGAAGATTATAGTAGATAAAGCGGAAGGTATCATGGTTGTTCCCCAATGGCCTACACAACCCTGGTATCCCCTATTTCAGAGATTACTCATCTCAGACTTGATATATCTAGACTCTAATGATTTCGTTATTCCCAATTCCAGCAACCGATCCATTCAAGCTCAAGTTACCCTGGTTGCCGGGATATTATCCGGACGGCCATGCTTCAACGGTGTATCCCGACCTCAGCTTTAGAGATCGTACTCGCTTCGCTGTCAGATAACACCCTGAAACAATACGACGTCTGCCTCAAACGCTGGTATAATTTTTGTGTTAAAAATGCAATTAACATTTACCAACCATCTATTCCTATTATTATAGACTTCCTTACACAGCTATTCCACGAGGGTGTTCAGTACGGTACAATTAATAGTCACAGAGCTGCTCTCTCCCTTATTATTGGTGACATCTCAGAGGATGACCGTATCAATAGGTTTTGCAAGGGTGTGTACAGACTAAGACCTCCGTTGCCGCGGTATAATATAACGTGGGATGTAAATATCGTTCTTAATTATTTATCTACATTGTTTCCTAATGAAAATCTAACCTTAGAAAAACTCTCTAAGAAGTGTGCTACCCTCCTTACCCTCGTTACCGCTCATAGAGTCCAGACCTTGTCTAAAATTGATATCAACGAAATTGTTAACCTTAATGATAAAATTATAATCAAAATTAAAGATATAATTAAAACATCTAAAAGAGGTACCAATCAACCAACTCTTTACTTACCATTTTTTGCTGAACGACCCGAAATTTGTCCGGCAAAAACCTTGTCAGCATATTTAGCTAAAACCTTAAATATTAGGAATTCAAATGAAATGTTTATTAGTTATCGGAAACCTTTCAATCGAGTTACAAGCCAAACCTTAAGCCGTTGGATTAAGTCTTGTTTAAAGGATAGTGGTATTGATGTTACATTGTTTTCGTCTCATAGTACTCGCCATGCTTCCACGTCTATGGCATACAAACAAGGAATAAGTCTGGATGTCATAAGACAAACTGCCGGGTGGAGCGGCAACTCCACTACTTTCGCTAAATTCTATCACAGACGTATAATTGACAGAGATGATAACATTGCACTAGCAAAGGCAGTATGTTCCCTGTAATTATGCTTATTGTAAGGTTATAAATAATCAAGACCGAATTTAAAATAGGTTAAATTACTCAATTAAAAATCCTGGTTGTTAAGTTTTCTTTTTTGTATATATTTTGTAATGATGATTTACCAAATTGCATATACAAACTGTTGAATGTCCTTTGGAATTAACATAATTATATAAATAAATAATAGTACAATATTATTTTGTGCATTCTTGTTATTGCGTTATTTCCTCCAATCTCAACATCTACATTGTGTTCTATAATATCTACTTACTAATCTCGAGGACGAAGCACGAGTATAATTAATGATTAAACGAACTTACCTGTACGTGAAGTTCTATCATAATTATACGAAGTGCTTCGTCCGAAGGGATTAGTAAGACCCGCCCACCCTAAATACCCAAGATGCTATGGAAATAACGCATCTCTCAAAAAATGAAGCCAGATCGACTGTAGGTCCTTACAGGCAGGAGACAAGAGGGTGTACAAAAAAAAAAAAAAAATGAGTGTTGCCATATTGGGCATACTAAAATACCCTCTAAAATATGGTGCTGAAGTGGTAACACATAAGCGTTACTACATTGTGTTCTATAATATCTACTTACTAATCCCTTCGGACGAAGCACTTCGTATAATTATGATAGAACTTCACGTACAGGTAAGTTCGTTTAATCATTAATAATCTATACTCTGATACCATCAAGATACCATAATTATAAGGCTAGATGAATAACCACATATTAAACCTTTAAATGGCTAACTTAAAGTTATAAAGATTGTATTACCCTGATGCTAATGTGGCGCCGCCATAATTTAATGCATTTTGTCGGACACTTTTCATGTATACAGATGACACTCCTTCTCTGTACCCTCTTTATCAAAATAGGTAGCTGATAAAAAGTCTTTATAAGAACCATTCTCAGTTCATGAAATAAAATCACTCAAGTTTTCTCTTAATAATTATTCTTGAAGATATTATATATTTACTACATTATTTTGTACTACGCAAATAGTTGAAATTTTCAACAATTAATGGACAATGATATAATATTTGTATAACTGGGCTATGGAGGGTAGAAGTAAGGAGGGCAATCTGCGTACATGAAAATTGTCCGTCAAAATGTATTAAATTAGGATGGCGCCACATTTGCATCAGGGTAAATTTTAAAGGAAGCTAATAAAAAGTCAATCAACGTACTATTCACAGTTTACGAAATAATATCACTCCAGCTACAAGTTTTCTCATCAAAATTCTTCAAGGTTATATTTACTACATTATGTATTTTGAACTATGCAAGTAGTTGAAATTTCAATAAGTAACTACTTTGGTCGATAATAATATTAAATTGTTTAACTCGACATACTTCACTTCGTTTACAAATTGCTACATTCATACCATACCCTTTGGACACACCTGTCGCGAAAGATGAAATCGCGATGTTCCAAACCTACAAAAGTAAATATAATTGCACAGAACTAATGTAATAGCAACACTAAATCAGTATTGACAACTTGACGCTACCAACCGACGCCTCTCTTCAAATGGTCACTATAGCATATCCAGTCTGATTAATTTTGATAATGTATTGTGAAATAAATTCAGTGCAAGAAGATCATAAGTAGATTCTTGTCACCCGTGATACGCGCCACCTGGAAAGCTAAGTATTATTTATCTGTTGTTCTAGTAACTAAATATGCGTAAGTACATTTACCTATTCGTATAATTTGAGACACCTAAACTTAATTGTGTTGGTCGTGCTTTCGGCGTTGGGCTGAGAGCATAACAGCGACCGCACGCGAGCTACTTGTCCGGACATAAAAGCGCTTGGGGTTTATAGGAAGGGTCATGGGCAAACCTTCTCTTATAAATCCTCTTGGTTCCCCACCGCCTACGTAAATGTGCCGACGGGCGCATAACGTCGACGGACGTATATACTAAAGTTACACTATACCTTATGTATTTATGTAACGCACAAGGGGAGCATTCCAGACGAAGGGGCGATAAGCCGAAGTCGAACAGGAATGCGTGCTTCTGCAGACGTGGAAAGAATCCTAGTATCTGATTAGCACATAGGTGTCACAAACACTATTGATGAGAAATTGAAGTAAATTTTATCATAGATATTGCAATTGAATAACTGTTGTAAATAGCTTTATTAATCAGAACAGATAGGTAATACTTAACCCAAAGATTCATGGGTACTTAAACTTACAGATATCCTAGTTGCACCTGAGAAGTTGGATGGATTGATGGTCGGCATGATAATAACACTTCGGTGCCCTTGTGGACCGGAGATAAGAGACTGGATTGGGAGACACTTGCAAGTCGAAGGGGGATCCGTATCGGTGAGTGTCTCTGACATATCGTGAGGCGTTGGGGTTTTCTCTTCACATCAAAGCGAAGCAGTACAATCCTATATTATTACTATAAAACAAATCACATTGTAAACCTGGAGATAACCAGAATATAACAGGAGGAGGTGATCCCAGACGTCCTCGCGACATGGTGGAGATGCTGGGATGGCAAAGACGCTAGCATTTGAAGCATTTCAAAAAAGCATCCCAAGGCATAAAACCAATCCAGACTCTTATTGTTAAATTGGAGATATTGTGTATAAATCAGGTTGTCAGCGACATCTATATAATACGATTGGAACTAACGTTCAATAAGTGAATGTACATAAAAATTCACCTATAGGCGCCAAAATTTGAACGTCAAGGTGATTATGAGTAAACGTTCATTTATCTAAGTATAATGAGATGAACGGCAGGCCGAGATGAAGGATTCTCGAAGTTACTGCAAATTGAATGGGTATGTAACGGGTGTACGTATAATATGCAACGTTATAAGCCAAGTAAACATTCTAGTTTGAATTTGGCGCGGATTTGATAATATTAGTAAAACTTGTCACAAGTTTGGCAGAATGACTAATGCTCTCTTTGACCGGAAGCAGGAAGTAATATGCGTTGGACTCAAATAAACATACGATTATCCTACTTTTAACGAATTAGAACTTATGAATCTTATATACAGTCAAGTAAAATTCAAAAGTAATTCACTGAATAGTATATTAAGCATTTTAAACTAAACAATTGACAAAATTCCAATATTCACGAATTACGAAATTCGACTGTGAAAATTTTCCCGGCATTCAAATTGGCGATGGTAAACAAAACGGTGGCGTCTCGTGTGTCAGACTGAACACCGAAAAACCAAAACTTACTTAGTTCGTTATATTCTTTTACAGGAATAAAATTATTAGAAACCTGTTACGTATTGTGTGAATAGTAAAAGTAATTTGTTCAACTGTGAAAAAGTGCTCCTATCATAACTAAGAAGCTCACGATTTGTTTGGGCGAAATAATTCCAAGAAAGTTATACCTACCTCTAAAAGGGAATGAAAGGAAGCTTAACATAACTTAGGAATAATTAAGAAGATTATCAGGTAAACTATTTTACGATTTACAAGCTATAACATACACCTAAAGAGGAAATTACCCAATGTATTCCTGGTTAAATCTACATAGGCGCTCAAGTACACCCGTACCAAATTCGGCACGTGTGTCATTGTTTACTATTGTGTCCGCTAATTAAGTAGCTGAAGAGTAACTTTTGTAAGTTGTAATGGGAACACCTGGTGTGTTAAAATTTACCTAAAGACAGCATTGTTATATATGAGTTCGCATAAAACTGTTTATTTATACCTAATACTCTCCATACAGATGGGCAAATGAAGGTAGATTCTACACACCTAACATCTCATGTATAGATCACTGCTACTACAAAAAGAAAAGTACATCAACACTCATTGTAAGTTTATTTTGCCAGTTACTTTGAAGAACTAAGCATAAAATTGATATATTCTCATAAAACTGATAAAGTATGCTGGCGGAGGAAACTGGATTGTATATTATAACTTGTGCCTGAACTGCTGTCATGTTATACACGTCATCCCTGACTGACTGCATCGTTTCATGTTGGCTACTGAAGTGTACCAAGTAACTAGATACTAAGTTGATGTAGGTAAACTCTAATATCATTTATGGATGCATACATAAATGATGTTGGTACCTAATATGTTTATGAATAAGTAATGAAACAACTTATAGAACATCAACCATATAAATGTTGATGGATGAAGAGTGAGAGGAAAACCAAAGAAACGATGAATGGATTGTGGAAGAAATGGTATGAAGGAAAAAGTGTAAATAATTGTGTGGTGGTTAATAGGAGAGAATGGAAGAAAAGGTCAGTAGGGGATGATTGGGTGACATAGAAATTTTAAATAAATTCTGGAAAATTTAAAATAATGAAACTAACCAGTTTTACCCGTCGAACAGCATGAATATATTCTGAGTTAATACTGAAACTTCATAGGTACAAGGGAATTTTCCTTGCACATATAATTCAGTGGCTGAGTTTATTATGGAAAATGTAGTATCCTATAGATAGTGAATTATTCCTTACTTTTAACTTGGAAAACTTTTCGATTTTATACAGGGTGTCAATTAAAACTTTTCTGTTATATATACAGGGCATTAATAAAATATCATTCCATTATATGGCAGGTGTTAGTAAGATTCTTTGTTCATAAGAAGTTAAGTTTTAGATAAACGTTTGGTTATACAGGGTGTTAACCAAATTTTAAATTTTTTTTTTTTTTTCATTTTTATTATATTGCGAACACCACGCAATTTGGAAATTTAACGATATACACGATGTAAATCCTTAACTTAGGATACAGGGTATAAAATTGTAAAATATTATTTCAGAATTTCAAAATGGAACAAATTCTTATAAGACGACTTGAGTCTATATCAAATGCCATCTCTAAATTAACTGAAGAAGCTCTCACCTATAAAGATAACGTTAATAAAGAAAATTCTGAAAATTTAGAAATAGTGCTAGGTAAGCTAGAGGTAACGGTGAAAAGGTTCGGAACTGAGTTAAACAGTAGTCTATCAATAAACGAAATGCAATCTTCTGTGGAAGAGGTCACTTCCTTTAGTGAAGTACAGCTAAACGGTGAGGAGGTTCTAGCGGAAATGAATATCAAACTGAAAAGGATAAAAGAAAACTCTGCACCAACCATATTACCGGGTAGGAATATTGCACTAATGGGGAAATTACCCAAGTTAAGTTTGCCAGAATTTTCCGGAGACGTTCTGGAATGGCATCAATTTTGGGACCAATTCTGCTCCAATGTAGGAAATAGAAACCTATCAGAGGTAGACAAACTTTTATACCTTAAAAGTTCTTTGAAAGGCGAAGCAAAGAAGGTCATCGACGGGATCGAGACCACTAATAAAAAACTATGAAATAGCTGTTTCTACACTGAAAAATAGATACGGTAAAGAAAATCACGTCATAGACGCGCACTACGCTGCGTTATACAAAGTACCGAAAGCCTCAAAAGGCAACGTAACAGAGGCAAGAAACACATTTGGTCTAATAGAAAGACATTTAAGAATCCTAAAATCGCTGAATCAAAACGTCGATCACGATCATCTCAGATTCATGATCCTAGAAAAAATGCCCTCGGACATAGTGTATGAACTAAAAATAAAAGCAAAAACCGAGTCAATAGAAGAAATCCGTCAACATTTAGAAACCATAATAGCTGCTAGGGAAGACGCAAATAGGATCACTTCCGAAAATCTGGAAGAATATACCACTCAGACGTTACACACAAGTTCATACAACAGGAGGGGAAAATTCGTAAAACCTAACAGAAATTACAAGATTTCTGAAAACCACGATTCAAGTCAAACCCGCCCAGGAAATAAAAGGGAAGAAAAGTTTAGGGAGAAAAAACCATTCCATAAAAATATTAACTACAATAGTCAGTCCACTAGAAGAAGACCTCAAGAACAAGGAAGTAAAACAGACAGGCCCATGAAAAAGAAAAGGAAACTTCAATGTATTTTTTGCCAAGGATCGCACTTCAATGATCAATGCAAGGTTGTTGAAACTGTGGAAGATAGGAAAGAGAAAATAAAGGATCGCTGCTTTGCCTGCCTAAGCAAAGATCATCAAGTAAAAGATTGTAAAAGGCTAATTAAATGTGTACACTGTAACAAATCTGGCCATCATAACAGAGCACTTTGTTATAAGAATTGCATAAATAAAACCGAGGAGGTCAAGACGCTTCATGTCAACTCTATAAGCTCCACTATACTACAAACGGCGGAAGTTAAGGCTCAACGTAAAGGCGATAATTCAGGTGGAAAGACCTGTCGAGTACTGTTGGACTCGGGTAGTCAACGTACTTATATAACGCAAGAAGTAGCTGTAAAATTGAACCTTCCTATCGAAGAGGAAAGTACCTTATCAGTTTTCACGTTCGGATCGAAAACTCCCCAAGTAATAGAAAGCCCCGTAGTCAAGTTACAGATACAAACAAAAACAAATAATATTTTACAAATAGAAGCAAACGTTGTTCCTCATATTTCAAATGGAGTTCCTTTCCATGGTATCGACATAGGTAAACACAAAGACGATCTAATTTTGGCGGACGACGGCTCATTGTCACCCAAAATAGACATATTGATCGGCAATGACTTCTACATTTCATTCATCCTTGGAGACAAAATTCAACTGGAAAGTAATTTATTCTTGATTGACTCTAAATTCGGTTACATACTGACTGGAAAAACTAACACGAAATCCACGGACACGTTGTCAGTAATAACCTACTTTCAGGGAGTAGAAAACAAATTGACACCACCGGATCTTCCATTATACAATGGAAACCTCAAATGCTTGTGGGAACTAGAATCCATTGGAATATGCGATTCACCAAAATTGACTAGGGACGAAGAAGTAATCAACCAATTCAATGATACCATAGAACTAGTAAATGATAGGTACACTGTTAGTTGGCCGTGGATAGATTACCCACCTAATTTAGAGACTAATTTGGGCCTAGCCATAGGCAGACTAGTCAACCTACTTAAACGATTAGATTCCGATTCACTAACAGCGTACGATACTACATTAAAGGAACAATTAGCAAAAGAAATAATTGAAAGGGTACCAGACAATGAAAGGAGAGTCGAAGATGTAGATCATCCTATACACTACCTGCCGCATCACGGTGTTAGTCATCCAGGTAAGCCAACTCGCATAGTCTACGACGCTTCGGCAAAAACCAAGCATAGCAAAAGTTTAAATGAATGTTTACATTGCGGACCACTTATGCTAGAAGACTTGACCGGAATGTTGTTAAGGTTTAGGTCGCATCAAATAGGAATAACAGCAGACGTAGAAAAGGCTTTTCTACAGATAGCATTACACGAAAAGGACAAAGACGTAACTCGATTCTTATGGTTGAAAGACATAAAAAGGGCGGCCACGGAGGATAACATCCTACACTTACGATTCTGTCGCGTACCATTTGGAGTGATATCAAGTCCATTTCTTCTAAATGCTACTTTGAAACATCATCTACTGCGTTCCAATGAGGAAAGTCTAAAACGCATAGTGAATGACATCTACGTCGATAACCTTGTCACAGGAGTAGAATCTGTACAAGAAGCAACAGAGATGTATGAGTCGTGTAAGATCACATTTGAAGAGATTTCAATGAATCTTCGAGAATGGAGTTCAAATTCCAAACGATTCTCAGAAAGCATTTCTTCATCGGATGCCTGCAGAGACGTAGAAGTTAAGGTATTAGGATTGAATTGGAACACAGGAGAAGATACGATCAGATTGAGACCAAGAAAGACTACAGAAGCCACTACCAAGAGAGAAATACTAAAAAACATAGCGTCAGTTTACGATCCATGCGGATATGCTGCACCAGATTTGTTACCAGCAAAACTTTTACTACAAAATCTGTGGATACATAAATTCAAATGGGATACCCCATTACCAGAAGAATTGACCTATGAATGGCAAATTATTAGAGAACAACTAGAAGACACAAAAAATATTGTTTTACCAAGGAAATACTTCAAACAAGCGGGCAATGACAATATTCGACTGCACGTTTTCACGGATGCATCAACCAAAGCTTATGCTGCAGTTGTATATATTTCTAATGGAAAAGAATTGAGTTTTGTAATAGGAAAATCACGAGTGGTGCCCATCAAGGATCAGGACAATTTGAAAATCCCAAGACTTGAACTATTAGGTGTTCTAATAGGTAGCCGGTTGCTGAAGTACGTAACCAAGTTCCTGGACTTTGAATTTACAGAAAACACTATATGGACAGATAGTCAAATAGTGATTGATTGGTACTACGGCAACAAACTACTACCACCATTCGTTGCAAGGAGGATAGAAGAAATAAAGGGAAATACACCAGTAACAGTAAGATATGTTCCAACAGGATTGAATCCAGCAGACGTGGCTACTAGACCCACGAGTTCTATAGAAAATAAGCAGAAATGGCTATCCGGACCAAGTTTTCTACTGGAACACTACAAAACTTGGCCGAAAGGTTGTAGAGCCGAAATTTCTTTACTTAATGAAACGGAAGTCGTAGTAAATCCCACATGTTCTTCTGCGGAACATGACTTTTCGTTTCCTGTTGGGGAGGATCTCACGAGTGGAGAAAAGATCTCAAAAGAGCAGGAACGGAGAAATCAATTAGATGAGGAATCACGAAACAACGCCGCAGAACACTGTGAGGACGATACACTATCACATACACAAAAGATCAAAAGGATTCAAAAAGAACATTTCCCTGAGGAAGTAGAAGGTAAAGATACTAACTTACAACGAAACTTAGGAGTATTTACCGACATAGATGGTATCCTACGTTGCAAAGGAAGATTACAAAACGCTGATTGGTCTTACGATAAAAGATATCCAATATTAATTCCAAAGGATTGTGATTTCACTAACACAATGATCCTAGAAACACATAAGAAAAACTATCATGTAGGGGTCAACCACACCTTAAGTTTGATCAGACTATCGTACTGGATTCCCCAAGGAAGAAGCCAAGTAAAGAAAATATTAGGAAAATGCACAAATTGTGTCAAACATGGAGGAGGTCCATTCAAATTACCAACTACTCCAGCGCTTCCTAAGGAAAGAGTAAACTATAGTTCACCTTTTACATATACCGGAATAGATTATTTGGGTCCTCTTCAAGTAAAGACAAGTAATAAATCAGAAAAAAGATGGATATGTCTGTATACATGTCTAGCAGTACGTGCTATACACTTGGAAGTCGTTAAGGATCTTACGGCTGAGGAATGTCTATTAGCACTACGAAGATTTATATCTTGCAGAGGAATACCAACACGAATAGTTTCAGATAACGCACTACAATTTAAATTAACCGCAGAAATACTGTCAAGCAACTATTGCATCACTAATAACATAGAATGGAAATTCATTCCACAGTTAGCACCGTGGCATGGAGGATTCTATGAGAGACTTGTCGGAATAGTTAAACACTGTCTCAAGAGAACTCTGACGAAAAGTTTACTGTCAGATAATCAACTAAGTACAATCATAAAAGAGATAGAAGCAATATTAAACACACGCCCACTGACGTGTGTAGGTTCTGATCTAGAGGATATTCTCAAACCCTCAGATTTTCTAACCTTGAATAAATGCATCGTGACAACACCTTCAGATGCAGAATTTCCACAAGAAGGCACAGTAACAAAACAGAATCTAGTGGAAGGTTGGAAACGTGGACAGAACATGCTGAAAGAGTTTAAGAGAATGTTCGTCGACCAGTACCTGCCAAGTCTAAGGGAGAGATACCGACACTCTCTTAAAGAACCAAGGATAACAAAATTAGAAATTCCAAAACTAGGAGATATCGTCCAGATTAAAGGAGATACGAAGAACCGAGAGAACTGGAAGGTTGGAAAAATTATATCTTTGTTGAAAGGAACCGACGGTCAATGCAGAGTGGCACGAGTAAAAGTGAATGATACGGAATTCACTCGTTCCATCGCACATCTTTATCCGTTGGAAGTTGAAGAAGATATATCTGGAAAAGAAAGGGTTATGTTTGAGTTTGAAAGAGAAGATGTTACACCAACATTGGATGACTTACCTCTGCTAGAAGAACTCGACTCAACTATTCTTACCGAAGAAATATCCACAACTCCACAAACCACAGAACCCGTTGATAAACCTGAAACAGAAAAACACATAAATAGAGAAGAAATAGAAAAGAAAATAACTCAGAGAACACTTACCTCAGGAAATGATGAACCAACAATTCTTGAGGAAAACCACCATAATGATAGCATACCTAAAAGCACTGATCCAAATGAGATAACACAAACTCCTGAAGTGAGAGATGTGAGAGACGCGTCCTTGAAGGCTCGAGAGAAGATCCGAGAGTGGACGCGAGACTTGATGGAACACTTGTAACTTCTGTCGTCGTCGGGAGTGTCGCGAAAGATGAAATCGCGATGTTCCAAACCTACAAAAGTAAATATAATTGCACAGAACTAATGTAATAGCAACACTAAATCAGTATTGACAACTTGACGCTACCAACCGACGCCTCTCTTCAAATGGTCACTATAGCATATCCAGTCTGATTAATTTTGATAATGTATTGTGAAATAAATTCAGTGCAAGAAGATCATAAGTAGATTCTTGTCACCCGTGATACGCGCCACCTGGAAAGCTAAGTATTATTTATCTGTTGTTCTAGTAACTAAATATGCGTAAGTACATTTACCTATTCGTATAATTTGAGACACCTAAACTTAATTGTGTTGGTCGTGCTTTCGGCGTTGGGCTGAGAGCATAACAGCGACCGCACGCGAGCTACTTGTCCGGACATAAAAGCGCTTGGGGTTTATAGGAAGGGTCATGGGCAAACCTTCTCTTATAAATCCTCTTGGTTCCCCACCGCCTACGTAAATGTGCCGACGGGCGCATAACGTCGACGGACGTATATACTAAAGTTACACTATACCTTATGTATTTATGTAACGCACAAGGGGAGCATTCCAGACGAAGGGGCGATAAGCCGAAGTCGAACAGGAATGCGTGCTTCTGCAGACGTGGAAAGAATCCTAGTATCTGATTAGCACATAGGTGTCACAAACACTATTGATGAGAAATTGAAGTAAATTTTATCATAGATATTGCAATTGAATAACTGTTGTAAATAGCTTTATTAATCAGAACAGATAGGTAATACTTAACCCAAAGATTCATGGGTACTTAAACTTACAGATATCCTAGTTGCACCTGAGAAGTTGGATGGATTGATGGTCGGCATGATAATAACACTTCGGTGCCCTTGTGGACCGGAGATAAGAGACTGGATTGGGAGACACTTGCAAGTCGAAGGGGGATCCGTATCGGTGAGTGTCTCTGACATATCGTGAGGCGTTGGGGTTTTCTCTTCACATCAAAGCGAAGCAGTACAATCCTATATTATTACTATAAAACAAATCACATTGTAAACCTGGAGATAACCAGAATATAACAGGAGGAGGTGATCCCAGACGTCCTCGCGACAACACCAGCGCCATTCTGGAGGATTTTGGAACTGTTATTTAGCGCATACAACTGGACACTTTTTCAACTTTTCTCCCATATAAGATTGCCCTCCTTACCTCTACCCTCCATAAACTGGGCATACTTCATTACGTTTACAATATTGCTCCATTCATACCATATCTTTTGTCTATACCAGCGTCATTCTGGAAGGTTTTAGAACTTATTATAGCTTACAGTTGGACACATTTTAACTTTTAATAAAATAAATAAATAAAATAAAAATAAGTTTATTTGTCTGATAAAAGCGAAGGGTAGGTACAAAGGTAAATGTGAAAAGAACAGCAGCGAAAATAAAATTACAATACCACGAAGAACATGGCCTGTCTGTATGGTCATTACTTGTGAGCGTCAGTTATTATTTCTAGGGCTTAGATTCTTTATCCAAGTCTGAGGCTCATTGGGACACTTTGTGCATGAGTTCATGAGTTGGGGCACCTCCTCTTGCTTCAGACTCAAAGTGACAGGCAGATAAATAACCACCAATTGACAGGTACTGTCAATGTCAACACTCAACAGTGTTGTTAATTTGTTATGTCTCTGCATATAATACAATGAAACTCCGTAGTTACTACAGTCTGGATAGTTAAAAGTATTTAAAATTATAAGTTTCGTGTCGTCTGGAATACACGTATGAACTTATATTGTATAAACGATGTCTGAATCTTACGGTAGGTAAACCTAAAGTACAATGGTTGTTACGCCAACCTTGTTTTGCTATTTTAATACTTTAATGGTTTGTTTAATAGGTGTGTTTAATTTTTTCAGAGTACCTGTTTAAATTCTTGGTTATTGGTAGTGCTGGCACAGGAAAGTCGAGTCTACTCAATAATTTTATTGGAAATAAATGTAAGTACGTAGCTAGAATATCTGTATGCAATCAATACATTTCATTAGCTTTCTAGGAAGTGTCTTGCAAATATTTTTTTTTGTGTGGGTTACTCTGTTATGAAAAATTGTATGAAAACTTTTTTCTCTAATCACATTACAGTAAGATTTAAGGTTACTTTGCATTACATCAACAACATTTGTACGTTTTGCGACATTACATTATTTCTTATAACTAAGATTCGGAGTCCTCTTCATCCTCCAACTAATATTGTTTTATTAAATTATGGCTAACAAAGAATATGGGCCTAATGAAAGAACATAGTATTCCTTCAGTTTAGAATTTTTATGTTAGATATTTTGTTCACATTACAATTGACTATTGAAAATGCAATTTTGCATTGCTATTATTACTATAAGATAAGAAATAATATGCAAAGAAATACAATAATTAAATGTTTTCTACATTCAATGATTGCATTTCTACTGAATATATATGATTGTCCAGCTGGTTTTGAGCTTTGGTCTGTATCAAGCACTCTGCTTCTTTGCCTTTCTAACTTATCTATTAAAATAATCTTTCACTTGACATTTGACTTTAATCTATACCAATATTATAAAGCTGAAGAGTTTGTTTGTTTGAACGCACTAATCACAGAAACTTCTGGTCAGATTTAAAAAATCTGTCACTGTTAGATAGCCCACTTATTGAGGTAGGCTATAATTTGTCACGATAATCGACGCCCACGCGGGCGGAGCCGCGAGCAAAAGCGAGTATTATTATATGGCTCTCTCCTTCTCAGGTTCAGACTATCTCTGTACCAAATATCATTAGAACTGGTTCAGTAGTTAGACAGAGTTACTTTTGCATTTATAATATTAGTTATGAGAACAGAATTGAGTCTTTATGAATTTATACTGTTGTACTGTGTTCTATATATATCAAAATAATTAATAATAAGTGGTTCAATAGATGGACAATCAAAGCAAGCAAATCAAAATTAATCCACATAATGTTCACTCTGAAAAAAGGAGATTGCACCCCAGTGCTTTTTGGAGATAACATTCTTCCTCACCCTGACAGAGTAAAAAAACTTGGCCTCCATTTAGATTGCAGACTTGACTGGAGAAAAATCATATAAAATCCAAAAGACATGAGCTTAACATAAAACGTAAAACCATGATCTGGCTGCTAAGACAAAACAGTTAATTATCAATGGGATATATATGAAATATCACTATATATACATTTGTTCTGCCTAGCCTTTTCCCAAGCTATATTGGGGTCGGCTTCCATGCTTACAGGATTTAGCTGAATACCGTATTTTACATGGAGCGACTGCCTATCTGACCTCCACAACCCATTCCTAGGTAATAAAGTATTCCATGGTAAGACTGGTTGTCAGTATTGAAATGACTATCAAAGATCACTGTATGACAGTCGGGACGAACGGCTTAACGGTCCTAGTCCAGGAGTGGTCTTGATATGTTTACAAATGGTCACCCATCCACAGACCAACCGCGGGGAGTGCATCCTAACCTTTATCATTGGTCAAACCGTATGGATTACACTTAGCCACGAGCTCACTATATACACTATAATATACAACATGTAACAAAACCCATGTCAGATTGAATAAAGGCGTATTCGTGGTACAGTTCATGAACCGTCTCGCATAGGCGGCTTCTTTGACACAAAGCTGCAGGTAGTAAGTACGTGAACTTTGAGGAGCGGTCAGTGCTGCTGTTGCCTTGGATCAGTTTTTATTTTGATTTAATTATTTTCAAATGGGAAAAAAAATTATCTCCAATCCATTTAATAGCTACGTATATGTGTTCGCAGTACGATACCGAATAATACTCTTAAGGATCGGACAGGGTTTTTGTTACATGTTGTATATATACATATGTATATATAATTCTCAAATTTTTATTTTGTTAACCTTTTAACACAATAGATTCAGTATTTTCATGTCATGTAATTATGCATTGCATTTGTTTGTTTGTGTGCTGAAGGGTTAAGTGGGACTACTTCTAAGCTTCCTTAAACAGAGTGCATGTGCTCACTAATATAATTATCCTACATTGTTTCTGAATGCGCAAATGAGGATTTTCATGATTTAATAATGAGATTTTCCTGCTAGTTGAGAGATCCACATGCAGGAGTAGCAAACTTAGCAAATTTGTGTAATCATGAATGTATCTTTGTTTTTCCCTCTCTTGTAATAAAACTTTTTTAATTGTTTCTAGTATGTACCTAAGTAGTTACCAAATCAATACACATTACATAGTGAGATTTTTTCTACTATATTAAAAATCATAAATGTCGTGTTTCTTTTTCAATATGCTTTGTGCATATCAGTGAATTAAAGTTTTCTTGTATATTAATTAGCTTAATAATGTCATTATATGTAGGTATACTTTGTTCTTGAGTATTTGTGTTCATAATCTCTATTAATGCTTGCTAAAAATGGTAGCAGGTGTGATAACAGTGTTTTTTTGGTAGTTTACATGGTTGGCTAACATTATTATTAACATGTTGCTTTATTTCTGAACTCCTTTTGTTTTCCACAGTAAGTTCATTCTAGATTATTAAAGTAGCTTAGAAATAACAGTACATTAATAAATAAATGATGATTTAAATTATTGTCTTAACATTTCTTTTGCTCTTACCACTAACCAATATATTATTATTCCTTAATTTGTCCATTGTTACAGTTAAAGAAGACAGATGTCACACAATTGGAGTTGAATTTGGGTCCAAAATTGTAAATATAGGTGGGAAATCAACCAAACTACAGATATGGGACACAGCTGGCCAGGAGAGGTTTCGTTCAGTTACACGCTCCTATTATCGTGGGGCAGCAGGTGCATTGCTGGTGTATGATATTACATCCCGCGACTCGTTCAACGCCCTCTCCAACTGGCTTAGAGATGCTAGAACACTAGCAAGTCCGAATATCGTTATTTTACTTGTGGGAAACAAAAAAGATATGGAGGAAGCAAGGGAAGTCACATTTACAGAAGCCAGTCAATTTGCACAAGAAAATGGTAAGAACCTCCTTCTACTAATTTTCGTTTGTCTTTTTTTTTTAATAAACGACGCCTTCTCTGAGGAATTTAATCCTTGTGTCGCGGGGGTTTCACAAACATTCAAATCAGAACCCACAGACTTGGAACAAGCATTTGTGGATCACACAAATGCTTGTCTCGTGCGGGGATCGAACCCGCAGCACGTCGCGCACAGTGGTAATCAGCGTGGTGACCTATACCACTCGGCTATCCGTGCACTTATATCCACGAACTTAAATTTTCATAGCTCCTGTTTTTGTTGTTTCTTATATTTTTTTATATCAGGTGCTATTTAAGTGGGCACTTACACATTATATTATGTTGAATTTATTGATTTCAGAATTGATGTTTCTGGAAACGAGTGCTAAAACTGGAGAAAATGTGGAAGAAGCATTTTTGAAATGTTCCAAAACGATTTTGGCTAAAATTGAAACAGGGGAATTAGATCCCGAGAGAATAGGTTCAGGCATACAATATGGTACCGGTACATCAAAAAGACTCGCTGCGCCTAAAAAACCGGCAAGAACCCCGTCTGATTGTGCTTGTCACGTCTAAAACAACCGATGTAATATAGGAGGCATAATCTGCAGGCAGATAATGAATTTCTTTAAGAATTTTTTGTTTGCACTCTCACTTTTTAGTAGTTATTTTAAGTATGTAAGTATCAAAAGTATAAGAAGGCAATTGAATTGTCCTATCAAGAGATCTGAATGTATGATCTGTTTAGATGTTATAAATTTATGTTTAGCTACACTTTATAACGTGATTGTAAAATAGGATATTGTCGCATTGTAATTATGTTATTTCTCTGCACTCATCTTGTGGTCCTGTCTGTCAGGTTGTGAGATAAACTAGTTATAATCTTATCATGTTTTTTTTATCGACTTTTCTCGAGTATGCTATCATTATCCTTCTTCTTTTCGTGTTGACATTTTTTTTTTTAATTTCTTGGGACAGCTCACACACGGCTATCTGATCCCAAACTAGGCAGAGCCTGTACTATGGTAACCAGACAACTGATAAACATACTTATATATTTCTAAATACATACATATTATAGATAAATAACACCCAGACACAGAACAAATGATCGTGCTCATCACACAAAGATTTGTCCTGGGTGGGAATCGAACCCACGACCTCCGGCTTAGCAGTCAGGGTCACTAACCACTAGACCAACAGGCCCGTCATATATTTCAAGACTTGCATTCAATTAATAACGTATGAACGTTATAATTTAAAGCGCATGTTTAATTATTATATTATTTATTATGAATAGTAGGTATGTATAGGAAAGGAGGCCCCTGAACTAGAAAATGTATTTACGGACCGAACAAAATGTAAAGGAAATATTGGGATAAATAATGGAATTATGAATTATTTTGTATTATATCCCTGCATCTGATAGCAGTTTAGGAGTAAAGGATACAACTTCATAGGTTTTATAAAAATTTATTTCTGAAATAAAACATTTCTATTAGCTCCTACGCCTTAGAGCTTGCACATAAAATTAATCTGATTAGATACTACCATTAACTGGCCCAAAAATAATTTGATTGACACATTAATTATCTACAAAGCATGTGTAGAATTTATAAAAATATTCATATTAAAACAACTAAAATGTATGTAATACCATAATTTAAACAACAACAAATATAAGTATCATATGTCCAGGTTTTAGAACAAAAGCATTATTTACATTCTGAAGTTAAAATATTTCTAAACATAAACTCGCCTTTAATATTTTTAGGCATGAATTTGATATGTACATTTTCTGCGGGTAGTAATAAAATCAACACACATTTATGACCCTCCAGATACATGTGGAATGTGGTATTTTGTTATTTGATGCAGAAAGTTTCCATATCTTTCATTGCATGTAACTGAAGTTTGATTAACACAACAAGAATTAAAATAAGGTCACTTATTGAATTCATATGATGTATTCTTACTAAAGTTTACACGTTTTTACAAATAAATATCTTTCGTAATAAAATTCACCATTTGAGCAAATAAGTAGATAAGAATAATCAATATAATATTTTAATGAAACTGAATAACGCATGGCAACCTCTACTTATTTTTTATCCGCCTTTAGGTTTCATGTTATACATATAAAAATGTTCCGTTGTACTTTTATATTTTTTTAATATTTAACTGTTGATATGAAAACTAAACGCCTGAAATTTACAAGCTCAACTTGGTTAACGCAAATTATTAGTTCAACTAAATAATTAAATGTACTTACATAGATTCTAACACTGTACACTTATTCCACCATGATTACTTACAAATAAATCTAATAGTGTTCGTAACAGCGTGCAGCACACATACTTGTAACGAAACATATCGCATACATAAATTAAAATGCACCTATATAATGAATCTAGGAACTATAATTGGGTGTGATGTGTACTGTGAAATCGTGATCCCGATTATAATTGATAAGTTGTAAATTATTACAGTTTCAATCATTATTTAAAAACGGTATTTATACTATTGTAGATAAATGGATACTATTTAAACAAATCAAAATATAGGCACTCGAACAGTATTATTGCTGAATATAGCCAACAAATTTAGCAAAGAAATTAATATAGTTGAACTGGTCCTAGTTCTATCACAGTAAAATATCAAAACACTTATGCAACTTCTGTGATTTTATTGTAACACTCCACATTTTGTGACAACACTTTTACTGTGTTGTGTTTACCTATATTTTTTAAATTGATTAATTTTTAACTGGCAAATCTCACTTTATTAATGTTCTTTCCGATAAACATTTTAATGGAATGATAAAAATAACGAAAAAGGATCTATATGTATGAGATTCTAACCGAGAATGCAGTAGGTTTGGCTCGGCTTATTCCGGTTTTAGGATAAGCTAGCATTCAGGCAAACATTTACAGCCTCTTTGTAGATTGGATGTTATACAAACAAGTATTTGTCAAATTGTACAGCTTGTTCAATTTGACTAATATTTAATTTGAATAACACTCAGCAATATCCATATGAATAGCCATAAAACGAAAACACTAATTGGGCCGTAATTATGCATAATTTTTACGTGGAGTACTTCCTATATAGTAATCATTTATCAAACGCGTAACTAGACAATTTATTTGAAATAATGCACACATTATGTTGCACTTTACAATAACTTCTAAATTAACAATTCTTTATAAGAAGTAGTTTGCATTAAGTGTTTAGTTATTAAGTAATTTAATATCATTCTAATTAATTTTTCAACAGTTTCTATTAGTATATAAAATTACATATCTACTTAACAATATAAGAGCTTTCTCTCCGATAAAATATACAATACTATAAAACTACTTATTGCTAATATAACACAAGTCACTGAAGAGAATTCTGAGCCAAATTACTGTGTGCTGGCAAGGAAATGCTTATGTTATTGCTGTACACTGATTGACACTAAGATCAAGATCAAATCTGACTATTTACGTCGTTGATGTTCTTCACCTAAATCAGTCTTATTCTGTTCTAAAACAAAATTCGAAAAGATCAAAAAACAATCAATATTTAAGAAAAACGAAATTTAAATAGCAGACCCTACAACCCTGACTAGACTTAAGTACAAACAAATCGCAAGTTAAAATTAAGTTATATGTTGGCCGAAAAATTGAGTCTTAGTGTCTAAAATACTACATTTGTAGAAACAGTTTTAAATTTTAAGCAGCGATAAAGCTAATTTTAATTTCAACATATAGCAGTATGCATGAAAGCCGTGAAACCATAAGCACACAGTGGCTAGTTATACATATCATGTATACATTGTATACTATCTACATAATTAATTTAGTAAATGTGCTAACAGCCGCGCCCTTTTAATACATTTTCATTTCCGTCTGCCTGATTTGTGATCAAATTTTTATAAAAGTAAATCAGTGAATTCCCGGCCTTTATTTTCATCTTTAGAGTGATTGACAGTGTCAATGACACTTACAGTGACATGTTCCTTTGTTATTGAACGATATACAAATATGATATAGTAAACAATTTAAAAATATATTGGTATTTATACGTTCACTGCAGTGTCTGTTGTGTTGCGGCTTACATGCGGAGGCTCAGTTGCATAGCCGCGGGCGTCGCGCTTCGGCGGAGAGATCGCTGAGGGGGGTGCGGGTGGGGCCTACGCCACCGTACTGCTTTGACGGCAAGCCACGGCTGCCACGAGCGCGGCGCCGCGACCACTGCCGTCCTCTGATAGCATAAGGTCGAACTGGAAGAGTAACAATTTCAATTATTAATCTATAGACGATCTGCATGGATGTGTACCGCGAGGGCTGGATAAGGATCTATGGAAAGACTTGGGGGAGGCCTTTGTCTAGCAGTGAGACGGTATAGGCTAAGAAAAAAAATCTATAGATGAAAATTTCAAAAATAAATACATGCGATCATGGTTGTTGCAACCCGGTTGCAACGACGCGTATTTCCCTTTCCGTGTTCAACTGGCGACTCCGGTCTCGCGAAATCCACACGCTTTTGTTTTACTACGGAAACCTACGAGTCCGTCTTCAATTCCCGTCAACTGAGCACGCCTTTGTGATCAAGTGGCGCTGGGTAACGTTTAACAAAATCGTGTGCAGTTGAACTGAACAGTTTTCTTCAAAAGCGTGTTGAATCAGCGAAGGTATTATTCTATAGTAGATAGTAGGTTGTATTATTAACTCAATATGATTTCAATGAAATATTACAATACAATTAATGAAACATTTATTATCAGCACAAAAAATAACAAAAAAAAATCGGCAACGTAAACTGTTGCTGTGGCTGAAAAAAGTCAAGGCACCTCGCCTTGACTTTTTTCAGCCATCTCCACGTCATTTGAATCCAGGGTTATATTTTTGAAGAAATAGGGGTTATATTCGTCTCCCAATGCCAATTTGGCCAAATCTTGGCGACAATCTTCAGTCAAATTTAACGATATACTCGATATAGTAACCGTTATGCTTTACGACCGCGCTAAATCAGTACGGATTTGTTTCAAATAGACAGGTTAAAAAACCGTGTTCAATTCAATTGCACACTATTTTGTAAAACTTATTTTAACGTTGCTTGATCACAAAGGCGTGCTCAGTTGACGCGAATCGAAGACGGACTCGTAGGATTCCGTAGTAAAACAAAAGCGTGTGGATTTCGCGCGACCGGTGTCGCCAGTTGAACACGGAAAGGGAAATACGCTGCAACGACAGCTTTAAAAGGTAAATTTTACTCCGAGATCGCGTTCATTCCCAGAAGTTGGTAAGACTGGAAGCTGATCCCAGTTTGAGAAAAGGCAATGTAGAAGACTTAAAAAGTTTGGTTTTTCTTGTCAAGCACATTTTCGCTTTGTTAAGTAAAATAACCTAGTTATTTTGATCGTGAGTGGTCTTCTACTTCCTACTTCTTCTAGCTCACTAGCGTGCTTTATTATATATCGGCCGTCTCTGAAAATCAGCGCTAAGGTCCTGCTTCTAGTGGGACCCATAGCACATGCTGAGCGGTGATCGTTTTGCACGAATGCGACGTATCCTCTATTTATTTATTTAATACTTTTTTATATGTACAAGCGTCGCATTATTGTCGCAAATAAGCGTTTTTTCTTTCTTTTTTCTTTCATATATTAATTTGCGAATTAAATATCGAAGACGGTTTCCAAGGTACCTAACACGTTTAGAAAGTATTTTTAGATATTGGTAATCTTGCTAACAATTAACATAGGTACTTTTTTGTTTAGGTAGACGTTGATAAACGTTTAGCAAAGTCATGGCGGTGACTATCTTTGTTTCAATCTATTAATCCAAGTGATTTGATAATTTAGAGTCGATGTGATCAATATGTACCTATCGAAGACTGGAACGTTGATGATGTAAACAAATATTGATATGACAAATCACGTTTTAAAGATAACGATATTTTTTTTTGTTCCAATGACGCGCCTGTTTGGTAAATTAATAAATTTTATTAATTGTTATCGTAGGGGAAAATATTTTTCCATATTTCTCAGTATTAAACTATTATTTTAATTAAATATCAAAGTTTTAACTGAATGCCTTTCGGTAAATTACCCAAGTCTTATCTGTTGCATAATGAAACATAAACAAAACATCACGAAAGGTCCTCTTATCTATCAATCATAACTAATAACTATTCAATTCGTTGATAGCATGTCGACTAATCAAACGAAGCCACAATTCAAATGCAGTCTATCCGAATGGATTTAGCTACATTTAGTCACAGCTTCATTTAGAAACCGCGACCTTTTGCTCACAACGCGAATAGTAATTCGCATTTTACGCTTAAGGTCGCCAGTACCATTTCCGCAAGTTATAAATATTTTTATAAGTATTTTTTAAATTTTAGTCACAAAGTTTCGAGTCTATAAAGGCATAAAAATTGCACAATGCGCGAGTGATACCTACGCGAAAACACGGTCGACAATTTAGTAATTGACCACTATTAAATGTGTTGACTTGTCAATTGCATTGTGATACACAACTACATTGAAATTAATTGACGGTATACGTAATTCTATTTACCAATTGCGATGTTTGACCAAGTGACCGCAAACTATTGAGATGGGTGTGTCATTGTAATAAGATTATAAGTCATCGCCCCGCTCTACATGCGTATAATAACAATATTTTACAATAACATAAGTTATCAGATTGGACTTCGAACTATGTAGCAAAATACTATTATCTAATGAACACCAAAGTTGTATAAAAAGAGTGCGTCACGTTTACATCAACTAAAAGCAAAATGTTTATCTGTAAAACTTTAATTGCTATGATTTCATTAGGGTGCCTGACCAGCACATTTTCGATAACGTTTTACGCATTTTACCTATCACTAGATTTGATTAGATTGTTAATATACCCGACGAATCATCACTTACTTAATTTGTAGCTGGTTCCGTATAGCTAACGACATAGTACGAAAATAAACCTTAAGAAGCAGTAGTCAAGGTGATTGTAACTAGAAACTAGAGTAAAATAGATATGGTTAAGTTACCAACCTTTAGGCCTGGCCGGACGAGATGCGCGATCTTCTCGCACATGAGCGTGTGGAAATGTGGGTGGAAACGGTAGACGGAGCCATCGATACCGACGGTGACGTGGGGCTCGTTCATCTTGTTGAGCAGGCAAGCGATGCCGGCTGACACGAGGTGAGCGGCGCGCCTCGACACCGCCTCGCAGACGTGCCTTACTCCCGCCATGTCCGCTTCATTCGCATGTGACAGACCTGCAAAAAAGAAACAAGTTTTTAGCTTCTCGAATGCTTTTAGAAGCGATAGAGTATTCCACGTTGAATGTCTTAATCTATTTAAAAAATTAGGAGATCTAGGTATATAGCTGTTTAGGAAACTATGGCTTCGTATAATTGTAAAGAATAAACAGAAACAAGAAATATTGTCGTAGCTTACGCCAGCGGCTACCTATACTAACTTAATTTTAAAAAGAATGTAATTTGCTGTTTTCAGCTAATTTCTTCAGCGAGGTCGTCACCTTGTTGAAGATTAAAAATGAATAGTGAAAATAAAACTAACGTATTTCTAAGTTTTGCCCACATGGTCGTGGCCTTGATTATGAGGCGTCGTTCTAGTTGCTATGATACGGTATCTAATACTATCACAACACACACTAACATGTTTGTAACACACCCACATATACCCATACATAAAATTAACATAATAATGTCCTTCACTTGTCTAACGCTGTGGGAAATTAAGCCGTAAAATAATTATTCGCTCTCCGTCTGAATTGTTGATGTCGTATTTCACGCTCTTTGATCTATTCTATTAAAATGCTTTTTGACCTTCCACGGTTAAACGACAAAATCGAATTAATTTTCGAATTGGGAAACCCTAGAATTGAAAAGGAAGAATTCACGTATTTTTTTTAATACCGCCAACTTTTGCTATTGCATACTTCCATTCGATGAGCGGAGGAGTAAGGTTTTAGGTTTAGCAAATGCATATTAGGTAATTTAATTATGATGACATGCATTAATGTTAATGAGCTTAAGACACAAGCAAATACAGGTGATAGGAGCATCATGACAATACTATCGCTGTTTACAATGTCATGTCAATACCTGTTAAATAAAACTAATTAACATGGTAATACCTCTGACAATAGAGTTTGCACAGATGTAGGCTGTCACTGTATTATTTTGTTATATTTACGACAAGAAAACACGTTTTATTACTTAACATTTTCCTGAAAGACGAGTGTACCATTAACTATTAAAATAAGTCACATAAGGAAAATATATTCTATGAGAGTAAGAAGGAAGAATTTAGTAGCTTTTTCCAAAACATATTTTAAAAATATTGTGGTTTTATTATATTCTGTTCTATTGTAATAATGAAAATGTTGAGAAACCAATTCGAGATCAAGTCCGAGAAGACTTTCAAAAACCAAAATGTTATCTATAGATTTAGTCTACCACTGTTTATTTCGTTATATTATCTTAGTTAAATGGTCTCAATAATAATGTTAATATTGTTTTTTATCAGTTGTAGTTTCCTAAGTTTCCTAAAACTTATACTTTTAATCAAATCCGGACCTTTGCTATAAGGTCAGATACATGCATATCAAAATTGATACAAGGCCCTTGTTGACCCTTGATTTATCTGATCGAAATAAAATTATTATTTTATTAATAATTATTAAATAATAATACTTCATTTAATTACAACTACAAATAAACATGATATTTTTCCAACATAACCTTTGAAAAATATCATTACATGTGTAAAAGTACCTGTTACAATATTGTTGACAAACCAAACTGAAATGCGGATACTTATTTGGTTTCCTCAACTCATAATCCAGTTTAGGATAATATTGTGCCTACACTAATATAACCAGTTGTCAAGGAGTTAAGTAATTTCTGGTTTTATGTATATAATAATCGGCATACTATCTATCTACAAGTTTTGTTATTTAAACACAAGGTCAATTCTTGCAGTCCAGTTTAGTATCGTCCGGATTTTGTTTTTCAAATAACACAAGCAACTTTTTGAACATTAACATAATTATTTGCCACTTGCTCGTCAGGTTATTGTTATTTTGACACTTTCTCAAATCAAAAGATATTCTTGTATTGTTTTGACCCATAACGAACAGACTTGCATGTAACCTAACATTTTGGTGTCCCACTTCAAAAAATCAATGAAACCTTTACTTTTTTATAAGCATTAAAAGATCATAGCAGAAATTTAATTATCCTACCTAGTTCTATTGAAATGCAATGGTCATCAATGTGTAAGCGTTGATTTATATTTTACGGCTTGTACATTGGACATTAACCTATAGGTTGGTCGTTTGTATCGCTTTGTACGTAGCTATGTTCATATCAAGCATTATGTAATTGATTGCCAACAGAAAGAGTTGTGTAACATGTATAGATTCTTGTTATGCGGTTTTGATTAGCGTAGTTTACACAACTTATTTAGAAACATGGATTATTATTTCTGACTGTGGGACTATGGGGATCGGCTTGGAATTAGTAGGAATGTCCAGATTCACAAAGTTTGTTTCTTTCTCGTTATTTATTATTCACTTTCAGAGGGTTCTGTGGTGGTTCATCCTACTTCATAATCATCATTGAAAGCCATCAGCATTTCATAGCCAGCATATTCTGTCTAGAAGTGAAAAGGCATACATGTGCCTTAATTTTTTTTTGCGCTTATTATACCCTTATCAACTTAGTCTTTTGGAAGCTTAAAGGATAGGAACTTACCGAGTTCTTCAAGTACTTCCATGCAACTGGTGAAGTCTCCGGCTTTGTCTGATTCAATTTCTGAAACGTATTTGGTGTAGAAGCTGCCGCGTTGGAATAACAAATCTGAGCCGCGTCCTCCGAACAGCAGTCCCATTTTCGTGAACTTTACTAGCGCTAGACGGACTAGTTCTCCCATGTACATTCCAGATATCATCTTCTCTTGTCTGTAATACAAATTTTATGTTATCTTATTATCTGAGGATTCATTTTCGTCAAAAAGGTGAAGTTAGGTAACGAGTGGATTACGAACTTATTGAGCACTGGATATGTGCGTACTTTATCGAGTAATAGTTAGTTACATTCTCCTGTAGAGAGGCATTATTAATGGGTGTGTTTAACTTTAAATTCTTGTTTGTGTAAATCAACCAGATAATTTTGAGTCATTAGGTAGGTACTTTTACATAAAACATGATATCATTCGTTTATAAAGTTATCATTTAAAATCAGAGGTATTGGGTGAGGCAACGAACTTTATATACATGAAAGATAATTGCTTACATTTGTTTTCCGGGGTTGATAGAGTTATTGTCAACTTCTCGATCGAATTCCGTGCGAACAAAGTCAAGGGCTCCGTCGTCACCGAATGCGCCCCATTCAGTGTTTATGAGAAGTTCAGGTTTTCCAGGTTCACCATCAAACAGTTCGCAATTCTCCGTTTTTTCTACATAGCATGCATTGCTGCCCGTACCTAGATTTTTACAAAAATCTAATATAAGAACACATACTTACTGAAAAATATACGACACAAAAGTTAGCAATCTAAATGCAATCAAGTTTATTTAATTGTTACAAGTACAATAATGGCTTACACATAAATGCTAATTGATTATTCATCCAGCCATCCATAAAGTTAAACCATGATTAATGGCGGTTACCAAAGATGTACCTAAAACCTCATCTCATATTATTAAATTATATGAATTTTTGATCAATATATTTTCTAATGAGGTAAGTTTAAGGTTCTTATGAGGTAACATGCTTTTAATACAAAGTTTTATGATTGTTAGAAATCGTGATATTTTTTTGCACATCACCATGCCCATATAACAATGCCAAGTCCCAGGCGTACAAAGTCTTATGAATAATTTCGCACAAGATGCGTAACATACGAGGCGTGTGTAATCCAATTCATGATCCAGAGATATTGGAATAGTTGTTACAGTTATAACAAGCATTAAAACTCACGACAACAGTTAAAGCGACGTCAAACATCACTATAAACAAGGTAAACCTACCAACGATGAGTCCTATTTTGCAGTTGTGGTTTTTCCACGCGCATGACATCAATGTTCCCGTAGTATCATTCAGAATAGCGCATATGTCAATTTGTACGTCCTACAAGAGTGAGAAAACATGCGTTTTAGATGCGAGAAAGAAAATATCATTCCAGAATCAGATATGACAGATTATGATTGAATCATTTGTTCTAGGTTGAAGATGATTAATCTGTAGAGGCTTTCAGAGGCGGCGTATCAACTCGTTAGATAATGTTTACAAAACTTAAAATATTCGTTGATAATGGTTTATGAATTAATGATTTATAAGAATTTGAGAACCAACATATCTCCGTCCCCTGTAACATTGTACTCATATATCTTTGACATCAGAGTCCAATCTTAAATCCCATGCAATCTTCCTAATATGGTACGATGTTTGTGACGGTGATTATCGTGATGACGTAGTCCCAGTTAGTGTCCCATTTTATTAAGATTGAAATATTTCAATGGCTTCAGTAGCGTTTGACTAATTTCCCTAAGTAAGGCTACCAAAGGATCGATATTATTCCATGCACATGACTCAATTCTGATAAGACACTCCGATACGATACCATTAAGAATACCCACTCATAATGACATTATAAAAATAATCATGAAATTATGATACAATATTTGTAATTTATATTTGCTTAAAATTTTGCAATAGTAGTTAAAACAATTGTTATGGATAATTCGTGTTGGTCGGTAATACTAATACAGAGGTATGGAGGTAAACGCGCACGTTTCTGTAACAATGGTATTGTAGGTACCTACAATGTGTTGATAAAATATCTTTGTATAAGCGTTTGTTAAACGCGATGAGTGGCAAAATATTTTGCCAAATTAAGTTCGGAGTTTAAACTTTTAGTGAATCAGCATTTGTTTACGTTTTAAGCATTTAGCTGACAAAAAAAGCCAATTCAGATACATCTTGTAATGTGGATGAAGTTACCTGAATAGTTTTTAATAATAGCTTCAGTAGACAAAAACTTTTATACTGCTAATTTTAAATAAAGTTTACAGCTTAAAATAACGAAAACCGATTGTCGATTACAATATCCACCGAGTTGTTACTAATTTGAAAGCCTCTACTCGGCTCTCTTATTCTGAATCCAAGAATCATGCCTTATATTAGTAAAAGAGAGCTGTTATCATCATCAACTCACCAATTATAACCCCTATTCGGCAATTTGAGTTCTTATGTGCACATGTCATGAGAGTGCCAGTAGCATCATTAAGAATGCCCATCACATTTATGTGAAGGTCCTGTAAAATTTCTGTTTCATTATAATTTGGACCAGAAAACATGCTTACAAAGTTTTTGAACGATCAATCATGCTAATGCTCCTGTATCAATGGATAACGTAAATAACTTGATATAGCCTTATTGTGAATAACATAGTCAAAGTATGATTTGGAAATAATTTCAATGATCTTTTGGTTTGAAAGACTCACCCCTCGTCTGGCAATGGCATCTCGTAGTCCCTGGACGACGTCTTCTCCAACTACTCCTGAACAGGAGAACCCTTTAGTCCATCGCTGTAGGATTCCTTTCGTAAGGCCCAATTGTTTGAGAGGAAAGCTGAACGTGAAGCCAAGTGACAATCTTTCTTCGTAAACATCATGCTCCTAGTTAAATAAAAAAATGTCACATTAGCTATATAAAAAAAACATGTTCCCGTATAAGTTACAAAAACTTAATGCAAATAAGAATTTGATCCGCTATTACCCACCTTCATAAAGTTTGCTAAACATTCAGCTATGTGGTCAAATAGAGCAATCCCTGTACCAGTCATAATGTGATTTGGAATAGCATAAATTTTTGACTGCATATCGAAATGATTTGCTCCTAAGTTTATAATCAAAACTCTGAAATTGGTTCCTCCTAAGTCCAAAGCAAGGAATTTACCGCGTTCTGCAAGAAAATTTGAGAAATACTGAATATAATAAGTTATTGGTGGTTTCGATGTGTCTGTTGGTTGTACTGCATGTTTTTTTTAACTTTTAAATGAATTATGATTTAAATTACCTTTCCCATTGGGTAAATCTTGAATGTAAGTGATCCAGCACTTGACAATGGAATTCGCATGCGTGTCTTTACCAAGCCCTTTGATAAGATCCTTGTGGAGCCTGCTCATTATCTCCTTGATTTGCTTATCTGACAAATGTAAGATTTCGCACTCTTCGCGAATCTGGAAAGAAATGAATCCAATAAATAATAAGATAAAGTTACACACGTAAGACAAACGAGGCAGGTGCTAATTTTAGGTATGCTTGAAACCGGTTGTTTATCGGCAGAGGTTTTATGTGGTGTATTTATCGTAACATTTTTAATCATTTTATCGTCGTCTTTAGGGCTTGCTCATTGCATTGTTTTCACGGCGAACAACTGCGTTAATTTTATTTTGATGTGTGTTATGTTACAATTGATGAATATCGTTGTATGCATTGTTATGATTTATAGAATAACGGCAATCTCTGTTGAACCATTCTAAATATGTATTTTATTGTATTACAAAATGCAATTCTTTCAGACGTATGTACGAGCGAGTTGTTCATTATCGCGAGCGAGTTTCACAAGGTCAAAGCGGTCATTACAACACTACCGTTGCTTTCCAATTCAAAGCCGGCTTTAAAATAATATATTTAAATACGTTGCACTCACCTTTGGTAAATTATTTATAACTATGCCCATTTTGTAACACTTGTGTTCTGACAGTAATAGGAAAATATAACACTGCGCGGTCTTTTAAGGTTAAGCACGACGACACGTCTCGCCTGATCCGCAAGAAAATGAGGAATACGGCTCTAGCTACTAATACTAACGGACGTTGCCGTCAGCACTGCGTCGAACGCGCTCTCATACAGACGCGGTCTTTTTCATTCATGATATTAAACTATTGTCATCTCGCTTTAGTGAGTTCGTTTTGCATGTGCTAGAAAGGTACAGAGGACCCATATGACAAACATATTTTTTATGGAAATAATATCGCTCAATCCCTTATAAAACGGCATTCTGTATCTACCAAAGATATGCTTGGTTAGCCTTTGGGTCCACAATATTTTAAAATTTGAAAGCGTATTTTATCGCACTTCCCAAGTCGTGCCCCTGAGTTCGCGAATCTGATTGGCTAGCGCGTGGGCTCGCTCTTGACGTCATGGCATTCCTCGATGTTCGTATTTGCATTAGTAGTGGTGACTTGTTATTTTTAAATGTGTGTAAAAGTTGATTATGGTTTATGCACGCATGCAAATCTAAAATGAACATTATTGCCGGGATAAGTAAAGGAGTAAAGAGGTTATTTAATTAAATCAAGTGTTGTGTAAGCATGGGCAGATGGGCAGGCTTTTGAACATGTTCAATTTCATTAAATCGTCGAAATATTTAATTTATCATAAATTATTATTGTTAATTATGTTTTATTTTATTTTGATAATGTAATCTATTCAGTTATTAACAAAGTTATCAAAAAAGGCATTGTAAAAGTTGTGTAATGAGAACTTCGAAGTTCGAAGCACCCAAAGGAAACATGTTTTTTCCTTGTCTATTCTAGCTAGACTAGACTTGAGTGAGCAGTGTGGGGTTTAAAGTATCGAATGAATACATTTGTAATCATGAATTTAGTAAAAAAGTAAGTAATAATTTATTTTGCGACGTTCCGGGGTAAACATACGTGTTTCACTGTCTTGGCACAGTGTGTCTGTTTATTTTTGATACATGGGTAGTTGTGTACAGTGACTGTGACGACAACAACGCAACACATACTTATATTTCAATACGTTTGACGCAACCAGGCACAGACTATAATTATGGCAATAAGCTTAGCAAACAATAATTCCAGTGGAAAGTTCCTACTCAATTGTAAAAGATTAAAAAATTATATAGGACCTATGACGTAATCCAGGCTGATGATTATGTTCTAGATATGTATTAGGTGCGCCTAATGGCTAGACAGCATTATCATACAACTTCATGCCGATTCCGATAAAGTACCCTATCATAATATTTAGATTATTAATTTATCTTTTGATTTTATCTTTTAAGTGTTCTACACTCAAACCAATTGAAAGAGGTAAACCAATTTACACTCTATTTTGTAGATGCTAAAGTCTATGACATACAGTAAAAAAGTTGTGCAATACTAGAGGTAAATCTATTATCTTACTAGCACTGATTGCTCTTCTTCACTGCAAATATTGAAATCTATCAACCTAATCCCATTAACTTTTCTAATCTAAAATAAATTAGAAAATCATTACTAAAACTTCTTCTACGGTACATTCCAATTCTACTTATTATGAAGTTTATCCTCATCTAGGTATCTGAAATGATTTTTCTTTATAACCTTGATCGTTATGATTAGAATTCATGAGTTACAAATTACCTACAGATTTAAAAGTCTCAATCCACTGGTTCTGACTGGTTATATCCAGATGAAAACTTGCTAATGGAATGTGTTAATAACTTTATTCCACAAACAATTCACGATTGATTTAGACATTGCGATATAATACCTATCTTACTTTTACATCGATGATCAAATAGGTAGGCTAAAGAATTATGAGATATCATACAGTTGATAATTAAATATAATTAAAATACAAAACAAAGGATATTTATAATTTTGATGAAATATATATGGACTTGTTCGGACATGTTTATAAATATACAGATGAGACAGAAAAAAAAATCAATTTCAATTGTGAAACAAAATAAAAAAAATGCAGTTTTTCGAATAGGGACTTCTGAAGACAGCAATAACGGTGTAGGTAGGTACCTACCTACCTACCAGCAGTAAATAAGTAATTGTAATTGCATTAATAATAAATTTGAATTTCTTTTACCCTTACAATTTCAGCAGAGAAAATTTAATTGATCTAAATGTATGTAATAATTTGAAATTTCAGATTTTAGTAATAAAAATATGCTTTAGTTAACCGCATTAAGTTAGGTTAGAATTACAACCACTGTTCTTAAATGTGTAGGCCTTCTTAAATTGTTCAACAGTATCAAACATATTTTAAAATCAGTGGACAATTTGTTTTTATCGCATCCGGGATTTTTTGGAAGTGTCTGGCTACTTGTTATAGATCATAGGTTTACATTGATCATGGTCTATCATGAATTACATTTTGGAACCGCCTACTACAGTCATTAAACGTTTTAAAAATGCCTGATAATAACACTAAATAAAAACGGCATTATTTATTTAAAGAAAATTGGTAACCTATTGTTTAAAACTATAAATCTTGCGATAGTGTCATTTGTATCATAACCTCAATGATTCATTGATAGTGAGGGGAATCCCTTCCTGCATTTGTTTTGCTAGGACGGATCGCAAGCAAGGACAGTTATAATGAATCTATCATAACACTGGTGAGGATAATTTCACAATTAGGTAAAAAAATTCTAGACATTCATGCACACAGATAAAATGTTTTTAACCTTAGTAAAGTCCCGGCCGGCATTTCTTTTTATTATTGTCGTTCAGAAATAATCCTCATCCAAAATCACTTTTAGGAAAGGATAAACCAGGACAAACTTTTCGTTTTGGTACAACCATAGGTATTACCGCTGGGAAAGTTTCTAATTATATAGAACAAATATTTAACTACTTTGGTACTTACGACATCTCGTGCTTGACGCATATCGATTTGTCTTGTCAGTCGCGAAGACTGCGATAAAAGGTGATGAACGAGTAACGTTGGAGTCCACAGGGTGCTGTCATAAATTTAACCGGGCACAAGATAAAAATTGTATCCGCGTTCTAGCAAATACCGGTATCGGTGACCGCTAAGCCGTTCAGAAGTGAAAGGAACGGAGTACAGTGTCGTGAACCACGCAGAACACTTGCTTGGCGAGCCGAGGGTCACCTTGAGACGACGCGAGCTGCGGCGCATGTGCACCACACCCTCGGCCTCGCCGCTCCCCCGCGCCGCGCGCCCTTCCGTCCGCCAAACGCGGAGCGCCGCGCCGACGTGACGTCACACGCGTACTCCCCCCACCCTGCCCTGTTCCGCGCTTACTATAGCTAGAATACCAACATTGCTCACGTGATGCCCTTCATGTAATACTGCGTCAGTATTTTTTAATAACGTATGATGTCCAATAAAACAATAAAATTTTCTGAAAGTTCCTATTCCTGCTCCGGTAGTCTGCTTATTCGATAAAGAAACTGCATCATGTTAGCAAAACATATTGCGTTGTTGATATTATTAGTTCTGATAGCAATCATAATAGCAAGCATAATGTAATGAGATACTTAGGTGCTAGGACTGTACTTGTCACAAGTAGTAAGATTGCGAGTCAGCCTGTTTAAAGATTCGACTCATACCGTATACGACAAGCTGTTTGACTAAAGTATTACGAGTATGTACAACTTACAAGCAAAATAATAATCATGTTTTAATTTTACCGTCGCGCGTCATAAAATCCGCAGTTATGAAGAGTAAAACTCAATTTAAGTATGTATATTATATAGACATTCCTAAGCGGAACATCCAACTCAACACCTACCTTCTAAAATCGAAGCAATAAAAGTGAATCGTAACACAATGGCGCCATATGAAATTATTTTTGCGTCAGAATTGCAATATGCTTGAATCTGATGAGAGCATAGTTTATAGTTCATTCGTACCGCACATTGATAAGTACCACGGGTGTGACATCGACGCCCGCGCCGATGTGGTGACGTGCCCCCTAACATGTAGGTGTTTGTTTTGTAACACATCAGACCACAACCACTACGCTTGCACTGCGTGACGCATAGCACGAGCCACGAGCTCAAACATACGCTTCTTAGTATTCACATGAAAATTATTTCGAAATACTCAATGTTGTTGCAACGATTTCAGCATTTTATTGTTATTCATTAAGTAAATCTTATTAATTTTAGAAGTAGCCTTGTTATTGTTGAAGCCACCATATTTACGCTATGATAAAAAGCTGCCATCGGGATGGCTCCAATCTTCTGTCATCAGATGAAATTAATATGGTTATTCTTTTGTTCTGCTTAAAGAATCCTCTATGATTTTTATTCGAGGTTCAGTTGCTTCTTATATTGACTATTACTACCGTAATTGGATCGTCAGATTTAGCTATTAGCGATTACGTACTATATTTTAACGTCAGAACCTGATTGTAGTACCTACGTCAAAACAAGAGCATATTTCAATCTAAACGTAGGACACGTGCGACCTTTCTTCCCTATAACGAAGAGCGGAAAATTATGATAGACTTGACACATAGAATAACCGTAGCTTATGTAAGTAGGTACTTTTATTATGTGACAATGCTCATTAATCTAATAAAGTTTATCTTACAAATAACAAAGTATTTATTTGACTTATTATCTTTGTACAACATCCCCAGTCAGATAACGAACAAGAACCTATCTATCTACTTGAAACAATGCCGCCTTCAAGTACGGAAATTGTTTTATGACATCCATTACCCAGGTCCTAGGTGATTGACTTAATAAAAATCAATTAAAATAGAAAATCCTTTGATGGGATGGAACAAAAAGTGATTAAAACGTAGAATTGAGAATTCCTAGAGATGTCGACAAAAACTGAAGAATAACATCAGTGCTTACTTTTAAATGCCCGTTCACTACTGCATTGCAATGATGATGAAATTAAGTTAAGAGCTTGCTTTTGGTTCATACGAAAGAGAAATGTGATGAAACCGTGAAAACTAAATAAAATATATGATTGTTGTTTGTAACAAATGTCATAATAATATGCTTAATTAAATGTTGATATTATTCAATTTAATAAAAATGTGTTGTTATTTAAAAATACAGGGACGATACTGATAAAATACGGTCACGGATACTTACTAAGAACATGGATACATATATTCTTATTGAGTAAGTAGGTATCTCATATGCATCAAGATCAATATTTTATTGATTGACCTACGGACCCTGTATCTCTTGAACTAAGATATCCCGTATTTAATGCATAGAATATTGATATAATCAATAATTTTGACATATCAAATAATTTATTTCTACGTATGAATGTATTTCAATAAAGAAGGTAGGGTAATGTGCATCATTTTCATTTGAATGCTTTTTTTACGCTAGTTAAATTGTTTTGGAAGGAAGTAAAGAAACAAAGGTATTTAAATTAGTAAGAAGGTAGAAAATATTGTAAAGAATATTAGCATGAGGAAACTTTGCATGTGTAGGTACAAATAAGAGAAAAATGGTTGTCTGAATTTCGAAGTGTAATGTACCTAATAAAGCAGATTGTTTTGTGTTTTTGTTAAATATAAGAGATAATATTATATATTCATTTATTAACCATTATGAAGGGTGACTGGATCTAAGCCAGCCATTGCAAATTCGCATAGGTATATAGTAAAGGTCATTTGCTACTTAATCGACCTAAGTTTCCCAAATCAAAGTTTTTCAGTTTAGGACATATGTAAATTTTTATATTTTCAGTTATTAAAGTCGTTCGGAACTTCCGTCAAAATAGGGTTAAAAATAAGATAAAAAAATACTTAAAAATAACTTTATGATCAAATTCGATCACCTCTATATATGCGAATTTCCTATGGCGGGTTCAGACCCACTCACCCTGTATAAGTTAATCTGCAAAATAATTATGTCCTTGGACGCTATTTTACATAACATAATTATTGTACTGTAACAAACTACAAAACCCAATTGTATGGATTCTGACGCCACTAGCGCTGTGCTAAAGTTGTTTTCCTCATATCACGTGGGGATTACCCGCAACTAAACAATAGAATGTGTTAAGCACTTCATAGCAGTTTACGCCGAGATAATTGTCTGAAATCTTACTTTTGGTTAAAATAAGAGTTGTATGGTGTAGTATCTTACAAAAAAAAATACTGATTTATAAGACTTGTGAGGTGTTTTCGTACACTAATTAACTTTTAAGTTGTTCTTAAATGTTCATCTGTCGCTACTTTACACCTTAAAGTGACAGAGACAGCATGAGAGTTAACGGTGGCTTCAAACTGATAGACGTTTCAGTATTTGGCCAGTTAAAATACGTCCATTCTTTTTGTAAGGGCGTTACGGGCGACGCTAGATTCTTGATCTTTGTCATGAAGCCAAATGTGTAGGATCGTTGATCCGTCGTCGTTTTGAACATCATCGTATCAATACGTAATGCTACACGGTTACATGGGTAATCGTAGATTCTAAATTTAAACTAAAATAAACGGTAAAGCAATATTTTTTAAGAAAAAAATGTTTTAAATAATGACGTTTAAGTTTTCAGTGCTGTAACATGATAATGACAATTAGTTCGCACACAATGGCGTAACATAAATTATGATAACTTGTTTTTCTAAACGTATGTAAAATACATATAACAAGTCACCTTACTAACGCAACAAGTTTAAATAGTAGCGTAGTTAACTTTATGCTGTGAATATTTCTTACTAGCCCGTGCAAGTACAGGGTTACGTAATGGAAAATTAGCCAATCTTTGGTGCTTGATTAAAATTATAATTTCATGTGATTATACAATATGTAAATTCAATATATTTACCTTGTATTCAACTAAGTCTGAAGCCATGATCCCCGTCTTGAAAGATTTTATATTCACCGACACACTCCGTAACACAGTTAATATTGAAATAAGTCGAGTATTTCTTCAACACGTCTTTTCTATGATGCTCCACAATAAAATCCTTTATCTTGATATTTACCACAGTATAATCTTTATCTAAATTACGTCCAATGAATTGCGGGAGAATTTCAGATATATTACATACACATGAAGTATAAAACAACGGTCATTAAACGCGCTGGGGTTCTAAAAGAACAATAAATAAATTCACTTTTATGTACTGATAAGGTTTTGTTTGGTCGTGGTGGTCCTCGAGAACTAAATTATGTGCGAATATTATGGTTAGGTAACAGTCACTGATCTGATCGTTCTTTGGCACTGAAATAACGAATCTTGGAGCTCTCCCAAACTAGTTGTGGAAGACGAGACTTAAAACACAAAAGGCGCATAGGACAAAGTATTTTTGCTTGGGAGAGTACTTGTATCTTAGTATCTTTTTGAAACGGTATGACATAAAATGAAGACAAAAATCTGAACGGATGACTTTTCTATGGCTTTTCAATTCCACACGTCCATTTCTGTGGTCAAACTGCAAGCGTACTGAATGCAGTGAATTCTGCAATCATGAATATTGTTATAATTACTGTGCGACACGGTTGAAAGAAAGCAAGTGAGGCTACGCTTAACCTTTAGATAGATAGCGTTGATTCTAAGAAGTAATTGCAATTAAATCTATCTTAGTTAAGGTTTTTATCACGATGGTACCAGAATGACCTTTGTCTTTCTTGATTACATTACAGGCGCTTGGATTTTTCTTAAGCGACATAAATTTTAATAATTTATTCCTATTTGTTAAAGTTTGATATTCTTTGTTTTATTTGTTTTAACAGAGTTTAGTTTAATATTCGTGAATGTGTTATTTGTAAGTTGTTAAGCAATCCTAATAACTAAAATTACTTGAAGCGAAGGTCAAGAACGTTAAAACGCGTTCACTGTTTAGCTGCTCTACTCGTTTTTAAATATCAAATCTCTTCTAAACAAAATAATAATAAGTTTACTTTTGCCCTGAATCCGATACGAAAAATGTCGGCCCAAAACCAGTTACTAAACTATTGTCCAAAACAAGTTCATTTATATAAATAAATTCGACCATTAGAGCATACCTTTGTTTTTGTACCCTTCGTCGACACAATTTAAGTGAAGCGGGCATTTTTAGTTCTGTTAAAACCTCATTCAATGATGCCTCTTTATTGACGGACACTGATGGACACGCAGGAACTTAATTATGAATTCGGTGATTATAAAATAAAATATCAGTATCTATTCTAAGTTCATCGAGTAGACTTATATCACTGTTTTTCCCTTCCTAAACGATGACATTCATGTTTGTATGTATGTACGTAGATGTCATGTCATGTTCGTAGAGTTTTCCCTCTTAGACCTGTAAATTCCAATTTCCTCTTCTTGGTTGTATGACTAGCTACTGCTGCTTGGAAAATATTTTACCTAGTATTTTCATTAAAGGTATTTGATGTTTTACCTTTCTATGATATGTGGTTAAACTAAGGACGAATGTTTGGATAACATAGATATACTCATTTTACGTCAACATACTCGTAGGTACTTACCCGTTTGTTGTAAATTATATTGTTATTTTATAGTATGTGCTACTTATCATTTATTGAGGTACTATAAGTCGATAGAAACTATCATCTTAATAAATTTTCGTTTGAAATATAAACGTGTAAAGGGATTAGGTACTATAATATTGATAACCAACGACTTTTCTATTTTTATAACCAAACGACACAAAAAAAAAAGTGTTTGTTTTCGAGGTTCTGCAGACAAATTCAACTTCATCTTTTATTTCTGAAGAAAGCTTAAAACCATATATTATGTAGTAATATTGATAATCTCTAATAATATCCGAAAAGTCTTGTGTTGGGTTTCGAGATGCTTTTTGTCTTGATTTTGTAAGATTATAATATTTTAAATATAAAAATCTTTGATTATCTGAATAAATAAAACCAATTTTTAAAAGAAATGTCAAAACGAGTCATTATAAAAACAAAAAGAACTTGAAAGTAAACGCTAGATAAGATTGCGCATTTCCTTGAATCATAACAACATGGCTTTCTTGATAATGATAATTTTATAAGGTGGTAAAGTGTCTATTAATTTCCGTCCTATCAATTAATATTTTTTACCATTTACATTATATCAATGCACAAGATGCATTACTTTTCATAACAAATATTACCTATAGATGCCATGCCATGAACCATATTTATGTTGTTTGATCAATATATACTGAAACAATTATATCATAAATCACACTTCTTCCTTAAAACAGTTGAATCGAGTAGATAATTATAATATGACGACATCCTTTTTAAAATTAAATAATACATTTGTGTGTTGACTAATGACTAATTTATTTATGGTTAAAGGTATTAAGATTATCCGTCTTGGATAGTATTAGTAATAGGAAGGCGTCGCGTCGTGCTAATTAATGAAATTGCTTATGTTCACTTAAAAAGCTGTTCTTTGTTGTCATCAGGAGTTAATAACATTATCTACTCTATAAACAGGTGTATAGGGTGCTTTTTGTGGTTAGATGATACTCAAGGTTAGAATAATTAGAATGAATCATATGAACCTTCCAACAAGGTCCCGGGAAATTACTCTACTTTCCTATTCATAAAAAACTGCATGGACAACTGAGGTATGTATGTGTTTTTAACATAGTATATGTGAACATCAGACAACTTATGAATCAATAGAAAAGTGTTTTCTATACTAATATAGTTCACTAAATGTTTCGATTTGTATGTTTGGAACGAAAACTCAAAAACTACTGTGCCGATTTCAAAAATCCTTCACCATTAGAAAGCTACATTTATCCTGAGTAACTTAGGCTATATTTTATACCAAAAAATTAAGTACCGCGGGTGGAGTCGCGGGGAACAGCTAGTACTATAAAATGGATATGAATAATAGTGCAAATCATATACCTAGCTCGTCAATCGGTTGAGAGGCGCATAGCACACATATAAAGTTTGATTGACGTTCTTATGTTATCTGGCAAGCTATGATGACTACGTTGTTTTACCGGTGTAGCAGTTTTGGGGTTTCGTATTAACGTATTAAAATTCCGTCTTTATCAAGCCTTACGTTATGTTTTAGAGATCGTTGTATTTGATAAGAATAAGCAGGCATTTAAGTATAGATTTTCATTCACTGATACTACGATTCAAGAAGGTTAAATAAAATCTCATTAAAAAAGATTGTACGTACTTAATACCTTATGTGTCTGAAATTTGTCCAATTAGATTTACTCAAGAAATATGTACTTTCCGTATATGTAGAAAGGAATGCCTCCAGGCTTATATCTGGGACCAATATTAAAATTGATTGCAAACCTATGATTTCATGCTAGATTTATGTGTAAACAAATAATTTATAGTTTGTTTAGTCTGCAGTTTATAGCTTTCCAATTATATCATTATTTTTATAGAGATACACGATTAGGTGCACCCTGTCTCCTTATCAATCTTTTTACTGAAACGGATCGGAAAAATATACCTTATCACCGGTCTTAGCAATCGCGACAGAAAAACCAGTAAGTAATTTACTTAAGAATGTGACCTAGACGGCTACCTAGACGCGTTCTGTGCTAATATAGGATTAAGTAAGTCCTTGAACGTAGACAGTAAAAATAATTCTGTATTGCTTCCTGATAAGATCCGGTTTGTTTGCAACAGTTGTGTTAAAAACTTCCCTGATAGTGACAAGCTACAGGAAACGTACCCGTATCTAATTTTTACACCCGTCCAATGTCGTAGTGGGCGGTGACTCTATTGATCTTTAGAGCTAATGGGTCATGCTTGCATTTTCATGCATTCATTGCATTTACATGTTTGCTTGTATTTAAATATGGTATTAACTATAGTCCTACTGAGGAAGTGAAAACATGGACATACTTAGTCTAGTAAAATACCTAGTTCCTTAGGTACCTACACTCTCCACTCAGACAAGCTTCCACAATTTGAGACGTCTTTCTAATTTTCCGCTTTATATATTGAAGGGATAGCAAACATTTTAATGATTTCATTAAAATATTTCTTGTAAAAGATCATATAGTACATCTTAACATTTCGGTCATCAACAATAGGAATGGAAAAAGAAATTTGCCATACGCAAGTTACATGGAAAAATGAAAAGGCAAAAGATATGAAGTATAAAATTTAATTAGGTATAAAATTGCTACTGTTACACAATGTTTACGCAAGAATGACGTTCTTTATTTTTATGATCGATCATCGTCATTAGCAAGCAAGACTATGAAGTAGCTCTATCTATTGACTATCTATGCTAACTTGTTTTGTACTGACAGCGACATCTAGTAGTTGGGTGTCAAACGCTCTTCTCGACTGTCATAATAATATCACATATGTGAATAACATCAATGATATCTTCACTGGGATTTGCCTTTAACGTTTCATCATACAAATAAGAGATGGCATTTTTAACAAGAGGCTTAGAATGCTTTAGGTAGCATAAAGGAAGATGTGTACTGGGTATTTTAACCATTTCACCTTTACTGTTGTTCTGTGGAGTTTTCTGTTGGGGTTCATAATGTATGAATAGATCTTTGAGGCTTTAGGAGTCCTTCATGGTTCCTCTTGTTGATCCGTGAAGGATTATTTTTCTTTTTCAAATCCTTATTATGACTCATGCACATTTTATTTATTCGATTAGATTTATTGGCGTAACATAAATAATTAATTATTTCCAAGCAGGCACAAAAAATCTGAAAAGGTTGTCCATGGTCCATGACATACATTTACAGCAGTAGACGGATCAAAACAATATAATTAATAACTTTAGGTCAAACGACGATACGTTAGATAATATACTCGTCCATGTCGCAAATCGCATTGAGGGAATTCGATATTTAAGTCGGCAAAGGCCTCCCCCAAATCCCTCCATACATCCTTATCATTACAGGAAGTTAGCATTATTTATTTCTACCTATGAATAGAATTCAGATTTTCAAATCGTACAAAACCTCATATCGTTATTTCCTTTGGATGATGTATCCTATATAAGTAACGAAACGGAAAATTGTTCCCGACAGGTATTTACATCTTCTTATTTTGCTTAGCTCGCTTAACTTATATGGAATTTCTTGCCGGTTCTTCTCCGTAGGAATGACAATTTGGAACCGCGCACTTAGAGCCATTTAGTTTTAAATTTAACATTTCTAAAGCGCCAATCTAGGTTTACTAGAAGTAAAAAAAAATATTTTGACTTTTTTTGCTCAACTTTGGCGAATTCTACCAACTCAGCCTTTACCGTTCTAATGCTTGATAAATTCCTACGGTTTCTCAAAGTGACACAAAAATGATATCGATTTTTTTACAGGTATTTTCTTAACTCAAGGTTCAATAAGCTGAGTTTCATTTGCCATCTGGAAAGTTCTGGCTGTTATTGATTAAGGATACGCTCCTACAATATAGGACAGGTTTCCCTCGTGCAAAACAGCAATTGAAATAATGAGGGTATAATTTGTAGGCCAAAATTGTGAGGATAATACTTCGTAAAAAGAAATTATTTAGGATAACAAGTTTAAAAATAACGTCTTATAAGAAATGAAATCATCTCTCGAATGGAATGTTGGTAAGCGTGGGAAGTCGTATATGGAGAGTACGTTGTTAAATTAATTGAACTCTTCGTGTAATGGCTCGTCAGTGCTCGTATCATTCGACGGCCTTGCTCCTTACTGTGATATATGACAACATAAAGCATGCTTTACTTCAAGAGTAAGATCAACAAGGTTAAATACGTCAATTTCAAATTTTAAACACACTAATAATTACCTTACCTTAACTTATCATACCTAATACTGGTTCTTTTTTACCTGTATAAAACATAGGTGCAGAATAATTTGTAAATTGAAATTAAACGTTGACTATAAGGGCCAAATGAGACAAATATTAATTTTATTTTATTATGAACTTGTTGGTAATGTAAACTATTTTTGTAGTAAACAGTCGTAACAAATTACACTTCCAAAGTGAAGAAATGATTCGACCATTCATGAGAGTTCAGACTATTCCAGTTGATACATCAAAATGAGTATAATTGGACGTTAGGACATGAAATAATAGGTGCGACAAGTGCGTTTTGTCGGCAGGTAGGGGCTACAGTTATAATGGTTGTAGCGCCCAAACTAACCGTCCTCGTAGCGCGTGCGCCGGCGGGCGGATGCGCGCGACTCAGTCCATGAGTAGCTTTAGCTGCGTACGCGCACTGAACGGACACTTGCCGCGCTTTACGAACTCATAGGATTATGTTGACTCGTCGCGTATACGATATCGCCCAATTTTTTTTTACAGTTTATCTTTAAACTGTAGGTTACGAACGAGTGTTATAAGACTGATCGCTTACTGTAAATTGTATGATAAATAGAGTGGTTTACAAACATAGTTATGCTGTATTGTGGAAAAATGTGTGACTCGTATGAAGGTGCGCAAGAGTGAATTCAGCAACGGTGGCGGTGGTCGGCGGGTACAATGAGTGCGCCGCTGAATTGGCACAAATGGCTAGTGTTGTCGCTGCTCGGATTGGCTTTGTCCGCTCGGACAATTGGCTGCGATTACAGTTCCATCACCGAGAAATTTGGAGCGGAAGCCGTAGCTCGATGCAATGAAAAATGCCCGTTCCAGGTTCGCTAAGTCAAATTAATCTACTGTTGTTTACCCTATCGACAACAATACCATTCTTAAAGTCTATATTTTTATTTAATAAGTATGTAAGTACAACATTCCTGCTTTATGCGTTCATTGATAAATATTGCAATGAACAGTTTATTGGTCGAGGATAAAACGATGATCTTAATTTATTATGTAGTTTATTTGCGGCGACAGTCGTGCAGGTTCAACGCACATCTAAGTAATTGTCGACAATTAGTGATCCACTATAATCAACGCAAACACGCTAAATATAGAGCAGCGTGTCCGAACATCAAGCGAGTTGGTCGTTAAAAGATAAACCCTCAATTATTTTGCCGTAAAATTTCTAAATTCGTAAATATTTAAAAAAATAAAGACTGATTTTTATGATATTTTTATCTAACTGCAAAATTAGATTTATACAAAATCGAAGAGTTTTATAATATTTTATAAAGTTTCGTCCGAAATGTATCCATATTTCCATACCCGAGACGCAGTATGGGAGTTGACTATATGGTACCCATGTGAATCAGAAACGTTAAAACCACGGATGGATCACATTTCGGGTTGAAACCTTTGAGGTGCCACCCTGTGGATTCCGGTCTCACGATCGCAAAAACTGACCAAATATAAAAAGAGAACAAGGCCAGCTTTTTATTTTTTTACTACTGCTGAAGCGATGTAATCGCAACTGCGGTTGTGAATAAAACTTGTTTATGTTATTCTATCAATTTTTAAGGTCCCGTACCTCATATTGAAAAATGGAACCCTTATAGGATCGCTTTGTTGTATGTCTGTCTGTCCGTCCGTCCGTCTGTCTGTGGAACCCTTTAACTCGGGAACGCGTGGAAGTATCAAGTTGAAATTAAAACTATATCTTTTAGTCTACAGTCTCTTGAACTACCTATGTAAAAAATACACTTCTAAGTTAACGTAAAAAGAAGATGCGGCCGTTTGTACAGTAAAAAAGTGTATCTCCACACTCTCAAGGGAAAAACAATGTATAAGGTCCTTTCCGTTGACCTACAACTTTGAAATTTTTCGATTAATATCTTAGTTTTACACTACAAATACAGGAAAAATTGTTACACTATACATACCTATACAGTAAAAAAAATGTGTCCGTACGGAACCCTCGGTGGGCGAGTCCGACTCGCACTCGTCCGGGTGTTTGCTTAATCCTGATCAAGAATGATTCCAAAGTAGCATACAATTATTATGAGTCTTCTTAAAAATCTTGCAGTCGTCCAAGTTCGTTCGCTAGAGTGATTTAATATTGTTTCATTTAATAAGTTAACGAAAGATACCAGGAACCATTGATTTTTCTTTTATTGTTTTAATTACAGTACATCCATTTAGGTTACAAATAAAACCATGCAGAACGCTTGAGATGATATTGATGGAAATTAAAACAGTAATAAGTTTCTTGATCCCCCAAAACGTTAAAATACGAATCAATCAAACCTTAATTGTAGGCACAGGTAGGACTAATGGCGTATCACGCTTCGATGCGTTTGCGCCAACCGTGTCGCAGCGGAAGCTATGGATTGACTTCGTCGAACATCCCGTGACAACCCTATTATATAAAGTACCGGTCCCTAAACACTTTTTTACAAATATTTTTATGTCTGCAGAATCGCACCGGTGATGGTCACTTCGATGTAAGTTGCGGGTCAGATTGCAGCGTGCAACAGGTAAGTTTTTAAACCCAATCTTACAAAATTTTTGCCTTATGCCACTTAAACCGACACTAAGAGCTTCGCATATGTCTTCAGAATATTCAAAGAAAATGTATCAGATACAATTGATTTATTAAAAAAATATATGTAGGCGTATGTGTGTGCCCCTTCCTTATATAATCTACTTGTTTCACATGATCTCTTACTCTCTCCAAACATTCACCGCTGTGCAATTCAATGCAATCTAATTTTTTTCTTAATCAAGTTTTCAACGCTACATTCGGTAATGGATGTAAAGATGACATGACAGATGTAGCCTAGGTGTAATTTAATACCTCCTAAATTAAAGAGACTAAAGTCTTATTCCGATTGCCTATAACTCCTACTTTTATTAACTCACTTTTATTAAGCAATAATACAGTAATAAAAAATACCTACTAGCCTGTGTTCTAGTTATCTTATATTTATAATAGTAAAAAAATCTGTTATCCTAGGTTATTAAGTTACTATGATCTGTGTTTATCACCCACACAATTAATGATTTCACACATACATTGTAGAGTCAATAACTGATCGGCCATAACTACACAAGCGATCATAAAATGCAATGTTCCGATAAGATTGTTTATAGTATATTTATGTTGTGTAGTTCAGAATTGGGTAACCCAATTTTAACGACCCTGTAGCGGAAATTATTATGTAGGCATTGATCTAAAATTTTATTTGAGAATATTTTTATAGAGGTACTTTTGGGTGACCGTTAACAGTCAAAATATAAAAATAATTTACAAAAAGTTTATAATTACTGTGCGATAGCTAAATCACAGTGTTTCACCTTTAACCTCGTTTAAGATATAAGGTATTTAATGAATACTGTTACCAAAACATAAGATAAGTGCACATTAAGATTACGAATATTTACTAGTTGCCACTTTGGGTACCTACACATATTGTTATTGGATGGTCGCAAGGCATGTCGCAACTAAAACTGACAAGAGTCGTAGAGTATAACCTTACAAAAGAACGTTTGTTAACTAAATACTATTGAAGTTAGCTAGACCGTGCAGTTACATCAACAAAACAGACTCGTGAAACTATTCCACTTCTATTGTTATCAAATAACTTTGTTTAAATTATTTACAGACAATATTTTACAGTTGGATCAAATTAGACGGATGGTTATTCTGCATACCTACTAAATAAAACATGCTATAATATAAAATCTACCCAATTTTACGAAGTGAGCTCTATAACCATAAATAAGGTTATCAATCAGCATTTTCAGGCAGCACCAACAAGTAAATAAGCATTATTAAATACGAATAGTGGAGGAGGCCAATAGATGAACACATGTACACAACACAAGCTCCGTTATCCATCAAAATGAGTATTACTACAGACATAAAACACCGTATTCCATCTAAACAGTGACAGTTACTACTGGTTTATGTCAAAATTATCAGTTATCTCCAATTTACGCCCCCGCAGCGCAAAAAAGCTCAAGTGGCGGCGGCGGGTTGGAAGCGCACCCCTCACGCCACAAACGAAGTCAATTGACTTGCTACCATTATTATTATTTGTTTCCATTTCAATAATAACGAGCAATATGGAGCACAAGTTTCGATAATTTATTTTTATTGTACAGACGACCGCATATCAGTGAAAACCCTAACATTTACAGTGCCTCAATTTCAAAGCAGTAAGGTTTGTTTTTGTTCTCACGTGCGGTCTACCGTATTCTACCTACTTTATCAATTCTTAAGATAACTTAAAACTTCTGACTTTTTCATTGTAGATAAGGTTCACTTGAGATACCTCAGGGTTTATGTAAACACAAGTTCCTTGTATTTTAATTATTCGACTGTTTACGGTAAAGTGTTTTACACCTCCGGTATCCATGGGAATATATTTATCTGAACGTTGCAACTGCAAGTCTTTGCTCAACGTCTGTCCTCGGCTCGTAAGGTGTGGCGAACAGAAAGCTTCATGTGCTTCTTCTTACAAGACATTTTGTTTATACACTTTTGTCTGTGAAAGTTTATTGTTTTGAGGGTCTTTTGAATTGTGGTATCATGTATCTAGTACCTTTGTAAGAATGTAAGCGGTTATAGTTTAAGGTCTAAGGTCTTTTATTTGAATAGGATTTTCATTATAATACTCTACAATTTTATTTCATCCATACCATTTTCCATATCGTGTAAAGCTTACAAGACAATCGTTACTAACTGACTGCGAAACGTATAGCTTTTCGTTTTAGTGTCAATTATTAATTTGTGTAATTTATTAATTTCGTCATACTTGTGTCGTCTAATAACTGAGAATATACCAATACAAATCGACGGTTACTTATGAGAGTAGATATGAGTGTAGTTATGGAGTTAGGTGGTCAGTGCCATGGTGCTGCCGACCTGCGCCTGCACAAGGGTCGCGTGAGACTCAACGCCGGATGGACGCAGGAAGGAAGCTTCTAGTTGGCTGTTTGCTCCCCTCGGATCTATTTTAGAGTTCATTCGTTTTATTCTATCATTTCACTGAACATGCTTTTTAATATCAGCCCAATGAGTATGGTAATCTCTGAAAAAGCGGGTCTTGATCCTTGATGCTGTACATCTAAATTGATTCTAGTTTCTCTTCTAAAAAGAATTACATTACAGCTATTACATAAGTGGAAGTAAATGAAGTTGACTCCAAAAAATGCTCTATAATTTGACAAACACCAACGATGATTATATGATCTATAAAAAATCTAGATAGTATCAAAGTAGTTAAAAGTAGTACCTAATTATTTATTAAGTCTTTATAAAAGCAAGGTATATAAGACTTCTTTCGTTTAAGTTAGCGCAAGGTACAGACTATATCTCAGAAGTTCTGATCATCACGATATTCAGAGCGTGATACATAAATCTTCCGGTGGCCTTTAGTCTAGGCCTGTGATGTAAACATTATTATCAGGATGTGTGTTGACAATTTGTGAAATTATTAATTTATGTGGTAAAGATTTTTTTTGCGATATTTTAGGAACCGCTTGTCCAGTCAGAATCTTTAAACAAAAGAACCGTAAGTCGAATTAGGTACCTAAGCGTTCCAAATTATGGACAAGTAAACCGTTAACAAAACTTAAATAAATAGGTATGAATATAGTTCACGAAAAACTAAAAAATATGGGGTATGTAAATAATTTATTCATATGAGAAGTCAAGTGTACCGTAAAGTGACCAATATTGAACTCATGTAAGGGAATTCAATCCCCTCCCTGTGCGGTTCGGTGAGTCGCGTTCGGAAATGAACAATCACCTATCGGATGTAAAGGTACCTGCGATTAGTTCATAATTTATGTGTGAAACTGGACTGAATTGTGTGTGTTGGCATTTATGTTTATTGTCACAGGTTATGGGCAAAAAATACGTGTCACTGAAACTTGAATCGATAGGTTATGGCAAAACTTGCAAAAAAAAATATATATATATTATAAAGTAGCTGTCACCCGCGTAAGTGGTCCCCGTTTCCGTAAATATCTTTTTTTTTCTATTGTGTTTATTTATTCGGGACGGAGACGAATCCAAAAAATCAAGGAGTATGAAAATCGGTCCCTCCGTTCTGGAGTCTTCGATTTATACATAAAGAAGATAATTTTTAATTTTCTACTACTCCTAGGAGGAAAATCTTTGATTAACCGCATTGCTGTACTTTGTTAAGGTCACTTTCATTGTATTGAAGGCAGGCAAGGCTGAAAGAGAATGTGAAAAGAGGATTTAATATTCATACCACGTTTTTACTGAAATTTACTTCGTTAGAAACTTAAACGCCTTATTCGTCCAAGCTACAATAATAATATCAGCCTGTAGCTGTTGCACTGCAAGACCTCATTCACATAATATTAAAATGTGAGGTGACACATGCTCGTTCATTGGTCACCTCGATAGTTATTTTTTTTTCTATTTAGATTATGTTAAGCTTTATTTACATTCTATGGACTATCTAGTACGTTATTAGTTCTATTATTATAATAGGCATCTTTTAAAGCGATTTCTCGGGCTTTCTCCAAAAATCTATAAAGTTTTTCGAAGAAAACATATTAATTTATTTTCCTTATTTATCACTAACTCTAACGTCTAGAGATAGATACTAAAGTAATAAAATGTAGATAAATATAATCAAAGAGACTAATTATTTATTTATGAGGGGAATTTGTACTTTATATTAATTTACAGTTTATATTTTCACCACACAACCTTGTATGGGATACTGGCTCTCTAATCTCTCTTGATCTGTTGAGTGTCATCGAATCAGAGTTAGGCCTCATGCTGTCTCTGACACTTAAAGGTGTAAAGAGGATAGATATATATATATATATAAACAGATAGATATGTGAAAGTATTTAGGAAGCATAAATTTCTGATTTTACGTTTTAGTTTAAGTATTTAGCGGTCTTGATAAGGCAAGTAACTAATGATTGGAATTATAATTATCGTGAAACTTATCTGTTCATTAATATGTTACGTGGTATTACATAATTCTGTAGTGTAAGACTTTCCCTTTGACGTAACAACAGACTGGCGTCAATAAATTCATAAATTATTTCAAAGTCAATGAGGGAAGCGGATAAGTATTCTGATAAATTAATTAATTGATCCATCAGATTTTGGTTCTAAAGGTTTCTTTTGTTGGTTTGTATTTGACAAAACATTAACGAAACCAAGAGACCAATAAGTTATTAAGTTGAAAAATTCTAAACTTAATTTAGTCAAATTGGTAGAGGGGCAGGAATTAAAATGTGACCGCGTTCCGTGTCAGGTGCATTCATGAATATTCTGAATAATAAATAACTGTGTGAAAATGTGGGACTTTATGGCTATTTAAATAAACTTTGTCATGTGGTTAATGATTTTTAAGTCGCCACAAATAATTTGACGAAGAGGCCAGTTCTAGCCTAGACACGTAATATCTACTACGTGGCTATCAATTAATGAAGATATTTTAAGGTGCTTTGAATTTGCAAAATATTTGGGAGGTCAACAAATAATACACAAGCTTTCTCATGAGAACTTTCTTATAAGACGAACAAAGGACTCATATCGTGTAAGTAACAATTAAGAGATTAATTCGTAATTGTAATAAGTGCAACATGAAGTCGAGTCGGCGCTTCCATTAGCTAATAAACGCTGATTATGTTTGTTTATTTTTCTTTTTGTCCTTGGTCAATTTTTATGACCTCATTTTTTCATTTTTTTTTCTTTATGTAATCTAACTTACATGAAGAATTTTTCATAATTACTGTAATAAATTAATCAGTTACATTTTCCAATTTAAATAAATCATTTGAGACAAAGATTCTCTCTAAAATTCATATTTGTTAGGTGACTGTACAAGTGTCATGCTCTCAAATTAGTATAACATAGTCCTGTAAGTTCTAAGTCATCATGAATGGTGCTAATTTTAGCAACAGTAATTGTTGTAAATTCAATTGTTACTTTTCGCTATTCAACCTGCTCGCTAATCTCTGTGGTTTGTCTAGCGTTAATTGAAAGCCAGACGGCTTAATTCCTAAAACGCAGCTTGCAAACAGACATCTCTCTAGTCCATTGTCCAGACTATTTACTCGTAAAAAGTCTGGACAATGGACCAGTGAAGTCAAAATAATATACTTTGACTTTGTACATTTTTGCATGAAGAAGGTTAACAAATATTTACGTTTCATAAAAAAATGTAGGCATGCTCTAATCATTTCCTACAATGACGAGACTTTATACATAAATGCTCACATGGCATTTTAAAAGCTGTGCCCTTTCAGGAACATTTGAACATTTTTACATCTTACATCTATCGATTTACAATATGCAGGCCTATTCTAAAACACATCAATCGAATTTCCAGACACTTAAACATCAAACCCGTGTTATTTATGTGGCTCAGGGTGGTCATAACCGTCATAACTTGACGGAGAAGTCTAATAAATATTTTATAGTAAACCACATCTGTAGACACAGGTATTCAAATTCCAAACAAAGTGAATACTTACCATAAATCATGTAGAGACGCTCGCTTATGATAAAGAACTGCACTCAGCTTCGTCGTCGCCCGCTAATTCCTATTTCCTCATTAGGTGGACCGTTCCCCGCTTGCGAGTTGCGCTTGCGCCCATTCAACAAGTATCCTCCCCCCTCCATACTGCGCCATTATCCCCCGGCTGCCCCTTCAACACTCCACGATACCAATCTGTTGAGTGAAATTACCAAGAGTGCACTCAGCTTCTGCTAAGTGTTGTGATTTATTGCCCTTTTATTGGATGCTCAAATAAAACAAATAGAGATCGGCACTTAGCCATCATGATCAGGATGATGTCATTGTAACTTTTAACTCTAAGAATTGCTAAACAGAAATGGATTGGTATATATTTTATGACAAAGCAATAACGAAAACTAATAATCGTTTGCAAAAATATGTGAAAACCCAAATGTTCATTGATCTGACATATTTTTAGAAAACAATAGTTAAGTGATATCCAGGCGTTGTAAATTCAACTGATAAAGGCTAGCAATAGGGCGGTAGATTGAGAGGAGAGCTCTCGAGGCTAGTGTGGCAGAGGCGGCGGGAAGCACGCCGGTGGGCCCCAATTTGCCTCAGCATTATCCAATTGCCAGAATAAAATGGTTGGCGTGGGCCAGCGCGTGACCTGCTCTCAAATATCCAGTCTCTATAACGCAAATGGACAAGAAACTGTATGTTTCAAATAACACACTTTGAACACGTTTAAGAAGTATAATATGTGAAAGAACTACGTGTGATAACAGCTGAGCGATTATTACAGGAGTCCCTGTTATACATCAATTTAATGTCTATCATCGTATCCTATCGCTACCACCGATCTTATGACAATTTCATTACAATATTTTAAATCTTTTGTCACCTCAACGTTATGAACATAATACAAGCATGTACCTATAATTATTCAGAGAAAATTTATGCGATGTACCTAGTTGCATTAGGCGCCATAAAGATGTGATAAGCACAATGAGAGCAGAAAATGACGTCTAAACATTTCCATAAAGTCGAACAAAATATGCCCTGAATGGTTGATAACAATTCCACATGCCATACAGCTGATCAACTCGTGTCAGAAACATTAATCAAGCTTATAAACAATATGAGAAATACGGACTACTATATCTAAGGTCATGTAAGGTCAGCAACGTACGGAATTAGAAAAACGGAATCACGCAAGTTAGTATCCACTGGCGCCTATTTACAAGTCAAAGAGATAACTTCTTGTCATTCAATTAATTTATATAAAAAGTGCAACTGTTTTTACTCTTTGTATCATATAATTAATACAATCTAAATGTCATAGGTCGAAGTAGTTGCAATATTTGCAATGGCAAATGCTTTAACCTATTGCAATTTTGTTTATTAATATCATCGTTAACACTCCGTTTTTGTTTCTTTCATATTTTTTACTTCTATTTTAAACGTGTACGTCAAAATTAGCTCTATGTGGCTCTATATAATTATGATTTCATTTATTTACTCTCCTGCACCTTTCTTTTTCCTATTCAGTTTTCCTTGCGTGTTGACAGCATCATCTGACGATGATACAAATGTCCAGTAACCTATTTCATTGTATAAGATGAGATCACCAGGTTTAGTCTCACAACAGGAAAGTTACAGTTCAAAGGTGTATGCGTTCCCTCTTCCCACCTAAGCAATCTGGCCGGCCAATTGGAAACAATGATATTTAGTTTATTTGCACGACATAACAAAGACTATATGATTATTAGAGAACTTTGCTATGAAGCAATTAACAAGTAAATTATCCGTAAGTGCTTTCACAGCGCCCTGCGTCCGGCGTGCTCTTGCGCTCCCAATTGGACTTCCGAGCGCGTTTCCGAAATCGCTCCAACAATGGACTGACGCGACAATTTTAATGACTCTAAAGGGAGTAGTTATTGTTTTGTTATTATTACGGCACGAGACAGGAAGCAGGGTAATTAGCCGTTAATTTACTAAGTTACTTTATTTTATTTAACTTTCTATTATGTGCAGTGAGCACGCAATGTACGTCTTAATTTTTCTAGTTTTTACTTTAGTGATATTTAGCTATAATACAATGTGAGTCGTGCCCTGGTATAATGTGGTTTGTAACAACAATGATCGCTGATCTAATTGCCGAATCTGTCCTTGGTTGACTGAGTTACATGCACTACATGTGCGGAATAATTGTAAAAACGTAAAGTACCTATAGATACATGCTTTAAGGAAAAATACGTATTGAAAGAAAAGTGTCCACTTTTAATATTAGGTAATCCAACACATTTCATACATTTCTTATAGTATTTTATTAGAGCAAATAAGGCATTTAATATTCTAAGCATTTGATAGATGTGCATGTTAATTCTATTGTATTGACTTGTCCTTTATCTCCTGTGAAATCTCGAATATCCCGGTTCCTAATAAAGTTGTCGCTACTTTAATAGAAATTGACATCAGGCATCTGATTAAATATATGTCCAAAAACGAGTTCATCCGTCACTCACAAATATTAATAAATTGGACACGGAGGGTGCGTCTGGGCGTGGTGTTGTGACAACTATGGCGGAAGAGACGCGTTAGCAAGGGATCCTACCTTTATACTGGATGCCATAACAAATCATATAGATAGATACGACATTATTTGTCAAGGGACGAAGTCCAAAGAGCATCTCTTCGACATAAGAGAAAGCAAGAAAGAAAGAAACCTTTAAAATCATTTAAATAGGAAGATAATCAACCTGCAAAAAGTCCAGAATTTCCATAAAATTAAGATGGACCGCAGTAGTGCTCTACTTATGTATGATCTGTCTAATGGTTGTGCGTGCGCAGGCCACGACCTGCAATTATACACCCGAAACAAACTACACAAATCGCGCACCAGGCGCCGCCTCCGCCTCGCCGAGCTGTCCTGTGCATCCGTTTTAATTATTGCGCGCATTGTTCACACTGAATGGACATGACTCAAATAATCTCTGTTTGCGTCACATCGTTTTGTTGGGGGCTATGTATTTAACCTGCTGTGATATCCAACGGAAATGAACTTCCCAATTAACCGGTACATTTTATACAAAGATACACTGTTAAGCTAAGTATATCATTAGCTAGCGAATAGATTACATAATTCATTGATAACATCATTACCAATGAAGGGCGCCCGCTTATAAGTTATATAATTGAATTCATTTATTAAGTTAAACACGCCAACGTAATTAGAAGTGTCATGATGTTTCATCACGTTTGTGTATTCTGATGAGACATTTTCCCATCGTATTTTGTCAAGTCTAGTTAAAATACAGTTGACACTTGACTCTACCCTTAAGAAATACGTGAGATAATGAAGAGGGTACACTTGTGACTTCCGGTCACTTGCCATTCCGTAAAGGGCGTTACCGAAGCGTGAAAATCCGTTACGAACCCTATTTTATAATTTCTCGTCCGTGAGAATGAAAGTGTCCGTTACAAGACCCTTCTTAACCTGGTAGTCGTCACACACACTTCACTTTCAGTTTCCTTAGGAAGGTTTGTTATTATAAATTCAAAACAAAAAGCAATAAAAACAGCTTTGTTTACGCTTGAACTGCGACTCGAGTGAGTCTGTACTTCATGTCTGTTTAGCTTAAGATTGAATTTACTAACATGTGTGAGTTGTAAATTTACGCAAAACTTGGTCTTTGTGAACCCATAAACACATGTATCAGACTAATAAAAAAAGTTAAGTACATTGACCTAATTCAGAGGAATCAATCAAAATGCTTAGATAATATTAAGATTAATGACCCCAAAATTATTCTCAAAGTTTATCAAACGTAAAATAAACAAAGAATTTGTAAAAGTGTAATTTAATTGGATTAAAACCCGCACCATTAAATATGTGACAACACAAGTCATGTTCCTAATAAGGAAGTTCTTAGTTATTATCTCTATCGTCCTGTTAATGCTTGGATAATGTTTAATTATTTAACCTCTAAAAATCAACAAAGAATGTAGGTAAGTAGCTTCGTTGTTTAACTTAGGAAGTATCACGAAATATTAAGGATTTTTAAACCTATTTTATTATTGTTTACCTGTCTTTTTGAAAGGAAAACAATTACTTAAGGAGAAGGAATTAAAGAACCATTTGGACCGTCTTAACTCTTTGAATAAAACAAATTTTCCGGCATGCATATAAAGGAGTACCTACTTCTTTAATTTGAAATACAATTAAATGCACTTACTGATATGTATAAGTAAATCGCTCCATGAGTTTTTCCAGCACAAGAAGGACCTGAAATCATTAAAGCAACAACTTCCATTGAACCACATTGTGCTTAGTTGCTTATAATGCGTTGGTAAATATTGCTTAATTATAGTGTCACAACTAAATAGTAGCAATTAATTAATTTATTGTTTTAGTGCAAACTGGGGTGTAGCTTATGGCAAGAAGGATTGGAAAATTCATGTCAAATCGTTTGCGTAAGTAGTCATTCTCATAATGTGATTAATATTGACGATTTTGAAGCCTAACACTAATATTTTCTTTGCAGAACGTTACATCGGAAACTGTATTTTCGCGGGAACTCTACTGTGTTATGGGATGCAATGAGGCTCTGAATACTTACTTTCAAAAATTAAGGGGTTGGTTGAATGGAATTAATACATTTCAAAGAATATTACCTTATCTAATATGATAAATAAATTTTATATATTTTCTACAGAGTTGATCGGGATTCCAACCGCTCCCGCCTTGGTAGCTGATAGCCTGACTGCCACTTCACTCTCATTAGTGTGGGAACCACCCAATTTAGGCAACCTGAGCTACATGGTACAATGGCGTTACGAAGAGTTACCGGGCACATGGCAATATTACTCTAACACTAGTCATTCGGACCAGTCAATCATTCACGTGGATGGTTTAAGGCCTTATACTAAATATAGGGTATGAGAACACTTTTTGTGATGTTCAACTTATTTTTACTTTTTTGGGACGTTTTTTGAGCAAAACTTTTGTTTATCAGTTTCGAGTGGCCATATTTCTATCGGGTCGCGGCGGTACTGGGGAGCCTGTTTACTCAGCGCCTTCAGTGGTGATATCAACGTTAGAGAGTGGGAAACCTAGTTCGGCACCATCGTCTCTTCGCGCCGCAGCTCCGGATCCGAGCCGAGTTGCCATCTCCTGGGAACCTGGCCCATTTCCTAATGGACCTCTTATATCTTATGTATTGCGGCTTACAAATACGCAGCCTAACACAAACGATGCTCTCGAGGTATTTTAAACAACATTTTGTACTTAATAATATTTTCTTTTCCATGTTGATTGTTCGTTAATAAATTTTGTGTTTTTAGGACATGCCAGCATCAAACAACACTTTGTTCTATATGTTTCAAAACTTAGCACCGGCTTGTGAGTACGAAGTGTCAGTAGCTATGCGTAATGCAGTTGGGGAGGGACCAAGAGCCTACGTTAGAATATCCACGCCACCTTTACCTACCTGTAAGATCTTCGCATATTAAATATTTTACAGTGATATACATAACTGTGATAGATAACATTTATTGAAAAATTTACATCCTTTGCAGCCGTTCCTAGTCAGCAGCCCATTTTAATATTAGGTGGTGAACAAAATATTCTAGCAGCTCCAGCGAATGATATGTTGTCAGACCCGGTGGAGTTATACAGTACTGAACATTCTATCTCAGGTAATTTACTTCCTGGTCTTTTTCTTACGACCTTGAAGATTATTCACGACCTAGTTAAGCAACAAGTCTCTTAATTTTATGTATTGTTTGCAGGTGTTGGTCTAGATATATCAAGTGACTCTCTATTTATATCAGTATCAAACGGTTACGTATATCGTAGCTCCCTTTCCAAAAAGAGTACTTCCGAAGCGATTCTAACAGCCGATAATATATCTTACAAGCCTCAAGATTTGTCAGTAGATTGGTTGAATCGACATTTGTATGTTCTCGGCGAAGTTTATTATACCAAAGAGGGTTGGGCGAACATAACCTTTTTCTCAAACTGGGAAATAATACGATGTGATTTCGATGGGAAAAATCAAATTGTTGCATTATCGGGTTTTAATTCTCGTCCGATACATTTTGAGGTCGATGCTTATAATGGGTAAGTTGGAAACCTATAAATGCCTTTTTTTGCTTCAGTCGTAGTAGGTAGTAACTGTTTCTTTAAACTCTTGATATTTCTTTAAGGTATTTATTCTGGGCTCAACAAGGAGGTGACCGTGGAGGTCTGTACAGACTTGATTTAGCAAATATATCTAATGGTGTTCGACACGATGCTCCACCAGAAATAATAGTTCGCGATGCTCATTTAGGAGCTTTTACTGTAGACCATGCAGATTTTAGAATACTTGTGGCACATCTTAGAAGAAACACAGTTTTAGCTGTGTCTCTTGATGGGTAAGGACGATATTAAGCAAATAAGTATTTTTATAAAAATATATAATAATACAAATAATTTATTTGCCTTTTTAATGCAGACGAGAAGTTGCCGACTTTCGAGCAAACACCCAAACTCCGATGTTTTTATCGACGCGATCAATAGCTTACGCAAGCGGTCTTTTCTACTGGACGAATGGCAAAGAAATGTTGACTGAGGAATACCATGAACAAAGCGACAGCTATTTCCATAACGAATATCCCTTGGCTTATAACACTAAGACAATTGCAACGCGCCAGGTGTTGGTCGCTTTACGGAGCTGTCAGCCGATACCGGTCCCAGTGAATCCCCCTTTAGGTCTGCAGAGTGTTATGGGAATCAATCGAGCAAAAGTATCGTGGTCACCTCCTCATCTATTGGGTCATCAAGGAAGTGGCGCGTGGCAACAATGGACCTATCATCTTCAACTAACGCATGTTGGAACTGGTGACGTTATTGATATGTAAGTCTCATACTCTTTAAGAAGTTTGTTTTTAGAATGCCATTTTTTTTTGTTTTTAATAAATTATTTGAAATTTCAGAAAAAATATAAACGAATCGATCTGTATCGTGGAAAATTTGAAACAAGACGCCGACTATGTGATAAGAGTCGCTGCTGTTACGGAATCTGGTTCAGGTAACTTATTGCAAACATATGATTATGGCTCTACTTATCAAATGACGCCTACTAACTCAGAATTATTTGTAGGTCCTTGGTCTTCTGAATTCGTGGGCAAAACTCTAGCATCCTCGCCAAACACATTGCATAGTACTTTGTTATGGTCTGGCCCTGACGGACTTTTACAAACTGATTTAACTGGAGACAATCTGCAAATCCTTATTCACAGGTAAGACAAAATGTCAATTGTATAAATCTCATAGTTCTAATGTCAAGTTCAAATCAAGTCGCTAAACTTTTGTATTATTTCAGAGCTCATTTAAAAAACTTTCACATCACCGATATTTCTTGGTATCGTGACAAACTTTACTTGGTCACAAATGCTTCAACTGTAATGTGGTACAATACCACATCGCATGAAAAAGGGTTTATGACAAACATGGAAAATGTCGGTAGTTTGGCCGTAGACTGGGTCGGCAAGAAAATTTACTGGTCTAATCCAAAACAACAATTGGTAAGGAGACCTAAAGAACTGCATGTTAGAAATATATCTACAATTGTTTAATACCTACAACACTGCAAAACTGATTTCTCTAGATCACTCGAGGCAATTTAGACGGAGGTAATCGAGAGCCGGTACCAATTGTGACTGTGGCTAAAGAACTTACAATAGACTCGTTAGGCGCCTACATATACTGGAATACAGGGCACGCCGTGGAGGCGGCCAGACTAAATGGCGAGAATAAAATGATATACTACCCGGCGCAGTTATTTAGCGGCAAACAAGGTAAAATTACCCCAGATTACTCAAATTAATATAATTATCTGGTATGGCAAATATCAATAAATTTATTTATTCTAGTAATGGGACTAACGGCGGACTTGGAGGAGAAATGGCTTTATTGGTTAGTTCGCAGTTACGATGGATCAGAACTACATCGCGCTCCTACAGCAGATCAAATATCCCATGGAATAAGTGAGGTATGTCTCTACATATTGTTTTTTTGGCGAGCGCACTTTAACCGAAAACTACTTTATAATAAAGCGATAAGGTTGATTTTTCAAAATACGTTTTTCCACTGATCTACCTTCTTTTGTTCTATCGGAAGCTGTTCCTAATGTAATTTTTCTTTTTTGTGTGGATTTATTTTACCTTAATCCAACTTTTCTAGGTTTCGGGTTCGCTGGTGACCAGATTATCAGGCACGGCAACGCTTGGACCATTATGCTACTTCAGTGGTCGACTCGTGTGGGTACAAGATGCGTCAAGAGCTGTTGTGTCTGATCTAGCTGGAAGATATACAGCGGAGTTAGTGCCAAGAGTACATGTAATCGCAGTTCGAGACCCCACCTTACATGCTCACAGTGGTAATTATTATTTCCTAAACTTCTCCTTTTCATGTGTTAATATTTTCTAAAAAAAACTGAGTAGGTATTATTTTTTAGTTTTAATAAACCTACATGTGAAAAAATTGTTTTTTTTTCATTTATAATTAAACTTAAATAAGAATTTTTAAACATTGTACTTTCACAAAATTTAATACAACTTCCACATACATTTAGTTAACATTATTATCTTTTTCAGAATCCTTGATAGCTATCCCCGAAACCATAAACTCTTCATCAATCAAAGTAGTAGGCGAATGGGACAAATTCAACGTGACGTGGGACCCCGCCACGCGAGTCAACGTTAATCATAGCAGAGTTTATTACGACGTCAACCTGCACTTCCCTGGACAATACAAAATTGAGGTAAGTACTATCTAATTTACTGGTTATTGACGTAATTTTGTTCAGCAAATTAAATTTAACTCCGCTTTCGGTTATGCTACGTTTTTAAATAAGCCGATTGGTTAAATATTTTATATGCCCACCGAATATATCAATCAACACGAAACGACATAATTTTCTGACATGGATAACGATATAAAAAGTCCTTTTTTGTCTTTTCTATATCATGATCGTCATAGACCCAGGATAAAGACATAATTATAAAATGGTAGTTAAAATTTTTTGGCTTAAGTAGTCACGCATAGTGCATCACGTGTCGTCAATGTAGCAAAAAATATCCAAATCTGCCTTCGAAATCACTGTACAGTCAGCAACAAAAGTTGATGAACAAAATCAGTTTTACAAAACAACTAAACGCAATATATTTCATACATTACAAAAAATGCCAATTTAAAAAGGGTTAATGAAGTTAACCCTTCGTTATAAGGGAATTTTGTTTCCTAGCGGCAACCGCAGTTTATAGACTTAAAATTGTGTTCTAGGTGTTTTTCAAATTGATTATCTTCTTCAAATTTTGATGCTGAATGTACCTCTGTATTTTTATGGTAAATCAGTGACATTACAATACGCAGAGGACAGTCGAAGAGTCATGGGTAGAGGTAGAGTCAGTAACCGTAGCGCCGTACTCCAGCATGGAAGCCACAGTACGTGCGCACACGCATTGGGGCGGAGGTGCGGCGGCGAGGGCGAGCCTACACTCGCCGCAAGCACCGCCCTCTGCTCCTAGAGCACCGAGGATATATGTGCAATCTGCTCGCAGGTATATATTATTATTAATTAGTTTTTTTTAGGTAATGGTCCAAGAAGATAATTGTTCAATTGTACGTACATAATTATCGGAATAACAAAGATGTAAATGTGTTAATGAAAGTTCACCGCATACATCAACAATAGAGAAAACATACTGGCTTATCAATATATATTTGATTATCTTTAATTTTAGTTCACTCACATGTCAGATCACTTGCTACAATTAATTGTGAAAACTAATCAAACCAGCTTTGGCATAAAGGCGTTCTAAAAATCAGTCACAGTCTAATCTACCTAAAACATCTTAGACCCACAGGCGCTCAATTAGAATTGAAACATTTTGGTGTTTAAGAAACGACAACATAATATATTTTTTTATTTTTTTTATTTAGTGGTGGGCCTCTATCAGCCATATTCCGTTGGGGCAGTCCGGCCCGTGCGAACGGCGTCATCCGCGGCTACGAGGCCAAGTGTTGGGTGACAGGCACAGACTCAGTGTCACCTACCAAGCCCTCTGCTTGTGCCGACGCTCATCTCTCGCCCTCACATACGCAACTCATGTTGAGAGACTTGACACCAGCCTCCAAATACTCGTTTCAGGTGAGACATCAAAAATAATGTTAGTTCTTCAATCCGTTGTTAATATTCAAACAATAGTCCTTTGATCTGGGGCAAGGTAGTGCCTCCGCCCCCCTCCTCCTTCCCAGAGACGCTTTTTATGCCGAGAGCCAAGGGAAACGCAAGTTCACTAGTCTGTCTACCTTTTCTCGAAGTGCTTTGTTTACATTTTGCAGAACGTACCATTTTTATATGCATTTTTTTATTTTGTACAAAACATGTGAAGTTAAAAAGTATACATACTATTTCACGGTGATTTAATAATTATTTTTAAGGTTCGTGCTCACACTGACGCTGGTTTTGGACAATATTCGGAAGTGGTTTCAACATCGTCGGACGAAGTGAACCCTATACCAAAAGTGATGGTGTCCTCGCAAGAATCGATTAAAATAATCGATTTAGACTCTGGCGACAGTGAACAGATCCCCAAAAGTACAGGGATCCCTGTTGACTTTGCTGTCTCCATTGAAGAAAATATTGTCTACTGGGTCAATAATTTGGAAGAAATATTTTCATCCAGAATTGACAGCAGTGGACATTTCAAGGTAAACAATTACCAAATAATGCCGAAGCAATTGTTTTGTTCAGTTCAGAATCTAATTCTGCCTCTTAAATCTTTTAGCTAACATCCATTAATGGTTCTGCAAGTAGTATGTGCGTTGATTGGGTCAGTAGGTCCGTTTATTGGACTCAGCTGGAAATAACATCGATTGACTCTTACGTCACGTACCGAGCGGATCTTGGGATGCCTAATACAAGACCACACCTGACTAGGGTGATGGCCAGAAAGCAACCTGTTTACAGCCTTCAAATAGCACCCTTACATCGGTTAGTATTATAGTCCTAAGGAACTGCACAAATTTGTAATCGCAACACTAAAGATTTTTTTTTCAAATTGTAGGTCGTTGTTTTGGTACGAGGAAAGTGGGCATCCAGGTCTAGGCACAATAATGACGTCACACGTTAACGGTTCTGATGTTAGAACATTCTTCGGGCACTCAGAAGCTTCGGGTCGTAATTGTAACTGTCCTGAAAACCCACAAGCAGCGAGGGCTTTTGTTATCGATATGACAAGAAGTAGCAATTTCGATCTGTACTGGATCGACCCTTGGGTTCATCACATTATTGCTTCTGACATGGAAGCTTGCAAATGCAGGGTTGTTGTCGACGCAACCGAAAAGAAAAAGTACGGATTTACGCCAATGTCAATCACGGTCGACAGCCGATATGTCTACTGGTTCAATTCAACTCAAAAAGAAATATTTTATACGACCAAACATCAAAAGACTAAAATCGAAGAGAGGAAAACTGCTTACGGCTATAAGATCATGGCTTTAGATCCAGGAAATCAACCGTATCCTTCCAGGATGTGCTTATTCCCTAAAATACAGCATTTAAGACCTAGAGTTGTATCAAATTCAGCAAATAGTATAACGCTGCATTTACCGCCTGTAGAAAAGCCAAACAGGTGTCACCATTTAGAGTATGAAATGTCGACGACGGAATATACGGTACTTTACCGAGCTCAAATGAAGAACGATACTTCAATATGTGATAAAGAATCTTGTCCTTACGTGACTTCCACGGAAACAAATGTTGTGATCAATGACTTGAAACCGTTTACAAACTACACAGTGATATTAGAAGCGACTAATTACTACGCAAAATTGTACGAAGTTAAGCCGCTCGTTGGTATGCCGTTAATATTGCAAACTGCTGCTGAAGGTAATTTTCATCTCCAACGACTTAATACGACCTTATTAATTTTCCATGTACTAAACTTGTCATAATATTTTAGCGCCAACGGCTCCAAAAGACGTGACTGGTTTGGTGTTGAGTCCAGTACTTGCTCATGTGGAATGGAAACCAGACCCAGGTCTCTCGTATGAGGTCCATTGGAGAACTGAAGACTCGCCCACTTTGTTACCACATAAATTAAAAGGTACAAATAACTAAACAGCCTATTTATCCACTGTCTCTCCCCACGGCCTCCCAAGTATGCAGTATTAATCCGATATTTACATTCAAAGCTTGCCTATTTTGGACCAATTTTTTCTGTAGTTTTATAAAGCGTTTTTTTTTTATCTGAACAGAACACAATACATTTGAGGTATCGGAAGGTCGTAGCGCGAATCTTACTCGTTTGTCTCCAAGCACTTCTTACACCGTGTGGGTTCGAGCTCGGTCTAAGCACAGTGCAGTGAGCGCTGACTCGGCCCCGCTCCGCTTACGTACTTACCCACCACCCGCCATGCTAGCACTGAAAAATGTTACTCCGTATGAAATACATGTACTGTGGCCTCCGCCGACGACTTATCAATTGCATCAGTAAGTATTATTCCATTTCGTTCTAAAACAAGGTCAGTTCTGACTAATATTTATAATTTAAGATAATGATAGTCACTCGAGTAATGAGGCTTGAAATATTAAATCTCAAATCAGATAAGAAGACTCGAGTAATTAAGCTCGAGCCCTCACTTTTATTGAGAAATAAGGACTAATCCTAAGTTTCCGAAAGGCTCTATATAAACTCATGTAAAATGTAATGACAACTAAAATTTTATTGTGATTTGTTGACACACATTTTACCACTACCACCTTTAAATTGCGTGTCACTAAAATAATTTTACCTAAACTAGGTTCAAAGTGGAGTACACAGAAGCGAATCCGTCGAGCAATCCATGGAAGGCGTGCGAACGTGAAGAGCGAGATGAATGGTCGGCAAAGGACCTCCGGCCTCGGACGAGGTACCGCTTCAGGATACGGCTGCAGTACGTCGCGAAGGCACCGCCGTATTACTGGCCGCATGACGACCGCTTTACATTTGAAACTCTGGGTATGAACCACAGATATAACTAAAATATCAGTTTCTTTCTTAAGTAAACTTCTTAACGCATGCTTGACTAGGGGAGTAAAATGGTGAATGCGTGACGAGAGCGTTACGAAAAGTGTGATCAGACGAGGCGAACGGAAATTGAGAGGGCATCTCCCTCTCAATTTCCGTTCGCCTCGTCTTAAGTTAGTGAAGACAGAAAGAGATAGTTACGTTTCATATATCATTGTAAGGATAATAGAAGGAGAGGTTCGAGCACTGCGAGCACACAGTTTCTTTCTCTCATAGCCGGTTACGTTTCGTATATCTAAGACACAGTGCAGGCCTGTGAGCTGAAGAAGTTTTACTTCAGTCGTGTGTTAGTTATCTTCTCCTGCGAGGTTGCAGGTGTTATACAATTAACCATGTGTCTGCACGAATAGCCAAGTGGTATCACCACGCTAATTACCACTGAGCGCGACGTGTTGCGGGTTTGATCCCCGCATGGAAACAGTATTTGTGCGACAAATGCTTGTTCTTTTGTTGTGAAACCTCCCGCGACACAAAAGTTAAATTTCTTAGCTCTTATTTTCAGTTCCATTAAAGACGAAACATCAAAATTATTATTATTAGTATCATTTTTTATGACCTTCGTGGTCAAGTGTTGTACACACCGGTTTCCAAGGTGTCGCCAGCTCTGTCTCCGGTTTCGAATCACTACTATGACTAGTCAATGTAGAAAGAACCACTTTTCTACACTGTCTCGGGTCTGGGTGTTTATGTTATCTCTGTTGTCTTTGATTCCTTCACACAAGTGCAATAGCTACTTACTGTGGATTCGGAACAATGTATGTGATGTTGTCCACATTTTGTTTAGGTGACGTTCCCGGTCCGCCTGGCCCGCTGCGCGTTGAAGGTGTCGGCGACCGAGTGTTACGCGTGTGGTGGACGGAACCCGACCCACGCGGCTCTTCTGTCATTGCCTATCGTGTGTGGGGCCGGCCGCAGCATAGGTAATGAGTAGCTGTAGAAAGTATATACTAACAAGAAAAAGATCCAGTTTCCAAATCCGCAAAATATCGTAGACTCGCTCTTGGAACTTTATAAAACCAATGTTAGCCTCTGGCTTGTCGAGTAGATTCAAACGCTTTTTGTTTACGTAGATAGCTACGTAATAAATAGTAAGTAGTAAAAAATAATAAAAATAGGACTTACATCCTATTTTTGCCATTTTTTTCTGGTTTTGGGACTGATAGCTTCAGAAACGGTTTTTTTTAACTAATAAAACCGTATATATTTTAGGATTGCACACAACAATGACAACATTACAAAGAACCTCAGTGAGCTGCTGCCAGCGAATCTACCCTCAGATATTGACGACAAGATGAAAATGCGCATCGTAAAGGAAGGACTCGAATTGCTTCACAATGGGACCGGTAAGTAATTTAACAATTTTCTGGAGTATCAACTCTGGACCAAATTTAGATAAGAAAATTTAAAATATAAACAACCCAATAAAATGAATTAGGGTAATGCAGAAAGGTGTGGTAGATGCACTGAAATGGATGTTGTTGCATAGAAACGTACTGGCTGGTGAGCGGCGGGGCGGTGGGGGCGGGCTGGACTGGGCGCGTGCAGGCGCGCAACGCGTACGGCTGGGGCGCGCTGTCGCCGCCCGCCGACCTCGACGCCACCGCGCTCGCACACCCGCGCCCGCCCGCCGCCGCGCTCGCGCTCGCGCTGCTGGCGCTGCTGGCTCTGCTGCTCGCCGTCGCCGCTGCTGTCTTCTATGGTACGTACTGGTTACTGGTCTTCTTGTCGCCGCCCGCCGACCTCGACGCCACCGCGCTCGCACACCCGCGCCCGCCCGCCGCCGCGCTCGCGCTCGCGCTGCTGGCGCTGCTGGCTCTGCTGCTCGCCGTCGCCGCTGCTGTCTTCTATGGTACGTACTGGTTACTGGTCTTCTTGTCGCCGCCCGCCGACCTCGACGCCACCGCGCTCGCACACCCGCGCCCGCCCGCCGCCGCGCTCGCGCTCGCGCTGCTGGCGCTGCTGGCTCTGCTGCTCGCCGTCGCCGCTGCTGTCTTCTATGGTACGTACTGGTTACTGGTCTTCTTGTCGCCGCCCGCCGACCTCGACGCCACCGCGCTCGCACACCCGCGCCCGCCCGCCGCCGCGCTCGCGCTCGCGCTGCTGGCGCTGCTGGCTCTGCTGCTCGCCGTCGCCGCTGCTGTCTTCTATGGTACGTACTGGTTACTGGTCTTCTTGTCGCCGCCCGCCGACCTCGACGCCACCGCGCTCGCACACCCGCGCCCGCCCGCCGCCGCGCTCGCGCTCGCGCTGCTGGCGCTGCTGGCTCTGCTGCTCGCCGTCGCCGCTGCTGTCTTCTATGGTACGTACTGGTTACTGGTCTTCTTGTCGCCGCCCGCCGACCTCGACGCCACCGCGCTCGCACACCCGCGCCCGCCCGCCGCCGCGCTCGCGCTCGCGCTGCTGGCGCTGCTGGCTCTGCTGCTCGCCGTCGCCGCTGCTGTCTTCTATGGTACGTGCTGGTTACTAGCCGGCGAAGCGGACATCTTCATCTGCCGCTCCTTATCCCAATTTTATTTGAAATCGGCTCAGCATGTCTTCTTCCATACTTCTCTATCTGATGTCACCTCACAAGTAATATCCTTTCTAGCCATATTCTATTTATAGGCATCTTCCTCTATATCCAACCCCTTTCATGCTTCCTTACAATATTATCCTCATTCCTTCGCATCACATTTCCATACCATGATAACCGGTTTCCACATAGTTTTTCGGATACCGGTGCCGAAGTAGCGTCCATTATCCCTCGCCATAGTATCAACCCAAAATGATTTCGGGTAAACTCACTCTCGTAATATTTTCCCTACCACCTTCTTCAATATTTTCAAGAGTATATGACATAAATAATAATAATAATAAATAATAATAATAAATGTGGACAACATCACATACATTGCTCCGATTCTAAAGTAAGTACCTAAAGCACTTGTGTTATGGAATCAGAGACAACGAAGGTACCACAAACACCCAGACCCGAGACAATGTAGAAAAGTGTTTTTTCTACATTGACCCATCCGGGGATCGAACCCGGGACCTCAGAGCTGGCGACACCTTGAAAACCGGTGTGTAAGCCACTCGACCACGGAGGCTTTATCCCTCCGACATTCATTTACCGATTTTGGTTCAATATCATTAATTTCTATAATTTTATTCACAACTTCGTTCCTAAACAAACTAACACATTCCTCATCTCTAACATACGCCATCTGGTCGTTGGAGGGGGCCGTGCTTTACCACTTTTAGGCGAGACACTTGCTAGTTGATACCTACATTGTACAAGGTGTATTTTTGCAATAACTGTTTCTAATGTTTAAAATTTAAATTTCCTATACCACTTAACCTCGATATAAATAATTCAACAGCTTATAACAGTCGGGCTCGAAAAAAGGCAGCTATCGAGAATCAAATCCCCGCAAATCCTGCAAGAAGAGGCCCAGATGTGGAACTTGCAACCTTAAGGCAACTACCTACGAGACATTCTACTAACATACTTTACAATCAGGCGAGTATATTACATAACACAAAAAAATATTCTCCCACAAAATAATAATCAAGAACTGATGGCTGAACAGAGAGAGAGCTATAGAAAAAGAGAGATAGGAATCTCTCTTTTTCACATGGATTGCTATATAATTTTACCGTTTCAAAAATATTATCCTATAAATATTAAATAACTTTTGTCGGGCGGTCTTTTTTCATCTTTGCCAATTATGTGTATAGTTGAATAACTTGTATATTTTATTTTCAGGGTGTCCACTGCCCTACTGATGCCGAACTGGCAAGCTTGCCTCATATTCGCCGGGAACAGATAACTCTGAGCAAGTTCTTGGGCTCTGGCGCTTTCGGCGAGGTATTCGAAGGTGTTGCTAGGCAAATTAATGGAAGTACTGCTGATACCAAAGTGGCTGTTAAAGTAAGTTTTTAAATGTATTAAAATTTACAGCTAGGTAAAAAGCACCGAATCATTTATTCTTATTTATTTGCTTAATACTCTCGCTCGGGGGATCGTCCAAATCAACCAGTCTCACTATGGAACACAGCATTACCCAGTATAATGGATTGTGGATGTCATGTAGGCAGTCCCTCCATGTAAGAAAATGTATTCAGCTTTTTTGATTAATTTACAGACATTACGGAAGAGTGCAACCGAACAAGAAAAGACAGAGTTCTTGAAGGAAGCGGCGCTGATGTCGAACTTCAAGCACGAGCATATTCTGCGTCTACTCGGAGTGTGCCTAGATAATGACCCGAACTACATCATCATGGAACTCATGGAGGGAGGAGACTTACTCAGTTACTTGAGGGCGAAAAGAGTTTCACTGGTATGAAAAATATTTTATTCTTTTTAGATTTATTATTCGTCACCCTTAAAACCATCTCAAGACAGCGCGTTATAAGCCTAAGTGCCAATTTCTCCTCCGTTAGATAATTTTAATTCGACGAAAAATTTACGTTTGACAGATTTTGTATGAAATAATTGTAAAATTTTCAAAATTATTCCTCGGATAAAGTTACCTAATAATGGAAAAATGACCCTAAAACTACACTAACACAAAAGAGTGCGGTTTGATGAAATGACTTCAAAAAAATCTAAAAGCTTATTTTTGTTTGTTTGCAGTACACTCCTGAATCCCTAACGCTACTGGACTTACTGAACATGTGTGTGGACGTAACTAAAGGATGTCGTTACTTAGAAGAGATGCACTTCGTTCACCGGGACCTCGCTTGTCGTAATTGTTTGGTGGCTCATCGAGCTAATGGCAGAGTCGTGAAGATCGGAGACTTCGGACTCGCTAGAGATATTTACAAGAATGATTATTATAGAAAGGAGGGGGAAGGTAAGATTTCTATATACATTATTGCCGTACTTTTAACATTTTTATTTATTATCTCCAACAATTAACAAGTAAACACTACATAAGCTCTTATTTACATGGCTTGAAAAGTGACTGACAGGAGCCCATTCGACTCCCCTCCAATCTAAATTATGCGCGTCCATTACATTTTCTCTTTCTAGGTTTTCTTGCTTTGTAATGTACCAAGAATTGTTTTAGAAACATATGCCATTTGTATTAAGTTTAACTTAACTTTTAGATGATTGTATTGTAAAACAGGCTTGTTTTTTATATTCCTGTCCAGGTCTACTGCCAGTACGATGGATGGCGGTAGAGTGTCTTGTGGACGGAGTGTTTTCTTGCCAATCTGATGTATGGGCGTGGGGCGTACTATGTTGGGAGGTAAGGTCCTTTTCTACATACTCTACTATGTAAGGGGTACCTCTGAATTCTCAATTGGACAACACTAAAACCTTTATTACATATCAATTTCGAAGCAGGAGACGCATAAAAAAAATTCTTGTATCACGGGGATTTTATAAACATGCACAAAAATCTCTACAAAATACCCAGACGTACAAGTAAGCATTCGTGAATCACATAAATGCTTGATCCGTGCGTGGATCAAATCCGCTGCACATCGCGCGCAGTGATAGGTAAATGGTGTGGTGATCTATGCCACTCGGTTATCCGTGCCTTCAAAAATATTATTTGGGAGAGATTGTTTCTTTATTTTTTGACGTGCTAATGTCTTATAAATCGATGGCGTTCAACGATTGCGGCTGCACGTACGAAAAAGTGTCACGGTCCGCCTGAGCTGAGCGTGGAAGCGAGAGCGCAAAATAAGCGATAGAGAGTCACGATCGGCCTAAGCGTTCGGCTTGTGACGCATCTATCTCTCTGCCACTCCATCGGCCGACCCTTCCGAGTAAAAAGGAGAGAGAATGCAATTTTTCATTAGTTTTTTCTAACGACATTATCACGAAAATTATCTTCTGAAAATAGACTTTACAGACAAACATTAAAAGAAAATGTTTTTCTATTCAGGTGTTATCGCTGGGCCAGCAGCCATACCCCGCTCAGACGAACCGACAAGTGTTGTCATACGTCCGCGCTGGCGGAACGCCTGATCGACCTCCCAACTGTCCATCGGCCTTGTAAGTTACCAATTATATATTCAATACATTTTTTCTGAGACCCCATTTCCCCTTTTTACGCTTTATAGTTCGTTTATACTTAGGCGCTCGTGGCTAAGTGTAAGTCGTACGGTTTGACCAATAATAAAGGTTCCGCGGTTGTTCCGTGGATGGGGACCATTTGTAAAAACCGAGACCCCTCCTAAAGCACGGTAAGCCGTTGGTTCCAACTGTCATTCAGATTTGTCAGTGGTTAAGTCATTACAATAAATAAATTGTGAAAACCAGTCTTACTATAGGATACTGTATTACCACAAACACACTTACAAAACACCTAACACCTTTGTAAAACTGGTGTTTATCAACTTTTGTTGCTTGTACAAATTTATAAATCCTTACTTGATATCCATCTATTGCGGTTTACTGCTGGACATCGCACGTATAGGGAGAATATATCAAATATGTATGTTTATCCAAAATACTATTTTATTTTCCAGCTACGACTTACTTCAGAAGTGTTGGAGTTACTCGGCGGAAGCTCGGCCGTCGTTCCGGCACTGCCTGGAGGTGGTGCGGACGCTGCGCGACAAGACCTCGCCCAACATCACGCTCACCGCCACCGCCACGCCCGCGCCACACTACCTCACGCTGCTCGGAGACGGTAACGAATTATACTTGTTTATATTTACGTCATGCCATCGCTAAAACATGCATGATTGCCAGAAATACACAACATTTTATATAGCATGGCAAATTCATACGTGACGCTCCCATACTAAGCGGGCGACGGGGAGGGGGTCAACTGAATGGAGCCTTAATACTCATTCAGCGCAGTCATTGGGTAGTAACAGCCATGGGACTGTCACGAACTAATTTGCCAGGCCGTAGTAATTAATATTTTTTTTGTACTCATGTCATCAAACTAGTTTTCAAATCTAAGGCAGTAAAACAATACCTGAAGCTATTGTAACATTAATGCTTTTTATTAACATTTATTCTATTACCCAATCTAATATAATATGTTTAATTAAAGAATCAGCATGTAAAGACGAAATTGCTTTGAATCGAAATATAAAAAGATGATAAACTAACCAATGTGCATGGCCTGCATGTTCAGATGCCGTCGACAACCGCACCTACCTATTGGACGAGAATGACAACGCCTGCTTAGGTTCGTTACTTCATTGAATGTTATCTTTAATTGTCAATATCATTATAAACATAGTACCTTATAAGAATACATATTTTGCACAGACGAAGACTTTCCAGAGCATCACATGGAGCCGTCACGACTGCTTCCCGAGCGCGCTCCAAAGTACTTGGAACTCATGTACGACAGCGACTCGGCTCACGGCACTGTCTGCGATGGTTACGAGATACCCCGAGCACCCATCACGTACATGCCTCCCTTCTCAAGGCATAGCATAGTGGGCGTGGCACCAAATAGACTGATCAAACCACCGCTGTACAGAACACATTCCTTAAGAACTCACACGCGTCCGCCGAACGCTACAATAATTCCATTACGGAATGGTATAGTAAAGCGAGCATCGCTCTGCGAAGAAATTAGTTCTCGCGAACCAAGAGCGAGCTCTTCACAACACCCGCGTGTTGACCTAGAGTTCGACAAACACGTATTTAAGACTCCATTTTGAACTGTGATATTAGAAAAAATATTATGCTTGTGTACATTTTTCCACCGAAAGACGATGCCTTAGTATTTAGGTGAATATTTAAATATTATTTATTTTCACTAGATTACAATGTAAATAGAGGTGAATGAATTCGTTGTACATATTAGTGTAAGCTGAGGTACGGCGATAAACGTGACTTTAGGATACATTATACAAGATAACATGTAAATGCATTTATTAAAAATCAATAAATAAATATATGAGCCTTACGAGTTATTGTTTTTTTTTTTATCATAAAGATGATGGTACTGTTTTTATCTTCTTGGATGGTTATTACCCATCGTCTAACTTGTTTTTTTATGTACTCTAGTTAAATTACAAGTAAAGACACAATAAAAACACCAGGTCCAAGTATAATTTTATTTGATAAACGATTAATTTACAGACTACTTAAATATTTTACAATAAACTATGAATTGTCCTTAGACAAGCTTTAAGACTAATATATGCTTTTCAGAATGCATTTATCAATTACGTTGGTTAATTTATAACCAAAATGTACGTAAATGTACATAGTACTAACAATAACCATCTAGAAAATATGGTCTGATTACCTTTTAAAACATTAAATTGACAAATTTAATAGTTTTATAAGGAATAAACAAAATAATTCTCTATGAATTATATTTTACATATTAACTTATGGACCTAACCAATGGCCTTCCATAATGCTACCAATAGTAAACATCAATTTTATTATTGTATCTAAGATCTATACAAAAACTGTATATTTTGATTAAGTAAATATTAGCCGATCATGACCAACAATGGAAAAATTAAAATTAGGGTGTGCAAGTTTGTTAATATAAGTACATAAAATTGATCAGAGTTTAAATTTTTAACTAACAGCTTTATCAAATTTCAGTAGAGTTACACTTTCGTCATAATTTTCAAAAATTTTACTAGGTAGGTATATTATTCAACGCTTACGTTCGAATCCATAAGCGGTCATAGCAAATACAGAAAACAAGGATAAAAGTAAAAAGAAAAATACCTTCTTAAACTAAATAAAAAAATCTGTAAGGTACCTAATTTAATATGTTATTTAATCACCATCTTCTGCTATTTCTTGCTTGACCCTTTTCTCGTGTTTCAACTGCTCGGTGGTGGTGACATTGCCGCCGATGGCTGGGGGATCCTGATTGTCATCATCTTGAGCATCGTCCTTACTATTCTCGTGAAGCAACACATACTCTCGCTGTGAGAACCCAAACTTGACCACATCACGCTCAAGCAATTCTACGTATCTACGAGGCTCAATCTTCTTGTTGTTTACGAATGTACCGTTAGCCGAATCTGTTGAAAATGAGGTAAGTATTAACAAGTATCATATGGCAATACACATATCAATACAGTATACCCAAATTAATAATGCACATGCAGATCTTCGCTAATTGTCGTATTCCCGGAAACACCCGAATCATTGAATCGTAAGAGCCCTAAACAATGCACTTGCATTTTGCACCTTGTTCAAAAGAAATAGGAGTCAATATCATGTGTACACAATCGAAAACAATTCGGGCGGTCGGCGGCGGTTGCCGGTCAGCCAAAAGTCCGTCAGTCGTCTTTACATATTGGTGGTGACTGCACGTGTTCTCTCTGTGTGGAATTATATAGAGCTGCTATTACACACCCTTCTTGGTTTTGTTTTCAAAGGTGAAATTAATTTCAATTTTAACCTGACACACATAAATCTATATTAATAATTTCGTTCAGGGGTACGGTAGACTCGATCGAAACCTTATATCAATAACAAAACATAAAAAAATATTGCTTTCGAGTCGACAACATAATATCCGCAAAATTCTGATTATGGAGAATTTCGTTAAATTCTAATGGCACTAACAAACAAACCGCAGTCGCCATCTTGGGTAGTTAATAAGTCCAGGCCGCGTTCCGTAACAGATAATTCAGGATAATATATAGATTCTAATATAAACCTTGTGTTATTTAAACCTTCTTTTCTTCCATCATTACACCAGCTTCAGTAAGACACTTGAAAAGTACTATAAGATATTCGAAGTAAATCAACAAATATTGTAGCATATTCGCAATCGTGTGGTTTTCCTCGCTTACATGGAATTATCGAATCAAATTTTATTACTGATAAATCAATATTTATCTCTTTTAGCACAAAACACATAATTCTACTAAACTATGCATGAAGAAAATGCATTTAACCACTCTATATACATATCGTCTTCCGACGCTCGGGGAATACGACCGTTGGCGAACAGTGACGAAAATTTCTATGCGCATTATCACTTTGGGAGACCTGTAGTTTCAAGTGTGTAGCAATGGTTCGCGACTCAAACCAAGTAGGATAACCTAACACAGATAAAAGTAACTATAAAAAGATGTTCTTTCTTGGTGTTATTCAAACTACATTTTTAAATTTCATCTCTTTCGTGAAAATGGTGGGCCTTGAAAACGTTACAAATAGAAAAATATGGATTCCGTCATCTTACCCAAATCTATGACGTAAGGTCGAACCCTTCGTCCCTGCGAGCCGTCAGGTCTAGTGAAGGGGGTTGCTCGGTACTGGAGCGCCGAGTGCTGCTTGCTGATTGATGGGTGCTCAAGTGCTATGTCCACCACTTTCTTATCGCGACCGATTAGGAACGCTGACTGTCGGTGAATGTACAAGATTGGTAACGCCTTGTCACCTTTGAAGGGGTAGAACCTGAGAAGAACAAAAACGTTTAATCTTAAACACACCTTGGGAATTAAGAAGACTGACTAGAAACAAAATGGAGAGAGAACTTCCTGAAAGGAGTAAAGGGTGCATGCCTTGCATGTACAGCAATGCATTTTGCTTGCCTACATGTAAAATACAAATTGCCTACATGATGAAAGAGGTGACTGTCAATGTATGCACAAATAGCAGCTAGTAGATAAATGATGTGGGTACCTCCATCTTCTTTTAGGCTGCTTAGCATCTTCTGGTTCAGTATACTTAATCACCACTCCGTTGACCGTGTTAGCATCAGCAGTCAGTTTACCAGACAGACCGAAATTTGGCTTTTCTTTATCAGCCGGAGTCTTGCCATCTTCTTTCTTAACATCTTCCTTGCCCCAACTGTATTCTTTGTTGTCTTCTGCATCTGCAAATCTGTGGAATACCAAATTGGATTATAAGTGTAAATTCAAGTTTACTAAGTTAAGGTGTTCTAGTATCTCTCTATCGAAACTTTACTAATACTAATACTATTTTAAAAAAACAAAAGATACTTAGGGCTTAATATATTTTAACTGTTATAGTCATCTATCCCATTATACGCACTGAGGTCACTAACCTGGTTTTCCGATCACGCGCTCTCGGTTCAGTTTTAACTTGAGGTCTGCCTCGTTCAGGATTCCGGTCCTCATCCCTCCTGGGTCGCTCCCGCCGCTCGTCGCCGCGTCCATCCCTGTACCGTTCTTCCCTAGGCTCTGGTCTCTCTTGCCTCTCTGGTCGGCGTTTCTGCTCTTTGAAGCGCTCTTCTTGACTTCTTGATCTTGAACGTTCTCTGTAACAGGAAAATGAGTCAAGTTGAACGTATATAACTGATATCAAAATAAGGGTCTTATAATATTTGTTTAACTTATCAAAAATGTTGCTTCATTATCATTGTCTACTTAATGTACTAATTGAACAGAAATTCCGTCTCAGCCTTATCTTAATACTTTCGTTGTAAAAAAATATTAATACACAACATATAGTACATAATATGCAATAACTAAACATAATAGTTGGTGGTGTCATGTGATGTACCTGTTGTTAGATCCTGCAGGCTTGTCTGGTCTTCCAGCTGTGGTTACGGGCTTCTCACGACGAGCATCGCGTGGTCTGCAACCGATAAACATCACAACTGATCAACAGAACACACACTGTCATCAGAGACGAGTTACAATGGCCATCAAGTGCAATCTGGTTTTCACCACATTTATTAAATCCAAGCTTTAACAAATACAACCAAAGTAATGTAAAATGGGTTTTACGTAACTGAAATTTTACCTAAAATAAAGCCCTACCAGAGATCCTTTTATCTTGGTCAAGAGCTCATGTGTTCACGTCAATCATATATTAAAGCTAAACTGCTAAGAAATAACACAGCCGACCTATGAATAAAAGAATGTATGCTAGAGACAATTACCTCAGCTAGTAAATGTTTCAGTGTAACAATATATTCATTATATTATCTCCAACACGAAGAACCAATTATTTTGACACTCCTTTAAATCGTACACTTACCATTACTTATGTAAAACAATGTTGATTTCGCGAACATACCTACTAGGTTCAGCTATTCTTAAATTTCTCTTTATTTTCAATTAGTTATAGTTTTATCCAATAAGTCTTGCTTTAAAATTAAGCGATGGACCAGTGGTATCTCTTTTTTCGAACCGCTTCTCTCGAATCGTTCTATAGAACGGGCTTTCTACAGCGAACAACGTATAAATATCTCTATCGCTATTAAGGCTTCAACTGATTTTCTTTTTCTTTATGTTGCTTGAAGTACCATTCTCTCTCATAGCCAGTCCTTAGATATCTTTCTATATGCTATTTTTTTCTTTGTTCTAATTCCAGAATCTTAGGTACAGTAATGTAGCTTGCACGTGATATTTTAGCCGTCCCGGTTTCTTGGTCAAGTACATTAATATTCTTTTCTCAATTTGCTTTAACAATAAACTAGAATAGTCTAAATTCAATTCTTTGTGGTATTTTTTTACGGTTTGACGCAGTACAGTTATAGTGTTGTATATTAAATTAAAATAAGAAGTATAAATAACACGCAGAAATACGTAGAAATGTACTAAAGGAAGTGATAAAGAATCATATATCAGTTTCTAGCACTTTTTAGTTTCAAATACCAAACATAGTATATGTTTGATTTTCTGTCTTGATTCAGTGTTAAATGTTATAGCTTATTGTTCCAGCCTCTTATAGTAAGTAATTACATCCTGTTTGTTGATAAATACAAACAAAATAAAATAATCATAAATTCTGTTCATGCGAAATCAATCTATCAATTTGAAATATCCATCCATCAATGTTGTGTTCCAATCTTTTAATTATATTGAATATTTCTTATCAACATTTCTAAAATTCCTTGTAATTTTTTTCCAATATCCTTCTCTTGCTTCAGATTTTTCAATTGCTAAATGTCTTTAGTTATTTAAAAGATTATCCTATAATACATCAGGTGTTTTCTCAACTTCCATCCATTGATCATATCTTAATTCTTTCTTTAGCTGTCATCTATCTCTATGTTAAAATATGATTATGCAGCTTTTGGTTATACTCTAAATCTATATAAATATTCGTGTTTTATTGATTAAATATAGGTCTCCTTAAAAGCAGTAATAGTGCCTGCACAATCCAAAATATATCCATCAGTTGCTAATTAGCACTCCAAAAAATCTATAAATATTGACGGTTTCACAAGTGCCTATTGCAAGTATCATTTAAGGTGCAAGTATTAAAATATCTTTGCAACACCGATATGTTCTGATCAATATATCTTTCTGTAGAGTGGTCACTGTAAAAATAAATATAGTTATTTAACGTCGCAGACACACTGTCACTGACCACTGGGGTCAGCTTACACGCATGCAATATAATAACACTTTGATTAATTATATTTATAGTGTAAAATGTTTTGATGAATTAAATGTAATTCCTTTTATCAAACATCAACTATGCGTTATAATCTATGATCCTATGAATGTAGAGTGCTTATATCTAGTAGTGAGATAGCAATAGATACGATTCACATACCTGTCCGAAGAGTAAGCCTCTTCATGGTATCTCTCCTTCCTTTCGGGATACTCTCTATCACGGTAGCGCTCATTCTCAGGTGGACCACGCCTTTAACAACAATTTTAATAGTTATTATTATGGACTATGAATACTACGGAGTACTTTACAATAATGCATCAATTAAATACGCAATAATTACCTTTCACGGAAGTCCCTCCTTTCTTCAAACTCCCTTCTTTTAGGTCCTGTTCGTTCTTCATACTGATTGTACCGGTTGAAACCTGGTAACAATACAATTGTTAGAATTTCAGATTCAAATGTGTTGTAGGGCCACTCTAACAATCTTGGAGGGAGTTTATTGAACTAGCAAATTCCCTACAAATGAATTGTGTACCCTATGCAACCTGTGTGATGTCGCGCATAACTTGTGTTTATTTCGTGTATTTAGTTTAAGTATATCACTATTATTTTCGATAGTTGCACATTTTGTCTTATAAATAGTATATTAGCTAAAATAAATTGTAACGCTACAGTCAAAATGTCCATCTCCTTAATCTTTTAACCGCGCGAGTCGCAATTAAGCGACAAATATTTACGCCGTATGTAAGACACAGACGGTAGGGGCACAAAAATATTTGTTGCATAAATCGCTCTCTAAGATAATCTCTAGCTAGTGCAACGCGAGCTTGTTTTTGTAAGACGAAAATCTTTTCTATAGCCGCCGCCTTACCCCACAATGGAATGGCATATGACATAATGCTGTGGAAGTAGCTGAAGTAAGTAAGTCCTACATCAGTGATCTGCCTAACCTTCCGAACGGCATAAGCAGTCGAACTGAGCTTGCTCGCAAGAAACGCAATATATGCCGACGATTGATGTTTGGTTTCTATAGTTAATGCCTAGAAAAACCGTTGACTCTTAAAGTCTCTAATACCTCGCCATTCAAAATAATATTTGAACCAAGAATTTTAACATTCGGCATCGTAAATTTTACACATTTGTTTTTTTTCGCGTTCAAAACTAGATTATTCGCTGAAAACTAACGTGTAACCTCAGTAAGTGAACTATTTACTTCATCTCAATTCCTATTTACTTTAAACATTAAAACAGTGTCGCCAACAAACAGTGCGACGTCACATAATTATGCTTTTTAAAAAGAATGTAAGAAGTTAAAATAAACTCAAAACAAGAATGGGCCCAGTATTGAACCCTAGGGTACATCTAGCTTAACAGGTAGCCCGGTGGACTTACTACTGCTAACATCAACGCAATGAAGCCTATCGCTCGCACACGTATCAACTCGGACAGTGATCGTCACCGTATCAACTATCAACTCGAGCCGTTTAGTATTATTTGTATGAAACTCCCTACTGCAATGCACACTAATCAGAATCGTAACGTAATCGCCTCCACTTCGGGATAAGCTCACGAATCGCAGTGCGGTGCGTGGTCGACTTGCCGTCCCCGCGCTTACGGTTCTCCGTACCCTAGCTTACGTCTCTTCGTTCCCGCGGTCTGCGTTGCAAGGTAACCAGCGGCCGGCGAGCCGTAAGCGCGGCTTAGCCTAGCCGTAGCTGAGTCGACGTATTGGAGCTTCTGATCCGCTTTGGTTACGTGCTTACGTTAGGTTGATGACTGTATGACTGCGAGGCGAAAGGCGATACGGTGACGATCCCTTTCCGAGTTGATATGTGTGCTGTGACCCTAAATAAGAATAAATTAGGTCGAGTGCCCTCTCTTTTATTCCGTAATATATGATTTTGTATATTAAAGTAAATGATGAACGCAATCAAACGCCTTGGAAAGGACACAGAACACCCCAGTAGCATTCTGCGACTTCTCGAACGCACTATAAACATGTCTAAGTAAATCTACACCGGTACACCATGGTAGTTGAATGTCCCTTTGTAAAACCAAATCGTTCACTATGTAGGAGGTTTCCATATTGAAATATTTTAAAAGTTGTACTAATATTAATTTTTAAAAAATCTTGCTAGTTGCCGGTAGAACAGATATTGGTCTGATATTACGCATGTCCTTTCTATCACCTGACTTAAATAACAATATGAATGACTATATTTCATAAGATCTGGGAAGATACCTGCGTCCATGCATTTATTAAAAATGTTAGATAAAGAAAGAGCTACATATTTATCATATTTATCTACATATTTATCATGTTATCAATAAGTTTTACAGAGAAGCCCCAAAAATCTTCAGTTTTCTTTTAATTCTTTTGACACTTTTTAATTTTTTTGACACTCGTAACACAATGTTTTCAGCATCAACTGATGATTTTTCAATGAACAAATAGTAGTTAATAGTATGTTTGCAATAATTTCATTAATAATTTAGTCATTTTCATCAGCTTTATTTAATTTATTGTTGGAAATAATCTCTAGGTTGTTGTCCCATTAATTAACTATACCACAGTTTCTTTATTCTTAATAATTATTCCGAGTTGCTTTAATTTTATTTCAACATTTTTTGACTAAAATTTTTCATCATGAATAATTTTTTACATAACTTAAAAATGTAACATCATATTTATATTTCGTCATACAAGTTTATCTGTTTTTTGTTAGGTTGTTATGGCATCTTGTCAAAAGTGGAACATTAATAGATAAACCATTGACACACAAATGTCGGAGGTATTTGACTTAACACTATAGTGACGGTATAGACGGTTTGACAGATTTTTATGTTTGTTTTTGTGTATATTTGAAGCTAATTCATATTAAGTAGGTGATAAACATGGCCCTCTACAGTTTTTTTTTATATGAATAAACAACATTTGTTGGGTCTCATACTCCACAATAAACCAACAAATAAATTTAAATGTATGTACATAATCTAAGTAAATCAAAAAATTATAAGACTAACCTCTCATGTCTTCCCTTTGATGGTAACGCTCCTCTTGTTCTCTTGGTCTCCTTTGATACTCTTCTTCTGGAGACCTGTGGTCTTCAAACCTCTGATTCCTAAAGATGACAAGTAAGTAAGTCTTACTTTAGAGAAAAGTACCATGCTGCTACACAACCAAATACAATACGAAACAAGTAGCATTTTAGTCTTACAAGCAAACATTTACAAGTACTTATGAGGTACCTTTTATACTCATAATCCCTCTGCCTTCTACTATACTCTTCATTGGCATCATTATATTGTGAGCTTTGACCAAATTTCTCTCTATTCCTATCATTTTTTTCTTGGCGATATTGTGAATATCTGCAATAATGTAATTAAGTAGTGTAATGAAGAATTACACAATGTTTAGATAATATACCACAAAGACAGTTACCTGTCATTACGCTCCCTATCATGATGCTGATACTGATCTTGGTACTGGTGTCTCCTCTCTTTACTGGAACCCCGGTAGAACCTTTGCACTTCCCGTTCCCTTTCATAATCCTCAGGTGATACTGATCTTTGGTATTCTTTCCTAAATTATTTAGTCGACTTAGTAAAGTTGTATTTTTTATTTGGCAGTCTAATCAGCAAACTTATTGTAGTTAATGTAGAAAAGTACCATGCTTAATAATTTAATAATATCTTACTGATTGTAGTATGTTCTTATTGGTTGATTAGCTTCTTCGGAAGAACCGCGACGTTCTTTTACAACACTATGAAGGCGACGTTGGAGTTGTTCTTCATCTATGAAGTTGAAATATTTTTAAATGTAATTTCCATGTCATATATGTATGGATCTTGAGTTTCGTGTTCGATAATTACGCATCTTATCTTACCTCTGACACTAACCGACGAACTTCGGACCCGCTTGTGTTTATGCTTATGTTTGCGCTTCTTCTTTGAGGATATCTCACCCTCACTGACCGACGACACATCCTCGGCGCCGGAGCCACTTGCTGCCGCGGAATCGGAACGCCTCTTCTTCTTACTATGCTTCTTCTTCTTCTTCTTATGCTTACGCTTCTTTGAACGCTTTTGGTCATCGGAATCGCTATCAGAATCCGAAGAATCAGCACGTTTTCTTTTCTTCTTACTATAGCGGTGTTCCGACATGGAAGAGTCGTCACTATCACTACCAGACGAACTGCTATTTCCACTTCCATCTGAATCATCCGAGTCCTCTGATGATGTATGATGACGTTTTTTGGACTTCATTTCTTATTTTCTTGCCGATATTTTACAATTTAACACAATGAAATGCACTTTGTTGCAGACGTAAACCAAAAACAAAATGCAAGCAAGCACCTAGCACAACCTTTACACAACCAACAACCAACTAACCACAAACTTTGACCACAAAGCACTACGCCCACAGAATACTAATCACAACACTAATACTCTAGGCGACTAATACTCTATGACTAGGCCACAGACTATTATTTACCAAAGAGAATAATAGTCTGTGGCGTAGTCATAGAGTATTATTAAGGTGATACCTCCGATGTGGCCCGCGAAATTCAAATTTTCATGTGTTTTTTGCAATTTGCTTATCAGTGACAAGTTGTAACTTGATCAAAATTCGATTCGCGACAATAACAAGTATAATTTTAAATATAAAAATGATCATAACATGTGCTCCATTCATTCTCACAAAGATTAATTCAAAGTTAGTAAAATTTCCGAAATCTAACTCATTTTAAATTATTCTTTGTGCGAGCGAATGGAGCGAACGTTTTAATCATGCTTATATTTGAAGTTATATTTGTTACTGTCGCGAATCATATTTTGATCAAATTACAACTTGTCACTGATAAGCAAATTGCAAAAAACACATGAAAATTTGAATTTCGCGGGCCACATCGGAGGTATCACCTTAATAATTGTTTGTCTATTTTTTTTTTTTTCTTCGTGTGTATATATATATGATTAATTATTTTAGTTTTTATTAAGATTGTAAATAATTCATAGACATAAACTGTATATACTTTTTTGAATAAAAATAAAATAACAGAAATCATAAAAAAAAAAAAAGAGAATAATAATATTATGATGGAAAGAAATGGAGCTTGAATCAAAGACATTGTACAGTACTCTTCTAGAGTACAATGTATTTGGCTTGAATTGATAACAGGGCCTACAAGACAAGTTGGTTTGTATATTATTATTTATAGAGATAAAAGTTACTAAAGGATACAACTGTAAGAATACGATAGTGGAAATAACATGTTGCCATTGTGAAATCAACGACGACAACACTTCATCAAACATTGTTTTTGAAACGTTTAGTCACCGATGTCGATGTCATTTTTGACACTTCACTTGAGTGTCAAGAAAGAATTCAAGATAGTGTCGAAAGTTTACAATTTTGTTGACTTTTCAGTAATTCCTAGTTTTTAAATTATTATTACTTGATCATTGATACTAAAGTTTGCTACAAATCATATAAAAAGCTACAGTATACTATTCATAAATAGGTTGCCTGATAAGTTATTTATTATAAAATTATAGAAAATTAAATCCCGATAAGGCACCGTTGGCTAGCGCATTTTATGTGATTGATTATAATTTGTAGGAAAAGAGTGCATAGTTCGTTCTTCCAATAACAAAGCAGGCATGGCTACACGCAAGAGAAGTGGATCAGGGTCTAAAAGACACCTTAAAGAGAAGGTGGTTCAGATTTACGAATCCTTTTTCCGAGGCGAAGATTTAACGACTGATAATGCAACTTTCTGGGACGAATTCTTTCTTTTAAAGCCTAAAATTCCACAGTTAGAAGCTGAGATCCACAAACTATCTGTAGAACAACTTATGAACATGAAAGACAGTATAAACTTGCTTGTATCTCAATGTATTGAGATGTTGGGTCAAGAACATCACATAAGGTAAATAAACATTGACAAACATACTAGCTGAATTATTGGTCTTAATAGTTCATTTATTTTTAATACTGGTGAATTATAAATAGGTACCTGTTATTTTCTAGTTAGAAATTTTTCTTTAAATATTATTATTTTTAATTCACTTATTTTACCTATTAAAATAATATTTTGGCCAAAGAACAATCTAAAGAAGATATTAATAAAAGAATGTTTTATTTTTTATAGATTAGTGTATGCTCTTCAAACACTCAGTGCACTCCTAATAACAATGTATCAAAGAGCAGGACAAGATTCTAACATAAATATAAAAACTGTTACAATTGGATCAGAGAATGCTGATAGTAAAATGCAAAAGCTTTTTGAACACTGTAGTACTATATTATCAGGTAAGACCATATTTACAAAAATATTTTTGTATGTCGAGATTAAAAGATATGATAAGTTAGATTAAATCTTTTTAAATCCAATAGTTAATGAAGAGTTATGATATTATGAATAAAATAATTTTTAATTCATTCTAATCAAAACTCCGTTTTCATTTCATTTTCTTTCCATATTTTATTTAAAAAAATGAAATGCAGCATTCAAATCAAGAACAGCTTATAAACAAATTGTTTTTTTTTTGCAGGTGATGTGCCAGACAGTCTCAAGTCAATGGTATTAAAACTTCTTTTGGTTATTGCAACTGGTATAGATAATATTGATGACAATCCTCTGGTTGAATACTTCATGCAGAACTCATTGTTTGAGTCACTTATACAACTTCTGTGCACTTCTACAGAAAGACAACATCATGGTAATATTTTTGAATAGTATTGTTATTTCCAACACATAAGGCTATTAGTATGTCATTGTTAGAACAGGGTCAGTAACAGTATCCATTATCCTATTTATAATAATAGGATACTATGGATTTATGCACAATGTATTGTGATTGCCTTTATTATTTAACTATTTAAACCAGTGCTTTAGTAGTCACATATCATATTACAGAAGTCTGTTGGTCCTGGTTGGTTAGAGATCCTTTAATATCGTTCTTTAACATATAGACAATGTAATAAAACATTTGAAAATAATCATTTTTTTTTTCTTAAATTTTTACTAAAGATTAATAGAGATATTTATTTAACTGATTGTTTAAGATACTAGTAAACTTTCATCATGAGAATTATTATTTTTGTTTATCTTTATAAAAATAGTCTTGTTATTTTAGGGTATGATGTGGTAATGCTATTGATGTTTCTTGTAAATTACAAGAAACAGGAATCAGCCAATCCTTATGTAGTGAAATTATCAATATTAGATGATGAATTGGCACTTAATGGGTAAGAATTTTTCATGTTACTACATATAAATAATAATCATGTATTTAAGTATACAGATAGACCCCGAACTTTATAGTTGGATTGACCTCAATAAGTTAAAGACAGGAGAATTAAGATAATTTACAGTCATCTTCCTGTCATTAATTTGTCTTGGCCCATACAAAATATAAATGCCAGTGGAAATCTATATTTTATATTCATAAATGTACCTATATTTTTAACCTACTTCTTATTCATTTAGTATACATTAAAAAATACATTTTATATGTATATTATGAAATACAAAAGAGTTTTGTTGGCTGTCCCACTGCTGGGCATGGGCAGCCATTCCTTATCTCCACTTTCCTCTTTATCTCTCCTTTATGTTAGCATAGTTTTTCTTCAACACTATTTTCACATTAAACTTTGTTACTTAGATATGGCCAAGTAATAACGGCAGCGTTAAATGATTACGTCATGTCAACATTTGGAGGTATGCAAGGAGGTGGCGGCGGCGGAGGTTGGCTCTCTTCCCTCACAAGTATGGTCGGCGGTATTTTTCTGACGAGTGATGAAACACAACCTATTATTAGGGGACAGAGGAACAGGTATATTAATGTATATTCCACATCCACCCAAGAGAACAGAGTGGCTTTATGAGTCTCCCCATTCCATCTTGAAAGCACTCGTTTAGCCGGGCTAGCAAGCGCGCCACGATAAAATTTTGTCGTGGCATTTTATCGAATCTACTACTCAAAATATCGTTTTGTCTTCGGTTCTAACACGGCTGCCTATAGCAAAGGCTTTGTTTTAATGACGCGCGCATCATAGCTGCAGGTGAACCATTGCTACTTTTGTCATTATTCATAACTATATCAATATAATAAATAATGGTTACGTGTATGCACACAGTAATACTACAGCCATGAAAATTGTAAGAACCTATAAAAACTAGCTATAGTAGAAATCAGTACTGTTTCTTTTTTTTTCAATGTGGGTCGCACATCATTACTAGTAATCTCGTTAACCCCTCGTGCTAAGCTAAGATGCTTGTGTTACGAGTGGGTTCACGTCGGTAGTGTAATGGGTGGGATGCGAACCCGCAACCACATGATCGCAAGTCCGACGCCCTAGCCATTAGGCTACCGCCGCTTCTTAAACTACTAACTAAAACTAACTGTATTTAAGCCTTTCATTTTTGTTGATAAGATTCACACAGATTGTTTGTTACCTACAACCAGGTTAATTGTCCTAACATCAATGAATATTTTTTAATCTCCTTACTGTTTAATAAAATATGATTTGCACTGAAAAAAGGCAATATTACTTGTTCGAGCTATTATTCAAACTAGTAAATAAAGTTCAAAACATCTGTTCACACATCTTTTGTACATTTTTATAATAGTCTTAACCATGTATCCTTTCATACAGTCAATATAGTTTGATTTTCAAACTTCATATTTTTACAAAATGCTAAAAAAATAAATTTCTATATATCACGAGGTTTTTGTAAATCCTAATCAGATAAGCTGTCTTACCTTTCTTGGAAACATGCATTAAAGTTATGTTTCACGATTATGATTTTAAGTACAAACATATTATTTACCTACAAATATTTTACTGTCTTTTTTTTTCTTCCCAAAAAGCTTATTTTTAGTATTTTGGAGTACTTATACCTGAAAGAAAACGTACCTGTAAAACACATAGTCCTGTGTACCAACTAATATATTCTCGCAATGTTTTAGATATGTCAAAAATATTTTTTACGAAGTAATTTTGTTTTTATTCTTCTTCATACCATGTTAATTAAGTATTTTTTTACTTTATATTTCGATAATAAAATAAACGTAGGTCATATGGCAGATAAATCCTGGCTTGTAACTACTATGTAATTAACATCAGTCACAATTCCTATGTTTAATTTTTAATAACTCGTAATTTTTTGCATATATTTTTATCGTAGTAATGGAGAAGAAGGCATGTTATTAGCATTATACGAGGCAGCTCACTTGAACCGTAACTTTATGACGACACTGGCGCATTCCTCGTCGGCAGCAGCTTCGTCAGCACCGCCGTCACCGCCTGCGACACTTCCACCGCACCAGGTATAAGATACCGTATGTTTTACCGATAAGGCCCAGTTTTCAATAACTGATAATGTCTAAGCCATAAGGTCTAATTTCCAACGGCTGATAACGTTTTGCTGGTAATGGTATTTTATTGCTTGTCGGGCTTGAAATTCAAATAAACATAATTTTGAGCAAACAGTCACGTTAAGATATATTTTTTTACGCCCTAAAGGTTTGAAACTTTTTCAGAACTCTTTCCTCTAATTATAATAATCTTTTAGCATTTTTTAAGTACCTAATAATGTTTTGTTTTTTTTTTCTATTAACTTTTAGACACCACCCAATTTGACACAAATTCAGGCGCTTGACAACGATCAGCCAACCAATCTGCTAGTCACATTCTTTCAGTATTGGTAAGCCGTCATTATAATTATTATTGAAAATAAAAGCGTGCAAATTACCTGTTAATTATTACAGCTGTTTTAAGATACGAAAAACCTTACTTTATAGCTATATATTTTTAATATTATAAATACGAAAGTATCTGTCTGTCTGTGTGTTACGCCTAAACTACTCAACCGATTTCAATGAAATATGGTACAGAGGTAGTCTAGAGCCTGAGAAAGGACATGGGCTACTATTTGTCGCGATAACCGACAATGTGGCTGGAATCGCGAGCTACAACTAGTAACCTATAACAAATTTTCTCTATTCCTTTTGAATGTAGTTTTATTATATTGCACATTTTTTGCATTTTCAGCTCCATTGTAATGGCTGATACAAGAATTGAGTCAAGCATTAACAAGTGCAGCCTTTGTTTTATTATCCTAACTTGTATAGTGGAAGAACAGTTTGCTAATTCTATTATGCACGACCAAAACCTTACTTTTAAGGTAAAATGTTGTTTTCTCAATTGTTAAAAAATATGTATTTATTCGCTAAGGTATATAAAGGTGTAACATACATTTTGAGATCATACATGTATGTTTATGTGTAAGAAAAATCTAATCATATTTTCATATCACAGGTACAGTTGTATAGACTTCCAATGCGTCACAGGAAAATAGTACTTGAAGAACCGCCCTCTCAGCCCCTTGCATCTACATTGATTGGTAAGTATCATAGACGTTAAATAACTGAGGCTCTCCACACACACACATACACATTAATATTAACATTAAGTAAGTATTGTCATTAATATTGTGTGTGTGCGGCCTGTTGTCTCTTTCCAACCAGTGACACATACTGATACACGTTTCTGTAAATTGAACTTTATTACGATCATTAGAAGATCGTATTTTTATTGCATAGTGTGGATATCAATATATTGATGAAGATTTTTGTCAATCTTGCTTTGTGTGTAAAACAATGTGTGTGTGTGCAGCAAGTCGTACCCAGAAAGGAAATTTGAATATAAATAAAATAGATTTAATAATTTAAACATTTTTTTTTAATTTATTGATTGCTACTTAGCAACCATCATTTAATTATTACTAGATCATTTAATATTGTGAGTAATCGCTGAGTGAATATACCTAAGTATCCGTAAGTATGATAAACCGGTAAATCATGAAAACACATATATTCCAGATCTTCTTGTGGAGTTCATCATGTGCCATCTATTGAAGAAATTCCCTGGTGAACTGTATCAGTTATGTGTGGGAGTACTATTACGCTTGTTGAGCTACCAAAAGCGATGTCGAGTAAGACTCGCGAGAGACTGGCGACCTCTTTGGGCCGCGCTCATTGCTCTACTAAAGTTCTTAGTTACCAATGAGAGTACTTTACTTCGAAGGCATAACATTTTTATTATGGCCCAACAGGTATGTCTATAAAATCAAATATTTTATCTGTATTTTTCTTTTGTTTTTGTATGTTTGTAACAAATGAACACGGAAAACTATTGGACCGGTTTCAAAAATTATTTTACCTTTTTAAAGTGCTACATTATCCGTGAGTAACATAGAATATATTTCTTACTAGCAAAATTAGAGTATGCGGGAGGAGCCGTGGTTTAAAGCTAGTATTAAATAATTTCATTTTTGTTTTTATGAATTGTTATTGTTTTAGGTCGTCAACATTTTCAATCTCTTCATAACGTTTGGTGATACGTTTTTGCCAACACCTGCATCTTACGACCAATTATATTATGAACTGATACGGATGCATCAAGTTTTTGATAATTTGTTTTATATGGGTAAGCTTAAAAAGTAAATTATATGTTCCTTACCTATGAAGTTCAGATGTAATTACACCTTTTTAATATCAACAGCTTTACGCTATTCGACTAGTGATGGTGAGTTCAAAGCGGAGGCCTTGAGACTAGCAAATTGCTTAGTCAATGTACGGGCTATCATACAGCACTTTTCGCCGAAGATAGAAGCTTGGTTGGCGTCCCAAAATCTGTCTACGCCTACTGAGGATCAGGTGAGAATTAACGTATTATTACTTCATCAATTCACCTTTCCTTCATAATTTTGTGTTACTCCGATTCCATCCATAGTACCATCATAATGTATTTAACATTTCAATAATTTAATGCCCAACCATAAAGCCTGTAAAAATTTGGACTTTAAATGATGCCGCGTTTTGTCGTTTTTTTTTACCAAGATCGTTTCCGTAACGGAGGTACAATTTAGGTGTAGAAACAGATAACTGTCTCATTTCACATCTAAACAATGGTGGCGAAATGAACTTATACAGTAAATTATAACTTCATTAATCAAAAATGTCATTTTTTAATTATTTTCCTCGATTGCAGATTCTGGAAGTTGTTCGAAAGAACTACGACAGCCTCATATTGAAGTTGCAAGAAGGGTTGGAATCATATGAGCGCTATTCAGAAAGGGACCACCGCCCACTACTGTCGCGTTTAGTTTTGGCGGCACGTCAAAGAAGCGACTATTCTGCGCTACATCACCACACTGCAGCCGCCCTTGAACATTACACTAGCATTTCATGAAGATATTGAGAAAATATAGAGACGACGGGTACGACAAGGATGTGTTTTGACGCCTAAAGCCGGGTCCAGACGCAAATACTGCGAACATCTTTGTAACACATCAGACAGATCACGTTATTTACGGGATTCAGATTTAAGGATTCGGGTCCCTAGTTACATATCTGGACCCAGCTCAAACAATTGAAATACTGCATATCTATTTCTGGCGTTGTACACACGTACATACATTAAAGCACTGCTCTACTTCGGCGCACGGAGAAGCTACGCACGTGAGTCACGTGTCTAGTTCGCTTTGTATGAAAATGGTAGTGATAACATCCACAGGCACCCACGGACACGCCACGCATAAAAAACAAGAAACTAACAAGCGGCCGGGAAATTCGTGCACATCGTGCGCCGCAGTGGAGAAGCGCCTTTACTTTATGTCCATGCAATGAAATGAGAAATTAAATAATTCCTCTTTATGATTATTCGAAGTTAACACTAAAATTCTGATAAAGAACCAACAATATGTGCTTGAACTCTAGTCGATATATAATATTAAACTGCCCAAAACAATTAATTATTAATAGAAGATTATAAATGTATATTTGAATGACTCGTCAGATTCTGATACCAAATCAATCATTGATAATTAGAAATGTTGAAGATATAAGCTATATATATTCAAACAAAACTACATTAATAGACTCCAGTGGATACAAGATAAGTTAATGGATTTGAAGTGTATCAGTTGATAAATCATACTGGCACATACTTGGACTTCCTCCTAAACATAGTTTGTTTTTAATTTTTAATAATTATAAGGTATGCATTATTATTTACCTTTTTCTTTATTATTTAAGGTTATATTATTTAGTGTTTGTTACCTTATTGATAATTATCATAATTTATAACTTATGTTTTTAATCGAACCTTAAACTTATACAATGCAACTTTATTTAAGTATTCACCTTACTTTTGCTTTATGTTATTTTAGAAGCATGATGTACATACATATTATTGGCCATGTATTTTTAGAAGTTAATATACATAGTAACGTTAAATACATAGTTCTAAAGCGAACTATAGATTACTGGTACATATGTTAGAGACACCATTAAATTAAATAACCTTGGAAAAGTTATGTGAAACATTTTGAAGCCAATTAAAAATAGTTTTGATATATATGTATGAAAGGAGATTTAATGTTGGAGTATGGGAAATAATATAATGTTAATTTAATAAATTATTTTTGTGAAATTTTGTTGTTTTCGTGAATAAAAACAACCATGTCTGATCATGATATTATTTATTATACACGACATAAAATTGCAATAACAATAATTAACGATACATCAATAATAACAGACTAGATAATTGATTGGAATAGACTAGAATGATTTAAGATAATTTTCTTTGGTACAGTGATTATCACAAATTACAAACTTAATAAATACCTCTCAAAACATTGTACTCTTAAACACTGCAAAGGAATAGACTAGTCAATATGTCCTGACGGTTTTAGTTCAGCGAGTGCTTCTTTGACCAATTCCTGTAAGTCATCTGGCAGTTCAGTTTTAGTTATGTTTCTGTCGCTATTTTCTTGGTATTCGTTACCATCATATGATTTTCTCAGATCTCCTGATGAACCTTCACTACTTCCTTTAGCTATATCGTCATCACTGTCCGAATACTTGTTTCTGTTATAATCTGAACTGTCATTTGTTTTTAACTGTTCTTTAGAGTCATTTGACTTAACAGATCCAGAATCTGTCAATATCTCATCTAATAACATTTGTGAAGGGAATATTGGAATGTATTTTTGACCATTGCACCAACTTTCTAACGTTTTTTCAAGTTCTGTTATCCTGTTGGCTAAAATTCTGAAAGAAAACAACACATTTTAGGACACTGAATTTATATTAAACTTCATGATTGTTTAAATGTATTAAATTCTTGTGCCGGAAATAGGTGGATAAATTATGAGAGATAAGTTATCAATTAGTTTAGAGAGCTAAATTGAATTATTATAAGCATTTATTCCACTCATATGATTAATAAAATTTAAAAGTAATAAGTAAACAGGCAAAGGGTCAAGTAACAAAATATACTTACTGATTAGTTTTTCTTTGATGTTGCAATGCCACAGACTTGTCGTTTAGTGCTTCAAATAACCCCAGACAAAGGGATTTTAATTCAGCTGCCGAACTTTGCTTTAACCCAGACTTAGAATTAACATTATCCAAAAATTCTCTTACTGAAATAAGAATTTATAGCTTAAAATACATGAAACATGAAAAATTAACTTTATTTTTAACAAGTTAGGTATTACAATACCTTTAGCAATACCTTGTTTTTGTGTCATGACATCTGCAAAACCTTTTTTGATATGTGTAGTGTAGTTCTTGCTTCTATTGTCAAGTAATGTCTGCAATCAATATAAAATTTACATGTTTATCTATAGTACTTCCTGTGTGTGATAACATAAACCATGTTAAAAAATATAATACCTTGTATTTGGTTAGAGTTCTCTTCAAAATTTCTTTTTCCACTTGTAGTTGTGTTATTCTTTCATGGAGGTATTTATTTTCAGTAACTAATGCGTCAATATCAACTATAGGCTTTGGTGGATCAATTTCATTACCATCTTGTGATTTGGCTCTACTGGATAATATGTAACTGATTTGATGACTTAGCCTCTGAACTTTGTTCTTATAGTAATCTCTATCGGAAACCAATTCTTCTTTTTCATCTAATGTTGCTCTATAATCTAGCTGTATTTGTTGATACTGCAATAAAGTATTTTTAAATTTAAGTACAAATAAAGCTTAGTTGCATGAATAAGCTTTTTATGACATTGAAACAGATTACAGTATAATTATAGCAGCATGAAAAAAACATATAAATAGCAAAATCCTTTTTCTTTAGTTAAACTACAGTATAAGTTGTGACTTGAGAAATAAAAGGACCAACAGCTCTAAAATGCAAGAAGACAAAATAAAGCTTCATAATATCATTACTTACCTTTTTTTGAAATTTTTCAAGTTCTATCACCAACTGCTCATAATCCTTATGAGAATAGGTGAATATTGTTGACAACTTTTTATTTCCACTAACTTCATCATTTGGATTTTCTCTCTTTTGCAACTGTTTCCTGAGTGCCAGTATATCTCCTGTAGCTTCCTCTAATTTACTTTTTAATGTTTCCACCTAAAATTGATAAAACATGCATTAGGGCGAATTTTGCAGGCATCACAAACTATTGGCATATTAGAATTAAACAAAAAATTACACATATTTACATTACATTACATTACATTACATTTACAATTCATAAAAATGTGTTATTTAGCAACTACTGAGTAGATTCTAAATTCAAATAGCTTTTTGAAAAATTAACAAAGAATCTGCCAAGCATTGCCTAGACTATAAAATTATTTATAAATAAGGCCCAAATATATTACCTCTAACTTTAGCATATTGTTATGGTCCTGTGTTTTAGCAAGCATTTCACCACCACTGATAGTGTTAGTAGGGGTTAGTCTGTAGACAACTTTATTAGGATCTAGGCTAGATTTAACAGGGGCTGTCTTCTTACACATGAGCTGTTCCACCAAAACCTTATACCTGTCTCTCTCCATACTACACTTATCAAGCTCTCTGTTCATTATTGATAGAGCATCAATCTTACTTTGCAATTTACTTTTTAAGACTGAATTCTGAAAAAATTATTAATCCAAATTAATAGCATGTCTTGATACAGTTTATGAAGCTGATAGGCCTCTGAATAATGGGTATAATAGCTGTGCCCTGTGGTTTCACTCGCCTTGCTTTTCACCCAAGGCAAATAACATGATGTTTACATTCCTTGAGAATCGGAATATCAAATACAAAAAGGTTTTTTTTTTTATTCTGCCTGAAAGTTATAGAGATTAGCATGTTAAAAACTGTGGCTTTTTTAAACTAGTAAGTAAATTTTATTATCATATGATTTTAAAATTCATATTAAAATAAATTTGTTTACTTCAGAGTAACCAACGCAATAAGGGTGTATCACATACTAGGTAACATAAAAAGTCGCTCCTACTGTCTACGGGATCTTTCATACTACGCAACGGATTGTAAAGCAATTTTCAGCAATAGATAGGATGCTTCAATAGGATCGTTTTGTGTATTAAAGATATGTGCTACCTGTGCGAAACCGGGGCGGGTCCGCTGGAATAATATAAGATAAATAAAAAAATTATGAATGATTACCTCAAGTACATAGTCGTCCAATTGTTGATCTTGGAATTTTACTTTATTATAAGGTTTGTTGAACATGATTTTGGGTTTCAGATTCACTTTAACTATTTAATTGAACATTTTACGGCTTATTTGAGTTGTTTTCGTAGAAAACGCGACCAAATCAACTTGCAGAACAAGTCGATGTGATTATTGATAGTACGACGAAGACATTGACATTTTTATACGTCAAACGATTTGTCATTACATTTTTGGATTTTTGTGATTTTAGTGCGATGTTGAACATGTTTTGAAAACGGTAGTACTCCATAGTATATTCTAAAGTCGAAAATTAAATCATCGACCTTAAAATTAGATCAAGATTACTTTAAATCATGTCTCAAAATCGACTAATTCAGCTTCATATTTTATCTGTTCTTAGCAACGGATGTCATTTATTAGCAAATGTCAACTTTGTCTTGAACAATTATTGTGGTACAAAGTAGTACAGATTTCTTTCACATTTGCTGCAGATGTTAAGTGAAATTTCTGCTCGTTTTATTACAGAGCATTGCTTCGATGCAATGCGTGCCGGGCATTCTCAGAGGAGTAGGTTCCGATCATCCTAACGCATGGCAAGGATGGCCGCGTCTGGTACCGAAATCGACGACTTCTTGAACGGGCCTCTGGTTTCGTGGGTGAGTGCACAACGATTCATACCTCTGTTTTTATTACTGTGCGCGTAAAATTGAAGCGTGAGATGGATTTAGATAGCCGTTCCATATGAATGAATTTGGTATTTTGTCATTTTTACATGATCTGCAGAGTTTCTATGTTTATTTTTAGTCTTTCGTCCAGGAGTGAGAGAATTCTTGAAGTATCGTTTTCTCTGTTGTTTCACTCGAGTGATTGAGTTATTTTGTAATGGATGATTGTTTGACTATGGGCTATATAAATCCCTTTTGATATATTATAATTTTTGTCTTTTGTGTTATTTTTCTATCCACCCAGCTGTTACTACATTGATGATGTCTACACTTTTCTAATATATTTATTATATTAAAATAAAATTAAATATTATAGGTAATATATTATAATAATACATATTAAAATAAACATCTTAGATATTATTGTCCACATTAAATTAACAATATTTAATAAAAAAAAAGATTTTTTTATTTTTTAATGTTATGATTTATTTTATTGTAAAAAAGGTGTTACCATAATTTTATGCACATTCTGCTGAGTACCTATACTATAATGTGATGTATTTTATGTGTACTACTTATGTATGTCTAAAGTTCCCACAGATGTTCATTGATGCATTGTTGGTGTGTGATACCATTGAAACAAGAGTACTCTATTATTTTAGAGAGAAATTTTAAGATATGGTATTTTCAGAACTTATAGACAATGATACTTTCCTTGCACCATGTGCCTTATGATTTTCTACTGTTACGAGTACCTACTTCCATGTTTTAACAATTTTTATCTCTCAATTTCACTTTCATATTTTTTCAGCTAAAATCATGTTTACCAAATCCAGAAATTATATCAGAGTATTCATCTTTATTCAATGGAGATGTTCTGCATCAAGTTTACCTCCAGATAGATCCTGAACCATCATGTCACATAACAAAGCTAGCAGGTCTAGAAGACCAGGCCTTAATACTAGGTAGAGTGAAAAACTTTGATGCCATCATAAAAAATGTGAAGGGATTGTATGAGGAGGAGTTGGGTATGACCTTGCTGGTGGTCCCAGAGTGTATATGCTTGGGGAAATCTCCAGAGTCAAGGGAGGGCCTGGAAACCATGAAACTCTTGATTCTGCTGCTCCTTGGTGCAGCTGTCCAGTGCCCTAATAAGGAACTGTTCATTACAAGAATTAAAGAACTACATGTAGATCTCCAGCATAATATTGTGGAATGTATAAAACAGGTAAGGTAGATTCTGTTATTTAATACTAGTCTAGTAGGAACTTGTAATAAATAATTAGTAGGTATATCTGCTTAGATTTTTTATAGTATTTATAATCTAATAAACAATTTAAAACTGTATGGTATACAAGTAATATGCATAAGGTTCCCAAGGTCTTTGATGTATCATACTGGTGTATTATACAATACCATTAGAATATTTGTGAACAAAGCAGCCACTCATCCATTTACTGAATAAGGAAGTCCACTTACATAAGCCTATGTCTCTCAACTGATAAATGAATCAGTCAGCCATGACTTGCATAACAATAGTCTTTTAAAAGTACACTTATGTTAACTGACTTATTTATTACAGTTATAGATAACTAAAGGATAGCTATCCTCTATCTATTTTTGAGACTTATTTTTAAGACAAGTAACCAATTAAATGTAATAAAAAATTGCCACAACAAATTTAAATAATAGTCTTTCTCAACAGACAAAGTGCAGGCACAAATATAAAGTTATATTTAATAATCTGAATAAATTGAAGTTTATTTGATGAGCTACAAGATGTGGTATTTTTAAATCAGTTTGTTTACATTTACACATGTAAAGGTCACTTAAGAAATGTGTCAACAAACTGTGAATGACCTTGATGAACCTTTGACATTATAAACTGCTTTACCAGTTGTGCAACTAGCTGGCTAGTTGCTTAATGTTGTAGTTTCTGTTGACACTTTTCTTTCTTGATTTTCTTTGAATAGATACTTATTCATGTTGTTATTTATCTGTTGATATATTTATCATTTAAAAGCTGCATTGTACATTCAAAATATAATAGTCTTTTATTACACCTTGGATTTACAATGGAAATTATGATTACAATTGTTTTTTGTCCTTCATATTAATCAAACTACTTTTATATTCTTTTCGTTTTTCGCATAAACAAAAAATTACGATCATAAATTGATTTATCTTATGAAGTAAATGATGTCACAATTTTGTACAATCTATACATACTTACTTACTTACGATGTAATGTTACAAGCCTCCAACTCTTATACTTATCTCAGTGATGGTGGGTATGTAGATATTTCTTTGTTTTCCTATTTTTTATTTAAAAGGTTACTAGCAATGTTAGTTGCACTTTCTAGTATTTTTTTGTTAACCCCCTCATGGTAAACTAAATATGTTACGAGTGGGTACACTTCGGTAGTATGACGGGTGGGCTCCGAACTCGCGACCACATGATCGCAAGTCCGATGCCATAGCCATCAGGTTACAGCTTTTTTTTAACTATTATGTTATTTTAAAGGTAACAGACATGCAGACGGTAGTTCTAACCCCAGACGCGATAGACCTATTCCAATCACCAACAATGTTCAATCATATGCGACGACTGGCTAAGGAGCGCGATCACTATCTACAAAATTGGGCTTCCTTAGTTCTTCACGAAGGCTTATGCGAGAATGACAACGAAAATAAGAATGGCAAGAATCGATCAACACAGAATGTTAATCAAAATAACGGCGACAGTCAACATCTTGCTGTGGAACTTGCAGACTGGAAAGCGCGGCTTAGGAAGCAGAGGCAAGAATTGTAAGTATTTTATATTGTTAGTCAGCATGATTCTGTAACGAGGTTTTTGAAACTGTATTGTTAGTCTGAGCACATGCTTGGGCTGCATCATCGGAAAGAAACTATGGTATTTAAATTTCATGCAGGCATCAGGTGCGGCGTCATTGTCGACTAAAGTGCAGGTCCTTGGGGCAAAGTTTGGTGTCCAGACAATGAAAACTGGATGCACAACTAGAAACCTAACCTAACCTTTTATTTTCTGACGTGATAACTTTTATTCTAGGGAAGAGAAATCCGAACAGCTGTCAGAATGTCGTGAAGAATTAGAGCACACTAAACTAGTGCTGGCTAAGCTGCGTTCTGAAAGCCAGGAGTGGTTCAATGAAGCTAGGAAATCGTCAGGCTACAGAGACGAAGTTGATGCACTTAGAGAAAAGGCGGAACGCTGTGACAGGTATACTTAAACAATATCAATCGCACATAGGTTATTCATTACATATATTTTATAAACTAAAATTTGACCCACCATCTAAAACATTTTATAAGTATGTAAGCCAATTAATAAAAAAAATGTTTACAGATTAGAACAGGAAATCCAGCGTTATCGAGATCGTCTCGCAGATGCGGAATATTATAAAACTCGAGTAGCAGAATTACGCGAAGATAACAAAGCTTTAATGGAAACTAGAGATGCATTAGAAGAACAATTACAAAGGGCTAGAAAGCGCGCGGAGCAATGTCTTACCTTAGAGGCTGCTATGATCAAATTGAAAAGGGAGGCAAATGATATTGCTTTAGTAAGTGAAACATTGCCGTATTTTTATAAATGTACGTGATAAAACATGTAATATAGGAGAGGTAGTTCATTATGTTTTGTTTTTCTAGGAACGAGATGCAGATCAGCAAAAGATCCAAGAGTTAATAGAAGAAAATAACCATCTGCAATATATTACAAAATCAGTTTTGAGTGAAAGTAATAATAGTAATTTAGACACCGATAACGAGGGCGAAAGTACACTGGAATCAGGCGAAAATAGCTTATCGGAACAACTGACTAGTAATGCTCAAGCGAGAGCTTTAAAACTCGAATTAGAAAATAAGAGACTGTTATCAACTATAGATAGCCTACGAGAACAAACATTATTAGAAAGTAGTGACAAAGTACTCGAGTTAGAAAAAGAAAAGAAACGATTGACTTTGAAATGTGAACAACTACATGAGAATTCTAACAGGCTTATGCAACAAAACTCAGAGTTGGAGGAAGTCTTCAGAAATGCTCTAGAGGAAAATAGAAAGTTACAAGACTCTTTGGATAGCCAAAAGACATACATAGATCGTCAGTCAATTGATAGAGACTCAGAAAAGAACAAATTACAAGATTTCGAAAAACATTTAGAATCACTGACTAAAGATAAGCAGAGAATTCAAATGTTGTGTGATTCAATTCAAAGAAGAGCTGACGATTTAGAAAAGTCATTAGATGCCAGAACTAAAGAGCTTAATTTAGTGAAGCCTGAAGCTGATAAAGTCACGGGCCTTATTATTCTAACAGAGGAACTAAAAACTAAATTAACATACAGTGAAAGAGACTCCCATAATTTACAGAGAGAAGTAAACAAATTACGGGAAGCAGTCGAGGAAAAAGATGTTTTATTGGACAAATTAACTAGCGAAATTGAACTTAAGAAAAAGGAACTCGAAAGGTTATCCAGAGAACTCGAAATAAGCCACACAATAACAAGCAAGTTCCAAGACCTAGAACAAAAAACACAAGAGCTAAAGTCTCAAAAAAAAGTTGATTCAGAAACAATACAAACTTTACAAAAAGATTTAATAACAGAGAAAGTTAATTTTGATAAGTTACGAAATTGTATGGACAAACTTGGAGTGAATGCTACTGAAATTCTCAATAGAGATGTTAATATAGAAGACTTGTTGGAGAAAATTATAACTAATGTGGATCACGAAGGATTGGTATCTGAAATTGCTGCCAAAGCCAATCTAATGAAGCTGGTTCCATGTGATTGTACCCATGACAATGAAAACACGAATAGTGTTGATAGTATAATAAACCCTCAAATTGAGCAGCTCACATCAGATCTTGCGACACTACAAGCCTCTTTAGAAAATAGTCAGGCTGAAAATGCCAAACTACAAGTGAACATTGCAACATTAAACTCTCAAAATGGCTCTTTAATATCTCAACAAATGACTCTACAACTAGCAAATAGTCAACTGGCCGCGGAAAAGGAAGAGATCATTAAGCAACTCGAAGTTCTGAAAGACAAACAGGACAATCTTTTAAGAGATCAGGTTGCCTTACAAACTCTGCATGAGCAACTTAACACTGAATATGAAATGCTTCTTAGTGAAAGAGAGCCTATTAAAGTAACAGTCAGAGATTTAAAATTAGAAAATCGTGAACTTAAAGAAAAGCTGACTCATTTGGAGAAAAAAGTGTCAGACTTTGAGATAGAAAGAGAAAACTTAAAAATTGAATCTAGAAATCTGACAAATCTCAGAGCTGAGCATTCTAAATTAAAAGATGATTTTAGAAATCTTTTTACGGCAAGTGACCGTCTGAAAAACGAATACAGAAATATGCAAGAAGAGTATAGAAATATTAGAAGTGAGCTTACACAACTAAAATTACGAAATACTGAGATATCGGGTGAAGTTAACACTAAAGTTGAAATAATTACAAGCCTGGAATTAGAAATCAATAAGACCAACCAGCATTGTGAAATGTTGATCCAAATGAATAAGAGTCTTGATGCAGACAGGCGATCTTTGATGGATCATGTATCACAGCTTCTGACTCAATACCATGAGCTACTTGCTCATTCACTAAAAGACAAACAACATTACCATGAAGAAGAGAAAATGTTTGCCGATAAAGTAAATGCTTTGTGTCGCCAGAAAGAAAAGCTTGAAGAAAAAATCATGGAACATTACAAGAAGCTAGATAATTGCACAACAAAAAGACGCGGTTTTGGGGCGTCATTTGTGAAGAGAGTTCGTAAAGCAGGCACAGATCTTATCAACAAGGTTCCTACCAGAAACAACAAAAGAATTGAAGATGCAAGCCGATCAAAGTCTCAATTAACCTTGGCAGGTTCTGAATCGGGAGAATCCGATCCTGGAAGCCAAGAAATTGAGAAATTGTCTAAGAACTCTGACCAAGATCAAGGTTCCTCGAATCCTAGCGCAGAATCGCCGAGACATAGTATAGACTCTAGCTTCGTTAGAAGATTCGATGAAAAACTGCTTAAAAAATCAGATAACATTGACATGAGTGGCTCAATCCCAAGCTTGGATTCAACTAGATTAAACAGTGAAAGTAATTTCGTGCGAAGGCTCTCTGGAACGTCGATTCATAGTGGTGGTGGTGATGATGCTCTAATAAGAGCGTCGTTGAGAAGGCGTCCGCATAAGACCGTGCCTCCATCGCACAGAAATAGTTTCCAGGGTATAGAAGGAGACACAGGACTACCTGCAGGTAAATACATCCAACATTAAACTTTACGTAAACAGTATTTAAGATAACATGAAACTTACTTTCATCTTTACATTCTAGCTTCAACACCGACACCGTTTGGCACAGCCGGCACACGCCGCACAGTGTACGTAGCTGACGACGATCCCAGCGCTAACCTCAACTCAAAACCCCAGAGCACCCCCATAAAGGACAACCCAACATACTTGGTCTACAATCGGATATCTACCGTCATCGGTGATGGAGCGTGTCAAAGTATAAATAATGATAGACCAGTTGATCATAATAAACCCATGTCCGAACATTCTCGGACCGCCGTCGAAGAGAACTTACAGGAAAGAGACGAGCTTAGAAATGACAGAAGATCAATTAATCGAAATGAAAAAACAGATAATTCTAAAGAATCAGCTATTTGGTATGAATATGGTTGTGTATGATGTATATTTTTAATGTGTATGATATATATTGGGATGAAAGGGTCAAATGTATTAGACTGATATGATGCCTTGTATAACGCGTATTTGAGTTGAGTACTACATATACATTAATTATTACCTTTGACAATTGGCATTGGTTCTCGACGATGTTGTGATAGTTTCTTTTTTTTATAATTTTATTGATAAACAGTATTAGTTGGCATTTAATTTGTTGAACGACAATAAATTTTCTTTTAAGCTTTAAACCTGTAACATAAACTATTGTGACGTGAATACCAGTGAAGATTTTGACGTGGAAATTTAGGCTTGTAAACTGATGTCATAATAAGCAATGATTGTTATTGACTAGTATTAAGTAATGTTTAGTGCGAGTAGGTAAACATAGCTAATACTTTACGGCAGCATATATTTTTTGGAATGTGGCAAAGTACAAATATAAATCTTGAAAAATGGAATGCACATACTGTAAAAAGTGAAGTGATTGATTGACCCTTAATGAAGTTACGTACTTATGTTTAAATCTACTATCAATTTACGTTAATGTATATCAATTTTATTTACCGTACAATTTGAGATTAATACTCATGGTATTTTGAGGCTACGCGTATTATCAATTTATACATATTTTATTGTAAATATAAGTAAACAATATCATCTGATTGACATACTTTGTGATGTTTCTTATAAGTAATATTTCCTTGCCAGTGATACTGTGACTACTGATATTATTTCATTTTTATTTCTGTGTAATTTAATTATATTTTTAAGCATTCGTTTTAGAATAAACTCACATAATGTACAAAATAAGTTTCGTTTGCTATCGGTTTTGCTACAAATTAATATTTGTAGATTTTTTATTGTAATATGTGTCTTAGAAGCATAAACTATCAAAAAATAAACGTCGCTCTTCTAAATATATTGTTAGATGACAATATAACTATGTGTTCTCTATTTATACGCAATTAAATATTACAGTAATATAGCCATATGAGCTTTTTGTATCATAATTGGACGTAGTTACACGATAAGGATCCAATCCACATTAAGCTAGTTTTGAGATATTGAAATTTAAAGTTTGCATCGGAATTCTTCTATGATGCGATGCTCTAAATTTGTTGGTTTTATTGAAATTAGAAGGAAAACTGATTATATTTTAACTTTAAATCAAATTTACTAAGTTTAATTTCATACTGCAAATATTATTCAAGAAAATAGGCACTTGGATCATTTTTGATAAATAGTCTTTTCAATAAAACCAGCATAAAATGATGTTCCTCGATAAGGATCCACTTTATGAATTGATTTAAAACTCTTGAAAAATAAATAAAACTACTTATAATTTAACTAAAAATGTTTTTTCGATGGAAGCAGCAGTGAATGGGTGGCGTTTAAAGTGGTCTATGATGATACTGCACCAATGTTCAGTGAGGTGCAGAACATGGCTCGACTACGAAGAGCATTAAAGGGCAATGCAAGAGATGCTATCAAGAGTTTGCTGTACTCCGAGGCATATCCGATGGAAATTATGCAAGCCCTCAGAAGGAAGACCTGACGCGCTGGTGATAGGGGAACTCGACAAGATCAAGGCGTTAGCCAGAATATCGAAAAGTCCAAGTGAGATATGTAAAGAAAGACAAGAAACGAATTTTATATGGCAACACTCCGAGCCAACCATTACCAACTTACAAACATAATTATATAACATATATGTGTTGTATATATACATATGTATGTTATATACATATATGTGCAAACATATATGTGTGTTCGCGAGCCAAATCGACAACAGCGTGGCAGCCATAAAGGGTCTGAAGAAACCGCAGTACCTGCATTCACCGGAGATGTGAAGCAGATAATAGAAAAGTTACCAACAGTGCTAAAGTTTAGGTGGTACGACTTCACGGCAGCATCGGAAGATGGTGAGTTTTCTGACTTATGCTTAGTGTCTAGATACCTGAACTTGGAAGCAGACAAATGTGGAGCCTTCGCAACAACAGACGATAAGAGCGTCTACAAGAGGACTCATCGGCAAGCGACGCATTCAGCAAGAGAGAAAGACTTCAGTGAAAAGGTGAAGGACACAAGACAGTCAGAGAAGAGATGTCCCATGTGTGACAATGGGCATGTTCTAGTCGAGTGTCAGAAGTTTCGGAAGGCGTCGGTGGAGGATCGCTGGGCCACAGTAAGGAAAAGTAGCGTATGCTTCAAGTGTCTGCGAGAGAGGCACAGAAAGGAAGGTTGCAGGAAGCCACCATGCAAAGATTGCCATAGGTGGCATCATCATCTGCTACACGTGGAGTCGCAAGAAAGCACTCCAAAAAAAAGAAAGGAAATAACACAAGAGAAGACAAGTGTTATAGCATCAGTGCATGCAGTATGTAACGCAAAGGGCGGTGTAAGACAAGTGCGGTTAAGCAGAAAACGCCGGAACCGCTAAGCTGGAACAAGAAGATAGAGGATAAGGAATACGATGCATGGAGGATCTACTTGGAGAAAATGAAACTGCTTCAAAACCTTCAAATCCCTAGATGTCCGGTGCCACATAGCACCAAGGGGGAGCTGCACACGTTCATGCATGCTAGCAAGACGGCGTATGCAGCTACAGTTTATTGGAGAACTCGAAGACAAGATGGAACTTATCGCGTCAAGTTGGTAGCGGCTAAGTAACGAGTGACTCCCTTAAAGCCGGTGTTGATCCCGAGGGTCAAGCTGCAGGCTGCCCTCCTAGGAAGTCGACTGGCATATTCGGTTGAAGAAGAGATGGAGCTGAAGTCGGTCAGGAAGACTTTTTGGACAGACTCCAGTATCGTGCTCTCCGGGATAAAGACGGACTCGAGGACCGTCAAGACCTTCATGGCTCAGAGCCTAGCGGAAATTGAAGATCTCACGAAACCTCAGGAATGGAGATGGGTGCCGTCAGCGCAGAATCCTGCGAACGATGCGACACGCGAAGAACCGGAAGGCTTCGAAAACCATCACCGGTGGTACACAGGACCAGACTTTCTGAAGAAAGAAGAGGATTACTGGCTAGCAGCAAGAAGCTTCAAGAAGGAGACCACTGGCGAAGAAAAGGTAGTGGACGTCGTCGCAGTGGCAAGCGACATACAATCAGCACCGAACCCTGAGAGGTTTTCAACATGGACATTTTTAAAACAGACTTAACCACTATGCATACGCAAACCGTCACTTGCGAAGTTGCGACTCACAGATGAATAATACGTTTCATTTCACTGCGATTGACCAACTAACAATAATGTTGCCAGTAATTGTTAGAGTATTATACCAAAAAAGTGAATCTTTTTCTGTTTTTGAGGATTCGGGTACTTTGGATTCCTTTAGTTATTTAAATTAAATGTAATAAAAATGCAAATAAATATATTAGAAGTGACTCATGTACTTTGGATTCTTTTTAAGGTTTTCAATACTGTTTAATAAGTCATTAACAATATTTATCAGAAAGGATCCAAGTGAATTGGATCTCATTTAAGATTATATATTTTAAACTTGTATTAATAAATACTGTTTCTCGCTAATGATCCATGAAGATTGGATTGTTTCTGTGGATTCAAAATAAATGCCCGCCATACATGTGGACTGGTACCTCGTGTCGATAACAATGTCATGTGTTCGTATTTCAATGGGATCTTTTTGCTGAACGAAAGTATCGACCTTTACGGTCTCTTTGGTATACTTAACTCAATTTTGGTAGTTTTGTGGATTGGATCCTTATCGTGTAACTACGTCCAATTACAATTTATAATTTTGCTCTAGTACAAATGGAATGAACGTAATAAATATTATATCGTAACACATAACAATCAACTAGATTAAGTTAAAATGTATCACCTTCAATTTTAGTAAATGTTTGGCAATTCCTTAAATTTGTTAGATATCACTTAACAAATAGAATTGGACAACACGTGATTGTATTATGTATTTGATCTGTAATATTGTCAAAATAAGTTAACTGCAGAAATTAATTTGATGTATTGTAAAACAAAAAGTACATTATTATTATAGAAATAGTGCCTTTCCCCGCGATTCTGCTTGTCAATTGTTTTATGCACAACTATTGTTGTTTAGTGATTGACAATCGCACCTTATTATTGGTACTAGGATTATGGTGCTCTTCTGTAAAATGTTAGTATACATAATATCAACATGAAAACTTGCTTAAAATTGTATGTAAAAGTTTCAGTTGTCCGATTATTATAACAAAAAAACTTACATCGAAAATTCACAATGCTTGGTGTAATCTAATTTTCATTACTTACATCACAAAATGCGCAAATTATTCATTTACTCTGAACAAGAAAATAATTTGTTTAAAAGTTCTATTTTCAGTTGTATTTAAATGTAATATAATTAAATATAGGTACTTAATAAATGCCTCTCACCGAATTTATATTTTAGCACACATTTAACTTCTGAATACATTTTTTTAATAAACTCTAAATGGTATTTTTTTACCTGTCCTGCCACTTAGCTGGGTTTTCTAGTGAATATAACTATATAAATAAATATTTCGCGTAACAGAAATATTGGGTAAACCAAATTTATAATAAATAAGTCTTACTCAGAGAACTTGAAATTATAAACTATTAAAATTATTATTACTTAAAAATGTCTAAATTACCAAAACTCCAGAAACCAGAGCTGCAGTGAGTATGATATTCAAAATATAAAGAAAAGATGTTGATATTACCTCTGTTTATTTGTCCATCTAATATCACACTCATTTACATACTATACTTAAAGAGATCCATTACAGCTGCCTTCAACCTTAACCTCCCATGTCAAGACAGGACAAGCCTGCATAGAGACTTTAAAAGGTTGTCCAGACACTACTGCCTTTCGCCCGGGGTCTACTTTTTGCGGTAGATAAGATATGACACACTGAAAATAAACGAAAATAAAAAAAGATTCTGACATGTCCGAATTTAATAACTAAAAGTAACAAAATGATAAAGGTACCTTAGGCCGGTCATTTTCAGTAGACATGTATCCAATACACATAGTTTTAGTAGTGTGCCCCCAAAGTAACTCCCCTTCTCCGTTCAAAGAGTCAAACTTTAAAGCTAAAGTGCCACCTAATCTTTCAGGAACATCCCATAAAAATGGTGATTCTAAAAAATTCTCCTTTAAACATTTATCAAGACCTAGAACAGGGGAAGACTGTAGTAAACTCTCAGCAGAAACTTTGGCTAGTTGTGTTCTGATCAGATGTTCTCCACAGCCTGATGTACAAGCTGCAACTGAGGGCTTTGTGCCATCTCTGCTCATCACAGCCCACACACCACTCCCAAATGAAGCTGCCTGGCCAACTCTTCCTTCATGTTTTAAGGAAACACCACCTGAACTTGCCCCAGATGCTACAACACCATTGGAATCTACACAAATAGCCCCAACAGTATCTAAGGGACTGAATTTTACATCATTTTGTATAGAATATCTTTTGAGCTTCCGTTTACAATGTTTATAATTTCTAAATGCACGAGCAGACACCATCTTATGATCATCTACTATTTCTAGGCCCATTCTTTCAGCCCATGTCCTTGCACCATTTCCTGTAAGTATGCAAGGGGGAACTCTACCCAATGATAGATTGTCACACTGCTTTATGCAAAGATGTTTAGCTAAAGAAATAGGATTCCAAACATTTGATACAGCTCCACATGCACCAAAATGAAGTGTTTGTCCATTCATGACTGAAGCATCGCATTCAACTGATCCATTCCAACTCAAATTTGATCCATATCCAGCATTTGTCAGTGGGCTGTTCTCCAATTCTAAAAAAAGAAAATTAATTGTAAATTACAAAAAGTTCAACCCACCTTAAAATTGTATTGAAAATTCTCTCATGAAAGGAAATAACTCAAACCTATTATAGCTTTCTCCACTGCGTCTACAGCATTGCCGCCTTGATGAAGAGCTTCAGCAGCTTTTCTGCATGCTAAAAAGCATGTCTTCTGATATTCTTTCTTCAGAGAATCGCTGTGGTACCCAGCCCCTGAAATTAATATTAATCAAAGTAGCAATCATTTCATGTGGTACCTTCTACATACATGTTTATTAAACAGTTGTGTTAATCGCCACTTCTAAAAGAAATTTTGTTTACCACAGTGTACGGCTATAAATCCATTCATTATTAATGTTTGATATTCTGTCTTTTTATAGAACAGAATCACATCATATCCAATATTATTTTACTCTCGTCTTCATTATCAATATAACCATAACTTGACAATTCATTGAAAACTAATGAAAACATCAATAATAAAGAGTGCCAGCAATCTGCAAAATTTATAATCCAACCAAAACAACCCAGAGAGAAGGACCCTAATCACTACGGCGCGGCGTTCGCCGTTCGTTGCCGGCGTTCGCGTTGGGCGCAGGATGAGCGCAAGCAGAGTAAGCAGACGTCGCCAAACTAACTAAGTATTACTATAGTCTGTTCATCTATACTTGTCCAAACATGTAAACAAATATGGCGTATGTAAGAAATGTCAATAAAATTAGTGATGGGAAACTTTGTGTGATCTATTCAGAATTGTAAACTAATTGTGGTAACATACATTGTGTGATTTTTGAGAAAAATCGTGATTTGTAATTGACGTCGGTTTGTTTACTATTTGTGACAAGTATAGATGAACAGACCTTAAGTAACTACTAAAGTATCTACTGTAGTCTATTAATAATCTGTTGTGATTAGAATATTAGTGATCTCAGAGTTGCCAGCGCTTTACTCCATTTCTTCAAAGATTTTTCAAAAAAATCAATGAAATTCATACAAGTTATCATGTATTTATTGTACAGTGATTTAATAATATAATAATAATCATTTATTTCAGACAACTAGGCCCATAGTAATAAAATACATAAAATAAATCAAAACTTATAAACGAATACTTACATCACTTTATACTGACAGAGAAATAAATTAATAAATAAAATTCTCATTGAAAATTCTTCTGATTTGTACCAATAATACGAAAGTTTTGTACTACAATGGCTACTACTTAAACACACTAAATAATTATTTGTGTTATGAGTAATTGAGTACCTAGTGTAATTATTGTTTGAACCATTCTATTCAAACAAATCATCTGTCGCGCTGTTCCATTTCTATGAATCTGATTTAGATACCTATTCAGATAATCTACGTGAGTTGAGACAGGAGACAGATATTTTTGGTAAGATGCAGGAAAAATAAGTAGCGTTGGATGCGCTTACATATTATCCCTTGATGATTTATTTGAATAAAATGGTACAAACACACATTTATTACACCATGCATATCATATCTTTCTATTCAAATAAATAAATAAAATATGATAGAGATTCAAGAGATCAGATTGAAGTGATTTTTCGAGATTTTTACCCTTAAAAATACCCCAAAAAAATTCTTCCTCAATTTAGGGGAAACCCCAAGGCTGGCAGCACTGAGTGTACGGTCCGTCAATGTCCGTCATTTCCATTTTTGAGATGGGCTTAAAAGTTAAAAAATAATAACACTGCTAAATGCTAATGCTAAAAATAATTAACAGTTAAAATTAGCAGTTATTTTTAGCAACTGTTAAATTTGAAACTGAGCTCTTGTATGAAATAGTTTTTTTACAAATTACACGTACCAATTTTTGTTACGGTATCGCTATCCGTAAAAATGTTCCATATTTCACTTTTTTTTTGGCGTTGTATATCCATTTTAGTTTTTTTCTTCCAATTTGTAAGTAGGTATTCTGTTTCAAACGCAAACAACACTACACAAACAAACAGTCAAACAATTGGAATTTTCACTCACAACACTACACCTACTACCTAGATAACAAACTCGCGTAAACCTTCGTAACGAAAATCAGTCTTTATTTATTTAACACTAGTTAAATATTATAATAGACTATTTTCAAATTCAGCAGTTAGCACTTAGCAGTTAATTAAATTAACACGCTCGACCTTAAGTAATGATTTACTTTTGTTTGTAATCTGAACTCTATATCCCAGTTTTGTTGTGAGTTGTGACTGCTAAATTTAACAGCTATCTCAGAACTTATTTAATAGGTGTTGACACTAAAAAAAATTAGCAGTGTTAATTTAGCAGCTTATTAATTTTAGACCCATCTCTATTCCATTTGAGTTTGACATGTCGCACAAGTATGCTATTGCCATGAAGGTATAGATGAAAACTATACTACCTTCATGCAATGATATTATAAGTCCTTCATGGCTATTGCTGAATGCTCGCCACAGAACACTAATACTCTAGCCGAGATGCTCGCTCGAGCCTCGATGGATAATGGATTGAACTCGACTCATTGACTCATCTTGATTAATCAAGATGAATAAATTGGTCAATCTTAGATCAAGACTCGTTAGGGCGATAGATGACGGTAATGCCATTAAAAAAATGAACGTTGCAGCCACAGAGACGTTGCTGCATTTCATTATTTGAATTATTTCTGCTCTCCTGCTTGAAATATAATTACTATGTTATGTTGTTTAACACTCACGACGGATGGCTTTACTGTCGCTATAGGGTGTGAAGTAGCGACAATGCGAGATAGATAGACTTATAAGAACATCTTAAAGTTCGCCAATTGTACCGTTAATTTGTATGGAAGAATAAATAAAGAAAAGCTTTTCAGAAATAAGAACTTACAGCGGAACTCGATACGCTGCAATTAGCAAATGCCCCGGTACCAACTGGGCTCTACATAGCCTCAATAAAATAATGATGTACCATACCATTGCTCAATAGTTTGCAGTTTATTTGTACTATATAAATTAAGTATCCTTTAGCCCTAACACGACATATACATGTCATGATTCATATCAGGTTAGGTATACCTAACCTGATATGAATCATGACCGACTGTCGTGCCGTGCCGGGGTCTCGGATTCGAATACAGGTTCGGGCGAATAGTTACTGGGTCTAGAAATTCTCAGTACCGCTCATAGTCAGGAAGTGTGGCATACACCCCCAAGCCTCGGAAAGCACGTAAACCCGGTCTCCGGTCGTGTCTGTCCGTCCCATCAGACTATGAAAGTGAAGAAATAGAGAGTGCTCCTGTGTTTGTGCACGAGATATTATTTGTGTGCTGCAATATCTCGTTCATATATGGCAGATCTCACTAGAGATTGGCTGCCAAGGCCAAAAATCAGTCAGGAGAGATTAATGAAGACTCACAGTACCTATCAATGTAATTGATTTTCCACAGTCCACAGGACAAAACTATTACTAAGATAAAGGATTGGTACCAGTAGGAAGATATCAGTAGGAAGGTACCTGTCTAATACCAAAATTAAGAAATAATAAAAATCAAGTATTAGTGGTTTCCAAGATTTATCTATATAATATAAATGTCTACTTAATTATGCATTGTACTGTAAAAAAGCAAGATCAGAAATATACATTGTGAGAATCTATTTGGTGAGACCTTTTGCAGAAGTCATCATAACACCCACAACCAGAGCCGTGATTGTGAATCCTTGTGCAACAATTCTCATACGCATCATGTTCTGAGATAACCTTTTACGGCCTGTTCTGAAGCTCCAAAGACCATATGATAATGCACCAGCAGTTGCCAAACAGCCTGCAATAAATGCAATGTCTTATTTATAAAATACTAATGTAGAAATAATTTAATTAAGTATGTACATAGCTGTATTTTTATATAATTCATCCACACAAAGTTGAGAATCATCTATTGCATAATATTTTTTTTATGCCGAGATATTTACGTTAGGTTAGGTACATTTTCTAATCAAATTCACAAACTACGATATGTTATGGTTGTATCGATAGATCTTTAAATATTGTGTAGATGAAACAAATCAGCAGAGTTAAGTCGATAAAACATAAATTTATGGAATACCTATAGGCACAAAAGGATTTTCGGCAAACTTTCGATAAAATTTTTCTTTTGTTGTTTCAACTCGTACTTGCGCTCCCATATCATGTCGGAGTTGCACCCAGTCCAAGTCGGAGGGTTCATCATTAGACATGTTTTAATTTTATTAAATTTATTCGTGAGGTAGTATTTTACGGGTAAGTTCAAGAAAATTTATTGCATTGCAAATATTTTCATAATTCACTTCAATGTCATCTTTCAATCTGTCTGTCTCTGTCACTTGTCACTATTTGTCAGAGTGCAGACATTACAGAATCCTAAAGGTACAGATACACTTGGTCGAAATGAACACGTGCTAGATAGAAACATTGTACATATTGTACACAAACGTTGCTAGAAAATGCCATATTTATTAGATTGAATTATGTATGAAATAAAGCGTGGCAAGGCCTGCTTGTTACGAGTATGATTACCCAGATTACCTTTATACCATCGGCATTATTATTTATAAATCGGATGGACTTGGCATACCTACCAGAAAAACGTGCCTACACTTGGCTGAGGGTGTAAAATGGCGATTAATAAGGTATAATGGTTTATCCAGTGAATTCCAGTGGTGTAATTGAAATTTGGATGGGGATGATAGCTGCAACACTAAACAGTATCCCCTAATTTTGTTTCATATCGTTTTTTGAATTGCGTCCTGCCGGAAGCCATTTTAAAGACGTATTCACGTCAAAATTTTGTCTTACTTTATTTGTTTACATGATTGGAATGGGCCTTTCTATTGAGTAATACACACGTCTTAGAAAACATCGTATACGATCTAAATAATCTAACTTATGTTGGTTCAATGTCGATTTACACGTCTTAGAAAACATCGTATACGATCTAAATAATCTAACTTATGTTGGTTCAATGTCGATTTTGATTATTTTTGATACATACGTAGGTTTAAAAGTATATGCTGCCATATTGAGGGCCCACCATAGTCGTACAGATACTTACCTGACCTGTAGGTATAGCTAGTCCATACCTTCTTTTGTCTTTATAGATCATTTCTTTCTAGCCGCACTCCGCCCGGCCCCGCAGCCATTTGTATTTTGTGTCATTTTGTTTTTGTTGGTTCTTTTCTCTGTGCTGCTTGAGTGTTATATGCATTCGTAAATTCGTTATAATGCTGAATAAGTTTTGTGCTTCAGATATTATGCTTGAAACTGTAAGTAAAAACATTTTGTTGTTTCGAATTGCTATTACATGTTCCTCCATTAAAATTGATTTCTCATATTATGTTAGGTTCGTACCAACCGCATGTTAGGTGATTGTATTTGAGTTACTGTACATTGACTGAGTATTGCTTATAACACCTTAGACTAAGGTTCCAATATTTCGAAAGATAAAATAAACTGCATTATTTGTCCTCAGTAGGTATTTATGTGTTTGTTTTAGCGCATTAAATGCAAGTAAGATTTATTTTAAGTGCATGTGAACTATATTAGATTGTAATAGAGAATTGAGATGGCATTGAAACTAACGTTGCCTACATCCTCAATGTCGTGGATCCGCCTCGTGATTCGTTCGTCATTGATTGTTATTGCACTGAAGGTAATTAACATAAAATAATATAAATAGTGAAAATATGTCAGACATGTTTTATACACAGTAGTCCCATTTTGTGGTTCACATAAAAAGTTCCATATATAATATATAATTATATATTTTCTTTATGTGCATTACTGTACTATTTGATTGCATTTAAATATTATATTAATTGAATTCTGTTAGTGAAAGTACTATCCTCAATATTCATAAATAATTGGGTCAATATATCCAACATTATAAAACTAGGACACATAAGAGTAAAGAGAATTAATATTAAAGAGTAAAAGTCAAAATTACATCCTTAAATATGTGTTTTCATTATTTGAAACACTATTCATCATGGACATACATTTGCCAGTGAGTCAAGTCAAGTGAACCAAAGACTACAACAACAAATAGTAGGAATGGAAATTACCTACTTGCCAACTCATAACGGAGCAAAGCAAACCATGTCTGAACATAATAAATATTGTGGGTAGATTTAGGTCATGGTAATTATTTTTATTTGCTTTGATAACATGGTAATTTCTAGAGTTTATTTACAGTCTAGATCAATTTCATATCTGTCTGAATTTAAAGATTATTTGTGAACAAAACATTTCATTTAATAGTTATTTATTTGTGGGTTCTCAATTTTATTTTATACCCTGCTTAAAAAAAGGTTGTGGACACCTAGCACTTCAATAACTAGTTTGGTATGATGCACATGGTTGCAGATTTGATCAATTTGATTGATTTGACCAATGTGGTCTTTTTTTAAAGTTGTATGGACTTTCTTAATTTTATTATTCTAAGACACCATTGACAAATGTTGAAGGAAAACATTGTGAGGAAACCTGGATTCCAGAACAATGGAATCTGAAATTGCCAACCTGCAATGAGCAAATGAGCAAGCATGGTGATCAATGCTCATTCCTTCTCTATATGCGAAGAAGCCAGCAGTTGGACATTTATAGGCCGCTATTATTAATAACATTGGCACATAACCCGCAACAAAAGCCCTTTAGACTGTTAGTGGTGTAAGGAAGAAGCCAACATTCTCAAGGTCAACCACCCACAAGTTAAGTCAGCTACGAAGTGTTCCTTCACTGAATGTACACGCAGTGCCACAAATAGGAAGAGATAGATAAGCATTGCAAACCTGTAACTACGACCACTCCGTCATGAGTGTACAACTTAGAAGAAGATTATTAATAATACAGTGAAGCTCATCAGGAAGCAAGCTAGCTAACTTATAACTACTGTACTGAAAAGATTTATAAATAGATTTTTGTTTGTTTCAGATGGCTTCATCTACTCTTTCAATGAAGTCTAGTGAATCCCAAAGGGTGTCTTGAGCACTGCTTTAGTTAATTAATTTAGGTATAATTTCTTCTGATATTATTCTTCATTTAATTTTACTTTCATGTTTTTTAATGTTGTCACACAGTATTGCCAACTTAAACAATCTTATCATTTCTGCTCAAGATAAGAACCACTCAGTTTTTAGTTTATAACCAAGACAGTTGTCTATATATATTTAGTTTAAAAGTTATTTTATTAAAAAGTATTTTATATTATATCATCATCTTTATCTAAAACACCATGGCTTCAAGTGACCCTGAAATTAAGGATGGATTTACTCTACCTACTTGGATGAAAACCAAACCAGTAAAGTGAGTACCTACTGTTTTTTAAGAATATTGATGTATTTAATTAACTAAGTAAATAAAAAAATCTTTGTTATGTTATATCAAACTAATTAACAGTTTTCTCAGAATAACGGCAATCAACACTATGAGCGTAATTTAAAGGAGTACAGATTGCTTACTGTTTATGTGTTGTGTTTAACTCAAGATAAAATAAATATTATTATTTTAACATAAATTTCTACAATACTATAAATGAACCTGATTTGTTTTTGTGTTAAATTGTATAACAATGTATTAGATAGCCAAACCATTTCAATATAATATTATTTCAGTTAATGTTGAATTGCCCAACTGTGAAGGTAATGTTATTAGACTTATTGCAACATCAGGCCTTGGTCAATATTGATTAAACAGTTGGACAAACAGGTTAAATATTGATAACAATAGCTAAATATATATTTACAAGTTAACTTTATGATAAACTTTAATTTTTTATTAGTAAATAAGACAATCAATTATCATTAAATTAAGACGACCTCCGTGATCGAGTGGCGTACACACCGGTTTTCAAGGCGGCGCCAGCTCTGAAGTTCCGGGTTTGATTCCCGGATGTGTCAACATAGAAAAACACTTTTCTACATTGTCTTGAGTGTGGGTGTTTGTGGTACCTTCGTTGTCTCTGACTCCATAATACAAGTACTATAGCCAAACTTTAGTCCAAAGAAAGTATCATTGGATTCGGAGCAATGCATGTGATGTTGTCCACATTTATTGTTTAGTATTGTTTTAAGGGCATTAAAACTACCTACATAGAATTACTAAAATTTACATTCAGTTTAAAATTGTTTAGTTAGGTATAATGGGATTATATAAAAATGGAAAAAATATATCTATTGATGATTCTATTCATTCTTAGCAAGCATAGAATAGGTTTAACAATGAAAATAATGATCAAATGCTTTAGAGATAAGGTCACTGTTTTGTCTTTAAGTGGGTTTTATCATCTTTTAATAGAAACAAGCAAGTAGAAAAATTACCCTTAAGGTCTACGATATAAAGGTGCCGTCAGTGTTACTGGCGACGTGCGATCGGCAGTGTACCTGTGCCTCGTGGGCACGTGTATAACGTTTATAAACATGGGCTGGTATTGTCGTTAATTAATAAGTGTTCAGGATGTACACGTTAAAGGGTTTATACTTTTAGTGCTTTCACATTATACATTACTGTTTGGATACTGTTACTGTTGGGAAGTTAGGCTGACATTTTAGTTGTGAGTAGAATAGATTGATTTATCGTGTGGTTTTTGACAAATTTGTACACTTGATAAGTGAAAGTGTGTCATAATAATTTTATGAATTATTATTTTCATATGTTTCAAAATTTCATATCATAATCAACACCTCTTTACATGGCTTAAAATATCACAGTGGTCAAACTCCGCTGTTCTAAGGCCTCGTTCCTTATTGTATTATATCGTGATTTCACACAGTTTCAAAACAAATTGAGTTGTCCGAATACAATAGTTTTAAACCGTGTGACAAGTCTGTTACTTGCAATACAAAACAAGTTCTTTTGTTTTTTTGTGCACAAAGCCGGTTTAATAATCATTCATAATTTAAATGAACATGCATTCAAATTCTGTGATTGACGATTGATAAGGTTTTAATTTTGGCCATTTTAATTAATCTTTAGCACGTTATCTGTATCCAAGCGCTGAAAGTTGGCTGTGCTTATGATAACAAATGACGTCATGCTTCACACTTAATGTATTTTAAACACACTCATGCACTCAAATAATATTTGTTTAAGTATTCAATAGGGTTTATCAGAAGCTAGAGTTAGATAGTAGTTTAGTTTTTTTATTTATACTAATATTATAAAGCTGAAGAGTTTGTCTGGTTGAACGCGCCTTTCCTGCGCTATTCGCAGGAACTATTGGGACGATGTGAAAGAAAGGAGGAAGCTATAGGCTACTTTTAGTTGCGATAAACGATGCGCATGCGGGCAGAGCCGCGAGCAAAAGCTAGTTTTTAATATACCTATTTTCGTTAAATATGATCGTACGTTTGTCGTTGATGTCTGATAGCCACAGATAAGCTTAGTTTACGCTTCCTACAGGTTTGGTAAACCTTTATTAGGTATATCCGGTCTGTATAGTAGGTACCTACCTTTAATATATTACCTATCTTTTTTCAAAATACGTATGATAATAATAATGAAAAATTATTGCTTTTGTAGTTGACAATGCATCATTTTATAGCCATCTGTCATTCCTTATCTTATTATTTCCTGTCTGATAGTGTTTTTGGTAAAAAACATGTTAGACTTAAATATTTTAGTCCTATGTTCAGTATTATAAACTTTGGAAATACTACAAGGACTGTTCAAGGACAATCCGCTTTCGAGTCGGAGTTGACTAGGAACTTGTGCCCCATGTTTACCCCTAATCCTGTCAGGTGAAAATTTATTGAAACAAATGGCTTTAAAAAAATAGGGAAACAATAAAGGATCTAAAAATGTAACTAGGAAATGTCTTTGTGAACGAAGTACGTAGTATGTTAATGTAACACTCAATGTCATCTAGCTATAACAAATATCCATTTCTATCGGTATAACTTTTAAAGTAGGTATAAAGGAAACTATAGTGAATATTGATTTGTACACCAGCTGAGTACCAGCTAGCTATAAAGACATGTACTTGAGGTGACAAAATACACCGATTGCATTTAAAACGTTCTGGACAGAAAAAGTGACTTAGCCCCAGTGTTTTGATCCCTGGTTCTTAATCAATGGTGAAATACCTATGCTAACTAATGGTTTCAAACTTCGGTAGAACGCAATTATTGATCAATTTTTATTCTAACAATTGGTTAATTAATTAACTCTCCAACTTATTTGAGAATATGATAGACTAACAATTGACGAAAAAACGCGTTTTTAACCGTTGGTAGAGTTAACTCGGTATCAATAAACTGGGCTTTAATTGTACATATTATTTCATTGTTAGTCTTACTATAACATGATTACGGGATAGCATTGTGTAATTGCGTTGTAATTCCTCCTTTTTATGAAACTCAACACGATTACGATATATTTACATGCTGTGTCTTAGATAACGTGAAATGAAACATTATAGATTGTGAAATTCGGTGATTCACTTACCTATCATAGTTTATTTCAATACCTGATTAGTAATTGATCTACGAGTCACGACTGATCGCATATTTATTTACAGTACCTATTTCCACTTTGTTTGCTTACGTATCTTGAAGTAAGGTTTGTCCATGACGACGTCATAAAACCACAATTTTTTTAAAGACGTCACGATCAAGACGTTCTTACACAATGGAAGGTGATAGAAGTCAACATCAAAATTAATTCAAACATGTACATATAGCTATATGCATAAAATGCAGTTCTTATTCCCGTATACGTACATAATTTATTCAATGTTTCCATCATAATAATAATGTTTACCATCCTCATTAAGGTGTGCACCTATTTAATGTGTTATGTTCATGAGATTAACATTAAGCGTTTATACCTACTTACTTTCTAAACCTTCGTAGATGGCGTACAATTTTTACCTTGTAAGTTTCGTAAGCGTAGGCCGGCTAGAATTTTATTACGAGTGATGCAACATCGTTCCTAAGTTACATGTTTTACTTGCCACGCAGTCTATAAATAATAGTATTAAAATAATGCTGTACAACAAGCTTATTCGCAACTACTTCTATACGACTGACCGCTTTAATTGATCTTGCATGTGTTAAGTGTCTTTAAATGCCTTAATTAAAAAAATTAATACATACAAACATAGTCTTAATTATTGTAATGCAAATATTGGCATGTAATTATTGTTCAAATGTCACATAGATCACAGAATACGTCAATGCACTTTGAATGACGTCGGCATTTGTTTCACAAATACTCTTTATGTCAACCCGGTAAGGTCAGCTTGTGTAGTGAGTGGTGCGACTACTTAATTACGGCGATGGAATGAAGGCGTGTCTCTACGTAAACAAAAAAACAGGTTTTAAAATGTCAAGCCGACGTAAATTGACAGTAGAATATTTAAAATGTTGATTTTAGGATCTTGGCTATTGATAAAGAATGTTAACACTTTGTGATGGATATTTTTCATCAAAACAAATGACGTAGAACAATCAATCGTTGATAATGTTATTTTGCAGGTACAACAGTCCACAGAACTTGTTTGAAAAAATCATATTTGTTTAAACATTTAGGTACTAATTATGCCAAAAAATAATAGTCCGCAGATTAATAATATGAATAAAATTATAAACATTACAAAACAAACATTTAAGTATTCGGTTAATCGTATAGTATAAATAAATATAAACTATAAAACGGTGTGTAACCAAATGAGTGTTTATTTAAACAATTGCTTGATAATATTTTGGTTCTTTACAACGGAGCTAATTGTTATAGTATTCAATAAAAAAATCAAATGTACATCAGTTTATTTCACACGTCAGGCTCGTCGATGTGTTTGTCATCTTGCTAATAAGCGTGTTCACACATGTAACGATCAGATTTTTTTAAGAATGCACGTGTATTTTTCTGTTGCACCAGTAACGCTACACTATATTTCTGTTAAAAAGTTCTCTGGCAAGTATATGGCCCACAAAAAATAACTATATTAGCCTGGAAGATGATTTCTCCACTTTTTCGTCATTTTGCCCTTTAGCCTTTATTCCGAACCACACATATCTCGCATTAAATTAATTAAAATTAGTCTCGCTAAATAATAAAGCATTTCTTTTTAAGTAAATCGGTCTTAGGGTTGTGTTCTTGGCAGTACAAAATGAGGTAGCCCTTGTTTTCAGTCCAAACTAACAATAAATTCACGTTTATCTGGTTTTGTGCGATATGATTATTGCATGAAAGCATTGATTTGGCATGGTTTATTTATGAAACTCAATAGCCATTCTCTAGAAAATGCACTGACGTTAATATAATTGTGGAGAATTGCAAGGATCATGTTATAGTTTCAAAAATATACATTTATTGCAACTAAAAAAAACACTACATATTGACATCAGTCTTGAAAGAGGAAAACTGTAACAAAAGGATACAGCTCAGCTAATGGTGTACCAGGACGAGCACGACTCGTAAGAGTGCTGATTTTCAAATAGTTGATTGCATTTTGATACAAACCAGAATTTCTACTGTCTGTGGCCTTGGTATGGTCAACAGGTGATGTTAGTCTAACAATATGAGTAGGCTACAATGTGTGCTTACCTTAATTTACCTTCTTGATCCTGAAATGCAGGGTAAGCGTCATAAAGCTTTTCATTTTCTTTAATTATTTCAATCCAATATCTTTCTTGAAGTCTGAATACCAATCTGCACAGCATTATTTACTAGTATTGGAGTTCTGCCCATATCTGCATCAGGTTGCAAGTACTTTCTTCAACTAAATATCCAAGTGAATAAAGCGTTGGACGAAATACAGCATGCCAAGAGTTGATAATAATTGTCTCTCTGGTTAATCAAGAAATTTTGCCCCGTTTTATCACGGCTTTTTGTAACATAAGTATGTCTAAGCGTGAGTGACGTAATATTATTTTAGAGTTCTAACTTCATACTTAATTATATTATCATACCACACGTATAGTGTTATCGCTCTTTATGTTATGGTTACTGTTTTAGCGATAATGGAAGCTTATTATTTATTGTAAGGTTTGTCTGATTAAATGTCGAATCTGTCTTATCTATTACCTACTCCATGTACATTGTTTACGTTATGGTTTCGGTAAATATTTTCATTTCTTGGTTATCTTTATAAAGTCAATCCAGAGCAATGTTAAAAAAATAATTGTACCATTGTTTAAATAATACCTATTCAACGTGACTTGGAACGATGCTTTGATTGACAATCAATTAAGTCAAAGTTCATTGACATTATTAATTATTTTACCGCAAAATGTCGTATCCTAGATCCTAGACACAGTAACATTAAGGAAGTCTGTGAACTTAAGATTAAGATGGGACTTTCAAAATCATTTATGATCTTTGAAAATTGTATAAATATTTAAACCTCATGGAATATGCAAAGTAATAAGCTTGTTTGTGTTGTCCGGATATTGGCTAGCGTGGCTGGCACGTCGTGGACGCTTCTATTTTAGTTTGTCTAACCAATGGTACGTAACACAATTGCGGTACAAGTGTTAATGACACTATCATGGAATATCGTTTCGTTGAAATCTGGATGGAAATACCAGTTTTATGATTGCCAAGATGTTCGTTTACTCGCCGTTCTATTCTCAGCGTGTTTTCAACCTCTACTCGGTGCGTACGTCCTCGTGATGTTTTGTGAAAGAGGGAGTGCGCTAATGAGTCGCTCTCATTGGCTCGCGCCAACGTGACGTACACGTAGGCTTGTTGTTAGAATTTATTTTCAAAGTGACGTTGTTATTTTATGTGTACTCTTATCATGAGGTAGTGCCTATCTCTAGGTTGTATAAAAAGCAAAACATGGGCGTGCTATTTCAGTTATTTTGCAAAGAGCGTGTACGCCACTAGATTCTATTCTTTTGTGGAGATATTATTTTCTAGACAAAACTTCTTATTAAAGAACTTACCTATTAAATTACATCTTGTGATACCGTACTGAGGACCATTGAGTACCCTTTTTGAACTTAAGAAAACAAACAAATTTAAAAGAAAAAAAAAGATGTTCAGAAAGAGGAATATGATGGCGCAGTTCAACAACATCTTATCGTGAGTGTCGTTGATTGCCCTCGGATTGGCCTACAATAATGTTAATAACTTCAGCAACCGACCTCCATTGTTGTATTGTTACATTACATTGTTGTTTTAATATTAACTTTTTTGTTAGGTACTAATCGTAACAATTTTATTTGGTGTTTGTACTAAATCATAGTTCTTTTTTTATTTTCAGGGAGTATGAACCGTTCGCGAGCTCGCCACCTGCTCCGGAAGATTCGTTTTTCTACATAAGATACCCGAAACCCGACGTTTTATTTGGGAAGCCGAAATTCGATGCCGCTGGACCGAAAGTATTTACTGAACAACCAACAACAAACGAAGTCATAGCCCCATCAGCGTTCAACGTAGTCAAGGAGAAGGACTGGTCGAAGCACACGAAACCGTGTCAAGACGTACTCCACGGCATTGCACCAATCAACACAGCTGGTAAGACCACTTCGTATGTTTAAAAGGTTATCGAATGACATTGACATTGGCCGGTACCTACACAGCTACATTTTATAAATGGTATCGATTATTTTTAAATGCGCGAGTTATTCTTTCTTTTATTTCTTGGAAGAATCACTTAAATATTTACCTATACATTGTGGTAAATGTGTTGGTTGCATATAAGTAAATCACATTTAAAGGTCCATTGTGTCACAGTAACAATGTTTTATCAAGTTATCTATTATCATAATATTGTAATGAAACTAAACATTAAATGTGTGTCAGTACGACGCTAAGCTCGAACATGACGTAAAGTATTACAATAGTGTTATGAGTTTATCGCTTTTTGCAATATGCAATAAAAGCCTATAACGATTTAATGCTTTGTTCTTTTTATTTACAGTGAAGTCTGCGAAGCCGAAGCCAGCAGGAACTGACGACGGGTTTAAAGGCGAAGGCGCGGCTTGCGGCACTTCTATTGTCAAGGTGAGTTCTACTAACTCTTGTTCTCTTGTTAGGTGAACATTATATTACCAAGTCATTTTCAAACAAATTTGTTTCATTTTTCAATGATAAACGCGCGAACTATAGTTTTTAGAAATTCATAGACACAATGAGTTAATAACTCAGGTCATTCAATAGTGGCTGGTTTCTTTCATAACAGTATCGCGGTATTCTTTAACTAGTTTAAATAGGACTCTAACGACCTAAATACGAGAACACTTCTATAAATACAGCGCTGCACTTGGCAAACGGTTCGTCGATCGCAGTATTATATTGTTATTGTACAATTTGTTATATGATCTCTCATTATCTTGCTGGCATTATTCCCTAGACGTCCTTTATGCACTCTAAAATAAGGAATTGGGTCTAGAAAGATCTGAATAACTGAGTAACTCAGTAAATACATTTTTTTTAATAGTTGTAATCGTTCAACACCGCGTATCTCTGTTAGGTTGATAACTCGGTCTTGTGATTGGGCGTGACATGTTTTTAATTAGCTCTTATCTTCAACTCACTTGTTATTAGAGTCCAGAAATATTTGCATTGGTTACATCATATTCTAGGTGTTTGGAAAACAAGTGCAATACAAATAAAACAACAGTCCTATTGGTATTCTAGGAATGTAAAGTAAACAATCCTAGTGTGTTGTTTGTGTAGTAATGATAACGATATCATTATCAAAGAATCTCGAATAATGTTTACTGAACCAACAAGTCTTTGTTCCACACGTTTATTCTAGCCGGGGTTTTCCACCGTTACGATGTTTATACAAACCAAAAATTACGAAATGACGTTTATACCATTTAAAACATAAATATGTACCGATGCGCTCATTAAGTAGGTACTGTATTCAAAACAACTTATCTGCTAATACTCTGATTTAAATGATGATTACTGATATGTATATTCTGTTTTAAGTCCTCATTTTCCGCCTATTATATTATTAAAACAATACTATGCAAATCACTTACCGTGATCATATTAACTCTTGTATGTAACCATAATAAATCATAATATTTACTCCTTGCTTTGTGCTCTGATTTATTTACCTACAAGGACTGTTTACTTGTTCTTTTCAGTCGAAGTTTGTGGTTTAACTGTTTATATAGGCAACAAACTTACTAACTACAGGAAAAATGTCTCTAGAACATTAGAATTTGTTATTTTACATGGAATTGGTGCAAAACTCTTTCAAAAGATAATTCTATTTTTAGTGCAAACATAAATTGAGCACTATGAGCAGAAGATTTTAAGGGCTTAGTGCAAAAGCAGACACAGAAAGATAGAAACGAACCCGAAACAAGATTGTTTACATTGTAATACTGAGCTGCATCCCTGCTACACATATATTTCTTTTTTTCTATTTTTAAGTACTTATTTTGATTTTTTTTTTGTGTCATTGTATATGTGTAGCAAATAAATGGTTTAAATGGTTTAAATGGTTTAAATGGTAAAAAACAAATTAATTTTGGGAAAAAAATAATAATACTATTAACAACTTTGCATTACAGGTAGCACATCAGATAATATCATCGAAGTCGTCCCGCGGCTTCACGGTAGCGTCTCCGGAGGAAGAGGAGCACGCAGTGGCGCCGGACATGCACCAGTACAACCTCATGCACCGGCGCGGCAGCAAGAGCTTGCCGGCCACGCCTGCGCACTCGCCGCCCTCCAGCCCCAACTCACGCCGCAGAATTAATGGCAATCGGTACGTAGTTCATTTACTTTCGGAAGGTGCACATCATATACATTACACAATTCATTCATCACACGTTGTATTGATGGATGATCTTAGTTACTCTTATTGCCATATTCTTGAACTCAACTTAGCTTTGAGACGATTTTATATGTCTATCCCCCGAATACTGAAATGACATTTAACTTTAACTTATTCCCAATATGTAGATCTGTCGCTTTGCTCCTTAAAGTGACAGATCGGAGAATGACAGAGACAGTATGAGACTAAACGGCGATACATTTTGAACTCATGGATGTTTCAGTATTCGCCCATGAATGTCACTAGTTCAGACCTTAATCCGTTAATCTGAAATGTATTTCAGTGAATCAACTTTCAGACTTCTAGTATTTAGGTTCCCTAAATCGATAGTAAGAAATACCATAAGTAACCAGTAACGCCTATGATTTTGGCAGTAAGTTGTGAAGTAGCGTAATAAATAAGTGGGAAACCTTCAAGTAACTATGATGTCAAGTCTACACCATATGGAAATATAGAATAGGAAACAATAATAATAACAAAAATACCATTCTTCTTTGTTTAGCAATGTTCAGTTCTTTAATGTGCTTGTCTTAAACGTGTAGCATCAAGTAGACAGGATAATAATACAGTTGACGCATGTTTCCAAAATTGATTTTCTGGTTATGCTAATGATAGTGCTTGCTTGCAACCAGTCCAAACCGCTTTGTGCCAGCATTATTTCTTTGTTTGTTATTTAATGAATATTCAAGTCGACTTTTTAAAACCGCTTTTTGTTTTTTTTTTAATATCAAGGTTATACCTATGCTCAAATGTAAGCATTCAATCTTATTTGCAAAGCATGTGCACATAAGATTGTAGCATACACATATTGAAAGTTGACATATTATGTCCTAATTTAATGATCCAAACCACAATTATTAATTCAATAATTATTAAACGCGTGGATTAAGGTTATCAAACAGGTACTCTGACCTAAACAGTCAGAATAGCAATAAGAATATAAGTACTAGAAGCGAAGCTACTTTGTACCACGTGCTTATCATGTATTGAGAGCACATTAAACCTTCGACTTCACTGATGCAGGTCAATGACAAGGTTGCAGGTAATCAGTCGTCTGACTGATAGTGCTTTATTGATTACCACTTTCCACTGCATTTTACATATATTATCTTCAATATAAAATAAAAAGTAATGAATAAAAACCTTAAATATCACTAGAAAAAAATATAGTATATGATAATTCCCGCGTATTTAAATTAATAGAAAAATGTGAATAATCTGCTAACAGATTAAAATATTTTTGTTACAGCTTCTTCACATCGCCGTACGAGCCGGTGGATGACCCGAACACGCCTAGATCCTGGTTGTCTATGGCCCTGATCGGCTTGAAGAAGGAGCTCGCTACCTCCACTTCCACTTTAGCTGAAGAAGAGACTCATGACACATTGACACTTTCGCGAGGTAAGATATTCAATGAATTGGTTATTAGACTAATTATTAATTAATTAGTTAGTTTGGTATTTAGACAAAGTTAATGAACACAATCAAATTTACAAAACACCTTGAAACAATAACATTCTAAAAGATGCCTTGTATAAATAACAAAACATTAGTTAAAAGGCTATTTTGTTTTCAGTAGCAACAAAAACTTATGGTATTTATCGTGTTCGGGTCTGTTGATAAACTTAATGCGTTCATCAATATTTGTTGCTGCCTGTACGTGTATTAACTGATGGGATATAATTGGTTTTAATGGACCTCAATGTTCCTTACTCGTAGTCATATAAATCCGTAAAAACTTATATCTTGGTTTGCCTTAAAATGACATCATTCGTCGGCGCCATTTGCATATCACTGGCGTTATGTTGGAGATAGTATCAGCAATGTGACTAATCGTCACGTGTCAGGTTCAGGTGTCGGATGTTAAGTGATTTTTGGTCACATTTGATGATTGTAGTGAAAATATGGTGCAACGGTGGCGACAAGCAAACATTACATAATATAAGTCATATTTTTAGTCACTTAATTTTGCTATGTGGGAGAATCTGGCATCCAACCGCAGAGACTGGAGAAACCGCGTAAAAGCCAAAGTCTATGACTTTGAAGCACGCCGACTTTCTGAGCTGGATGCCAAACGAGATGAGTTGAAAGCTCGACCACCCGTAGCTATCAACTACAACTTAGTGGCTGGTACCCTGACATGTCCGCAGTGTGCGCGGACTTTTACGCATAAAATTGGGTGAGCCACATGAGAGCACACGCACGCCAATAGAGTCGAAGCAGTCGCCGTTACCGAAATCGGTGTGGAAGAGATTATTATTAGTATAAAGGCAAATAGGACTAAAACAGAACACACATTTCTGTGCAACACAGATTATTAATTTTCACATATCATTTCCTGTAGAGTTCTCTTCAAACTTCGTCCTCGGTGAGTCTGTACATAAAACTTATTATTTTATTTCTTTTACAGGAAGTCTTGCGGAATCTGTAGAAAACCTCGGTCCTTCGCCTAGGAGCAAAAATTTACAGAACATGACGCACGAACCAGCCGCTCAACAAGCCAAGCCCGTAAAACCACAGACCTTCAGACCTAAGCCATCGGAACTCCGCGAAATGAACTTCTGGTCCCCTACATCCATGTGAGGCCACATAAGTGGTTACGCTTTAGGTTACTATGACTACATTAATAGCGTAACTGAGGAGTACATAACACACGTTTTTCTTACGTGTTTGACGCATCGTAAGCGCCCCGCTTGACGAGATATGTAATACACTATCTGATACTTAGCCGTATGATTTTGTGTCTTATGTTCGACATTACAGGGTTTATTCTTGAAGCAAGGATCGCTATTGACAGTTGCTCTGAAGGTGATGTGTGAGCGAAGCCTTAATGGGAATTTGATTTTTGTTTCTATTTTAACTTATGTTTAGTTAAACGTAATACCGAAAATCTTTTCCATTGTTATATTCCATTGTTGGTAGGCGTATTGTGCGTAGGTCATTTTAATGCTAGGTTGGTTATAATGTAGAAACTCTCCATACGTTAAGATAACATTCTTCTGTCCTAGAGTTCTTAATTATTTTTAGCATAAAAATAATTATGTAACTTATATAATTTTTGTTAATTACGCTATTTTATTACGTTTTTTGTACCGTTAATAACATTTTGTGACTTATACAATAGCAATAATCTATTTGGAATTAATTTCAGTTCGTTTGGGTGTATGAGTGAATCTATGACACTTTCCGATGTCGATTATGTGATATTATTTATTTTAAAACGCGTTCTATTCTATAGTTTCAGAATTGTAAATGCGTTGATTTTATAAGTATTAATAATTAAGACTTGAAAATATTTTGGGTACAGTGAAAACATTAAAGGAAGACAATTGGTTTTAAAGCGTCATATGATGTAATTGAGCAGAAGTAATAAGATTGTATTTAGTAGTAAGTTACTTTAAAATCCTTCATATTGTAATAGTTCTAAGCAGAATATACCATTAAAATAATATTTAACTAATAAATATTGTTGATACAAACTCCAAAGTTTTTGTTTTATTTATGATAACTTAAATTTCCAATTACTCTACAGACCCATAACCTATAAATACAGAGCCACAAATTGGTGGTGTTAGTGGCTACGGCTAAGAATGAGCTTATCCTCCTAATAAAAGCCGGTGTCGGCCACTGTTGAGTTATGAGCTTCGAATCAATACAATTTTCGTTGGTGTAAAAATAATGCCCAAATGTAGCTGAGTATGTTCAATCTTAATTTCTGATTATTTTATATTTATGCTATACAAAATGGTATCTACGTACAAGGTATCTACGTACGTGGCACTAAGTACGTATAACCGTTAAAAAAATTATACTACATTCCCGAAACTACTAACGATGCATTCCTCTTACTAAAAACAAAAGGCCACATTTGTAAACATTGCCAAAAGGCAAAAAGCTAAATGTTGACTTCTATCACTAACAACGGAACAAAACGTTTGTACAATGTAGTACCTATTCGAAATTTCACATATTAACATATTAACTAATAAGTTACATGGTGGCTTTTATAAACCAAATCCCTAATACTCTATAGTATTGAGAGGCAACTGGCAATCGCTTCTAGTAGGTACCTACTTAAAATCAATCAATCATTATTCCAAGGCAATCATCAATCATTCTTTATAATGGCTTTTATTACTTTCAATTGCGGTACGGTAAGCCAGAAATGTTATTTCATTTTTATAAAATAAATCACTAGTTGTTAAATAAAAGTTCCTGTTGCGTGACATACCTACCTTCGTGTACATTACCGCGATTACCGGCCATTTTGACTTTTTTTCAACTTTACCATTTTTGTGAGATTAGCTTGCCGCAATATTAAGTTTGTAATGACTAGTAAACGAATAATTTATGGTAAAAAAGTTTAATGTTCAAGTTATTACCACAATAAATCATGGAACGTGTGGTTAATTACGCTATTACAGAAAATTAGGTTGGGTAGGTACAGATATCCTAAAAAATATTCTTTGTAGGGTGAACAATAATTGCAATAAAACAAAATAGGTACCAAATGATGAGCTATAGAAACAGAAAATCATGCCAGACACTAATACCGAATTTTGCATAGGAAATTTAAGAACAATAAGGCATTAGTTTGTTTATAAAGCTACAGGTTCAATTAAAGAAAGTACAGTACATTAAACAACATACTTAATAAATATATTTTAACACTTAATCGTAGGTAGATTATGCAAATATGTGAAAGGGCACAAGTTACTCGTAGCTATCGTTTCAGGCGCGTTCAGTTTCGAAGGCAAAAATATCGATGTAAGTTGCTACCTTCCTTCCTAAATCAGTTGTCACACGCCATGAACATACCACGTATTTATCTACATGACCTACAAATAAGTAGTCAAACTGCTGTGGATATTTTTTCCTGAAGCCCTTAGCCCACGCTGATAAACTGAGCACAAGAAATTATAAATTTAAGAACTTCATTAGGTACTGCAATTCCACTGTAACTTACTACAAAAGACCTAAAAATAAATACTTAGTCTAAGAGCCAGTGGACGGCTAACTGTATGTATTTGACCAGACCTGGGATTTTTACAGTGACGCCCCTATACCTACCATATGAGATGTGGGTTCACTAAGCCCTAATTGGTGGACGCGGCGCGCGCTCAAGTAAGACAGGTATCGATTTTTGGCGAATTTGAAATGCTTTTGACCACGACTGCCGTTTTGATATTTGAAAATATATTGTTTTTATTATCTAAAAATAACAATGGCAGATTATCGCGCGTTTAGCATAGTGGCAGACAGTTTAGAAAGTGTTGAAAAAAAAATTTGAGATTAATTGACCAGATCTGCCATGGATATATTTTATTTATTAGGGTCTTAAAAACTTATATTAATCACGGCAGACGGCTTCATTGCGTACACACTTCAGAGGACAACAAAATCTTAGCTAGGTATAACTAAAGGATATAACTGAAGGCCCTCTCAGGTAGGTATAAAACCCGATTTATTTGAATGCTAGTAACAGTAGTAACTATGTATAAAAGAAAATGCTATAGGCTAGAATGCTGAATGAGTACAATAGTAATCCATAGAGGAAAAAAAGAAAGATAGCTATGAACAGTCTATGCATACAACTGACCGGATTAGGCTAATACTTACATGTAGAGGTAAGCATGTCTTTTGTTAACACGACCTGATTGTGTTGCCATGATGCGAGGTAGGATCTTTGATACTCCGCTTTTATTAGTTTTACATATCGTCATATTTCTCAATAAAAAACTATCGTAGACATAAGTGCCATCGAATTCAGCGTTTGAGGATCGTAAGTCACTTGGCAAGATCAAAATAAGGTGAACAAGTTATATTGTTATAGTCGGCATTTACGTAAAGGCATGGTAACACGCGATCTAACGCACGCACCTTTCGTAGAGCGGCTTTGAAAGTTTATAGCTTCCTTGTTCAACTGTAATTCGTGGACGACCGTCGATCCAGTAAGGTCACGATATAAAATCACGCATGAGCACAACGCTCCGATGTTGGTTTGGTTTACGCGGTTGTTTTAGCACGCTAGTTTCCTTAGAGTGTGATAAGAACTCTATTCGGAAGTAACACGCAATTCCACGTCTTAGCGTTGAAATTGAGTTTTAACGAATAGGTAGACGTAGACATTTACAATGCTCGTATATTTGTATGAACTGTAGACAGTTTTTCGGAGTCGGAGTGCTGGATGTAACCGAGAAATTATAATTCAGAAGTCATCCACCGTCTATGTAGCCAGAAAGCTAGATTTTGTTTGAAGTAGCAGACATTTAAGGGCTTAGTAATTCATCAGTTTATTATTAGAACATAAATTCTGTAACGCACATAGGACTAGGCTTAAAAATGTTAGTCCATTTATTGTTCTGCTTTTGATAAGTACCTATTTACAACATTAATCCTTTCTATCTTTCCACCCTTACAAGGAAATAAAAAGTAATTAACAGGAATTTTCCTCAACCGCAGTGGCATATTTTATTTAAGTGACAAAGTAGGTCCGAAAATCTGGACTCATAACACCTACTTCTAAAGCATTATAAGTTGAAAAAATTAAATAGCTTCTCGAATAAAGCCTTGTTTTCGCATAAATTTTCTTCCGACTTTTTAATTAGTCTCGTTTCATTACTCAAATCGGATTTGTGTTCGCGCCCGTGGCTTTTAAGGGAAGCCTAATTTTGTCGTTTGAAAAAGAAATAAGTTGAGGTATGAATTAACGTTTCCTTGCTCAAATTGCAACGAGTCGGGATTTCAGTTTTTGTGGCGAGCTTAAGATGTTGCTGAAATATTTTTATTTATGTCTACTGGTCATATCTTTCTTGTTAAGCCTGCACTGACAAAGGTAAGTTTCAGTTTTCATACATTAGTAGAAATTTTCATGGCTCGATTAAACTAAAATTATATGAATTTCCAAAACAATAACAATGATTTCTTGATGGTAACATATATGCACAATTATAGATGCAATATACGAACTGAGATAACGTGTCAAATACAACAATAAGTAGAATAATAATAATAGAATGTCCGTCATACCGTCTTCTCGCTACCCGGTCTGTGTGGGCAGTCGCAAAGCCCCGATTCATCTTCGCTTTACTCAAGCCGTCTCGAGCTTTAACATAAACAATAGCCACAGCACTGATAAACATTGCTGCATCCGTCCTATCTAACTGGTATTCTGCCGGCTACGTTTTGTCAAGATCTACAAAAGTAAACCTACGAAGCAAATAATACCTCTCGAGTGTTGTTGCGAATATACGAGAAGGTATTGATGTGTTCAAGTCTTTTTATTGTAGAAATTTGGTTTAAACTACTTTACCTCTTTTCTTAAATTCGATAAAGTATGTATTAGGAGAAGAGAATAAATCATAATAATAATAAATGAGGACAACATCACATAGATTGCTTTGAATCCAAAGTAAGTAGCTAAAGTACTCGTGTTATGGAATGAATGACAATGAAGGTACCACAAACACCCAAACCCATGATAATGTAGAAAAGTGTTCTTCTCCATTGAACCGTCCGGGGATCGAAACCGGAACCTCAGAGCTGGCGACACCTTGAAATCCGGTGTGTACGCCACTCGACCACGGAGGTCGTCATCATAAAGAAGTGGCTTTGTAAATACCATAGGAACCTATCATGAAATTACATGCTAAAATTGTAGAGCATCGTTGTTGAGGTATCAAAGATCAGTGTACTTAATCATGCCGTAATCAGATGACATTTCCCATGAAGCACCGCACAATCTCTATCAAAATCATTTTGATTCACGGTAGTACATTTATAACTCCCTTTTTTAGCAGACATTTCTCATAGCGTTTCAATAGGTATGCAAACTGCGTCGTCGAAACTTATGTTAAAATGCGCTTAATAAATACAATCAAAGTTCTACAGCACACCTCTTTAGGATCTAGCAACATGAAAATTAATTAAACAGTTATGGGGTTAATTTGACACAGCTGGTTCAGATATTATAATGGATATTGGAACCCTTTGTTCTTATTAACTTGATGCTGAAATGTCGACACGACGCGACAAGCCAACTGTATCTGCGTTAAATTGTAGGATTATTTAATTAGAATTATAATGAATTTATGCCAAGTTTGTACTTTGCATACGTTCTTCTTAGGCTTAAGCAATATAATTAACAGTGACTAACTGCTTTTTAAATAGGTTTTCTATCACTAAAAATTAAATGTGTGATAATTACACGTTGTAATGTTAAATAATAACTATTTGATATTAACTCAAATTGGTTCAACGAATTAATATTTTTTAAAGCATTTCTCATTTAAAACATGAATAAAAAGGGTTACCTTTATGGTTCGTTGCAAATATATTTGTGGCATGTTATTCTATAACAAAGTAAATTTCTAATTATAAACAATTTCCCTACAACACAAAACAACATTGTGTAGCTACGTCAATAGTAAGGCACATTTCGACCTAGACCATTCTGGCTTTATTTAACTGGTACGGCTAAGCTCTCAACCGCAGAATAAATAAACGTTAGCAAATATACCTACTCAACAAAACATAAACTGAAGAAACTTAACGCCAGCTGATTGTGAATACAGCGAAATTCTCATTAAATATGTACGTGCCATAAACTAGCTTCTCAACCTTGATAGCTTAGTAATAAGTAATTGTACTTTGATACTGAAATGTCAGCCAATGTTTTAGGAGCTACGCGGGAATAATTCATGATAGATTTTTAAATAGATGCCTTTCGGCGTCGAGATAGTGTTAATAATTTATCACACTCATATCAGGCGTTCATTCTAAACTTAAATGTAATATCGATTTCATGTGAAATTTAGATCTAATCTTAAATTGATTCGGGATGATCGTCCGGGGCAACCGCGCGAGCAATCGAATTTCTTCCAAGTCTAGTCACGTTTTGCTTCGTAGGTCCTGCTTGCTACATATGGCGTCGGAACACAGTTTTAATATATCTCTATCTATTACATCTGTACGAGCCACTCGATAACATTCTGCAGGAGAGACTTGAATACTATTGAAAAAAATACATATTACAATGTATCCATTATCTGTTATTATATTTTAGTTTACGTAATGTTACTATATTATAGCTTAAACAAATGCTATCTTATCGCATTTTCGGATGAGTTCGTCTAACCTAGCTGGTTCGTTTTTAATATGCGACGTTTAATAAATGTACCGCTCTCAGTTTCGCAGCAGAGCACATCAGTTGAACTGTCACTTGGCGCTATTTCTGACTCGAAACAATTCCAGAAATGAAATATTTTTAAAGCCATTTGCTAGAAAGCCTTCCACCTAGCGCTAGACTCTTTCTTATTTTTTATTTATCTGTTGTGTGAAGATAGCCCTCGTATAAGAATACTCGTACAGAAATGGATTTTATTTACTCGAAGCACTTTAATGTTTGCAATACCACTTTATGAACGTGTGTACAATGTCATTAAACTTTAACGATGTGAAGTGGCGTTATACTGAAAACTTTGTGTTATTTAGCGCTGATCCTTGCGCTGGACTACTGAACATACGAGAATACGGTCTGAGTCCCTCCGCATTATATCAGTACTTAAGTATGTGCTCAAGTGAAAAAGTTTAGTTCAGAAACTACAAGATTGAATCCTTAAGAAGTTAGATAGCTCCTTTACATTTGGTTCTGAACACTAAATAATATTATTTGTTTTCAAACTCATGATTAAGTACTTTAACGTATTTTTAGTTAAAACTATGAAATTATATGCATAGTCTAAATTCTAAATAGCCCCAGAAAGTTGTTTTTTCTGTCGCTACTTTCTCTACGCAATTCTGGTAACCTGGTGGTAATCAGATTAAATAAAGCGGAATATGGGCCAGTAGCGCCGGCATTTTATCAATTTTATGTTTCCCTGTCCAATAATATTCATCTTCGAAACATGTTAACCTAACCGTTGGTAACCAATAATCCCGTGACGTAAATAATGGCGATATCCAAGTAAATCCGGGCGTAATTACTATCCTACTAATATTATAAATGTGAAAGTGTGGATTTTTGGATATTTAGATGTATGGATGTTTGTTACTCAATCACGCAAAAACGTCTGAACGGATTTGGATGAAATTTTGCATGCATGTAGCCTTTGCCATGAAAAAGAGGACATAGGTTACCTTTTATCCCGATTGCTTAAGTAGTTCCCGAGGGAAAATTGAAGCTTTTAAATTTGGTATTTTTCTCTATTACAGCGCAAGTTCTCTCTATAACACGGGTGAAAGTTTTATTCCATTTTTCATTAGTTACTTTTTGGACCCAATTCTGAAGTCCACGCAGACTAAGTCGCGGGTAGGAGCTACTTATAAATAAAAACAAAAATTTGTCTTTTTTTCTTCTGGTACTACACATGATAATTTTGTTTGAAATAATGGTAAGAGTAATAAGTTTTACAAAAGTTTCTTGCTACTTTTAGATACGTCATTTTATTTGGACATGTGTAATATATATAACTGAAATACCTAAATGAAACACACAGTAGCAATAAAAAAATATTGAAGGATGGCCGGGCATGTCCGGACATCTACTGTCATTATCGTTATTGAATGGCAAATAAGGGTGAGTAGGAATACACAACGAAAGGGGTGCGGCGACGCCACCAAACCGGTCAATATGGCCGGATTACCCGGCTTTGTTCTACTGATGAATAATTGTGTCCAGTATCCGACCGGGATTAAAGCGCTTTCTACTGATTTAATTGACAATCCTAGTATGATTGTTAGCTATTAATTGAACAAACTCAGGATTCCGGTAATCCGATCAAAATGACGGATGTAGCATAAAGTTAAGGTGTATACAAAAGTTTGAAATTGTTTGTTTCAATTTGTCATTTGTCTAAAATATGGTCGTCACACTTGACATTTTAGTAGATTGCAGAGTTCGTGGTGTCAGTCAGTTTCAAAGCTTACCATCTATCGACGGTACGCGATTAGTACTTGCGACTAGATACCTAGCTCAGGATCTAGCTACCGCGTTATATCCGGATAACATGGCGACGTCCTGGTTGAATTACCGGCTTTGTGTGACTGATGACTCATTGTGCAGAGACCTCGTAAACTGTTATTGGAAATCCCTTCATCCACATCCACAGTTTACTGAAATATAAGATAGGGTTGTTAATGTTTGCTACAGAGTTACATTTCACTGTTTTCATTCATATAATACGGCGGATGCTTGTAAGGTAAATTTTAGATCATTAAAATTTCATTGTAAACTCCGAGTACCTTCATTAAACTTTTTAATGATGCCATTTTGATTCATTATTAGCCTTATAACTGCGTCATAAAGTTAATAAATCGTTGGAATTTAAGTATCATAATGGAATTGTTGTATAAATGTTGTTGTGCCATCCCTGAAAATCAGCATTTAGCGCTGAGGCCCTGTTTCTCAGCATGCTGAGTCTTTGCTCGTACTTCCTTTATACCTAGGTATTTATATACTTATTTTTTCAGTTCTTGTTATTTTTTTTGTGTATACACGTCGCATTTTTGACGCAAATAAACGTTTTTTCTACCTGTGTAAATATTTTATTATAGTCTTTGTTTAAAAGTGTATTCTTACTCCTAATTTTAGGTTGTTTGTATTGGATGGACCTTAGAATGGGACCGAGCCTGGGGCGATCTTATGGCAGACAGACTGCGTTCCGACTATCATTCGAAGAAAATGGATTGTTTTCAACATTATTGTCTAGCGCGAGTTTGTTTTACGTTTTCGCGATGGACACGTTAGTGACGTTTGGGGAACCACTCCAATTGACTCGCTCCAACCTCTTAACCAATCAGAGAGCCCGTGGTAAACGTGTCGATCACGGTCATGTGAAACAAACTCACGCTAGGCACTAGATAAGCACATGTATGGCGTACCTCGCTACTTCCTGTTCATTCGATTTCAATATATTTCCTACGTTCATTAATTGAATATCTAAATTAAAATCAAGTGGTCAAACGTTATTGATACAAATGCGAGGTGGTTTCCCATTGATATGTGGGTCAGTCCATTCGAGTAATGATAGCGGTTTATGTGATAGAAGCGTTAATTACCCTCTACGACCCAGCAAGACCAAAACGGATCCCAATTTAAATTGACCTCCGACATTTGACTTGTAGTTATGTAGGCACTTAACTGTACCCGTATATAGCCGTATGTAGCTTATGTACCTACATTTATATCAAATATTTCGTCAAAGGAAATGTTTGATTGAAGGTGGTTTATAACCCTTAAAAGGTAGGTTGAATATTGGCTTTAATCTTGGAGCTTGACATAATTATTGTATACAGGATTAATTTAAAAGGAGTGCGTGTATTCAACGAGGTAATCAGTTGCATAAAACTGAACAACTTTTCCCAGGAAAAATAACTGATAAATAATAAAGAATAATTAAAAATTGAAAATCATATTATTTTCATACAAACATAAGTCACGTGACCTGTCACTCTGTATGAAAAGTTCTTTTTCCATTTTAAGATTTCGAGTCTGAGTCTGTAGGTAAGTTAATTTAATGTTGAACACATGTTCTAATTACTAAAGTATAAAGTAAAATAAAGTAAAGTTGTTACAAATAGGGCACAATACAGAATAGGTCCGCGTGTCAAATTTGGAACAACGGTATTTCATTCAATCAAAGTTTAGTGGTACAACTGTGTCCAAACAGTTCACATAAAGGGTCTCATTAGGGTAGAGTTATAACAATGCTATTACGCAACCCAAGGCTTGTCACTGTGGCCGCAGACTCCTAAAACGGATTCTTGAGCAATTCTCTGGTCTCGCTTTGATTTGCTACCACAATTTATTGTTTCTGAACGCACCGTCAAAACAAAAGAGTATCGCGATCAGGACCATTGTTAGTGAAATGGATTAGTATAGGCAATAGGAATGTTGTATTAATTAATGGAATGCTGATCTATTTGTGGATACACAATAGGTTCCTACGTAGGTCAACAAACATGTATTTTTCGCCCCTTTTGTACGCTTTGGAGGTCAACCTCTTTTGTGTATTCATGAAAAAGGGCTTATTTTTGTCCTTCATTTCTTTTGCAGCTATATTTCGTCAATCAATGCTTCATTGATTGTTCAAATTATTTATTGTTTCAATACGTATGTATATAGGTATACTTATAGCGTTAGAACATAATGAGTTTAGTCCTCGGTATACATTGTGTTCAAGCTAAAGTGATGTCAAAAACCTCTCATCAAATATAATTAATTTCTACAAGTTGCAAAATACAAATAAAAATATACCTAAAGATAATAAAATCAAATAAAAATATATTCTTCAATCGTTTGATTCTAATGACATTTTTACATTACAGAGCCATTTAGCGTCAGCGTCGGCTCAAAGCGTGCCCGCAACATTCCACAAAGGGTTCGCATTCTACATTACGATTGTTTAATTTGAACTTAAAGGGTAGCGAGGCATTGTTTGAACTTATCGAACTTGCTGATAAAGACAGTTCTGAAATTGTGTTGTGGTTCATGATAATTAATATTTTTCCTGCTTATTTTCTTATAAAGCTAGCTCGAATATAAGCCTACCGAAATAGAGCCGCCAATAGTCTTCTATTAAGTTTAATGAACATTTAAAGCTTATAAAATGACTAGCTTCTACCCGCGACTTCGTCTGCGTGGACTTCAGAATTGGGTCCAAAAGAAATGAAAAATGTGAAAGTAATGAAAGATGGAATAAATTTTTCACCCGTGTTATAGCTTGCGCTGTAATAGAGAAAAATACCAAATTTCAAAGCTGTCTGCCCCCGGCATAGCTCGGAAACAATTTTCAGTTTTCCCACGGGAACCACTTAAGGAATCGGAATAAAGGGTAGCCTATGTTCTTTTCCATGACAAAAGCTACATGCATGCCAAATTTCATCCGAATTCGTTCTACCGTTTTTGCGTGATTGAGTAACAAACATCCAAACATCCACACTTTCACATTTATAATATTAGTAGGATAGTAGAAAGAATGCAAGAAATAGCCTTTTCTAACTTTTTTTCAAATAATTAAATCAATAGGTACTTACTTTAATTAAGAAAGAATGAAAACAAAGTAAGAATTAATCTTATCTTTCGTTGCAAATTCGGAAAGTGAGCACTTACATAAGACTCTTCAGTTCTCTTTATCCAATAAAGGCGATGGGGAGTGTAACTCTATTCCGCTCACAAGGTAAAATTATACTTGTAATGTCGATAATATCAATATCCAATATAGACTATCTAAGTCTGTTGCGGGCTGCGTGCTTATGGTTTCTGCATGACAGTTTGGCAACCGCAGCTAAGCTGCCTGAAGTGCTACATAATAGACTCAAGGTACACAGAAGGTAATTTGCTAAAGCATTATCATAAACGGGAAGAATAAGGATCATGACTTATTTGTTCTAGTTTACATCAGATGGATTAATAAAAAATCATAAACACGTACTTTTTATTTTTGTATCGTAAACAATGAATTACGAAGATACAGAGAATGGAATTGTCATCATGTCACGGATGAGTACCATCGCCACACACAAGCCACGAACTTTCGAGCCCTATAACTTTGTAAATCTTATAGATTGGATAAAAGAAAATAAAAGTATCTGGTAAATATAATTAAATATATCTTTAATCTTATTAAGATCCCTGTAATTTACGTCAGCAAACTTCTCAGAACTGGTTAAGTTGTTTTGAGAAAATACTGTCTTTTATTATTTAACTGAAGGATTAAAGGATTTTTCCTTTTCATATGCAGTGATCACAGCATTTATACGAATTAAAAATTTGCTATAAAACCGTAAAAGTTAACAGAGTACCTAAGTAAACCTTCATAGATTATTAAACCCAAGTAAGCGAAGAATACTTACTTATGGCGGCCCCAGAGCACAAATATATATATTTACTTTTCCAAAACCATTGAAGTTACTTTGCTAAGTGCGAATCTGTCACTAACCATTTTCTAAAGGCTGATTCAATCAATCATTCATTCATTCAGGCGCATGTCGACTCCTCGGAGTTCGCTACAAATACCTACTACGCATGAATAAATAATGATGTTTTCATAAATATGTATATAACAAATAGTATAATCCTAATTTGTAACAACAAAAACGGCGCTCGTACAAAGTTATGGCAACATGAAAAGTTCCATTAAAACTCTAGAACGTCAACGGCAACGTGGTTAATTTTGCTTGAAGTTATAGTATCCAACAAAGATAACTTAGCTCATAATACTACAAGAGAAAAGAGGTCATTAGTTAACTTTTATATGCATCGAGTGAGCAACTTGTAAGAAGGTATATGACCTCATGATAGCTCATAATCTTAAGCATAGAAGGACCTAATAAAGTGAATAATATTCAAGACAATATTGGGGAACAGTTTCATAAACCACCTACGTATGTAAACTAGGAATTTTATTGTAAACTGGTGAATATTGAAGCACCATATCTGAAAAGGCAGATGGTAACCAGCCGCTCAAGTATTAGTGTCAGTTAGTAAATAGGACGGGAAATTAGGATTAGAGATGATATTCATTTTTTTTACACAGATTAGTGAATCTTAGCTCCGGTTATCCGTCTAATCTGACTACACCACTACATAATGTTATGTCGTGTTATAATGACTGTCATAATTAGCTAAGGTTGTATTTAAATGGACGGAAGAATCACAAACATTTACATCGATATAAACTTGTGTTCGAACTAAAACCTTTTAGGCTGCTAAACTTTGGATATGATAAAAGTTATTGAAATAATATAAGTCAGCATCAAGTTTCCGTTTGCTTTTAAACCAATTGTCCTGGGAACTGGTGAGCGGTGTAGAGTGCTTCGTGTCACAGATAAATAATGTTTTCATTTTAAGCAAACTTACTAGAATATTTTTTATCGACAATCGACATGTTTTTTCTTTTCGACATTTTTTAATTATTTAAGACTTATTGTAACCACATGTTTATGCGTTACATAAAGTAGATATTTCCAGTTTGAGAGTAATTATGTTTCGTCATGAAAATCACAAGTACATAGTTAAACCGACAAAGTAGTAAGATTTGTGACTCTATATGTCCGTAAGCAATCCTAAGTTAACGTTAATAATATCGCTAGGAATTCTGCTTGCCTCGTTTACATACGCGCTTAACGACCCATACATAGTTGGCAAAGCATTGCGTATTTAAAGCAATTAAAACGAGGTGACGTCGAGATCGTTTAGACGTAGGTACAAAGTTGAATTAGGCTTGGTTCGCATGTCGCTACAGCGCTGATTTCCCAAAGGCCCTGTCAATTCCTCTGAGCTAGAATACCACTAGCTGCACTCTACTTGATTAAAAATTTATGTGTTTCTGTTTGCAATAATAAAATTACAAATACAGCAGCATTAATTAATGCTGTGTTAATTACGGCTTCAGATAGCGATGCTGAAGATGGGATGAAAAATTAACGATGCTCGCATGTAGGTACCATTGGACTAATGCCGGTGGAACTTTAATCATTATTTACATATGAGTGATATTTTTCTTAAGGTTGCAGCATTGGGTACCTACAAAAGAAATAATGAACAAAATGACGATTTCAAAAATTGCTATTATAATTATGATAAACTCGGTTTTTCGTTTAGAGTATATACCTATTTAACATGTTTAAAAAAAATGTTTTAAAAATCCACAAAAAAAAATATCAGTAAAAGCTCTCTACTCTTTAAAACTAATTGACGAATACATATTTAAAAATATCTATTAGTTACAGTTACTACTAAAAGGGATTACCATTTATAAAATGAAAATGGATTTAGAGAGAATAAATATTCAAGTTAAAGTTTTTATAGTACAAACTTCATAGAATGGTCCATTTAGTTCAAGTATTTTTTCATTTTATTTTTTGTATGTCTAATAAATTACTTATTCTTGTAATTGCTAATGGTTTGTCTATTAGGTATGTTGGAGATTGAGCTGAGTGAAAGATTAATCCGGTTGGTAGACAAGAGCAAACGTACAGTTGCGATCAATTCAAATCATTCTTTGTAAATATTGTTTAGTTTTTAGTGCTTAGTAACAAAGGTGCTTAAGTGCGGTTGTTTCATACAAATAGAGTTTACATTGTTATGAAAATTGGTTATAGCATTTACCTAAGTACAGCGAGGGTAACAGAGGTAAGATGGAAGCATCCAGTTAATTTCGTTGCGATGTAGATAGAGCACGTTGCCGTTTGCCACCGACCCGTTTCCTCTTGCCACCTTTTAATTTCTGTTTAAATATGTTCACTGCTTAAATACAACAACGTTTTCTTAGATGACGAAAATATTTTTCATAATTATATTTCAAGTAAAGCTGACGAAAATAATATTTTTCTCCTTTCATATATTCATTTTCGGAAGATAGTGGCGTTGCCGGAAAATATTGTAAGTGCTACTTACTATGAAGATAGTAGAAGAAGTAACTTTTGTTTTTTTTTTGTACTAAGGATATTCGAGTCAATGAAAAAATCCTTCATTTGTTTTTAATACAGTATCCATATATATCAAATGTGTAACAAAATTTTATGTAATATGATACAGATTATATCTTAAATAAATAAATATAACATTTCCGTCGATTTCAAATATTTCAACTGATTTATTCTTGTGCTTACTTGTACCGATTCTTAAGAAATAACCCTTTCCCTTCTCTTCAGCACTTTACTCCAGTTGAAACGTTTTTCCATCGTTATTGACACTAGCCGACACTCGGCTTCGGGCACTTTCCTACAGATTTCACTGAGATTGATTGATCGATCTTAAATTTTCAGATATTGAACTTTCTTGCTTTAATTTGGCTACGTTAATATGCCCGTGTGATTGATAAAGTTCGTCTCCCTAATGTATTTAAAATAAGATGAAAAATACTTTTTCTCGTCATGGATGTTGAAAAGATTGTAGTATTTATAATATAATCATCTGAGTATATTACCGACACGTTTGTTTGTTCGTCCTAAATTCTGTCTAAATCTTTTCCTGTACGTATAATAAATAAATCATTGTATATGAATATCGCCTAGTAGCAATCCTGTAAATCAATCGGCGGTAATCCAACTTGTGCTGCAGACGCTCTTCAAATTTCCTGTACGCGTCCCCACCGACACTGCTAATCTATTCTGGTAGTATTTCAAAAACGTATTACCTAGATTCAATAGGGTATTGTACCGCCGGAGTTTGGCTACGACGCTCCTGGGCGCTATAACGGCAGCGACCAAGGCATTATGGGGCTGTAATTAATTATCTAACTTCACAGCCCCCAAGCAAACCTCACATTGATCGTTTCAAGCCTTTGGACAATAGATTCCTAGCCGGTTCCCTTGTTAATGAACTAATGGTAGATTAGTTATTAAATTAATGGCCAGTCAAGTTTTCGTATACAATAATACGTATTAGTTGCGGTACGTTGCCGACGCGGATACAATGCGCAATGTCAATTAATGGAAGATATATGGGCTATTACATGTAGTTAGCATTAATATCTTTAGTTTGTTAATTTTAACTTTTGACTTACCACTAGATACATAACTACTTGTTTCATAGTTAAATTAGTTGAGATAAAGTTAATATTTTGTAAACAATACTTTAGTAGCTAAGTTAAGGTTTAAAATATGAACATCGGAAATCTTATTCCGTTTTCAGGCATTCGTAAAACGAGCACAAAAGTCGGCGAGCATAAGACACAAATTGTACAATGTATCGAGTATTCACTCGAGTCGTAGGAACGGGGAAGTTTGGAAAGGCACGTCAGTCGCGGTGAAGTACAACAAACCAATGAAAACAAGACTTGTTCGTTGGAAGATCGTCCGTGCTGGTAAAGTTGTGAGAGCAGGAAGCATTCAATGATTCCCGACCGCGGCCCCTTGCCCGCCTCCCCACCTAAATATTTTGTCATTGCATCTTTACCAAGTCGAAACTTTGTCGGCGGAGTCTGTCTCAACCTACGAAACATCAAGTAACTCTGTAACAAGAACTTTGGATGCTGAACCGGAATTTATTACTTCTATATTTGAATGATACGTTTGAAAATATTTTGCGAACATCGTACTAAGAAGTACCTCAATTAAATAAGATCCAATAAGAGTATGGCTCAAATATTTTAATTTATCTGAGTACCCTTCAATTTCAACGTCTTCAAAGTTAGGTCATTAAATAAATATACCCAACTTGTAACTTTGCAAAATTTCATTCAGACTTTTGTCCTATACAAAGGAAACAAAAACTCTCGCAATCTTTCAAATATCATTTATTACAGACAGTACCGTCCGTTGGTCAAGTGGCCGTGAGCGTTTCTGTTCAGGGTCTAAGATTTGATTCATGGCTTGAGCAAATTCGCGGTATACAAGGTGAAATAAATGGTTTTTCTCTTCTCTATGATAACAATGAAGAAATTGATGTTCCGTGGACCTATATATAGCTACAGACCTGATCGATCTCTACCACTCCTTAAGAAAACAAGAGAAAATATTATCAGTTAAAATATTAATGTCCCCAAACGTCAGTATGTAAGCTTAATCTAGTTGTTTTTCAGTCCAATTTACTCCTTAGTACCTACCCTAAAGCCAATTCTATCACAGATAAAAGCTGGCTCGAGAATAAACATGTCTAACTTCCAATTATACCTTAAATTGAAACTCTATTCCAATCTAAAAGTAGTCTTGCCAGCTTCCCAGCTAATGGTGGAGCAATATTTCAATTGTCATATTTTGAGAGCAGACAGGTAAATTCCGGAAATAGGTTATGCATTATACAAGAGGCTTTCCGAACTTTAGTTCAGATATAGAGGTATGTGTCAAAATCAATTTTCACATTTACAGGTCGCTATTTTCAGTACAGTCTGGATTCATTCGTCGTAGGCCAGAAGCGTGGACCTCAGACTTTACGATTGGTAATAAATACTTCGGCATTTGTGCTTAAAACATTATTATAATATGGAACAAGAGTTTATATAATATACAAAGTATATTTAATAACGTTTGCTGTATTCGTAATGAACATTTTGCATCTAATGAACATTTAACTAAAGATACAAGATATTTAAACCAAATGCCTAATTGGCTTCTATTGTAAAACTTATTACGATACCTATAAAATAAAAATGTAAGATCAAAGCTTCAAGTTAAACCTGCCATTAATTTGTTATAAAAAGTGACTTATGTGTTGTGTCAGCTCCTGGTCTGGCGTCGCGAGTCGCGTCTATTTGAGGAGCAGTCTGGGCATATGTAAGTGCGCATAGCCTCGACCTGTCCAGTCGCGACAGGCTAAATGCAGCGCCGACTGCAGCGACACCGATTTGCACTTTACCGCTTGAATCTTTAATAGCCCAGGTTATTTCCACCCGAAGTCACTAATTAACTTAAATGTGTCGCTTTGGCAATTTAAAAATGCATCAGCCATTGTATTGTTATTCCGTGCTTTTAGATCGTAAAGTGCATGTTGTCGGTCGTGTGTCGCATGTTATAAAGTTACACGCGTCAAAATTTATATGATCGTTTTGCTATTTGTTGTGACTGTTCGGTTGTGAAATATTTTTTTAGAAACGTTGGTGTAGGTTTTATGTTTCTTTACTTCAGTATTGTATTTGTACTTATTGTTATGTTAAAACACCACACAAACAATAAATACATCAATCAAGCAAATCAGTGCACAGCTGGTACTCCGTTATGGGTCAGTATTAACTGAGTCAACATAAATATGTAAGTAAGTTTCTATACCTGACAAAGGGCATGGAATCAATCAAATTAGACGGGGACTAGTCAGTAAAAACAACCGAAATCTCCGCTAACAAGAACTGACAACCCTCTGTTTTACTTTACTTATGGGCTATACGACCTCTCGAAATAGCCTCAGACTTGGAGAAAGAGACAACTGATATCGATAACAACACAATAGAGAGAGAGGTAAGCATCTCCCATTACAAACTGTAAAGCCTCCCCATTGATCACAGTAACGCGTAAAGCCTTCAAAAAATCCAGCTATTTATTCACTGAGTAATTCCCCACTTACCTACGGCGTAGGAAGGCTGTAGTCTATTTAGGTATTTTTAAACTAGCTATATATATTCTTAAAGATTGTAATGCCTTTTCAAATTGCTCAAATAAGGTTTTGTTTGGTCTCTATAATGAAACCTTTCCCAAAAGTTTCGAAGGAAATAATTTGAAGTGTTGAAGTCGGTTCGCGCGACAGTTTCATCAATCTTACCAGTCAGAGAAACAACTAATTTAAATTGGCCTTTCTCGAACTGAGCTTGAGAATAAAGGCAGGAAATTAACGGCGTCTTCCAAGTTCTTTAATAAACTGGTTGGGTTATTTTGTATTGATATATTTTCGACGTCTTATTAACAAATTTGAGGCATCAATGACGTAGTTTTCCTTTGAAAATGGCTCAATACAGCATTAAATAGGGATCAATTTGTTGATTGGATCACATGAAGAGTGCTGGTTGGTGTACTTATGTATATTGCAGTATCATCACAAATCTGTTTGGTGAACATGATGATTGCAGCAATTTTCTCTCGCGACTGGTTATTGTACGTAGTTTCGCGGCCATCGACGGTAAATTTATTCGGATGAAATTTTTACGTCTTAGTTATAAGGCGCCCACTTTGTTTTCTCTATTATTTATGAATTATTAAAATACTAATGTAAGTCTAATTGATTACTATGTCAAATTGTTTTGAAACCTTTTGAAATGTATTATTAATACTAATGTAATACTAAATGTGTAATACTAATGTAGTATTAGCACATCGAAGAGTGGTGATCAAGCACTTAACGAGAAAAAGTTTTGGGATAAGCAGTGACAGCTGCAAGCCAACGTTTTTAAAATAAAAAAATGTATTAATAAAAAAGTAACTTTAAGATATTATAATCATGCTAGAGGAGCAATATTAAATTAAGATTTAGTAACTGCTACTTATCAATGCCTTTTTCACAATAATGTTGTGAAAACACAAAGTACATTCTTGTATTCGTAATAATTGAGACGTAGCCGAGATACTGAGTGGCAGTAAGCAGTTATAATAAGCTGGTGCAGCAGAAGTGCTAAATGAACACTGCAATACTGTTCGAGGATAAAGATTAGACTGTGGCGCCGAGTGTCGACTAAAGGGGGACATTTGCGCCTTCCGGGCGGTTTTCCACTGGCGCCGGAGAGAAACACGGAACAGAAACGACAAACTGAGATTTACCAAGAAAATGGTGTAGATTTCTTTGAAAATATATAGCACAATGGAAAAGTCTCGTTGTTTAATAAAATAGCTATGTAATATCTTGTATTTTTGATATTTTTAGGTTAAACCACTGAAACTGTTATGTAGCCTTGATCTTTATTTCGACCTTTCAGAAAACTAAAAGGTTACGAAAAATACGTTTTTAAAAATAAATTTCTATTATTCTTTTCATACTTTCTTTTAAATTAATATTTTACGGTATTTGTCTTTGACTTACTTAAACTATTTACTTTTTGCGAGAATTTAGGATTCAAGAATTGGGTGGGGGATCCTTTTGGCACAATGACGTGCTACCCCAATAGAGATGCTGAAAAACTTTAAATACGAGGTTTTTGTTGAACAAGAAAAAAATTGAATGAATCCTGAGAAATCAATATGAATAGAACATGTATTTTTAAATCTAGACTGTATACTATACATGACATTGACAACAAACGTATTACTTACCTTTTATTGATATGAGTTTCTTCAGACTTACCGTGTACCTGTTCTAGGTAATATAAAATTTATTGGATTGCTTGGAACTGGATATTGGAAAAGGAGTGGATATTTATTATTTTATAATTAAAGGCTAGCGATCATCTTCATTCAGTCCATATACCGTAGGCATATACGGTCTTAATGCCAAATCAATCATTAATGCGATTAATAACATAATACTCATATAATTTTTGAATAAGCGTCTCTGATCGTGTAATATTTCTTGCCAGCTTTTAGTAAGTATTAGCTATTGTTTAATATTTATTCCTTAAAAATATATTATTTTAAATATTTCTGCCGTTTCCAAATATTCAGTGGACGCCAACATTTAGCTAAAGGCGACGCATTAATTCATGGGAAACTTGTTAGTTCTGCCTCGACGCAGCTTCCCTGCCTTCCTTGTTGTTTAAATTTCAAATAAACATTATAAGGAATTGTGTGAACCCGACTAACTGAACATTTGATACGGCTCGGGTTTACGCGGTTGTTGCCTAATATTATTTAAAATTGTAAATAATACACAAGTTTATAATTTAGCTTGTTTTATTATTTTAACAAAAAATTATATTTTTTAAGTATAGTTGTAATCAAAATATGGTGTCATTTATATTGGAATTCATATAGATTAACAGAGATATACACACTGTAACACATCAGATCTGCTTTCCTCCAAATATAATATATCGAGATAATAATGAGACAATACTAAAAAGATAATATTTTTCAGACTTTATTACCTATGACTACAGCTCAAATAAATTAGGATCTACCGGGAGCCATACTCAGCCACAGTGGCAAAGAAGCTTAGAGTGTCCTACGAATTGATTTAGTATAACGGCATTGATCACCATGCCTGCTCATTGGCCACTGCAGACTATTAAGTTTGCCTTTATCGTTAGTAGTGTCTTAGACTATATACTATAAAGCTTCCTATGCGATGTATTTAAGCTGCAGTTCATATAGTTATCTTAAAAAGTAAAAGCAAATATAATTATCTGAAGATTTAAACAATGTTGAGGAGAGACTGTATATTATTTTAAGCACTATAATGTTCAATTTTCATTGGGAATTTCCTTGTTTATGGAAAAATAAAAGGTTTCATCGGCTTTATCTGATAAAAAAACTAATCAGCGACGACGTTTTTTATAATACCTACGTCACTGCTGAAAATTACTAAATAATTTAGGTAAAGAATGCGAATACATGTTCTTTAATTCATTTTTCATTATGTAAATATAACTTTAACTAAAAAGATAGTAGTGACCCAAAGATATAACGTTGACGAAAATATAATATCCACCTCCAGTACGACTGTTATGAAAAAATGAGTTGCTTACCCCGCGTTATCCGCGCAGCCATCAAAATTTAATTTTGTAGAAAGCGCACTCTCTACGTAATGTATGCGGAATGCGGGGCCTTCCTAGTTGGTCTCGTCTCGTACCGAGTAACGAGAATTGTACATCTCCCTACATTTTCTTATTTAGAAAGCTACTGAAGTCAAACTGTAATTTAAATAACACAATTTTGTTAATTATTATACGTGTTTAAGTAACGAAAGATGTTAACGTGTGTAATTACTTAGAATTATTTATAACTTTGTGTAGGTAGTGTAGAAAAGTATACCTTCTGTATGCTTTTATTTAACGTTTTATTTGGAAAACTATGCTTTTAATAAAAGTGAAACTTTAAAATGACTTCGGTTAAATATGATAAACGGTAGTATACCGTGTACCTTATATAACCGAGGAGCAATATCTTATAAAATTCGATTTGGTTCCGACACAGCGGCAAACTAAGTACGACGTAAAAAATATACTCACATGGAAATTCTAGTTTATTGAATTGGTTCAGATTGAAATGCTCGGTTCCTAATCGATACTAATTCTCGGTACATTTTCCTACTTATTGGAGGTTTAGGAGGTGGGGTGATATGCGCAGGAGAGGGGGAACGATTTATAGTGGCATTAGATTCACATTTGTAGCGCAGCGGACCCCCGAACGGACGTGTTGAACGTTGGCCTCCTGCATAACATTAATGCGATGGACTACTTACTGAAATTATGCCTTCTTATTTCCTTCCTACATTAAATATATTACCTACTTTTAAATTTTAGGAAGCCTGTAGTACCGTAAATTTAATCTTAAAGAATACAAAGTTTTATTACTATTTGTACGGTGCAACCGTGCCCGTACAAAGAGCAGCGTCAGCTAATTACTTTATTGCGAATTATACATACATGACATATTATTTAGTTTGTGATCTAACCGTATCGGGAATACACATGGACACCACCAAACGTGCTTCACGGTCATTGTGTCACTAAAATATATATTTTTCAATTGTTTGTGGATGAGTGCAGGGTGGTTTTGCCTAGCATTCTGACCATTTAGTAATGAAACTATCATAAAGAATTTATTATTATATATAAAAAATGCTATAGATTGCTTAAGAATAGCATTTTTTATACCATTTTTATAGCGAATATGCATAGAAACCTCGACATAAGTACCTATAAGACTTCATGAAATGTTGGATCCTGGTTACGAACCCGGTATGAGATTTGAGGTGTGAAAAATGATTTTATTAAAATTTAAAATAGAAGCTACAGCTCTAGAAATTTAATAAATGTTTATGAAATGCTGTTTAACTTACAACTTTACAGAATGATTAAAAGATAACTAGTTAATACAAGAATTTTGTAGGAAATGTCAATTTGTTTTTTTTACAAAAAAAGTCTTTGAGTATGATATGAATAGTTCTGAGTTGTTTATATGTTTTCTTTTTCATTTTAGAATTATATTTTACTTTATTTGCTTTTGGATACAACTTTGATTATTTCATATCTAAGTTAATTTAATTTAAAGTGATATGAGACAATAGAGCCCGTATGATAACCATTCTAAACAAAGTTCACGATAATGGCGTAACTTTGAGCAAAATTGTGATGCGTTACACTGATATTAAATTCATTGTTGGCATAATTTTAACCTTTCAATTACAAAGTGGAAGATAAAATCTATTTTGGTGACAGAAATAATTTTGAGATTATGACAGGATGAATTTAAAGGACAAGTAGTTTTACAACCCTTTGCGTATTGTATTTACGTACAAATTCACCAGCAAAGCTTATAGCAGAAGATAATAAGGAAGAACGAGAGAAGAGATTCTCTCCTTCTTTCTTATTATCTTCTTCTATCCTTAAGTTGCTATAGTACTTGAAACGTTATATAAACACAAAGTCATGTGACAAAAAAATATAACATACTCAGTATTCAAGTGTACTGCATCGTAATTGAGAGAAGCTTATATTCCGCATATGATATAAAACCGATTTTTCTTTCACATTTATTAACAAGATTAACAGTAAATACTGCTAGCAGAATTGATTAAAACATAATTAGAGTTCCAAGATATAATAGCATGCGGCCGGACGCGAGGCGGCGCGGCGGCGACATGGCGCGAGAGACCACTACATTGCGGTTCGCCGTCGCATATCAGTGCCGAACAGGGACAATTATGTCCGTCACTGCAACCACATCCATTTCACCGTGTGAGCTATAAAGTAAGCGACTTTTTGTAAGCGATTCTCATTAAATATGTACTAAAAAAAATCCCAAGTATGTTGTGCTTTACGTATTCAGGACCACGGCTTACATGAAAGGCAGAATAGATATTATTAATTGTATTTTTCGATTAATAATATAATTTGATTAATTGTTTTTTTACTTGATGAAAACTGATAATCGATCGATCGATTGAATTTCATACATATGAAACCACGCGCCGCGTAGCGTTGCGACGCTTCTATACTATGGCATCGAGACACCCCTCAATTATAGCGTCGCAACGCTACTCAGCTATGGCGTTTCCTTCATCGTTTCTCAAAGGTGTCTTAAAATAATAAAGAAGGTACACATAACTTTGAAAAAGTCACATTGGTTCTTACCCGGGTTTGAACCCGCAAACCTGTACAAACGAAGTAGCGCTAGGGCACCACGAAATTTCAATTTCATTGAAATAAAACTACTTTACTAATCGCGGTTTATTTTGACTCCTTTTCAGGTGTCATGGTTAGATTTCACTTTCAGTAATTGACTTCAATAAATACACTGATCAACGCAAACAACGTTGCGGGTACAGCTTGTTCAATTATTTACTTCTTTACAATTAGAGTGTATGAAGTAGAATCTAAAAAATCTTATTCTATCAATCTCTAAGAACAGTGCTTGCATGAGGGCGGAAATTCAATAACAAATATCTGTGCAGGTTTCATAAAAACAATGTAGGAACAGGCATATTATAAGAAAACTACGGGACATTGTGATGCACCTCTCGCCGTGGCTTCATATTTACCGGAATTTATGATTTCATTTGGTGTCGTATATTTCAACCACGCGGCATTTTGCATCGAAACGGGTCGCAATAACGTACCGGATTCGCTTTGTTGTTTCTTACAAGCTTAATAAATTCAGTTCTATGGTGCCCCTTATTTTAATTTCATATGTTGCATGCTCATATTTGTTCTATGATTTGTCTTCTATACATACTACGAGTTTACAACAGCAGTTACGGTCGTAGACCCTGGCGTGCTACGATGCTACGCGTCATTTTCATGTAGCGTTTTTTATTGATTCTGTTTTAAAACCTACTACCAGTAGAGCGGAACATATTTATTATAGGTATGTTTAAACTAAATGAAGTGTTGCAAGCCAGCGAAATAGATAAAATAGTAGACAAAATAAGTCATACAAAATATTATTTTATTTTATTATAATTTATATAGTAAAAACATACTATTATTTTGTATACTACAGAGATATAAGTGTACGAGGTAAATGTGAGATTAGCCTGTAAATCAAAGCGACTCGACTACAAAGAGAAGTACTAAAACGCGGACAAAAATGAATATATTTCTGAAGATATTCAAAATGAACTGTCAAAATGAATATCCAGCATTAATAAAGTTTCGAGCAGTGTTTTGTTTATATTGCGTATGGACTCTAGCTCCTGCTTGGAACGGTGAAGGTATAAGGTAAAGTAAGGTGGTTGGAATAGTGTTCGTTTTTCTTCAGCACAGCGGGAAGCAACCTGTTGTGAAGTTTTTAATTAAGTAGGGGGTCGCGTTATTCCGTCATACCTTTTGCTTCTTCCCGCAACAGAAATTACTGGTTGTTACGTGCATTTTATAGAACAATGAGGTTATTTTTCATATTCTGTATTTTTCATGCTTTGCTTACATAAAGAGAAATAAGAAACGTAATCCCTTTGCGGCAGTGCGGGTTGTGTGCGATTGATCCCTATACAAAGGTTGTGTGACTGTGTGTCAGCATACACAAAGATAACCAAGGACTATAAGATTAAAGAGACTACAAAAAAGGTAAGCTTCTGTTTTGATAGTATTTAAATAACTGTCAGTGAAAACAACTGACAGTCCTCGAGAATTCCCAAAACGATCCATATCTCTCTTTTGTGTTCGCATTGTAGGCTGTTTTTCAACAAAACATTTACTAAAATATAATACAGTACCGTTAGCCGCAAAAGAATACATACATATTACATCTTTTAATTGATATTCTCATACATTCTAGTTGGTTCCATTGGTATTGTAAGACCGGATTTGAACAAATCATAAAAAACAGTTCTCATTAATTTACCTTACTCCTATATACATTATTATACAGAATTAGTTTTAAAGGAGAGCGTATATTCAACAATTTCAGGTGCGTAAATCTGAACAACATTTTTCAAGAAACATAAGTCGATATCTTAAAATGAAAAATGAACTTTTCTAAGTGACTTATGTTTTATATGATTATTATTATACATAATTTCTTTTTGAGTTTTAACAAAACTAAACTTTTGCTCGCTAAAATTATTTTACAATTTTGCCACAGATTTATGCCCGTGACTGTACATGGAATTTTTTCATATTTATCAAGCGACTGTATATATAATTCCATTTCTAAAACCTCTGTTATTACGATACGTAGAACTGTAATCTATTATTTACGTACTAATAAGGTGTTTCGGGCTCTGCCGGCCCACGTTCCGTGACCGACATTCGTGTCGTAGTATCAATTCATTACGTAATTATGTTAAATATATATTATAGTTTTATGGTTTCTAAGAAATGTATTGAACGTTAATAAAGTACAGTTATATCGATTTATAACTTGTGTGTAAACAAAGGTGTTCATGGCAACATGGCTTGTGGGATCGATGAGGCTAAGCCATGCTTGTGTAGAATTTTTCTTGAGTCATGCTTTTCATAATAAAATATTCTTGCTTTTCAGTCTTTTGTATAAGCGTAACAGTATCAGAATACGGGTAGTATGTCAATATGTATGTTTATTTATATATTTAGTTACAAAAGTTAGGCGTATTATATGTAAATACGCGAAACGTAAGGACTAGCACAATCCAAATTGATTTTGTACCCTTTTATCTGACATATAGAACGGTATCAACAATACAAATATCAAGGCCTGTCAGTTTACAAGTATACTGAGATTTTTGTTTATGTTTTGATAAATAGGTTGGGAAATGTGGTAATTAAGAAACTTTCCTAGAAACCTATTCTAATGGACCTGAAAACTTACAGAATAATTTATTTTGAAATCCAAAAATATTAAACAATGTCGTGAGCTTGAGCTAACTGGCTTACGCACTCAAGGACGGAGATTTATAAAACAGAACAATCCAATTAAATGTTTTACTGACAATCTTTTAAAGTGAAGAACGAAATTCCCAGCGGTATGTTATCTCTCAGAATCTCAAAATCAGTCGGAAAGCGGACTTTCTTCGGAATATTTACTTAAGAATAGAACATGAATAAATGGTTTGTAACTTGTTTTAAATCTTGTTTCGCTGCTTTGCAATAGTGAACTAATGATCTACGAATAATTCTTAGCTTTGTTGTGACTGCAGACGACGAGCTCAGCTTCCCGCTTATTTTTAAAGGTAATCCGTTGTTCTTTCTACGTGACTAAAAGGTATTTCAATATTGCTATATTAGATTGACTCTAAGCCAGTTTACGTCTAACAAACAGAGTACTTGGAATAAGAAAAGAAAATATACTTTTTAGCTTTTAACAGCGACGTCAAACAATGGGAACGTAACAAAAGTTTACAGACTTCCTATTCCATTCACCTCATCATTAATAAATCTTAATTTAACACGCCAATAAGTCGTTGCCCATATTTTTAATGTTCAGAATCTAAGGAAATATAAATTTATAACGTCCGCAGTCATTAAGACGATTTCATCAAAATTTAATTTGCATGAATAGGAACGCGAGTGAACTCGTTTTGATGCGTCTCTCATGACAAAAGCGAGTAATGTTCTAATTTCTTATGTCGAGTATACTTTACGGCGCAGCGGGGCATTGTTCATTGCGGTATTGTTATTCGTATATATGTTACTGTAAAAGCCCGAACTATGGTAAATCTTAGGTTTTACCAGTAAATCTCAGGGTTAATTTTATATTATATTACCAACACGAGTCGGTAAATGTAAGAATATGTAAAAAATAATTATTACATTAGAATCTAGTACATGCTAGGTTTTACCAGTGACGGTTGATAAATGTTAGTTTTGGAAATAAAACAATGTATACTTCTTAATCATTTATTTCAATTAATAATTATTCAAATCCGTTCATATCTAAGATTTACCAAGTGAATGGTTCTTAGGATTTACTGAAAAATCTTAGGATTTACCGTAGTTCGGGCTTTAACAGTAACATTTATATTATTACTTATTTTACGGCGAAAGAATTTAACAAATTGCTATGCATATTGCTATTAACCCCTGTAGCTGAGCTTACACGGTGAGAATGGATTTACGCCACACGTCGACCACGGTCGGTTCGAGCCTTTTCCAACGTTCAGATACACTGTACGTGATGATCCGTTGTCTGTCTGAACATTGGTTTGTACACATACGTTTAAGGATAAAACTATAATATTACCGCTATCAATATTTGTTCATGGGTTATAAACCACCTGAAAGGAAAGGACAAGCAAATAGTAGGTACCTAAGTTTGTATGGAATGTAAGCAGGTATTACACGGTGTAGATAAGATCATTGTTGGAACTGAGATGAAGCCTTTTTACACAAGGAGAAAACAGGAAAATCCTCATTAAAACCAGCCTGTCGGACAAATCCTCGTCCCATATGGGGAAGGAACAGTAACAAATTTAAAAAGGTAAATAATGTTCCGATAGTTAAAAATGAAAGCAGTTCTGTAACTGACCCCCCGTATGTACTCCTAAATGCTTAAACCGTAACAACAAAAAGAATCCAAGCTTTAAAATTAAAAAAAGAGAACACATCTGTTCTAATTTACGCAGTCACTGTAAAAATAGGCAGCTACCTGCTCCACAAACGCTGCTCATTTCTTATTAAAGGCCTATAAAAATTTAAGAGGCGTGTTTCAATCGCAGCGGATAGCAGAGGGCGAGATCCACCGGAAGAGCGCCGGGAACCGCCATAACCGTAACTCACATAGCATCCGACTGCGTTCAAAAGTGATGTTACATGTACACCTATTTATGTACAGGCCACCCGATTGATTGCGATTAACTTTGGGTATATAGTTTGGATTAAACGTATTCGGGTCACAAGTTTCGAGTAGTTTATTGGGTATTTGAACTGGCTTGTGATGTAGGTCGTCAATTACTTCGCAGTTCCATGTGTTTCTTGTAGATTTCATTAGTAAATTAATAAATTATTGGTAAAGTTGGGAGTTCTATAGGTCGTCGGATCGTAAGTATCGTTATGTAATAGTATTGAATAATACGGTAACCTGAGTTTTCAAATACACTGATCTAGTTCATATTAAATGGTAGCATAAAGTCTACTAACTACTAAATGATAGGGTATTTTTTTATTATATTTTAGTCCATTATTTTGTAGTATGAACATATTATTATTGCCCCTTTATATAAAATAACAATTACCTAACTATATATATATATATCGATCCTGGCCGATTTCGGCCACAGCGACTTGGATCTGCGCTTATTAATACCTAACTATTCATGTCGACGGACATGTTGATATTTCCTAACATTAAAGTTCATTTTTGATAAACTAAACTATACCTATTTATACTAACAATATTGCAAATAATTCTTTAGTATATATATATGACAAAAGCCTCAGTCGAAAAAGCTCGCTTTTAAAACGAAATATGGGACAGCGGGAATGTAATATACATAGGTATCGTACATTTATTGATTTGTAATAAAGAATAATATTAGTGGTACGGGTTTCGGTCACGGGGCTCGCCTTTGTCTCCCAAGAGACCCGTAAGGGCTTCGGGATTGTGCCTCAAGGAAGGCCACAAAAGCACTAGCGTATGTACTCATTAAAATTTACTGGGACGTCCGAACTATCTAAAATTGTAACAGAATAGTTTGCTGTTATGTGTGACATTTTTCGTGTTATTTTCCGCGCTAAAGTTGTAGTCATCATATACTTATGTACTATAATACAGATACGGATCGACACTTTTGTTCACCAATCATTAAAAGCCGCTGGCTCTAAGGTAATAGGCAGTATGAATAATAAAGTTTAATCAATATCTTAAGGCAATATCGACTCAACGAACAAAATGCCTTTAAATATTCAAAGCAGTTTTTCTTCGTATTGATAAAAAAACATTGTCAGAATAAGCCGAGGGCAAAATTTCGTTGAGTTAATACTTTTCTTCCGTTTCCTTGGCCGGGTAACGAACTGTGTGCGAATGTGATATTTATGGAGTTTTTCGTTCTCACTTTTTGCGAGAACATTATTGCTTAGAGAGGAGTAAAGCGTACACAGCTATAATAAACGGTTTTACTGTTATTACTCAGGGTCACGTAATCTTTGCAAATAACTGTTACAAATTATATACGTCGTATTATTTTTTAATAGGCTGGTGCTATTACTTGCGGCCATGCTCGTATAATAAAGCTGTAGGTAATATAAAAGTAACCACTAGCTGGTAGGTACTCTATGTACCTATTTATTATCTGTGAAAATCGTATTAAAAATATATAGCGTCAACATATATGTTTTTATTATTCTTTCTTTTTGTAAGACTAACTAACATCCACACTTTCACATTTATTATCCTACTAATATTATAAATGTGAAAGTGTGGATGTTTGGATGTTTGTTACTCAATCACGCAAAAACGGCTGAACGGATTTGGATGAAATTTGGCATGCATATAGCCTTTGATATGAAAAGAACATAAGCTACCTTTTATCTCGATTCCTTAATTAGTTCCCGAGGGAAAATTGAAAATTGTTTACGAGCTAAGCTGTGGGTAGACAGCTTATAAATTTGGTATTTTTCTCTATTACAGCGCAAGCTATAACACGGGTGAAAATTTTATTCCAATTTTCATAACTTTCACATTTTTCATTTCTTTTTGGACCCAATTCTAAAGTCCACGCAGACCAAGTCGCGGGCAGAAGCTAGTATTATATAAATATAGTAGGTTTTTAGATCTTTAATAATAACAGATTCTGCATAAACATACACCAATAATAACTGACATGACTTGGTCAATACAAGTATTATTAGCAGAAACTATCCCGCAATGCGTTGACGTAAAGCGAATTGCTTTTCCGATTGCTTCAATCTAACCATTGTTCCATGGTAGCATACTTAATTGTTGGACAACAATCACACACTATTGCGCTACCTAATAGTTACAGAGAACGATGGAATTGTGTAGAGTAAGTAGAGAAACTTTAGTGTGTGTGTGTCTATGACACATATTATTATAAATATGTCCAGTGCCCAAATATTATCATCAAAGAAGGTTCGTAAGAGTGTAACAAAACTATTTTCTAAATGAGTTAGCCGTGAAAAGCAAAGTCCTGACAAAATTTGATTCGGAATATCAATTTCCCTATTTACTCCAACATACCCATTTTATGATAATGATCTTTGATATTGTTATCAAACTGGCGATTAGGTATTCCAATTCAGTGTAAGTTCTTATTTTGACCTAATACCATATGAATGAGTTAATCAACTGAAACGAACCAAAAATAAATTAGAGAATTTCTAAAAATGTGGAATGGTTTAGGTAAATACTATGACGTGTGTAAAAGGAAATAATAAATCAACTGAATAAACTAGAAATACATAAAGTATATAAATATATATATCTAATAATAATAATATCTTGGAACACAGCTCACACACGGTCATCTGATCCCAAACTAGGCAGAGCCTGTACCAGAAAACCTGTATAAAAATACATAATATTATAAAGTTGACTATTTGAATATAATAGCTAACTTTACAATAACAATATCGATCTCAGCCCTTTGTTAAAAACATCGTGTTATTAAGTCGTTTATTTTAATTAGAGCATAGATTAATATTGTCGGATTACGGACTTTTGCTTTACTGTAAGGTTTCGTGAGAAAGTTTATTAAGGAAAATTCCAGTTTATTTATAGAATCCAGTCGGAAAAAACCGATAGCCCTTTACTTACTCACGAACCATACGATGTGTGCCAAGAACTTAATAACATTAACTCAAAATTAGCTTTTACTCGAGACTTCGCTCGTTGGTTAAATTGTGAACGTGATAAATATGCATAGTAAGTACGCTTGGGAAACGAATCATAACTCAACTTTCATCGTCGAGAAAATTGTGAAAATCTCGATTAAATTAAAATAACATCGTCTTCATTTAATTGTTCAAATAAGTTTTGTTGTTGTCTACAATTTTTAGGACTTTTTTGTAGCAACATTCTTTCATTTATTCTAGGAACAAATATACATAATATCCCTATTATATAGTTACATAATTAAACAAATGTAAAAGTATTTTTATGGAAGATATGTTTGTCTATCGCGTAGTTAAAATTGCATTATTAACCAAAAAATAAATACTTAACATTACCAATATAAAACAATTAAACTCATAGGCAGTATCTGAAAATATGAATAGTTTTAAAACTGGCTAGCAGGCTGGTGTGTGAAGTAGCACGTGATGAGTGCCGCCCGCACCGCTGGATGACCTTCGCGGGGCGTTGCCAAGGTAATGGTTTGGTACCATACAAACCTATGCTTCACTGAAAATACCTTACAGTCACGCACGTATCAAATTCATAGCTTAGAAAACATACTACGCATTGTTTGCATGTATATTTTTTACCTCATAATATGGTACTTAGCAATAAAGGAATCTATGAAATCAAAATTCAGTCAATGAGTTCGTAGTTTCTAAGATTACCTTTAACTTCTAACTTTGTTTGATAATATGTATACATAGATATAATATTCATACATATTGATTTGAGGTATGTGTTCAGATATCTTGAACACTATCCAGAGAAATCTCCTCGACACAGTTCTACATCCATTCCAATCCACGATTGTATTAACATCAAAACCTGTTGAAGAAGATTATATTTTAACCTAAGTGGGCCTAGATTTTACCTCAGTTTTCAAAGTAATACCGCTAGATAGTATCACTGCCCTAACATTTATACCGGGTACAATCCAACACATCTGGCGATCGTAATCTTGTTATGAAGAAAAACTTTCTTAATAAGAACGCTGTTTGGTTTCCTATTTCTTTCTAACCTTGAAGAGGAAACGATGGAATAATTACTTGTTTCTTTAGTGAAGTGATCCAATTGATTTTATTACGAGACTAGTTCCAATATAATGAAGTGTAATGAGTATTCTCAAGATACGAACAAACATCTATTTAGTTCCAAATCATTACCTTTGTAGACCTCAAACAAGCATAAGACAATAATGTCGGCTCTTTAAATACACATTACTTGTAATTTAAGGTAAGTAAGGTTAGGGTTTCTTGTTTTAATGTTTTTTTTGGCAAAGTATCCTCGTATTGCTCTAGGCTTATTTCGAAATGAACTCATAATTTTATGCAATTTAAGAGATTTACATTGCTTTTTTTCTTCTTCTGAAACCAGCTGAAAGTAGGCAAAGAATCAATTCTATACCATGTATTTATAATTTCATGAAACAAACAAGGTTCATTACTTTGTTAAGCTGGCTGTGACCGTAATACAGTTTTTATGTTCCTAAAGGTCGTGATGCCATTACTCAGGACTTAGCACCGGAAACTTCAAAAAAATAATAATACAATCAATCAATCAAGTTAACTTTTTTAATAAGAATTGATATCTGTTAGGTATACAAACATTGAGTAGGTATAATTAGCACTTTAAATAAGTACAAGTCTTAAAACAATATCGTTAATCATAAGATAAGAAATCAATTTCGAAAGATACAGTCAATGTGCAGATCCAAGAATTTGTGTTGAAAAAGAGACAAGAATTTGTGTTGTTCGAAAATGTTCGAAGTGTTAATCCATCAATTTACAGATAGCAGCCATCTTGCGTTTGTTGTAATTGTTGATTATTGCAGTTGTTCCATGTAGTTAATTTTTTTTGTTCAACTGTGTCTCGTAATAAACAAGATCTACGTCAGCTCCGAGAGCTGACGTAGATCTTGAAGAGTTTAGCGCAGCATGTGGTGTGGTGGGTGATGGGGATGATGCGGATGATGGGGGTGATGGGGATGATGTGGGTGATGATGCGGCGGTGGTGGTGGCGGGTAGCTGTGTGGTGGGTCAGGGTGGTGGTGGTGTGGCGGCGGGTGAGGATAGTGGTGTGGTGGTGGCGGGTGGTGCGGCGGTGGTGCGTGGACCACCACTCGGGCGCGGTGGTAGCAGTGCGGGGCGCAGTTCCCGGTCCCACAGAAAGGCCCGCAAGGCATTGCGTGAGGAGGTGGCATTTCTGAAAAACAATTCCAATTATTATTCAAATATCAACTCAATCTGGTGATATTAGAAGCCGACCCCAACATTAAAAGGTTAGGCAAAACTATTATTTTTAATCAAAGTAGGTAATCAACTGATATCCCGACAATTATCAGTATTAGTCAGCTGGAAAATGAGTCATATTGCGACTGCGTATTTACATTTATCAATTAAGTACGTGTACTGTGTACGTGACAAAGAGTGTTCCTCAGTCCTGGTTCATTCTCGAGATGGTACATCAATAAGGTTTATTAGTCACATTATTTCTACACTTATTAGTACACGGATAATTAATATTATCTCTCGGTTTTGTAAGCACTCTTGTACATTAGTTAAGTCATCTACCTAGAAATGACACAGCCTTTCATAAACGGGGGTTAGAATCTTCACAACTACAAGAGACTATTCCATACTAAGGACATCAATGTCTAACATTCGCGTAAACAGCTCACACACGGCCATCCCCAAACTAGGCAGAGCCTGTACTATGGCAACCAGACAACTGATAAACATACTTATATATTTCTAAATACATACATATTATAAATAAATAACACCCAGACACAGAACCAATGATCATGCTCATCACACAAAGATTTGTCCTAGGTGGGAATCGAACCCACGACCTCCAGCTTAGCAGTCAGGGTCACTAACCACTAGACCAACAGGCCAGTCAGGACATGTAATGTGTTCAAAGAGGTACCGTTAATGATATCGTGGAAAAAGTCGTGAATGTCCAAAAAATATATCAGGACTCGCATTGTCATAATAATTATATGAATGCAGAGCGAGTCACTGAATAACAAACTAACACACTACTTGGAAGTGTAATAAACATGAAAGAATGATATTAAAAGGAATATATTTTGACAATACAATACTTTAGCAACTTTACATTAAAGTGTCTACGTCATACAAAACTCTGAAAGCTCATAAATAAAGGGTCTAATGTCTTATTTAAAAGTTATAAATATCCTTACCTTGCAGTGGCTTTCCTTTGTTCACAAAAATACAATGAAATATAATAACTTGTTTTCAGTTTGAGATATTAACACCGAATGATAATAGCTCGATAGTTGAACGTATTTATCGCTTTATTCATAAGCTGGCCATTTGTTATCAGGCAGACCTGATAAGTGATAAGGATACGTGAGGTGGGTGATTAATGCAAAGTTTTAGGAAACAATATCGTAGGAAACGTTTGTACAGAATACGGGTATTTCTAATTTAATCTTTTCGCATGAGATTGGTGGAAAAAGAAAGATAAAAATAAACCAATCTTTAAATATATTTAATATTTATTAATATTTGAAATTATATTGGTTTTCATAAAACACGAAACTCTACATCGCACTGCAATGGAGCACTACTAGGCACTGTTCTAAAACAGAAAAGTTATTGCATGAAACAATAGGTATCTTTAGAAAAAAATGCAATTAATTAATCAATTTCCTATTTAAAACGTAGGAATCATTACCTTACAATGAATACTATTAGGTACTCGGTAGTGTAGGTTTCCTATTCATTGGATAAGCCCCATTCGTTTGAGCCCCTATTCATTTAACAATACCTACTTATGGCGGGATTCCTCTGTAGTGTTTTCGTCCGCTTATTATACTTCCACATTGAACACGGATAGACTTGTGCTGCATAGTCTTCTCTAAGTAGTTTTCCGTCTTATTGAAAGTTTCCATTTGTCTACGCGTGTTTTTTACTGAGTCCTAAAATAAGTAAAGAAAAACTTTATACGTAAAAAATAGTTATAATTATTACCGCAGTGTGTTGTATTGTTTTGTTACTTAACAATAAATTTCAACGTATTTCAATAAACTTGCTTTGAAGCGGTACATAATAAAAAAACATACCTTCGTGTCTATATATAAGCAATGCGTCATTTTGTATTATCGAGTATTGTTATAGATTAAAATCTTGTTTTCAAATCGAGGAAGTAGTCGTACCTCAGAATAATAACTAATTGCTTTAGTTATTATTCTGAGAGTCGTACAGACTCGTACAGTAATATTTTGACTTTGTCAATGAGTCACCCGATAACATAGATTATAAAATAACATAAATAGATTATTATGAAGAAGGACAGAAAAATATATCGAGTTCATAGCTTGAGGGCCTCCTTTATAACCATTTATCTTAAATGGAAGCAAACACAATCTTACATAGTTATTTTATGTTAAAAAGAAAATTAAAAACAGATCTTATGTTGGCAGCAGTTAGACCGTCTTCAACGAGACCGTTATCAATGCTGGTTTAAAATAGAGATGATGTGCCGATTATAAACATTTCTACGAAACGATTACCTATACAGCTCTTTAATCCAACGCTATTTCGTTTATCTATATCATATAATATGAAGTAATGCATAAGTACTCATACGATGTTTATAATATTTCAGTACAAAAACCGGCATAGTACTCTGAACACATCCCACTAGTATTTGATAGCAGCCTTTTTATCGGAGGTGAGTTTGCTTGTTGTTTTAGCATTAAAAGCTTTATTGATCGGCGTTTGTTTGTTTGTTGTGCAACTAGTGAACGTTGTGCTGTTAAAACTAAGTGTTATTTAGGTACGTGTATTCGTAGTAGAGTTTAAAAACAAATGTGTTTTTTTTGTAAAATTGGTGTTATTTCCCACCGATGAGGTCATTAATGTGGTGATGAAGCAACTTGTGTGGCTCATTTGTAACAGACACATTTTTTAAATTGTGTTTTCTGATACCAAGTTTTCGAAATATCCTACTAATGTTATAAATGTGAATGTGTGGATGTTTGTTAGTCAATCACACAAAAACCGCTTAACGGATTTGGATGCAATTTGGCATGCATGTAGCCTTTGACATGGAAATGAACATAGGCTATCCATAAATCCACGCATATGAAGTCGCGGGCAGGAGCTAGTTTAAGAATAAGAAACATGGCTATGTTATACATACCTTACATATAACAGATATATTATTATACCTTTTATTTAATGAATGAAATTTATTTCTAGAAATGTCACCACCACCTCCTCCCCACGGTCCCCCGCATCACGGACCTCCTCATGTTGGACCTCCAGGACCTCCACATGGACCTCCACATGGACCTCCGCATGGACCCCCGCATGGACACCCGCCTGGACCCCATGGTCCTCCTGCTGGTCCTCCCCATGGACCACCCCATCATTAAAACGCCATAATAAATAAAACATTCCAAGTATTACAAGTCTTTACTTTATTCAACTTAGTATGAAAATTTCCCATTTAATTACGCAGATTATTCGCGAATGTTTCTCAGTAAATCAAGATCCTAAGAATAAAGATAAAAATGTTAATGCTGTTTTTAAATTAACTCGCTACGGTTACGGCAGCTTGGGCATCTTATTAAATACCAGTAAAGATTTCATTCACTATTCATTTAACATCTACTAATTATATAGTAAGGGGGTAGATGACTCACTAGACAATTTTTTCCTGGGAATATTTGGGTATTCCTGAGCACTTTTGAGACCGCCTCGACAACTACTGCTAAATAAGGCTACTGTTATCGCTCTAAAGCGCAGATTTAGCTGCAAATGCAAAATATTGAGATCTTCTACTTTTTATAGAGATATCAGGGATAACGGACGATTGAACTTAAATGTGTGTTCGTGCAGTAAGTGACGTGCTAGACGATCCTATTAGCGTTGGGATTAGTTACTGCGTCAATTAGACTAGTGAATGGTGCTGAAAAATTGACACCATTTTTTTAATACTTTTATAGAGTTAAAATAACAGTTTCATTTTGTTTAAAATATTACATTGGTTTTATTTAACACTTTTGTGTGAGGGGTTTTTCATTTTAGCGCACAGTGTCAAAAAAAGGGTTTGTAAGTTTTTAATAATAATAATAATAATAATAATATTTAGTACGAGAAGAATAAACTATTCATATTAGAATAAGTGTGATGTCAACTGAATTACCATCAGAAGCTATTAATATGTGTTTTTTATGTACATACATAAGATAAATAATTCATCTTGGTATGTATGTAGATAAAAAAACACATTAAAATTACTGTATTCAATAGGTCCATTGTACTCTGTCTAGGTAAATAAAGAAATAACTATGTTAAAAGTAAGATATTATTTCTTCCATTTGTTCCCTTTTAAAGGTAACTTACAAAATAACGTCGAGAATTTTCAAAATAACCGTCAAGAAGTATTTTACGTATGCATAGTAAAGTCACACATTAACTTAAGTGACGTTGAACATATTTCATAAACAAATAATACTACGACCATTCATGGACACCTCGACGTAAATATATTCAACCAATCAGAGCTTTTAAAACTTAAAAATGTTAAATTTGTTACAGAAGATATTTTTAGTTACAAGTTTAAGGACCTCTATTCGCTTAAATTTTGTTTCATGCGAATGATATATCAATTTCAAGGACCAGTCACCGTATAAAAATAAATCTACTGCAAAAAAAAGCTTCAACAAAACTAAAAGGCAAACGTTAAAATATACCATGCAAAGGAAAACTAGCAAGGCTCATTGGAACCGATAGGCCACTAAATAATAATTTTACTTCGTCAGTGGTACGGCAATCCGTTAAAAGTTGTTTGGAGTTTTTCATAGCCCGTTTGTTTTGAAATTTCCTCAAAGCAGAAAATGCTATTTACTTATTGCGCCTCGTTTACTTACAAGGTATTTAGGTTTGTGTCGTCTGTTCTCAGTTTTGTATTTGGAAAATGGAATTTTCCTGTTGGGATATACAAGGGGCGGAATTCCCAATCGATTTTCAAAAAGGATGTTTGGTAATAGCTATTTCGTTTTTGTTTACATTTGTTCTTTTTGGGGTTTTGCCAGTTTCAATTCTCTTGTTGTGGTTTTTAATATTCATTCTGAAATATTTCGTCAAATATAATTCCTAAATAAATAATTGCGGTTTATTTTCCTCATCGATATTGAGTTCGGATGACACTCCGATGACGACTCTTTTTTATATAAGCTATACTTATTAACTTATAGAGGATAATGTGACAATGAAGCCACCTTTTCCAAACTTTTCAACTAGACTACTTTAACTTTAACTCTGTAGAAAGGACTCGTTCCAAAGATCTGAGTCTGTAATCTTATAAATATCGTGATTTATAAGTGCTCTTAACAAAGTTATCGAAAAACATGAAATGGGAATTCCTAAGTAGGTACTCTCATACTCAGTTACTAATATGTGAGATAAGACAACGCTTGGAAAAGATAAAGATTGATTTATCATTTATTAGGTCATTTAACGGGATCTTTCAATAATGCAAAGATCTTTCGTCAGCTTGGTTATCTTGCTTTTAAATCATAAACAACAAATATTATAGGAATTTTATTCAATATAAACAATAAATTAGTTTCAGATATAAAGCTGTATATTATATTGTAGTATTTAATAAGTATTTAGTGTCCATAAAACACCTAAGACCTAAGGATAAATAAAATGTTTAATTTACGTCCAACGTTTGATTTGGATTAATAAAAACATGACAGAGTAATCAGATGTTGGAAGCTTAATTAAAAATCAATATGAATATAGCAAAGCTTTTCACAATTTCAGTAAAGTTGCAGAATGGACAGTTTTCTGTGGACATGAGCCAGAGTAACTTTTCGACCTAATAAATGTATATTTTAAGTATATTTAAATATGTTTTACTTATTAACTGTATGTCAATAGATACTTGTTTGTCGATGTAATAAAATAACTGGTACTTATAACAGGACATCGAGAAAATGAATCCTCACTCTAAAGTGTCGATGCATAAAAATCGAAAAATTACTCTGGCTCATGTCCACAAAAAACTGTCGATTCTGTAGATGCATAATTGTAGGTTTTATAGTACTCAGCTTTGGATTGGGATTAAAATGTCATGGCTTATAATTTGTTGCTATAGCATCAAGTAATTTGTAACAAGCCTTGGTTACTTAGTTTCCATTGATGTCAGAGAAGAAGTTAGACATAGCATTTTGATGAGACGTCGGCGTCAGCTATTGGTCGGCGTCAAATTTGAACGAGCTATATGCAGAAGTGACTATTAGCTGTGTAACCGATACTGTTGGGGTAGGCCACGAAGCGTGTCGATATATTTGATTCAGTGTTGATAGAATTCATGGGAATTAATTCCAAGAAACTATGCTGTTACTACGTTTTCTCACAATAGTATCACCTTTCTGCTTGTTTACATACTTATATTTTATATCTTACTAGCTGTTTCCCGCTGCTCCGCCCGCGGTCTCAATTTTTTTTTATATTTGTGATGTAAGCTATCCTATATTTCAAGTTGGATCAAACTGCACACGGTGTGCAAATTTGATTAAAATCGGTTCAGTAGTTTCGGAGTTCATCCCCGACAAACATCATGATACCTACTGGAATTATATATAATATCGATTGATGCCAAAAAGTACACGGTGCTAGTTTTTCGCATTTTAGCCCATTCGATTCCCGGTCCGCAAAGCGTATTTTCAAACATCAATTTAATGCAGATTTATTTCTTTTAAAAAATAAAATAATGTTTTCTTTGAGTCTAATTTGCTATTCTTCAGTATTGAGAGTACTTTCTCTCTTTCTTTCTGGTGGCAAACCTACGACCTACTCTCAGACCTACCAAATAGACAAACGAAAAAAAAACATAAAAGTCTGCGAGCCTGATATTTAAAGAAGAAAACAGTTTTAATATCATTGCAAGGAGTTTTGACAACCTTGTTTATTTAATTGATATATAACCTCTATGGAGGAGGATCTGAAGGATAGTAAATCGTACTAAAACAACAAAATTTGGTCGTCATGGCAACTACCTACTTACGTTTTTAATGTCAATAATCGCGATGTTATTAATATGATAAAAATTAAACAAAAAAACATTTCAAATTGGACCAAATTGTGAATCTAAACCATCCTCGAATCCACCTGAAGACACACAGCAAATTTCATTATAATCGGTCCAGCCGTCTAGGAGGAGTTCAGTCACATACACACTCACAGAAGAATTATATATATAAAGATAGGTATGTTTTATGTATGTATCGATGTCGTAATTAATGTGACATCAATTGAATTAAGATACATCATGTACAATTGTACAAGGTGAGTTCTTACAGTTGTACGAACGAAAACTATGACGTCTATCTATGTTGGTTATAAAAACTATTGCTACGAAATTGTAAAAAGACCGTAAATCTCTAAAAAGTAAAATTTACTTATTTAGATGTATGCAACCCATACTTCTATAATGCCTGTTGTGTATTTCGTCATAATAATATGAATTAAGTCTATTTTTGTGGATAGTCCTTGAAACGGACGCGGGACTATTTTACGGATCGTTGCTTTCGGCTATTCCATGTTACTTTTTCTTTTCAGTGGGATATCCATCCCTCTTCTTTTTTGGGTATGCCTTTATTATTACGCATCCCCGCGGCGTGGTGTAAGACTGGTTGTCGCTATGTCCGTATTGTGCACCAAATATGTCTATAGAAACTCTATGCTTTATTAAGTTTGGTTTTGACGATTACAATACAACAAGGTTTAAAAATGAAAATTTTTAACTAACCAAGTAATATTTGTAAATAATTATTACTTGAAAAAATTAACAACCGATGGAAATTTATGTTTCGATATAACCATTATTTTCTTTTGTTTCGACAATAGTTATATTCTGCTATAAAAAAATCGGTTGAACTGGAATTTTCGAAAACGTAAAATTTTGATTCACGGAAAATAAAACTCACTAAAAATAATTTATTTAATAATTTACAGGCATGTTTTAACAGAAACTGTGTTTTCTAGAAGACTGAAGCCAACTAATTATATTATAGAAAGTTGTAGAGATTGTGGAAAATCGCGTCTTTTTAAACAAACCTTTATTAAGCCATCAAGAGCTAGTTAGTTAATTAGGAAAGAAGTCGTGAGCTGTGAGTGAGGAAATTAGGTGTACAGAAGAGACATCTGGCGACCGACGGGAGAATGCCATTGACCGGAACCTTTGAACAACTCTATCTTTACTTTTCATTAGCACGCCCGTTGTGTCGGTGATTTAACTTTTTTTTATTCCATCGCTTTCTGACAATTAAATGAATTAATTAAACGAAACTTGGGATTTTCTCTACCTTTGAAGGGCCACCGCTGTGATTGGCTTTTTAAAGTAACTTTTCAAACAACCAATTACCGACAAGGAATTTTGTGTTTTTACAAATAAAAACTGATCTGGCCCTTTATTGAGTTCAATTGTATTATTATTATTTTTATAAATAAAGTTGAAACAAAAGTGAAAACCACAAAAATAATTTATAGATATTTATATTATCTTTGAGAAAGAAAAAAGTATTCTCTATTTAAATTCTTGAAGGATTTATTTACACGCATAATAGTAAAAAAATACATCAGATAACAAATGAACCTACATACAGGCTCTACTTATATACGCCATACGAGAAGGGTTCTATAATATTGAATACCTTTTCATTGTGGTTCCCGACGCCGACATTATTTCATAAAATCTATAACCGATCGCGAAAATTGCATAAGTTATCGCGCGATGTCTTAACGTAATTTATAACTAGGTTTAAGCACGTTGCTATCGCAAGCTTCCCAAGTACTTGTAGTTTTAATTAGAGCGGTTAATTTTAAGCGTTGATCGCACCGCCGTTTAAATCTTAGGCGCCATTTTAATTAAAATTTATTCGGCAGATACAGCGCCGTTCTAGGCCACGTCAGGTAAAAAAATTATTACGTTCGACTTTCATAACTAGTAAATATATGAAACATAAGGGAACCTGGATCTTATTTTTTATTGGTAAAGTTATTTTTTGTACTACAATTATTTTTTTCCGTTTAGATTATTTTATGAAATATAGTCTTCAAACTAAAAAATAAACTCTTTACATACCTACTTAACTCGGAACTTCAATAGGAAACCTGAAAACAGCAATCAAGTTTCCAAATTATACAGCGACCATCGAGCGAACCAGTGAAGTAAAACTAGTTTGGCTGTAAAATATTTACGTCGCTTCAATATTTAAAGTACGGCAAAGAAAACACGCCAACTTCGCCGTATTATTTGTGAAACAAATAAAAAGAAGTCCTTATTTAATGGCGACGTTTATAAACTTATAAAAGTGGAGTTTTTAGCAAAACACAAGAGAAAGAAAAAGTTGCTCTTCAATAATATTAAGGAATTCTTGATCCGAATCTAAAGACTTGTCAAATTACGCGGCCGATTGGTTGGCGGCATCGGAGTTCTCAATTTAAATTCACTCGACTAATTGGTCAGCCGAGCTCTTATTAGCTTTTTGATGGATATTGTTTTGATTAAATGAATCCAATGATTTTTTAATCAACTTGCCAGACTATTATATTTGTTAGAGTAAGTAAGTAGCTAGCTAGATTTGTACATTATACCGATTACTTACATATTTAAGTTTTTAATACTCTTTATAAAATATGCAGTTTATAAAGTGCCCGCATTTTTAGCGAAATGATTTTTTTTTTACTAAAGTTTTTTACGAAACCATTGCAATTGTATTGTACTGATTGAAACGTGAAACCGCCCCTATTTCCAAAATTCATGATTTTTTCTCTTATGCACAGTTCAGTCGACATACGTATATCCCATTGTGTTTGAATAAACATTTCAATTGAGAGGTCTTTCATTCGCGGTGCCTATTCGACCGGACCTACACATTCAGCTCTTTTTCGCGCATCGCTGATTTCCGATGAATGAACTGTGGTTGGAATATTAGAGTTCGCCTATATCGCCGGTTACCAATGTGGACTTTTAATTATTATTGCTTTAATTAATGTATTGGAATATCGCTACAGCACCCGGGTCGGTTTGGGGGACTTTTTTATTTTATTGTTGAGCAATTATATTTCAGTTATATTTTTATCTAATTGAAAGTTTTCATGCTGGTATAAAATAAATAAAAAACAAGCTCGGGAACTTAATAGATAATCTTAATGTTTATGTCAGTACTCAAATAGATACTTTGCCTTTGAAATCGACGACTCCTTAGCTTTCAATGGCACAGTATAATAAATAAGGTTAAGGTGAGCCACCTATTGTAAGAATAAAGTCAGTTCCGTTGAAAATAAAAATAAGGACATATCGTTGTATCTGAAGTTCAAAATGCTGGCAAAGACTTCCTTTACCAAAACGCATGAGATTTTTACAAGGGCGATAGAATTGTATTTTCTATCTGTCCCTATTATATCGAAGTTGAGGTGAAAGTTTAATCTGGCTGTCATTCGGAACGGCGAAACGCGTAGTTGATTTTATCTTGACAAGCGGTAAGTACAACGCGTGGAACTTCAGAGGATTGTTTGACATTTAGACGTCGCTGCCCTTAAGATATACTTCAAAGTTGATCATGAAATATTTATGCGTTCGTGCGTCTGTTCCGTGAAAATTTAATGAGCAATTGAGACTTTCTTTAAGAGTACGAATGAGATTGTAAAATGAACGCTATATAAAAAGCTATAAAGGTAGAAAATACGAAGAAAGGATCTGTGTTGGGATTTTCAGCTGGTAATTTAAAGATTTTTTTCGTGTCTGAATGGTAATTGAGGTTTGAATAAAGCATCTTTGCTAAAATGATTGGTATAAGGTGAAAAAAAAATCAACTTCCGTTCACATTTTTCGTAACTCTCCCTTTACGCCTTCACTGGCTTAATCCCCAAGACAAGCGTGCGTAAAGAAGTTTTACTTAATAAATCAATTCGCAGCTATCTCTAATATATGTGCTGGGGAACAAAAGGTTAAAAAAATGATTCAATAGAAACATTTCTCCAGCAATGAATATGTTTTCCTAACGTAATGTCAACCCTGGGTTTTCAATGCGCTCCCCTGGAGGCTCTACATCTAAGTTAAGTTTAAGTTAGAGCTGGCTCGGTCGCGGTATATGTGTCTCTCGCGACATATCCAACATCGAATTTTTGGCCAACAAATCCACTGCAACGTTACGAAACTACGTTTTTACGTAAATTGTATTTTTTGGTAACCTTAAAATAATGCTAAAACAAAACGTCACCATGATAAAAGCTGTAGGTAGCCTCAAAGAGATACTCAATTGAAATTGTAGAATGTCAAGCTGAAAATATTTTATGAAAAGAGACAGGAACGACTCGGCCCGGGTCGTATCACGTACCTTTCTCACTCGGAAATGCACAAAATAAAACGCCAAACAAAGAATACGAAACCGGTCTGCAATCGTAAAGTAGCCGGTCACCAACGTATATGCAAATGTGGCGTATTTAAAATTCAATTGATTCATTTCGAAACGGAAATGTCTAGGAATAAACCTTTTCCATTAGAGCAGTACGTGCGAGCAACACTAGAGCTGTCAATTTGCGCTATTAATTAGTCAGACTCGCGCTAAAATAATCGCAATTAAATATTCAAATTTGGTAGTGCAGAGACGTGTCGCTGCAGCGGCGCTGTCAGGACTTGCATTTGGGTTGTCGGTAAAATGAACATGTCTGGGTCGTGGTATTCTAGGAATAGCGTCGAACGGGACAGGTCAAACGGAAATAAAGCAAGCTGCACTCAGCGAAGTTTGGACATGTCTGATAGCTTTACTGGCGGCTCGTGAATAAAATACATGCTATTTCTGTGTACCTTTTTCATACCAGTATTTCATTTGTGCTCTATGCAATTGCATCTGAAACCTTTGTTTTTGCTTACAGCGTAAAATCAATAATATAAAAGCCCACGTCACTCACTGACTCACTGACTCACTGACTCACTGATTCTGGAACGCTCGCACACTATGATAATTTTTAAAGAAAGAACACATAACAAAGAGTTTATCATAAAAAAGTTTCAAAAACAATATTTTCGCGAAACGTCAATGACTGAAGAAAAGTATTAAGTTTTGTTATGATTCAATCAATGTATAATACTTTACGCGCGAGCGAAGCCGCGGGCAACAGCTAGTGTTTTAATAATTGTGCAATTATTGAAGTATCTCAGCGTATATTATGAAAATTGTTTGTGTCCTTGGTGAAATACATTTGAAACAACGTTTTACCTGAGAATAAGTATTACAAAGTTTCTACATTATTACTTCAGCTTGGTAGGGAACGAATGGCGCCCAACATGGGGGCGCCGGCGTTCGCCTAAATTGCGTTTTCGTAGCGTGCATTATCCTTCTAACGCCACATGTGGTCAGGACTTGAATGCTCATCTACTTCATAATTTGAGAAATATAATCATATCGTATATCGTCTCCGGTGACAGTAACATTTATTCCGTTATATATTATTGTCAAATGGTAATGGTTTAAAGAAAAATGTAAAAAGTTCAAGAAATATATATATATATATAACATTTTGAGATTTCGAAGAAACTTCTGATGTACTGTCATCTGATAACAATCGCAAAACCAATATAAATTTCTTGGTAGAGGCGGCTGGCTTATAAGAAAATGTATTATGAAAGCGAGCGGTTTTATTGTGTGGCAGTAAAACGAAAGCATTTGCATCGGGAATCGAACCAGACACTTGCAAATCGACGATCGTAAAACGATCCCGCATCGGTCACCAGCTTCATGAATAAAGCGTTATTTGGTACAGACCCTAGAAAAAAGGTGTTGTAGCACGCGACTATGTACTGTGGTCAAACAATAGGTATATGACAAAAAAAGTATGCAGTTGCCAGCGAGGTTTTGGATGTATCGTGGAAAAAACGTAGAAGAACAATACCTATATGGAACACATACATAATTTTTCGCGGATGTGTGTGTGAGCGCTGCAGAAGTCACGTTCAGGCAATATTTGCTGAATAAAATTCACCAACCGAGTCGGCGTTCTGTGTGTAATATATACGTACTCATCACATTTGCTGCTGCAGGATTTTTTATATCCGCGTAAAATAGAAATACCTATTTGTCAAATAATTTCTTGATCTTAGCTTTTAAGCCACTTAAACTACTTTCTTTAAGTAGCGGCAGAGAGTTGTATTTTATGACGTGTTAGTTCATGAGTTAGCAGATTTATAATATAATGTTGCCGTTTAAACTGTGTTAGACATAATTATTATTTATAAAAATAAGTGAATATCGAATTATAACTTGTTACCAAATTATCGAGCTCTAGTATTAAACAAGATTTTGTCGGAGGAGTGAAAGGATATCATAGATGATTGTCCATAAAGTTCCAGGTGCTCATTTTACTAAATATGTACTAATCCATAGTTAAACAACAATTTGAGTGTTATTTCAGTCCAGCAAGCCACAGGCGACGCATGCCGCCGTGCCGCTAACACGAGATTCAGAAAGTTATTATGAACTCGACACATTGCCCGGCTAATTCAGAACACACGTTGTTACAATATTTAAGCAGGAATGTCGGACGCGAGTTTTAATAAATGCCTCATCTCCATTCCCCGGAAAAACGTGTCGGCTTTTTATGGTGGACTTTTCACCACCATGACTGTCATTTAACGAAAACGTCGTAAATATAAAAAAAAACGTCACACATATTAAGCACGAAGAGAAAGTGTTTTATGTGAACAATGTCTTCAGTGATGTCTTCAATTGAATCAGGTTCAGTGGAGCGAGCCGAGTCTCTAGTTATGTGTTCGGAGACGAACAGGTAAGCGGTACGCATGTTTACCTGGGGAACAAACAAAACCGATATATTTGAACATTTTGTTACTGACGGTCCACTCGACTCCACTTTACGCATTACGCCAATTAATTGGATACATTAGGAAGTCCACAACACAGTAAGCAAACAGAATGGCTAATTAAAAAGTTTTTCCTCCAGTAACGAGAATGGACGTGTTCTTAACGTTGGATTGATGTTTGATTGAGAACACTTAGTTTTGCACCTGTATCTGGCTGAACTTTGCCCACAAGACTTTGTTGTTAACTCAAAATTACTTTCAATGGATACGTGTTAAGTATCGACTTGTAAAAGATGTTTCACTACAAAGTAGGCACTTAAACTAGGTCGCAATACCTAATACCTGGTAACATTAGCGCGAGCACACATTAACGATTCCTGGTATTGGATAATGTTCTATTCCTATTTGCTTTTACTGTGAATACAATGTGAATGTTATTGTTTACTTAAACATACTTAATTAATTTCTGGAAAGTAAAAAATCCTTGGGCATTAAAAACAATTCCATTGCTGTTGTCATAAGCCCTCAGATACATTTAAGTACTTATATCACGTTGGTTTTCTATTTAAAAGGAGCTAAAGCTTTCATAGTCACTATAAAAACTCATATTAAGAACGTTATGAAAGCAAAATCTCGTTTGTATGTCGTGTGCAAAAAATGATCAGCGTTCTCTATGCACTGTCGTTTGTTTTTACGTCGAGTTGTAATTAAGGATAGTGTAGTTTTGAAAATGAAGAAAATTATTTGTGACAAATTGATGGTTGTGATCAATAAAATTAATGACTAGAATGGTTAGGTCATTTTTTACTTTTTAATTGCCAATAAACGAATTTATGAACGAATGAAATGCGAGTAGGTAATTAACAACTTATTTTTTTCATCATACGTATTATTATCTGGAATTACAAGTTAAGGCATTAACTGGAATTTCGTGTAACCAGATTCGTAGTAAGCCAGAAGTTGCAAGCTCCCCGTAATGTGATCGAAACATATTAATGTAACTACGTAAAATATTACGATCGTACGCACGACATGGCGGTTTTACCCGCATTCATATTGTTTAATTACGTAATGCACTTCACTCGGCTTAAAAGATTGTATATGGTGAGGTATCAACATCGCCATATGTAATCTGTTAAGCTCTGCTTACTTCGGAAGCGATGAGCCCATATTTTTAATTATGTAGCAGAAAGGAGATGTGATGTAAACAACAAAGTGCGGTGTAAAGAGTCTAGTCTTGTAATAATCACTGAGATTAGGGTTAGGTGTATATGAAGCCACACGCTTCAAAAGATATAATATTTTGAGAACGTTGCTTATATACGTAGTAGAAGTTGAAAAGGGCTCGAAGCCCGCCGTTCTTTTGTCGAGAACGTTAATCATGGCGATAAAGATTGTAAGTGTTTTCGATAAATGATAGTATATTATGATGCAAGTGAGCTAAGTTGCTCATTACATGTGCCTGTGGGTTGCAGCCCGAGCCCTAGGCGAGCCGAGGCCTAGACGTTAATCAGCCGAATGTCTAGTGAGCGAGTTGCTGACGAGTTTCTTACGTACTTTTTTGACACGCTTGCGGGGAAACTTGATATTTTTACAATTATTTACCACACAATACGATACAAACAAAATTTTTTTACATGCGCCAAATGTAAGGTGATTTATAAATGATTTAATTCTAATAATAAAGGTTTTTTCGACTTTATTAAGGACAAAAAACGTAAATGGATTTTCAGCGGCATTAAATCTCTTTGTTGTTACAAAAGAAAACTGTATTACCCGATTAAATTGAAAATGCTCTGCTTGCTCACTTATTATTTGCATGTAGGTACTAACTTCACTTCGTAGGGATAATTTTATTATGTACTATTCGACGACGATGTAATAAGGCTCACTTTACGAGCACGTGTAGAAAACATCTTTCTCAGACGTTTACAAACCTTGGACACAGGAAACTAAACTATAATATAGTTTAGAAAGAAAACAAAAAAAAACGAACAGAAAAATAAAACCAGGGGTCTCGAATCTGTGTTTCGAAACCTGTTGCAGAATAGAAGTTAGACAACGTTGTTATACAACTGTATTCTTTGTTCCGCAGGTTTGTATGTAATTTAGGTCACATGAATGCAGAATGTCCACAAGATATTTTCAGGGTAATTAATATTATTTGCATGCGAAAACATAACTTTCGGTCCCTGTGGATCAACATCAGTTTTTTGTTGCACCATTTATTCATATAACTGTATTGACGGCTCAACGGGTTACGGCACGCTTTTCCTGAATTTATAGCAGAAAGTTCTTTTTACGAGTCGCTGTAAATAAGTAGTTTGGCAGTAAGTCATGCTTCGATATGGATTTCACGTTATAACGCTATCGCTGGCTATGAGGGCTGTCCTCAACAGTTTGGAAGTGAAGTTGACGGTATTGTGTCTCAATATTTATTACGAATATTGTAAATGTTCTTATTTGTACTCGTACATGCAATCTGTAAATTATATAAAGGAATCAAGATTGGAGAATCTTTTATTGATATCAATTTGATACAATGATAGTATTAAGTATGGAAACATTATTATTCCATTAGTCATTCTTACCCCTTATATACATTATAGCATTTATATGTAAGTATCTCTAATTATTGAGGTATAAATAGGTAATTAATCGATATTTGATATCACAGTAATAGCAGGTGATGTTCAACAAAATACCGTATGTTTGCATTCAAAAAATACTCGGAATCAACATTGATGTTGTATTGAAAACCAATTGTTGGTGTATCTACTGAACGTATGACGTGGCTTAAAATATGACATTGTTATTAATTTTTTGTGCTTCCATTTCAGCTCAAAATATTTTTTTTTGTTTTATTTCATGTATGTGGTAAATTGCTTTTACTGGAAGTACTATCCATTGTAGTGTTGCATTTGGGTCTGTTATTATAGATTTTAATCATATAGAGCTGTTATATTTTTCATTGATGTCTATCAAAAGTATTGTTTTTTGACATGGATGGATTATAATGGAGTGTCTCAGTAAATATTGGTAGTACAAACTAACATTTTTCATATGTTAGTGAATTTAACATTAGGGTATTTTATAATAGACGAGAGGTTCAATGTTCCTGATGAAGTGGAAAATATGAGGGCTGGATCATTAATAATTTTATTGAATAGGAAATATTAGAATTTTGTATAGCATAATTACGTATATACGTAGGTACGTATTAAAAACATAGATCTTTTATTTTTATTTTGCGTCAATATGCCGCTTATAACAAATGACAAACAACAAGTTACACGAATCAAATAGAATAAAAACCATTAATTAAATGTTCAACTGGATATGAAAATGCTGTGTAATTTATTACAGGCTCCCACTGATTTAACGCTAACTGAATATACCTTAAAATGAGGTTTACGGATTTGTACGCATGCGAAAATAGGATTACATGAATGATATACGATGTAGCCCCCGTAACAGTCATACTTACGTCACGCTTATGATTTCTGAAAGGATGAACAGATTCACAATTGGTGAAATTACATTGAGATCAATGTTACTAATTTGGGGCTTCAAAGTAATGGGTGATGAGCGAGTTAGTTAGTGCTACGAAAAATTCACGGAAACGTTGTTTCCGCGTAGCTCCGTAGCTTAACTATGTGAGTTGCTATTTACATGGACGGACTGCTTAACAACAACTACATATTACGCTTATTGAACAAATAAGAAAAAAAAAACAAATTAGAATAAAAAAATGGTTTTCAGTACCAAATATAGGACAAAATACTTCATAAGATTTTAAGAAGGAAGGTCTAGAAAAAGAAACAATGTTTATATCTCGTGTTAATGTTGTAGCGTGGGTAGAAGCCGGCCCTTTGTAAAAGCAACTTAATTAGTTTATTTCTGTACATCGTCCACACGTCTTTGCCCAGTCATGCGCATAATTAGTAGTCCACCCTTTACTTTCAATCAATATTGTTGGAAATACATCGCTATTTATAACCATCAAGTTATAATAGTACCATTATTTAATTCACCATACGAGACGTAAATACATTGAGTAGTTGTTACTGAAAAAAAATATTAAAATAATGAGTTCCATGACATAATTTTTTATTACATTCAGTATTTTTTTATTATATTATGTACCGATCCTTTGTGAAAATATTTGTTACGTCACGTCGTGCTAACTAAAACTTAGTAAAAAGAATTTCAAATCAAATCAAATCAATATTACAAAGGAATAAAATTCAATTTCAAGTGCATTCAATACGCAAATTCCAAGTAAAATAATTCTGATTCAATATGCATTTTGTTATAATGTGTGATAAATGATTATATGCAAATAACGCGATTATGTTTAATTTTATTCACGTTTTCACAACTTAAACTGTCCATGAATTTTTACCTACTACATATAATATATAAATTCAAGTACATATGACTTGGAACATTTAGATCGGACAAAGCCTATGCCAGGGTAATTTAATTCCCAGGAACATTGTAAAACGTTGACAGGCAGTTACTCATAACCAGGTGTCAGGATTTACGTCCACACAATACGTTATAAAATCCCGGTCATTTTGTTTTTACGGTCCCACATGATATGGGATTTTATTTTCTGCCAGGATTATTTTTCTTATAGATTCGTTATATTACATTTTTGTGAGGAATATCTCGTACTGTTTTATGTCACTTTCATGGTTTATTTTCAGGAAATTTCTATTTTATTTTGTTATATTTTAAGTTGCATACAAGAATTTGGTATTGTTTGCTTGATACTTTTACATAAATTTTGATAGCCGGCAAATAAATGTTGTCAAATACAATTTTATTAAAGAATAGATAGATTAACCCCAACAGAATTTAATAACAATTTTATAATAGTTCGGTGCAGTTACTGTTTTTTCTGGCATCATTATTATGATACATGATACTTTTAATTCCAACACCTTTGCAGGTTTCATGGTCACGGGCTGTGACCATAACACCTGCAAAGCTGTTGAAACGTCGGGAACTAAAATCAAAATAAACCGCGATAGAATCCGTTTAAAGTAGTTTTATTTCTTCTAAGAAAACTTTAATCCTTCTTAATCTTAACAAACGTGATACAATCACAGTTTTACTTTAGCCATTCTACGAATCTACATAAATATAACCAGAATTAAGCTTAAGGAAAACCAACAAATGAGACGGTGTAAAAAAAACTAATTTCTTTTTTATGCGTATAATGCCTATACAAATTTGACGTCCAATGTTGAGTTAATTCAATTCGAGCCGGATAATCCTGTGGGCGGCATAGGCTCCGCTGTATTTGTAATTAAAAACAGGTGGCACCGCGTGCCTACTACGAATTATTGAAACGTGAACGTATACGTTATTTTGTTCGCTACTACAAAAAGTTTAGCTACAAAAGGTTCAACAAAAAGTTTCACGCTTCAGTAATTGTGTTGAACCTTATGCTGATTATAATTACAATTCATTTGTACGTGTTTATTATTTCAGTAATTAGGCGAATTTTGCTAAATTGCCTTCTATTTCATTTTATTGTTGTTGGACTTACGTAACGTATAGATGATGATAAAGGAAATGATGTCATGTGATTCAGTGTATCCTGTAGGCCCATTTAGAGTGTATTAGCAGTTACATACAGGATGTAGCTAAGTATCAGTGATGTACAAAAACGGTCTAGAAACTCTTAAATAACTACCAGACTAATCCTTGAACCAATTTTTATTACAAAAAGAAACATAGCTACCAAAATACCGTTTGAAAAGAAATAAATTTGTCTAATTTAATGAAATACGTATCTTATCTAATTAATGTGCGTTACTTCTAAGATGATTCAGAAGCCACTGTGTAGCATGTATCCACTATACAACACATCCACAAAGTTTGTACTTTCCACACACACAGATGCGGTGTAACGATAGCCCCCACATTAACCTTCGGAGTAACCTACACCAGACAACTTTTAGCGAGTGAATCTCAACTTAGTATTAGGTACACGAACAAGATAAACACGTAGTTTACCAACTTGATGTTTTACATATTTACGTTTCATACACATATCTATCTAGTTAAGACAACAGATCTGTTTGTAATAACATGAGCAGTTTTGAAACTTTAACATTACTAGGAACACACTAATCTTTGTACGATTATGTAGGCGGTGTCGATGTAACTAAGTGATAACCATTCTACTCAATGTGTGAAATGAGTGATATTCCAACTTCAAACTTTCGAGATTTTACAAAAAAACCGAGATACTTATACAGGATTAATTTAAAAGGAGTACGAATATTCTACGAGGTAATCAGGTGCTTATAACTGATCAACTTTCCCCAAGAAACATAGGTTGAAATCTTAAAATGGAAAATGAACTTTTCATAAAAAGTGACAGGTCACGTAAATTATGTTTGTATGAAAACATGATTTTCGATTTTAATATTTCGACATATATTCCTTGGGGAAAGTTGTTCAGTTCTATGCACCTGATTACCCCATTTTAAATACGCACTTGTTTTAAATTAATCCTGTATACCATGTAATTGATGAAAAATTCACAATGTATATAATATGGTACCAACACTATTAAGTAAGTAACATTATCTACAATGGGTTCGTAGATTTATTATCTTTTTCTATCTAATGAGTACGAGAGACATTACTTACAAACATATGTTTCTTTGTTTCTGTTGATAAGGGCAAGCCGGGATCCCTTAAAACCTTTTTCCGATTAAGTATCCCAGGGTTACATGATTAGGGTACGACTCGAGGTCGGCCTCGATGGATTGAACTGTTTCCCATTATTTCTAAAAACATCATATTCGCTATCGGCTAAATAAATATAGCGAGATTCTATCTAATCTGAACCGTCTTTATCTTTAAAAAGAAAACATCGTAAGCTTCTTTATGTAAACATTTATAAGTATTCATTTGAGAAAATCCGTTTTTATGTGGTAACGTTCTTTGATGTTCCTTCTCAAAGCATTCACTCAGCGTGGGATTTCACTTAAACAAATCTGAAACCTTAGGTGCGCAAAGAAAATAAAAACTACGTTATTGTTGATGTTTAGTTAAACGATGTTTATTGAGCTCTTAACATTTATAAAGAAAACTGCTGTACTATGTGTAAATTGGTCTAGTGCGTTTAGCGTATTGACTCTTAACGACCGAAAAAACAAACGTGTCACAAATTGTGTCATTGTTTCAATTGCCTTCACAGTCACACTTTAATTAGGGAATCGGTTAACACAACATGGTTTTATCGTTGGTACCTCATTATTTCGTCAATTAAGTCGACAGGACAATCCCTTTGAAGTATTATGTGGCTAATTTCGGGGAGTGTGTAAACAGTGCATAAATCACAATATTTGTGTGAATATGTTACACTGGGTGTAGGAGCGGGCGGCGCGCCGCTCAGTCGTTTGCAATTAGTTTTTACTGACGGTAATTAGGGAGGGCCGATTGCGCACAACTCCGTGCCTGTGCCGGCGACCAACGCTAACATAACAACTTTTAGAAGTGAACAAGACGCAGATACCAATATTCAAATAACACTCGGAAGGAGATGTTCGAAGCGCTTGGTCTATTTCATAAAAGTTTATTAAGTTCTAGATAGATATTTTAGGAATATCACTTGTTTTCAATAAGGTTTTAAATATTTGATATTCAATGAAGTTGAAGCTAACGACAATCAAGTGTTACAAGAACGTTGGTAATAAACATATTTATAATATAGCTGAATTACTATTTAAAGGAATAAGTAAGTCCTTTATGAATTAGTATCGGGTTTAATATTAATGTCTTCTAAACTAAAAATGTTATATTTTGCAAGATTTATTTGTAGGTATGTGTTTTTTGTTTCTAAACTTTCTTTTTGTTTGTTACTCCTTTCTGGATCTCGAAAGTTATAAATCCTTTAGAAACGAAAGTTTGAAAGAAACTAACGCAACAACTCTAAGCGTTCATAGTTCTACTATTCCAGTAGGAAAGTACCAAAAAATAAAAGTTGCCGTCATCGCCACATGCGAATTGGAATTAGCAAGAGCTCGTTGTACCGAGGAGCAAACTACGTTTGCATTGAAAATTGTACCTTACTCTTGGTAGGGAAGGCATATATTGGTTTATCGATACAAATCGATATGAACCCCGTGCCCGAAATGTAGAAGTTGAAATGGAACACATTATATTCCAGCTTGTCATTTGTTTGCCTATCGAATACAGTTAATTGATCCTAATAAAAATACGATGTTTTAATTTTGATCCTTTTGTATTGGCAACGATATAAAGATTTTTAATACAGGTAGCGCTATTTTATGCATAAAGTTTCCTTAATACCTACATGAAAGCTGAATTATTGTGTTACTTGAAGTAAAGGCATGAAGAAATTTACTAGACGATCCATTAGAACTGAAGTTTTTATTTCTTACTCATACCAATAGTCTTTTACCCATTTGCTATAACTGTCAGAAATTAATAGGTAGGTACTCCATACAGATAACATAACGCTTACAGCTTTGACAGACACACTAAACATAGGGACATACCGGATTCCGCGAAAGTGAAAACACATTCCCGTATGGGAATACGTTCACTAAAGTTGTACTCATATTCTTCGTACAACAAAGTTGTTTTCATTATTAAGCGTACCTTCTATTTCATTCTGTCTGCAGGTTTTACGCAGTACGACTACCGTTTGACCCCTGTACCCTTAACCCCTCGAACGTGACCGTATTTTCAGTGTACTGGCCTCACCCGCAAAACAGAAGCGAAAAAATGCGGTTTTCATACTTGCTTGTGTTATATCAACTTACAATTTCCTCAATTAAGATTATTTGTTAAGCTAGTATTAAGATTATTTGTTCAGCTAAATTGTTTATATTCTATTAAGTTTGTATGAATTGCAAATAAATAAAAATTCAAGCCTTAATTAAAATCGGCACCCTTTTGCGCGCAAACAGAAAAACAAAATGATTTTTGGGTATTAAGATATAAAAATCTAAGGAGTTACTAAATAAGAAAAAGAGTAGGTACAAAGGCACAAAACACTGGTTGCCGCTAAAACAGAATCTTAAAGTGTCTAAGGAGACCGGAGTGAATGGAGTGATTGCTAATTAGAGCTGCGTCAGACTGTCTCCGAGATCGCATGAATGAATCATAATTTTATATATCTTAGACAGATTGAAAATTCTGTTTGACTGGTAATAATACTACCCTAAAATTTCCCACTGCACGGAAAATGAATGAGCCATAATTTAACATTTCTCAGTCTGGACTTTATGTTATTAAGTTAAGGTTCAGATTACATCAGGTTTGTGTACCATGCGTATTGACGCATGGTACACAAGCCGTAGTCAACAAAATTTGGATACGACTATTCAATATTTTTCCTCCTAATCGGTCATTGAAAAATACTCTAATACAGACGTGCATATAAAATCGACATAATCCCTAATAGTATTATGATTCCCTCGTTTCTAAATACTTATTTAAAATTAAACGGTCCAGACAGTTGCGGTTTTTCCAAGCTCACTGAGTGTCAATAAATTGTTCGAGCGAATGCGGCCGGTGCAATTTTTACAAAACGAATAAGTAAACTTGTTATTCCTGAATCTACCAATTGGTGGTCTAGTGTATTTATTCTTTTGAGCTGTTCGCGTGCAATTAACAAAAAAGTTGAAATACACAGCAGATCGAATAGAATACATATAACTATTTCTAATTCTTTAATTAATAAAGTAGCACAAGAAGAGTGCATCAATAAGACAAAAGAAGTGTATTTTTATTAACGGCTATATTCTTTTGCTTTAGGCGTTTATTATACGTAGTTTGCACGATTTCCATAGAGCTGAAAAGTTTAGCTTGATCTTTCAAAGAAAGTTTGTTTACGGTAACAAGATTTCCATAGTATGTATATATTTTATTCGCTCTAAACGTCGGTTGGGTTACGTTTTAAGTGTATGTATATAAAAAGTATAATGATACAAGCCAGCGTCGCCACACCAACATTTTTTTCTGAACACAAAACAATATTCCACGTTTATTAAACGCGCTACAATGCTATAACTATTTATTAAATTTTCAAGTTTCTTATTAGGAAAGGAACTTGTTCAATATAAAAGTTATGTTCCAAGTAATTCACACTAGTGATGCTCGCAGCCGGCAGATACAAAGAAATATTTTAACAAGTTTGTAGTCTTACAACTCCCAGTTGTTTACAGCCCCTTTTGACGCACGTGCCTTCAAAATTCTTTATAGTATTTTGGACTCCTGGGAAAACTGAAAGGTTACAGAAATTATGGAAGGAAGGTGCCATACACAATGTTTTTTTTAAAGAAATGAGGGGGCAATGTTCCACTTTTGCATGCCGTAGGTGGGTAATGTAATTCATGGTACAGACTGAGACCGCGTTGTGCCGTATCCGGACGTGACGTCACGCCCGCCATTACACGTGCGGCGCTGTGTAGTTCTGTGCGCGGCGGGTAATGCTTGCTACTTGATATTCGTGCGCGCACCCCACCACATTTCACCCCGGCACCGGCTGCTCTTAGGATCCTGAACTTTGTTATTTCCCATACATTTTTTCCTTGGCAACATTCCTTGGCTATACAGAAAGGAGGTTTACCATACTCCTAGATTATTGATTTAATATAGAACTTTTTAATTCAGCCGCAGCACGGCATAATATAAAACAATAAATTACTAGTTCAATGGCTCATATTTTATTTAATTGTTTTTCCAATACAAATTGCTGCCTGTTACCGACAAAATTAAAGTTTGTATTTAATTCAGTAAGTTATTGATTCACCGGTTAATTATTTATTTTCAGGATAAAGTCATAATAATGGGCATTAACATTCTCATTCATGGTTTCGAAATTTAAATAAGAATGCAAAATAAACGTCAAAATATTACCATTACAAAACAGGTATCCACACAATATTACAGTTTAATGAATTGTAAAACAAACGTTGGTAATTAAAACATCCCGATGCAGTGGTTCGCAATTCTCCAGTTTGAAAACCGACCAAATATGTAAACAAAACGTTCCAGTTAACCCCGATTCCGCCGACCGCATCGCATCCTCGTGTTTTGTTTTTTTTTAGTTTCAGGTTGATTTGTGTAGTTGTTGCTTGCTAACCCCACCGCTACTCAGAATTTTAAATAATTTGCTACTAAATCCTTAAAGATTTTGCAGGTTACAGATTTACAAGATTTACAAATGATGGTTTTTTTATACACTCACGCTAATTCCGTGTTAGTAACATGACGCTTTTAGTCGTAAATAACCATTTTCCGTAATGGGTAATATAATGGGTAATCTGGCTTGCTAACTTTTGGGGATACACATATAAGCTATATAATAATATGTATCTTCAAGTCCGTAATATATGAAAAATTAATAAAATTTACGCAGTCTTAGATTGATAAAATTTAATTATACTGCCAAGTTATAGCAACTTTACGCTAATAAGAATGATAGCGCGGAAAAGTTGGTCTTTCTCGCAACTGTCAATAAATACGCGTCACTCTCGCAAGCAGAAACGTTGACAAAGTTTCGTGTAATTAGCAAGTGTTATTAGGTCATGTCACTTCTACTTAACTTTATGAGGTGTTGGCAGATTCTTTTAAAACTGTTCCCTTTTGATGTAGTCGCCATAACTGCTGTAATTTATTACTCGTTACCGAATGAGCTCGTTACCCTTATTCATTAAGACATCAAACTATTTACGTTGTCTGAATTATGATGTTCCAAAACCATTTTGGCTTTTGCAATGGAAAATAACTGATCATTTCTAGGAGGTCATCTGATACATTAATGATATTTAAAATGATACAAAAATGATTTTTTATACCATCCAAATAGGCTAAAAGTTCAAGTATCTACTCTTTTAGTGATTTATTGATAAAGGCGAACGAAAAGTCGAAGAACTAAACATATCAACTGAAGAATAGACATCGAATACCCTTAAATCAGCAGTAAGGGCCGGATTGTTATTGTCTCAACATGCAAATAAAGATTTACGCAGTCGAAACTGAACAAGTTAAACGCCTCTAAATTTAGTAGGAGCAATCTCCCTCGCGTACGATTCGTTATGTAAAGAGGCGAGACATCCCTATAACACTCGCTTTACAAGATAGAAGCTGCGATAAAAAATTCAACACGCTCTCGATTCCGTTTTTCAGTATCACCCTGACCTTTTTTACGACACGTCGACTATTACTGCGGTATTTTTTTTCATAAGCATACACATGGAAACGTTTCCTCACTACGAATACAACTTTAATTCATTTCGACGGATGTCGTGCGCTAAGCATGCTTGCTTTCAAAACTTTTATGTATAAACTTCGTAAATTACATCGAAAAGCAGCTCCTTTTGATGCGTGGCGCGTTCCTTTGAAATTCTACATAACTTTTAACACCTGTAGTAAAATAAAATGATCATATGAGCGATGGAAACAACACAAAGCGTTACCATTACCCATACTAATTTATTATTTAAATTAACTGAACTGATTGAAATGAAAAAAGAACTATATGACCATTATACAGATTATTAAATGAACGGTAAGCTTAAGAACGAAAGATTTTCTTTGTTTGTTTATTTTTAGTACTTTTTGGTAAGCGAGGTCAATCCCGTAAAATATATAGTTATTATATAACACTGATGACAGCTGAAGAAACGATAGAATATTTATTTATTTAGATACAAATACCTAATTGGCGCTGTGGCTTTACCAGGATGAATTTAGTTCTGTGGTACCTTTTCAATTTCCTCTGGGATGACAATTAGGGCCGTGCAACCGCATTCATAAGTGACTTTGAGAATTGATGATAAGCCAATTTACTTTGAACTTGAACTGATTACCTGGACAGACTGTGTCGATTCCCTACTCCGTGAAATCTTGAGCATACTTTTGGGTCTCCATTATTGTATCCAGCATATATAAGCTTTAGCGAAAAGCCTTTTTGAAATCAAGGTAGATATAGATGCTGCATTTTTTCAAAGAACTCATATTATATTTCGAGATCAGTTTTATCTGGTATTTCTTAACTAAATAATGTTTCTGGTACATTGGAAAAATTCATAGAAAAACCGTCAAGTGCGCTTCGAAGAATCATTTTATAAGATATCTAGTTCTTATTAAAAGTCCAAATTAGCCTCACGTATAAAATAATTATACTGTTTTATTTTATTTTATTATCAGGATTTTACAAGTTGATCATCTGAATTCATATATAATAGTTGATTAAACATAAATATAGAAAAGAACCGACTTAATGTAAAAATAAATGGAAAACAATTGCAGGAATTTTCCTGCAATTGTTTTCCATTTATTTATTACTAAGTACCATTACTAGATATTATTGGTGAAATTATCAAATTTTGAATTAAACCCAACCTTTGAACTATACCCTCGATATGATGTGGTTTATTAGAGGATAGAAATATTTTTTCCGCGAACTAAATCGTAAAAAACATAAAAACAAAATAAAACCGTCACAGAACAACAGAAATGGGTATTTTACAACATTGTTTTATTTCAAATATCAAGAATAGAGTACAACTGCACACTAATTACTTTTATAATGAACTAGTTACACCCATTCCAATATTGGTAATTAGACAGAGAGAGCGATAGTGTGTTGTGACGTCAATATTTATTTCTCCATAATATCAGCAGCTAAATCGTCGTTTTGCGAAATAGAGATAGAACATTCGTCATAATCTAAATTTAATAATCGTGTTTATATTTTTGATGTTTTAGTCAAATATCAAAATGACAACCTCCTGTTTTTGAAATAGTTTAAAAATCCTTAACGTTAAACGTCACTGACTTGATACCCTGTAATTTTATTTTAAATTTTGAGCTAATTTTCCTCACTGTCGAATCAGCTCTGACTCATTTTAATAGACAAAAGCAACAAACCAATGCTTATTATTTCATTATAAACGAAATTCAGATTAAGAATTCTTGAGAAACAAATCCGAAGACGACTATTTCTTCAAAGGACGTTTTATTAATAAAAGTTCACATTTTCTTAGAGATGAGCCAAACTAAAAGAGGGCCTTTCATGTGGCAGCATTTCAAGAAACATCTGGGATATGTCTCTCACTTGTCGAAGAGATTGAAATGATACGCGATTTATAGGATCAACGTTCTGTTTACAGTTGATCTTAGGAAATTATTTAGCATAAGTATATACTTATAGATATATGTTGAAAATAAAGCTAGCAAAGTGGGTCGCACATTACTAGTATTTCTGTTAACCTCTCGTGCTAAGCTAAATATATGCTTGTGTAACGAGTGAGTTCACGTCGTTAGTGCAATGGGTAGGATTCGAACCCGTGCCCACATGATAGCAAGTGCGATGCTCTAGCTATTAGGCTACCGTCGTAGTAAATGTATAGTTCAATTACTAAAGGACTGTATAGTAGCGACATAATGACAGCTTGATTCTGAGTACTTTTGAGTATTAATTTAGTCAGTGTTTTATATTTTCCGTGTGTTGTTCGTGTTTTACTAGCATCATTTGTTTATATATAATTATATACCATTTGAATAGAGACATTGCTTGGCTTGAATAGCTTTCAGAAATATAGTAAAAATAATTTCACACAAGATTTTATTTATGGTAAAACTGCAAATTTTAATTATAAAATATTTAACAGAAATAGCATTATACATTTTTTCCAATTAAGAACTACCTAGATGAAATAGTATGAAGTAGGTATGGAATGTAGTCAATTAATTATTAAGAACGAAACAAAACGAGATTTTCTGAAGACCATTCTAGGAATCCTCGCAAATTCCCGTTTTTGAATTCCTAAAAGTTTTCTCGAAACTACCTGAATCGCTGATTTGTTATAAATGAAGATCGTTGTTGAGACTAATTATATTAATCTTCTACGTTACAACAAATCATTCTCTTGAATTGCTTCTCAAGTTTCTATGGCGATTTAATCTTATTACCTAGAAATCGGATCCTAAGTTATATTATGTAATAAAATATATATTTACCTACCTGTTATTTAAAAGTATCTGTTCTCGGTTGGTTTTCGATGTGTCATTGTTTTATACACGGTATTTAATTTTGTTAGTAGCATGATTTCTAAAAGTAAAAATAAAAGACAGTCAGCTTTGGAATTTCCCGAGCTTTTCCTCAATAAAATTTAATGATACGTTTTTTTAGAATTTACGTTTCAGTTATTTTAATTGATAAATTCTGTTTTGTTGATTTAGTTAAATTCTTAGATAATTTATGAAAGTAATGACAGACAGGATGTTATTGGAATTTAGGACAGTAAACAAAAATACAGTCTAATGGATATTATTTAAAGGTTTCTATGACATCACTTATTTACACTTTTATTAAGATTTAAAGTTTTCAAGTTCTAGAGTCGCAATTTTTTCGTTCTAAACACTTGTGTCTGATAATGAGTTCTCTTTCAAATATGTAGTACCTAAAGTCCTAGATGACCGAGCTTTCTCGTCTTGCCCGACATTTTCTGACAATGAATCCTAGCTAGATCGATTTAACGTCCCCGAAAACCCCTGCATATCTTTCATGATATTCGTTGGAGCCGTTTCCGAAATTCAGATTACATATATATATTATATATACTTATATACAAGATAGCTCGTTAAAATTATGTTTGCTCGTTTATATATGTTTCCTCGTTTATCAATATGTATAGCACACGGACTATACCTATCGTCGGTCGTTTCAAAATTAATGTATGTACCTTATTACTCATGATTCAGAAATCGATAGGTAAAATTTAATACTCAAAATATCAAATGTTTCACAAAGGAAATATTTACGTTTATTATTACAAAACTGCGAGAACAAAAACATTGAGTTTCGTATATCCAGTTTCGATGATCAAATTCATTTTTCGACGAACTCTATCGATTTGTTCTCAGTATCGAAAGTTTCAGCTTTTACTGGAACTATGAAATTGACTGATAATAGGACGTTGTTACGAACTAAATATTAGCTCTAAATTTTATGCTTTACGACGCGTTTTAGAAATGGGTACGCATTAACATTTTCCTTTATCATAAATACCTATGTAATACGTGGAATTTATTTCACAACGTGTGATAAAAATACTATTAACAATAATTACATTTCAATGTAATTCAGTCTTCACAGACCTATTTATAAGGACAACGTATTCAAATATATTCGAAAATAACATTATATGAATCTGAAGCTCACTCTCAGTAATATTCCTATATATTGTTCATTCATGTTTCTGAGTTTATTCAAAAACATTACGATCCGTTGAATAACAGTTCTTTACGATAATTATAAATAGACCAAATAACTCGTGGTCTCGCCAATATCACTTCACTGAAACACAGCAGTAAAATACTATGTTAATAACATTAGGGATGTGTAACTGTAAACAATATGTAGGTACACTTAGTACCTACATTTTGTACCATCTATTTTGTTAGATAAAGGCAACGGCAATGAAAAGTAGATTGGCATTTAATTTCGCCATTTTCCATCTTGTTCAAAGGAATAAGGATCGTAATCATGGTTGTCACTCCGTTTGTCAAAATATTTAAACATCTATTTAATATTTCAAGTTGACTGGTATTGAATTACAGTGAAGAAATTTTAATTATTGGAATTCTTTGTCGTGGAATTTTTATTTCTGTATTTTTTAGATAAAGTTAGTATTTCTAAAGTTCAATGAGCAAAATCGTGTAGTTCTCGTTTTGGATTGTATGCTATCTCTCTCGTTCTCAGAAAGTTAGAAATACCAGTTTAACAGACTTATTTTTATAGACTAGAACTTTCCAAGACGATGATTTTCTATTCTGTTCCGAGAAATTCCTTAAGATAGATAAAGTTAAATGAAAAATACTTAGGATTTATATGATTTATATTTTAGTATAAAAATACTGCTAGCATTTACTTTATGTATAAAATATTGATTAAAAATTAAATAAAAAGTCGTACTTATTAAAATAACGTAAGTCACGTAACTTAAGAATGATTTTATCTATGACGTAATTTTGCTTTAGTTATTCTGAGTTTAGTCATAGTGTAGTTCCGAGAAATTCCTTAAGATAGATAAAGTTAAATGAAAAATACTTAGGATTTATATGATTTATATTTTAGTATAAAAATACTGCTAGCATTTACTTTATGTATAAAATATTGATTAAAAATTAAATAAAAAGTCGTACTTATTAAAATAACGTAAGTCACGTAACTTAAGAATGATTTTATCTATGACGTAACTTTGCTTTAGTTATTAACTATTAGTTTAGTTATTCTGAGCTATCAACAGCCACAATCTTCACCAGTTTTTCTGCTAGGAACAGTAAACCACTCATAAATAGTTACACATGATTATTAAAATGAGCCTTGCTGGTTTATCATTAAGGTGATGTATTCCTAGCGAATTTTGATGTGTACACCGTACCTACCTCAAAGCAGCCCCGTGTGTAAAATCACCTGCACGCGTTATTATCCACTAGAGTCAAACCAGACGGTACTTGAAATAATTTGTGGTATTGTCGATTACAAAGGTTTTTATAGGATTTATTAAAAGTTATCCAAATATTATTATTCAAATGAAAGCTTTTTTTGCTACATGCATATGAATATAATTATGTAGGGTACATATACCAAAATAACATTTATTACAATTTTTGTCTGTCGGTCTGTTTGTTCCCGCTAATCTCTGAAATTATTGGACTGTTTTTCATTGACAGGTAGTTGATGTAATAAGGAGTAACTTGGCTACATTTATTTTAGAAAAATCCTAAAAAAAATAGGCACATGTAGTATAATAATAATGAGGTAGACGTGAGAACATTGGTAAGGATCAAAATTATTTTTATACATATACACCCGGTTTCAAGTGTACTTTATACATTTGTTTTATTCTGAAAGCGGTAAATTAGGAACAACTGGTACGATTCGAAAAAAAAAAAACAGTGTTAGAGAGCCTATTTATCAAGGAAGTCCGTTTATGCCGTGATAACCGAAATCCACGCGGATAAAGCCACGAGTAAAAGCTAGTGTTGAATATATACCTACACATATCAGAAGAAAAGTTTTGGAACGAAATTCATAGTTTAATTTATGTCACGTCAACAATAATTAGCAGTAAAATAGGCCTAATTGAGAATTACTGAACTGAATGACACAGAGTTTCCTAGAATCGTATTTACCATCGTATATTTTTAGCTGTGTTTACAGTACTGGAGGTTTAGTAAACAGCTGTGTGGAGAGAACTGTAATATCAGTAGAATGTGTTTAAAAATATAGTTTTATATATTTACTATAATTCTAACTAAACCCTAAGTACTTACTAAAATACGAGTACATAATGTAGTAAAAAAGGATAATTAATTTGTCTTTATTCACATGTTTTTTATATATTATTTTATTCAAGTAGATATGTTTTATATTTTATGAAGGTCTAGTCCATTTATATGTCAAATGTATATTATGAATACTATTATAATTATTATCAATTATTTATTATTTTTATGATATATTTTAAGTCATTAATAAATCGGTATTTAATATTGGAGAATTTAGGATTAATTTTCCTTTTTGAAAAGTGGTAACGACCGGATCAATGCTCGTTCCTTCTCTACATGGGAAGAGGCCAGTGCCCAGCAGTGGGACATTTATAGGCTGGTATAATAACGACCGTTCCTCCTTGATATCTTTCGGTAGATGGTTGTGCACCCGCAATTTTTATTGTTAATTACGGGTCACATTTAAAAACAAATATTTTATGATCCAGTTCTCATCACGATCTTCAAGCTATGGAAAAAAGAATGTGACAACCCGGGACAAAACTAGTGAGGTATATTTTTTAAGCCACCTAAATCCGGTGTGCTGTGGGCATTGCATAAATAATCCACTAAGTAAATATCGTTATTTTAGTACTTACAGACCGTGAAACAGTTCTAACAAATGTACTGAACGGAACCCAGGCAATTTGCAGAGAATACCAAGTCCTTTAAAAGTTGAATCTCAAGAGGAACATAACCGCTAGAGTAGAACTTGTTTTATTCACATTAGTACTCTGGAGAACCTTATTTAAAACTTCATGAGATATACTAAATTCGATAAAATAACTATAAATGTACTGTTTTTATTAACTAACAGTCTAACACATAATATTGAACGTGTTCGTTTCAGGATAAAATGGTTGTATTTAATTGATAAATTGTTCTCCTGCCTTGGTGATAACTCCAAAAGAATTAACGTGCACGTATGTGCAGGCAACCGTTTTTTAGTTAGTATAAAACAAGAAAATGTTCATTTATTGGGTTTAACGACATTGGCCAAGACAGATTTTCGTCAAATCGGCAATTGATATTGGTCAAAGCTATAGATCGTCAATTAGTTAAATAAATAAAATAAATAAATAAATGTGGACAACATCACATACATTGCTCCGAATCCAAAGTAAGTAGCTAAAGCACTTGTGTTATGGAATCAGAGACAACGAAGGTACCACAAACACCCAGACCTGAGACAATGTAGAAGAGTGTTTTTCTATATTGTCCCGTCCGGGGATCGAACCCGGGACCTCAGAGCTGGCGACACCTTGAAAACCGGTGTTTACGCCACTCGACCACGGAGCCAAATACGCTATCGGTAACCCTCTAATATTTTATTAAATGAGTTCTGTCCAAGTTTCTGTTATTTATTGTTATTGAATCGTTAATCAACGTGTTGGGGTTCAAACTTTTTTTTTCTGTAGATTATTAAGCTACGTACTGCCTCAGTTATAGGGTCTTAAAAATTGTTCATAGAAGAAGGGAGACATTGCTGTTTTTATTTATTTATTTTATTCATCACAAACACAGCTATCATAACAGGTACATTTTCCCCAAAGCGGTAGTGTGGTAACGTGGTAACAAACTCTTCTATCATCTTTCAGTGAAACATAATACATACAAAGTAGTTTTTGTGAACTCATTCATAGAGCAGGAAAATAGGTCTATAAATTAAAAAAAAGCTACTAAATATCTTTTTAAATGAAGTTCTTTCTTGCATGAATTGTGATTTCAACGATCTTATACTTACCAGATACTTACGAATCCTCAAATTTAATTTCAACATTTTGTTCACCAACGTCGAGTCCACATCTTCGTGTAACTTAGAAGGTAAAAATTCGTCGTTGTTGTCATTACATTGGTACCTAGGTACCTACTCAATTAACATAAGAAATATATCACTCTTTGCCTAAATGGATGGACCTTTCAAAGAATGGTAGAGGAAGGTATTTGAAATTAATATTGATGAAAGGTACTGTGAAGCATTATCTTTGTTTTACATACCTTACACAAATGATACTTTATAATATACTCATCGGGTGTCGAAACCCAAGAACATAATGTTAAAGCAGTAAATAATGTTAACGAACAAACAAAGTTTTGAATTTACGAATTGATATTTTAATGTCGAAATAATTACTTAACCTTTCTGTTCCTGAACTGTACAACCATTGTTGTAATACTTTACACATGATTAGTATTCTTGCCCAACATAATCCACTTGGTTCTTACACAACAGTTCTAACTAAAGAGGAAATCCGGTGCAAATCCATCCTGAAATTAACTGGTAACGCAATTTCAACCGGCATACGTAGAGTTTGTTCGTGGCTAATGTGATATTAATGATATTCATACTAATTTGGCCGAGGCCGCAGGAACGAGGTCATAGCAAGTTTCGACTGTCTAAATAATTACTAACTCCCCAATGACGCTGCGCACACCTACTTTGTTGCTAGATTAAACAAGTTAGTTGACATTAAAAACTACTTTAATGCCGCAATTTCTGGGTTGGACGAAAAATTAAGAATTTATGCTTCATGCTTCATTATTAGGGTTTCTCATTAATTTTATTTGTAGTAACCCTTTTGTTAGTCGACCAGAGTAAGTTCGGACCCTATTGTTGGATTTTCTACAACTTCTCAACTAATAACCCTTAGTAGGAGCATCCTTCAGCCAGTATACTCCTGCCAATGTTTTTAGGTCATTCACCTCATCTTTTCCACATTAAAAGAAACAAAAACATTAATTGTCACATAATGTTTATTCCCAATCTTTGGACCCTATAATGCTTTAAAACTAATAATAACATAAATACAACATTGCAATAATTATTATCGAAATCAGAGATTTTATAGTTTTAATCGATAATAATACGTCCCTTCTGTAAACTAAATTAAAGGAAACATTGATTTTCATGGATATCTCTTAAATTTATTTTACAGAACGACGCATCGAAGCAGACAAGTCTACAAAGCAAAGTTTAAAAGCTCAACTGTCAATTTTATATCTAATTTCAGTTATCCTAAACTAGACACCTATAAAAGTACTATTTTTATTTACTATTAGACACATAATATTGAACATAAGATCGTTCGAGAAAACAATGGTTATATTTAATTAATAAATCCTTCTGTCACCTATGGGCTAGTTTATAAAACATGGTATCATGAGATGTATAGTTAAGTTGTTGCGGTTGTTCTTGACTCATCACTTGGAGACAATCAGTAGCGGGCTACACAGGGTTTCAGATCAATAAAAACTTCGTTTGAGGATGAGCTCAAATTTATTTGAATTAACAATGACGTCTCCAATGCCACAATACTCCATGAAGTAAGAAAAGAAAAGTAATGAACATCTATAAAAGTTGTAATAATGATAATTAAGCTAACTTTATCACTATTTTTACAATGTCATTATGTTTTTCTTAAACCACAATAACACTTTACCTCTGCTCTAAAAGCATTTAAATAATCCAAGTCACACAAATCTAACAATTAATTACTAACTATATAGTTTGTAGGGTTTATTTTGCTCGATATACAAATAAGTTTTCAGCAACGTACTAACTTTGTCACCGAAATTAAAATAAAATGTCATTTAATACTGAATACGAAGCGAACTGTTAAAGTAATTTGGTAATTAAGCCATGTTAATATAAATCTAAAGTAACAATAAAGTAACGTACAAGTCTAGAGCGACAAACAAATGGAAACTGGCGCGACACTACTCGGGTACTACGCGTAACATTCACGTTAAACACAATCTATCGATATTATAACGTACGAAAACAACACTTAGCAGGTATTTGATACTCCGATTATTTTGTCTTCTTTATTCTATCCATATTGTATCTCTTAGAATAGTATTTAACTAAATTTATTAAGGGGCACAGAATTGATATGTTTCCGATGCACGGCGTTTGTGTGATACCGCTTCACTTAACCTAACTTGCAAGGCGACGCTACACCCCTACTCTACCCTATCACATGCGGGCCAATGTCACGCGTCTTACATAAACCACGACGATCCGAACACCATCTACTCGATTTCACAGTAAACGTTAAGAAAATATTATTTTATGATTTACATTAACTTTTGATTTTTTCTTTACTAATAAATTAATCTGAAGCGGAGATAATTCCGAGTGAAAAGATAAAGCGACGGCAAAGCGAAAAAATTGTTTTGTCGGAAACACAAAATAGCGTGACATATAGCCGATTGCATTATAAGTAGTAGACGAGAATACAGAATAAACGTCTCTATGAAACCGCTTTTTTATTTCCTAATTACACATTAAATATTACATGATGATATGTATCGAGTAGTCCCGCAAAAGGTGACGTAGCCGTGTCCGCAGCCACTGGACGTCTCTTACTCGCTATCTACGGTTGTTGGACGGAATCATGGCGGCGGCGGCGTCCGCACGCACGGCACGCTCCTCCCGCCGCGCCGCGCACGCGACCGGCGCGCGGCCGTGGCTCGCGTGCGCGACGTGGAGGAGGCGAAGCGCTAACCAAAACCTTCACTCTATCGATGGCTTCAGAGCTACATTAAAACTATGATAGAGATTTCAAAGAGTGAATACACATATTTTTGAAGAGAGCTAATAACATTGATCGTCATCGACCCACTGAAGCCATCGTTAGTGTCATACAGAACAACTGAAAAGAAAAATCAAACTTTTCGTTGTATTTTTCGTGTGCTGTGAGGACGCCGCACGCCGAAGGTATGGGAGATCACTACTACATTATTACACAATTACTTACACACGAATTAGCATTATATATCGAATTAAATAAGTGAACATTGACTTAGCTTAATTATTATAACCGACAATGAATAATTAATAATATAATATAAGAAAATTTGAATTTTCAGAATATGTATGTGACACATTCTTGTACAATAATTATTGATTCTCAATTAATTAAAATTGTTGGATATAAAACTGAATGTAAATGTATATAATTTCAATAAATCGATTGATATTGTTTTTCTCTAACATTAGCAAAAGTAGGTAACAATTAAAATAGTATAATATGATGCCTAACCTAGGAGTCCTCATGTATCACCGTTGTGGCATAAGCCTTAACTTAGGTCCGTAACAAATGATGTCTGCACAAACTGCTGTGGCTTTAACATAACTGTTGTGATATTAAAACGTTGCGGCGCAATGCCTACAAAATACATGTTTGGTACGGTCTGAGGTTAGTATTAAAATTATGTATAATCCTTTATCTTTGGTCTATACGCCACGACGTTCGGTACATTGTGAAGTTATAGTTACTATAAACAATGTATAAAATTTTGCTAAGTCAAAAATTGACGAAATTTCTATTAAATATTGACTAAGAGATTTTCATAAGAATTCACATGCGGTATCTCTGGCCACCGACCGACAACGGTCGCGTGAGTACCTCAATAGATTTCTGTCGCAACAACATTTGTAACCCAAATATCCGAAACCTTAATATTATAGCCTAAGCAGGGATTTTTTTTTACTTTTTTTTTTGTAAATTTTACTTGTTTACATCAGCAGAATACGTCGCTAAATACCTATAATAACATTAATATTTCATTTTTGGTTTATTGCTATCTCGCACTGTTTGTGTACTTATATCGTCACCGCTTCGTCGACGCGTAGGTAACTAAGTATTCATTCTGTATGCGATAGTCAACTAGCTAAAAATAAAAAATATATTAATCTTCATTTTGATTAATCCTAACATTTCAGTAAATTTAAATTTCATTACATTGTTTCATTATTATGTATGAATAACTTTCATTAAATAGTAATGTAACTATGCTGATTGTCTACAATAAATACCCTTATCTAATATTATATTATTCACCTAACGATTACACAATTAAAGTAACTACTAAATTTAAATTAGATTATTACCGAAAAGCTCGTCAAAGCATGCAGATAGTAGAATAATGTTTCACTATTCAGCGTCGGCGCGCACGTCGCCGGCTAATTTATAACTATATATTAATTAATATAATGATTACATTTAATTATTTAACTCTCATAAGGCCAAGGCTAAATTCTCGCAACAAGAGACAAGACTGAACCGATCTCGATTGTGTCGCATCGCATGCTAACCGCGAACGTGGGGACCTGTTGTGGTACACTGTCGATTGTAGATCTACCAAACAAACACTCGAAACTAATGTAACTCCTTACTAAGTTTTGAAGTAGTATCGAAATTCGAATTTAGGATTTTTTTTCGCAAGGCACAAGAAATTTGGTTTGTCACCTAAATAGAGAGGGGACATAACAAACGCAACAGTGACGTAAAATTAGTATAGGATGCGCGTGCGCAGTCAGCGACACTTCTGTTGCACTCGACAAGCGGCTCCGAGGGCCTCCGTCGTATCGCGTCATGTCCTAAATATGTATAATTATTGCAATAATTCCATTAACAGATAGAAAGGATCGTAAGACCAACACTAGAGTGCCAGCGCTTTAACGAGTGATTGAACATTATAAAAATTACTAAGAAAGTATTAGGTAAATATAATTTGAAATAGTCATGAAATTCATTTAATATGCTAACACTATCGAGGCTAAAACAAAAGTATCGTATCATTAAATACAACTTCATTTAAATCATTCAACTTGAAATATTATTTAACAAAACGTAATCTTTCTATGAAGGGCACCTTTGGTTTTTAGCTTATTCGAATGAGATATATCCTTAAATGTTTAATTTCTGATAATACACTATATTCATAACAAATCCTCTCAGTTGTATACATCGGCCTTGTAAAACAAATATACAAACTTTTTACCGTATAATAAGTTAGTTGTAAATAAATCTTATGTTACACGATAAAATGAATAATAATATTAAATAAACAGGCTACATTTATAGGAAATTAATAAATTTAAATAATAATATTTTTATCATGAACAGTAAACAATAAACCTGGAATGTTAATAATAATACAATTAACACTTGCTAATTTTGGTATAAACGATATAACACCACACCTCTGACGCAGGGGGACGGTAAACATAAGAGAACGGGAGACAGCTGTTCTAGTGAGGACGTGGGGGGTGTGAATGAGGCGCCGCCCGGTCTCCGGTAGGTCCGATGCGATGCAGAGGATCCTGACGCGTCCCTCAGTGAGCTGGTTGTCAAGTGCCGAGAGCTACGAACGAGTTAATGCTGTTCGCCCTCTTCTCCGCTTTTGGCTCCCTGCGTAATGCAACACGTGTTAGTGAATAATCAAAAATTAACAGCGAGTCTCTAAGGCTTACGTGTTAGGCAGGCATTACATATTTAATGCTATGTAGTGCGAGGTGCATGGTGAAACATTAGTAAATACACAGGTTTGAAATTCCGGGACTCATAACACATAGATTCGTTTATGAGGTCCGGAGCTTCGTCAAATATAACAAACAACACTTAAGAAACACTAATTTTTAATCTCTCATTTTTGGACAACGTGCTCACTGTTTTTTGGACTGGTTTAACGCTAAGGCGAGATCCAGTGAGTGCCAAGCGTCAGTGACCTGAGAGAGAGTATGTCGATAAAGATGGAAATCAGAAGTAAACATGTGCACGTGCATACTTCATGTGCGAGAATCCAGCCGTTGTGTGCCATCTTATGCCTCGCGTATTCGAGGTGGATGGCGCCTTCAGAGCTGAGAAGCAGCGCGCCTTGCAGGCGGGCCAGCGCGGCAGCCGCGTCCGACGGGCTAGCGAAGTCGACGAAGGCCACCGGGCCAGTGCTGCCGCCGCTGCCGCCACTCAGCAGTCGCAGCCGAGAGAACCCCGGGCAGCTGTACCATCATTCTCTATTGTGCCCACTCGTACCCCCCTCAGTATGACTTTGTGTGTCTTAAAATCTGATCTAATGTAGTTGATTCTTGTTGCTAAATACAGAGAATGTCACAATTGTGAAGAATTACTGGCAAACGAATGCTTTAGGATAGTTGTTCTTATTCAGAAACCAATCTAATTCGTTTTACTTGTCATTATTAAAAGTAAAAACAAAATGGTGCAACGAAGTGATCCACTTTTATGCTGCGGATAAAATATCGCGGTTCGTGTGTGCTGCACGATAATATAGAACACAAAAGGTAATATTCACGGCTCTCATATTGTGTGGTGTTATAGTGCTAACGTACGACTAGTTGTGACAACTGTGGAGATATAGTGACGTTCGTCATGCTTAGGGTGGTACGGGTGCAGGCTTTACGTCTCACACAAACTACATAGATACATAAAACTAACCAGTTCTGCATAAAAAGTTCCATATAGAATATAGTTTGTGTGAAACGAAAATCGGAACATAAAATTATAACCTAACAATGTTTTACGTGGACGACATTGTGATATTCGGTGCAACATGCACTGTGGAAAAGTTATATTTTATTGACTGGAGACATACTGTTTTATGCTTTCATATATGTTTTATTATTATACGTGTGGCGTGATCATGCACATATCATCGTGTTATTTCTCGACTGGAAATATTTAATAATAATTAATAGTAAGTTTAGAATTTGATAGTTACTTGTCTAATTTAAATATAATATAAAGAACTTTTTGCTTTTCTATTTCCAGTCGAAAGCTTGAAGCGTTTTGCACATTTATGATTACATGTATACGAGAGTGTCGGCTGACGTACCTGCTAAAAATTTCCTTAAGTTCATGTTCAGAGACGAACTGTCCGAGATTAGCGACGAAGAGCGTCGAGCAGGGAGGAGCAGGGTGCGCGGGGTGCGCGGCGGGGCCGCCCGCGTGAGCCGGCACCGCCGCGCCCGGCGACCCTAGTGCGGGCGCTGGCAGCACACACGCACCCAGCGTCAGGGGGGTCTGGACATTATTACCATGATAATAAGGTCCAAACTCCTAGTGGGGTTTAAATAACATAAGTAAACACATGACCAGGAAGAGACCAAGCGTTTCGCGTTCAATGCTTTGGATGCACACTAACAATTGAACACATTTCATAAAACACTAAACGCTTGCCTATGCTGTTTCAATATATAAATAAAATATAAGCCAGCAAAAATTGTTAAAAGCTTTGTGTTATACTTTACAAAACATTAATTCCATCATTGAATGGAATTAATGTTTTTGTATGGGATAAGAATATGATACATACGTGGTGTGGCCTATCGGCGGCAGCTAGTCAGAGGTAGGATCGAACTGGCGCCATCTGCGGGTGGATGGCGGGGTGCACCAGCCCGTGCGACAGCGTCGGCAGCTCGCCGCCGTACGCCAGCGGGTGGTGCCACAGCTCGGCGCCACCGCCCGGGAAGAACGGACTCGCTAGGTCTGTCCACCATAACATCAACGTCACCATGCCGTACATTAAAAATACATAAGCTGTGTCAGTTTGTTATAGAATTTAATGTCCATTGATGAACTATTTATGTGATATTAGAATACTGCTATAGAAAATTATTATTTACAATGTGCTTATGACATGTTTTCACGGTTTATTATTAAGTATAGTAAATCGTATTTCCCAGAACATCGCAACTTAACTTTTTGACAAGTTATTATTCTTTTGGTATAATTTAAAATTGATTACTACATTTTTTTGCTTATATCGTAAGAGACGAGTTTAGGTTACAGAAATGCTTTAGAAGTCCCTTAAGTGTGTTATCATGAAAACATGTAAAAAGTTGACAACAGTGGTAAGAACCCGACAGATCAATCAATAGCTTCGCGGAGCTAGGCCTTGCGTGGTACGTGTAAGCGGTCACAGATACTTGCCCTTTGCGATTGCTCGACGCCCCGATCGTAGCCACGTAGCTACTTCATTCTCGCTAAGCCTAACGTTGCGGCTGCAGTTAGGATACGAGCATTATAGTGTAAGGATCAGCACAGACACAGGTCGTGCGACTTTATTAGTGTGTACGAGGTACAGTATGGGTTACAAGGGGGCTTCGAGCGAGCGCCAGGCGGTGTGTGCGTTCGGCGGTACTTACGTCCAGTGAGTGGGTGCATCAATGCGGGGTGTGCAGCTGGCGCGGCTGTGGCAACGGCCGGCTTCGGCTTGCTGACCTTCGTGTTGCTTTTAGCGAACTCCAGCCGAATGGTTTGCGGCATGTCGGGGTCGAACCGGACGCCCTGCTGTGAACAGCCGCGAGCGGTGCGGCGCTCCGATATAATGACGATGGAAAGTCGGGAGCAGCGCGCTCCCGCGATGCCGAGGAGCGAACGCTCGCCGTCACAATCAAGAGCACGACAAGAGAGGGCGTCAGTGGTCCACGTTATTCGGATTATAATGATATTTTTAAATAGTACCTCATTAAAATAAAATATCCAAAAAATGTATTTTGTTAAAAAATATCCTATCGAGGACAGTATGTGTATTGGGGTTCGGAGTCTTTGTAGTCATTTTGGTAAGGCATTTTCGTTTATAGATTGGAAAAATTCGATATATTCGAGAGGTCTGCGCCTGCGCCTGCTAAGGTGACGGAACACAGTGCTCGGGATGTGACATCAAAACCTGTCAAACAGTGACATGCATTGCTTATTTACACCATAACATTATCGATTTCAGTCTTGCGTCGGCCAGCGACGGCCCTCATCGCTCAATAACACCGACTTGATGACCCGACGTGGTCTATTCTGTATGTGCATGGGTTTAGCATAACTTACGATGCGGTTACTCGAGTCAGGAAAATGTTATTCCAAGTCTACAATGAGAATATTAACTATAGTGCTCATTGGCTGTGTTTGAGGCATGTGATGAGAAGAGGTTTAGTAACACCGTGCGATATACATGTTTTAGTATTTACAATAGCGTATTGAGCTTCATATACCTAGTATATATCTCAGTCTTTCATTGAGATACTGTTGCCCTTGTGTTACCTATCTTACTGTGTTCTGAAGCCATTCAAATTGATTAGGCGTTATAGTGTACGTGGTATTTTTATTATTTTGTGATTTTCCGCTTTGTAGGAAAAATAAGACCATTTATTGATATCTCATAGAATATCTATCTGTCTGTAATCTACGGATAAAATATATTTGATTGAGTGCGCTCCATTATGATGCGGTTGATACCTATGTTTGGAAGATTTCATATTGGGTCGGACTCAATACTTAGTTACATAGCGATGTTGGTTAAGTTCTATGCTAAGAAACTTTATTGTGGCAATACTAACCTGAAGATCTTGTTTGGCTGCTTCCGCGCCGGCTCTGGTGTGGAACGTGACGAAACCGACCGGCTGCAAAAATACACCCATGTAGAGCAACATACGTAACGTAACAGATATCATGTTTTATGGCATTGCTGACCTATCTGTTATGTTATACAACTAATATATCTAATATGTACCACATTCCTAAAGTCATGTTATTACACTCTAATATTATTAGATATAAATTTCGTTATAATGTAACAGCCCTACGTAAAATTACTTTTATCAAATATTGTAGGTCCTTAAATTATATGTAAAGTTAGGTTAATCTTATTCACACGTAGTTTGAGATACATAAACGTAGTATGTTATTAGTACAAACTCACCGAGGCTGTTTTCCCATTCTTGCTGGTAACCTTTAACAGGGAACCCTCATAGCCCTGTGTAAACAAAATTATAATTGTTATTTTAACTTTGTTAGGAAAATTCACATTCACAAGCTTTTATAATCTTTTACATAGAAACATGGTATAGAATACTTGAATAGTCGATGTCATTCATGTCGCAGTAAAATTCTATACAGACGTAATAATGTTTAATACGAAAAAATTCGGTACGTGGCAGTGCCTGGCTCGACGTAGTCACGCGATACCCACACTAAAACTAACCCTCGGTTTAACTTAAGGCACCTTTATGTTCGTGGTACCATCCGTGCCAGCCGAGGATCGAGTGTAATCCCCCTTATCGGTAAACAGAATCGATTCAATCCGAATATTACGAATCGGGGCATGACATTTGATATTTACGGCACAGTAATCCGAATGGAGATCTAGTCGCGTGACGAAAACGATGGTGCTTTTCGTTTTTATTTTCTCTAGATAAATATTTTGACATTTCTATTAGTTTCGGATATTCTGTAAGGATGGATTTACACTAGCCGACCTCGGCTTTCTAGGGTAAGCTGCGTGTATGTTTTGATAGTGACAAGGTATAATCACTACTAGTATATTTTGATTTAGAATAGGAATGATCAAAAACAAAATTACTACTGAATCATGTTTAAAAAACGGTATTTTTTAAACGATTGCAATTTTTGTGTCATATTCAAATTGGAACCAATATAAAACCGTTTAAAAATAAAATTAATTAAAAATAATATTTATATAATATGTACACAATACGCTGTAACGAATGATTTAATTAATGGCTACCGTACCTCATACGCTCGAAACAGTAGATAGAGCTCTCGTGGCTTCGCGTCCATCGGCAGACCGCTGACGAACAATGTTCGCACCTGCAACAATACAGAAACTCCATTAAAATAATTTATTTTATTACTCGTTTTTCGTTACTAACATGCTCATTTATTTAACGGCTACACACAGGTTGTATATCGTCAATGTTTTATTATATTCCTAAGGGACAGGAATATGTACCTACCGATACACAGTCAACCGCACATGAGTGGGAAAAGCGAAAAATTAAAATTAACCCTATGACCTTTTATTTGTATAAATAAAACACACGTTATTAAGGGATTATCAAAGTATTCTGCACACTGAAAATAAATTTGCTAAATACCACAGCCCATAGTTATAACTATAATGAATGAGCGTATTTAGAGTATCGAAGCGACAGAATTTGTCAAAATTTCCCGTGCTCCATCCTATTATAGTTTAAAATGATGACAATAATGTTTGCTTCAACCTCCTTTGGTATCGAATAAACCAATTTAGAGTGTGTAAAAGTAATGAGTAATGGCTAAAGTATGCCAAATAACTAATTAAACACCGTCATCATTTTAAAGTTTTCAAAACTCAGCAATGATTAATTACCAAGTAAAAGCAAACCTATGTTTTTGTAAATATATGTATAAATATTGTTTAAGTTCGGCTAAGCTTCTAATGACTTTGTGTAAGGTATATTTTCACGTATAAGTTATTGTTCTTAACTTTGTTTTTGACTTTAACAGCTGACTCTACAAATGAAGAGTTAATGCTCAGTAAATATTGAATATATAAATCGAGTTCAATTGTAATTATTAATGATTCAATTTATTGGTAATCAGAGTGCAAGTTAAAAGAGGACACTGTTAAAAGTACCTATTGCAACTATCAATCTTTCTTCTTTATCAGCACAAAACCAACTAAAATATATTTTCTTAAACGTCAAACTTTGCTCCCGCTCAAATAGATACTGCAAACAACACAAAGATCTCAAAAGAGGAAGACTTAACAGACTATTTTCCTCAATAAACAAAGAAAACGTCGGACAATATTCACAAACAGCCACAAAGGAGGCATAGAAATCTTTCAATGCTGTTTTTTTCGATTCTTTCATCGGTTTTATAAACGTTGCAGCGCATTAATTCGGCGGGTCCATTTAATGAAATAAAACAGAGGCAGTAATGGCGGCGCGATTTGGCGCGTGCGGGAAATGGAGATTAATTGCTGGCAGCACGGACCGCCGCCGACGGTTGCGCGCTTTATTTATGCGTCTGAGTTGCACTTCCTACAACCTTACACTTTTTTAAATGATTAGTACGGGGATAAAGTGACGTCAGCACGCATTACATGTGTTCACTGTAATTTACGAAGTTACGATTACCCACTTGTCTATGTCGTTCATTTAATAAAAACATTGTACTTTAGGAACATTATATCGCCTAAATAATATGCCGTTGTACTTATAGCTATATCACTGCAAGACACCGAGCTATTTTGCCGGGGAGTGTTGATTTATCAGGTTTTATCAACATTAGGACACTTGCGGCGAGGGAGGTCCTCGTATATATTTTATCGGCGTCCGTGCCCCGGTCAAGCAAAATGTCGGACCTTTATGTCGGCTATTTTCCGGTCGAATGCACGGGAATTCCCTGTTTCGGCGATATGCGATATTTTTACAGCCTCATTTTTAATATTGCGGGATGCCAAAGGAAATTATTACATAAACCCTGGTCGTGTTTATATCTAATGAGGGTATTATTGATCGCTTTATTCCGCGAAGTTCATTTGGATATGAGACAAATTGATATTGTAGTATTAACTGTTATCAAAATAATCTTGAAAGTAGGGACGTGGAAAATAATACAAACACTAGGAACCAAGGACTTTATTTACCTTAGACTATGAACTAACTTAGGTAATTGAATGTACTGTTTCAATAGAGCTGCTATTATGTAGGTTTATTAATAGCTGCCTACCTGAGCATGGGGTCTACGTTAAAACATCTAATGACAAGCCTCGAGGCCCGTCCCCACTTTTAAAGTTATAAAAATTTGTGAAACTCAATTATGTGCCGCAGATCGAAGGTAATCAGTTTATTTACTTTTAACGGGTTTATCAGTAATTTTCCAACGTATAACTTTTATTTTATATATCGGGGGTGAGAAAATAACACAATCTGCTTCGCTGCGAGCGGTAGTTGAAATATATAATAGATTACGTTGGAAGGAACACAGTGCCGGTGTTGCTATCGCGGGAGTTGTAAGTTTGTCTCTCGGGAGACTAATAAATATCTGTTTCTGCTATATGCAGTCACTTTGGATTTGCTAAGGTGAGGGATAACTTGTATTGAGCTAAATCAATTTGGAGATGAAAGAAGAAATATGAATACTAAAATAACTCTAGGTATAGTATATGCATATCAAATAAACGATTGAAACATAAATTTGAAGCAAAATCTTTCATACGCAAAGATTTTGTATCATATATCTAATATTTATTTATTGATTACTTCATTCATACACTGTTAGATGGGCGGACTTAATGTCAGAAGGCATTTTCTATCAGTCGACCTCAGCATGATGCAGAGATAGGAAAGTGGTACATGCAGGTACCTATTCGATTTCAAGAATTTTTGTCACTCATAAACCTATTTACTGGTTTCTTAAAAACGTAAAATTTTTACATAAAATCATTCATTTGCTTGAAAAATGAACTCTATTCGTGAAGCTCCAAAATCAACGAAAAAGTATCAGTAACAACATTAAAATTTGTTATTTCCAATAATAAATACAGGGTTAATTTAAAATGAATATTTTTTATGGACTCTACATACTAACATAAGTCACGTGAACTGTCACTTTGTACGAAAAGTTCATTTTCAATTTTAAGATTTCGACCCATGTTCCTTGGGAAAAGTGATTCAGTTTTATGCACCTGATTACCTCGTAGAATATACACACTCTATAAAAAATAATCCTGAATGCTTCGTTCTTTAAGTTTACAAAAATCTTGTTACCACACTCAAGTATTCTGTCAAAGGAAAGCTATAAAGCATTCCAACACTTGTATTAATACTGCGTAGATATAAGAACGTCAAATACCGGCACACCTAACATATTTCAGGGAGGCAAAGGGTGGTTCGGACTGTCCGGTCAGTTTGAAAACCCCTCCATGTCGACCATTTTACACTCGGTTGCCCCCGAATCCCTACGCTCACTATTGAGTTATGTTTCATACTCGGCCCGAGACTGGAGAAAGGGAATTTTACCGAATAACGAATACACCGAAAAGTTTGCAAGCAGTGATAACAAGTTTTCTTTTTGCGAAACTCGTAGAAAAATACGAGGTTCGCTAATGTTTTACATGTCGTTTTAGTAATTACTTTGAAAGTCGTATTGAACCTGTTTGCTTACATTTAAAATTGTAAAGGTCTAGAATGAATGTAAAGTATGATTGAATTTGTATAGAGCACAAGAAATAAATATGCATAGTTAATAGCTATGAAGAATTAAATTAAATTAAGCCAAAAAACAAAAACGGCTGAACCGATTTGCCTAATTTTGGTTTTGCAATATTTGTTCAAATCGAAGGAAGGTGAAAAAATATAGAAAAATTGCGTGGAAATGATAACAGACACACACGTGCAGCAGGCAATAGCTAGTCTTTAATAAATATCTACTTTCTATTAAGTTTGGTAAAAAAGTTTGTTAACAAAAATCTTGTTTATTTGTAGAATTGAATGCGGTGTTGTAAGTGGTCTATTTTGAGCTTATCTCTATCTCAATTTTACGCTTTTACGGCTTTGAAAGCGAAACGAACATTTGATCTGTCTAGAGAGACCGATACGATCTAAGTAGCGACGTTAATACGACAAGGAGGAAAAATAAATAATTTTCTCATCTCACATAATAAGATACCTACGTGTTAAACATGACAATATTGTTTCATAATAGAATAATTGTAAATGAACAATCGAAGAGGAATATTTAGCGTTTCAGTGAACCCTACGAGGCTTAGTTGCAAGTAAGCATTGGTACCTAATCATGTGGAGGTAAATGAGCTGTAATTATGTTCAAGTGTAAATACATTAGATGGTTATATTACCTACTCACTGAATTCAGGCCAACAGTACCGGCGATATTCTAGTTTAAGACAGGAAACGCAATCATGTTTGCTATGAAATTCCTGTTAAAGATTGTTACACACTTTTACTGGGGTGTTTTCTCAAATTGCCTCTGAACGATGGATCACGTTTTGCCGGCTATATTGATAGACTATTTTATTTATTGAACCTGTAATTTTCAGGATTCAGAGTTATTGAATTGTGACACCGGCTGCTCTAGTTATGTTGTTGATTGCGTGAAGGATGACCAGTCCAACAGGGTGGTAATTGAACAGGCGCGTTCGAGGGTCGGTGTGATGCAATTGACGAGCGATTGCACTCGCGCCTCTGAATATTAATTTAATACCAAACGACTGTTGGTCCATGTGATAATAGTAATTGCGCGTTCCAATTGGCAAGGCAATCCGTATCGACAATTATTTCAAAAATAAATTTATTAATACTCTGTCATTTATTAAATATTTTATCACATAAACGTTAAATTAATTACATCCGTTGTTGATATCTGTGTTAATTAAAATTTAAAACATAAATCCGTAGTTTTCAGTTTATTCATATGCATAATTATATCCTTAACGTTAAACACAATGTTAATACTTACTCTACAAATTTACAGTAAACTTAATAAAAACTCAAGAAAGAACGTTATCCTTCTAGTCTATAGATATAAAAAATCGACATCTAAAATTATGTTTTATAATATACCCTACAACCTGGAAAGTAAACGGACCATGTTGACATTCAATAAACAGCGCCTATAAATAAATGAAAATAAAAATAAAATACGGATAAAGGTGTATTCACACGATCGATCGCACGAGCGTGCATCCGAAGCGATTGGAGCGGAAACGCCCGGGGCACTGCACAGCGAATTTATCATACGTTAGTGTGTACATACCTAACTTTCAACATGCAATCTCGCGCAGTAGAATGTTTACCAAATGTGATTAATAACTGTTACCTATCTGATCGAAGATGTGTAGGTATAATGATAAACGGCGAGCCGAGTTAACAAGCGAGCGATGAAAAACCGATAATTGTGAATCGATGGCCGAATAAAAACAATTTATAGCCAAAAATAAAAAATAAAACATTCAAAAATAGACTACAGCAAATAGTTTCCAAGAAAAACTCCGCTGCGATTTGGTTATAACTTTCCGGAATAATAGAAAGCTATTTTTGCAGTTTACAAATTTTATAAAACAATGAGGAAACGATGCAACAAATCACGGTAAAGAATCTGTAAAGTTGAGTAGCTTAGCTACGATTCGGTACAAAAAAAAGTTAAAAGCGGTCCAAAACAAAAGGGTAATCAAATCGACCCTGTCACGTGCCTACTGGTGGCAGACGTATTATTTCCACTTGTACTCAAAAAAGGAACAATGATGAAAACGCTTCCATTCGAAACAACGGAACAAAGTACAAAGAGGAATAGAAATTAAATGTCAGGCGTCTGATGTCAATAAAGGAAAGAAATAATCATTCATTTATTATTTTTACCTGGCTGTTGGAATTGTTACGGGAGTACTATACCACTCTTTGTTTCAACCTCCTCTTTCTGAAGCCGTAGCTGACTGAGAGAAGCCAGTATAGTGCAAGCAAACAAAATTATTATCCTGTTTTTAATTTGTGTAGATTTAGTTACTATGATAATTAAGCAAATTGGAAGTATTTTTCAAATGCTATTGTGCAAGTGAGTGAAAAATAATTTAACTTATTTGAGCCTTTAATTAATCTTGTATAGTTTTGAAAAACGATCTTGCTGGATATTTTAATAATGAAAAGCAATAGCATGAAAGTCAAGGCATCAATAATATAATTATGTTTTAAAGATACAAACTGTAGTCATATATTTGGTTATACACGTTAACAGTAACTGAGAGTCATGTTGTTCCATTTCTATTCTCATAGTTGATTGAAACAGCGGGTGCGCTGAATAGAAAATCGGTGGTTAACTTTTGTTTTATCCACTCTAACGAGAACTTTGGCAATTCATTTGTTTTCTCCTTTTACGGGTCGCCGAATGAAAAAGTTACCACTGCTGACGCAGTGTTTGGTGCTGGCTATCTGATGTTGCATTTTATATTAGTTACTGTTTTAACAATAAATGTTTTAAGCTCGATTCGGGTTTCGAAAATTATTCCGCTTCCAAATACACAATTTTCACCAAGTAGTAAATTTTATTTAGTTTTTTATTATAAATAGTTACTGATAATTTATAGGTATTATACAGTATATATGCGTAAGTAAACATATGAAGGCAATAAAGCTGTTTAAACGTGAATCAATAACCGAAAGCGGAGCGATAACAGACCGTTGAGAAAGTTTGCAAAATGAAGTGGTGAAACTTTGCGGAGGCAATTTTTCTTCGGGCCGTCAATGTCAGAGGCAATATTTCACAAGTTTACCAGAAACCGTGTAGATATCGATGACCGTTGGGACTTCAGAATCCCAGTTTGCACGAAGCTTCCTGAGGTATCCAACTAAGCCAATTATTTAAGGCACTAATTAAAGATTGTATCAGAGTTTGATAAATAGACCTCGGTTTATATTACTTGTCGTACTATGACTGTCAAGGTTTAGTTTAACTTATTGTGAAAATTATTTCTAACTCGTTCTGTAGCTATCATTAGGTACTAGTAATACCTACTTTGCATACGTACTTAAATTTATAATGCCTTTTGCAGCAATTTAGGATTACGATTAGTTTTTGTTTTCACTTGATGAGTATGTTGTGAGTATCTTATAAATTATTTTAAAGAAATTTTGACTTTAAAATAAATATCTACTTATCAATTTTTTTCATATCCACCGCTTTATTCGTGTATTTCTTTACTAAAATAGCTATTCAATCTATAAAACAAAACGCTTCAGTTAAATTGAACGATTGACTGAGATAGAGATATTTCTAATTTTTCGGTCGACCAGCGACGCCAAGATTGTAGCACTAAGAAAAATAGATAAACCCAACGCAAACAGACTGGAAAAGTAGAAAAAACGGTGACTTGTTCCACGAACAAGCTGAAATATACCAGCTAATTGAAATAAAATGAAATCATTGGATCCGGTCGAATATTGTTTAACTTGGCCATAACTTTCTTTATTGTTTCATCAACTTTTAATTTATCTTTCAAGATTTCTGGAAACTATTTGATTGAAATGCGTTTTTTATATTGAAACTTACTGTGTCTGTGTATTCTACCGAGTAATATAGGTTCACACGCCTATTATTTACTTTATTCGATCTATTTTCTTTTCTAAGTAACGTTTTCTTAAAGAATCCCTCGTCGGGCCCTCAGACGTCTATTTAACCACTATCATTAATAACTCTGGCCACTTTTCGGAGATTACTTGCAAGAAATACGAGCGAGGATATTGTGCCTTATATAAAGAATCAATACTCTTTATAACATATCTACTTGTCTAATGTTAATAAATGGATCTCAAAATGTAATGTGACGGATGATCATGACGTTGAAATATTTCAGTTTATAAATTCAAGTTATTTATTATATGTTTTTTTTAATGGAATTAATTAAAGAACCCTATTAAATAAAACACCTATGCTCTACAGCAGTGGATTATCGCAAATTAAACTAATTCTGCAGACATGCCTAGGGATTTAAAACTCTTATGATCCATTATTAATATTAAATGTCTTCATTCAACAAATAATCATACATTAATTTATCACCACAAATATTTATCAGGTGCTTTTTTCCGTAACAATGAATGCTCAATCTAAAGGTCATTCACTTAACATTTGCGTCATCAAAATCCTACCTATGGGATGTAAGTGAAGATGTAGCTGTCAACGAATGTTAATCCATTGTCAGTTCTCTGTTAGACGTAGGCTCTCAAAGCACCCGACTAAACCCGACCTTTGGCTTATCTATTGCCACAGTTACCACGCACTTAAAATTAATTATGTACACATGTGTAAACACATACATAACTACAATATTTTAATTTTATCTTTTACTAATGGTAAACATTTCTATCTCCTTTAATTAAAAAGAAATCATGTATGGATAATGTATTTTATCCCAACTTCTGAAAATTCACTTAAAACTATAGCTGCTAATGAAGAAATTAAGTTGATTAAAGATTTATTTAATAAGCCTGCTGAATATTATACAAAAGTATTACCTACCTAGTGCACCCAAGCCATTAACAGTAATCGAGAAATGAACAATCTAAATAAGTTCACAATATAAAAGTAGAAACGAAAGCAAAGAAGGAGTTCCAACGTAGCAATATTGTCGACCACCTGCTTCGCTGAGATAGGGATCATAATGTTAATTTAATTAAAGGACTAATCTAAATTGCAGACGACCCAACACTCCGCCGACCATTAAAAGGATATTTCGACGCCGACACTAAGTTGGGGAAAGTCGCTGATTATAAATATCTTGGAAAACAAGTCAAGGGAGACGATTTACAGCGAAAACATCAACTAAATACCGAAGTTTGTGAAAGTTTTAATCTGTAGGGTATGTTTTATATTTAAATTAGCTAAGTATGTACAAGTATAATAACATTTTTGATGAGAGTGCGCTGCAACCCAATTTACGAGAGGGTAAAAAAATCGAATACTCGGCTATTACAAGAATGATTGAATTTTTTTGTAGGAATATCTTGTTCAACAAAATAGTCGTACAGTCATAGTTGATGAACAGCTATATTTAATTAAAAGGCAAGTAGGATACTTATCTAAATTGCAGACGGCCGGTTTAAGTTTCATTAAAAGGGGTTCTCCGTCTCTACACAAGGAAGAAAAAGTTTTACAGCGATAAAGATGCCTTTCGCCTTGAAAGCAGACAAAACTTGTTGGGAGGTGGGTGGAAAACAATTTATTATTTCCTTTGATAGCTAAGAATTTCAAAGAATTCGTTAATTTAAAATGCTCAATGTACAATTATTCTATGATACTATTTATTTGTTGTAAATGTAGTTAGCGCGGTTTTTCTTAGTACTCTGAAGAACTTTAATAAATCAACTTTTAAGGCAATCGGCCCACCGTCTTATCAACAAAGGGTTCTGTAGGTATCTATTAGAATTAAATGTACTTACAGGGTTATTTACATTGAATGAAAACTTGGGTTTGGTTAATTCAATAATGGCTTAAGATAATATATAATGAAGAGACAACAGCCGATATCAATTCACATTGGAGGGAGCGGTCCGTTACAGCACTGGCCCGCTGGTCCGCCCAAATTATGTTCAATGGATAATTAATCGTCCCTGTTCACTTCAATAACAATGGAAGGCCTATCGAGATAGATCGATCATTATAAAGCTATATTGCATGGATAATATCATTTTAACGACCTTTAAACGTCTAATGATGCGATATTTTTACGCAGTTGACCTTTCGAATTACCTGACGATGGACACTTTATTTGTTTTGCCCTTTGTCAGTATCAGCTTTATTTATTTTCTACACCGCAAAGGGCAGTTGGGTTGAGAACCAACTTTATTGGTACGAAAGTTACGAGTTGATATTTAGAGGTTTATTTTTATTTATTCTGCTACAGGTAGAGCTGTTCATATAGGTATTTAAAAATGGATGTATAAAGATATCATTGACATAGCTAGAATGTATTTCTATTAATATATTATAAAAATGCCTTCTAAACATGTCGTGTTTGTTTCTAATTTACAAAAAAAGGTTTTAAAACATACCATTCAAATTATTTTCGTGTATTTCTACTCTATAATCATTATGACACCTAGCGCAGCAGAGAACTTTTTGACTTTCTTGCTATTTTATCCTCAAGAGAAACATACTTGAGCCCCGTAGTATTATTTTAATGGAACCCCAAAGAGAGGGTCGCTTGCAATTAAAATTTTCCATTTTATTAAATTAACGAGCAGAGGAAAGTGCGTTGAGTAGGTACTTTACGAAGCTTTTTATAGGAGCACATATAACGATATTTCATATTGACAAATCTTTATTTACAAAATTTAATCTTATTCTATAAACCATCAAAAACGAGACACGTATGGGGGAGATTTGGTCGCTTTGATAACGTATTCTATATTTGTTTTTATAATAAAAGCAAATAATCACCTTGTAAGACAAGGAACAGACAAAACAGATCTTCGGGGTGTAACGAAAACTATTGGCAACGATAAACCTACAGGGTTACGAGGAAACTGGGTTTGTCTCATCCTATTTGAATTTCAAATCCGTGTGCAGGTGAGGATACGATTGGGCCCAACTTCCTGTACGGTTTAGATTTACCAGCCTCAATTGAATCTACCGTCGGAACTTGCTCTGTGTATCTATTTGATAAAGTAGCTTATGATACTATTTTTGAAATGTGGAATTTAAATGTAGTATTGGTATTACATGATTACCTTCGCGCATTTCTGAGTAAAGGAATCTGTCAATAGCATTCATATCGTATTTCACTTTGTCGTCTTGCGCCGGTCGGTAAGTCGATATAAGGAAGTAGAAGGGAAATGTCAAACATAGCTATCAAGTATTCAGTTCACTTATTTTTAGGTTTCATAAATATGGCGTTATACATCGCGCAGTAGTTTTACTTCGTATAATAAGTAATGATAATTCATAATAATTTTAGAATTCTGATAATTCCGTAATTAAATGTATAATTGTAGATATGTGAGTAATGTTTTATAAAGATTTGACTAGGTATAAGGAATAAGTAAGTAGGCAGATATTATTCAATCACAATTTATTATCTTTAAATAAAAATTGTACCTAGTAAAATAGTTAAGAACTGGGCTTGACTATGGGTAGTTAATATTAAAAGAAAAATAACTTCCGTATATAATGTACAAACTGGCACGACGAAAAAAATAATCGCATACCGTTAAAGCAGTATAATAACAAAACATAAACGCTAGCACAGAAACAATAAAATATAATTTTCATTACAACATTCCAAATAATGAAACACTAAATCATTTATCGGATGAGATATAATTTGTAGCGTATAAAGCTCTAAGCAGCGCTGTACGAGGGCCGCGATTAAATTCTTTATACTGCTGGAGGTGGAGGGAAAATTCCTCTCTCGACGTCTACATCCACGGCAATTTTTCACGACTGTATATCTGTGGACGCACGGCATTGTGCTCTGGTACAATATTTAAGTTAATGTACATCGACAAATCATGAAATGTTCCATCATATTTTGTCTTTAACGTTTCTATATTATTTTGGTATGGATTGAGTTATTTAGTAATTGTAAGATAAATTATCTGTTGTAGTAAATCTTCGAAAATCCATTTTCCGTTCAGTGTCTGTCTGACCATTATGTTATCGGTAGCTTAATGTATGGATCTAATTTAATTACAAAGTTGTTTAAATTAGCCTTGATATTACATAGATTAAAATCTATAGGTACTTTAAGTCGTAACTTATCAATTAGATATTTTACATTACACGTAATTTTATTTTACATGTATCAAAAATATAGCTTATAACTTGCACCAGCCCGATCGCCGTATCTCGGCAACCGCTTCAGACCATCTGATTGATGGCACTAATCTCCACAACTATACAATTTGTACGAAGATAGATAACCTTTGTACACTGGGGAGTTTATACATTATGTTTGCTGAAGGAAGGAAGTCATAATATTGAGGGGAAGAAAACACGTCCCTTTTCTTTATCAATATCATTGTGTGTTTCGGTACACCAGATTAATCCTGCGAAGCAATTAAAATGAGAACAATAGAAAAAGGTTAAATTATAAAATAAAATAAATTCAGAGTCACATCAGTTATATGAGTCAATTTAAAGAGCGAATTCAATCAGTCCAAACAAGCAGAAAATCGAACCCCAAATCATCCAATCGTAGTAAATCTCAAATTCCGAGTACGCAGCTAAGGAGAGGCCCGTCCCGCCAAGTCCCTGATTTAAATTGCAGATGCCCCTCGGGAACGAACGCCGACTGCCGCGATATGCTAATCATAGTCAAGCCAAGGATTATCCCTGTTTACACTTAGCAAACTCACTTAATTTCGCACCGACCGATGTCTTGCCATATTTGTTGTCCGAAACACTGAGTAGTGGACGGTTGGAAGCTGACAGGCGAATTAAGAGGGACACTTATTTATTATACAGCGCCTGTCTCAACTTTATACAGTTTTGTGAAAACCTATTGATTGTCATTCAAAACATTGAGGTTGTACACTTACATTCCTATCGGCTTTTGTAATTTTGTACACAATTTTATCCATGTGGTATCAGTTATTCGTAATATGATATAATAACGTCACCCTAAACAATTGAAAATAGTAACATTTTGCAAAAGGTTTCGCTTTGATTTATAACATGACTAGCTGTTTCCCGCTGCTCCGCCCGCGGTCTCAATTTTTTTTTATATTTGTGATGTAAGCTATCCTATATTTCAAGTTGGATCAAACTGCACACGGTGTGCAAATTTGATTAAAATCGGTTCAGTAGTTTCGGAGTTCATCCCCGACAAACATCATGACACTGGAATTATATATACTTAATATCGATTGATGCCAAAAAGTACACGGTGCTAGTTTTTCGCATTTTAGCCCATTCGATTCCCGGTCCGCAAAGCGTATTTTCAAACATCAATTTAATGCAGATTTATTTCTTTAAAAAATAAAAGAATGTTTTCTTTGAGTCTAATTTGCTTTTCTTCAGTATTGAGAGTACTTTCTCTCTTTCTTTCTGGTGGCAATAAAAAATCCATCCTGTTTATCATAATATAACCTACGACATACTCTCAGACCTACCAAATAGACAAACGAAAAAAAAACATAAAAGTCTGCGAGCCTGATATTTAAAGAAGAAAACAGTTTTAATATCATTGCAAGGAGTTTTGACAACCTTGTTTATTTAATTGTTAAATAACCTCTATGGAGGAGGATCTGGAGGATAAAAACAACGAAATTTGGTCGTCATGGCAACTACCTACTTACCAATTTTACCAAATGTCAATAATCGCGATATTAATATGATAAAAATTAAACAAAAAAACATTTCAAATTGGACCAAATTGTGAATCTAAACCATCCTCGAATCCACCTGAAGACACACAGCAAATTTCATTATAATCGGTCCAGCCGTCTAGGAGGAGTTCAGTGACATACACACTCACAGAAGAATTATATATATAAAGATTTACAGCCTAGGTTAGCACCGTGTACGTTAAATTTAGTATTTTAAAAAAAGAACCGTCTATTAATATATGCACCAAGTTGTAGGTCAACGCTACTTGATAAGTATAGGGTGACCTACTACGTAAGATTTTGTATAAATGTGAAGGTCTATATAGGGCTGTAGCAAAGGTTAATTAGTAGGCAGTTGCGGCTTTTGTCTAATAACATCGAACGTTGTAGATATATAAACATGAATATACTTATACCAACCATGTACCATCTCAACTGTTTATGGGCCGAAGTAGGTCGCTGTAAAGAAAACCTGAGCAAGTGGGGCATGATCGACCCTAACAAATCCAATGTGAATGTGGTTCCCATTGCAAGACATGGCGCATCTTCTGTCCTGCCCATCCCGCACTGCCACCTACACTCTCTAAGATTGATGGAGTCAAACGAAAGCCGACGACAGAGCCATCCGTGTAGATTATTGATCAGATACGAGTTTAAGGATCATAGACACGAAAAGAAGAAGATACCACTGAAAGATTTAATAAAAAAATCCAACAATAATAAATTAGCATTATTCTGTGTGAAGCCAGAATCTTAATAAATTGAAGAAAACTTCACGACACCTCTGACGATGTCTTCTTCGCTTAAAAGTTCATCTCTTAAGGACTAACTTTGAAGACACCAGTCGGGCGGTTCTCCAAATACTTCTTAAAATTATGTTTACGTACCTACCTCTTAAAAATTTTATTCGTAAGACATGTTATTAAAGATGTTTAGTAGATGCCACCAAATATTTTGATAGTGCCATAAAAGGTAAAGAATTTTATTAAATTTAATTTCGATTCTAAACTACCTTTCGCCGAGGAAACATCAAATAACATTATTTTTATTTCCATTAAACATTTAACGTGCTGGGTAAATAACTAGACCAAGCAATAAGTACGCCTGAGGCGTCGTAAAGTCGATCTGAGGTGGCACTAATACGAATTTATGTCGATGGACCCACGGAGGCGCTCTGCTCGATATCGATTCTCCTAGAGCCTATAAATGTTTCAATTTTCAAACAACCCATTTTATACTAACCATGATATACTTTATAATCGAAAATATTTATCTCATTTATTTACAATTTTATGTTAAAATAATATTGTTTACTTCTTATATTCAGCCCCAGTCTGGGCGTCTGTAAGATGTTATTATTTATTATTTAGTACACAATGATTAAGAAAATTATAATTGACGCACAAAAATTACAAGAAGCATGCAGTAATAAGCAAGATGCAATCGGTCATAGAATTATTATTCATCAACACGTAGCTTAGATTGCAAGAATAGAAAAAAAATTCGATGGCATCATTTCGGTAAAAAAAATACCTTAAAGAAAGTACTTACTTAAACATTTTAAAAGTTATCGAAGATTTACAAAATATTGATGTTGTCATACGTATATAGGGGCAAGTGAGTTCGCCGGTACCGTTTAACTTATATATCGAATTTGGGAAGGAAATCTTCAAAATTTACATGAGAAAGCATCGGGGAAAGAGGGCTGCGTTCCTAGAGATGTGTCGGGAGTCGGGACTCGCTGTCTTCTAACAAGGGAATGTTTGAGGTATCCGACGCAAGCACGCGGAATACGACAGGAATATTAGATTGAAATCGTGAACGTGTTTTATACCGAATATTTTATTGATTATATTTTTTTCGGGTCAAAATATTCCATTGAACATAGTCATGTTTAGAAATAAAACTACTTTTAAAACGGATTCTATCGCGGTTATTTTAGTTCACCTGGATTTCAGTCTGTCCGTAACCATGACACCTGCAAAGGTGTTGAAACGTCGGGAACTACATAAAAATAAACCGCGATAGAATCCAGCAAATCAATGTACGGACTTGTTGCAGGTTCAAACCTAGTAATGGGAAATAACAATATGAATCATATCAGTACATGCCTATACTGGCTGTTACTTTGTGTGTGACTATGTGACTTTTTTAATGTGTACTCTCTATTTGAAAACAACTTTGGAAATTGGTTAAAATAAGCAACGTGAGGAAGCTTCGATTCCAAAAAAACTGAATACTAAATTGGAGACCCCCAATGAGCATGGAGGTCATGCTCGTTCCTTCTCTAATATGAGAAGAAGCCTGTGCCCAGCATTTCGAAATTAATAGGCCAGTATTATTATGATTTTAGCTTAATGTCTAGAGTGTATTAAATTCGCAAAACTATAACATCAGCTGTCAAACCAGATAGTTTTAGTAATTTCTGGATTTTTATTTTAATGAAATTTTGTATGGGTAGGTATGGGTGTGGTATTACCAAAACTAATTTTGTAATGAAATAAAAGTTTTTCTATGATCCCACATTGTTAACAAACAAGATTAAACAAGACCCCCTCAGCTGACATTAAAAGATAAATACGGTGGCGGGGGCCCCACGTTGGGCGCCAAAGTTCGCGATAATATGTGGCCTGCCACATGAGTAGTAATTAACACCGCCTCGCGAGCGCCCCTCCCCCGCTCACCCCGCACGCACCCTCGGCACCCGCTCCCCCCTCCGCCTGCCACCCTCCCAACACTCACTGGGGCACACCGATTGAATTAAACTTCGGCACGGTTGTTGTGGTTCGGATCCGAGGTTGGTTTTGTCGCTCGCGTTTTGTGCAGCTGCGATTAAACTAGCAATACTTGTCCGGCATTTATTAGTTTTGTTGGTAGCGCTTGTGACACAAAAAGTTATATTAGCAGCAATTTGTTATACGCGCCGGACAGATATAGACAGTTGTTATGATTAATATACCTACTAACGGGGCGTCTTCTGCATTAAATATAATTTATAGTAGAACAGAGTTAATATACAGGATTCATTTAAAATATATAGCCAAAGAACATAAAATCGAAATCTTAAAATTGAAAATCATCTTTTCATACAAACATGAGTCACATGATCTGTCACTTTGTATGAAAAGGTCAGTTTCATGCACCTGATAACCTCGTTGAATAAACACACTCCTTTTAAATTAATCCTGTATTATTGAGATAAATACCACTAAAATACATTTGTATTGCTCGTACAGTTTTACTCACTGAATAATAAAACTGGACATTATATTCAGTAATGAGGCGGCAACAACTAACAACGAAACACAATTAAAAATACAGTTTCGCGCACATGACGTGGACGCGACATAAGCTCAATGTCAACGGTTGTAAAGTTTTTCTTTCCATACAATAAGTCTCCAAAACAAGAAGTGTAGAGCACTAGGCAGAGTGGGGGGAGGGTTGGCCCACCTAGGAGCACAATTAGCGCGCGCGACTCAACACGACTTGAGTTTTAACAACGCGGCGTGGAGCACTCGGCATCATTCACATGAGATGGGCTCTGCCTTGCGGGATTCTTGTGTCCTACACGCGTTAAAGGAACTGTAACTGTATTTGTTTTAAGTGGGTTTTCAGGTAACGAATGTGTTTAGTGTTGCTCCTCGATTTGTTCTCCCGTTTTAGGTCGAGGGTAGTTATGTAAGTAACGGATTACCCGCCACGGCGCGTAGAACTAATTATTTGTCGTATTGTGCTTTAGAGAAGTGACACAGATTGATTGCCACCGGATTCTTATCAGTCAAGCTTCATTACGCAATTAAAAGTATCAGACCCACCAAACACTACAGTTATAACTTTTTTTAGAGAAACAAAACTTCAACGCGTAGAAATACAGCGAATTGAAAAAAATTACCTGATTTTATTAATTCAAATACTTGGAGTTTGGTTTATTAATTCACGCTCTCGCATAGTTATTAAACAAAAGTGACAAATATTTGTAGCAAGTAATTACATTAAAACAGTTTGTTAGGCAATTAAGTAGATAACGCGAGATACATAACCTCCGCGAAAGCTCTAAATCTTACCGGGTAATTAACACTAGCTGTGCTAACAATGCTTGGTGCCGTATTTTATTGTGTTGTTCTCCGTATACGTACCAAATACAATTTAATCAAAACGAAAGTTTTGCATACAACAACCTCAAACGCTCAATGAAATCCAAAATCGTCGAAAACAAATCTCAGTTAGATTAATGTTTTTGGTTTGAAATAAGTTTGTGCGGTATAAAAATAGGAAATATGCAGTCAAAGCCTCGCTATAAAACTCAAATGAGAATCTTTGTATATGCATAGAGCACGTACATATTTGAGTCGGCTATATAAGGCAAACTGTCTTTAAAACTTTAATAAAACCGTACAAATGCGTCCATTTAAGTAATAAGCTTTAATTCTATTACATTTTGGAGTGTTTCCTATCTGTATTTTTAAATTATTGAGCACACTTTGTACATTAGAGTTTTGAGAGGTTTCAGTTATAGTTAATGTGAGACAAAAGAAACAAAAGTTCATTAGTGTTCGATAGTATCTGCTAGCTATGTACCACTAGACATGTACCGGTCTACGAGTGTCGAACGCGTGTAGCACACTCCACAGCTCTCTACAGTTCTGGAACACTCTCAACTCCTTTATAAGCCATTCTCATTGCCTACAACTTGCTCATTTCAGCTTAGTATTAAGGATAGACACCTCTTTTCAACTTCAGTTCAGTTTGAACTTTATCTGTCTCGATGTTTCTATTGTTACTACTTTTTGTTTGTTGCCGTGTAAAAGATACCTCGTCCATTCCGCTCGTTGGAAGACTATTGTTAATATTTTAATTACTGTTATCTTGTGAAATATCACAAGGTAGCAGTAATTAAAATATTAAAAGATGTTTCGTGAATCAAAACAAGTCCAGTTAATAAATTGGACTTGTTTTGATTCACGAAACTTCCATGTCTGTTGAGAATAAATTTCTACATAGGGAGATTATACAAACATTACTTATTCACACACAACTAGAAATACACGCGTAAACCGTGGGGTAATATAGAATTAAAACTTAATTCTTTACATTGCACGTGTATTAAACCAAATCTCATTTAGAGTAAACGTCGGTATACTATGTAACACCAATCCGCCTACCTTTTATAAAAGTTAATAGTTTATACTGGCAAACTGGTGAGGGTTTTCCCAAGATGTCCATACCAACTATTCTGAGATCTGCTCTTGTACAACTTGCGGCATTTAAATTGCTGCGTTAGCATACAATATTTGAGCAGGAGTTGAAAATCTTCATCGAGTGAGGGTGTATGTGCCCAAGCTGCCCTCGCAAATAGAATTTCGATAGCGAAGTGCTCCCAAAAGGGTTTGTTTGTCATTCCGATCTCTTCGATACAAGTGTACAATTAGTGATATCGACGTTCAAAACTTTGATTAAACACTAACTTAATATGTAAATTGGCACATGATATTTGGAGTTGATGAATTTGAGGCAGATTTAGATAATAGATTCATATTTCATCTGGTAAAAATAATATTACAATTATTTCTTATGATATAATCGTAATTAAAGGAGTATTATCTAATTAACGCAACAAAAGACAATTATTTTCGTTTTTGTGTGAACAGGCCTCCCTCGGCTGGGGGCGACTCAGGCATACGTAAGTATGTACCCCTTTCTCTCTAGCTTGCCTATTTAACTATTAAACCAGCCCGCTCCAACGAACTAACGTATTCATGACTTGGAGAATACCACCCCCTATTTTACGAGCGGTGGTCGCAGTGAATCGGAAAGGTTACCTATTCGGACCCCGGCCTATGTGAAATATCACGTTACCATATGCTACGTAATTTGAGGGATCCACGAAAGGTTAGTCCTTAAAGTCAACGGGTTTGTTCGATTAACTTAAAGAGGAACATTCATTGAATACAAGCATGATTTTATAGCAATATACTTAAATGTATATTTATGAAATGGTATTAATACTTAACTGATAAAACCTTGCGTCTAAGACAACATTTATTAATTGCAAGGTAGGCCTGTGTCCATAAAAGTTTGAAACGAATTGAAATCGATAATTTTCCCACAAAAAATATGTAACTCAATATATTATGATTATAAATGTAAGGTAAACAGGGAAAGAGAGATCAAGACATTAAAATTCTGCGATTGTTTGCATACGAAATGTTTGGGTTGACGCACGAGTAGCCTCGGTGTAGAAAAATTGCACGCGCCTATCAGGCACTCACGCTGCGACCCTCTCAACATCCCCGTCCACCTCGTTACGCGATATCCGTTTTCGACCTTTAATATTTATATTTGGAACGAGCTGTCGGCCAATTAGGTGCCTCTGAATTCAAATTGGCAGTTCATGTTGACAGTTGCCAGGTGGCGGTCGCAAACGGCACACGTCTCGGAAATCGAAATTTATATGAGCGTCCCTCGATATTTAATGACCTCCTTTGAAGTGTTAGAAAATGGTCGTAAAGCTATTTTAGAAACCGACATGACGATTACTGCCGGTGTTTGTGCTGAGACGAATATTTCAGTAACAAACCGCAAACTGCTCACAATGAGAGTGCTAATTGTGTGTGAAGTTTTATTATTATGTACGCGAGGACCGACAAGTAGGTACCATAATAAAATGTTCTTAGGAATTTATTCTGTTTTAAATAACATAATAATTTGATATTTATACTTGTACTCCTGTAAATTAAAAGAAACAAAAGTACCTATAGTAAAATAAAAAGCGAGAGGTCGGTACAGACGACATCTGTCTACGGCTGAATTTATCTCGGGACAAATTGCAACGCCCGAGTCGGCGCAGTGGTGTTCTGCTATCCTTTGTACAAATGAGACACAACAGCGCAATAGTTTTGCTAAATTAATATGTTTGCACAATGTATCTTAAATTGTGCAAATTGGATCTGAGTTTGAGACTGAGACAAGTTCCGTGACTCATGTATGTTTGGTATAATACTGTAACTTAGAAGTGTTGATTTACTCATGACCCAAACAAATAAACCTTTGTTTTGATTAAGGCATCACTTGAAATTGTAATGGTAAATAATGGTAATTTTGTACATACATATAAATTTCTATTGTAGATTTCATTATGTAGGTAGGTACGTACTTTAAATTTATAATTGGGTCTGTTTTTCATTAGTTTTACAAGAGTATACAATTGTTTATTTAAACAAGATAAGACACAACGATTCAAAATAATACATTGTAACAACAGGTAATAAACAATATGCGTAACATTAAACAGTGTAAACAAGCTGTCTGCAATATCCCAATCAAAGCATCATTTAATATTAAAACATCAAACCGCAGGCGGCAATTGCAAACAAGGTATAAAGTCACAAGACGACAACTTGACAAAATTTATCCCAACAACTCGGTTTGTTTAAACGTTAATTATCGTTTTATTTATGTTGGAAATATTCTAATTTACCCTGAGAGCTAATACCCGAGCTGTTCGTGGAGACGAGACAAGACGGCGCCCGTCTCGCCATCTGACAGGTGTCGTACGCGTGGTCGGATTTATCCCGAGATAAATTGCTACGAGCTCTGTTTTCTACTATCGTGTGGACCCCGCACGTCACGAGGATTACACCACGATTTAAATCTGTAAGTTATCGTGTTAGTTTAGTTTGAGCTGTGTTATTTTGTCACGGGTTATTTACTTGGATTAATACGTCTGGATTGAGCACCAAAACGTCTTATTGTTGATTCTGTTGAACAGGCATCTGCGTTTATTTTCTGGAATAAAACTTTATCATCGCAAGCAAAGAAAATGTTAATTTTGGAAAAGGTAGCTTCACACCATTTACACCTTATAAGTATTGAGGGACACTGCGGGCCGGCCCCCCTCAACTCCTTTGTTTTAAATATGCATCGCGCCGTCTCTACTCTCGAAAGTGTCTCAAAAGTGCCGTGGCGCTTTTATTAATATTTAAGAAAGGAACTCCAATCGAAACACAAAATCCTCTGAGCTTATGTTATTTTCATACCTTTTCTTCGACACACGCATTCCCAACAAGAAAAAGGTTGATATATCCAGGATTTAAATAAATGGTGTTCATACACAAAACGGAAGTGCTCATTTATGTAATGACATCGTAAATATCGTTATAATTTCGATATGACACACAAAGGTAATGTAATAACCTGAACAAGATACGTGTCAATTTAATCGATAGCCAGTCAATTAAAATCAAAAGCTGTGATTACTGCTGACGGTGTCAATGTAAATTGTGTTTGCATTTCACTTGTTTGGATCACTTGGATTTAAAAATTGTTGTATCCATTGCATTGTTTTCGTTTTGGTTTTTAAACAGTTATGTAATATTCATATTATGTTTAGTGTTCTAATTGTTGGTACCAACTTTAATAGAAAAGTGACACATATGATTTGATTTCTATAGCATGACATGATGATGCATCAATTGTTAATATTGTAAAACAATACAGTACTTCGATAAATCAATATGAAGACAACGATTATTTATGATAAAAATAAAATAAAATTGTTTTTGTTTACAGAATATAAATATTACTTTTCTCAGCAGGTATTTGCAAGGCTTTCAGCATATTATCACACTTTTACGTGATACGTTTTGCATCTTATTAATAATAATGAATACAGTACCTTTGTAGGAAATTAATATGTGTACAAGTACGTCGAACGTAGAATTAAACAATTTTCTTAATTTTGTAATATTGTTTAAGACGACTTGTCTTGAATAATTATGTAGCATATTTTATTAATAAGCACATGTCTATGATATATGAGTATAATTATTTAATACATTTGCAAATTAATACCATTAGCTGCGTACTTGATTTAGGAAGGTGATTAACTTAAGGTAAAGAAAACATTGAGAGAACATCTGATGAATACTCTGCAAAAGACTTTGTAATTATTATTTATTCACTATCTATAAATTACAATGTACTAAAAAAAGGTCTCGTTTCAAATATTAAAAACAAATCTGTTGAACTTAGGAGTATTTTGGTTAATCTTGAAAGTTTATATCTGTGTTCTAAAACTCTAAAAACAGGTGTCCTACGTTTAGATATATTCCATAATTACATCACACTATTCGTTATTTGTATTTCAAGCACAAATGCGTACAGCTGTTTACAACACAATAGCAAGTAATTAGGCAGGTGCAAAAATAATTTCGAGCCAACACCACCGCAATAGAGCATTAAATAAAGTAAAGCTAATGCGGTAATGCAAGTAGTGTACTGAGTAGCTTCCCGCCGACCTGCCGGAGTAGCGAAAGATGCAATCTGCATACATTAGCCTAACGTCCCTTAGTTTTGACACCTGCTCTCAGCTAGTATGAAAATACGGCTGTTAGATGGATGGCGCAAACATGTCAAGAGTAAAGGCAGTTGTTTCCAAGTTGCGAGCCGAGAGACTCGCCTGAAGAAAATGTATTGTTTTAGTCTGTCGTAAGTCGTACTGAGAAAGCTTTTAACTAAGTGTTAAATTGTTGTTCGCAAGTGTTGTTTGGGAATATCACGAGGGTACGTCACGGTATACGAAGATCCTTTAGCGTCACAATATTCACTGTAAAATGAACATCAATAAGAAAGTTTAAACAATTTTTACCTGTGAAATTACATGTCACTTTAAAAAGGCACTTTTAAAAGTAAAAAGCGAAACAATGATTATAAACATTATGAATATGAATAATAAGAAAAAGAAGTGAACTAAAAACTTTGTATAGAAACTTTATAATTAATCAAGATATTAGAGAAGTATATGTGTGTATGTAGCCACAAAGTTTATTACGTTATAAGTTTTGACGAGACCCACAACATTGTACAGCACACAATTCACAGCGACGCAGACGTTACGGCGCTGCACCGGTCCTATAAACTAGTACCCCAGTGAAGCAAACACCTTAAATACTTAACAGCTCAGTAACCGAGTCAAGTTTAAATGCTCGCTGAGGTCGAGAGGGTTGTCACGTCACAGCACATTTTAATAATGCACCCGCTCGTTTAGTATGAAAATTAGCTGGCGTGTGGCTGCCCTGCGCGCCTGTCGCCTGCTTTATTGATGGTGCAACTACGGTGTTGGTGCAGACACCTATATCGGACGCTTTGGTAATTAATGCAACGTTCTACCTTCACTGTAAATACAGTCGACGTTAAAATGAAATGCTTGAGCTTTCGCGTTTTTTTACTTGATTGCCAAATGGTCTTTGGCGACGGTCGTTTTCAACATAGAGGTAGAGTAAAAAAGTCTGTTAATGGTAATGAAGGAATGAAAATTAAGTGCTAATAGCTTTAAAATTAAATGTTTAATAAAAAAAAGAGAGATTCGAATATCGAGTTTCTGAATAATTTAATAATGAGTACTGATGGGGTTAAAATAATGTTATAGATTACAGACTGTTTTAATATTCCATACGAAATAGTCTTTAAAATTATGTAGGTAGTTTAAATTTAAAAGCTCTAATAGCCAATGTTTTATTAGATTAAAATTTAATGGTAAATGATAAAAGAACATTTTTTGTTCCGAGAAAAGGACAAATATAATAAAGAATTCATTGAGAGGTTGTCAAGTGTAATCTACTTCAATTTTTGTTTTCAATGAGTGTGCCCCTCATATCTTGTCGATGGATCTGCACCCAATCTGAAAGAAGTACCTTCACGCCTGCAAACCCGATACGTGACTTGATTTTCTACCGATAATCTTTGTTAAGTTGTTTTAGAGAGAAAATATACGAGTTACATGGAACATGTTCTATGAACACCTACAACTTACTGTATTACGAGTAAAGAACTCACTTTGTGTATCTTATTCTTTATAAGTTTTATAACCACAATACTAAAGTCAAATGTTTACTAAGAAGCTCATAATAAAAGACAGATATCCTTTTAGTTGTTGAGAAGGAACGTTGTTAAAAACTATGTAAGAAGTTTAAAGCTAGAATTATGAATAAATGTTGTGTGGCATAATATTTACATAGTTGCTATTTTGCTAAGAATGATTACACAAAGTTAAATAATATTATTTATTCATTATGGTGCTCATTTATTTATTCAGAGAAGACTAATTATATAAAACAGGCCAAACTGAAAATGCGTCGTGTTCAAATAATAATTGAAGTTTTACAGTATACGTTTTAATTAATTGTTCAAAACTTTATGTAAAAGTGAAACCACATGTTTACATTGTAAATGTTATGTGCGGGCCGAGGGAACAATGTTTTAAAGTCAACAGTGGGGAGTCTGAAATATTCACACAACTGGAAATTCAATTTGAAGTTTTCACCGTGAAAGTATTAAGGTAGTTTAGTGTTCCTTTATTATACGCGCAACGAGACCACGACCAACGATCATATTTTTAGTCAACTTCTGTTATTAAGTTGACACTAACTGCGAACAAGTTGGCCGTTCGTCAAGTTTCGCCTTCAACCTTTACGACGAATTAGTAAAAGAAACGACAAAGACCAAGTTTGTTTCATAAGTGTAAAAGGCGATGCAGACGGCCGGCAGACGCGGCGTTGTCAGTGACCAGAGTGGTAATTTGTTGTTCCGTTGGCGCCGTGAGGTGTCAGTGGCCTCCGTCTTATAAATTTTCAATATATTCATACAATATTGATGCACAAAATTGTAACACACTTCTACCTGTATTAAAGTACCTAGCATTATATTTGTGTGTTACATCTTCTTTATTATTCTTTCATGTTGTTTGACCAACGGACTAAACGCAGTCTAGTTCTCATAAATAATCTAGTCTGCCATTTTCTCCAGTTTCCCATCAGGGAGGAGCGCCGAAGCGATTACTTCGCATAAATCATACAGATTTGAATGCGGACCGCCGCGTCGTGCGCCTGTTACCGATGTAGTGCCCATTAGAGTTCATCCTTTTTTCATATTCCATTCGCCAGATATGATTGTTTGGATTCACCTTAGTTACATGTCTAGTTACTGTTATGCGAACTCCACGCGATATAAACGATACCATCACTTAAACGCAATGTTTCGTTAATTTTGTAGACACGCTACGTAACATTAGCATAAATTAAACATTAATGAGCTCATTTACCTTCGACATGCATAGAGAAGTATCGAAGGGCGGAAAACATGCTTATATACCTCGTAAATTACCTTTTAATATAAAGTAAAGACAATATCGGTAATAAGACGTGGAGTGATCCCGCGCCATGTCAAAACCGTTACGCGTACCGTTAGAAATTTTCCGGGTTCTTTAACGGGATTCATTCATAACTCACGGTCGAGTAGAGCCTTCGAATATTTCAAGCTGTAGAGGCCCCACCCCTATAAATTCCGCGCGTCGGGTTGCCAAATTAGGCGCAAGGAACGTAGACTTATTCCCCCCATTACCCCAGGCCAGCCGAGTGAGACTTTTAAGGAAACTTTCCACGTCCTGTCGCAGGTGTTGTAGTAATAAATAATAATTCCCTTGTGCGTTGAACGTTGCAAAGTTAGAATGAAAACTTGTAAATCATAAAACAGAGGCAAACGTTAAGCTTTAAACGCTTAAATTGGTATTTATTCTTGTGGAAAATTCGATTAATGAATTGCCTACGCATTTAAATATGTCGCAAAGAAAATTTGTTTAATTTAAAACAAAATTGAATATCGTCCAATTACAATGTAGGTATAACCCTTTACACCCGGGCTTATACGAGCGTGAGTTTTGATTAAAAAAAATATTGGCGCCAAACAATTTACTTTTTCCGAACGCGACCGGCGTCGATCGTTTGTGGGGAGTATTCTACGCACGAGAAAAAATACACTGGCAGTGTGGAGGCGGTCAGCGACGTGTGGGTTGCGATGAACGATGGCTGCATTTTTCGACCCTCGCCGCGCCGCGGGTAAGTAATAATTTTGATTAATAACTATTTGTTTTTTTATAGTATTTTGTACTTATTTTAAAGTTAAAGGATGTTTAAACACCTAGATAATTTTAGATTTATGCTAACTTTTGCAGTTTATTTACAATTAAGTCGTAAAGTCTGACCGCTACGATCGTGTGGCTCCGGTCGTAATCCCAACATGTTATTTGGGAGTAAGTACTGTAATTGACGATTGTGTGTACGTAGATTTAGTTACTGAGAGTATCTTGTTTAAAATTTTAGGCAGAAATTTGAACGATGACCAAGTTATAGACGTGCTGGGCGATGGAAACTTATCCGTTATCGAAGATATTGAGGACCCAACCCAGCATTTTTGACAATCTTCAGTTCGACAATTTTCACACTGAACTCGAACCTGAACTACTACCGTCTGCAGCACTAGAGTCGGAACCGACGCAGGATACTCCAGCATCATCACAACTAACTCCGCGCCCTCGGATCTTCACGGCCACCTCCTCGAAAGACAGTTTGGAAGCAGGTACCTTCTGATGATCGAAATCATGACTATACTTAACTGCCCGTGGCTCCTGTCAAGACTCCAATGGAGTATTTCTCATATTACTACTTTGATTAGAGTTTTTCGACGAAGTTGCCAGATGTACAAACCTGTACCATCATAAAAAAACTCGTCTAGAACTAAAACTGATGTCTGTAGAAGTAGCCAGAGTCTTTTCCATACATATTATCATGGGATGTATTCCCTACCCCCGTATTCCGATGTACTGGGGAGGTGGATGAAAACTAGACATAATAACTCAACAAATGGCTCGTGATGGGTTCTTGACAGTTCGTAATGCATTGCTTGTCGTAGATTCAGATGAAGCCCTGCCGCATGACAAAAACAACCCGTTGTGGAAGGCACAGCCAATGATTGACAGGGTAAAAGCAGCGTGTAACGCCTGGCTTCTACTCCATTGACGAGCAAATGATACCATTTACTGGCAGGTGTATACTACGTCAGGTAGTCCGAAACAAACCGCGCCCGGTTGGTCTGAAGAATTTCGTGCTGACTACAAGTGAAGGATAGATGCTCAACTTTGACATCTATCGAGGAGCTAAAATAATGTTTGGTGATAAATCTCTTGGACTTGGAGCTTCTGTAGTTTAGTATTTGACGAAATAAAAGCACCAAGAATGTGCCAGTACGAAAATTGTACCAGTCGCACAAAGATACGTTGTGAAAAATGCGACACCTATTTGTGCATCTCACACGCGGTAAAGACTGTTTCAAGTCTTACCACACCAAAGGATGATATGGTACTCCTAGTTCCTGATAACTCTAAGAGGCATAATAAGATGTTTTTTTAACTAATGGTTACATTTAAGAATAATTACATTTAATATTTTGGTTTTGTTAATATTTTACTAAAAAAATTGTACCGTGTTGCTAAAGGCTTGTACAAATGTTTAGTGCGAAGACAAATGCTATGAAAGTGAATTAATTATAACTTAATTATTAATAAAGAGGCTGATTTCATTATAAAAGTCTTTATTTGCCCTCAAACTATCAAAATATAAGATTAGTTTAAACTAACCTCACGATCGTGACTATGTCACGTACAACCTGTGACTCACGATCGTGCGGGTAGCATTGTGGGTTAACTATGAACTCGAGATTTTTTTAACTATTTTTTTGAGGCTTTATAGACATAGCAGAATGCCAAGAAAAAGGTTTTATAGTATAAAAATAAAAAAAAACTTTCCGGTTGTAAAGGGATAAGATAAATGACAATTGTTATGTTTACTAGATTATTTCCGTCGAACTACAAATCCTTCAGTTATATGTATGTGCAATAAAAACTTCCTCAATCTTGTGTGATCACCTCTAAAGTAATTATGTGGGTCGCATGCTGCTCCGATGTAGAACACATTTGTACTAACAATCGAATGAACTTCCACCCAATTTACTTTATGTGTAACCCATTATTATAATTGCTACACAGTTACAAAGTTGGGAACCGGTCTACAACCGACACGCCGATGTGAACCGGGGTGAACTGGCTCAAATACAAATTATATTCAAGTTTGTTCTTTTATGTTGAAATGACTTTAAGTTCAGCGTTATGAGAGAGAGCTTTTACTTTTCGTCCTAATGTAATTTAGTGGATTTTTATGGCCAGATGTTTTTAATCGGACTTTCGCGGCTGTGAAGCTCAGCATTATGAAAGTATTTAGGATAACATTTTAAGTATCTATTTTCTAACGTATGGCTACAATAGTACTACACGAAAAGCCACTAATGTCCCAATCCCAAGGCCCAGTTGAAAGCCAGCGCCAGGCACTAGTTGTCTGGCTTTCATGCTGAACTGGGGTCTTTTTGGCGTAGCCACAGGGTACTGTTCGGTCTTTACTTTTTTTTTTAGTGTCTTTAGATTAGTGGTTTAATTAAAGTAAGCTAAGTTTAACTGCGGTCTTGCACCAAGTAAACATTTTTTCTTTCTATAATGTTTTACAGCGATATTCTATCTAAACAAGCGGCACTTTTTTAGATTGGTCCTGTACGTAACACGGCGCAGAGCCGCAGGATATGTTCTAATCTACATTTTCAAATATGGATACAGCGAATAACATTTTGATAACAATACTATATTTAAGATATACAACCAGCGAAATGTACGCAACGCCAGTCACAATATTTGGATTGTATTTTGTAGTGATGTAGTAGAGTGGAGATATTTGATATTCCAATAGTATGTTTGTTTTTAGAATGTGATGAAACGAAAACAAAAAAAAGTATTTGGGGCAAATTGAAGTGCAAATCAATATCAATATTTGACGCGAATATCGTCATCGGGAGTAATCGTGATAACAACAACGGGCCACAATGACCGGTAATTTAGCGAGTATAATTCCAACGGACGAGCGTTTGGCGAATTTAATTTCATCTGGAATAAACCTTTCACTGTAATAATTTATGGAAACCACTACGCGACCCCAACACGTCCGGTATTGGAGAGATTTACAAAAAATGGAAACACGCTACATTACACACACACTGAAGCGCTGTTTAATTATTTTCTGACCGACCCTATAGGGTTAACACTACGTCCTAACAAAATAATAAAAGTTATGCCGAGATAGAGTTACAGACTGTTTTAAGTAGTGGGCCGAATGGAACTGAAGAAAGTTGTCTTGGTATTTAAAATTAGTGCTTGTGTCTTCGAGTAAATAAGTGAAGCACTCCAGTATTCCAATTTCTAATAGTAACAATGTTTAAATCGTACGACAAGCCTAAATTTGTTTGAAGGAATTGTTCGTCAAGGTACCCAAACAAAAGAAACACGAGACTCATGTACAATGTTAAACTTAACATTTGTTGTTTGAGATGAAACAGAGCAATTGAATTAATTCAATCGGAGCAACTTTGTATTCAACCTCAAAGACAATTGTTTCTGCCCGTGTTGCCGAAATAAAGGAAGCCTCAGAGGGTGTAGGCAATGATCCTCGAAATGTTTGACACGACTGATTAGAAATAACTACTTACAGCCCTAACCAATAGATGACGTACTTACGGATGGTAATGTATTGGTTAATTTGTGATAACACCGCCAAAATTCCCATTAGGGCAATTTCCAAATTTTGTTCCAAGAAGGTAGGTTTACGCTTAGCATAACTGTATGAGCGAATCTTTAAATAAGTAATTTCCCTTCAGATAATCCCACCATCATTCATGTGATCTCCATATAATCTATGTAAATCAGGGGTTCATGGCGCATATAAATTGTCAAACGCGCGATACTATAAGCAGGTAGGTATATAGGTACACAATGTCGCGAAGAGACCGATATAGTATATTGAGTCATATCTGGTCTAATTAACGTCTGTTTGTTTTGCATTTCCCTTGCATCTCGGAAGCAGTGAGGGCGTAATAAAACGGTCACAACAATGCGGATCACGTCACAGCGGAATTATCTCGCAGCGCCAGAGACGATCAATTACACTGACAACGAGCACGTGGAAAAAGGGCGGGCGGCTCTCCAGGAGGCTTTTATTTTAACATGTTTTTTTGAAATACAGACCTTACGGTTGCGTATTTTAAACATCTTTTTGTTTAAAATGATTGGTGCGAGGGAAGTAATCGTAAGACCAATTAGGCGTAGTGGAGGCTGTTCAACGGCAGTCGTTTCGCTCTCCACTTAAAGACTCAACCTCTGCTTTTATTACTGGTATATTGTCATCGTTACCGTCCTAAGTTTTTATTTACTCGATACCTTAGCGTCAGTAACAGCTCCGGATTAACAAATCCGGGTTCTAGTTTATCGATCATAGTGTCTAATGGTGCCCGCTGACTACGCAGTCACGCGAATACTCCATTTTGATCCCTACGTAGTACGTACTAAGTGTTATATATAAATGTGACTATATAAATCTTCACGTACAGAAGCAATATATTTTAGTAAGTACTCCCACTCGTCTTGTAATCTTCGCGCGGCTCCAAATGAAATACTAATTGTATTCTCTGAACATGTTAAATGGTACCCACATGTTGTTGTGTACTGTGAAGAGAGTCAATAGAGACTACGGTTGATGACTGTATATTTAATGCTCAGAATAACTTGAGGTGCAAATTATTTTGTTGATGTTTATGCTATATGGTAACACAATTTCTACACACGTATGCAGAAGATAGAATTTGTTTGTGTTAAGAAAATTGCAGTTCAATAAAGTAAGAGAACTTAACCTAAGTTAAAAGTTTTAGACTTAAGAAAACGTAAAATGCTGTATACTACAAGCCTCATTAAACACGGTTAACCTATTACAGCATCTAATGCGATGACATTTCCGTGAGCGACCCGCAATCCGCGCTCCGAGGGTAGGTAATAAAACAGTGACAAGCGATAGGATGGGATCGAGTCGGAACAAAATTATCTCGTAGAGACGATGTAGATCAATTATACTGGTTGCGTCGGGAATTAGAACGGTCGGTAAACCAAAGAGGTGGAGATTTATGGAGGATATAACTTGTTTAAATACGTGCATTTTTTTGCTGTAAACAAAGGGATCAATAAGGCAAGAGCTGTGTCAAGAATTCCAAGCAAATCAATCTTAATTAGACAATATAAGCTTTTTAGCGTTTAGCGTTTTATTAGAGTTAAAATGTGAATTGCCAGAACTTTTGATTTGTTTAATTAGGGATATAAAATTAAAACAAAAAAACAATTTTTAATTCAGGATGAATTCAGGTGTCATGGTCACGGGCGGACCATAACATCTGCAAAGAAATTAAAAAGTCGGGAACTCAATCCAAATAAACCCCGATAGAATCCGTTTAAAAAGTAGTATTATATCAATGTCTAACATTCGCCTCTACCTCATAAAACAATATGACGAACTCTATGACATGACTAACAAATATTTAGTTTTAAACTTTCCTAATTCGTGGACGATAAGGAACTCTGCATCGTTAAATAATAACGCACGAATATCGTGATATAAGCACATTATATTTAGAATCTAAGAGAAGCGCGGCTTTATCTCATTACTCCTAATTAATACCACTATATCAAGTGATACAGTATCAGATGTTAATAAGGGCTGTGTACATAGAGATCTATTTAGTGTTAGATAACTATTCCCTAATCGATTGTATAGCGTGTTCGCGTGTTATTCCGCAAAACAAATAACATTAATCAATGACAATCTGCAATTAAGCACTGGATTATACCCATTTGAACTGTATGGAGCCCATATCACATGTTATTTCAATACAAACAGTTTCTATAAATATGTAAGCCTAGGATTTGAATGTTAGTTGGATTTCCACGAATGTAAATAGTTATTCAAAATTCAGAGAATCAGCTGTTATGAGTTATTTAATAAAACTTCGACATATCAAATGTTATACGGAGCTCCGAGGTTTACGTACATTTTCATGTGTATTTAAATTGAATTTATATGAATTTTCGTTATACTGGTTAAATTATTGCGTGTTATTGTGAATCTTTGAATAGAACATGACTGATAAAAACTTGTTTTTCTGAGTTGTACGTTATAGGGAAACATAAAGGTGATTCACTTATAAAGTCTGTCCCCTTAGACAAGTTTCTACAATCGTTATCGCCGATCGAATCGCTCAAAGCGCGTATGAAAGTGTAAGTCAAGTTAGTTATTTATCGAAGGGAAATTTAATTTCCATACATATAATGTCATTTTAGCGATTTCTATCATCCTTAACGCCTGTCGAAATGTACCTTGTCTAGGGGAGCTGTGCTATTCAATGGCATTAGCAATACTAAAATTCTTCATAAAAATATTCTTAAATTCTTGTTCACTCATCCAATTATGTAACGGAAAAAGAACTTTACTTACATAAGGGGCAGGAAATCAAATTTTCCTTGAAATTCCAAATTAGAGAATTACAAAAAAACTTAATTAATTTAAATGGAATTAATAAAACGGTTCTCAATTAAATTCAAGTTAGGTATACGGGATGCACAGTTGGGCGCGTGGCGAAACGCGGATTAAATACTAAAGTGTCGCGATTACGTACCGAAACCGACCCCAAGGCGCCATTATGGATTCAGCAAACGAATTGGGGACATCGAATCGACAAAATTAAGCCCGCCTCATCTTTTCTTACATCGTGTGTATTCGTCCCCTAAGTACAAATACTTTAATATTTCTCTGACTCCTGGGAGGACACCGCTGTTTTGATCTACAACTTGCAAAATACACATTTTTTCTGTAGAAACATACAATATTCCTCTTTATTTCTTTATGGCGCATAACTTTGTGAGTGCGTCGCTGAATAATATGAAAATCTTTTATGAATGAGATTTTTGGGAGGGAGCTTCGAAGGGCCGGCGGGGCAACGAAGCGTTTTGGTGAAATATGTTTTGTAACTCACCGACGCTTTGCCTCTTAAAATATAAAACATTACCTGAAAAATACAAAACAGAATATTAACACTTATACTGAATACACCGAAGGCTTTATAACGGTTCTTTACAGAATCTAAATAGAGACATTGTTAATAGTAGTTACAGCTTTCGAAATAAGATTTTTATTCAACGTTACCTATCCATTGGACATCCACGTGTCCGAAATACGTTGGTATTTTACGTTTCACTCCTTATACTTAATAACACTTAGTAAGTGATAGTCAAATACTGAAACGTCAACGTGTGAAGTAAGGACAGATAGATATTTAAGAGCATCTTAAAGTTAACTAGCGTTCTAGTATTTGGGGGTAAGTGTACGACCATAAAAGAGTATTGTAATTTTATCTCGCCCCTATTCATTAATAACAGTAGGTATGGTATGCTTAAATTATATTATGATTCATCAGAATTCCATCGAATACGTAATGAAGTTGAAACATTTTGACCCTGCGTTATTAACCCGGTGTCATACGGGCAGTGCGACCGGGTCAAGTGGTTTAATTGTGGTCATCTACCAGTAGGTGCAAAGTGGAACTAATTATAATTTAAATTATAATACACGTATGTGTCGTGTGTGTCTTGTAACAATATAATTATTGACTTTTTTTTTGCGCCAACTTAAAATGATAAAAAATATTAGATATTAACAATGCAAGTGCAAGTGAAATATAATTGTACATATTTAATTAAAGATAAGGTATTTGTAAATATTGGAGGTAAACTGAATGCTACCGGTGTTATAACCCCTATCGTGTGTAAGGGACCAAAAATGGTTGCGAGTATTATCACCTCGGCTCGGCACACAAAGGATGTTTGCAAATCTCTTACCGTAAACACTAAGCGATCGGATCAATGTAACCTTGTTCTTACAGCAGCCAGAAATGGCGTGACACAATATGTGATATAATGCTGAAAACATATTATATAATGCTGTATAAACAAAAATATTTCAATTTTCCAACCTCGCTTTTCTATTTCTGTTGTAAATAGACAATATTCTCCCGCAAAACGTGAAAGGTCAAAGCGCAAAAATTGGATAGAATTACTCTTTTCCCGGGCCAACATTTTGTGCACGATTGAAAGGTCGCAGAATGTAACATTTTTACCGCGCCAAAATCCTTTTACTTTACAAAAAGAAACACCATTTCCCGGGACTAAAGTTATTTTACAACAACAATGAGAAAATTGGCGACAAAAAACGACCTACATGATGCGGTGTCAACAAAGATAATATATATCGTGGTATCAGGGCGCCTCCATCGCTATTGTTGTCCCTAAACGCGGCCATGATCCCGGGATCGCCAGCCCCGGACTCGTTTGTCCCGGGATATCCTTCGGCAAACATCGACGAACCCCGAGATTCACTAGACCTTTACACAAGTGCTTTGTTGAGTCGCTAGAGGATATAAAAATATAAATATACAAACGTCTTTTTTGCACACCATATTCAGAAGTGTGTTATGAGAGGCGAAGATTATTAGGATAAACATATCCCGCTAGTGAACAACAGGGACTCTTACTGCTGTTTTATTTGATCTCTAGAACAATAATTATTGTGTTACGTTTTTAGCAGACAATACTCATTTACGCTGCACCTTTAATTTGCTTTGAAAACGACTCTTGAACCCTAGTGCATCGATGTTTGTATTTCATATAAGTAGATAAGTAAAAAAGTATAAAATAAGAAGGTGGAAATCAACAAAGTCAATAGATTAAGTTACTAAAGCAGCATGTTACTGTAGTAGAAACGAAACGAAAACCAGAGCTAAGTATAGCCATTCATAAAACAGTAGTTTTAAAATACTGTTCAAAGATCACGTCGATTCCTCAAGGAGTGTAAAAAGACGACAGAGCCAACTTTTCTCGGAAACATCCAATAAAACGAAGTGTGCCATAGAACGCCGGTTGCACGTAAAAAGTTTGGCCGTGTACGACTAGTCGGGCCTCCGGTCGCCCAAATCGCGCGACTTGTCGACACAACTTCGATATTAGTTCGCGCGTGATCGATTTAGCAGGCCAGTTTGACAGTTGCGATGGTGACAGATGACGCAGACGCCATATCGCACGGGTGATTTGTCTTCAACTTTACCTAAAGACAGTTGTTTTCACTGTTTTCGGTGCTGATCATTCCCAAAGGCTAACTTTTATCTAAAAAGAGCGATGTGTGTCGGCGATAGTTTATCTAGGTTATTGAAAATTTGGCGCAGATCTATTATGGTCCACATAATAACAAACGACCAAAACCTATCACATTACCGATACAAGAATATGAAAATATACAAAGAAAATTGAGCTTTACGGGTTAATACAACAGTAAATAAAGATATATGAAGCGGGTAATAATCTAGGATGATTATTTTTTGATTGCGGATCTCGAGGGAAAAATGTTGCTTAGTTATTAACACCTTTTTCATCATAATGGGCATTAGCTCGTGTCGGCTGCGCTACTTTTCTGGGCTGTTTGCTGCTCAGGAAAGTGTTAAATGCCTTCACTGTCATTCCCGTGATTAATTTGTGTCGGCTCTGTCGTGCTAATGGGCTAAAATAATTTAGTAGGCGGCGCTGATTATTTATTGTCAAGCGTCGTGGTTAACGTTTGCTAAGCGATTTATCGTTAATCCGACAGCAGTTATAGTATTATAATAGCATCTATTCTGCACAGCCTATTAATTTGCCATTAGTGATTAATTTCAGTCGTCTTTGTAAATATTTACACACTCCACAGGTAAATTACGTACGTAATTACTGTGTATTTATAAAATATATTATTGTGATAATGTGGAGTGTTCACGTTTAACTTAATATCAATATAATTATGTATTTACATTTTTGTGTAGACCACAATGTGGTGTATTTTTCTATCCTTTAATTTCTAAGGTTGATTGATAGATGGGGGAAAACATGATGTATGATCTGTTAACTTTGCAGATATGGACGCTTTTCCTACTGTAACCAATACATATATTTTGTTTTACAGGGATAACAGTTATAGCTTGTGAATGAGCAATATTTCTTTACGCTAACAAATATTAATGACACGATAACAAATATTTATTGATATGCATTAAATGATTCCTAAATCAATTACAATAATATGTGTTTAAACCGGCAATGATTAGTTACACATTCAATATATGTTTATGCAAATGATGCTGATTACACTTTGTTTGCTTAGGCTGCTATTACCGAACAGCAGGACAATGGGCCGGGGATTGTAAGCCAACAATCGACTATACATTTTAGATCAACCTCCATAGATTATAATGATGAATCGGTTGACAATACGGAATTGACTTATGATATAATGACAACCGCAATGTTCTAAGAAGCACAGTATAATACGTGTTAATAACATCAATGCTTAAGCTATATAAGTCGAATCCCATGTGTTGAGGTTTGATAGACAAGTAAAAATATACCGGAAGAGGGCTTTTCCCATCACATAATGTATGGGTGGAGCTAAGGTGGGGCAAATAGCAAACGGCACTCTCATGATTGGGGAAAAAAGGAGAATACCATGATTTTATTGATTTTGAATAATACGTGTTTGATTGATACTCATTACTAAAAGCCCTTGACTAAATGCTTACGATTACGTGTGTAAGTACTATAAAGTATTAAAGAATAAAGCTAATGAAAGAAACGTTATAGAAATCCAATTGAAACTTCCAATGGGTGTAATCGCAAAAAGCATTTTGATTACTACCGACCATAATTAAATTCTCAATGGATAAAGAACAAACTTGGGTCGCATCAACGTCACGCAACAACCAACTTGGAAGTGAAAAGCCGCCAGGAATACGATGTAACTTGTCTGATTTCTGTGAAACTTGCCTCAATCGGCCGACTTGGCTCCAACTTTTCACACAACAGATCGGGAGGCGAGCAACAATACTTCGCGAAACAAAAGAGCTCTTCGAAATACTTATACACTGCCGTTCAGATTAAGGGTGGCTGTTATATTTTTTCCTGCAGGCTCTGCCTCGAGTAGTTAGCGTGGTTTGTTGCTTGATTTAATATCGTTTACTAGTGTTCTTTCTTATTAGCTGTATTTAAGCTTTGATTAGCTGACCATTGTAATAATTACTTATTATTCTTCTATTATTGACCGACGACCTTTTATCCCATTACTTTTGGTTATGCATGGGTTTAAGTCATCTTTTGTGTGGGTACTTGCACGTTACTAGGCCCAATAAAATTAATATTATCACAATTACAAGTCATTGTCAAAATGTTTCATAACTTTCAAACAAAAAGTCCACTGAGAATGCTCCTATTCAAATTTCTCGTGAGTGACAAGCCAAATTCTTGAGTGCTGTCATGATTTAAGATTAGTTTCGTATAAAGCAGATCCGATGCTTTTAAAAGAGCATCAAGTTAAATTTTAATAGCATCAAGAGAGAAAGTAGGGTTTCAAGAGCGTAAAGTGTTTCATTCACGGCGATATATTTGACTTTAGCGGCATACCTCCACATTACGGAGCAAGTTAAGAACGTCTGAGAAAACCGGAGGATTAACGTCTCAACGTAATATGCAGTATATGGGGGTATACATATATTGTTATGAGCGTACAAGTTTAATTCGAGTTTGTGGCCACAGGTGCTTTCATCCGTATGTTTCTGTCAGTGGCGGGTCCTTCATCTCGGGCTCATTTGCTACTCGGGGTAATTTCTAACCGGAGCACCTTTAGGGTGTCGTAACATTCAGTTAGGTACCTACGTGTGTAATTAACTGTATTTATATTGTTGGAATTTCCTTTGTAACAAAGAGTGCTAGTCTTGTTATTCTCACCCCTCGTGCCTTTCGTCCCCTGAGTCAAGTGCAGCTTACGTCGGATTTACACGATCGATGATTGAGGAATTGTAGGTATGGCTTTACAAACTGTCTACCACAGTTTAGAGCGAATTTAAAAGGAGTATTTAAGTAAATGAAATAAGGTTAATTATATAGCATGGAGTACATCTGATCATGCTTGCATGAATTTTCATTTCAGTATATATTATGTAATACTGAATAATACTTTAACAGTTAAATACATAGTTTTAAGGCGTTAATACACATTAAGCATGATAACATCGCAGTAAAACGATAACGAATTGAATTCACAAGTACAATGTGCCATGTTTTCAATAAAATAATTGCTGTCACTGGGGTGATCGATGGATTAAGTACATAATAAATAATTGTTTATTTATTAGGTATCCATGGTTTCGTATGTAACTTAAAATGTAAACAGGTCAAAGGAAATATAGAAACACTTCCAAAAAATACTCAAAAAATATTCTGTAGCTTCATTTAATGAAAACAGCCATAACTCTGTATTATTAAGTTTCAATACCTACTTACAAGCACGACGGTAAAAATAGGTACAACATATTCGTTTCGCTCGATACAAAATATTCGAAGATTTCTCGCAACCCCTGTAGGGCCAGCTTACGGGGGAATTGCGGTGATCGATGCGGATTTCCCACCTGAACTTATAATATCTGTCTGTAAAATCCCCAAAAACTAAAAATACATCAAGTTATAATATACTATTCTTTATATAGGTACTTTGATCAGCAGCTGTCAAAGTTGGTACGTAAGAAGTTTGGAATATAATAATGTCAGTGAGCACTTACATTAATGAATGAACCTTTAATAAAATATTACTTTAAGTAGGTAAATATAATCTAGATTGATGTTTACCAAATTGTTATATTTTGGTCCCCAAACACTTCCATCCATAACTTGAGAATTATTGAAGCAAATAAATTATGCGTAGTAATATATTACAATTAATGTTTGTTGTTTTCAATCGAATGTGTGCTTTTTGTTATTTCAAAAATATCTTGACTAAAAAACGGAAAAGTTTTTGTTCGCGGGTAGAGCATGGAAATAATGCCCTTGTTGTGCCGAATGAACTGTGACTATTGTTTTTATCCGTGGAGCTAACAGTTCGAGGATAACAGATGGGGATTCTTGTACATTTTACACGTTATATGCTACATATGTTAGGTTTAAGTAACGTAGGAAACGCACCTTTTCCCTTTTAAGATTGAATACGTTCTGTATTGACCGTCGTATTCATTCATTCGAATCATTGTTTTATTGAAGGTTCACTAACCCTCTTAACGTACTTAAGTCCTATGGAAAGTATAAAGCTTTACTTGTTTACGAAGGACACAGATTTAAACACATTAGGATACATTGTTGTTTAAACTGAATAGGTATAGAAATCAGAAATATTTCGTATCAATTCAATTTGAAATTGTATTTACATTAATAACTAAAATAGGATCTTCAAAGAACTGCGTACAAGGCAAAATCAATATAATACGGGACATAAAACACCTGTCGGTATGTCACCTAGCGACCAGGCGCAAACACAAGCTACGCTCAAATTATACCGCTTTTATCCATACAAACGTTTTGTATAGAACATCACAAATTAACCACGTAATTCCTCATAAGACAATAAATTCCACCATTTATGTTATATATCCCTTTTAAGTCGTTTTAATACCTACGCTACGCATTATGTAGGTTTTACCTTGAAGCTCTCTATTTTTGTATGAAGAAAATGAACCTTAAAAAGTTAATGGGTAAGTTTGTTGACGCGTTTACAACATCGATCGATATACAGCATGTGCAGTAGAGGTAATATCGTTCAGGTAGACTAAAGTAAATATTAGCTATTTTAAATCAATTTCGATAACCAAACAAGGCTCCGTGTATTTTTAAGAGCATTTCGCTGGCTAAAGACAAAAGTTCGGTTAAAATTTTGTTCTGAACATATTTTGTACAGAATATTAAGAAATAACTGTAGTTCTTTTGTGTAATTTAATGCATTTTTTAAGGTTATTCACTAAACGTAGTGCTTATATCCTCTTTGTTATTCACTAGGAAAATGGATTACACATTATAATAAAGAAACTTGACAATATATTATCATATTGATGTTTGATTTATGAATGCTTTTATATAATTACGTTCGATGAAATCGGATAATAAATTATGTCACGTTGTCAACGAATTATTCCATTCTTTATGTGCGTGTTAGAACTGGTGGAAAGGGGATTTAGGAATATCCCTCAATAGCATGGTTAATTTGAAGAAACGCTAAAATACTTGTACGACGAATGGATAATAATAAATTCTGAATTTATTTTGTTGATAAAAAAGGGAGACACAAAACTATATAAACGGATGAAATGCTATAAGTAAAATGAAATGAGATATTGTTTGTTCTGTAATTTTTTGTGATCAACTTAGAATTCAGAAGTTCATATTTTCTATCGTACAGTCAACAGCTAACGTAGGTGACCAAAATCAGAAATTCAATACTAATGAACTGAGTTCGCTTCAGAACAATGTGGCGTCGAAATGGTTCCAAAGTATGTGATTGTAAATTATACCAAGCATTTACTACTAGTACATTTGTCTTAAATTCGTGATCAGTTTTTCCAAAAGTTATAAACTCAATTAATCATCTACTTTTGCTGATGACTGTACTTCATAGCAGAGAACTTTACTAAGAAGGTCTTTAGAAGAAATGTCGAAGCAAACTCAGGGGTCAAAGTCTCTTCAAGATATACCTTAGACTTTATTATTCCAAAATAATTACGTAAATATACGACTTGCTTCTCAAAACTTTGTCTTTTTCGCAGTCCAATTAACTCGCTGCGGGCATGAAGAACATAAAGTCTCGCGGCAAAGTTATAGCACTGCCACCCATGCAGTCACTAAGCACTTATACCATGAATATTTCACCTCGAAATATTGTCACTCGTGAACGACATAAAAGCCATCAGCGTTTTACAACGTAAAGAGGCATTAGCGGCATTAACGCAAACTTGCACGTTTACCAGAACATAAAGTAATGGGTTACAGTTATTGCTCCCTGTTGTTTGGTTGATGTAACGTGATTATGGCGTGGGCGAGCGTCACGCGATGTGTCGTGACTCCTGGAATACCTACACCCGTACCACCGAATAGAAAAATTATACCAGGAATGTCAATTCCGAAATACATTAGGGCACACAATTACTATGGTAGAGGAATTACCCTAACATAAAGATCAAAAATGTTATCAGCTTTTAGCAGCAGAACATTTAAAGTTAAAGACGTGACGTAATTTAGTTGAAATGTTAAACGTAGAATAATACATCAATGTTTAGGAAATGCGTAAACCATTTATCATAACAAGAGAGAATTAGATTGGAGCCTCCGGCGGCGGAAAGCCAGCGCGCTCTTATCTACGCGGAGTGTAATATAACAAGGCTGCGACAATACGGGGAACGTAATGTTTGTTATATTAATGAAATACTCTCGATGTTTTATTTTATGGAATTTTTATTATCACCAAACTGAAGTTATTAGCTCCCTTGTAGATAATTAACAATATATTGTAGCCAGGAGATAAAAATCTTATTAGATCTAACGTCCATAAAATGTATGGCGACAATTAAGTAAATGGTCGACATTTAATACCTACTATACCTAAAGATAATAATTTAAAAAATATTACACCAAATAGATGTTCAGGGGCGATTTAACCTTTACTTTGGTATGGCTCTGCTATCGATTTTGGCCTTAGGTTAATCATTAGGTTCATCAGAAGATCCAACTCTATTTAATTTTACCATTTTATACAATGTTGTTGTAACAGTCGTACGTAGTGCATAAACAGCGTATTCAAGATGTCTACAAAAAATAATATCGAAATAAAACACGTAGTTGACCTCCATTTCGTATTTGTATGTAGGATACAGTCTTCATATATGAACGTTAATATTTTATCCGGGAAAATTGTAGAAAAAGTTGCGTGAACGTGCGGAGGCAAATGTTTTCTAAAAAAGTAAAGGAGCCAATGTTGGCCGTAAAGAGCCCAATAGACACTGGTACGGCTCAAAGGCACAAAAAGCCAAGCCCATTACGGGACACACGTTGCCGGAAACCACAAAAGACCCAATTATTCTGCTGTGTGAAGCCAAAAAAGGGTTGGACGAAAACCAACTCGACGAGCGTTCTGTTTCACTTTCCAAATGCAAGCCACGAATAAGTACGGTTATTAACACTCTATTCGTTCAAATAGAACTTATCTTTTAAGCCGCCTCAAGTACCTCATATAAGATATTTTTATTTTGGTTATTTGCAAAACCTGAATCCAAATAACATCCTCTTTCGTTTTAAACTCATCCATCGCTCTTGTGAATGTAGGTACTTATGCAATCCGTTGCTTGTTTAGAATTTTTGATTATACTGAAAACATCGAAGTAAAACTTTAAACATTAAATTCTTCAGTCTTTAAATACTGCTATACCTTTAAAGGACATTCAAGTCAACAATGAGTGACAGTAATTATTCATCTGAAATTACCTAAAAAGATGTAAGATGACAGACACGTGTCAAATTTATCATACTGGGAACGAGGTGTATGTCTTACGTGTAAAAATCAAACGGAAGATAAATTGTGTTAAGATAAATGTTCTAGCGATCGCAGTCTCTATAGACTTCGGAAATCGTTCACAGGTTTCAAAAATATAGATCGACAGAAACCTGCAGTGTTATATATTGTTATCTATCAAACTAATATTATATAGGCGATAGTTTCTGAGTGTTTGTGTATATTTGTTACTTATTCATGCTCTACCGACATACCAATTATGATAAAATTTGGTATGGAAGTATCAGTCACCCTGGGTTAACACACTACGTTTTATCCCAAGAAAACACCACCATCGAGTTTTATGATAACATGGCGACGCATGGCGCAGCTAGTATTATATAAAAATCTCGTGTCACAGCGTTTGTTATCGTCCTCTTTCGAAACAGCTTCAACAATTTTTGTGATATTTTTTTTGTGTAAATATTTGTTAGGTTTCAGAATAGGTCGTAGGCTTTTTGTACCCCTTCGTGGTAATGGTGGCCCTCTACAGATTTCAGATTTTATATATATATTTATTTATATTTTGACTAAACGTTTGCCTCAACTGTAACAAAAGGAACAATAAAAAAGGTTTTAAATTAAAGTTACACATTAATATTTTTTTATAAAACTAAATCATATATCATAAAATTGATTTCCGCTGTAATATGGGTATAAAATTTGGTTCCTCGATAAACTAAATTGCTCTATTATCGTTAACATCAGTGCTCATCTCTTACACCACTGCGTCCTAATAAATAGTTACTTAAGCTTAAGTCTAGCACTTACTATTAAATTAATAAGATTATGGAATCTCCAGCTTTCCAATCCTCTTGATATAATCCCTTTAGTCGCATTTTTAACCGACTTCGAAAAGGAGGAGGTTATATGTTCGGCGTGTCACTATTTTTTTTTTTTTATGTATGTTCACCGATTACTCCGTCAATTGTGAACCGATTTTTATAATTCTTTTTGTATTCGAAAGAGTATTCTCCCGAGGTGGTCCCATTGTCACCAAGTCAGGATCTGATGATAGGATCCCAGTTAAATCGAAGGAAACCCTTAAATTTTATAGAAATGTCGAACGTGTTTCATGATTCTACTGAGCCTATTTAAGTATTTACGTCCAATAGTCATCACCTCAAGGCTTTTGGTAAATACTGAGCTGATGATGGAAGAAACCTTGACTTTTAGGAGTTAAGGGTTGATTTTTTTTATATAATAAATATGTATTGACCCTCATTTACATTTTTTAACGTTTCTAAGGTGAGCTGTATTGTATTATTATAATAAATATTATGAACACAAAAAATGAAAAAATAAATAAACTTTTGAAAAAAAAATTAAACCGACTTCAAAAACCAAAACAAAACCTAAAAGGCACAAAATAGTGTAAAATAAACTTAGAACTATCTAAAATATTAATACAAAACTAGAAGTGATCTGTTTGAAGTCGGTGCCAAACAACAATATAGGTACCAACAAAAAATAAATACTTACCTACAAATACTAGTACAAATACGAGTATATTATAGTTTGGCACCAACTTCAAACATATCACTTCTAGTTTTGTATTAATATTTTAGATAGTTCTAAGTTTATTTTACACTATTTTGTGCCTTTTAGGTTTTGTTTTGGTTTTTGAAGTCGGTTTAATTTTTTTTTCAAAAGTTTATTTATATCACACCTTGAGTGAAAGAGGATATTTGCACTACGAATCAACCTAGCGCTATGTATAATTTACTATATAATAACCATTTTTGTTGGCTGTTTGAAATTTTTTATCGGCAACTTTAACGAAATTTCTACAACATGGTGCATGATTTAATAACGGTCACATGTGGATGTAAGTTGCTTATAATAGTTTTGGAGCAAACAAAACTTATTCACTTATTTCACCTCTAGAGATAAAAAATAAACGAAACCGTTTTACCTAAGTACCTTTATTAAATTGAAATATTAATTTCCTGATATTTTTTTTAAAGACTGGCTCGGTTTCATTTTTATTCTTATTTATTTACGAAGATCTTCATAAACTCATTAATTATAAATTAAAATTTCGCTATTTAATTTAAATTTTCTGGAGCATTAAGGTCAGAATACAATATTTTGGCTTTTAGCTACATAAACTTTAATGGCGAATAAATCACAAAGAAACTTCGCCCGACACTGGACTGCGGGTGGGAAAAATACGCCATTTTCATAAGGGGAAAAACAATAACTCGAGGCGTAGAGCAAGGGCCGCTTTTAAGGCACATAAATCAAAACAGACGATATTTTCAGTGTAACGCCGGGTGGGCACTTTCGGTACGGGATTTTTGGGGACACATCGGGATTAGTGTTGTTTTACGATTCACTTCTACTCTCTGTTGTTTCTTTATTGGTTCACTGGAAATGGTCCGGACACGTTTTCTTGTTGTGCAAGACTTAAATTATTTTACAAAGCGTCTTTGGTTTATGCTATAAAACCAGTATTAGGTACGAATATGTATTCGCTTAACTTTTCGTCTGCAGGACCCGGTAAGCTGTATAAATAATGTTCTGCAGATTAAACTCTGTAACTCAATGCTGAGCGCCAAAGTAACCTAACTATACCTATACTTCATTTGCTTTGTACAATTCTATTCATTCATACATTCAATATCCAACATCACAGGCGCTCCTAGAGCAACGCTTCAGGCACGAACGGAATGAGATTCTTCCTTTGTGCCTTCATATTTCATCCACCTTCTAGGGTACCCGAACGCACCTCGATCGTGAGCTAACATTCGTTACCACATTAAAATCATCCTTTACAAAATGGAACAGAGTTGAATTTGAATTGCGTATGTACGTTAGACCAACTAATACAATGTTCTGTCACTGCACATAGCAAAATTTGCTTTTAGGAAATTCGGTATAGAGTGCTGCGATAGCACTGCTGATAATTCACTATAAACGGATTTGCTGGAAACCGGAGATGCATATTGTTTAATACAACCAGTCAGGTAATGTGAATTTAAAAGCCTGTATGATAGTTACCGGGCTTACAAATATCCAGGTTAACATATTCAGAAATACTCTATACTAATACGAAAGGTAAAATGACGGTGAGTTTTGCTTATACATTATATTCTGGAGTTTGCAGTAGGTCATTTATTTTTCAAGTTACACTTCTTTAGGTGCTTTGTGAAAAAAATATGAGAGTGAAATTTTAAGATCGCGCGCATCACTGTAAAGTATAACTTGTCACGCGTACATAAGCGCACCAATTTTTTTAAGTTATACATCAAATGGATATGCAATCTGCAAAAAAGGAAAGCGCTTTCTTCACTTCAAAGAAAGCAATTCTTAAGAATTTACTGCTCGTTATAACGTGACAAATTGTGGACATTTTTTCCGCAAAGCTTCGAGAATTAGCGTGATCAATTACGTTCTTCGGTAGTGCTTACTTACATCTCCTTCGTTCCTTAGGGAGCAAAGCATTCTCTCTTTCGTACCGGAATTAAAGCAGACGTTCCGAATAGCTAGACATTTGCACCTCATGCGAACTCAGTCTATTGAATAGAGTTGGAAACTTGTTGCGGTTTTGGAACTGTGATTACTAATTTGTGAATTGTATTTCGAGTCTAGATTTCTTTATTAAATTAATGAAAGCATTTATTATATTGTCTTACCTAACGTGTAGCTAACTTTATTGGCCTACAGTAGGCATAGAATGGGTTCACATGATTTTAAGGGATCAGTAGCAGAAATAATCTATATCTCTGTTCTTTCCATAAGAAATCTATATCTCTCGTTATTAAAATTTAACTTCTCAACGAATAAATAATGTGAATTTATCTGACAAATTTAGGGAGGTGTGTTATATTCTTTTTTTTCATGTAGCGACTAATGTTAATGAAGCATGTTTTTTGATGACCGACCTCATTTGCTTAGTTAGCCAGAAGTCATTATAGTAGTTAATCATCAGTAATTAGAATCGGTCATATTGGCATGTCAGCCATAACTCGGGACGGCGGCGGCTCGGCGGTAGTCTGTCGGTGACAATTATGAGAGTTCTCAGTTATGGATAGCAGAGGTTCACCCGCCCACTCGGTGCCTAGATAACGCAATTACGCCACCGTTATTAAGCGACACCCATTATTCATTGCTGAGACCCTACATTCATCAACGAGAGGACTTTAGGTGAATATTTTTATTTGAGGAATCATGAAAACAACATCTGTAATTGTGAACGGGCGACGGAGCGTTGTTAATGTTGCTCTTTGGTGTCAAAGCTTGGCGATAAATAATTTTTGGCCTACTTTTGTGTCCTCCATACTAATGTTGTCGTTGGACGTCTAATAAATATTTGTTATAGAAACGTGTTTAGTTGGCCTTGCGGCATGGTCAGGCTTTGTTCGTATAGGTATATCGACAGAGTAAGGCAAAATTATTTAGTCCCGTTTCAGTATAAACTCTAAAGTGCTAGCCTTTACGTTGACCCGTTTGATATGCAGCTTTAATGTAAATATCTACTAAAATACAGCGATAGATCAATCAACTACATGTCTGAATTTTCGAATCAGCAAAATTTTCACTACATAGTTTAGCGTCAGCCTAACCTCAAATTAATCAACCACAGATTGACAGGGCATGCCGATCAATAATTAACGCTCAATTACCTAAATATTATTGGAGAACGCTATGTGCATTATAGGGCTTGCTGAGCAGGCCACTCAACAAGTCATTAATTAAACAATATACCTGCTTCCAAATCACGGCTTTGCCTAAGAGGAATTTGGAGTACTTAGAATTATCATAATATTTTTAAAGCTGTACATGTAACAACCACTTATTACTTGCAAAAAAAATATATTCATATGCTATAATATTTCGAAAATTTATTAAAAATGGATGAAAGTATTGAAACGATGGCCCGATTATACTTGGTTTTCTTGTAAAGAAAATCCAAACACAAAAATGATTGACATTTAAAAGGCCCTGTCGAACTCTGCTTGAAGGTGAACCAAAGTCAGGAGCTTAAAAAGGATTCAATAGGGAAAGCAGATTGGGTATCGATTACTCACTGTTTTGAACTGCAAATACCAAACGTATAAAGAATGAAATTCAATCTTTGAGAAAATATTTCTGGGAAAATACAAATGGATATCGTCAAAGTTGCTGCCCTATCAATAGTATTAGTTATAAATAACTACGATTTCTATTCACGAGTACAAAAATACATTTTCTTCAATGCATGCACTATTTTTTGGTATAGCTTATTAAATTGGTAAGAATTAAACAGGATCTAAAAACATTTTGCAAAAAACGGTAGCCTTAACTAATGTCCGACGGTGTTATTCAGTAACAAGTTATAACTAAACGATGCTCTATTCCATATTCCCGGGATCATAGGCATATTTTGGACGTACAAAATTAGTCACGGTCTCATCCCAAAATCCCTTATTCATAAGCTAAGCCCATTTGACATCACAAGCGAATTGACTTCAGTACATTTCGGCTAAACACCACTTATAGCTGAAGGAAAAGTTTAATTGAGTCGATTGTGTTCTCACAACAGGTTTCATACAACAAATAATGTGGAACAAACATCGGCCAGAAGTAGAAACTAAAGTTGAATAACAATTATGTGGAAGAATATTTAGCTCGTTGATTTAACAAGGGATGTGGAACAGGTGACGCAGATATTTGTTGCCTTTCAAGTGACGTGCACACAGCAAAACAGATAGTTATACAGGTACACTAACAAACAAACAACGGGAGTATTATGTCTGGCCTGTTCGTCTACTGGTTAGTGACCCTGACGGCTAGGCCGAAGATCGTGGGTTCGCTTCCCACCCAGGACAAATCTTTGTGTGATGAGCACGAACATTTGTTCTTTATCTGGGTGTGATTTATCTATATTAAGTATGTATATACAAATACATAAGTATGTTTATCAGTTGTCTGGTCATCATAATACAGGCTCTGCTTTGTTTGGGATCAGATGACAGGGTGTGAGGTGTCCCGAAATATGATTATATTATATTACTTTTACGTGTATATGTTATCATAGTAACGCGTTTCTACTACTCACACAGTTGCGTTCAGGTAATTACGTTTACATGCATGTGTTATCGACAGCTTGTTAGTGTGTAGTCTGCAATCATCTAGTTTGGTGTGTGTACATCAATGTGTTGGTGACAGTTCTGTCGAACGTACAGAGTTATTCGCGAGAGCATACTCCTTCCAGGTTATGTCTTTATTACATCCATTCGGTTCGGTTCACCGTTCTTATTCCACACACCTTTATTGTTCCCTTCAGGTTTAACGCACGTAAAGTGAAACATTAACGGCAACTCGTTACGCGTTCGTATCTATTTTATAGGTTAATTAAGGTGGAAGAAGTTTAACTAATATACTCATTGATTGTATGGATTACGTAGTTTTTATCGTGTTTTAGATTTGATTGTTTTTCTGCATTTACACACTTTTTACTTGCATCACCATCATCTCTTATCCCATTCATATGGGGTCGGCGTATTTTCCTTCCATTCATTTCTACTTTTTACAATTTAAATAAAAAATACTATGTTTTGGTTTTCCTGATATTTATCATTATGAAAAAAATATTTTGTAACATGAATCCTCAAGGATGAGTGTTATGTAAAAAATATGGCCAATGAAACTCGAGCATTGTTCTAAGGCTAACACCTTTATTTTTCGTATCCGGAGTATAGTGGGCCAACAAAGTGAATTTATCGCTACAGCCTTGTTAACTCACAAATGTACTGCACCTTGTTAGAGTCTAGAGTATTGATCCGATCCGATTTATACAATAATGAATACTATACTGAGAGGACAAATAAAGTCTATTTAACTTTTCAAACGCGTGGGAAGTAGTTTATAATAGGTGTTTCTTTTAATTCCATTATAACGTACGTGATTGTTTTTTGAAGAAATCTTACGGAGAGTGAGGCCAGTACCTATATCGTGTTGTGTGGTGTGGTTTAGGTTCCACCGAGTGCAGCCCGAAACACTGATAAATATTCCTGATTAAGGTGGGCCTGGACTGGAGGAAAGACTTCCTCAAGAGACGCTTAAACACATTTGCACATAATTTACTTAAAAATATTTATATTTATTAAGAAACTAGAGGACTTTTTTATAATTATCATTTGTGAAATTTATTCAATCAAACAACTCGGTCTATCGCAAACCTCTACTGGTTTTAAGCCCTTCCAAATTGCGCCACAAAACCTGATTTTACAGGTTGGAAATGAAAATGAATTAAATGTTCTAGTAATATTTATTAATTTATCCAAAATTAAATTTATTTACGATAAAATGGAATTTTCAACAAAAAAGATTTATTAGTTGTGAATAGTCGAATGGACGTCATACGCGTGACACGGCCACCTCAATCTGTCTGGCACAGTGTAATAGAATCGACAGTGGCAGCGGACCAGCGGTTGACCGCCCGGCCCCGGATATGACCTGTCATCCGGCCAACTGACAGAATTGTGTAAGGGGTGACATAGCTTGTTTACGCTCCCTATTGTGTATAAACACTACTTGAAATTTATTTTCGTGTCAAGATGGGCTATCGACGGACAATATTGGATTTGGGTTGAGATGACATTTTCGTGTCATTTTGTTTAAACGTTTAGCATTTCGATTTAATATGTCGTGTGTTTCATTTCTAAGGCACAATTTCTTATTTTAATGAATCATTAAGTTAATGTAACAAATCATACACAACATTAATAATAAACACCACTATGTTTAAAAATACGTTAAATCATAAACAAACATAATGTAAAAGTCGAATTTACGACAAAACCAAGCTCTTTTGTACTAATAATCGTCCTTACCGGGATTTAAATCTTCAAAATGTCTATTAGTAGAGTACACTGTAGTTCGGGGTTAGTTAATTGTTTGCGGGGGTCGGTGGCCGCACCGGGGGACAGCTACACTCACTCGCTGTCACAACGACGAGCCCGCTGTATGACGCCGAGCTATGAAACTAGTGGTCAACCACTACCCTAATAATCTGGGTTTTTTTTGGACGTTTTCGTAACGTTATACGGTTTATAATATACGATAGTTGTATTTTGGACTCAATAATGAAAGGACAATGCTCGTCGTCCATACATAACTGGCCTAAGATCCAACAGGGAGGTGTATTTACTTTTTGGGTTTTAGATAATGTATATATTCAATTGCACCTAAATTTAAACAACGGACACTTTTGAGAATTCAGAAAAAATCAAAACACTTTCGGATTTTGAGGTTATAATTACGTCAATAAAAACATTCAAACTCAGATCGAGCACAGAATGCGCTTGCCAAATGACATTACTACCAAATGTCAAATGTTGTCATCTGTCAATTCGACAACTGTCAGTGTCAATATTATTGCTCGTTCTATACAGCGCTTTCAATCGAGTTTTTTGATAAGTCGTATTAATAGTTCCGCGACATCATAGCGGTCTTTTTGTAACTAAAAACCATTATCGTATATCAAAATGTTGAGAATACTGACTCTTGTCTGTGTTAAACTCTTATTAAGAGTGCTGTTACAAAGACTTGGCTGTATGATTTTATATACCTTTGCCTATTAAAAACCTCAAATTGAACCAAAAATAATAACACCGAGGATTGACGGAAGTGAATACTTTTTAAAATGTTTTCGAAATTAAGAAGTGTCCGTTCTATTGAAATATTTGTAATATATATTATTAAAAGAACTAGTAATTATAGTAAATGTCTCATGCGTGTTGATTCATAGGCCATTTTTTACAATGTCCTTTAGCAATGATTTATGATACCATTGATGTTTTTTTTTCAATTTAAAGATACTGTCAGTGCGCATTTATTTTGATGATTTCTAGTCATTGTAAAGTTAGTAATATTATGTACCTAGTTTCTACTGAAAGTAAAATTGTTTGACATAAGGAGGTATTATTTTATTGGTTTCGAAAGTTATTGCTTACCGACAGCCGATGTTATTGACGCCAGTGATGTTTAAGAGAATTAAACTTACCTGAAAACAAAAAAAAAACACAATATAGCACACAGTTACATTCAAGACATTTTACGAAATCATTCATTTCTAGAAACGAACTCCTTTTAAGTACAAAAAGAAAGCAGTCACATGCAATCACATTTTCCTAGAAAAACTGTTTGCACTTGTAGTACACTCTTTCGTCTGAAATAATTTAGATAAGACGTCAAGACGTAATTAAGCACCGACATTTATCAACGTCTGGGGCCAGCGGACACGTGAAAAATAAAACCTTCTTTATCTTCGTACATCGTGGTCGTACTCGCGCCCGTTGATCCCTAGTGAACAGTGTGTGTCAGTTGATTGGACAACGGACCTGACGTGAGTGGATTGATTCCGGCTACCCTGCACCCCCGCCCCCCCAGCCCACCGCAAATTCCGCGACAAATGTTATTACAGAAGCTATCTACCACGTTTATTGACCCACTTCGCTAATATTTCCCAGAAATTCGACGATATAACTTTGTGGTTGTAATGATAGCTTGACATAAGATACACATCAGAGCATGGTATCAAAAGCAAACTATTTACGCAAATGTAAATGCCGACGTGAGTTTGCTTTGATTAAATATAGATTTCATTAATTCGTGTTGGTTAATTTGTGAGTTTATTCGCTGTGAAGTGATTACATTTGAATAATGGGGAACATTGTTAAAACTGAAAGGAATATATTAAATTAGTTGATACATATTTGTAAGTCTGCACGTAAGTTACTAAGTTCATTAATTTCATTATGAGTTCATTTATATTTCTGTAGTTATATCATGTTATCTGTAGGGAATTTGCCCTTTTCCTCGCATATCTCAATTAAGACTTACGGTTTTTCAGGTTACATACATACAATTCTATGTATCTCATGAAGATAATTTGATCGTTGTTACTGACACTACACGAATTCGCAGTCGCAGATTAGAAGAATAAAAGGGAGTATCAAGTTAATGTAGAGCAAATAGGCGACAGTGTGTCGACCTATTTGACTGGCATTCTCTTTTATTGCCGCAAACTAAAGATTTATTCACCCCTATAGAGAGAAGAACATGATTTACACAAGTCCATATTAGACGTGGTGTATCAAGCACGGGCGCCTTTTCCTATGGTCCCCTTGGCGGGGGCTTGGCGGGGGTCGCCGTGGTCGCGCGCGTATTAGCCACATCGTCGCGTTGGGCCCTCCTAAGGGGAGCCTAGTACCGGGGCGGTAGTTAAACAGCCCTGCACTTGTACGTATACATACTATGTATATTCGAATTTTCACTATTTTATAAAAATCTACAAGCTAGTTTTTGTAAGTCTTCCAATGACGTGATGTCGTAAGTCTAAACACTTTAGAATTTAATTTCCTTTAATAAAGAATGGCAAGAATATATTAGAAAATATTGTGAAAGTAGATTTTGATCAAAATACCAATTTATGCGAACATCACAGTAATGTGAAAAATATGTTTGACAGGTTTATTAAACCCGCAACACGCTTTCAATTCAGTACTCAGAGTTGCCGCAAAAATGAACCACAACATATCCTTGGCGTACACTTCAATAGAAATGATGTGAAAAATAGTTCAATATTTATATATAGACGTCCCATTCAATATGAGAACAACAATTCAATTGGAGACGAGTGTACGGGGTCTCGGCGCGACGCGTCACCTGCGACGCAAATCCCGCTCATGTATCAAAAGCGAGGCGCGTAAATCACGAATCATTTTACGGAATGGCAATACTAGGACGTCCATATTTCACTCGGGCCGCGTTTCCTGCGTTTCGTCAGCGGCCATTATGGGAAATATTTGCGAAGTCAACGCTATTGCAGCGTTTCGTACGAAGCCCGCTTTCAGACTGGTAACTTGTTTGAAGAATAACCAAAAAGAAAATTTTATATTGTTTTTGACATTGTCGTAGATTTTTTATTGCATCTGTTATGAATTGATTTAATCAAATCTTATGCTACTTTCTTTGCAAATTGATTAACTAAAGTTTCATCTGTAACGAAGTATATATTTAGGTGTAGCAATGTTAACAAAATAACTTATTACGTACACAGATAGACACCAACAAACTAAACACGCTGAGTTAATTATATAATGAAGTTACCTCGCCCGTTCCACTTTGTGGGTAAATTGTGTCGAACATTAGTTACTTAAATTACTGCGGTCGTAATAAAAATCAATAACAACGGCCACCATGTCCCACTCTGTGACATAATAATTGGTCACCGCGCGTAGGTCGGGTGCGGCGCCTTTGAACTCTATGTGAAAGACTCAGACTATTGCGCCACACAGACAAGCTCCTCACCACATTTTTCCTCAGGAATATTCAAAAATAGACGTCTCTCACGGAAGTAATGAAGCTTACTTTATAAACGCTTTCATTGAATTTCATACATCGCGGAATTTTATTGGCAACGTGGAGAGGTCATGCCCCCTCCCCATACGACGTCACTCCCCGTAACTGAAATATGAGGGTCTTTAAGTCTTTATTTTATTGTTCCCGTTTCTTGTGCTATTCGATGTCATTTCTCTCCTTGTCATTCGCGATGTTGCTCTTATGAAGACATCTGCTTTGGTTCTTTGTAAGGTTGAGTACGTTATGTATAAACATGATGAACCAGGCAAAGTTTAGGATTGCAACAATTATTAAGATTATTGATTTCTACCTGAAATCAATATTATTGTAGAGTTACAATTCGAGATATGATAATGTAATTAGAAAACGCTATACGTTAACTCATATCCAGATATCTGTACATATATGTAAACATATAGCTTTGAGGTGAACGTAATACCGGCACCAAGTGTGGGTGTGTAATTGCATTGCAGACTAACTACAGATTGTCGCCTGTTTGTCCACCAGCCATAATAGTAACACTTTCCTGAACACAATTAATGTGATAATTGACTGCTGTTACAGGCGACAACAACATTATAGGTACTGATTTGTTATGTGTTTACGTGACGACAAACTAGTAATCAATGAAAACATGTCACCTAAATTCCGTTGCATCTAGAAAAGTATTCGTAAGAGATCATACATATAAGGCCAAGAAAAAGGGGTCATTGGACTAGAAAATATGTCACTTGAATTTAAAGCCATAACTTGCTCTAAGTAAATTGCCAAATATATCGTGTACTTTGTAAGCTAAAGAAAGCAATGGAGGTAAAATAGAAATACTATAAAACAAGCGCAAGATGTTCCATAAAAATACGGTCCGGCTGGTTTCGGCAGTCGGCAGGGACGGGACGTAAATGATATTAGTGTCCTCTCCAAAGCAGATTATATCTGTAAGTGTTCGGCAGCTGTTCTGTTACTAAGTTCAATTGAAATAAAAAATTTTGCTTACAAATGAAGTTAATAAGACATTTTTTAAGAATATCTTTTAGCTTTTCAAAGCACTTTGAATTCTATGACTCTACAAATTAAGTTCGTTTTACTCTACAAGATTGAACATGAGCTGAAAATGGATTAAACGACATAACGCAACGACGAACCATGATCATTCCGTTGAGCATATAGCAGTTGCACTTAAACGCTATTAGTCGACCAGAGAGACTGCGCTGTTCCTGATGCGCTTAAGTAATTCTCATCAACTCACTGAAGAGTACGTTAGCAAGAATATTGAATCGAAATCATCATAATAAACGTCTTACTTGTTTCCGCAAATACTTCCGCTAATGATTCTGATCATTGCTTGTATTTCTGGAGACATAGGTGCTATATAGTGTAGGTGTTAGAGAATCCTAACTTGTAATAATTGTTCACTTATGTCAATAAAGAATTTATTGTATTTTATTATTATTTATTGTATATAGGTAAATTACAAAAGATTTTTCAAAGATATAAATAAAGTGGAAATAAAGCGGTTTACCGTTGTTGCTTGAAATATATATAACTTGCTTAACTAATAAATAACTGTAATCTAGCTGTCAAAGCCACATCGTAAATTACCTGCTCTAATTCCGCGTGTTTTATTCTGAGTTCAAATATTGGTAATGCTGCACAAACATCATTTACGTCATCACATAAACCGCAGCCACACATTGGCGCCGGATTGTGTCGCTAGTTAATAAATTTACTCACACATGGGATTTTCTAATTACAAAATATAGATGGCGTAGCTACACTTATCTGTGTCGCCACACATCGCCCTGTTTACTTAGGACTGTTGTTCTAATGGACATGGATAACGTTCTCGAACCCTAATTTTCAAATTTGAGCCTGTGAGTGACCGCCAATTTTGCTGCAACTAATCGTATATGTATATTATACGTAAATACCGCCAAAATATGTGCGACTGTTTGTCTTTATTGGCCCTATTCGCAGACCTGGCTTTATTGTTAACAGTTGTGAATTTGGAATTGAGCCCATCACAGCTATTTGCAAATAAATGGATACTAATTTAGTATCAGCTCGCTATTGTTTGGTATTTGTTTGTATAAGATTATTTCTATAGTTATTTAGAGAATTTATTAATAAGAGTCAGAATTTCGCAGAGCTATTATAAAATAATTGAAGATATAAGAAAAAGCTCTAAGTAACTGAAATGAACAGTAGTTAAAGTAACATTAAATATAAATACTTGGAGTAAATCACATCTTTCAAAAGTTTGAGAAAAACATTCAACTGCATTTTGTATAATTCACAAAATGGTAGCAGTAATGGCTTGAGGGAAAGAGTTTCATTCTGCTCTACTCTACTTTAAAAAGCTAATCTGCAATTTTCTTTAAAAGTAATTTGAGTATGATATTTTACGTTTTAACCTGGTTTAGAGGTGTTTTAAAGTATAAATTAAATTCAACTTCTTGATGGAGATACTTTTAAAAGCTCTATATTTGTGTTCGTTAAACAATATAATGGAAAGCAGTCTCGGTGGAGTCTGCCGGAGCGTCAGCAATACATATTATCCGACAACACGAGGAGGACACAAAACTGCTCGTATCAACACTTACGATACACCCCCAATCCCCAGAGACCGCCCTATTGCGTTATATTGCCTACTTCGTGTCGAAGTTGAATCGTCTTGATCCTGTCACTGAACGATGTTAGATACAAAGATTTTAGCCAATCTGTGGATAATATTTCAATTTCTGAGTATGAAAAGATACAAAATCATTTTACATTAAATAAAAACCAGGTTTTTCTTTAACCCTTACAGGTTTCAAATAAACTATAATTGAAATAAGAATTAAATATCTAAAGTACCAATATTTAAATAACGAATCTTCTATAGTATTATACATAATTATTTACAATATACAGAACACTTTGGTCAACTAACTTTACCAAACTCAACTCTTCGTCCAACGAGTTTCTGTTGCTCGGTTAATCTCGGGTTTCACGATCAAACTATACCGAGCGCCGTATACGAAAAACCAATAGATAAGAATCCACAAGTTCTAGAAACCGCAGACTACAACTTTCACACCCACACAAACAAAACTGCGTGTAACGCACACAATCCCCCGTTACCAAGGCAACCAGGCTGTGATCCCTCGGGAGTGAGCAATAACTTGCGCCTGGTTAATAGGGTGTCGCGAAAATTAGGGAAAGCACCCAGCCTCGAAGCACTAGCTGATTAGAAGCGTGGGGTGAGCCGGAAAATTACTTAAATACTTGATGACAGATGAGGCCACGACATAAATATTTACTTTCCTCCCATAAACCGGCGCTTGTTACTGTACAAAGTTTGGATTAACGACGTAAGAGTAAACACATGTTGCACTAAAAGCATTTTATAGACATTCATAAAACATTTTATTTAAAACTGTCCTTGCGCTATAAATTGCTGGAACACAAGACGCGGTGTCGTCTAAACGCCTGCTCGACTTTATTGAGCAACTTGTTTGCATTTGTATGCAGCCAAGTGCCGCTGCAGGGGCTAACGTATGAATGACTATTTGATAAATGTTTATTACTCATACGTATTTCAAGACTTTTATTATATATTCCACTTCTATAGAAGAATTAATATTTTATTAAATGTTCTATGCACCTAAGATGGAAAAAAATCTTTCTCTTACTAACTATACCGAAATTATAAGCATCCCAAATAATAATAGAAGTTTTATTTCCACATTGCTCAGAACTAAATCTGCACAATAAGGATTTTATTAAAGCTATTTAATAAAGAGTACGTTATAAAGACTTTCTTAACTTGCTTTAAAATTAACTATTTCCCTTTAAAACTACGCAAGTTAAGTAAGTAGGTACGGAAGTATCACATCTTGTTCCCGACGACGCCAACATTAATACATTTTCTCGTTGCTATTGAGAGAGAAGATGGATTAATTTCAGCGAGTCAAGATCCGTCTGTCGTACCCGCTTTCAGGATTTCAGCCTTCACAAGAATACTACTTTAGTTGAGTCTCAGGCTAAGTTTGAATTGAAACTAGTCCTGAGACGGGATACAGTTTGACGACAGATTTGTGGTTGGATCCAGTTCGAGTGTAAAAACTATAGACAGAAATTTATCTAGACATTAAATAGAATAATACAGGTACCTACCAAATATTTGTAGCTTTATTCATCCTTCGTAATGAAATCTGTCATTTAATAAAGGAAATTGACCAAAACTAACTTGGTCCCATTTTCAGGTTGCTGCGTATCTATGATTGAATCAGAAGGGGACCTGTCAACCTATTATTTGGTGATATTTTATGACTACCAGGGGAACAGATAGGATCTCATACAGAATGCAATTTCTGTCAAATCCTACCTGCAAAAATTATAATATTGAAAGCCGTTTGCTGAATAAGAATAATAATTGGGAAGATAAAGCTTTTTCGAACAATTCTCAATATTATCCACTGTAAAAACATTAAAGTTCGTGAATAATATGAATAATTTCGCCATTTTTCATCGAATCATCGGTTCAGTTAGCCTTCAAATAAAAAAAAGTGTTTTATGGCATGTTCCCTTCTCGACCTTTACATTGGGGACAGGAAGGGCGTCTTCCTTTGATAAAGTGAAAAATAGCACCTTCAGAATGTAACCTGGTTTCACCCTTTAAAGGTGGTTTCACCCTATAAAGGGTGTGCGTAGCTGAGGGTACACAGAGCTTTTGTGATGGAAGGGTTTTAGAAATCTTCAGTTTTGGGCGATTATGTAAGAAGTACAGGAAAATATAAACACCTAACTATATATAAAGCTTTTATGTGAGGGTTTATATAACGACAAATTTAGGAAGAAATTTTCTATTTTAGCCAACTAGTATGTAGTTTTTTTTTACGTCAACACAAGGCACATACATTAAAGCAAAACAATAAAAAAAATACATTTATGTAACAACCAAATTTTTCATCATCTGCTTTGAATATTATATTTGTTTCTTAGAAATATTACTTGATACCTTTCTAAGAAACTCAAACCTATTAATGTCACAACTGTAATACTCAAAATAAATTCTTTCGTAATTTCCTTATCCTTGTCGGTACTTACTCTTAGGAGACAGAACCTGTTGGAATATATTTTTTAGTTGTGGAGCGAGTGACGTGTAGATACAAGGCAAGTGTCGTCATCAAAAGCCCTTCAGCGCGAGTCGCAAGTTAACAATGCGGCCGCCCCACCCTTTGACCTGCCTGCTTTGTCGCCGCGGGCACAGATGAGATGACATCTCGTATACACGCCACATCTATAACTACACAACTCTGCCCTGTTCTACGCTATGTATACAGATCAACCTGTATCTATAAATAAATTTGGGGTGACAAGTTCAAGTGCTTCCACCTGATCCTGAGGGATGCAAAATTATGACGGAGATGTTAAGTAGCTAAAAGAAACGTTTTATGTTTATTCGATAACGAATACTGCTAAGATTAAAGATCATAGTGATGTGATATATAAAAGTAAGCTCGTATAGTACCTAGTAGGTATTGAATCTTACATACAAGTCAATAGTAAAGATTTTTGATGGGTCTTCAAGTGTTCTTAAAAGACAACATGAAGAATTATAGATATTCAATTAAATTAAATAACTAATGTACACATAATGGAAGACCTATCCGTTTTCATTTCAAAAACTTACTGAATACAAATCCTTAAGGAAATGACAGAAGTTTCATGTTTTCCTTGTTAACTAGTAAAATTTTGCTTAGAAATAATTTTGCCGCCGGCTATGTTTCATTCTTTTCCACATTGTACCTTATTGTGAAGCACGAAAGGCCATAGTATCCCTTTCCGTCTAACGTGACGTCAATCTTTACCTTTGCCTCTCTTTACAGTCCTTCTGAATGCGTTCAAGCGAAAATACCCAGCAACTTGAAAAAATTGTTATCTGATGTTTTCGCGCGGATGTAAAGTTGAAATCTTGTGAGATTACATTTGTCTCGGTTCACAGATTCTGACGTGGTACATTTATATAAAACGTAGATTGTCGGGAAGAAGTAATGTTCGGCAAGCAAAATTATAATAAGTAGGCTCATAAAGTTGGCCTAGATATCGATTTGATCCTATAATAATTTCATGACACAAAAGTGCTAAATAATTCAACACAAACGGCACTCGGGGAAGCAAAGTTCAACGGAATGGAAATTGATGTTATGCTAGGAATTGTTTCACGTTAGAAATGTTTTCTAAAAATGTTGCTTAACTCGAAAACAATGAAAGCGATATGTAATAGCCTATGACTCAGCAAGGCTATTGGATTACACCGATCTATGTTACAATAGGGTTGGTTTAGACGCTGCGGCCTGTGAGAATAGGGGTGTAAGAACAACAATCATGTGCATTTCAGTCACGGAATAAACGCAGATTTTGTCGGGTGTGACACTCGCGTTTTACACTCGCATCACGTAGAACGACTGATGTCCAATATTTGGTGGCGACAAAAAAAGATTGTAAAAAACTGAAAATATGCTTCTCGAATACGGCATAGTAATATCCAAGTTTTTTTTAAGAAATCTGATTATTTATATTTTTGTGGCCAGCTCAGTGCTGTAACCACATGATATATTTATCGTTAAAGTAGTACTTACCCAACATACACTTTCACACGTCATGTTTCAAATTCGTTTATTAGATACTAGATGAAAACCCGGCTCCGCTCGGTTTAAATGTGACTCATGATACACAATGTAGGTAAATATTTCTGTAGTCATCGGTTCTCAAGGAATATTAAAGGTAAGCAAGCCATACATTCGTATAGCTTCGTTCATAGTGTTTAATAAATATAGTAAATAAAAACTGCAATAGTTTTCACACAAATAATTTTTATTTTATACACACAAATAATATTAATATTTTCGCGAAACGTCAACGACGGAAGAAAAGTTTTAAGTTTTGTTAAGATTCAGTCAATGTTTCCGGCAAGACGTTTCGTTTTACACAGTCAAATGAGTCACAGTTCTTTGTGATGGATACTTTTTTGGCGCGACGCATGCGACGTGTTGATTGGCGAGGCTTAAATAAGAGCTAGTATGCAACGGAACGTGAAAAAAGCGAAATTAATATTCTTGAACTATTATTTTAAACGCGTTCCGAAACGATTCTGGTCCCAACTATCATGCAACTGTCATACGCCTTGAATCACTTCAAGGAGGTTGTATGATAATAAACTCCTTAAATCACTTTGAGCAGAATTATCTGTTACGGATCGCGGCCTTATTAATTACCCAAGATGGCGACTGCGGTTTTTTTGTTTGTCAGTGCCATTAGAATTTAACGAAATTCTCCATAATCCCAATTTTGCGGATATATGTTGTCGACTCGAAATCAATATTTTTTTATGTTTTGTTATTCATATAAGGTTTCGATCGAGTCTACCGTAGCCCTGAACGAAATTATTAATATAGATAAGTAATGTAACATGCGGTTTCAGACTACATGTTAACTTTTGCTGTCATTTGGCAGCTATGTATGCGTGCACGCAACGATATTGCATTACATCATTGATTACATTACATGTTGCACTAGAACGTAGTATCGGCAGTTATTTATTTAGTTAGTTTAGGTTAGGTTAGTTAGTTTAGGTTAGGTTTTTACTTGGCTGTTCCATTCCTTTTTCTTGAATTATTGAAATACTTCGTAAGTTCATACAATCGTCGAACAAGTAGTGTCATTAGTAATGTGATGGAAGTGTGATGGAACATTTAAAATTTCAAGCCAAACTTTTTGCTCCCTTGCAGAGAAAAATGTATTTAATTTAGAAAGGTTATACTGGTAATTACTTGGTTTTTCCCTCGATTAAACAGGCTCTCTTTTCTCGCTCGGCCTAACTGCAATAGAACTCTTCGAAAAAAAAGATCAATCATATTTGGGCAAGTCTAATTTTCACAGCTGGTGTAATGTTTTAAATAAAGGCTATCCTAGAGTCTAAATTATTGATTAGCTATAACTGTTCACTTTCAGTCACCTGGCATGAACAGAGAGCTCGTGTAGCCATTTTAACAGCTTTAAATTTTATAGCGGTTTATGATTTACGTTTTACTTTTATGTCCTCTTTATCACCTGAACAACTGCACCGCTTTCAATAAAAAGCGCATTCGCCGTTAATAATAAATCACAAATTGTATGGCTAGCGATGTCGAATATAAGCGCTTTAAAGTTATTTTAAATATTTGAAAAGCGTGCTTTTCGCGAAATTTTTAGGTCAATCCTCATTACTTTGTAATGAATAAAAAATGATAACTTGCATTAAATCAAAATTATGAAATGCTTCATTTTAATAAGCTTAAGTAGGTATTATATACATATTTAGGTAGGTTTGAAGTCTCCTTATTGTACCAATTTTATTTTACTTCCATACGTTTCCGTGCGGTGATCGAGCGAAGTAGTGAGTATGAGTTATCAGTAGGAGAAGTTTCCGCCAACTCTCTGTAACTGGTGTATCGAAGGTCTGATATGGAAGCCAGCCTTACGCTTCGAAACTGTAACGAAATTCTAGGACTCTCAAACTTTGACTTTATAGTAAACAAGTTTAACATAAGTAATTATGCAAGTAAAAGCGACACTGGCGACAAAACATAGGAAGGTTTCCTATTCGTATTTTATTCAGCCAGGTTTCTCCTCACTAATTACTCAAATGCTAATGATGTAGCTGTGTGGCAAGACGTGCATGACATGTGACTTACGGACCTCGTTTTTATTACATCGTTTCCGTACAACATTACCAGGGAATAAAAAAATTCACCGACTCCCGGCCTATAAAACTCTGAATGATTTTACTTCCTATCGTAAATGTTCGATACACACTTATATTCTGTTTTTTTGTTACATTTCGTTTTTATGATTAAAATCTAACTATTTGCCAACCCAATTATGCAAAAATAATTACTTACAGGAATAAATCATAAAAATATAAAATTATCAATAAAACGTTATTTATGGCTTTATAAAACTATACTGTTTATAGCATTTCGAACTAAGTTTGCCCGTTACGTACAATAAACATAGTTTTAAATTCACATTGCCGGTTTTTGCGACTGCATCGGAAACGTATCACATTTCAACGAGTCTTGTGACCACATAAACAACTAGAATATCGTATAATGAGAACGCGCGTTTTTTAATGAATATACTATATCACTATAGTATGTTTAAAAAAAAACGCTGAAAAATCAATTATTTAGGCTCGCATTGATATGAACAAGAGTCATTGTAACTTAATGAAATTTAAGGTCTTCAGCTCACTTCGACTTTTACCTGTTTAAGTTTTCTAAAGACTTGAGTGTTTATCGTTGCAAATATTTGTACTGTTTGTGCCATCGACTCAAACATCACAAATGTATATTACATGAAGCAATTGACAGTTACTTCTTAGGAATCAGCATTAGTGAATGTAATCAATTTCAATGTTGCAAGATCTCAGTCTGAGTAGCTTGAGGTATTTCGATCTTGCGAAGAAACTTCTGAGGTTCTGACCAATCTGTATCTAAACTGTTGGTGTGCCGTCAAAGTTAGATTTTAACCGAATGGTGTCTCTAGAATCTTGTGGTTTAAATAGCGTGGGATAGAAGTTTTAGCTCATGATACCCTAGATTCTATTACTTTTATCAATATTATTTTAACAAATCGAATTTCAAATCGTAAAATTCGGTGGTAGGAAAGTCGAGGAGTTATCTTACGTACTTAGCAACACTGCTTTCACAGAGGCTTATTGGAAAATTCCCGATAATTCATTACAGCCATGATAAATGTTCCGTTCGTTCGTAAGCATTGAAACTGGGTCCTTTTTACGTTAACGGTGATACGCAAAAAGGGGTGAAAGGGGTGAAGTGGGAAAAGGGGATGACATAATCAATCTAGGGTTACCCTCGCCGCCAGAAGGATGTGTATTGAAGTGAGACTGACGTGTGCGGTGATTACACACCCTTATTATTATATCCGTCGCGTGTGGCGGTGGAACAGGAAGACAGCTTTTTTTTCTTTTCCTTGGCTATTAATTACACTACTCACGAACAGGATTAAAATTAGGTTTAATTTTGAAGCTCACTATAAATTACTTAAATATGTAGCTACCTGTACAGTGCGTGAAAATTTTAAAAGTAGGAATAGTATCTAATTTTAACACGATATTTCTTAAATATGGGAAAATTCACGGCAACTGATCCTCAAACCACGATATCCAAGAAGAATTTACCGAAGTTAAGCATCACTTTTATCGTTCATAATGATCATAATTAATATGGTAGTGCGTCTCTTAACGGCAGTGTGAATCAGATTATCATCGTTACACATACTCACAGCGTTTATTTGTATTTAAATTTAACACAAGCAACAGAGCACTTAGATGGTGTAGATAAACAGCGCGAAATGCAAGTGGTATTCATGAGTAGAGATCCTGATGTCCAGAATATATTTATGGAAAATTACATTACGATATTCCCAGAATCGTTGTACGCTTCCACATTCAGATCGTTTACCAACGGTTTATATAAACATATATTATTATTAATATTATGTGCGATCATAAAAATATTTAGCTTTAACTTTTTTTTTCATCCTATTCCATCCGATAGATAAGTTTAAATTTTATAGTTAGAAAGAAGAATAAAAGTTAAATTCAGCGTCTGTTATCAAATATTTTCATCGTTTTACAGCAATTTTTATTGGAAAATGATTTGTCTTTAGCGCTGACATCCGTCACGGTCAACGGTTCGTTATGCCATTTGCCGTATTTTATCACGAAAATACGGCAACATTTTTATAAAAGATATCCAATAGTGATATTTTAACTGTAAACGTTGTTTGAATGGCGCAAATCGAGCGAACTGTAGGTATTGAAATAAAATATTTAAATGAGACTAGTCTATGCAGCGGCGGCGATCGGTATGCGGGTGCAAATAAATCAGTGCGCAGTGCACAAAACTGCAGGAGCGTGTCCTATGGAGCACGTGTCACTGAAGTGTCGACACTTGTGCGTTTACACCCAACTGCACTACACGTACTAATGTGATGTTCTTTCAACGAAACTCAAGCGCAACGATTCTGAATTGAGATGTAATAGACATGAACATGAGTTTTTTTTTTGCGATGCAGTTGCCTTTGGTTCAGAAAACATTAGACAGTCTACCTACATGACATAACTACCTTTTTGTTTACAAGTCATAATTATCGTTATTGATAGCATTAATAAATATCATACGTTGAAAAAATATAAATAAACGTCCAACCATAATTTTGTTTTCCTAAAAGAACAGAATAAGGTTAATTGTATTGGATACGTATTCATCAACCGATTGATTATTTCAATACATATTATAGGTACTCAATTGTAGAGCTTCTATACCAATCACAAAATCTCTGAAATAATCTAAATGAGGGTTTCATAATTGTATTGTAGAGACGGGAACATCTTGGCAAAACATGAGAAAGGGGAATGAACGCTTTTCCTCTCACATCGGCCCGCGAGCGAAATCAGGTAGGTGCCTACTGTAGCTAGTATACGAACGTTCTAATAAGTAGTATCTATTAAGAAACTCGAAAGTGTGTCACATTCGCGTGCTGGCCGTAATAAAATCCGTTTCGATTACATACGTACAGCGAGTGTTTGCAAATCGCGGCGCACATTGCCGGCCTGTGACCAGGGAGCGCGACTAACACCCGGTAACTCGAATCCCGAATACCTTTTTCACAATTTTCACTATTCTCGTAACGTGTGACGTACAGTTTGCAGAAGCCCGAGGACATCCGAACAATGCGACGGTTTACAACGAAATCTACAATGACGTCGATTGATAATTTCATAACAACTCGATGACGGGAATCATAGCAATCGTCCGTGTTCGATTCGCTGTCGAAATCTCAGCAGCACAGAAAATTTTATGAAGAATATCAATAAGCGTATTACAGTGAAATTCGAACAGTTTTTATTCCGTGTAAATAAAAAGGTTCTGTAACATATTTTCGTAACATAAATAAACTTTGCAAAAAATATTGAAAGTAAATAACAAATTATTTCAATATCCGTACTATTACAGCGTTGATCGTTAACATAAAATTTAGAACGTGAAATTACTGACATCGTTGCCTACTGAGCCGCTTCGAGAAAATTGGCCAGCCCAGAGGAAATCTAAAACCAAGTTTTGACTCTACTGTTATAATTATATCAACAAGTTTTACTCATAAATGTGTAACTCATGAGTCTCGACTTCTCGAGTCAATCTCTGTCTCGTCATTTTGTCAGTTTAGAAACCTAATTAATGTCCAAAACAACTAATAAATAAAAAACAAGTAATACAAGAATGAAACGGATAAATGAGAGGCCGGAAAGGATTAATTTAATTAAAAAAGTAACAGGAAAACAATTAAAAGTCGGATATACCAATTTATTAGTAAAAGTACAGGAAAAACCAGTCACCGTGCTACATTAAGTATTATATTTGGAAGCTACATCAAACGGCACATAAATCATAAGAAACGGTTCCCAGATATCTGCGAACGTTCACCGGTACCAGTAGGTAGGTGTGTATTGCCCGATAAACGCCTTGTTGATAATATATCTGTCAGGACACACGGTAATGAGGATTCGACGCCAAATTAATTGGCATACCTACGTATTTTCTGGAAAGTAGGCCGACTAGACGGTTTAGCGGAATGCGCACCGCACATGTGTTGAAGATTTTCATAAACGCAACAATAATACAACTTATAAAATAATAGTCCAATAAATAAACATTGTCTAGAATACTCCTTATTATTTGTAAAATAGAACGTGTTAACGTATTTAAATTTATTTTTAGCGTTTCATAAAGTCCTTGATAAAACACAAAAAAAAAGTCTTTACATAAAGCTACAAACTTTTCGTTATTCCACGTTAAAGACGGTCGCTGTGGTCGACTGGGCGCAGAATTTTACATAACATTACGATCCATTTTAGCATAAAATATTAATTAAGACCGCATACCGAAAACAGATTCATCGTGAGTAAAATTATTTTAATATAATTATTTGTTTTCGCTTGAAGTGATACGTTAACCTCAGAAAATACTCCAAAAGATATTGTTTCATGCTCATCAATTTGCATATTGTTTATGTATAATTTGCAAAAATATACGGTAATACTTACATAGGACTGCATACTGTTATGACAAAATTTAGTTGTAAAACATACACAGAATTAAGCAAATAATAAATATTTTTAAAGGACTGTTGACGAAGATTGTATCTATTCTACAAAGGCAAGAATTAATTGATAACATGCTAGCAGTTGCAGATAAAACCGATTTTTCAATAATTCTGAATACAAACGAGAATAACGTTACGATTACGTCAAAATCCTAAAAATATCTGAAAAGATATCGCGTAAGATCTATATTATCGCCATCGACATAATTCTGTCAGCGAGAACACAATTATACACTACAAGTTGCCCTCAATCTACATACCTACGGGATAACACAGTAATAATAAAACATAGCATGAAACAAGCTAAAAGCAAATTTTAATGCATTGAATTTAGACTCCACACACGTAGAGGGCAGGCAGGGTTAATTTAATTATTTGAAACGGATAATACGAACCTATTAGCTTTAAACAACAGGTTCCTAGTTTGGAGCAAAACAAACGACACACGACTTCTCATCATTCACATAATTATGATAGTACTCGAACATAGACCCAAAATATAAAAAAATATCCTATCAAGAAATAACGGTCAAAGCAGAAACCGCTCCAGCTCCAACCTTTCAACAACTAATTGAATTAAATATACGAGGCGCCGCTAAAGAATTTAACAAGGAGAAATATTCGCATCAGTGAGACCGTAGACAAGGCCCGCAACACGCGTATAGTCACATTTTATGACTTCCCGTGTCGTCGGGCCGCGATCAATTTTGTGCTGCAAACCCATCAAAATACTGTCCGAAATAAAAATGTATAAATATCCGGCACGATTATAAAACGTCGCGGATGGAATGGAACATTAGAATTATAAAACGACATTATAACAGACATTTTTAGGAGAACCTTATTCATTGCTTCAGCTGTTCGCATTTTTATTTTACGATACAAATAGTAAGGGTTTCGCGACATCAGTGTCCTACCAGGTTGTAGATACGTACATGTCTATGAGTATTTTGCCGTACAAGGTAAAAGGATATCCGTCAAGTCAGTGACGATCGTCGGTACGTGGCGTGACACTTCAAATGACGCGTAACATTTGTAACAATAGTCAATTTAATAAGTACTTATAATTGTAGCGGTACATTGTAACCTGCCGTCCATTTCTGTGAAAATAATTTTCTTTCTAACGGCATTGTTACAAACGACTTCAATAGCTTGTTATGTTAGAACTTCACGTACTGCTTAACATAATCTAACAACTATACGGATGAATTATATATAAGTATATATTTTATTGTTATGTACAATTTTTGAAGAAACACCGAGTGTACAGTACATTCGAAATTGGTCACTAGATCCTGTCTAGACCAGAAACACGATCGCGTATAGTGAACTACATTTCCATCGTAGTAGGTAGAGCTGCGCACGCGCGCCCGCGACGTGCGCCGGTGAATCATGCGCACTCAGTCATGTCACATTATTACGACCTCGAATCTAACACTAGTGACACACTCTGCCGAGTTTATATGTCGATAGATGCTTTTATGGCCTATAAAGTTGGTTCTTTACGATTTCATCCCTAATTGACATCTTAATCTGCATTTTGTCAATTGTCATAGATTAGCGAGTCAAAATAAATTAATGTTCTATTCTTATTCTAAAATACTGGTTAAAAAATGTATTAAAATCCACAAAAAAATATTAAGTGTTTCATTTAAACGTTGAAATAGCACATTAACCTACAACAAAGTATTTAGGAAATACAGCAAGAGTCAATAAATTGCGTTCCCGGCACTTAGTTGAAACGTTTGCATTGTACCTCGCTATTAAATACATTGCTGCAATTGCATTACTTCCTTTAGACAATTTATTCGTGAAGTTTAACGTTGCTGGGAAATTTGCCTCAAATTAATAATGTGGAGATATACTAGCATACCACAACTTCAACAGTATTTGTACTATGTTTTTGTTCTATGATATAATTTATATTTTATCGTGCAAAAGTGTACTATACAAACTATCACACTGAAACCTGTTTATATAGGAACAAAAATAATTCTATAGAAAATAAGTCAACATCGATGAAAGTGTCGCAGCACTAGTTATGCTAATCTGTGGCTCGGATGTCATCTTGCGCAACAGGCGACGCGGCGAGTGTGAGCGCGGCTTAACGCCAGTAATGCCCCACTTCGAGACCAGCCTCAACCACTGTCATCAACCTAAGTATACTGTAGGATCATTTTTCGAAACAAATTACGCAGTTGGCAAATTACTGTCATTATGCGAACATATAGTCTTAGAACGTTGCTGTGACTACAATCATAGCAAAATTATACACGTGTATCATGTTGTAAAAATGTGTGAGGTGAGACATCAAAGTCGTAAATATAATGCGCTTATATTTATCACAGATATAAAATGTTTTGGTTATTTTTCAAAACATTTTTGTTTGCTATTTGACTATATCTTTGGAAATACAATAAATACTTTTGTTATAAATTATTAAGGGAATTAATATAACTAGTTCATTCACGATAAAAATGAACTTTTGACTATTCCATAAAAAATTTCGACATAAATAAAATTCTGATGTGTATTAAAAACCACACAATAGTTATGCAGTACAGAGTAAATTATTCTAACTTAATACTCTTCTTAAAAGCCGGAATTAATTTAAATATTATAATATTTTGCAAAGAAAGAAACACGTCTTTGAAATTGATTGAAGCTGATTAAATTCGCATCCAGTAAATATTTAAGCAATTTGTCAAACTGAAGGTGATTTGTTATAATAATTTATAGTTGATTGATAATATAATAATTATATTATCCTGCGTATATGTTATGACTAACTTATAGACAGCCTTGATCAAGCAGTCAAGGCTAAGATGTCTTGATATGCCATTACGAACATAGTTATCGCATTTGCTACTTTACTAATAAACTAGTAGCTAGTTTCGTTAGCAAATCAAATTCTTTGATCCAATCTCAATTTCTTAAATTGGTACTCGACTTCGAATTCAGGTACCTAGTGGATTTGTAAACTATTCAAGTTTATAGTCAGAGTTTGTTTGTTGTTGAAGATGTTGTCACACAAATTCCGTATCAGTTTCCACCCGCCCTAAATAGAAGCTTTCAGGCAAGTAAAAGAGGTTATTAAAAGTAGGTATAGCACCTGACGACAGTAGATCGACGGTCGTGTAGCGCCGGAAGCGAGCAGTTTGGGGGCACGCCCCGCTTCCGGTGGTCGCGCGCCGCTGCATGCAAATAGTCAGCCCGTCCGGCAGACAGGTGACGAAAGTGCGGGAAGAATACCTTTGTAACTACATTATTATAAAGGCTGTATAGTCCTGACATAATTCATAATACCGCAAACATTTATTTACGTTTCAAAATGTTACTTCAATTTTATCAGTCTGGCTAGCCCTGTTATTGTTTGTTGGTATTAGTAAACTTCCGAGACACGTAAAAAAGGATAAATAAATCATCATAGCAAATGATATTTGTAATGTATCACGTATTTGGTATCAAAAGATAACAAGCAGTGCGAGTGCGAGGATCTAAAAGCTGACAACGCTTGTTAATAACCATTAAGCTCGGCCCAAAATTACATTGAAAATGGACCGGATTCCGGATTATCCAATGTGCATCTAGGCATGTAAATACGTAGTGACATGTTCTCTATTAGATAGACCTTCGCTTATTGACTAAAGCCTTTCCCTAAAGGGTTGTGACATTGAGATGGATTACGAAACAGACTGTAGGCTAAGTGTTATGTCTCTCTATAACTCGGTAAACATTACTTAGGGAATTGTTACATATAGTCGCTGCTAGGTTTTGATAAAATATAAATACACAAATGAGGAATATAAATAGTAAATGTTATACTACTTTGTGATAGTTGACAAATAATACAAGACTGGTAAATGTAAAATGAAAGCAGTGTTTTTCACTATAAACTTTCATGTAGAATTGTAGATCAGGGTTTAGAATATGTACCTTATACAGGATTCTTTTTTATGGAGTGCATAATTATATTCTACGAGGTAATCAGGTGCATAAAACTGAACAACTTTTTCCAAGGAACATAGGTCGAAATTGTAAAATTTAAAGTCAACTTTTCATACAAACATAAGTCACGTGACCTTTCACTTTGTATGAAAATTTCATTTTAAATTTTAAGATTTCGACCTTTGTTCCATGGGAAAAGTAGTTCAGTTTTATGCACCTGATTACCTCGTAGAATATACACACTCCATAAAAAATAATCCTATATACATATCTGTAGGTAATCTGCAAAGTGCGTATTATCATCACAACATAGCCTGCTTGTTTATCACTTTAATTTACAATTCTGTAAGCGTAATGCCGTCTTACTCGCATATAACAACAAGGATCGACGCATCAAATATTCCTGCCGGATAAGCGCAACGAGGATAGTCGTGACGAAGCCACTTCCGCACCAATACTGTCAGAATACCGTTGGTCAGTGTAGTGATGAATTTTTTATTCTAGATTATTCCCTAGCTGGTTATCCGGTCTATTTAATTCCGTGGAAGGCTAGGTGAGTGAAGACGGGTTGAAGAATCGCGACGTGACATAGGTAGCGGTTACTTTGATTAATTTTTACTTGCACTCTATTTTTTATTTCAATAATTCCAAAGCACATATAAATCGTTTACTTTTGCTGTTTATTTTTGCAAGCACCAAATATTTCGTATAAGTTAAATGTCGATTTCATATGATGTTAAGGACTTATACGTGTACATGAAGTAAAACATATTTTTCCCACCTAGAATAACTAAGCCAAAGTAAGGTATCATTTAAGTAAGCAACTTTAATATTTTTTGATAAAGGTTAATGTTAAAAACGCAAACAGCAAAAAAAGGGTATGTATATTTCTTTTTAATTAATTATGGCAACAATTTTTACCAAGATAATACAAAGTAAGGTAAAATAAACAACGCTTACTTAAACAACAAGGTGTCACGTTTCGCTTTGAAATTAAATTTTACATTTTATTTTAAATGGCAGCACAAACAAAATTCTTCAAGGAGTTTTAATATCGTATCACTTAAACACGAAACAGAAAACTCAATAAAATTTAATATTGACTTAAATTTATCATCCCTTGTTATTTAAGAGATACGAAACACGATTTAATATTGAATCTTGAAAGTTTGTAAATTAATAAAGAAGTTGGAGTTATAAGGAAACTGACTATGGCACTGTTGCGATGAGTGTCACACTAACATTGTATTATTAAATGTTTACAAGAAATACATGTACTTGGGCATCGAAAACTACTAAACGTAACTAGTGCCAAAACAAATTTGTCACCGCTTACTCGTATTTTGGACACCTACATATTACTGATAAGTAACTGAAAAGTACATAGTAATAATTGTATTTACAGTTGGAATGTTCGTAAAATCTGTAATGAACAGACGTCTGTAGACCTGTCTCAGCTATCGTAAGTCTGACAAAACGTAAATAATATAAATTTGTAACGTTGCTATATACAAGGATAGGGCAATGACATACTGTCGTAAACCTAGTTTGTAGATAGCGGTCACAGATTGTCGGCAATACCAACATAGGTGTTAATACTCGTATCAATCGCATAAAACTTTTTCATCGAACATTTCCCTATAAAAATGAGTATGAATCGATCAATCAACTGAGACTATCCCGATCCATTGCTGACCAGAGGCCTCGCCCAAATTGCACCACAAACCCGGTCTTCTCCCTTCCGCAGTAACATTACAGGAACTGGAGGCCGTGTGTTATGGTGCGCAATCATGAGGTGTTTTCTTGTTATAGTCACCACGCTGGGTAAGTAGGTTTGTGACCGCAGTATTGTAACCTTGAATGCCATTCGTACTGTCCATCATTATGATCTCCGTGATCAAGTGGCGTTACCCCCGTTATCAAGAAGTCGCCAGCTCTGAAGTCCAGGGTTCGAACCCCGGATGGGACAGTGTAGAAAATAAACACCTTTCAACATACGTTATTATAGTGTTCTGGATTTAGGTTTGCTTTTAATTAATTGGTTATTTGCGAAAATATGAATCAAAACGAAAACAAACCAACTGACCCAAGATAATGAATAGCTGCAAAAAACCACGAACAGCGACATGAGGATTACGTGCAAGAATTCAGCTTAGAACAATAGTCGGCCTTGGGGCGAGGCGCAGTAATCACTGCTCTCGGACTGCGGGCTACAATAGCGCAGATACAGATATCTATGTAGATGGCTTGTTTGTCCTTGTCACTGAGACATAACACGGCCGTTGTTGCGTACCTTCGGCTGTTCGGTGACGTTACACAAGGTTTGGAAGCGATCAGCTCGTAAACGAAAGAGGATCGACTAAACTCGTCTTGTTGACTGACCGGTCGAGGTCGGATCTTATGACTTTGTGAGGCAATAGGCTTTGTTGTAGACTAAATTGGTTGTGGACACTGTGTTACATAAAGTTTATCCATAACTTTAGAAAACAACTTAAAGCCAACTAGAAATGTAGTGAATATACTAAAAAAATATTATGTATAGATATTATTTTTATCACACTAGCCTGCGTCTCAATATCTCGACGTCTCGATATTAGTTTTCACGACGTAAAAACAACAATCCTTTTCCGTGATCTAATTTTATTCTACTCTTACTCAAATTTCATCTAAATCATGTCTGTGGTAACTTTTGAAGTGCAAAAAAAAAGGTTTCTATCACATTCATTTTAACCATAATCTACATTTTAATAAGAAAATATACCAAACTAACTTATATAATGTTTATCTTATAATAATCGTTAGTTGTAAGTATTAAAAAATTGTTGACATTAAAACCTAAGTTCCCATCATACATCTGCAAAGCATACTAGTAAATAGTAACGTTTATGCATTTATAAAAAAATGCCACAAAGCGAATCCGCTCGTAAAACCTAGTATCATAAACTTCTTAGTTTTAATGTACATAAACAACTGTAGGGTAAAATAAATTGTACCTACTAATTTTGCATTTATTTATAAAACTAACAGATGGCGGTTGTTTTCATTAGAATATTATATTTTCTATTATTAAGTTATATTTGCTATTATTTCAGTGTTAAAACCCTCCTTCGGATACGAATGTTTAAGGTCGAGACTTGTGTTTCACATTCTTTTGTTATATAGTATCTCAACTAATATTATAAAGCTGAAGAGTTTGTTTCTTTGGTTGAATGCGCTAATCACAAGAAGTACTGGTCCGATTTGAAAAATTGTTTCAGTGTTCGATAGCGCATTTATGAAGGAAGGCTGTAGACTAAATACTTTTTGGTGAAATAACCGACGCCTACGCGAGCGGACCCGTAAGCAAAAACTAGTATTACAGCACTGTCAATGTTAGCTTCACACTAACTCGCTTCACCTACAAGAGGTATTATCGTGTCGTAAACGTTTACGATGTCCTAAGTAGTTTGACAAACGTTACGGCGCATTGTCGTCGTGTATATAATAATGATCGTGTTTTGTCTGCACCGGGAGCTCGACAAATAACAGTAATTTTATCCAATGTCGTGAGAACCGACGTTGTGCAAGGAGCCACTGAACTAGTTCACAGATTAATCTCCGGTTAATCTTAACAACTATCATTAAGATCTAGCGGTAAGACACGATCTTTGATAAAAACATGTTTTGTATAAAGTGTATAATGGTGTAGCGCAAACATTGCACGTACTTAGAGTATAAAAAAATCTAATCCTATTTTCCAATCGATATTACCTTTGTAGTATTTGTGTAAGTAATGTTGTTCGTTTAGATTCATAGTTGAAAAGTTAATAACTACCTACATGGAACTACTAAAGGAATCGGGATAAAAGGTAACCTATCTTCTTTTCTATGTCCAAGGATACATGCATGCCAAATTTCATCCAAATCCGCTCAGCCGTTATTGCGTGATTGAGTAACAAACATTCAAACATCCACACTGTTACATTTATAGTATTAGTAGGATCTATCAGTTAGTCATACTTGTAGTCACAACTCTGATAAACTAGATAAACAGAACTTGTTCAAGTAAATTATGCAACTAAGCGAATTTACACCATATTGCCAAGTTATCAGCTTTTATTATATGCCGTTTGCGTTTTGTCTTCCTGTCATGAAGCCGTAAATACGTGACGTAAGATAGAGCAACCTCACTCAATCATATTCAAAGGGTACGGCCAGTACCAACATTTTATATTAGGTTAAAGTTTCATTTTCTGATCTTGTATTTTATTTATGTTGGTAAATACACACATAAAAATGGCCTCACGTTTGAATACAATATTATACGTAAGGCGATTTAAAAAAAAAAGATATCAAAATACGTAAAATGGTATATGTGCGTAAAATTAACATCAATTTTAAAAGCATACCATTAGTTAGGTCATATGTTTTCTTTGTAGTTTATTTACTTACAGACAGAAATCTATGATAATATATTTCTTTATACATAAATTCACGCCGTCGCTGTCTGTACCAGCTGTAGACCAAGCATTGGCTGAGTCAGACAATTATACTAAAACAATAATGTTGGTAACGTGTTTCTAAAACACAAACCATCAGTAACTCGTACATTTACTATTTCATTCAAGTATATGAAGCATGAAATTTTTGGTTAAAATTATACAGGTTTAATTTAAAAGAAGTTCGTATATTCAACGAGGTAATCAGAAATTGAAAATCATCTTTTCATACAAACATAAGTCACGCGACCCGTCACTTTGTATGAAAGGTTCATTTTCCATTTACAGATTTGGATCTATGTTCCTTGGGAGAAGATGTTCAGTTTTATGCACCTGATTACCTCGTTGAATATCCATACTCCTTTTAAATTAATCATGTAGAGTAATGTTCAGTAGTTTTATTGTTCAGATTATCTGTAATAAAATATAAAATATAAATTCTCCTTAAATACCTACATTTAAGGAGAATTTAATAACAGCGTAACTATCTCGTAAGTTTAATTTAAATAAAGGCCAGAACTATTCTCAAAGCCCGTAAAACTGCAAAGTTTTAAAATTCGATATCAACGAATATAGCTTGTGGCTATCTGTAGTGAGATCAAAAGAATGACACAACTGGTGTCCAAGAGTTTAATCTGAAACTCAATCAGCGGGCTCACAGAGTCAACACGGTCCAATCCACGCGGTGGTGAAATCGAGACCACGGCCCATGGTTACAGTAAGTGAAACTGTACACTATGCAACTTCCGGCCACATAATGTTGTCAGATATCCAATGACGGTCGCGCAGGAGGCTCACCCGCCCTGCGGTTGGTGCGTCCGTCCGATACACATTCGTGTCATTTTCAAACAAACCTACACAAATAACAATACTTCTATTTTCAGTTACAATACCATTAATTATTACTGCTATCATAGAATATAGATTTCACGCTGTTATTATTGCTCTAGCTTATGTCGCTTTTGCGTCAACATTAATATTATCCGGGGAAACCAAAAAAAATAGATAATTTCGTACAATTAATAAACACTATATCAGATTTCGGCTTTTTCGGTAATGATAAGGATAATAAAACAAATCGAGATCACAACAAAGACAACTTCAAATAGCAAATAAACCAGCTAAAATAAGAAACGAGTATTTTTATTAGGAACGAGAGTAGATTCGACGAAAAGAGATTAATATCGTCGTAGACATATGAAACCGTAATAAAAAAATACATAAGTAAGTGCCGCGGGCGGACGGACAGAAAGTCGCACGACGCTGTGCTCCTCGCGGGAGCAATAAAAATGATATAAGGCCTGCAGCTTTGTCGCAACAGGAAAATCAATAGGATAGAAATGTCAAAACAAGGTCGAAGAACTCCCCATGCAATAGCGACCTTTCAAAATTAGAAATAACTACGAAACCGCCGCCCGCCAGCATATTCTACCCCTCTCCACTCCCTCGAGGATCGAATTTCATAAAATATTTAATAGTAGTACCTTTGTCATTACTCGGAAGTGCGATAACCTCGCGGCTTCTAATTAGAACAAAGCTACTCACCATGCATCTTTCTCATCTTTCCATTGTGAGTAATAACAAAATGTTTTATTACCTGAAACAGACAAAAAATATGTTGTTAACAACAATAAATTCTCGACCTAAAATATCGTTATAATTTATGTGTCAACAAATCATGTATATCCAACAGCCAACAATCTGGCATAAATATGAGTGGTAGTTAGACCCAAATGAAACGTTCTCGAAGGTGATACATTAATTGCGCCAACTGGTTTCCAGTAAACGCAACAATTTGTTACAAAAGAAAATTGAACGCTTTGATCATCTTTATTTATTTGGCAAACGGCAATGTCAGCAGCCTTGTGGAGTATTTGTTTTGGGTGCGCACCGGTGGCGTCAGAAGATCATGCTATTGATACAATGTTAATACTGAATGTATTTGATATGTACCAATTGGAGTAGCACCCGCGCACGTACACTTAAGCACAGTAAATTACGCACACCTTACGCCACCGTTGACAGATTTATAAGAACGTGTGGGCCGGAGGGAAACAGTTAATTTTATTGTGAACCAATTGATTATACAAACTATTTAAGTTGCCTTTGATGATAATGAGGCGTGCAATGTTACTTTACGTTAGAATTGCACGACTTCACAATGAGAGACTGTAAATTATTGTTACAATATGCATTATCAAGCGTGTTGTCTTATTTTGTATAAATTGCACGAAAGTGATTCTAGTTCCCATTTGAATAGATCTACTGAAAATAGTTCTTATTATAAACAAGTATCTATGTATATGGTTTGACACCGTTATTTGCAAATCAACCGCGAACAACGTCAAACGTCTTAACAGTGCTCAGTAAACACCTTCATAATAATAATCCAATGCTTTCAGTAACAGCGTGTACTCGGTACAGTCATGTGTCTCTCAAAGTCTCACCCGTCACTGAACCACACACCGTACGCCCGATCGCTTGCTGTACCGAATATACTTTAACTCCTAAAGGAATACGTGCACGCTTCGCTTATCACCGTCACAAAACAATAATTATTAAATCAAGTAAGCCAAAAAGTTCAAAAAGAAATATAAATTGATAAATCATAATCACAAAAAAAAAAACAAAGTAGATCTACCGATAGCTAACTGACTGAAAATACTTTTTGGAATCTTTTCACTCCAAGATTAGCGTAAAAGAAATGTTAATAGAATGTTACAACTAAGTTTCGGACTAGCTTGGTTTGGTTAATAATCACTTAGTGAAAATACGTTGGCACTTGCCAGAAAATTAACTTTGTTATCCGATGTGGCACCGTTGCCAGCTAGCTATCTAGACAGCTTGCCAATGAGGAGTGATACGGAGAATTTAACGCCTCTTTTTTTGGGATATTATCCTTCATACGTCCTCGAATCTGTTCGTAAATCAACTTTATGTCTAACAAGCTTTGCTGTGCACGCGACTCCCATCCGTAGGAAAAGTTTGTAATTTTTGGATGCTCTTCGCCCTCAGTAGTTAATTTTTTTTTTTCCGTAATGTAAAACCTTTACGTTCAGCGTCATAGGTTTACGGAATTATAATTATTACTATGAAGGTTTTTTTCTACAATCCAATATACAGGTGGCGTTATAATCTACGATACACAATCATTTTTGTTTTATATCCATAGGAATGAAATCGATATTTAATGGTAGGAGATCATTTGACGTATAAACAATATAGAGTTTTCAATAATGAGTTAAATAAGTCCACAATTAAAGCCGTTGACGTCGCCTCTCAATGATTGATTTTATCGCAGAGCGGTGCTAGATTATCACACTGAATGCACAAAACGTATTGGCAATCGCAACCGCAATGAATCACTAATACTCTTAGTAAAGACATCCAATTTGTAATTTAATGAAATTGCTAAGAGCTTGCCTGTCACGCTTTGAGGTTGAAACTATAACAATAAGGAACATATGACTTTGTTCATACTCATTTTCGCCTTCGGAATGCGTTGGAAGTATTTGCGTGTTTGTAACTGTCATTTGTTTACGGAATACGTTATGTATCTGTGATTAACGACCGTTCACAATATTAAAGAGCGTGTTAAATAACGTTATTCATATCTTACTTATTATTAGGTAATTTAATAGATTCGAACTCTGTCTCTACTTAAATTGTCTTACAAATTTATTTATCGTTTGCTTGTATTCAAAAGTTTATCTTAAGCACCTATGTAGGTAGTCTCTAAATCCTTAGTTCACAACTGGCGGCATCTATACCCTTGAGGGTGAAACTATCACCGACTAGTAGTGTCAGTCTGTTTGTTTGAACAGCATCTAGTAGCGAAATTACTGAAATCTAAATCTAATCGAATATATCAAAAACGTTTAAAATTTCATCAATCTGATACAATTTTGATAGATTCTTTTTTATATTCTTCACTTCTGACACTACGCGAGAGCAGAGCAGTAGGTGTTGTATGCTTGAAAAAACATGTAGGTAATTATTTTTTATGACCCTAGCTATTCCTAGGTAACAACATACTACAGTGACCGACTGCTGTCAAACATGAATATTATCAAACCAACGTATGCCTACGTAGTCACCATAACTCTAGAGAGACATAAAAAATATCATATTATCTAACGACAGATATAGTGGAAGCTTGAAAAACGAACAACTAAATACAGAACAGTGATTTAGGTTTACCAAACAATCTCATAAAATTTCTCTTTATAATGTAAGCGTGAATTGAAGATTAAAATATCTTGGATTCTGCTACTCGCCCGAAATATACACGATGACTACGGATAAATATTTTACAGATATAATCAGTTCAGGGTTACTAACATTGCCCAATTCGCCCGACTGTTACAGTACCGAAGCCAAAAATGCTGCAACGACCGAATCCATTGCACAGATACACTTTATGCAGTGCACTCAAACTGATTAGATACATTTTTATCCGACTGTGAAACTAAAACAAAGAGTCGAGCCACGTTAACGCGTTCCACAGTTACAAAAACTATCTCTATCCATTTATTTTAACGTACATTTAAATGTAAATTTCGGTGTAATGACGCGAAAATCTGTAAGCCGACTCCTCATTAATATTTATATCGAATGCATTTCCTAGTTTTTATGCATTAGTATTATTTTGGAGTACGTTGAAAGGAGAGTAAGAAAAAACAAGGAAACAGTGACTGTGAAATTTCAACGGTAGCTGTTTACGTCCGACCTTTTTTACGATGTTGTTAACTGTTGATTCTTTTTAAACATCTGCGTCGTGAACTGTAAACTACATTGTTCGCGGTTCGAAAGCTAAAATGGCGCTTGTAACGTGCTTACCACTTAATTACTAGAAAGTAATATCATCTTTAAATACCTACAGAATTTTGAAAAAAAAAATGTTTTGGTGAATATGATAATAGTCATTATTGATTTTTGTTACCTTGGATGATTATACAAAGGTAAGTTAATTACGGCATACAACATGATTGATACTAGAAGTTTATCTATGATAACTTCAGCCGCAAGTATATTTATTAAGGTGATAAAACCTTTGCCGTCATTTATATCTAAACATACAAGAGCTGCGAGGAAACATTAACCATTCGTTAAACAGCGTCATTTTAAATCCCCCTACACGAAGTTAGGAAGACGCTTAAACCAGTACCTCTGCGCTCAAAGTGTAGATTGACATATTGTTTAACTTTTAACGGAAGTGTACGACTTTATCTCAAGGGTGACGTATGTGAGAAACACATGAGAAAGTGTTATTTTTTCATTGTTTACGAGAAGCGTCCTTAGCGGTTTTATTTGAGCAGTTTTGTTTATATGGCGCCGCGCCGCGATCCATCCAGCGACTGAGAACAAACGTTTATAGAGACAGCTATACTTTACGATCAAATGATTTGTTTTCGCGTTACGTGTTTGAAGTGCCTTTTTGTTATAATTGATTTGTACAGTTTGACTATCAGACTTCGAAAACAAATATACTGTTCTGCTAAAAAGTGTTGGGCAATAAGGTTCTTATAAGTTTAAAAAATATATGAATGAAGTTTAAGTAAACTGGAAATTTAAACATACTTCTACTAACTATAATTTTGCTTTATTTAAATTGTCGTAGGTTTTATTTTACAATGTTGCGTACTCCAAATTCTTTTATTTGTTGTTCTTTTGTTGTAACGTCAACAGTAGATATCCTTAAAAAAAATCGAATGTTTCGTGTACGTCCATTTCAATACATGCATTGTGATCAATTTTCAATACCAATCGGAATTCAATCCCGTTGTCCTTTACTTTCGTAGGAACAATCGATACTCGATGAAATCCCCAATATCACCGAATAAACGGCTGTAAATTTTTCATTTGTCGCCCGCAAAAGCCGAATTCATTTTCTGTACGTCCAACTTCGTATTGACATGCTTCCAACGCAATGATATTCCAATACATACATGCTGAGTTATTGTGTAAATAGCGGGCATGCATGAGAGTACTTAACTGGAATTGATTGAACGACTGAGCAAGCAAAATTAGACCCTTCCGATTTACTCACGCATGATGACAACATAACTGAAAAGTTCAATACGCGCTAATGGTGCAAATTTTTTGTAACAACAAATTTTCTTTTCTCGCTGCAAACGCGAGTACAAGCACGGAAGCCTTAATCGCCTCTAGCATCGATACAATTTAAATCGGAATAAAACGAGCAAAGCGAATCGATCTCTATCCTATCGAGAGCAAATCGCACGACTAAAGACGCTCTCTCGGACGGAATGCTCCGAGCGATTGGAAATACTTGTGTCTGAAGTTCGAAAAGAAAAAAGTTAATTGGTACTGTTTTTGTCATTGCACAGTCCCGTTACTCCTTCAACTAATCTCTCTATTCTCAACCGAGACGTCTTTACCTACTTTACACGGTTTTAGCTGCAAAATTGCAAGTTTCTTGGAAATAATTGGAACATTGATTTTATCTCCGATTTTTTTTTCTTGTTTATACCTAATTGATTCGACATTCACTTGATAAACTTTCGATGTTAGTAGGTTTTCTTAATTTAATAATCTCATTAAAGAATCGCAATATACTTTTGAGGGGCTCGTGGCTAAGTGTAATCCGTACGGTTTGATCGATAATAAAGGTTAAGCCGCGCTCGCCACGGTTGGTCCGTGGATGGGTGACCATTTGTAACATACTGAGACCCGTTGGTCCCGACTGTCATATACGATGATCTTTGACAGTCGTTAAGTCTTTACAATTCTGACAACCAGTCTTACTATAGGATATTGTATTACCCAGTAAAATGGGTTGTGGAGGGCAGATAGGCAGTCGCTCCATGTAAAATATAGATTATGAGACTGGAGGCTGACCCCATAGCTTAGGAAAAGGCTAGGCAGAAGAAGAAGAAGATACTTTTGGCGCAGTAGATTTTACTTAGGCATAATTTGAGTTTTACTACGACTAGTAATTCTAGTACCAGAACACTAATCTAGAATACTACTCATAAAATAGCTATTTGGACCTTATATTACATACGCGGTTCAGACACGTTGTCTTTTATTTGTAAGATAGAATACCTACTACTATATAATATACTTAGTAAAATACTAAGCGACCACTAAATACAATATTCTGTATGGTTTTATAAACCATGGATGATAAAGTTTCGAAATAAAGTGAATAATAATTTTAAAAACAACTGAAATTGAATGTTTCGTCTAGCTGTTGAATAATAAATCTTAAGCTTCTCTACGAATATCAAAGGGGATCTTCAAAGTGTTCATTTAACTGTGTTATTAAAGTGCCGTGTAAATGTTAAGTTTATAAAGGCAACCGCCACATTTTCGGAGCAACAGTTTTACACACGTCTCCATAATCCCTTCTGAATATCCTCTGGGCCCATTTCAGAATAACATATTTAAATTAAATGGATCATATTATATAGAAAAAGGCTGTTTATTCGGCAAATTTGACAAAGTTCAACTTAATGCAGTGTAAATAAATTTATACCTACACTGTAACAAAACCTTATAAACTTTTTTGTTCTCTTTGCGTCTTCATCGCAAGCTGTTACATTATACGCCAGAGTCAAGTTCATTATTATAAGTGAGATGCGCACATTTTTCGCGCAACGGCGCGTGCGCAACCTGCAGAGCGTAAATAAACGACATGCACCGTAACAGTTACGCGCGTTCGTATTTAATGGGCACGCACTACCAACTACCGTTCCTTTAATTAAACTACTTTTCATCCTAACTGTATACTACCTCTAACGATTGCAATTAAATTCCAGAACGAATATCTCCACGTAAAATTTAATCTCACGATCATTATGAGAAATATACATTACCAGATAACCTTTTAAACGACCACCGCGCCTCCATTTACCCTATATAAATTTCGCCCAAGTTATAAATAGCGGTTGTAATATTAATTGCCTTGTCCTGTACAACTTCAATACATTTTTCATTGTTTGCATCCGCGGTTTTCGGGCAGAACGTCGCGCTATGATTACATTTTCACGTCACTGTCAACTTCGAACAAAGACATGAAGAGAAAGCCATCAGTCATTATCAGGAGAAAGAACAATAAAACGACAAGTCATGATCGTTTACCGAATTCACCTTACAATAAGGGAACTCGTAGGGCACTGCCACCCTAAATACTTGGTTAAGGTTTTATGGAATGTTGGCAAATCTGAGGAGTCACGGCGGCCTCTCACGACACAAGTAATTAGGTATTTAAATAAATTAGCGACTAAGTTGTTGGATTTGTGTAATGGGCTTAAAAACCTTGACGCTGCTGTAGTACACGGAAATATTACTAATCTTTTTTAGCATAATATTGCAAAATTAACTCTGTAATATTATTACATAACACATTTTTATGTTAAGTAAATATCTCATCATCCTCAACTAGCATCAACTTCAAGATTGTCGTTCATTCCTGCGAAGAGGGTTAGATATAAGAGAAATGGTATCACAATTCTAATCCCCCTCTCGCTATTGGAAATACGTAGTAAGTAAGGTGAGTTCTGGCGCAGCATAACTCTGATTTGAAACGACTCTTATATTAAAAGCCACGATCTTGTGTACGTCGAATGAATGGATACTACCATCCCTATACAGCCAAGCAATCCATTAAATACGAGTTTATCAAAGCATATCAGCATTAGAAATCTGTCCAGCTGTTCATTTATCAATAACAAGTAATTTAAAACCAATATTAATTAGTGTAGAAACATTTACAAGTATCGTATTTCAATCATCAAATACATCTAAGGTTATAAATTAATCAACGACCATTTACGAAAATAACTTCCTTGAACAAGATTGAGTTCGTTTAATCAAGATTTATTTCATAGCGGCGCTGTTGAAAAGACGTAAATGATATTCAAATCTGAATAAGCTAAACAGTGCGTCGCAAGTCCTAACTCGGTTACACTGGTGTACCTGCACGTATGTCCAACGACTTAAGGGTTAAATATTATTAATGGTTATATGGTAAAGTATGTTTTAATGTATTTGAATAAGGACGGAAATAGCGTGTGTGGTTGTGGAGGATTTAAAACATTTTGTATATGTTATATGCGTCAACCGAGACCATTAGTGCAAAATGACTGTATGAGGTGTGGAGTGTGCGGAGCAATGTTGCTGACACGGTCCAAGAATCTGCGGCACGACACGTAAGACTTGAGTGACTATATCGCGTATTCATGTAACTACTTCTAATTCAAACTAACTACCGTTTTAAGTCGGCCCCTAATCTGCGCGATGTTAATAAGTTAATAATGTCAGGCGTTACGTTCTAAATTTACATATTCTAGGACAAAGCTCTGGAATTTGGAACGAAATTACGACATAGAATATTTTGGAAGGTAAACAAGGGTTAGTGTTAATCAACAGGTTAGATAAGACTAATATAATTAAAATCGTACCTAAAAAAAGCATTATACTCTCATGCTCTATAGGTACTTATGGTAGGCGAAGCTCCCAGTCACAATTACACAACATTACTATCATTGTATCCCGATGTAACGTTCAAGTATGTGGAGGTAGAGTAATAACTACCTCTAATCGTCACGCTTCAGGGCACACGAGTACGTCCAAACGATACAAAATGAAGCAGCAAAAACAAGTTTCAACACCGCGCCATCTCAAAAAAAAAGACGACCGCATCCATCATTAGAGCACTTTCTAAACTGTTTATTGTTATTAGAATCTTTTATGTAACGTTGCCGCAGTTCAACGTCCATTTGTCTTGCCTTCTGTCTATTAGCCAATCAATCGCTTCATTTAGCCTGTTACAGATATCGGCTGTGCATTGTCCATGATTTCCTCTTTGAAATCCTGAATTTCCAAACTATAGTTATGTAATTTTCTTATTTACTATCTAAACTGCTTGCAATGAAGTCTATTCCAAAGTAACACGAAACTTAAAAAAACAGTCTCGGTAAATCAAATACACTTTTATAGTGTTTCTTTTTCAGCCGTAATGCATCAAATAGAGTTGGAAAAAGAAAAAAGATGCGCGTAATCACTTCAACGACATAGCCTCGGAAAGAACGAACAATGGCCGAGAAAGTTACGATGACCATTACCATTGTATAAAACTGTTACACTACACTTATGGTAACACTCAATTTCTAAACAGCTCACAATGCATATTGTTGGTTAAAACTCTTTGTTGAAACGTCACCAAAGCAACTGCTAACGTCGTCATATTCTTTGAATAATTTAAGTGTACCATAAATCTTTTGAAAAACCTATCTGGCGACCTATTTAGTACGCAATTATAGAGTCGTCTAAAAACAACCAAATTAAAAAGCAAAGCAAAATTTAAAGGTCAGTGCATACTAAATTTTATGAGCATCATAAAGATCTCGCTAAAATAAAACTAAGATTATAAAGCCAAGTAGTTAACTGACTGTTAAAATTAGATGGCTTCAAGCTTTGTTTTTGTACCACTCGAAAGGTTGACGAATCGGATTGTAAGTGAGTTTCTATAGTAAGGAGTAGGGTCGTTGCACGGCAGAGTTCTAGTTCAGGCGATAGTGGATAAGGAACAGTCAACATGCCCCGGCCAAACAAAGGACGCACTTGTTTTGCTTTATTTCGCAATGAGGTGCTTTTATGGCTGCTTTTCCGGTTGACATTTTTAAAGTATTTCTTGAACAACGTTATTTGTAACGGTCACAAAGTGACTCCAATGAGATAGAATGCCTTTAAGAAAAAATAAAATTAAAAAGAAATATTAAGAATTAAGTTTGAAAAGAGCAAAATGTAATTTTGAAGTACTTGCTAAACATTAATTATTGTAATATTTGATAACTAAAGCCGTTTTATTAATACATATTTACGACGGTCAGCACTTATTGACAATGTCAAACATTATTCATACCTGCCTAATACGACTAAATGGTTACCCTTTCATTTCATAAACCAAAGGTAAATAACTAGTTGAAGACAGTTTGCTCTCTTCAATGGCTGTGGATGGTTAAACTCAGCGGGACAAATAAGAATCACGCCTAATTATCTATTTGACGATGGCGAATAGTTAGTTATTCAAAAAGTCTGTACCTCTCTCCACCCTCACCTCTGTTACTCAACACAACACGGCTCATTAGAACCGGGCCGTGGGAAGCACCGGTCGACTAGTGCTGTACGCACAAACGTTAAACTTATCGACTTAAAATTTCATTCAGCATTTTTTTAGAAAATGAGGTATCAATAGTACAGTTTATCAATCTGCAGAAATATATAAATTTTTTGGTAATATTGACTAAGAGTAAAGGTTTAAAGTTACATCAGTTTCATGGAAACTTTTTAAATATAATACATGCACATTGCTTCTTAGACTTCTGACGTATTGACGTCCCTCATTTGTATAATGGCTTTATATAAAATGGAAATCTTTTCACCTTTAAGTAATTGTGTTGTAACATTTTAAATGAAGCCAAAATATATGTCAAGAAAAGAATTTGAGCTAAGAATTACGTAATGAAATTTGTCGTGTGGATAATGCAGGTACAAAAGACTTTCACCTTTTATAACCGTAAATGAAAGGTTCTGGGGTTAAAGGCTTAAAAGTAAAACTTAGAGCTTTTAATATAATATGAGAGACAAAAGAAACTTTCCGAATTTATGAAAAAAGAATGATGGACGCGTTTAATTACGTTTTATATAGGAATAATATTTTACTAAAAAGAACAAACAAAAATTTAATTAAAGTACCCTTAGGGAAAATTCGGTCGTTTATATATGTTATGTTACTTTGACGTATGTTGATGTTACTTTATTTTTTAATGCAATAAAATTCGATGAAACTTGTCTATCGACATTGTTTACAGCACAGTCTCGATAGACAGCCACCACTAGTTAGTTTGCAGCGCAGCGTTTACAAACAACAGTGGCTGCGAACGACTCACTACATACATATAACTTTCAGTTTTAACATACGTGTGATTATAGTTCTTATGTCGACTACACAAGGGTCAAAACACGTAATCCTGAAAAAAAATGGTCCAGTACCCTTCAATTAGGCAAGCAAATTACAAATAATTCTACACTATATAGGTAAACTCTACATTTCACTTTGGTTTCTTTAACTTTAAAAGTAGATCATTCATATTAAGTCCAGAATTAAATTAATTATTCCTGCGTATCATAGAGAAAATGAAGACAAACTTATTACACAGCTTAACGATTTCTAAGAATCTAGGATACTAAAATAAAATTCCAAACAGACCACAGCAGTATCTCTAATTTTACGATCACAATACCAACAAAAATTGCGGAAAAAGTAAATTGAAAGCAAACGTTTACATTTTGGCATCAAAGTTATACTTATGAATTGTTTAAATATCCTAATTAGAGGTAAAACACAAAAGTACTTCTCAAGAAACAATAAAAAAACTAATTTAGTAGCCATTCAAAAGTTGCGTTATCTTAAAATCTGTCTTTTTAAAACAAGTTGTGGGACGAGTCCTAGTTATATTAGCTTGTGAGAAGTGACATTACAAGGAAAATTTCATCTTGTTTAACTTAAATCGTAACTTTTTATAGCCGTCAGTCGCGTGAATTCAGTCAGTTGCTGTTCTGGACGAGATGCAGATTTAAAGAGATAATACTTGTCTTTATAAAAATATCCTTTCAAGTATTTAATTTTATTTTTAAAATATTTAAAAAAACAATTATTTTCTTTCTAAAGCACAACTTATTCCAATGTAGAGGGAAAGTTAATTTCATATGAAGTATTAATTTTCATTAAAAATGTGCTTCAATAATTAGGATAAGGTACTTTTTGGAAATCGGAACTATGACTTATTTATTTGCGTAGCGTTTAATTTAATAAAAAGCTAAACATATTTTTTAATTCACAGTGTTACAGATTGAAAGTGTTTGTCTATTTATAAAAAATAAAAATTAGTTGACATGAACTAAATAAATTGAGCTTGTGAAATAAGGTGACAATTTAATACACAGCTTCTGAGAGTGGTTGGTTAAAATGTAATCAAATATTAAGAAGAAATAAATCTGACCAGATTAAATTACTTGTAAAAAGTAGGTCAACAGTCTGAATTCAAATTGCATATTGAAGTTAAGGTATTAACACTCGTGGATATTCTAGGACAAGTACGGGATTCCGTAGAGTTTCGGCGTAGAATAGAACCTCCCCTTCTCTCCTCGTGGGTTTCGTAAGAATGGGCAGCAGCGTTCTCCTAACTGTAAGAAGGCTGCGGTCACCAACCCGCTTGCCCAGCGTGATAACTAAGTCAAATACCTTAATGATAGCGCACCACAACATACAGCCCCCATTATTATGGAGGAGGCCTAGGTCCATCAGTGGATCCTTGTAAATTACTTTGTCAATTTTGCACTCAATATAATTCCTTGGTATTTGCCAATCACAACGAGATGTTTACGTGTTTTCATAAAAAATAATATATTTCCATAGCACATCTAAAAATGTCATAAATTATCCTAAATTTCACCCGAAATTGTTTTAAAAGGTGTAATAAATATCATTATAATGTTTTTTCTCGCACCTGAATACAGTTGGACGTTGTCCAGATTTGAAATGTTACATTTCAGCTGCGAACCGAAATTCACTAACCATTGCTGTGTATGATATTTATATTCTAAAAAATGCAAGTAAAAACGGCAATGTGTGTTGAATAACTATGATTTTATTGCGGTTAACAGTAATATTTTACTTTATTATAACGTTCTCAGATTCTTACGATTTCATGTCTAATCGTAAAACTTGAAGAGAGTGTGTCGGCGTAACGAGTATGATTGGAGAGAATTAAAAGATATGCACGTACCTACAATATATGACTGTTTAAATATAATAGGACGTTTAATCGCTTTTAAGATTACCGTAACAAAACTAAATGTAGTTTATTAATTTAAAGCAAAATGTGTGTCATCGCAGAATTATGTAATGAAAGAATAAGAAATGAAATAACAAGGAATGTATTTTTTTTTTCAATTTTAACGTCTAAACTTAAGCAATTTATTTTAAGGCCCGCTATTTAAAATTACTTTGATATCTGTTTATTGACATTGATTCTGAAATTATGAGTTAGCACGCGAATAAAAAAACTGAACATTCCTGTGTGAATGTTTTTTATAATCATGGTGCTTAAAATTTTACAAAAGTAACTACGGAAACGTAAAAATAATATGTATTTCTCCGCGAACTACACGCGTACTCGCATCCTATGGTGACCTGGAAGAAATTGCCGTGTGCAATAAGGCCGCCCTTTGCACCTCTTTTTATAAAGTTTTTTTTTATGTTTTCTAATAAACGATGTACAATAAAGAATATATTATTAATAATATATTACATTATAAATTTATATGACAAAAATAACACAAACAGTATGCAGCTATGATAAAGAATCCGAATATCAAAACGAAAAATGTACGTACAATTAAGCTTCAGTTCATCAGCGATCTATATTAGAATCTTAGAACCTCAACAAAAATATGGTAAAGCTACGTGCTTGTACAGGTAATGAACGGTCTGGTTCAAACCGGCTCTATTTTCACATAAACGCAACGTTGGTAACGCGTAGTACATGCGGAACTCGACTGCACCGGTTCCGTGGTACTCTCAAACGTATATCATCTGACGTAATTGCAATAAAACTATGTATAATCCCACGGTGCGCCGCGCGACGTGTTACTCGATATTTAACGCTCTAACATAATACTGACGGTCGTTTGTAGAACAATAGTACGTGAAATACATTAAGTATTTTAATATCTTACTTATTACTCATGAAACAGATAAATAAGGTTCTAAAACTAGTATTATGTAACACTAGCTGTTGCCCGCGGCTTCGCTCGCGCGTAAAGTATTATACATTGATTGAATCATAACAAAACTTAATACTTTTCTTCAGTCATTGACGTTTCGCGAAAATATTGTTTTTGAAACTTTTTTATGATAAACTCTTTGTTATGTGTTCTTTCTTTAAAAATTATCATAGTGTGCGAGCGTTCCAGAATCAGTGAGTCAGTGAGTCAGTGAGTCAGTGAGTGACGTGGGCTTTTATAATAGAGATACGTGAAATCAACATAATTTGAATAAGAAGTTTTCATATAAACCGTATTCGAAAGGCGAAATAGTACGTCAGCTGCGAGAAATGGGCACCTTATCTATGGATAATTCTCGTCGAAAATAAAAATGTCGGATCGAATCTGTCAATTCGGGAGTTGTAAGCTAAAAAACGTCCGATAAAAACATGTGGCCGAAGCCGTCCGGGCACGCAGCAGATGTCGGACATCAAGACGTTATGGAGGGTAATCCCGATCACATGTTGTACGGAAAACGATCGGGTGTGCACGCCGCGTATCGATTCAACACTAGACCCCAATACTTCAAGATACTTGGCCGATGTCACCCGCGCCTTTATAATATTAGAAATAGATCAGATGTAAGCAATAAAGGCGTGAGATCTAACCATGTACCTACATTGAGATATGAAATATAATTATTCAATACGTACGCAGCAAATGTATGCCATGCGGTTTTAGTTTTGTTGCGATTATGACATTTTAATGCTGTTCTCACTTTATAAATATCCGACAATCTATTTATTTATGAGCATAAATGTCGAGAGGACATTTCACGATACTAAAACTTAATAATAGATGCAGTAATCTCCTTGTTACAATAAGATAAATTGTAAATACGAAAGTACGTGGACAGAATGTTACACCTAAATACGTGCAGTGTTGCGTACAGTTTACACAAACTTCTAAGAAACTGAACCGACTGACGCAATTCCGGTCATGGATCTCGAGTTGCCCGAACCGAATTCAACTACTCTTCCAGCTACCTAATTTCCGAACGTCACTTTGTTCTTTATTCAATTTCCGATACTCCGCATTCCAATTTTTTCGATTTATGTTTTTTAATTATTCATGATCTAACAAAATTGGATAAAATTACAACCGGAGTAGATTGAATTTGTAATATTTATTAATAATATAAAAAAAGTATAGAATATTTGTCTTGTCAAATTAAATTCCTCATCGGGCTTAACGAAAATTACGCAATTAGGGAAAATAAATTGCTATCAGGGATTCCAAGAAACGGGCCTGTGTCGAGTAAAACGGAACCTATCGGTAATAGACACAAAGGGAGCGCGCAAAACAACAGGTTGTCGCAAGGGCTAGGATTAGAGTGAAGGGGGCTTACAATCGGTTTTCGATTTCGGTGTTGCCTCCCAAATTGGCAATTTTCCGCAAAAAAAAAACGGTTTCCTATGCAGTTTCCTATGCAGTTTTCATTATACATTTTTAAAAACTCTTAAGAATATTTGTTTTGATAGACGTCAAGAGTATTTATAAAGACGTGTCAGTTTTTATCTAAATTTGGATCAGGTGTAAAATATAACAAAATGAGATGGATAAAATGAAAAAGACAATGATTGATACACAGGGCCGTAAGAGAAAAGCATTTCCCCGGAAGCACCCTCCCCTTGACCCCCTCAGCCATCATAACAGCCGTCAGGCCGAATATTAAATTTGCTTCATCAGTAAAAAGCGAGAGATACAATTCGCAATATTGTGAATTTTGTTCGAATAATATTAAACAAAAATATTTTACCGTGGGCGACGAATGTAATTATTAAAATAACTAACTATAAATTTAGATGCTCGTGTGAAATGTAAGATACCATCGTCTTGTTAGTTTATCTGAAATAATACTTGGGTATGATTAATTATTGTCGTAGGTGGATGTTTTTCGTAACTGTCTAAGTGATACTCATTTATTTTTTACTCACCTAACTCTTTCAATTCATAATCTTATCCAAAAGCGACTTACCTGAAACAGAACAAAAAATGATTTAAAAAAATATTTACTTACTACATTTTCAACCACCACGTTGTAAATATACGCGAAATTATTATCTGCAACTAAAATAAACAGAAATTTATCTTCATAACACCTCTTTCATTTAATAGGCGGCACTAATCATAGAACAGTTACCAACACTGAGGTATGACAGGTGTGATTATATCTCTATAAATATTTTGCCTAGACGGCAACTCTAGCTAGTCTTACAAAATCCAGACTCAACAACGTCAAAGCAAGGATTAAAAATATCCCATCAAATTCAATATAAATTGTTTTTTTCACAAAAATATTTCTCCTTTTCTTTCGCAAATAACATAATTAATCCGATCAAGATATTAGATAGCGTCTTATGACAGTCAAATGTTCTCGAAAATAAATTTGCCGTCGTAAAACAACGTTAAGTATCGTAATACAATAACTCTTGGAGTTTCGGCTGTTGCTATGCAATTAGGCAAAGAAAAACAAGAAGAAAAAATGAGAAGTGCAAGCCCCCGACAGATGCCGGCGCATCGGCGTTGAGCGCTCGAGACAGGTGCGCCCCAGGGCTGGTGCACGCGACCAATAACTTTATAAAACTGTTATTTACACACCAACGACGGTTTTATACGATCCGATGAACATTATACGTTTTTAGCCGACATAATTCATTTTAATTATCTTACTTATTGTCACCAATAAGTTAATAAATGGTCGCGTTAAAAAGTTTGATAAGTGTATCATGGCATAAGTAACTATTAATATTTTAAGAATATTTTAAATAGGAACGCTTGTCAAAAATGTATTAGTCTCATTTTAAATATTATTACCGCACACAAATATTTTATGGAGATAATAAATGTTTGATTAAAAGTGAATCATGTGTCTCGTAGAACAGTAGGATGTTGTATCACTCAAAGGTCCATAGATCTAACGATTTGGCAAACCAAGCAATTAGTACTAATCGCTATAGTTTCCCAGCAATTTGCGCAAATGACGCGTTTCTGGCTCGACACAACTGTTCTTCGACTAATGAGCTATCCAGCTATTATTATGCGATCGATTGTTACTTCTCGAATAGACAGTACAGCTGGAATAAGTACCTAATTACAACTGTTACAAAAATCCTTACTAATGTAAATTCGTAGAATATTCAAACGAACTGACAGCAGTTAAATATGTTTAAAAGATAAACTCCATATACGTGTATCCTTTTTTTAAGTCAAAACTTATAAAGATGCCTTAAATTATTAAGAAGCTTACTTCTTGGCAATAACAACTGTATTGGAGAAAGTTTCTAGTAGTATTCATAAAGTTGGGAAATTTCCGTGAAGACTGACAATCAAACTAAGAAACGAAAGAAAGACTAAAAAACCTTAGAATGCAAATAAAACTAATCGATCAAGTGCCGTTTGGCATCCCTGCGTAAATAATTGGATATCGACAGCGGCCGCTTCTTGGCCGCGTGCTAATCGACCTACTAATCGCCAGCCGCCGAGCTGCTAGCCCACCATCCACTAGATAAATACCAACTTACACATTTATTACACCCGGCCAACACTCTTAATCCGGCAAATTACTTCAAATAGATACGATTGCTTCAAACCATTCTTTGATCGAATACATTCCTGTTATAATGACCTCAAAGTCTTAAAATTTGGCAGTTTGTATCGAAACCATCGCAACACAAGCAAAATTTTATATAGTTACAGTTATTTATCTGATCATTCACGCTTATACTCTAATCTATGCGTAATGGTTATTATTAAATAAGTTACATAAGATAATCGAATGATACAATATATAATAAGACGCAAGGCTTAACAAGAAAGCCGGCTGTAATCGCCACAAGAAAAACAAAGAAAAAATTAAGTCGTGAGCCGAAATTATAATAAAGCAATCCCAACAAAGACATTCCACAAGTCCGGCTTACAGCACCGGCCGAGCCGCGGCGAAGCGCCCCCAACTCCTCCCGTCGTTGTTTAATTCCATTAAACCACCCCTTTTATCTTTTTCGCTTTTATCTTTTCCCCACTATTGGATTACTGAACAAAATGGCGTGCAAGAGACACACGCAATCTTTCGCCTAAGCTATTACTTCACCTCTATTAGTAATAGGCTTTTCCGTTTCTGTAGATGACTGCTTTCAACCATGCCTGTGCGATTTAAATATGAACTACTTTATAAAATATTTATTAACATCTGTTCCTTCTTTTAAAGTAAAGTGCATAGTAGCATTGCTGCCTTTGTAATATTAACGAAGTAAGAAATCGTAAGTAAATAAGTTTATAGTTCCGAACAAATAATATTTAAATATCCTTATGATAATAATTATGACCGCAAGCAATAGAACGGGAATTTTTTTTCAACATTTCCACTTTCCCCAACGAAATGGTTTGTAAAGGGCCAAGGCAAATACTTATTCAACCGCACAAGAAGTCTGATTAAATTGTCTTTTGTTTCTCGTATTACGACTCTCGTGTCACACAATAATTAAATCTATACCGTGTAACTCGTAAACACTGAGTTCAATTCAATCAAACTCCTCGGTGGAGTGATGTCTGTGCAAACTGTCAAAGTAACATTGGTGTAGTTTAAATGACGTTCTCAAATTGAAATGCTTGCCGGCGCCAGTGTCGACGAATCGAGCAGTTCATTTGGCTGAGAACGCAAACTAAACACGAATTTTCACTTAATTGCTGTTGATATTATATGTGTAGAGAATTTCGCTGGTTTTGTTTCAAACGTAACTAGCGCCTACGTTGAATTAATTGTCCGTACAGTCACGAGCATAAATATGTGTACACATAGCGAAATTGTGAAATGATAATTTAACAGGGACTCACCATTAATTCAACTTTTAATAAATTCATTCCCAACATAAAATTATAACAGTTCTCAAATCATGTATATATCTTAGAGTTTCAACAAAAACTTCTCGAAAAATAAGTTTTACAATTTCGCTATGTGTATACATATTTATGCCTGGTCAGTACATTATCAGTTTTTCTATGCCATATTTATTTAAGCACACAACAAATGGTACAACAGCATTAATGCCTCAGAATTTCTTTACCACCTTAGTCCACCAAAGATGGTGTTGAGAATTTTTCCTCCTAAATAGTAATAACTATATTTCTTCCTTGAGATTCCTTAGAGAAATGGATACGAAGTAAATAATGTACGAGCTTGGAATCCCATGTTCCACGTTCATCAAGCAACAATTCGCCTAAACAAAACAAGTAACATCACCTGAACAATATCGTTTGTCTTCAAACTACGTCACTTAAAACTAACACGCATGTGGGACCAAGTTGTTGCGTATACCATCAAAGTGATAGTGTAACTTCGCGCACGTCGATTAGGGTGAGTAACGCAACTAATTTCTAATATGTTTCGTTAACGGCACTTACATGAGTTGCCGTCGCCGACCGACCAATTTTCACCGTAGGCAGCATAGTTTCGAAACTAACTTGCATGTTCACGTCACCAATATATATTATAATGACAATACAACAGTGTATAAGACCGGAACCCCTCTAGACACTAACACAAGTAAACAAAATTTGTTTGTCAGTTTCGTAATCCGTTGTTTAGTTTGTCCAGCATACAGCCTGCAAAGCCTTGATTGACATAATAGTTCAGAAAAGCGGTCTGTATTAGGTATTGGTATGTTTCCCTCAGGGAACAAATATTTATTCCGTTTACATTTGGTGACATTTGGTTCACAGCTGCGTTTGTGTGCGAGATTCACACAAGTATGTGATTTTACCCACGATACGGGTGAAATCTTAGAGTATTGTATAAATTTCCAAAAATATTTTGTTACGTAACTTGTTGGTGGATTATTTGACTTTCAGTAGAAAAGATCTTGCGAAATCCTCGTGGTCATTAAAATATTTAGCAAAGTTTCCCATTTCGGTTCGGTTGCTAATCCGATTTTCGAATGAATCAAACTAAATTTACTAGCTACATTTGTTTTAATTCAAAAATAGAGCTTTCTGATGATGACTGTCGAATAGCGACGTAAATTAATACCTTTACAAATAAGTTTGAAAAGTTGTCGTTGACGTACAAAGAACAACTAATGGATATATTCATAGTACATCATTGGCAGTAGACTTACAAAAAGAGAATGCGCGTGCGACGTGGCGTGCGTTTCTTGATACTAGGGTTGTCTTGTACAGTTTTTATAACTAAAATATCTGCATTAATGGAAATATAACTACAGGTCTAAGTGGGACCAAGATACGCCTCATGCTATTAAGTAACTTCTTTGACTAGTATTATTATCATATAGAAGAAAAAATATACATTTTAAAATAATGTTTTTCAAATAACTTACATTTTAAGGCTCAGAATATTAGGTAATGGCCGCTAAATGCATTCTAACATATGCAATGTTGAATATTGTGTCGCCATTTGTCAAATAAATCAAAATAATTAATTATAACATCTGTATATGGTAGAGCTCTCGTAAGTACCAAATGACTTCCATCTAGATGCCTGAATTTGTCACTGTCAAGTGTTGCCACTGAGAAACTATTTCTCCGGCCATTCATATACATTATATTTTATATTAAAGTATATCGTATTCAACCCTACATCTAATACATAGCAGTTGCGTTCCATGTGCCATTTCGATAGTCGCCACTCACTTTCGAGCGCGCGCGCACCGAATTGCATTGACTTAATTACGCGTCAACGGTGTGCGCTCCAAGTATGCAGAGTTAAACTGTTGCTGTCAATTGCAAGCGTGAAGCGATACGTGGACTAATAATGAGCAACTATTCAGCCAAAATAAATAAAGCAAATAAAAATATACTTCTTAATAATTCTTATATTTATAGACACTAGAGGCCCAATAGTGGTCGAGAATAGACCATAATTTTATTAATTTCAACTTTGAAAATGGAGTCAAAGCTTTTGCTTCTGCAAATAGTGCTGATACAAATAGTATTATGGGTTATGTTAGTCATTCAGTAAAAAAAACAATAATATATTATATATTCTAGGTATCTATAATCTATTCTCAATGTGACCACAGACTTTTTGACAAAAGAATATATACTCGTGTGTGACTAATATGCTGTAGTGTTTGTAATGTTTTTTTTCTTGGTTTAATTCATTTTTATCGCATAATTAAAAAAAAATGAATTCTGCACTCCTTCTCTTTATAAACTATACGTGTGCGAAATTTCATAATCTTCCGTCCGTCGGCGCAATTTTCGTAAAAAGGGGTACCTACAGGTTTTTGCTTCACGTCTTAATATACCTGTATTAAACCTACTGCACTTGTTGTTTCTAGGGTGTAGTAGACACAGAGTGATTGACTGATAGAGAATAGCAATGGCCTTATGATAGTTAATTTACTCATTTCAGGGCACTTTTTGTTTACTACCGCTTTATATTCTATTCCGGAGCGGTTGGGAAACTTGGTCTAACCTTTATAATCGATAGAACTGTGGATATCGCTTAACCTACGAATAATAACTGTGGTAATATGTTACTGTAGTAGGTAATTGGGATGATTCAAATAGCTATCTTGAACTTATGGATCCGCAATGTCAGGCAGCAGGTCATTCGAACTATTTGCACTCTATTCATAGTTTTTATAACTCACACAGTAGCGGTTGTTTGGCGGCTGATTCATTTACGTAATTCGTTATTAAGTTACTTTATCTTGACTATAGTTAACAAATTCAAACATGTATAATAACTTTTTCTTACACGGTCAATGATACTTAGTTATCGCGTGCAAAATTTTTCGTTAGTCATGGCTTTTTACACATGTCACGAGAATTTGCTTTGGCTTAACGGAAACTCTCAAACATAAATGCTTTTACAAAACTTTTTAATTAGCCTGAGTCTACTTTACCGACAGCTGAAAAGTCATATCCATATAATTCTTGCATGAATCGAAAACCCGAATCTGAATGACAAAGACAAATTATTTTAAGTAGATTTTACTTCTTACGCTTATGTTAGAACATGAGACTTGTTTTAGCAATCCAAGGCAAAATATTCAATAACATTAAACCAACAACGACTTAACTACAAATCCAAGCGATATAACAGCGAATAATTTAGACACAAACAATCGAATCACTAACGTATCGGAGGTACAATTAATCGGTTGGATAACAACCCCTGCGACGGTGACGCCGGCGTTTTATAACCCTTTGTGATCGGAATCACTTTGATCGGAACACAATTGTGAACAGAGGAAGGTCGTAATCAGTGAGCGATTGTGACAGCGTCGTCGCATCGCAGACCGCGGTGCACTGTGAAATATCAGGCGCATTAACTCATCATTTCTATATGGTTCCGGCAGAGTATCAGTGCGATCAAAGTGAATCTAAAATGAAACACAAAACGACTTGACGTGTGGAATGAGGAACAATAATGTGAATCGGAATACTGAAACGCATTTCGTACAGCAACAAAATCGAAAGTAATAATGAAAACGCTACAAAAATTCTCTTAAATGGAACACATTCTGTAACTATGCACGTGCCCGTGAATCTCGCCTAAGAAACTAGTTGGAGATTTCAACGTATTTCCTTAATGCACCGCGTATGCAATACCACGAAATCCGTAAAGGATCTTACGCCAACTCGGAGTTGTAAGCAAATTGGAAATTAAATCGTGTTAAGTACCGAGTTAGCTTTCTGAAGACGGGAAGCAAACAAGAACATATGAATGTTAGACTAGTGAAAACAATTTACAGATCTTACTCATTTCGTAGGGTAAATTTAGTTTGACCGTAATGACGTATGTACCTAACAGATGATCATCATAATTCACACACAGCCGCATCCTTACAAGGAGAAATTGAATATTGTAATTGCCTGAGACACTAGTGCGACAGTGGTATTTTTCTTGCACAATAACAATTTGCAAACAAATTTATGTAATAAAATTGAAATCACTGTTTAACTTCTTAAGATAAGCAATGAGACCATTTGCTTTTTATATTCTTTTAGAGAATCCAAACACTGTAATCTAATTCGGCTTAAGACACTCGGCTAAGCAAAAAAGATAGAGAAACCGAATAATTCCGCGAAATTTAAATGTACTTGAGGCAGAATATTGCCCGAGTAGATCACCATTCCAGCAATTACTTATAAAAACCGTCCCGAGTTCGTTCCCATTAAGCCACATCCAATTTCCATCTGTATGAAATGACGGCTCCGTCTAATGTTGCCGCGTCATGCATTCTATAATCCCCCCGGTTTGTGCCACTGTGTGCGGTGGGCCTCAATCTGCACTGATTGAAACGCGGCTGTGCTTGCCGGGCGTTTCGCTCTAGACGGACCTTTCGTGAACGGTTATGACTGCATACGTAATGCAATAGTTCCTTCATTCTTCACAGTCGACTCGTGTGTCATGGATGTGATGAAACAAATAATATGAAATAGCGCTACATTACTATGACATGTGAATTACACAGAATGACGTAACAAAACAAATTGCCGGAATATGTATGAGATAATATGAATTTATAAGAGGTCTCGCGAAGGCAATGTTTGTATTTGCGTTCAGATTTGACACAAATTACAATATGTGTTATTTTCCTTCCATTTAAAAATAAACTTTTTATTAAAAAGAGTGAGCAGCTTTAAAAAAAAAAGAGGAGGGGCTCGTGGCTAAGTGTAAGCCGTACGGTTTGACCGATAATAAAGGTTAAGCCGCGCTCGCCGCGGTTGGTCCGTGGATGGGTGACCATTTGTAAACATATCGAGACCCCTCCGTGCCTCGGAAAGCACGTTAAGCCGTTGGTCCCGACTGTCATACAGTGATCTTTGATAGTCGTTAAGTCATTACAATTCTGACAACCAGTCTTACTATGGAATACTGTATTACCTAGCAATAGGTTGTGGAGGTCAGATAGACAGTCGCTCTATGTAAAATACGGTATTCAGCTAAATCCGGTAAGACTGGAAGCCGACCCCAACATAGCTTGGGAAAAGGCTAGGCAGAAGGCAGAAGAAGTGAGCAGCTTTATACTTCTAAAAAAAAAGAAAATTGATTAAGCTCTCTTTGCGCTGACTATGTATGTGGAAACTGCGAAATGTGTTAAGTGGTAGATAATTTATTCCACATCCGAGGAAATAACGATAGACCGATCGGGGATACCGGACACCCCTCCCTACACCTCACCGCATAATCCTTTGATGGATTCTACTTCGCAGACGCTTGGGAATACTGGAAAAGTGCAATTCGCTAAGAAAAAATAAAACCATATCTCAAGGGAATTTCTTGTGTAAACGTTTTAAGAGAATGCGTAAAAAATTGGCGTGTGTGTGGATATTGTTGAGCTAGTATGAAGGTAAACAGCTGTTTAAGAAGATTCACAGAACACTTGCGAATTAAAAAATAGAAACGAGTTAAGGCATATCATCAACAGACTTGTCTATTTACATGTTCTGTCCCATATGTATCGTTATACAAATTAAGTTAAATATCAGAATACGTAATTAGTGTAAAAAATAATTGTACAAATCTGGCCGCACGCGCGGCAGCCGCATTTTCTGTCATTTCAATGAGAACATCTAACCAATAGGAATGTTTCCCGCCGAGTCAACGACCGGGCAGGCAGCCAATCGCGACCGCTATCGCTGCTACTCTAGTGTCCGTCATCCGAGACAAATCGATGTTATTTTGTTTTTTTTTTCTAGTCACGACATGCTCTCACTATTACAAAGTATTACGACCTTACAGAGAATCAGGCACGATTTTTACTAACACTTTTTAATTTAAATCAAAAATATTTGGCAAGGAAGCATGCTCTAATTTTTTTGGCCTATCTATTTAACCAACAAAATGTATATTTTTTTGGTTAAATTCAGCTACCGAAAAATAATTATTATTACAAATAGAAATCGTATTTTTTTACGTTTAGTCCAATATCACAATATGTTACACCTACCTTTAACGTCAACCATCGGCAAAATGTTGTTTGAATTCGTTATCAATATTAATATCATTCCAATATTATAAGAGGTGCAAGAATCTTAATATTAACATTCCGAAATGCCTATAAGCCATCGTCATCTAACGTTATCTTCTGCATTGCAATTGACCGGTAGAGTCTTATCAATAAATAATTACGTCAAACAAAACATCTTACGACCTCATCTTTTCCAAGTTCGTGTGTTACCTGAAGCTGTAACAATAACTGTACTGTGTTGTTACGACAGAAATTATTATACTTCGTCTGAGCACACAAAAGCTAACTGTGCACGGCATAGCACGCGAGCAGACGTTCCGCTTCAAGTTCAGTGAGCAACTAGCGTGCAACCATGCAACCAGTATTTACCACTTAATAAGACCATGCAGAAAGACAACTCAACCACCTGAGGCGATAACGAGCTCACGCACTAGTGCCATTGGCAAGGTGCAAGGTTCTGGTACAGAAAAATACCGGCCTATAAATATCCCACTGCTGGGCACAGGCCCATATAGAGAAGGAATGAGCATTGATCACCACGCTTGCTCATTGCGGGTTGGTGATTTAAGATTCCAATGTTTTGGCATCCAGGTTTCCTCACGATGTTTTCCTTCACCGTTTGTCAGTGATGTCTTAGAATGATTAGGAAAGTACATTTACCTTTGAAAAAGTCACATTGGTACTTGCCTGGGTTTGAACCTGCAACCATGTGGATGCGAATCCGGTCATTGAACCGCTAGGCCACGACGACGCTCTGGTACAGAATGTCCGTTGTAAATGTTCAACAGCAAAGAGCCTCTCTATCTAGCATCTATACTGAGCATAGGTATTATTCATTTAAACATACTTTCAAATTCATAAAAGGTTTTCAATATTTGGGACCCTATTTTGTTGCCAACTCTTTTCCAATAGCACTTCTCAGTGACAAATCTTATCATTAAGCCTTCTGTTGTTTCTTATTTCATGCCAGGGGCCACGATACATCGCCCCCTATTATTAACAGCATAGCGGCACCTTACCGGAGATGATAATTGTGCATATCTGTAGATATTATAAAATGCGAGGGCCATCTCGCTCGTACAATTATAGAGCTCAACTAATTTTAATTGCTGTAATTATGGTTTGTAACCTTTATGGCTGGAATAGTAAGACTAAGCTAGTTAAAACGCAACTATCATAAAAAAATGCATCTATAAAAATACCATTATGTAGTAAATGCAATTCAACTAACGGGTAGATCTTTAGTCCGGTGATAACATGTATCCTACAAATAATTTGTCATAATTAACTGTGCAATTGTTATAAAAAATATATTCAAAACTTGAAACATGAGTACAGACACAATTTAAAGCAATTACAAAACAAATTCAAAATACACGATGTAGCGACACGAAAATCTCAAACAGAAACAAATTACATTTTCCATTAATTTATCAAGTACACAGAAAAACCTGAGAGAGCGGTTTCCAGCCTATAAATAACAATGGATTAACAAAGCGAAGAACACGAGAGTCGGTGAGATTCATGCAGTGGACGGCAGCCAAGCTCCAGCCGAGCGCGTAATGCTCGTCGGATTAACAATTTGGTAAGCAGATAATTTGCGGCGAATATTTAATGAGACATAATATATTAACAATGTTCAGATTAACAATGGCAAGGTAGGTAACCAAAGACACCGATAATCATGTATGATTAATTGGCTAAATATGAATAAGTTAAATATTCTCATAATATATTAGGGTGTCGTCACAATAGCTTCAAATGTGATGAATAATTTGCCAGGTTACTGACTAGTCACTCGAGGATATAGAAGAAGTTTAAGCCAAGTAATGCAGATTTAGAAACCACTTACACTTAGCAGATTTAGAAGCAACTAAGTGAAATATAGAACCGGACTAATGTAAGATTTAGTAAAACTATTTCATAGCACTGAGTTTAAAAAAATGCAATCTTAAGTTTTATGCAAGTTCTAGCTCTCGTAGTTTTAACATAAAAAACTAATTTTAGATTAAGAGGCTGCAAAGCAAAATCATATAGTTCTGCTCACTGAACACAAAACCGACCAAATTGGAGTGTCTAGTTAAGCAGCATACATTTTCTGTGAAATGTTAATTATTAAGACCACATTCACAGAGCCAAAGTGGTAGATCTATGTTACCATAATTTATTGTCTTCTATTATATATTCGTTTGATTACTAGCTCTTATTTAATATCTCAAATATCAGCTATTGCAACGGGTACTTTTATATCATTATCATGATGACACATTTTCGTTACCACAGCTGCTGTTAAAGTGGTTCGATTCCCGCACATGAAATAAATACCTACGTAGCCTGGAGATTTATGATGTCATTAATTGGTGTGTGTGCATGTTAAATTACTGTCACCACACACCACACAAAAAAAAACTATTAAAAGTGGCTACGTTTAAAAATACAGCAAATGAAAAGAACTATAATTCTTTATCACTAAAATAAAACACCAACCACATTCAACAGTCACAGCAAATATAACAGAATACGCAGAAAGAGAAACAACACGTTTCTTAGCCTACACTCGGAAAATTTGGTGTCTCAAGCATAAGTTCTCGGAGCAATCCAACCGCTGTACAAACACACACCGCCATCAAAGACAGACAGTGTGTTATGAAAACAAGCAACGGAGAATAAACACAAACAAACACGCGAAACAATTGATGAGAATGGGACGAGGGGAGCGGGGAAGGGGCCCGGTTACGTATTCATTGCTATGTAAAGGATTTTTCGTCCGTAAAACTGTCAAGATGCGTGCGTCTCTTTTTTCCGGAATTCCAGCGTAAATACACATCAAAAACGCTCAACGTTGTCATGACAAAATAAAAATTATTACCAGAGCCCTAAATTGAAATAAACAGGCCAAAATAAGGAAAGCAGATAAAAATTACATAATATCTGTTTGTTTAATAAATTTACTGTCTGTTTCGCAGGTCTGTTTACTGAAAATAAATGTTTTAGGAAATTCCATGACGGAATTTTGTTAATAATCTTTTCTTTTATCGATTACAGAAAAAGAAGAAGGCGTGGATCAAGCATCTAATTTACATAGGAAGGAGCCGTTATGAATATATATTATAGAATATATAGGACTCTTGTTTCAAGGATATTATTATCTGCAAGGCAATCCTATTTTTTATTCTTGTTAAACAACCACTTAGGTAAATAAAAAAATAAATGATGACTTTCAAAATTGAGATCCCGGCGTGTGTGTACATTTCAAAAATAAAAATCATTCTATAAAAGCATTGTCTAATTCGACAAATGCGTTGTGACAACCTGTAACCTGTGTGGCGTGGATAGTGTGTTACTACCGTTGGAAAATGGTTATTACGTTCATTGAAATAGAAGTTAGTTTGACTGGCGCCCCGATATCAAACAGTGCGGTGGCAGACGACGACGCCGTTTATCGACAGAGGATGTTGCGCGACGAACGACGCGAAATTGCAAATTGTGTAACCTAACTTGATAATGATAAAACAATCCAGCTAGTTCGTGTACATTTTTAAAACCGGCTCTTTCTTGTAATTTATACTTGCTTCCTAAATGCTAATTGCCTCCATTAAATGTTCAAGAGAGTCGGCCTAGCAACTAAACTAATTTTAAGCAGCTATTTTGCAATTCGCTGGACATCATAACCTCACTTTATCGAGTCCATTTGGCCGGTGATACTCTTTTTAATAACGTACTTTAATTTTATGTCTCTTTATCTCTGGGATTATAGCACATAATTGAGGTTTTTCGTCCACATGTTTATGTAAATTCATATTTGTACCCAAATGGGGGAAATGTTTTGAAAGTGATTATTATTTTCATTATACTTACACGCACAATACCTTGTTACGGCCATTAGGTAAAAGCTCTTTGAATTTCGTCACAATAAATGTTTTAAATACTGCGGTATTTTCCTTCTTATATTGTTCGTACGTTTATAAAGATATTTTGATTGATGTAAGCCTATTAGGAGCACAGCAATAAATATAAAGGGAATATGTTGAAATTATTCTCCATCTGTCAGATGCTAATTGTTAATTAATCCTCTTAATTGAATTGAACAAGCTTCCCTAAACCGAGACAAATAAATGAGCTCACAAAAGCAGCCATAAAAATAACAGTGCATAAATCGGAATGAACGGTGATTCCAACGGCTTAAATGGGCGGTCTAATGAAAATATTTTAACTATTAAAGTCCAGTTGATTGTTTTCCCTGGCAATAATCTGGTAATTAATGATCATTTGTCTGTGTGTAATTCATTACTCTATTACGTATCTGCTGTATTGAAGCTATTGTAAGTTGATAGTCACTAAACCTGCAGTTGTTTGCTAAACAAATTAACTCAATGAACTTACATAGAGCAACATGCCGATAATAACGAGCAGTTTGACTGCTTCTTTAACTCAATTAGCAACTAAATGTTGAGGCTGCTGATAATATAAATAAAATGCAGTACAAATATTCAGCTTTTGCAATGGCTAACTAAACACTCCATAATGCATGTTAATGTTCATATTACGCGCAATAACTGAGGTACTAAGATAGTACAAAGTAAAAAGATGAATGCATATTCGGTGCAAACACGTAAAGCAGTTCAAAGGAGAGAAGCGTCCCAAGCGTGGCGAATCTCCACGAAACGCTATAAATTTTTACTAAAACAAACAAACGCGAGTGAACAAACAAACAGAACACGCATGCGCCGCGTCTAGTAACCGCGTAGCTTATGAACCTCGCTAAATATTAAAAAATCCAAACGTACGCATATTATTAATTACGGACCACTTGAAACGCCGCAGCTTCGGCCGCGATAGTAATCAATGCTCAACTTTCGTTTGATGAAAATCATAGGGGTTGATTTCAGGTAGTTATTTCGTATTTTACACAATAATAACATAGGTATTTAGCTAGAAAGTGAGTGACTAGAAAGTAAGCGGGGGTTTGATGTAATCACCTGTTAAGGAACCCTCATTGATAGTAATGACTCGACCCTCTCTCTCCATTTATACACAGGCCATCACCACTCTATTTGCTACGCTATAAACAGTTACTTTAAAATCAATGATTACGGCTCTACTCTGACTGCGTGACCCATTGTTCGAACTTCAAATAAACGACATTGAACACAAAATGGACCCAACACTACGATATCTCCAACAAGATAACAAACTTGCTACATGATCGCTATTCAAATATACCTACGCCATTATTTCGTACTGGTATGAGTATTTTAAAATGAAAATTAGTATTCTGTCGACCTCTTACAAGCTTTAAGAGTTCGCGTACAACCTTTTTACGAAGATTTTCTTTCACAAAACCCTAACAACATGCAGATGAAAGTTAAAGTCCTTTACCAACTTTGTACCTTACACGAAAGTTTTAACTAGTTACTGTAATATAACATTGGGAGAGCACCTTTGTCAGAATTGAAGAACGCTCTTGAGGAAGTATAAAATATAACTCCCAGTGAAGGTACTTGGTGATTTAGGAAATCATGAATATTATATTTTGAAATAATGTCTGTCTGTAAGAGTACACCCCTCGCCTCATAACTTTAAGTCGATAAATCACAATATTAGACAGCTCTCCTCGTGGGTCGGAAGGAGCGAAAAAATAAAATCGTCTTTCATCAATTACTCAGAGCGAAAGCTTTCTGCTCGGCTTATATCAAAAATCGCAGTATCGATGGCATTACCACGGGCTTTGACAAATTATTGAAACAAAACAAAATTACAGTTGACGGGGTGATGACGTTTCAATTTTACTAAAGTTTCGTAACAAATGCGTATTAGAGATAATAAGCATTGTAACTGAGTTTTCTGACAGGAGAGCGTAGTTCGTATGTAATGAAAGATTAATCATGAGTATAGCTTATAGCTTGCCAAGAAAATCTAATATGCAACGATGACAGTTTGAGATTTTCACAATATGGTAAAGACCGTCGTATCGACAGCATTTGACAGCATGTTAGATAACTGGATGATGTAGAATTATGAAAATTGCGCTCATATTTACATCCACAAATTGTTACTATAATAGTAACAGCAGACAATATAGCTTGTCAGTTCTGCTAGCAACCTATTTCTACCACACATGTAAAAAGCAAAAAAAAGAACAACAGTAATGAAACAAGAATTGATCTCAAACTTTCTCTGCCAATCGGCAAAAAAAAACTTTTTGTTAAAATGATGTCGGGTAAATTACTATAAGGCATAGTTTAATTAAAGTACCTCCCAGATACATAGACCACAACTACTGGATATATTCAATACAATCGACTACGATCTCTGATAACTCATTGGCAGTCTTTACATCAAAGCAATAAGGTTGATATTCTAACTTCATTGCTATAGACGGACGGTCCACCGTGAAAGTTACTAACTGCAAGCCGAAAAAATATGATCTTTGTTACAATCTCTCTCATACTAGCTCTAATTAACTTTGTTTATTTTTATATGACTCGTGCAGAACAGAGTGGCGTACAGTGCTGTAATGGAATTCTTTAGTAGACTACAACGTAGCTACGAAACATCACATTTAACTTGCATAACTATGTTTTAGGGATGATTCACTTGCAACTGTATGCCAACGCTATATGATAAAACTAGCCCGATGTCAGCGCAATTTAGCGACTTCAAAGTACATATTAAAAAAAAACTTTCTACCTTAACATATACAAACTTGCTAAAGTAGAAAGAAAGAAGAACACCCATTTATTTTATAAAATATCAAAAGGCAATACCTCTAAATCTTATTGCTTACAATCGTTATTTTAATAATTAGGTGTAATTGTTCCAAAAAACTTAAGCACGTACAAAAATAGCTAAGCACAAGGTAAAAAACACAATAAGTTAATAATACATGATTACAAACAATAAACTATTAATTAAAAATTAAAATAATATAGTGTGATCTAAAGTAACAATACGCTGTACCTGTAATTTTCAATATAATGCCAACGTTCTCTGTTACTCGCTATTAAAGGAATTCAATAAGTATTCTTCCTTCATCGTGTATGATCAAAGAGTTTAGCTTAAACTTAGATGGTACAACTCCTGAAGTAGGTAGCGAGTCATGTACTTGTCGACCTTGAAATGAAACTACTCCGTAACTCATTATCACGTAGAGAGAAGTCAAAAGGACCACTCTATACAAAACAAAACGTCATGAGGCCAAAGTAATATTACTATGTATTGTTTAAAACTGGTCGTGCTGATCTTGCAATTATAATAAGACCGCATTCGTCGCAAGTTCAAACACAAGCAACGTGACCATTTCAAAGTTATTTAATTTCCTATTATTTTTATATTGTTTATAACCTGGATTTCATGAATCCGGCAATATATTGTTGTAGGGACCAAAACCCGTCCATTTTTTATAAAAGGCTTTTGCCGTCGTATGTTAACTCGATGCGTACAGTGTTTATTTCATCTATCCAAACCATTTTTAAGTAGGAAACTACTAAATTTAATTGGAATATGAAAAAATATTTAGCATTGCAAGTGGCATAAAGCAAGTGTAAGTAAGCCTTCTGTATCCTCTACTCTGTGGTAACACGGAATATAATTATTCCGTTATAATATACGAACGCTCGCGAGCGTGTCTAGTTCCCATAACATTTTGCATCAGACATAACATTGTATCATTTGCCAAAATAAAGTACCCGACACGCATCTCTCTAACTGTTAACACGGAATATTATATGCGTTAACCAATTTTTATCAACATTAGGAACACACTATAAAGCTACTAGAAAAACTTACTTCGATAAAAACTGATAGCAAACATTACAGTAATGTTGAGCATCAATATATAATGCATTAAAATAATCGTACCAAGCCGGAGATGAGTTCGTAATAGCCTAGATATTTTCATCAATCTATAATGTCGTATAAGGTCAGTCAAAAAGTTTCTTCAGTAAATTCTTTTAGGCCTAGTTTTATTTGACTGAATAAACAGAGTAAAAATTTGTAATAAAATTAAATTTGGACTCAAGTTGTAAAAATCGTTTTATTTGGGTGAATAAACAGAGTAAAAATTTGTATCAATAAAATTAAATAGGGACTCAAATTGTAAAAAAAACACAATTCATAACTATCAATAGATATTAGTAAAATTTACATTAATATAATAATAATATAAATAAATAATAATATAAATAACATCCTATTACAACCCATCATATTTTTTTTTGCGCTATCTATGCAGGAAGTAACTTCGATTCTCCTTTTCGACGAAACCTCAATATATTTTATATGTTTTACTAGGTATGACTCATTATCGCTCGCAGCAAATCGTGTTGTGGATATTATAAAACTCTATCGTCTGTAGCAGCATCCTACGTAATTACATGTTATGTGATCACGAAACACAAAAGCTATAGCGTACTTCTCTTAATACGCAAAAAGAAATTTTTGAGTATATTTCATACAACAAAATCATATCTACGTGACACTGTCAATTTCGAAGTAAACAAAAAATGAAGATACAAGTACTAACCATTGCCACTTATTTGTTGAATAAATTTCATTTTCGACGCAAATGTTGTCGGTCTAAAAATTAATCGACTGCCCGTACCCCTAAATATTTACAGATTTCCCCGCTATTTTTTCAATTCGTTTCGTATCATTATCAACGATTCAGTATTTACCGTTCCCTAAATTAGGGTGCTGCAGTATTTTATTTGTAATTTTTACTTTAGCATGCCCCAAATTGGTTCATGGGTTTTTTATCTATTTAATCAGCCAATGTCCACCGGCTGGTACGACTTCCCTCTATTTGGGGGAGCGTTAAAACTGAACCGAACTTGCCAGGTGTTAAACTTATTGCCTCGAATGATAGCCAGTATCTACCCGCCCTGATAACTAAATGTTACATTTGCATTAAATACTAATGACTAATATACCTTTAGGAGCACGTAGATATGATGAGGCTTAACTTTAATGGGTATCCTCACATTTATTTATAAATCCGTACATGCTTAATAAATGTACTTTTAAATACTTTCGTTTGTTAAAAATAATTTACGAACATTAAACGGGCACATAACAAAAATAGCTATCAAGGAATAGAAAAGGTAAGTACGACAAAAATGAAAAAAGAACGCTATTGAAATAAGACGCTCAAAATCAAATTAGGTAGGGTTCTCGAAATAGGTGCTTCCACTTTGCGCACGATTAAGTAAAGTGCCAATAAACATTTTACAATTCCTCTCGCAGTTGGTAATCTAATATTCTAACGAGTATCTTACACAATGCTAATAAATTATGCCCTTATTTACGACCACGCATTATCTTGTGTGCTCAACACTTATGTGTTTTGTGACATCATGATGTCACCGCCTTTACTGAAAATCAGACTTCTTTTTATCCTCTCTTTTATTATACCCCGGCTAAATTGTCGCAACAACTAAATTTCTTCCTGTTTTATCACAAAAATAATCTTTTGTGTAGAATAATTTCAGTTCTTTATAGCCTCAACGGACCTGAGTTGTTTGTAGCTCGATAACAGTAACTTTATTTTCTAGATATAATCTAAAAAAAAAAAAAACTTCTAGACAGCGGCACATTCTGTGAGCGAAGGTGAAGTGAACCCACATAAGTTACCAAACAAGTAACATTTAATATTTCCAAGTCGGGGGAGGGCATCGTTACGGCAGGGGTTTGCGCGCGGCAGGTGACTTCGCATATGCCTCCCCTGAATGCCAACGACCCCGCTTTTACATAAACATAGCCGCTTTATTGATACGGCAACAGCTGATCGTTTAAAATATTAAAATAATGGCCACCAGTCCATAATAGATACGGTTTACTACCCTGTTAAGGTTTATATTCAAATTTTAATTTATCTTTTAAACGAAATAGAGGAAATTTTAATAGATTTAATTTGAAATAAGACTAACCCATAACAGCATTTTCTTTAAACTAGAAAGGTCGGTTAGGCACAAAAAGCGCATGCACTTCATAGATTTAAAAAGCCTGCACTTGTTGCTGTAAGCAAGGAAAATAAAAAGTACAAAATTACTAGAGCACTCATTGCAAATTAAATAACCTTTATTTTCATTAAATTTTGCTCATTAATACAAGATATGAGAAATGAAAAACGGTATAAATGTTGGCACATTTGATAGGAGCCGGATGCTCGCGATCATTAATTAATAACTCAGTTAAGCCCCAGTACTAAAGCTTAACACATCAACCCGGGGGTTGCACAACTTCCGGCCAAATCCCGCGCTTCCACCCGCAAGCACTTCCGGTCAACGAAACTCTGCCGGGAGTTTACAAATAACGGCCGGGAACGAATAATAATACATATACCATATTTTTGCCAATATAAGATGGTATATATTGAAACTTTTCGGGGTTGTATCAAATAAAGTGCCTACCTCCTTGTATCTACTATGAAAAGCTTGGTTTATGAGAGAAAGGCGCCCCAAGGGTTTTTAAATTAGCTCTGACACAATCATGAGAAGAAATTCGCCAAGCACAGAATACTTATGTACTCTTAAGGCTTGTTGAATTAACCTTGGCACGGCGATAAGAAATTCACTTACATTACTTTCTTGTCCCTGTTCGTCTTCTTAGCTTTAACAAACTCAGTACATCAAAGATAATTTGAGTATTCTGTAATTGGAAACTTATGGAAGGATATATTGTTGAAGCGCAGACACTTAGATAATATACGTTAATATTGCCAAAATAACATAGCTGCCGATTGTTAGTACGTTAATGAGTCAACTCACCATTCAATGATCCACATTCAAATAACATGCAACGTTCACTTAGCATTCTGACTGAACTCTAACCAAATGTTAGAAGTACTACGTTTTACAAATTATACGCGCCATTAAACTGTCCTCAAGAATAAATTCGACTGTCTCTCTTGGTAAGGCTATTCAGCGTTGGAAAGACGGAAAAAATACAAAAGGTTCTGGTTCAGTGACATTGAAACATAAAAAACCGGTAATGAAACTTCGTGAGGCTGCAACTGTACTTTTTTCAACTAGACATCATTACCATGCTCTGCCGACTGATTGAATAATTCAGGGACCTTCAAAGTATACTTCCAAGTTGTTATAGACAATTATCTTGCGATCAAACGTAGTCTAAAGTCAAATGACTTTTTCAATAGTATTGTGCTTAGGATCCAGATTTGTTTACACATGCTTATAAAGCAGCTATTATGTAATATTTACTAGCAAAACAGACACTGGTATATTCTGATAGACTCTAGAACAAAAATAGTTCCTAGTAAGTACTTTAGACACAAGTGCTTGTGCAGTTTAGCATGCGAGTTCAAATGTTGTTGTTGATGTTATACATATTACTCAACGCACTGCTACTGGAAAAAATAACAAAACTGCCACGACCTTCAAAAGATAGAATATTAAAATATAATGAGTAAATAATACGTAAGCTGGCCTCAAAACCGATAAGAACATTAGAACAGAAAGTAACAAAAGACATACATGCGACTAAAGCGTATGTAGAAAAACATTTAGATTGGAATAAATTGCGAGACAAGGCGGCCCGTATTTCACCGGCTTATCTTCAGTCAGCCGAAATGTGGTTCCCTGTTAACCTTAGATAGCACGATGAAGGTGCGGCCTGCCGAAGTAAAAACAAAAGGTATTTAAGCTAATTTCTGTGTAAGCTCTTTAAACCAATAATTTCTCGGCGCTCTAAGTTGACAGTGGCCATGGCAAAAGTTGTGAGTCGGCGAGCGGCTGCGGTAAACCACCGACCCTCAGTTGGCTTGGATTACGGACGTACCAAACGACTAAATGAATACACAGAAGTAATTCACGTTTTATTGTGTAAAGCAGCAAATTACGTGCTTAGCGATGTTTGTGTCGAGTAAACACATTTCGTTGTTTCAATAAAAAGACCTGGATAAGGCCGTATATATCCTCATTCTGTTTTGGTTCGCATTTTATTCAGTTCTGGCATAAAGTACGGGCAAAGGCTGAATGCATTTTCGCTTGCTTACTCCGCAAGGGAAATAAGCATAACGACAATTTAGTACCATAATATCTGGTTACTTTATGAGAAGATAAAATAAGCGTTGTTTTACTTTAAAAATATCATACAGAGAACAATGGATTTTATAATCTTTGGACGATTACGAATAATAGCCTTATAAATAATACATAAAAAAAATACAATCGAGATGAGAACCTTCTCCTTTTTGTGAACTCGGTTAATAATTATTATTAATACTGATTTAAGTTCTGTGTGTATCGAATATACTTTGCAGTCTAGGAAAACTAATTACATTAATTCAATTATTCAATAACAAGTAGTGCATTAAGTTCTAAGCTTACATAAATTATGCGACCTTTAAAGGTGAGTGGCATTCTACCAATAACAATAAACACGCAGAAATTTCACCGCTGGCTAATAAACAACAGGTTCAGCGTAAGGTCCTTTACGTTCAACGAGTAGTACTCGAGAACAGAAAATATTTTTAACTATTATGTTACTAAGTAGTTTGAAATTTTTGTATCTTTTTTACCCAGCTTTTTCTCAGGCTGTGTTGGGGACGGCTTCTGTCTTCCCGGATTCAACTGAATACATTTTACATGAAGTGACTGCTTGTCTGACTTCCGCAACCCATTGAACTAATTTTGAACTTAATCTAGGTACCTATGAGTTCTATCACCCTAGAACCTGAAAATTGTTTTTATATGGTAATTCTTTAGTTTTAACTTTTACTAGGTAAGCATATTTTGTCCAGTAAATAAACGAATGTAAAAAAACGGTTTGAATATTGCACATAAAATTACAAAATGACTTCATATAAAAACATCAGCACGTTATGAATTTATTTAATTCTACGACATTCGACAGTTGAATTGTAGACACGGCTCGTGCTGTTTTAAAAATATCGCGTTCAAAAATTTTAAACAATTCAATTCGCCACTCGCATTCATAGTTAGAGACTACAACCCCGAAAAAACCTAATCAAATATGGACGAAACCCCGCACCAGGTGACGAGTGGCAGGTGTAGAACAATAGCTCTCCGTCTCTGTCACACCCCCGCGTTATATATATCTGTCCCGTTCAAACGTTGACATTAGTATTTTTTCGTATTAGATTTTTAAGGGAGGTAGATACGCATGGAGTTGATATACGTGGTGTTATGACTTTTCATCCGTCGCGTCATGCATTTCAAAAAATTGGCTTTTGAGTTAGTCGACGCTATTGTCGTTTTGCCTCGCTCCAGTTTTGCGTCACAGTTTCCGTGTGTTCAGACCATTCGTATAGCAACTAGGTAGACTAAGTAAAAATGTTTTTATGTTAATTAAATTCGGCTTAGCAACTATATTTTCTTACAATAATAGTTTCTCACGCGTAAAAAAATAGTTGTTTGCGATATTGGATTGCATAGAATTGGACTATATAAAAGCAATATGCTAAAGAGTATTATTTCTATGCAACTACTTATCAGGGCGGAGATAAATGTATGCGATAAGCTATCACAGGATCAATAAACCGTAATGTAACTTTTGTAATAGCTCTCTGTCCACGCTTCGAAACAATATCTAAACGCAAATAATAACTTTTGGTGTTGAAACCGGGGATTCGTTTGTTGTAGATACGATACGCATACCGCAAATTAACGTAATAACACGTTACTGAATTACAAAAACGAGGTATTTTAGGCGAATGATGTGTGTAATATTTTGCAAGTATCAAGGTTGTTTATTCACGCTGTTGAAAATGGACTATGTCGTAATAGAGACTAAATCAAGTAGTGTTCAGTGTCATCTATCCTTGTCGGGTACATCGAACCGTGTCTAAATGCTAGCTTTTGTTCACCTGATTCGTTACCAGACTCATCACTCACTGGCTTATCAAACTAACACTGCAAGTGCAAGCCCATACCGAAGGGAAATGATTGGTATTTGAGGAATCAACTGAGCAAGACCGTAGCTAACACTTACAGATTTTAAATAACAAAGTGTCCACTATATTAAGAAATATTTGTAATTTAGGATTAAAGCGATATCTAAGATTCAAAATACCTTTTTTAACATACGCCAAGTCCATTAAAATATAATAACGCTTATATATTAGTGAATGAAATTGTGATCGGAAAATTAAGTATCTATGAGATTTAATAAATTTAATCAAAATATTTTAACGGTCTCCCCAATTAATTTGCCTCTCAGACACAAGGAAAATGTCCGAGGGTGTGTAACGATTATCTTGTATGGCCGGCCCTCGGCAAACCCTGCTTTCTACCTCATTAACCTTTTATTAACTTATCTGCTTCGCTTCACGTGATATTTTATGAGCGACAGATTACATAAAATATGTTAAATAAAAAAAAATTGTTTCCAGACAGTACTGTATCAGTCTAGTTCGAGTATGCAGTATGTAGATTCATCACACTTCAATAAAAACAATTAATATTATTTCGCATAAATCTCGTGTCTTAGTAGTAACATCTTAAGCGTCAATAACTATTTTTTAACACCCTATAGCTGCAGTCGTTACAGTTCCATTAACTCGATGGGACACATGACATTAACTCTTCATCATCAAAACTTGTGTCGCATCTTTTCCTAATAAATATTATGCCTTTGAAATTAAATTATAAGACGTCATAAAATATAAATACATGAAGGCAGTAAATATTCCCACAACTAAAAAATATTCTAAACTGTTTTCTTTATGACACGTTTCACACTAAATAATTCTGTCACGAAATGATACTTTTTTTCTATGTCACCCAACAAAGTGTCATAAATGCGGACACGTCACTTACATATTATATGAGCGCGTATGAAATATCGCCGAAGGAGCTAATGGCGCGCTCGCGTGTGGGCGCGCCTTTACCCCGCGTGTTTGCTGCAGTGTGGCCGCACCTTTACATTAACATAACGCTGGTGGTCATTTTGTACTTCAACTAATTAATTACTTTTAAATTATTTAGCTATTTTATGATTTAGTTTTTGTTTCAATGTAGGCTAATTGGCAAATATAATAATATGGTGTTCGTAGGCTTGTACTTGTTACAGCAATGTGCCAACCTGCCATTATGTTCCTGTCCATAAAAAGTCCTATTGTAAAATAATACTTTGCTGTAATGTGACTTAGCACAAAGCCATGTGAAAAATCGTTGACATAAATCACCTTAGGGTACACAGCAGAAACAAAACGTCTCACGCGCAGGTACATGAAAATTATATATCTTTTGTTGTAACAACATTGTTTTACAAATAGTGCTAATAACACTTCAAGTAACTTAAGGTCGCAACAGATTGAAATCTAAATTGAATTACAGTGTTTTTTTTCTCACTATTGTGTCAATTCATTCATTGGACTGTGGCGATTTCAGCTGATACATACGGCTATACAGATTGAAAACCAATTGTCAAAAACAAGGAACATCAGTAAAATCTTTATATTTTCAGCCAGCAACTAGCAAAATTTAGTTCTAATGCGCAAATAATTTATTAGTTATTTTTGATAATTATATTATACTAACTTCATAATAGATTCCTGATTTAATAAATTTAATGGCACAGCACCTTCTAATGGTACCTGTTGCATAACTACTTGGACATTTATCAAGTTAACCTGAACACGATTTCGACGTTTCATTTTACGTATTTAGTACATTTCGCAATAGTAACTTGTATGCAGGGCCTGAATCAGCATTCGTCGCTCCTCACACTTGCACGTCTTATCTCGGCGAGTGAGGACGACCAAACGAACATATTAAAATGTTTAAGCTTATGCTACGTACGTAACATGCACGACGAACAGAATGGTAATATTTCACGGGTGTTAGTCGAGATTCCCAGAGCATTGTTACAAGCACAATGTTGTTTTCTTGTGCAATATTGCTGAATTCGCAACGATTGCGAAACATTTGTATAGACGCGTCCGTCTGCCAGCATGTTTGTAGTTATGCATTGTCATATGCCGTGGAATTCGTAAACGCCACATTATGCCAGTTCTTTCAAACTTTTATCTAATACGGAATGTCGATAATTAAATGTTATAATTTAAAGCATCATATGTTTTAGTTTTTGACAACATTCTTGTTTACTTTAATCGTACTGAGACTATTATATTTACTTTTAGTTGAAAAAGCAATAACGATTTGAATTGTTCTAATATTGCATACATACAAAAGTCTCATGAAATATATTTATTTTAGAGAAAGACAACAATATTTAGGTAACAATCTATCTCATTTGCATTTTTAATGATAGATAGTGGGATTCTCTTTTACGTAAACTTTATATCTACCTTCAGGGACGTCTCACGCACCGATGATTCAGTCTTAAAATCCATGTGTTGGTGTCATTACAACATTAATCATGTTTCAAATTATTCCATGCTTGAATAATTGCTAATACCAACTTAATAAATACCCTACAGGCATACACGCAACACGTTATAAGTGATTCCTGTCTAACCAAAGGTGGCAAGTTAATTAATACTAAACGAAGATCCAATAAAGCTTTGTAGGCACATCGGTGTTCCAAATTACATTAGTATGCATAACAGAATCGACGAAGGGACATCGACGTCCTAATATTTCAAGTGATACGAGGAGCATACAAACCTTTTCTATCCCTTACGCAAGTAGCTATATATACGACTAAAACATATACCTATGTAAAAGCATGTATAGCTACATGATAATCCTCATTTCAATTATTAACCCTTAATTCCATCAAGTGAATTTGCATATTCTCAGTATATAATATTAATTAATTTAAATCTAATCTAGCCTTCAAAGCATTATGAATATAAATAGAGATATATAATGCAAGTTTTACCTTGAGTTGAATTAATGAGGAATAATGCGTTTACGTATAAAGTATTATGTTTGCTTGTACGATAGCCGGGCTCAGCTAGCCAAGAGCACTCAAAGTCTAAACAAGCGATGCTCGAACAATAGTCGAAGGGACGGGATAAAGTTGATGCACGTATAAGGCAATCAATTTTATTAGCAAATGGAAAACAATTTTCCGTACCAATCCCAATCCTCTAAACTGAGTGTTCTCATAACAAATAAAAAAACACGTTTCAGCGAATCGTATAATTCGTGCACTGTGTGTAGACACTCATATTAACAAACAGGCGAAAAGGGCATGAGAGAATAAATTAAGCCTGTGAACGACAAAGTGACAGGACCATGTGTCTTTGCTTATTTAGCCTTGTAATCATTAGGTAATATGAATGTTATTGTTATTTTAATTTTTTTATATTTGTGTTATACAAAATTTTACTTTGAAGCTAAATGGTCTGATAATTTCGAAATACCACGTAGTCAGGCATGCCATAGAAGTAAGGCTACGATACTTCAGATTGAATTACGAGTCACCAAAAATCACCCAAAATCAGTGAAGAGATATTGAAGTTGCACTTAACCGAATTTGAGTGACAATGAATCGGATAAACGCTACAAAATTCACACGGGACAATTGTTTGTTCCCAAACTGTGCGAAACACACTACATGAGTATGGCCAACGTGAGCGCCGTCCAATCAGGTCGGATGGTTGGGTACCGATCCGTCACGGAAATCAAGCTCGTCCACTCGAATAGGGCATAGAAACTATTGTATGGACACAAGAACAATAAGAGTTAATTTGGCTTGAATCGAATCACCATTTACTTTTAGACTTGATATAAACGAATCAATTACGTAGCAATGAATTATAGTTTCTAAGGTAAGAGCTACGAGTTCACCTAGACCATCTACTAAAGTTGGGATAGCTAAGATTTAGGTATAGGTACACTATGCACCCTCCTTTGATGTTTCTATTCACAAAACTCCAGTTTGATACGAAACTGACTATGTAACTGCATAGTTATAAGTGTCTGGCAACAATGCCAACATGAAATCATAGTTTTGAAATCAAGAAGAAATAAAACCAATGACGTTAGCGGAGTATTTGCCATCAATTCAGCAGATGCCCCACACATTAGTGCAAACAATTGAACAAGTTGAACATTCTAGTTATTTACAATGCGCTTGTTCTCCGCATGACTTCTATTAGCCATTACTTACAAGTAAAATACCTGCGAAACAGTTGATTGGTGAAGTGCTGAAATGTTTGGCAACTCAACACTATTTTCAGTTATTCACAAAAGAGAATTCATTTATCCAATTACAAATATGCCACTGTATTTATGTATTCAGAACTAATTTATTATACTTAATGTGTCTGCACCTACATCAGACTAGTAGTTTGGAACTATGACTGTTCTTGAAGAAATTATTTTATCAAATGTTTGCTAAGTTTTCAATAAATATTAAGGTCTTTTCAGTGAACTGTGCTTTTATCCCTGCATGTCTTGTATTAGATAAATGAATTCTCGTTGTTAATTTTAAGCATGTTTTGACGGAAGTTTATTAGGTAGCTGCCATTGATAAGCAAAAAATTTTATGCTTTGAAATTTCGAACACAGAGCAAGACAGTGTTAAGAACACAAACAAAGGGGTTTGCAGAGTATTGCAAACTGCACAGTCGGCTTTACGAACTTTACTAAAATCCGCAAAAACAGCGTTTGTAATGAATTTCTCATTTGAGTAAGTGCCGGTTGGCCTGCTCACTGGACATACCTTCTATGTTGCTGGGAACAGGGTTGGCCGTATCTAATTGATACTTTACCGTTTAAATTAAAATTTGTTGGGTGAAAATTGATGCTTACCTGAAACAATTAAAACAAAATAGTTTTATTTATAGGTAAATACTTTGGTGTCTCGGTATTATATAATGCTACATATTATTAATTTATCAAATCGCTAAACATAAAAATAATCTAGAATACCTGTGAACTAACAAAATACTTTAAGGATTATGTGAATGCGTACGTAAAAGTTGTCCCTTCTTACTCGAACGTATGTAATCCTACGAAGGGGCAACCCTACCCTCCATCACTAAGGACAAAAGCGAATTTCACTCGTAACCCTATGTCTGTATTTACCCATACCACGTACTCCGGCCGCGAATGAATCCGAAATGAGGCAAATAAGCAATTATGCGCTCATATTCAGGTTCGATTACGCGATGTGGGAAATTTTAGATGCACCGCTGGACACATGAGATCGCAGGCCGCGCAATCCGCCCCGACTGACAGTACTGTTCGCCGACACCGATTTAATTAGTGACTGGAATTCGAAGCAAATGGTGCGCTCGGTCAATATACTCGAACATGGCCATAGAAATTGACAATGCTCGCCCATTTGAAGCAGGAAGTGAAACGTTATCAATCTTTTCGGACCATTTTCCATTAAATATTAAGAACTGGGTCGAAGGCAAACACTCGAGAAGTTTTCGAACCATTTTGTGTAACGTCAGTAGTCTAAATGTCTGCATGTAAGGAAAATTGCCCCACCCTACTTCCCCGGCGGTCAGTACGAATGAGTTCTATTATATAGCTTACTATTTGTATTTGGATCGTGTAGTCTGTAAGGCGCCTGCAATTTTATCAACAACGTACATGAAGGGTCGCATTTACATAATAAGTCTTCGCCCGCATATGTACCATGCCCGATGCATTCCGATTTTCAATATTATTTTACCTCATTCAATTCGCTCACAAATTATGTAGAGAGGGTTGAATCAAACATTGATAACAACGAGGTAAATTTAATATTCATCGCAGCGTTTGCGGGTTAACTGATATGAAAGATAATCTGGTTTGTACGATTTAGTTGCATTGATGTGACGTCACGATACGATATTAAATAATATGCGTGGCAAACTAGTTTTAACTCTCGTTAGTGAAATAAAATGCCGTTTTGCGAGCGATAACGTGGTAAAACGGTCGTATATTTTATCGTACTCTTTTAAAATAACGACGGTTTACAGTTTCAATGAAAAAAAAAATCAATTTCCATTTTACCGATCAAAAGGTATTATTATAACAGCAATTTACCGATAATACTCTATTTATATGAGTTTTACGAGTTAATTTTCCGTACTATCGGAATGGAAAATGAATTCCTAAGGTAATTTATTTAGTAAACAATGTCAATAAGAAAACCTTGATTGCGTTGTGAAGACACTTACATAATAATGAGAAACAATCGGGCTTCATTGCGAATACGATTACGTTATTAATGAAGTACGTAAGCACCGTAGAAATCGTTAGCAGAAATTAGGTGCTTGGTTCTCCCTCGTCCAGTAACTTGCCCGATAAAGGTTCTGATGAGAACATAAAATAAAAGCAAATGGTCAGTCCGCAGTCAACGACACAGCGTTGGTCGCTCGCCAACTGTCGCGCGATGTCGCGTAATATCGTACCGACGCGCGACACCGACGTTAATCGAACTCGCCTACCAATTTATAATTACGCTTCAGTTAACAATTGACATTTGCCAACAAAAAAAGTCACAATTTCACATTAATATACTCTAAAAATAAAAAGTCTTAGATCTCTTAAAATATAGAGTTAGTTAGTCGATAAATTTTAAAACGGAACATTACATTTATTTATGATAGGTATGTGTCTTGTACGCTAAACTACCTAACAATTAAACAATGGCAAAGAAACTTTGTTTTTTTTTTAAATAAACAGTAAATTGAATCCATGTATTTAGTTTTCATATTATAGATATTATTTCATACTATTACAGTATAGAATAACGATCCTAAATTAAACTATAACTTGCATTGTTCAAATTGTTTTATTAATTCAAGCCATAAAATTATTTCGTAGATAGATACCTACTCAAACCAAGTAAAGAAATCAAGTTACGTTAGCGCCGGTGAAATCATGGTACATCACAATAATGACTCAACTAGACCTCAAGTCGCAATATAAGGCAACAAACGCACTGTCAGGCACGCCACACGAATGTTAATGTGGCGCACTTCGTACTCCCATTGCCATTAATCATAGCACCTTTTGCGGCGTCTGTACCGTCCACACACGACTACCCGATCGTACGACACCTTGAATGTTGCCAAACTCGCTTAATCCATGACAAGATTATTCCGCATTCTATTTAGAAGAATAATAGCCTCTTTGCGCGCACCTTTTGAAAATAGATTTATATCTTCACGATTAATGAAGTCTAAAAACGGAATGGATTTAAATTTAAAAAAAAACATCAGTATCGACAATTGTTTAAAAATATTTACTTTTTAAAGATGTTATTTATTTAAACTTTACTACTTTAAACTATGTGCATAAAATGCGATTGCCTCGAATTGATTCGGGATAACTTTTTGAAGACGTGCAGGGAATAAAACAATTTCCTATTGGAGATTACCTCGCGCAGTTATGTTTGCCTGGTGCTGTCAAAAAGGATATTACAATCTTTGAATTTTGCAATGAAATGTTATGGTTACTTTTTTCTATAACTTCGAATTGAAATAAAATCACATTGTTAACTTTTCGCTAAAGAAAGGTCGCCAACTGAAGCAAAATCATTTGAAATAATAATATAATTTAGCACAGAAACGTAAAACAGTAACTGATTTAATTTCTATGTGAGAGCGTAGGTATTAAAAATGATGCAAATCAAATTATTATGTTTTAACCGTTCTTAATAATTTCTGAAACATTTCTACTAAAACAAATATTATCCAGGTGTTCCCGCCTCTACCACTATAAACAAAACTTCATTCATCAAACTTGCTAAGTAAAATATCGCTAAACACACATACTACGTGGAGTACTCTTACTTCCCGTCAGCATAGCTCTTAGGGAACACGAAACTATAAATCGATAGTATACTAGTTGGGACAGGTAACGGTACGTGAGGTGAGCGCCATGCGGAGGATTCCATGGCCCTCGAAGCACCCCAACCATTACTATAGATTAAAATTATTAATACTCGTACCAAACGGGAAACGGCCATGCCAATTCCTTTTATATAAGGTCATATTATATTGATGGTGAAGTTTCAAAATGGCGGACGGCTATTAAGCTTTTTAAGTAAGCGTATTTTGATACCGTAAAAATAAAATGTATCAATACTGACAAATTGCTTTAGAAAATAACTTACTATTGTGCACTAAAATGGAAGCACAAGAGCTTTAAGTGGTAAATAATATAATAATTATGCAATTATTCTACACGTAAATATACACCGTACGAGTTTTTTATGACGCCTTTTTGTAAACTAACTGGTTATCAAGTTTTCCTTAAGACTTGAATTCAATTGTTATTTAATTGATCATGATACTTATATCTTGGTTCTATAACTGTCCACCTTATGTGATATGTCTTAGTGTGTCTTCTTAAAAATTTTAAACGAATTATTAACTGAATTGATATGAATTATTAAAAAAACTAGAGGAAAACCCGGCTCCGCTCGGTTGAAATGTGACTCATGATACACAATGTAGGTAAATATTTCTGTAGTCATCGGTTCTCAAGGAATATTAAAGAAGAAAGCAAGCCATAGATTTGTATAGCTTCGTTCATTGTGTTTAATAAATATAGTAAATAAAATCTGCAATAGTTTTCACACAAATAATTTTTATTTTTTACACACAAATTATATACTAATATATTCGCGAAACGACAACGACTGAAGAAAAGTTTTAAGTTCTGTTAAGATTCACTTAATGTTTCCGGCAAGACGTTTCGTTTCGTTGACATTTCGTCAAATGAGTCACAGTTCTTTGTGATGGATACTTCTTTGGCGCGACGCACGCGACGTGTTGATTGGCGAGGCGTATATAAGAGCTAGTATGCAACGGAACGTGAAAAAAGCGAAATAAATATCGCGTTCAGAAACGATTCTGGTCCCAACTATCATGCAACTGTCATACGCCCTGTCAGCACTGTAATCACATCAAGGAGGTTGTACGATAATAAACTCCTTGAATCACTTCGAAGCAGAATTATCTGTTACGGAACGCAGCCTTATTAATTACCCAAGATGGCGACTGCGGTTTTTTTGTTTGTCAGTGCCATTAGAATTTAACGAAATTCTCCATAATCCGAATTTTGCGGATATATGTTGTCGACTCGAAATCAATATTTTTTTATGTTTTGTTATTCATATAAGGTTTCGATCGAGTCTACCGTAGCCCTGAACGAAATTATTAATATAGACAATCAGTTTCACTTTCCGTTGTATCTTAGCTCACGTGGTTATATAGAAAACTGTAATCTAAACAATAAATAAAGACAATAAGAAACATGACCTCATTCCGATCATCAGTTGATCAAATGTCGCACTCACCGCGCATTTTAATTGTTGCGCGACGGTGTTGCGTCAATTATAACGACTGGACCATTATAAGCATCGCTATTTATCATACAATAATTGAATATAGTCTTGCGTAGTTAATAGGCGATGTAATAAATCTGTTGTAATGATTTCCGATTGGCATACCGATAGCGAATGTGCGTCGAAACTAAAGGATAGTATTACGTTTGTCCTACTCCCACGGCTACTAACTTAGTAGTGGGATTGCATAATGACAATAAATATACCTATCAAGACAATAAATCCTTGAACATGTTATAAACAATTTAATTAGTTATAACAACTGATGTTAAGAATCGATCGATGTTTGTACGTAATAAAATTGTAGTATACACACACATATAACTTGAATAATAAGTATGAGTGATTAACTTTACATATTTGCACGATCTATAGATATTTTATAACTTGTTGAAAAACTGACGTATTTCGATAAGAACATAGATTTATGCATGTTTGATTCGACTTGATACTACGAAATCCATGATGAAATGAAGATTTTGTAAAAAAATATTTAATAATAATTTGTAAAAGGTTTTGAGCATGAACGTGGATGGATATTGAGGAAGTGGACGACCAAAGAAACGATGGATGAATAATTGTGTGAAAGATGCGGCTATGACTAGGAAGGATGATCTACATGTGAGAGACGTCAAATACTACTCTATGCTTCCTGTGGGTTCTTCGTTATTAACACAGGCCCAGTGAACCGACTTGTAATTCAGGGAGTCGATGGAAAACCGCAAATCGAATAGTGCGTCGAGTTCCACGGCCGGTTATTATTGGTGCGGGACAGTATGCATGACCCAGTGGCGTTCAGTTTAATATTCAAGTGTCGCGCGTCCGCGGCGCACGCCTCGCTGTAATAAAAGCACGCTCCGACGCTTAACGAGCCCGACCGATGAGCTCCTTCGTATTTCAAACAAGGCGACCCCGTACGTGACCGCAGCAAGGCAACAACTTAATTTGTGCAGTAACAAGAAGATTGTGAATTATTGGCCGCGTTAATGCTCCCTGTTTGAACACGAACCCCCGTCGTCGACGTCGTGATACCGTCCCTCATTACAACAAATCTAAGAAACTTTCTTGCAAGACATCCTCTTTAACGAATTTCTATGGATTGATCTGAGGCATGCGAACCAAATTAATTTCGACTTCTGAAATTACATAATAGATCTTATTAAATGCGTAATTATATAATCAGATTATCTTAGAAATTATTTTGAACAAAGAGGACACTTTCAATTTGTCGTGACAATGGTGAAAAAAGTTTTGAGAACTGAAACGTGACCAGCATTCCGAACAACTAACTAAAGAAATTCAAGTTTATCGTTAAATCATTGTAGGTACTTCCGAAACAACTATTCTAAAGTAAAGCTGAGTACTGAATAGTACTAAGTAAAGAGTTAAATATATGCCCGGCCAGCAGATTTGAACTTTCCCAGGGTTCAAAGAAAGTTATCAGCAATCGAGGGCCCATTGATTGCGCACAAAGAGCCTTTCGTCTCGCGACATTCGAGTTCGATTTTCTGCTCACAATGCGGGCGTCGATTTTCGTCTTGCATTCTGGATTATACTTCCACGGTCCATTCGGTTTGCGTCGGTATTGTTCGATTCCCTGTGTTGCTTTGTCGCTACTTCTGCGAGTGTTAAAATTGCATACTTCTGTATTAAGCAATTTTTAAACTACTTAACATTATGTACGAATTATAACATTGGTAGGATTCATAAAGCTTTAGGTGCGTCCATTTTGGCAGTCAGCCAGTTGGTTGCACAATACACAATGAATACTCACTACTGCACCTACTCTTAATTATTTCACTCACAGTAAGCAGCACTTATCAGCCACAAGCTAAACTGATGTTTTGTTAAACCTTTGCGTCCCTTAAGTCCTTTAAAGTAGGCACAAAATCTGTTCAGTAATTTAACAAATAAAAGCATTTAATGAAAAATTCTTAAAATCGTGTTAATGAAAATTCACTAGAATGTAAAGCCAGACGCATGAAACTGCACAGCTAATTAACCTACACGTTTTAAATTTCCTTTTTGGACGTTAAAGCATCAAACGAGAACGTTTTGTCCTCTTTTGTCGGCAGACGATAGTCGGTAATCCGAGGTGCAAAGGCGACATGGGAGGCTGTGACCAGCGCATTGGAAAACAGTTATTCAATGTGTAACGTCTATGTTTGCGTGGTCAGTCCAGTGTACTCAGCTGGAGCTGACCTTAGTGATGTGCTCTGATTTATAAATCCCCAGGATGTCGTAAAATGTAGCTGTGCATGAGTGTCTAACGTGAGTTATAGCAGCGATTACAGCTGTCTCGTGTACATGTCACATTAATGTTTATAAAATCATTAAACCACTTTTAGATTTCCTAAACATTTTTCTGTCAACGTCTTAGTATAAATTTGATTCATGAAATACACTCGTACCTACTTAAAATCTTCCATCTTTTAAAAGATTTAGTTTGCGTTTTATTTTTTATTTAAGTTTTTTTTCAACTAACTAACTACTACAAACTTTAAATCATTAATATTGTGACAGAGCTATGACACATTTGGAAAGTTTTGTAAAAAGGTAAAGTTGCGCGACAAAAGTTACCTAAAATTCAATTAAAAGTTTTTACGGGTAACTCAAACCGAAGAACATTAGATAAAGCTCGATTAATTATTACTCTGTTAATGGACAAAGGAACCTCTTTGCAATGCCCGGCAAACAAGATTCCAACTGAACTAGACAAAAGCTTGAACGTAAACACCAATCGCTCATTGAAGCGACCCGTAAACGCGAAGCTTGGAAAACTATCCCTCCTTTTTCCCCGTTTAGTTAGAATATATCTATCTTTATCGTTCTGTAAGGGGAAAGACGGGAGCAGCTATTTGTTTTTACAGTCGAGCGCCGACGAACAAATTAGGTGGACAAACTGTTGAAACGGTCGAGGTGTCTATATTCCACTCTGCGGAAATTCTTCTCTTAAAATCGTTCCAGAGAGAATGTCTCCGCGATTGAACTCGAGCGAGGTAATAATTTTCTCTTCAGTTCCCATGGAGATGTTCCTTCGATCTGCGTATTATTGGCAGATACTTAAAGGATTTTCAAGAACGAAAGCGATATCTTCTAGGTATACGAACAATCTATCTTTTGGCATTTTTCAGTTTATCTTTATTGCTTGTTTATTGCCAGCTTACAAGTTATTGGATTTTGTCAATATCTAAGTACTTAAGTTACTATTCTTTTTGTGTAGAATTCTAAATTGCTCAATAATAAAATTTAACAAAGACAGTATTATTGCTTTCATAGTAAGACATATTATTTGAATTTGAAAGGGATTTATGAATATTTCAACTACCAATAATACCTACTTGAGATAGACCCAAAAGCAAAAATGGAAAAAAAAAAGTTTTTCTAGAAACACGCTTTATTGAGTATGTATGATTGATTCTATAACACAATTTTCATGAAATACTTGTTCTACTTACTACCTTTTTAATCGGCATCTACGTAAATGTTTTCCCTCTGGACTGTATTAATACACTTACGAAGAACTTGTAGCCATTAGGGATTCAGATTACTAAAACATTGGTCTGCGATCTTACAGCAGTGTTGCTACACCACTCACGAACGCATTGGTAAAGTAAGGTTCGTGTGAAACAGCGCATTGGATCTAGAAATATACTTTAAATTCTCTTATTTACTGGTTGGAACACTCTCGAAATTGTTTACCTAAACAGTAAATGAACAAGGGCTACGAGAAATCTAAAACATGTGAAGTTCGATCATATCTCCATATTAAGTTAGAAAAATTAAATATTCTCTTGAATACAAATAGGTACTATCAAACACAATAGAATATATTAAGGGACGTCATTACTAAGACCGCAGAACAAAGATACTTCGAGAAATAAAAATCAGGCTTTGTTTTATTTGAGCACGGCCGGGAAATACAAATGGTCCCTAACAGGAATGTTTATGAGAGTCCTTTCATTAAATTTATTGTAACTGAGTTGGCACTTAAACAGATAAGCACTGCTTACCTAGAGATCGTATTACATAATTCAAGCATAAGATCTGCAGAAGCTGACACTTTTATAGTTTAGGAGGACTTTAATAAAAAAAAAACGAAATACACTTTGATAACTTCAAGCAATAGAAAATGGCTCAATTTGGAAGCTGTTATTTGAATGTACTTAACAAATGTAATCAACTCAATACTAACATTGTTAAAACAGATTTGAGTGAAAATGACTTGAGACTGGTAAACAAATCAAATAAAAAAGTTTTATTTCTTATGAACCTCAAGACGGCGCCTAAGAAACGTTAAAATAAAAGAGACTCCAGATGTGCGGTTCGAAATTGTTTTTACTATGGAGAAAGGTTAATCTTTTGAACTAGACTTTTGACATAGACGCACTCATGCTCAGCCTAGACCCCGAACAATAACTAGACCTACGCTCCCAGAAAATAATGAAAAAATTGGTACGCCAAAGAAAAAAAAAACAAACAATATAATGCGTACTACATTACCATTTGTAAATATTTCGGGACACATGAACCACGTTACATCAGACTCGGGGGAGCCGTCGCGTAACTTTCGCTGACAAAATGTGAACGAACCGTTCAACAAAAAGTAGTTACAGGTTTCAGGAAGCCATAGCAGTGTTGTCTGCGAGGGCCGATAGCCGACCGGCACGTATCATCCGACTTGCCACCCGATCGCTCCGGATACGGGGGAAAACAATCGATCGATGTTTTATTATGCTTACCACGAGTAATAGGTGTTCTTGTCACTACCTAGTAATGTCCGAAGCTCGTTTATGTTTCAATAATACCTAAACGCTGTCCGTTTAATTATTTTTCATGACAGTATCTCTTAATTGAATTTTGTTTAATATACTTTGATATGTTATCTACATCACTGTACATTCGAAATTCTTAATAAGTATCAACCTTACTAAAAATGTAACCTAAACCTAAACTTAATTGAAACCATAATTTAGTTTCAATATTCCAATCTGAAGAGACAATCCAGTTAAAAGTAGGTAATAGTATGAGATAGAAGGAAATAATTTTACTACCAGCAATTGTTCAACAAAAATAGATGGTGGTGTCGGGCGGCAGACCCGCCGGCGCCGTCGAGTCGCCGTCTGGAGCCATCAGACGAACGCACTCCCGGTAACCCCGGCTACACACAGAACGACGTCAAACTTCATTGAGATTGTATAAACGTACCAACGCTGAACAAATAAAAAAGTCGAAACGGGTTCTGTTTTTTAAATATTAAATGTTACGTACTTTTCTGTACTCAAAATACATAATTTAATTATTTTATGAAATGTTTACCAAAACAAGCTTAATCATAACGAAGTTTGAAAGACATGATAACAATGCTATAGAATAATACATTTTCACTTAGAACAAAAAAGTAAATGAAAACAACACGTAGGTTTATGTAAAGCCGGGAATAGAATAAAAACAAAATATTCGTCATACAATTTCCTTTCCCAAAAGATACAAACCAAAAGCAAAAAGCCGTGGAAACAATTTCAGAATATACTGGATCCATTTTTAATCCGTTTTCCGATGTCCAATACAGGCGCAAAGGTTGGGACTGAATAAGGGCGCACATGTTGCTCCACACCGTGTCTGTAGTAAGTTGGTACAAGCAAGCAATAGTGAACCGCATGAATGAATGCATCCACGCTATGTGAGCAAAGGACCCTGTTTATAAACCAACCCCTGCGCTCCACCGCGCGCCGGACGGGCTCACATCAAAGCGAAGTGGGAAATCAACACTAACTTGTCAAACAATGGAAACTGGACACAGACAACAGTATTTATTTGGTGGATTCATTATGAAAAGGATTTACGCAAAAAGTGCTGAACAAAGTTTGTACAACTAACAACGTTGGTTTTGTTTTGTAGCGTATTTTATCATGTCGGGAGATTTTGTCATTGTCTCGGAAAAAATATAATTCTGCAAAATACAGAGGTAAGTAAATTAATACAACATGTACAGGTGTTACATACATAGAAAGAAATGAAACATTTTTAAGTATTACAACATTTACAATAATATGTATATCGTTAAACTCACTTGTCTCATCAGCATTATGCTACGCTTCTTATGTACACATACCATTTTTATAATCCATTATTTACTTCACGGGAACAAAAATACAAGATAATGTAACAATAAAACAAGCTATTTATAAAGCTGTCCGTTCAGGAGAGCGGCTGAAAGCGGTGAAGCGACATCTACTCTATTTGTCTCGGCTAACACAACCGCTGGCCACTTCTCTCGGCGCGTCGCCTCCTCCTAGTTTGCGTTAAGGATTTTATCGCTTTTTCTCTAGGGTTGTTACTGTTTTTCGTTTACGTTATGGTTTAGAAACAACCAGTTTAACTCAAAGGAGATTATGTTTTCAGCCATTACGAATTTATCCAGAATATTAACCTAGTTCCGTCATTTCTATTTGAAATTAACGTAAATAGAGAACAAAATGAAACAATACAAAAACCCGTAAATCAACGCGTAAAATTATTTATTCACCTACTAAATTCGACGAAATTGCAGAAAACATCCCGCGATTCTGCCCGGAAATGACATGGCGCCGCGTGGCCTGTTGAGTTGTTTTTGAAATATCGATATCCAATTCAGAAAAGGATCTTTAACACTGAAGAAATAGAGCCTACAATATAATAATAACAGGTGAGAGCAATATAATCTTTCGATTCGATGTCGTCTTTGTCGCGAGGAAAATTTCCTTTTATTGTGTTAGCGAATGCTTATTGTATATCCGAACGTTTTCCCCATTGTAACGGCTACGGAGCCGCACCTCTTCGGTATTACTTTACAATTGTAAGATGACAAATAGCTAAAGCGAAACGATACATTAAGTCCTCTTCGAAAGGGGAATTTGGCGCGTTCTAGTTTCTATTGTTAATTTACGAGAACCGTGAAAATGAATTGTAGGCAGGGTCCGGATAATTTCAACTGTCGCAGAGATCGATTATAATAATTAATTTTATTGTTCTCTTTTTCGCTTCCTAATATTTCTAAAACAGCGCAACTATTCATAAGTGAAGGATAATTTTAAGGTAGGTAATTACTGACCTCTTCCTCAGTGGTGGCGGTGTTGACAGAGTCCATGCTCTGACACAGCGCTAGCTCCATGTTCTTGTGTTGCGGAGAAGCGGGCCGGGGCGATGGCTGCTGCGGCGGCACCAGCGCGCCTTGTGTCGCTCCTGCCGCCTGCTGCGGGCCTGCGCCACCCGTAGCTGCAGGGCTTTGCGCCGCCTGCAGACTCTGAGCCACTTGAAGACTCTGTGCTGCTTGTAAGCTCTGTTGAGCCTGAAGACTTTGTTGCGCTTGCAAGTTCTGAAGCGACTGATGGGCCAGATTCAACTGGTGCTGCTGCACGATGCTTTGCTGCACTATGCTCTGCTGCACTTTGATATGTTGGTGCACCGCGAGCTGGTGAATGGGGTGGAGTGAAGCGGGGGGTGCGGGGTATGGAGGGGAGAGCCGCTGGCGCTTCACTTGCGCACTCTGCAGCGCTTCGTGCAGCCTCTTCACCGGAAGGGGGCTCTGGCCGAGGTTATCCACGGCTGTGGCTGGGCGTGCTGGCAGAGTCACGTGACTCTGGCGAGCACCGACTATTGCAGCGACAGGTTAGGGACCGCGCGCGACGCGTCGCGGTATCGATATCGACGTATCGACAATGGCGCAACTCTACGCTCGTTGTGGTACTCGATTATAATTGACTTATCAATTTAGATAGTTAAAGAACTGCTACTCGCGAATGTTTTTTTTATATTAGCGCCGTAGCACTTTGCTTTTATCCGCAAAAGTTGATTCTCTGCTTGTAAACCACTCCTGGAAAGAAAAGAAAAAAAAGTTAATAATAAACATTTATTTTGAGTAAGAACTAATCATCATATTGATAAATTCATTCTGTAAGAGGCAATGCAATTGCAACGAATAATTAACACACTTTTTTTTCTTTCACACGTTAAATACCTATAATTTGAAATAACATAATAACCAATTTGAAAAAGAATCCTTATCGCGAGTACGGTAAAATAATGAGTAGGTTCCATGGAAAATTATATTCGTATCACTTATTCCTACTAAGACTTTTAAGTGCCATTTTTCCTTCAGAAGGAGCTTACTTTCAAAATTCAATTACGTACTTATTTCCAACTTCAAAACAAATAGGTAAATAATATAATGTTAAACGCCAGCTACTGTACTATTATATAAAACATGATTACAAAATAAGTACCTAAAAGTTGTTTTTTACATACGAGCGAACTTAACAAAAAAATGTTGAACAAGATAGGTACTCAACCTCACTTTAATTTGCAATATAGGTATGTGGTCGTAAAAATATACTTATACCCTCGGTATGTAAATTGTACATTTTATGTATAGTGTATATTGATAACATAATATGACACAATTTACACTGTATAAAAAAATATTTTTTATATCATGTGAAACAGTACCGATTGCTATTGCGTGGGATGGAGTCAACCATATAAACGGTTAGTCATCGCAACAAGTATCTAGAATTGTCTAAATTATGGACTAGACTGATGATATCAGTACAATAATTTACAAGCGACGTACAACTCATGTAGGAAGTACTCAGTTTCGAATCTATTAATGCATGCAAAGAAAAACTTATAATTAAATTTATCATACGGACAGATTTTCCAAAAAATATTTTATGAATAATTGAATAAGTAGGTCGTGTAGGTAGGTACCCACAATTATAATCTCTACCTTGAAAAATTTGTAGATATTTACGATATTACCCTGTAAGCAGAAACTGGAACATAACTTGCAGGTGTCTTTAAAGGCGATACTAAAACCGGACGTAGACTTAATATGTAACAATCACGTGTAAGACCATTAGTTTGTCCAAGGTTGCTTTTTGCTTTGAAGCCGTGACTAAGCCACGATTGTAAGTAAAAAAACTACGTACACATTCTCAAAAACGATCACACATATCTCAACTTAAATTACAGTGACGAACGCACAATGTAAGGCCATTCGAGACCGACGTTTTACCGTCCCTGATATAATAATAACCGAGTTCCTCTGCACATAATCTATTAAAGTTACACAATAATAGAATCAAAATGAGTTATTGTCGGACAAAGCAGCTGAGATACATTTATTTGTTGCAGTCTTTAAGTCAAATGTTTTGTCCTCACCACGACCGCAAAATTACTTAATTGTGTTCAACTAAACGTGTGAACTTATCAATGTTATTTTGTAAACTAATTACTTGTGAGACAGAATTAATAGACTGAGAAAAAACATAAATCAAACTTGAACATAATATGCTAATTATATTAAACAGTTCGTTATATTCGTTGTAGGTACTTATATGATTGTATACTGATGTACAACTTGTATAACATAATATACCTACTAATAATTCGTCATTGTCCGATACTATTACACAAATAGTTCGATAGTGTCTGGTATTTACTCAAACTTTATCAAAGTGAAGATGAAAAAAATAGCAATGTAGGTATTTAATATTTAAATAATGCAAAACATCTCGTGACTTCGCTAACACCTTAGACATTATATTTCACATTCGTATTTCAAATTGACTCCATAAACAAGATCCTAATTTCAATCAAAGCTCCAATTATTTTTACAAGGCCAATATTTTATATTATTGATTCGTAGTTTGTTATTGTTAGTATAGTTCGTAAAGGTCAAGAATTGTATACTCAAATAATATTCGCTCATTTCTTTTATACAACTTTTTCAAAAGCTAATGGCTAAAAGGGGACAACAACGACAAAAGATTTGTATTCCTAGTTTCTGTAAGATTTTCTTGACAAAGGAACAGCAATACTGTCGTGAAACTTTTCAAATATATTTGAAACTTATACATGTTTCAAAGAATTTTATCTGCACCAAACATCTGACCGGGACCTAATACGCAACGTAAACCGAAAGTTTTAATACTTGAAAAGTACATACGCGCAGAAAAGTACATCGTGCAATATTTCCTACTTCGCTGAATACTTTAATCCGGTAGTGTATTTATGCTGCGGCGGTGTCGGTAAATAAGTCCCGGCCAACTCTTACAGTTTCCATTTGTTATAACTATTAAGTCCCGGACTTCGACGGGACTTTGTACCTACGGGATGTGGAAGTTTGGAATAAGTGATAAGTAGATTGAATCAGATGAGTCATAATGATAATTAACCTTTAGGAATACTTTGCTCCTCGATAATAAGAAGATTAAACAGGCAAGTGATTGTGTAACTGTATGTTTAACTGGGTTCATCTCTTAGAAACTGCAGCCTCAAAAAGTTGTACCCCTGAAATAATTAATTCCTTTTAAAATCTTACTGCATTTTGCTTCATTCGAGTAATCATTAATTGTTGTAATATACGGGTAATTCCAATTATATTTGTAACTGTTAATCGGGCGAGATAGTTATCTATAGGAAACGACGCTGGGTCAGGATCATACGATGCCACCAAAAGTTTTTATTATACCATGGAAGGTCTAGCTAACATTATTTGTGCGAGATATTGATAAAATTTATTCTGTACTATGACGACATATGTAATTGGAAAATATGTTATGTCACAGGATCCCTTTAATACAACATGAATAGTCTTTAACGCATGTTCGCGTATCTTTACTTGGATTTATTTTTCTCAGTCAGTCTATCCATTTTTAGTTTATAACAAAGATTGATATCCCTAATATATTAACTTACGTGACGAGTAAGTCGGCCAAGAACGTATGAATTACCTGCACTTAATTAGGGTTCCGTACCTCAAAAGGTAAAAACGGAACCCTTATAGGATCACTTTGTTGTCCGTCTGTCTGTCTGTCTGTCTGTCTGTCTGTCTGTCTGTCAAGACCTTTTTTCTCAGGAACGCGTGGAGGTATCAAGCTGAAATTCATATCAAATACTCAAGTCTATTGTCTCTTGGAGCTGTGAAAAAATCAAACTTCTAAGTCAACGCGATCAAAAGATACTCCCGTTTATGCCGCAAATTTTCGACACTCGCAAGGGAATCAAAACCTACAGGGTACTTCCCCTGAACTCAGAATCTTGAAATTTGGTATGAAGCAACGTCTTATAGCAGAGATATAGGAAAAATTGCGAAAAGTATACATTTTTAGTTATATCATATAATAAAAATATTTTTAATAATTTTAAACTTACTACCCCTTTCCTCATGAACGCGTAGTGGTATTATATTGAAATTCATATCAAATACTCAACTCTATAATACCTTTAAGCTGTAACAAAATCAAACTTCTATGTCAACGCAATCAAAAGAAACAGGAATTAAAACCGCATATTTTGAAACTCGCCACTACTCGCAAGGGAATCGAAACCTACAGGGTACTTCCCGTGAACTCAGAATCTTGAAATTTGGTACGAAGCAACGTCTTATAACACAGATAAAGGAAAAATTGCGAAAAGCATAAACAGGTTTGTACGGAACCCTCGGTGCGCGAGTCTGACTCGCACTTGGCCGGTTTTTTTTTAAATTCAGAATCAATTAGTGCCTTCTTGTCAATTTTGTTCTAGAATTTATTTTTTCTAAGTCATATCAACACATCATTGAACTCCTGACATATGAAACCAGTGAATTAATTGTTTCTGGACTTTTTGGAACTTTACTTCTCAAAGCCTTTTGCAAAGCATTTTGCCAAATCCGTTTTACATTCGCATCGATTTGTCTTATTTTGTGTGAGGCAAAAACTAATGAGGCTCGATATGATTTAATAAATTGACCTTTGGATTTTAAACCTCGTTCATAATAGTATTATAAATACATCTTCATTCCGGTGTCACCAAAGAGGATTAATTCCACCTATAAATTAAATTACATACGTGCAAACAATGTCATCGTTTTATTAACCGATGTTAATACTGTGAATAAATTATTCGATAGGACGGTAACGTCATTATTGATAACGGAATAAAATCAATAAGCGCGCCTCGATGAAGTGAGAGCACTGTTTAATTCGCTCCATTCGCAGTAGTGATCAAATAAATACGCGATTTAACATGCCGTGTTCCGCAATGCTATTAATACCTTACACAAATCTCTTGCTATATTTAGTGCCGACGGAAGCCGTTGAAATTTCGCGAATAACGTGATTAGTCTTAACCATACTCTATGCCAATTATTGTTTATTAGATTAACTATCAACTAAACTATTATTATATACTTAATCTTCATTAAATAATTATTCAGCGGTCTATCCCAAAACCTTAAAGTTAAATCGTGCGGTCAACGCACAGTATTCATATTGCCTCAACAAACTCCTTTAATTTAATTTGAAAACTATGGGGTCCACACAAAGAAATAGTTTAGTTTGTTAGACGAGCCTCGCAAGGATGCAAAGGTGTAGTTGTGGTTCAAGTTTGCAAGCCAGACAAAAACAACCCTTATATTATGGAGACAGGTCGAGGGTAACTTCATTAAAATACGGACATAAAAAAGAAAATGCTTTAGAACAGCTTTTTCTCCTGCCTTTTGTGTAAAGCGTAAATTCTTTAGATCAGAGAGTTATAAATAGCGAGATGAAATCTTGTACACGTTGACTAATGCCATAAAATTAAATTCAGTTCAAAAGCTTGTTACTATTGTACTGGTTATGGCATCATGCTCTCGCAATAAAAGATAACGTCTAGATAATCATTACATATATAAAGTTGTTTCAATTAAATAAAATATATTAGACGAACATTCAGTTACCTAAATAGATGACGTAAAGATCAAGTTTTAATCACTTTAATTACGAATTATTTGATATAAATAAGAGAAATGACACAGTTTTGAAAGATTTATAGGTACGTGCGGTGATTAACATATGAATTCATTTTAAAATTCTCCATTTGTAAAAAGAGTAACTGCTTCAGTATGAGAAATAGAATTTTAATGGTCAATATTTTATGTGAACTTTGATGGGCTTATGGATTACGTAAAGTGTTTACTACCCACAGAAAGATTTAAAGAAACTTTCTCCAGCATCAGAACATTTAAAGTGTTATTAGCACTAATGGTCTGATAGGCTAAATTCTTAATCAATCTGCTAAATAAATATACGTTGAAAAACTATAATGGCGGACAATTCGAAGCTATTCCATAAATGTGGCTACAAAACAAGTCCATTCAATTAACAATGTAGGCCTGACGACCAATAGAGCCATTCGCGTAATGAAATTTGGCCAGAACATCGAGCTTGGGCTATTTATAATGACATTTTACCGGTCAGCAGTAAAAATTTAATTTCACGTCCTAAACGCTTTCTCCTACAAAATTAGTACAAAATGAATTTCGTCGAAAACATTCGTGAAAAGAACTTTCGCTACAATTGTGTCTAATTAGTTACATTTACAGAGAAATTAGCGTCTCTTCGTACCAAATTCAGTGTAATTCAGAGAGAAATGAACCTTTGTTACACGCGGGCCCATATTCATAGTGAGCAGAGCATCCCGCAAATTGAATCTAATTGCCGCAACGAAGTGTTGAATCAGACCGTCGGCCCTGGCGAAGCTGTGGCCTAAATTGCACCTATTTACCCATTTAGGATCAGAAATACTGAACACCCACAGACCACCTGTTTATGGAATGAAATTTTCACGAGACGGTGACATCAGCTGTCGCGGGACCGTCTTCATTAAGTGCCATCTGCCCCTAGAGTCTGATCTAGACTAGTCAATTCAACTTCCTTCATAAAAAAACTGGAGACCTGAAGTAAACTACGGCAAGTAACAAAAACCTGTTTCTAAGTAGTTGCATGATAAAATATAATAAAGTCACGACTGACTTGACTATGACGGTCTCGTTGGTCTACTTAGTGGTTAGTGATCCTGACTGCTAAGCCGGAGATCGTGGGTTCGATTCTCATCCGTGACAAATCTTTGTGTGATGAGCACGATCATTTGTTCTGTGTCTGGGTGTTATTTATCAATAATATGATGTATTTAGAAATATATAAGTATGTTTATCGGTTGTCTGGTTGCCATAGTTGCCATGCTCTGCCTAGTTTAGTATCAGATGTCCGTGTGTGAGCTGTCCCAAGATATAATAAATTATATTATTAGATATTATTATCACTATAATAAAATTACTTATCTAAATTCTAAAGAAAAACTTTCCAATTTTGGTATATAATTTTAATCAAAGCCTAAATTTGACGACGGCACAGAATGGTAAATAATAAAAAAAGGCATAATAAGCATCGAGCTACTTTCTGCTTCAGATTATATGAACGAGTATTTGTTATGGCTACTAACATCAAGTAGCTATACCAAAAGCCATAAACTCCGAAAGATAATACATTAACAAACAATTGACTAGAAAATTAAAAAAATCTCACTATCGTGTTTGGTTGTCCTAACTCAACACGGTGGGCCATCAAGTCGATCGTTTAAAAGGTTTTTATGTACATTTTTCCATTTGTTTAAGACACGTGCTCAGTATGCTGTAGAAACACGTCATCCTACATTGAATTAATCACCTAAATAGATTTTATTACCGCAAATATTTACATTTCCAGTAAAGTGATGTCTGTAACCAGCGCTCCAGTTTATTTCTGCAAGAGCAATGGCTCCTTCCTCTTTACTTTATTTTAAATTTTGTAGAAACGTTAAATGTTATGTTTTATTATGTTCAAACTTAAACATGTCAGTGATTATGTGATTAGAAATTAAAACATGTGAATCAATGGTTTTGTGTCTGACAGGTTTAATAAAAGTGAGAGTAGAGTTTGTTGATGTGCTGGCAGTTAATAGTTTTGCTAAAATTAGAATATTTATTGATTCATAGAAAATTCATGCATTTCTACGTTGAAAATTGATTCTTTTGACATAAAATTTTACCATTGAAGTTCCTTAATGACATGCTAATATATTAGCTTAATAAAATATATCTTGGAAAAAAGCTAAAATCTTTAAGTGCCTATTAACTACTTCCGAATTTTTCTGTAAGTAGTAAATAGCATTATTTCATAGATATCACGCGTTATTCCGTGTGGCTTCATGTCATAATAAAAATCTGAAATCATGTGTTCATATAATATATAAAATATAAAAGTATTATATCCGCAGCTTGACTACCTAATAATAAGTATCACATCGCCCACCTGTGGATATCAATATCATCTTAAGCAGAATAAAATAATTTGTAACTTTTTGCTAGTCATTACACGACGGGCAGCGACCACTGCAGGCTGTAGTGTTGTGAAAGAGGCCACACCGCGGAAAACATGACAAAGCAATATTTTTTATTGCAAATCAATGCTATCCGATCGTATTCCGGAACACACAAAACAAATTGCTAGTCGGCGAAAATCCTATCAAAGCTATTTTATACCTATGCGCCATGCGATGCGACACGTTTTTGATGTCTCTTGCCAAAAGTTCTGTTACTGTTACCTTTGATTTTTTGCTACTCATAAATCGATTAAGAATTTTTGCCTTTTACACTGAAATTCAGTATTGGTTAGCAATGAAATTTATCTTGAAGATAACTTTATTGCTGGTTAACCATTTCACATACCTTAAGGAAGTTTAAGGCTTTCTCAACAGATTTATGGCTTCCTGTTTAATATTTACTTTACATGATATTTATTTAGAATAGCTTCCATGCAAAGTATAATAAATATTTAGCATTCATTAAACTACTACGAAATTAATTCTTGGTATGAATACTACAAATATTATTTCCTCGTAAAAAAAAACATGAATAAACGTTATTACTTTGGTATCGTTAATATTATGTTCATAGACAATTAAACCTTGCGAAATAAATTTATTGACAAAACGTTTGTACGTAAAATATGCCTGTAAAGGTCACAAAGTATAACCTGAACACATCAATCTATATTTAGCCAGGTCTATAATTAATTTAACAAGCGGCTATTAGCTGCCCTTATGGAGTACAGTCATGACACGAAGTGACGCAACGGCCACAATAGCAGGCCTTGATACGGCCGGCTACAAACATTCGAAATAGTCCCGCAGTAATTATACTAACTAAACACTGCCCCAAAGAAGGTTTCAAAGTAAATATAATTAAGACATATCGTACTGAAATACTGTATTCAGATCCAACGACAAAAAATATAATAAACAAACATATAGCAGTTTTCAGTGAGTCATAAGACAGGCGTATATATTTGCATCGTTGTTTTTAGAACAGAACTGGAAATATAACGTCCGAATTATCTGCTGATTTTGTAATAGTGACTTTGACCCAAAAACATTTAGCAACTTTGTTGAGGAGGATAGAATAATTTACTTGCATTACTGTAATTTTCAAAGTAATAAGTAACACGCGGAATCGATACAAACACAGATAACAAAATATTCGATAACACTTCGAGCATCAAAGACTTCGAGAAGACTAGGAAAATTTACAATAACAAAATTTTAAGAATAATAAGATACTCTTAAACATTTTATTAAATACTAAAGCGATATGTACTCAAAGATGATAAATTGAACCTCTTAAAATAAAATGTTATCGGATGAAAATATTAAAAGCAATATTAAGATCGTGAAGAACACGTCTAAGTGAAAGAAATAATTAGTACTTGTCGAACAGCTAGAAGCAAGATCTAAATCGAAGACAATTACCGCTACACTCGTATTTTCAAGTAGCAAACGAGAATGGCAACGGTTAGAAAATTGTACTTGAACAAAAATCTTTTACAAAGTTCACAAGGTATGAAATGTTTCTAATTCGAAATACGAATAAGCAATTTGTGCACTAGCAACTTGCTTGTAGTAAGTATCGTTGACATAATGTGATTACGATTACATTACTTGAGAACATTTCCATCCAAATATGGAACCCAGAGAAAACTGTATACATAAACTGTTTATTTTCACACGCACGTACGGAGTACAAAGAAGAAAAAATACCTTTCACAGTGATACTTCAATTTACCCAGAGGGTTCTGGACTAAATACACGGTAGTATCTGTCTGTTACAATCAGCAAAAAGCTCAACTAATTTATAAAAAAAGTTTAAATAGGTGCGCCTTGCCCCCAAAGTGCTTCAATCCTCACTGGAGAATACTTCCATTAACTCAATTAACCTCTCATTTCTTACGGTAGGGAGTCTAATGGTCACGCCGCTATTTTAGAGGTCATTTTCATTTATTGAGATCAATTAGTTAAAGCTATCGTGGCAGGACGCCGCGGCACATCATAAATAATTTATTTCTTCTAGGCGATAGATTGAAGAATAAAGAATTGGTTTTACTGTGACCTCAAAAGTTATCTAGGACTTTATTTGCTGTGTTGTCGAATTGTGTTGACTCCGTCAATATGTCAGCACACATTCATGTATGTATGTGTCTATCTAACGATGTTGACGTTTATTCGGCCGTAGCGAGGGTGTTCATTCGTCTGTCTTCCATTTACATGACCAAGCACCATGAAAAAAGTGATCCATTTTCATCTACGTCATTTCACAAATACCAATGGTTTTCAATGCAAATAATTTGTTAAAGTTTTAACTAACTGCGCTCGCCGTGTTAGCTCGTGTTATGCAAAATCTTTGTAACAAGAGCCATTGTTTACGGCTATTGTAACTGATATTGCGAAAGAATGCCATCAATAGCAGTATCATCTCAGATACAATTCGGTAACGAAACAATCAGTGGTACCTATTAACAATGATGCGATTTGCCTCATGTTATTCTTATACAACTATATTTGATCATCAAGTTATAATTTTACCACGAGTAATGTAGATTTAGAAGAAGCCACTATTGTGTTTTTCTTATTTTCAATAAAGTGGCAGTTCTATGACTTCACAAATATTTTTCTAGTTTCTCTATCACGCAATTGCGTTTCGACTGACTGATATTTTATCAATAAATCAGTGCATATATCACTTTCTCCGCATAAAAACTTTGTTATCATTTGTGACTTATTACTAGATATTATCACTGCAATACTTTTTAGTTAAACGGGATTTTTTGTTTTCAAAGCTTGTCGAAATTCGCTTTTCGCAAGTATTGGTGAGTTTCGAAAACTTTTCTCCAACGCTTTCTTACTTGCCGTTATTATTTATAAAATTTTGTTTATTATCTATGGAATCAGATAAGTTAGTGGTATGATAAATTACTGTTACATATGTATTTTCTCATTGTTTGGATTCAGTACAATGCGTAGTGGTTTCTGAAAGTGCTCCCGCTGTCGATACTTGGCAGTAATTTCTACGTTGCTATTGTTGTGAGCCTCGCTTTTGTGACTTTTGTGTATCACATGAATGACATGAGGACGCGTGTTTCTCATTTCGAGTCTTATTTTCTTAGTAATAAGTTTTACCTTTTTGTGTAACTTACATCAGTTTATCACAAAAATGTAGGTAATTCCCCTCGTACATAAGCTAGGTTTTCATTGAACTCTTATAAGAATCCGATAAGTTTTAGCCTCTTTACTTGCACAGAAGTGGCTAACATTTGCAGTTTGTTAGGCTTATCTAAAGCGGCGCAAACAATTAACGGATCATAAATTCATATCGTGACTAATAAAGAGTTGCGCGCTTTAACAAAACTTTGATAACATAACAACGCTACTATATTTAAATTTAGTAGCAAATAAACTGTAGGTAGCTGTAACTGTGTGAATATTAACCTCGCAGTTTATACAACAATACCTCCGTGGGAAATATTAATAAAAGCGAAATTAACAACGCGCCAACAAGTGCATCAATTAATACGTTGCATCCGATTGCCTTTTTCAAACAAGAGTCTCCGTTACCTAGAAAACAATAGCACATCTCACAAGCACAAACACTGCATTCGTCGGAAAACGCACATGCACAATTTTCCGAACACCGGTTACGGACACTGCGTCGGTCGCGTCAGAGCAAAGGGCGGCACGTACAAGCGCTGCCTCTGCGCGCGATAGACTGACGGCTCTCGGGCGGAATTACGAGCGAGCGGGACGCGCGGCGGGCGTGCCAACACTCTGCGCGCGCATAACGCCTCTCTGTCCTACGCCCGTGCTTCCCATACGGTCGTTTCGCTCTCACACGCTAGAGCACACCTTTCCGCTCCCGAGACAGGTGTTCCTATCCCTGTGTGCGTCCAGATATGGCTGGCTTCGCGTGTATGCGCGCTTCCTGCGGCGGCGGATCGTTTTTTATGCCCGGCAGAAATTATAAAAAGTAAATGGAGGGAAAATTAAATAAAACGTTTACAATGAAGCGTTTTCCTGTGCGCTTTCAATGATTCAGTGTGCGCTATTTTTCAGGGTGGATATCATCATTGTACACAGCGAGCCTGATTACAGGGCTTTTTACGGATGTTTGAGTGATGTAGGCGGGCGTAATTAGGCACGGGGCGGAAAGGTATATTGATTGCGGTGACGCGGCTTTGTGGAAAAATCGATATTTTTGTATTAAAGGTGGCACGCGATGTGTCCGGCCCGTGCGTCCGTGGATGAGTAAACCTTCGTATCGATCCCAAACGCCGACAACTTTCGACCCTAGTTTATGGCGCGTACTATAAACTTGAGTCACACTTACCTATCAACGTTATCGGAAACGCTTTGGCTGAACGAAACGTCTTCATAAAATCCTATACGACTTAAGTTCTAAAACCAAATATTTATCATTTTATATGGACTAAATTAAAAGCAAACCTTTAATTTCATCGCATTGCTGAATCTATTTTTTTTACTCTCATTATTTTACATATCTTACTAGCAATGTGGGTTGCACATTATTACTATTTTTGTTAACCCCTCGTGCTAAGCTAAATGCTTGTGTTACGAGTAGGTTCACGTCGGTAGTGCAATGAGTGGGATTTGAACCGGCAATCACATGATCGCTAGTCCGACGTCCTAGCCATTAAGCTACCGCCGCTTCAAACTAACTCAGTCAAATATAAACTATCTCAACTAATGTAATTTGATTCGATGAAAATCATTCAAACATTTGAACAAACTTATAATTGAAATCTAGACCCATTTAGTACCTAAATCCATATTATTATTAAGTATAACTTGAAAATGCTTATCGTGTATAACGAGAGCAATATTTTGCCGCATCGACTCTTAATAAGGATGATATCTAAATCGCGCTAAATTTTTCATGCGTTGCGGTTTCGTTGAAGCCACGTACGGCTATAAGACGCAGGGTTTAAACATCGGAACAATGCATAACTAGGAGCAGGCCGCAAGCCAATCGTATCTCATTGGCCGCAACTTACCCACACTTTACTATCCACCTATGGGCTACTAATTACTTTGAAAAAGACTTTGCTTAGAAAATATTCGGACCTTTTTTATTAAAAAAAACTTACTAGCTATGTGTTTCGCACATTTCTAGTATTCTTGTTAACCCCTCGTACTAAGCTAAATTACTTGTGTTATGATTGGATTCACGTCGATTGTGTAATGGATAGGATTCGAACTACACTAGTAAAGAAAGTAACACTACGCTACCGCCGATAAAATCCAAATTTCGTTACTTTTTAAAATATTGTTTTTAGGTACTTCTTTGCGGTTGAAAGATGTTGCCTTTCCATCCCAGATCTTTAAACCGTTTTGAGAAACGTATTACTACTGACGAGCCGATAAAAACTTAATCAAATCGACAAAAAAAATAAAGGAGCTAGCAAATACAGATAATTTAATATATTCAAACATTATTTGACATTCAAAATAAAAAAAACCTGGATATCTACTGAATAAAGAGTAATTAATTCTGGATACCGTGAAATAATTAAAAAAATGATGTAATATTTGTTTGTAGCATGGAGCTTTCATTTTCCATAATTTCATGCAATTAACAGCGCTGGTCACTAATGAAATTTTCTGCATGAGATCACAATACACAATTTCGACCAGGTTTCACAACTATGGCTACTTTACTCGTAATTGATACTTCATATAATTATTGAAATTAATAATTAAAATACCATGCATTATTCAAAGTTAAAAATTAAGTTTCTGGACGGTTTTTCTCCACTGAAACGTGAATTTGGAACCATGACTCTGAAGTCATCATAACATTATTTTTAAAGGGCTTGGCTTGTTTATCAAACCTTGTACCAACTGCAAATAACTACCAAAGAGTCTGCGTTTTTCTATCGCGCTAAGCCATTCGATTTCACAAATAACGCCATTAGGTTATACCTTATATACAAAAGAAGTTTTTTCTCAGCGTTTGCGGCTCCGAAGCAGCAAACGTAATAAATTATACTTGTTCAGAATAACATCCCACGTTTTGGCGAGCATTGCTTTTTTTCTATTAAAACGAAATAAGACGTAGAAGGTTTCCGAGTCGAGTGACTAATGTACTGAGGTAATAAGCGTACTTGGAAATTTAATATTTAACGCGTTCAATTAGAATAAGATTTTTGAATGGTTTGTAATCGTTTTTGTATCCTTGAGTCCTTTGGATACTTCTCTACAGCCGTTACTAAAATGTTTTGTCTAATTTGTATATTATAAAGTAGCTATTCAGGTAATATTAAATAGAACTTTGTTTTAATCAGGTTTTGTATTGTAAAAACTAAAAGTTAAGCTATACAATATTCCTTAATTACATTGAATTATCTTTACCTGTTAAGTTGGAAATGAAAACCCTTAAAGTTTGAGGCAGAAAAAGAAGGGCAAGTCTGTATCTTTTATCAAACCTATATTAGACTATGTCATAATCACTGCTGAAGTAATAAAGAAAATCCGTTTCGGGCCTTCTGAAAAGAACTTTGAAGCGAGTTTAGAAAATTATTATTAAATTCACGCTCGTGTTTTGTATTTTCACCGAAATCGTCAGCCGAGTATTTATTTCGACAATAAGGTTTACGATTAAAAGTGTCTTTTTGTCGTTGGTATTTATATTCACCAGCAGAATCCCTGAATAGGTACTATTAAGTCATATGGATTTGTCAGAAACATACAAGGCATTTTGAGTTTTGAAGCCTTAGCAAGCATGATAAATACATCTGAAGTAATGCACCCACTTTCAAATATTGTTAAATTACTAAAACCAATTGTACACTATATCAGTGTTTGGTGAACAAATATTGTATCTCTATAATTAATATATTTGATTGCATCAAACATCATAGTAAATGTGTATATAAATATTAATGCGGCGACCTCGATATGCTGTAGTGAACAAGAGCACAACTTATGCACAATGCCGCCAAAATAAATTCGGACTAGTGTCAAACAATTAGTGTTTCGACGTCGAACTATTTTAATTAACAATATGCCGTATTTATCACTAAGAGTGCCTTAACAGCGGTAGTATTTCATGGCCTTTGTCATCATAATAGTATTTCGTTGCGCCCAGATGTTGGAGCACTTAGCGGCTTGCACCCGTTTTATTATGAATAGCAACGGAACTAGTATTTTGCGGTTTCCCTGTGGAGGCAGACGCAAATTAATGCCCTAGCTTTCAGCTAGAAATTAATGTAATGCACCTAGGTTACGTAGCCAAATTGTTGGCATTCACTAAATTTTGCAATGCGCAACCGGGAAACCAAAGCAAATTTTATAATTTATTTTAATTTTTTATAATTTATCCATATCGCACAATTTGTATAACTATTACTTTTTATAGCGATACACTAAGTCTTATCTTATATGTAAAAGTACTACCTAATTTGTTATGTCTCATTGCCCATTTCTTACCCTTACAAAATTGTTAGACTCATCCATCTTTGGGTTAAGTTTTCATAGAAACTTAAACAAAGTAACCATTTTTCTTAGAAGTCTAAGAATGTATGAAGTATAAAGATACATTTTTTCTTTTATTATTAAAAACATATTCTCCAAAACATGTGCTTGAATATGGGTTACGTGTATAGGATAAGATTTTTTGACAGTAAAATTCAAGTGGGAATAGTATGCAACTATGTAGGGTACTATCCAACCTTATAATACCGGTCCAAATATTTCCCACAGCTGGGCACAGGCCTCTCTCATATAGAGAAAGAACGAGTATTGACCACCACGCTGGCTCAGCGGGTTGACGATTTCAGATTCTAATTCTTGGAATCCATGTTTCCTCACAATATTCGTCACATTAGTACTTGCCTGGAGTGGGTCCGAATATGCAACCTTGTGCGTGAAAATCCGAACCGCTAGATCACCACAACATTCATAATTGTAGGTATCCCATGACAATTGAGGAATATTGTATCAAAATGGGTGGCGTGGTTTTCGAAGCTTTTATGCCTAGCCTAGTTAGAATCGTTTCTTTAACAGTTATTTAACAGCAGCCTTGACGTCAAGTATTCACGTGTATTTAGGCATATACAAACTTATTGTGTATACATGTAGCTACACTTAAAGAGATTAAATGCTTATCGTGCGAGCTTCTTGCTCGTTTTTCATTCTCTTATTTAAGGGCTTTTACTTTCGTTTCGTTTATGTGATGTGTTCCACTTAGAGATTAAATTTAAGGCCTACGATCTACATACAGAGTTACAAAGTTAGACAGCGAAGCGTGTACGATGAGGAAGATTTTCATAAAATATAACTGAATTATTAAGTATCTCTCAACAATTTTTGCCTGGTATGTATGTTATGAAAATTGTTATATTAATTTTACAGATACCGAAAATGAGTTATGAGATAAAACATTAGTACGGCGTGGATCTACTTTGAAAAAAAATCATGAAAGTAATGCAAAAAAAATGGTAGCGTCGGCGTCGTCTCCGTGCGGGAAGTGTTTTAGTATAGCTGTTCTTAGTTTCTTGCCAAATATTTTTTTAAGGATAAATCTAAAACTTATTCTAAATGATTATACAATCACCAATACACCATAAATAAATAAAAAATACTGATTACCTAATTCAGGATGTGAGCTTCCTCCAAAGCAAATTGGTCCTTTTTTTTTTTTTTTTTTTTTTTTTTTTTTGGCGGGGTGAAACGCTATTGCTTTCAACCCACGCTGAGGGCACAGCGTGGGGATATGTCGGACTTGCACCGACTAAAAACACCCCGGTCCCGTCCTTGCCCTTGCTGGAGCCACGGGATCACTTACGCAAGCTCTGCGCAACTCCAGCAGGAAAGCAAATTGGTCCTGCCTTTTGAGTGGGAGGTATGCACACATGCCTGTGCATGTGTGTGTGTACTTACAAACAACCGCCTTAATATTAGTGTGATCTATTTATAACTATTCATACCAGTAATGCTGGAATTAGTATCAAAACGTCATGAAAAGCATTTAAGTAATTTATAACAAGTCATGTTTTATCGTAATTTCCACAATAACAGAAACAACTAATATTCCTACCCATATCTGCAATAGCCATCCATTTAATTGGCGAAACCACAAAATATGTTTAATTCTTACATTATTAACGAAAACCGCAAACAATGATATTCGACATTCAGCTGCCATTCTTACATTAATATTCTTTTTAATTAATTACGGACGTAGCATAAATTCAATAAATGCATTTACACAAACAAATAAAAAATAACTATGAATGCTTTTTAAGCATACTCGGAAAAAGGAGATTTTTTTTTACAAAAACGATAAAAATAATCAAAATTAACTAGACAGCTATTGATTGAAGATTGAAGTTGATTTGTAAGTTATTTAAAAAAAATCCTTTTAATACTATGCTTGATACTATTATTCTGGCAAAAATTATGTTTGGGGATATTTAATATATCGCCAAAATTCCGCCATTTCACATTGTTTTCTTTTGGATTTAGCCAGTGTCACTCTCAAAATTAAAATTCATCAAGCCGTTTAGGCTATAGAGCGTACCAAAACTGTACATACTTAGGTACTCTATATAAACATAAATAGTACAGAAAAATCACAGTCTAGTAGAAACTAAACGAGTATTAGACAAATTATTTAGTAGACAAATGTTGGCAAGAATAGATCCATGCAAGGTTCTACGTACACGTATCACAAGTTCACATTGCCTTGCAACTAGAAAATACAAGCCTAAAAATACATTACTAGTACGTGCAAGTCATGCGACTTGATCTTTCTATTGCTCCGCGACTTAAAAAATTAAATGCAAATCGCTGCGGATTTTATGTTTCAGTAAAACCAGGAAGATATTGTCTTGCGTATAGATTCGGGAATTAAAGGAAAATAGGATTTAAGAATCTTATATCTCGCGGTTTTTTTTTCGAGACTTCTCACACACGGCCATCTGGTCCCAAAATTAGCCAGAGCCTGTTCTATGGCAACCAGACAACTGATAAAAATACTTATATATTTATACATACATTCATGTTATAGATAAATTACACCCAGACACAGAACAAATGAACACGCTCATCACACATGGATCTGTCCTGAGTGGGAATCGAACCCTCTAGCTTAGCAGTCAGGGTCACTAACCACTAGACCAACAGGCCCGTCAACCTCAACCATTATTTTTTACATATAAGATGCTTGTTACTTTAAGTACTGTATCATGTTCTGTTGGCAAGCATGCGTTTCGTTCGCGTTCTGAATAATTTTCGAAGCGAATTATTAACTAACATGAATTTAAGAACCACCGTTTACAATTAGGCGAATTAGCACTGTAGCACACTCCGTTAATTGTAATAAACTCAAAAGAGGAAAATGCAGCGGCGTACGTATATTTACAGTTTTAATACATAACGGAGTAGGTAAACGGTCGGATAACAAGCAAACAGCTTTGACTGCGGAATGAATAAGTTTATCTTATGCTCCACAAAGCGTTTCTACGTATATTAAGCACAACTTTCCTGTGTATTTAGTATGTTTATTAACGTAAATGTTAGTAATAAACATGATAATGCATAATTCAGTGGGTATAACAAAAATCTCATCCTCAAAACAGGGTCAGATGAATGGCTCGCATACATTTCATCCGGGGAATTTCACAGTAGCTAATACGTTGCGAAACGGTCGCAACTCGCTTCGAGTATGGTAACAATTTTAATAAATAATTATGCTCCTCGGTTCCTCTCTGAATAAACAGATACAAGCTTAATTCGTTACTAATAAATCCACTTAGGAAGAGTCAATTTGCATTTGCGTTTTTGTTTTTTATTTCTTTGGTTTATGCTAAATTAGCAATCATGATAGTAATACGTACCTACTGTCAGACTTAAATTTACTCTTAAAGTTTGGCGTAAACAATAAGAACATGTATATTCAATTGCATTTGGCTACGTCGTAGCACAGCATGAAATATTTTATTTGCCATATTATTATTTTATTTGTTACAGTCAGTTTTTGTAGGTATTTTATATATTAGAAAATATATAAAATACCTACAAAAACTTAACAGACTACGCCTTGTGTAATCGTTAATTTAGGAGGTAAAATAATTGTCTAACTTTCAACAAGCTAAGCCCCTTCTCGAACATTGTCTAATTTTCTGTTAGAAATGCTTGACTCTATTAGCTATTCAATAAATTTCACCATTCTAGCAGGAAAGAGATTTTTCGATCACTCATAAACATTATCTTTTAATCTATGTATGTGCTACGAACAGCATTCAACTAATCGTACTAATGTTACACGTAGTCATCAAAACAGGATGTCAAGCGTTACATAGATACGCTCCAAATAGGTCCGACAATATTTTTGAGCACGTTGATACACTGAAATGGTACAGCGGACAATTGGGCACTCCTAATATGCTGAAGCTAATTGCAGTAAGATACCGTCCTTCTGCTAATTCGATATGTGTTACACGGGGCGCGGCTTCAACCCAATCTTCTTTGGATACAAATGTGTACTAACTACAACCGAAAGTCAACGCAATAGTGGAACGTTTAGGGATGAATTTTGAACGTGTGACTTTAAATTTAGGCTGTTCATATTACGGCGCGCCTTAATGGAAATTGTGAGCCGTGCCCGTGTCGTTACGCGCTGCAAATGTACATAATGTGTCGTCAAAAGGGTGAAATATACTTTAGTAGGCTGTGATTTCGTTCGTAGCGAGACGAGCCTTACCGGCTTTTAAAAGTTTCTTGTGATCCCTGTTAGACTGCCAAGTGCGCCCAAGGTTACGTATACAACGCAGTTTGTATATTTAAATTATTTAAACAGTTCTATCAAAACTCGTTTTTATCCTGCTATATCTTTGGATAAAAACGCCAGACAATTTATAAACTTTCTAAAAGTAAAGAGATCATGCTCTTTATTGCTCTTTCTTAAATTTGAGCCGCGTACTCTGACTTTTATATTTTTTTACCTTTGTTAATTGTAAAAGTTTGAAAGATTGAGTCAATCTTTCTGTAACGAATATTCAAACACTAAAATGCCGTTCATTTTTGTGTTGAAATCATGACATTTTACTGGCGTTGTTTTTATTGTTTACTTCTTCTTCTTCTTTTCGAGTCGATGGTACACATTTTTCAAAAAGTATTTAAATTTGATGCGCCCATTAGTAACAGTTGGCCACATTAATAGCGGCGTCATTGGCCAGATTCAAGTCTTCCAAAGTACAGGTGTCCGGACACTTTGAACACTCCAGTAAGTGCGGCATTGTCTGGTCGGGAAGACCGCACTAGCACTGGGTATCCGAAGTTTTGTTTACTTAATGACCAACCAAGTAAACAAAACACTAGACAAGAGGCACCTGGAGTATAAATATTTTCCATTCCTTGTTTTGAAGTCTCTGTATTCATAATAATTCTAAGAACCAATTAATGATTTTTCTATTATATTGAATAACCGTAAACAGAACTTCTTAGCTGAAAACTTATTAAAATTATCGTTTAGAAATCCTACAAGTTATCTTAAAATGAGAAAATATTTTCATTGGATCAGAATAACAAAAGAAAATTATAAAATCAGATATCTAGTTTCATTAGGCGAAATAAACGAATCATGAAATAGAAAATTTTAATGTTACAATTATACTAAATATTTCGAGCCAATACCAAAACGATAAATAAATTCATTGAATTTATTAAATGGCCTCGATGCTTATCAAACCTTCGTATCTTTCATTTAAATTATAGCCAATTAGTACACACGCTAATTTGTTTGTGTAACGTCATTTTATTTAACATAATATTAATTTATTCAAACAACAATAACATAGTCATGAAATGGGTAATTTGAATTTGACATAATTGTGGTACGGGAGCTAGCAACGTTTTCGAGAAGTCATTTCAGTATAGCTGGATTTTTAATATGTTATTTGGCATAGAATTTAGCATATGATAGGATAGGTCTGGCACCTGGGACCGGTTGCGTTTACTAGTGCGCATCCCATTTATGGGGGTGAAAAATCCAGTTTTTCAACTCATTTTAGTATAAACCGTTCTTGTTCCATCTGGTTTGGCGACTCTTTACGAACATAAAAATCGAATTGCCAGACACTTTGGAGGTTGCCAACATCGTGCCAGACGCGATCAAAGTTCGAAAAAAAATGATAAAAATAATTCATTTTAGTATGGCTGAAATTTTAATATGTTGTAGTTCTATCATATACAAATAACATATTAAAAAGCCAGACAAAAATTCCGGTGCCAAATACGTGCCAGACCACTTTATATTCCCGAAATCAGTTGAGGAAATCGTGAATTTCAGCTTTCCTTTGAGATATTTTGATAAATATTTGATGTTATGGCTTCACAAATACACAACTCAATCGTATAAAATCATTACCAATCAGATTCATAAAGTACTTGTTGAGTAAAAAAGGAAAATGACGATGTTAACAAAACCATTATAAATAACGTCGAAATTGTTAAATACTGTACGGTACATGCAAGAGCAGAACATGGTAACCTAGCTAAATACTTAAGAAACATGTGTTAGACGGATTGAACATGGTAAATTGGTATAGAAGAAGTAAAGGTACAAACAGAACATGTAGTTGGCTTTTCTTTAAACCTTTTCTAATTTTGGTGTCTATAATATATTATTACTGTTACTACCACTTCTGTTGGAAATAGGATAACCCAGTAACATTTTATTCGCAGTAGAATCGTGAAAATACGTTAATATAAAAGTATATATCTTAGGTAATGTTTCTTTCTTTATTTACACGGAAACCCCTTTAAGGTATTCCGTTTCTAATAAAAAATAAAATCAGAGGCCCCAATAAGAGGTATTCGTTTACATCAAAAGAAAAATACATTTGGGTAGACCGGGGACAATAGCAACATGGCCACATTTCGACAGCTACCGAGATATACTATTGTACGTGTATTAACAATTTTATCTGGCAGTACATGAAATCTCATAGTCTCATATCTTAAAAAAAAACAAATAATTGATCTAAAAAACAAATTAATTAATATTACTTTTATTATAACATAATCTTACTCTCACTTACCTTATTAATAATAATTATGAGAATAGTCATATTATCAGTCAGTATTAACGGTAGATCGAGGGTCCCTTGTCTACTCTACTTATTAGAATTCGATTAAGTTATCTCATTTATACAAATATTAAAACAAATGTTAATAAAACACACTTACTTAAAGGATATTACATTGTATCAATTTTGTAGCTGCAGTGCTGCTGTGTAGTAATCAGGTAGGGGCAGCTAGCGGCATATACTGTAGGCACGTAGGCAGACACGTACAATTACATTATATCACGGTAGCTGTCGAAATGTGGCCATGTTGCTATTGTCCCCGGTCTACCCAAATGTATTTTTCTTTTGATGTAAACGAATACCTCTTATTGGGGCCTCTGATTTTATTTTTTATTAGAAACGGAATACCTTAAAGGGGTTTCCGTGTAAATAAAGAAAGAAACATTACCTAAGATATATACTTTTATTTTAACGTATTTTCACGATTCTACTGCGAATAAAATGTTACTGGGTTATCCTATTTCCAACAGAAGTGGTAGTAACAGTAATAATATATTATAGACACCAAAATTAGAAAAGGTTTAAAGAAAAGCCAACTACATGTTCTGTTTGTACCTTTACTTCTTCTATACCAATTTACCATGGTCAATCCGTCTAACACATGTTTCTTAAGTATTTAGCTAGGTTACCATGTTCTGCTCTTGCATGTACCGTACAGTATTTAACAATTTCGACGTTATTTATAATGGTTTTGTTAAAATCGTCATTTTCCTTTTTTACTTAACAAGTACTTTATGAATCTGATTGGTAATGATTTTATACGATTGAGTTGTGTATTTGTGAAGCCATAACATCAAATATTTATCTAAATATCTCAAAGGAAAGCTGAAATTCACGATTTCCTCAACTGATTTCGGGAATATAAAGTGGTCTGGCACGTATTTGGCACCGGAATTTTTGTCTGGCTTTTTAATATGTTATTTGTATATGATAGAACTACAACATATTAAAATTTCAGCCATACTAAAATGAATTATTTTTATCATTTTTTTTCGAACTTTGATCGCGTCTGGCACGATGTTGGCAACCTCCAAAGTGTCTGGCAATTCGATTTTTATGTTCGTAAAGAGTCGCCAAACCAGATGGAACAAGAACGGTTTATACTAAAATGAGTTGAAAAACTGGATTTTTCACCCCCATAAATGGGATGCGCACTAGTAAACGCAACCGGTCCCAGGTGCCAGACCTATCCTATCATATGCTAAATTCTATGCCAAATAACATATTAAAAATCCAGCCATACTGAAATGAACTTTTTTTCGACGTTGCCATCTCCTATACCATTGTGTTTAAAACCAAATGACTTGTGAAAATATCTCAAACAGTCATACGGGTATATTGGAGAAACCGTTAAAATTAGTTATAGCAGAACGCGATAGAGCTCTGTACTTAAGTTTGTAAACTTAAGGTGAATTATGGTAATATAAGGCATACTTTTTTTTTTAATATTATAATATAAAGTAAATAAATCTCTTTTTAACAAAGAAGATTATTAGTAAGTAGAGTATTAACGACTGGCTATGTCTACTGAAAAGATTTCGCGGAGGCTCAATGACCGGATTCGTATGCACATAGTTGCAAGTTCGAACCCAAGCAAGTGACGTGACGTGAATGTGACATTTTTAAGTTTTATAATTTTCTCTATTAATTCTAAGGCACCATTGACAAGAGGTGAAGGAAAACATCGTGAGGAAACGTAGATTGCAGAAATTGGAATCTGAAATCGCCAATCCGCTATGAGCAAGCATGGTGATCAATGCTAAGTTTTTCTCTATATGGGCAGAGGCCTGTGTCCCGGAGTAAGACATTTATAGGCCGGTATTATATATATCTACTGAAGTACAAAACCGCTTCAAAGCATCCTTTTTACTTTCTAAGAAACAAATAATAAGAAAGAAAAAGCCTGTTTAGCAGTAAAATACGCTCTACAAAACACCATAACTTGATTCATAAATGAATAAGCATTCATCACTGCCTTTAGCATTCCTTCCCAGTTTTTGTTGAAAAGTGTTTCATTTTCCTCCAAAGCTAGCCGGCGCCGAGACAATTAAATTCCCAATTCCTAGTCCAGCATCTACACAATATTCTTATCTCGCGGAAAACAAAAAGTCGTACTCAAAATATGACGCTTTTATTAAATTCTTCTTACGCTTATTAACTTAGGGGGAAAAAATGCTCCCAAGTTGTTGCGAGAAAACTAGAGTAAAAAAAAAGTTTCGCATTTCTTGACGGAAGAATTTTATTAATGTTGGCTACACTGTTTGTTGCGAAAACATTATTTTAACACCCATTACAAGGTTCAGGTTCCTTTAAAATAATTCTTGTTTTGTTAATCAACTATAAGCAAACTGAGGGAAATGTACGAAATTGAATAAATTATCATTATATTAGCTTATCAAAATTTGATAGTTGAGACATGAAATTTGATGTACGGCAATTTGTTCCAGTTAAAGGTTAAATGACTTGGTATTTAACTAAAATATTCTGGTAAATATATGAAAAACCATTTAAAAAATATAGACAATACTTTATTAATAGAATTAAAGACATTAATGTTAAATACACTAAACGAAATAGATAATATAAAACAATACAGGTGTTATTTGTTTCCTAAATCAACCTTAAATCCCCTTAATATCTTTGTATCCAAAAATACCATTTATATACACTTCATAATAAATACATATGTACTTAAAAACAAGAATAAAGCCACAAAAGTAAAAGTGATGACGTAACTTAGTAAAGGCGACAAGGTTCTGCAATGAAATCAGCTTAGAATTGAACGAATTGACCGAAGCGCGGTAAATCGTCAATCATTCTTACTGCTTTACGATCTCACTTTACCATACAAACTTTCCAACTTAGTTTGATATAAATTAAGATAAAAATATTTATTTCGTAAAACATGAGTAACAAGTACATGGTGGTAAAATTTAAACATAAATAAATAAATAAGTAACAAACAAATTGAACATCAATGTTTGTCTTGCTTCATTTGCTTCAAAGTTTTATTTACTAGTATCCTCTATATTGGTATAAAAATAAACTAGATTATCTAGCAATAGGTAAGCAACGAAATTACATTCAATTCTGTTCGAATGCTATTTGTTGTTAGTACGGTTGACCAGTCAAATAAATAACGAAAATCATGTACCACCATACTATGGCTAAACGACAAGAATGTTAAACATTAAAAAAAGACTGCTACACACTCACAGACACTAGGATAATAAGAATTTGGGGTGGGCAGTTCAATTACTGAGGGATAACTTTTCTTCCTCTCATCTTGTTTAAATAACCAAAATCTCTGATAAATCTCATCGTTGAAAATTCCACCGTCTAAAATTATACGACTCCTGAAAGTCGTCAAAAAACTGTTAATGTTGATTATCCTGACAGAGTTATGAGGAAAAAGTTAGCATAAAAGCTAAATGAATACGAAATAAGATCACGCCACATAATAGATTCGTTATACTTTATTCAACATTGCTTTTACGCTGAGATTCCTATTTTTATACCCCTTTTTATAAACTTCAATCATATTATTAGTATGAAATTTCAAACTGTGTAAAACAATGAAAACCTTTCAATGCACCCGCCACAACATATCTTACTTGGGTTGTAGAAAACATCTCAAATTCTTAACTTCATATTATTATTAAAGTATATTTTCATATTTGCGCAAAAAGGCAAGTATTCCAAAGCTCTGGGCAATTCACCTCGCATTAAAATTGCAATATTCCTAACTAGTTTTCTTTTTCAACACACTGTAAAAACTCCCGCTGCCGGCAATGGCAGTCCTTAAAATAATATTGTCTTTGAATCCACACTGATCCCAGAATGGAAGATAAACAGAAAACAAGGGTTGCTTTGTCATTCCGCTTAGTTTATAAGAGTCAACTGAAATCCTGGCAATGAATTTAAAAGATACTTTTTGATCTTTAAATTCGACCTTTAATCTTTAGATTAATATTTATATGAAAAAAAAAATCTTATAACTAACTTTACAGCCGAAAAACCACAAAAACTAATTAACCAACAGATGTTTTATGTAAATTAAATGCCAGTTGAAGAAAAAAAAACGCTTGATGTTATCTACAACAACAAACATATATAAAAATATGTTTGATTGAATTTCAACGTAGATACGGAATTCAAGTAAAAGTACAACCGCAGTACAACAGAAAATGTTAAAATGTTTTAACGTTCACAAGCTACAGAGGGGTTGAGTTTTCTCGACTTGAAAGTTGTTAGTTCGCAACAGCCTATTAATATCCAAGCTTAAGAAAAATCCTCCCGCTGATATTATTAACGCAACAAGGGGTATTAAATAAAACATTTCTGTTCTAATTACACTTACAAGAAACCTAGAAATATGTAATTTTTATCTTAGTTTATCTGTTGGAAACATAATTATAATTAAAGCTTTTCTATGAAACTATATTTAAAAAACATAAAGCTTTTCTCAGAATTCGCCAGTATATTCGTTATTTCAAGTAAAATAATAAATTCTGCTGCATCCGGACAGGCACTTCTAGTTCTATGAAATACTCAAACTGGGAAATATCATGGCTGTATTCAATATTCTAGATTATCTGATTGGTATTTGAGCGTTTGATTTTCGAATGCAGAACTCTTAACGCATTTCTCGTACTGGTGCAAAAAAGAACTCCTATTTCAAGAATGCTTTATCCTATCCTACTAATATTATAAATGTGAAAGTGTGGATGTTTGGATGTTTAGATGCTTGGATGTTTGTTGCTCAATCACGCAAAAACGGCTGAACGGATTTGGATGAAATTTGGCATGCATATAGCCTTTGACATGGAAAAGAACATACCATATACCGAACGTAGCCGCCGTTAAGTCTCACGGTGTCTCTGTAACTTTAAAGTATGACGTAGAGACAGTTAGACATTTAAGAACGTGCTAAAGTTAATTAGCCTTTCAGTATTCGGGGTAAGCGTTTAGGCTAAGCGTATAGTGACTGCTTAGTCTAAACATATTTTTTTAAGGCTCAAAATTATCTCTTTTAGATAAACTAGAACTCGTGACCTCACGATGCAATTAACTTTAAATTACAACCGAACTGTATTTTATTTAGAGTTTAGATTAAAAAAACACAATGATTTTAATGATCATTACGTTCGTTACCTAATCAAAAACACTTGAAAGCTACTCAATTATTTCCAGAAAGTTTCAAAATCAAATTTCAATGAAAGCAGCATGAAGAGGTACTTATACCTTTAATAATATCACTAATTATCCGATAGCCGGCACTTCCACGTATCAACTTTCATGTTATACAGTATTTCGTAATTCGGAATTTGGCCGAATTCTAGGAAACAATGTAACTGTTATGAAGTTATGTTTGGCTTTGTTTGTTAGGTTACCCTTTTGTTTTAAATAGTTAACTGATACTCAAATAATGTATATAAGCTGCAAATTAATGTATGATGTAATTAATTATTCACCAATTGAGTAGTTATTATTCATCTCAGCTATGGGCAATTTTAAATTTAGTGAATACTAGCGGACTTCCTCTTGAATCACTCTATCTTATGAAAAAACCAGTTGCGTAGCTCTTTTACATTTATCAAAAATACGTTTTTATGTCATGTGCAATCACGTGATGTAAAGTACTAAGCACATTTAAACGAAACACAACAAACAAAACCTGGTAATGTTCCAAAAAGCCTATTAAGGCTAGGCGGGTCGGTAGTCCGGTGCGAAATGATAAATGTTAAAAAAAACAAGCCGCATTGCGGGGGTTAAAGGCAACAATTTGCCAACGCAACTACGTTACGAAATATTAATGATACCACAAATTCCATTAAAATTACCATCCAACTTACATACACACGAACATTTTACTTGTGAACATTTTTTTCGTCGCAAATGACACTTAACGCTATAAAAATAGGTGAGTTTCGATTTTTCGAAACTGTTCTTTACAATATTTTCAAAATGTATTGAATAGTGGCAAACATGTCACGAAGATTTGAAAAATATTTATTTATCCTACACATTTTTGAAGGAGTATATCGTGCATTTGACATTCGTATGTGTAAACTCATCAATGATAAAGAATAAAATATATTTATTAGGGATGGGCCGAAATTCGTTTCACATTCGGTTTAACCGAACTTCGGCAGCTTGAACCGAACTTCGTCATTCGGCCGAATTTCGGTTAAAATGCCGAACATTCTGCACTAAATATACTTGCACTTTCATAATAGAAATTAATGAAAAAACATATCTGTAGTTACAGTGAAATAAAATAAGTCTGATATACTCATATGTAGTCATTTCTTTGAATTATTAAAAGTCATACGTGATAAACAAAAAACTTAAATTGGTCTTTTAAACTACCAGTCTCAAAAATCTTTGGTTACTTAAACAAAACACAAGATTAAACCGCTCTTCTTAATAACCAAACCAGCCTTAGAAATCTTTCTTTCTTAATCAAAAACAAAATTTTACTGCTCTTCTCAACAAATCTTAGAAATCTCTCTTACTTAATCAAAAAACAAAAATTAAACTACTTTTCTAAACAATAATAACCACGGAACAGATAATAACGAACCATTAGAAATCTCTCTTACCTAGTCAGAACACACAATGAAACTGGAAGATCTTAATAATGAGTTTTAGAAATCTTTGCATAGGTAGGTACTTAACTTAATAAAAATACTAAATTATATTGGTCTCCTTAATAGTTGGTCTAAATAAAATCTTTAACCAGACAATAGCACGTGACAAGCTGGTGACGTCTTTACAAATGACTGAAATGACTAGTAGTTGGCTAACGGCCCCGCGGGGGGGACGCGGAGTGCGGGCGGGGCACATCTAGCAATATTTGCAGCAAGTGCGTAAACAAGTCACAACACGAAAAAGCGCGGCGAAATTGAACCGAAGTTCGGCCGAACTTCGGCCGAATTTTTCATTTTTACCGAATGTTCGGCCGAAGTTCGTATTCGGCACAAATCACATTCGGCCCATCCCTAATATTTATGTAGAGCGAAGCAATACATAATTATTAAACTTTGTTAGATATTATAGTAAAACATACTTGTACATCGTTCACAATAGCTATGTACTTAAATATGATGTAGGCTAAGTTGTTGGTTGATAGGGAGGTCTACTCCTGTTTGCGCCAAATAGTTTTATTTCTTTCTTAAAAATATCAAATTGCTGATCATAATTAATGACATATCAACTTCCAATATACGCCCAACGTTTAACGTGGAAAAATTGTTTTATGATGAAATAATATCCAGTATTATCCAGTTACTATTCTAGTAGGTAAGTAGGTAGATAGGTAGGTAGGTAGGTAAATCTCATGAACGATATAAAAATAGGAAAAAACATAACATATTTTCCACCACACATAAACATATACGTATCCAAAATCATATATGCTTGTGTACCAATTATTACCAAAATATTTTCTTGTAGCAATTCAAGTAACAAATATATTTTCGTTTTTATCATGTTTCACCTGTATTTGGTGGAAAACGTGTTATAAGACGATTACGACCCAAAGATATTAGTAATGGGTTTTAGTGAGTTTCCTAATAAGATTACCCTGGCCTTTGCATACATACTTAATACGGATTGTATACCTTCTTATTGGCTTTTTTCCGAAAAGCGGATCTTTGAGCGCCATTAAGTTAATTCATGATTGAAAAGCTAAGATTAGTTAGCTACAATACAACAAGCAATTGCATAGCACTAACTTCTCCATATATCAAGCTAGTTTGATATGTAAAAAAACTCCATAAAAAGTAATACATTAAGGAATAAGAAATTCTGACATTTTATTTAACAAATTGTATTAGTTCAGAACATACAATGTAACAACGGTATTGATAGTCCATCATATTTGACGTAAGTACATTAAATAAAACTGTTATACCGAAAATAACTTGGCCTCATTTTGTTTATAAATAATGTTTGCCTATTAGGAGTTGTCATAGCAACGGCTTATCGTATCGATTCGAAACCTGCGGTATCGGATAGTGTTTCGATAGTCAAAGATAATATCCCCACAAAGTCATAGAGGGTTATTATCTGGAAAGTCAATATATAAATAGAGTGGCTGTTTTTTTTTAGGACACAAATAGATGGAATACAAAAAAAAACTTTATAACTTTTAAGTTCATATAGGTATAATCTTAATACAAAGATCACTTCGAAAATAAGTAGCTTGCATGCTAAAAAATACCTACCCAATGATTAAAAGAAAATAAAAATGAGTAAGCAGGTTACATAAGATGCCTTCCCAGGTATTTCAATTTAAAATTTGAAGTGTACGACGGGGCCGTGTTCGGTTAAACAGTCAAGAACGTACATCGGTCTAGAAAATTCCTACATTACCAAGAACACAGTATGCGGAATGGATCGCAGCCCGCAGTGTATGTGTGCGGGCTCGAAAAGCGATAAAAGCCTGGCTAAAACCATGGATCGAATGGTAACATTACATAGCCGCTAGGTATCCAACAATACAACTAAACCTACAGAAGTAAATTTAGTAAGTGTAGGTTAGATCTAAAATCGAACACTCGTGTTGAACAACTCCCATTTTGGTATTCTCACATTTCAACTGACTATAACAAAGAAGTACGAAAACAACAATATAAATAATTCACTACCGTGGACAGATTAATTTCTAGCATTACGTCAAGGTAAACCCGGTGCGCTCTGCCCATCAAGTATAGTACTAGACATAATATGGAACTTATTACGAAGAAGATCTATATACATCTAGTAAGAAAAAGTACGGATTGGTTAATTACAGCCATAAAGCATGTTGCACTCGAAGGTTTTACCGAGCACAAAAGTGAAGATAGGTTGCTGACTCGCCAAGAACATTAACTAAGTGTAACGAGTTAATTAAGCAATGTACTAGGTGTTGACACAAGTTGTGCCGGTAGCTATCGTAATGCATATTGTTCTACAAACTCTACACGTTAAGTTCCTAATGTTCATAATCAAGTTGGGAAAGCAATATTCAGTGAATCAGTTCCTAGTATCTTCTCAGAATTATGTCTAGACTATCTTGGGAAATTCGTGGAAATTGTTATGGTGCTTGCTATTAGTTTGCTAGACCGACAAGTAGTTAATGCACTGGTTCATCAATCACAAAATCTTCATATAGTACTGTCGTTTTATTTCAAAGCTAAGCAAAGTATACAATCCATATCTATCCTAATACATTACATTCCAGGATTTATTATAAACTTTCTCGAGGGTTTAGAATATAGATACATTCGTCAAAAATCCAGGCAAATAAATGCTTTGACTTGTTGCTCAACCTAAGCTTAATTCCGGAGAATGCGAGATCTGTCGGATCGCCATATAATGAGCTACATTTACGGTCAAACCCTTTGACTGCGGTGACAAAAGTGGTTCGTGCCTCACATTCACGAAACCTTCGGTGGCTACGTAAAACGGTCAATTAGGTAAAATTAAAAGCGGCGCATTTGCAAATTGGTGTGTTTAAACCACGGCATCGGACAACAATGGCCACCGTACATAATGGGAACTAAAGCAAAATTATCCTTTTGTATATGAAAAGTCCTTTGAAAAGCCAACAGTTTTTTTTTTTTTATGTAGAACACGACGCAACTGCGATTGCGTTGTAGATACAGACTATTGAGGGAAACAATGTCTTTGTTACTGTCGTATTTTTTTAATATTTTTGTTCGTTGCGATGCAATAACTTTTGAAGTCATTCAAAACGTTCATGGTTATTTTATGAATGACATTACTATTAAGATTCAACGAAAATATAAATCTAAATGAAACTTAATACTAATTTGTTACTATTACTAGGTCAAACGGCAAGTAATATTAATAGTGTAAACTCACAAATCTCTTGCTTTGAACAAGTACTAATAGTGCGAGATGTCAGGCTATACTCATTACAATTATCTAGGCTTATAAATGTATCTAACATTACCTGATGATGGGGAGTAATAATTAAAGACTTAGGTTGTTTGATTACTAGTCGTAGTAATTAATAAAATACAATGACAAACTGACTGACATACCGAGTCTAACGAACTATTTGTGACAGGCGTATAATTATAACAAAAACTTACTTCAAGGGCCAAGGGGTGATTGAAATACCCTTACTGTCCCTTACCCACCCACAGTTTAAGGAATTATTTATTTGTCACATCAGTAATTTCCCTTTCAGAATTTTCCTTTATTGTAGTTTGTTCATATCTACGTTCGATGATATCTATTAATCATTATAATAATACAATATATAATTATACCGGCCTATAAATGTCCCACTGCTGGGCTCAGGCCTCGTCCCATATAGAGGAGGAATGAGCATTGATCACCACGCTTGCTCATTGCGGATTGGCGATTTCTGACTCCAATTTTCGGAATCCAGGTTTCGTCACGATGTTATCCTTCACCGTTTGTCAATGGTGTCTTAGAATAAGTAAGAAAGTCCATATAACTTTGAAAAAGTCACATAGGTACTTGTCCGGATTCGAATCTACAACCATGTGCATACGAATCCGGTCATTGAACCGCTAAGCCACCACGACGTTTTTTGTTTGACTATTAATCATTACGTGTTTACAACATTTGAAGGGATCATTTCTTAAAAACGGTTTCAGCTTTAGTAACAAGATTAGCTTGTGCAAGCGTTAAAAACTAAATTAAATACTAAAAGTTAAGTACACATCAATCTGATGAGTTTTAAGTAGTTCACATTCTGTGTAATTGTAATACTATTGTCATCCTAAGCTACCATAACAGCTGTATTGCACACGGACAATCATTATACATTGAAACGTACAAATTAACATTAATGTATATGGAATTTGTATAAAAACGAGCAACACGCTACATAATTATCCCTTTGAACTAAAAAGGCGAGGTACCTAGTCATTTGCCGTGGAAAATATGACAGTCCTCTGCAGTGGTGGACAGAATCACCCTTCACCTTATTTTACCGTATTAAATTAACATTATTCACATACCATGGAGTACCATTGGGACACGCGAAACATAAAATAAATTCCCATATTGCCGAGTCGATACATGCGAGGCAATAACATAACCGTTCTAAGGATCAGGTCGTGTTATAAATCGCTACCGCATAGCCTAAAGCGTGACTGTAACCTATTCCAACAAACTGAAAAGATAATATTAAAATCAATTGTTTTGTAATATTTTTACCAACAATCCATTTCAATTCGATTTATTCGTACAAAAGAACTGTATTCGTTTAGCAATACCGTACACGGAATCAAGTCATTACCGAGTCTATCGATCTGCTAGTACGACCAAGAAATACAACTAGAATTTTTAAAACGTGACCTCAAAGTAGGATTTTCTTTGCTTAGCCGGTAAGCCGTGGATTTTTGGGACATTACCTTTTATTGGCCCAGAGTGTACGATGTGCAAGCACCTGAAGCTTGAAGTATTCATAAAGCTGAGGACGTCGAGAACTAGACTAGACTTCGTCCTGTAGTGATGTGACCAAGCGAGATACAACTGGTAAGAATCGATAACGGTTAACGAATCGTAGCTCATGATGTAGCTTTGAAAACTGATAATGATTATTTGATTGATATTATTTCTCTCAGTGACAGTTCTTAGGCTACATAATACAATCCAACTATAATCATCATAATATATTAAGATTAAAAACAAAACTTTGTGAATAGTTATTTAATTTGAAAAACATTATGTGCAGTTAATGAAATACACAAAGTCAATAAATAGAGCAGTCGATAAAATGTACGTTAAAAGAGAAGCTTAATTCCTATTTCTCTTTTTAAAACAACAACACTTATAGTGTAAAATAAGCTAATAACGTAATTAGCCAGAAAGCTCTAAATGCAATCGATAGCGGTAAGGTCCCATCCCTATAACACTGACAGTGTTACGACTCGTCACTAGAGGTCGGCGGGTCAGCTGAAACCTGTGGGGTGTGGGAAAGGGGTGCGGGCGTCGCCATGGCAACCGCGCCCCACAACACGCCGCGGCGGCGCCGACCGCGCTCCACACACAAACGTACCTTATTATGTATGTTTTATGTGTTTGTTGGTTGTAACGTGGATTGCAACGCCAACATACACATACCCACATATCCACTTATCCACATCTATGCAAACACATACGTCCGAATAAATATACGCGCGGGAAATAGAACGAGTTTTAATATTTAAAAACGTAGGACAACCGTGGGGTACTCAGAATATTAGCCGTGTATTTACCGAATTAATAGGGTCTGAAGTTTCGCTATAGAACCGGCGTTTGAATAACAATTTGGTGTACCTACGTCGAGTAATTAGCCGAAACCTCAAGCAGGTTAATAGAGAGCTGTCTATCTCGCTCCTATATTAAATTGGATCTAGAACGAGCAATTCATAATAATTCATAGGTAGATGAAAAATCATCTACTTCGTGCACGGAGCTATGACACCGCATCTCCAGTCTGCTTGCGACCACGGCCAGTGTAACCCGGCCGAAACGTCAAGCCTTAAAAGGTAAATGCATGAGTTCGCGTTAATTCCCGTGACGTAATTATATTAAAATCATGCAACGCGATAGTTTTAAAGTTAATAATTCATACCGTGTTTACCTCATAAGTCCTTTAAAATTTTCCACATTCATATTTGTACGATGAAATCATTCCAAAAGGTTCATATATAGTTTTAAACAATATGAAATTATTTTAATTAATTTACATACACAGAAACAAACCTGTTCACTAATCCATTTGCCATAAATTTTAGTTCAAAGTAACAAAGCTCGGATAATTACGATAATTGTAGCAATTACAAACGTTAGTTGTATATTCAATTATCTACGAAACGTACCGACTGTTCTTACTGCTCTGAAGCACATATTCGGTGAAATTACAGAAGCGTTATGTTAGTAATTGATGCTATAAAAGGCAGTTTACCCTAGACGGCCGTTATTATAACAAATTCTGTGTTAGCCCCACACGTACACTGACCGACAACCGAGCCGCCGACAACTAACAATGAATTCTTTATTATTGCGCGTGTTTATTTTAATAATAATTAATAAGATTACATTCGTAGCTACATTCTGTACGTACACTTAACTGTGTTAATTAGAAATGAGTGACGCAGTTATAAAGTAGAACTAGGGCCTAATATTAAACTGAGGCTGCTCCATTAAGGTTCCATTGACTACTTACACCTTTTAAATAATATGTGCACTTAAAGTGCGCATTGGCTGATGTAGAAATGTCAAATGTAGAAGATATAATTTTTTTGCTTGGCTTGGCATTTCTAAGCGACGTCTTAACTGACTTCGTGTTAAGGTCGACATTAGGTAATTTACTTTACACTTATCAAAAAAATAGTGAAACGAAAAATAATCTACTCGTTCTACTTTGTACCCGGAATGGGATTATTCAAGTTGGTATACTTATATATGTATACCTTGGTACCTGTTTTACTCACGCGGACACGTGGTTATTCTCATATGGTGGTTAAGCCTAAGAGAGTTCTAAAGACTCAAGAAGTTTTATTTCAATTCTATTCTATAGAAGACTAACTGACAAAGCTTTATTAGCTTTGTTTTGTTTTAGCTTATAAAGAAACGTTTCCCAACTATTTAAAAAATGAAATCTCTTTTAAAAAAGATGTTCATGTTAATATAACTTAGAGAAAAAATCTACCACACCATAGAATCACGCAAATTGCAGGGCCATACACATACTACGAGTAAGTCCACGAAATCTTAAATGTGTGAATAGAACAATGTTCTCTGCAACCGTTTATCTTGGCCGTCAGCTTAGCACAGGACGTTTACGGGTTTATTTGATAAATTGATATGTTAAGAATTTCATTTCGTTCACAGTGCCGGCAAATTTGACGTCAGCATAAAAAATATCTATTACTCAAACGTTAGTTCAGCTGTTCGTGAAACATCCGACTTATTTTAAACAATTACAAACTCTGGCTACACGTAATCAACATGTTGATATTTATTGGTTAGCGTTCCACGAATCGTTGTTGCAGATAATCGTTTTTATTCCGATTTCTCTTGTTTTTTTTTACTTCTTTGAAATAGATACTTAAGTTGACATTAGTGTGATGTACGCACGATCCGTTCATACTTCATATAAATAGTTTTTGTAAGAGAATAAAGGAATGTATTGATAATGCAGTAATCGATCTGAAGTATAAACTTATATACAATAAATAAACTTTAAAAAAAAACCGACTTCAAAAACCAAAAAAACCTAAAAGGCAACAAACAGTGTAAAATAAACTTAGAACTATCCTCCCGTAGGAACCACCTTGGGAGGATGCTCTTTCAAATACAAAAAGAATTATAAAAATCGGTTCACAATTGACGGAGTAATCGGTGAACATACATAAAAAAAACTGTGACACGTCGAACATTTATAACCTCTTCCTTTTTGAAGTCGGTTAAAAATAGCCAACAACTTATGTTTTTAAAATTTAAAGGAAGAATCAATATTTGATACTAATATGCTTAAAAAAATCGAAACATGTAAATTACTTACGATACGAAGCAAGCTTTAAGTATCTTAGAAGCTCTGAGTAAGTATGTTTGTGACCCAGTTATTTAAAATGTTACTTATACACGTATATTACACGTCTCACATGCCTTGTAATAGAAAAATGATTGTCACATAAAAGGATTTGAGATTCCGGCCAAATGTCATTAAATCATGCGGTATACAAGTACATATTACCTAAGTAGGAAAAATTATGATAAAAAAGGGCCAGTGGATTTTAAACGAATATCGTAGCTGTATGTCTGTAGTAACTTATTTATTTTCTATTTGCACATTCGGGTCAATCTCCATGTTAACATCCATTTCATAAATCACTAAAAAACGCTACCAGAAATTTGCAATAAAATTGATAGCAATTACATCCCGAAATAAAATGGTGACTGCATACAAAGAGTCAATCTGCAATCCGATATCGCAAAAAATTCACACATTTTCAGTTCTCGGTGATAAATAAAGTGAACATTTCAGAGAAATATAGCAGATATATTTTGGACGTGGTTGTCTGTTTGCCTCGTACAATATAACTTGTGACTGTGTATGCTCGATTTTCAAACGCCATTTTGTCGTATGTCAACGAACGACAGGCGGTATGGAGCTGCGTGCAACACGCCAAATCTCAAAATCTGTCATTCCGCTCGAGCACGCAACAAAAATAATAACTCATTTTATTTATGAAAATTAACCATTTATTTACCGTAATATTCTGATATTATATTACCTGACTCATATTAATGGCGTAGAGTATTCAAAGACCGTTTCAAAACGCTACGTAAAATCAAACCAACCAAATTACACATTTAAACAATTTTTGAAATTATAAATAAAATATAATTATACTTATTCATAATGTGAACTACAGAAATGGATACCTAAGTTACTAAATTGACAGAACATCGAAAGTACCTTCATAAAACCCTAAAAAACCAGCGGAATTTCTAACAAAATATTGAATCAAATTAAGTACATTATTTAAATCAATTTACTTGAATACATTAGGGTGCAGTGAAATCGCGAGGTTTTAATTTGCCCTCAATACAATAATAGTATAAATCAGTTGGTACACAGTGTCACCGGAAATTGGTCCACGGGTCGGCGCACGCGTCGCAGGAAATGAAATCGCGTCCGACCGACCAACCGATCTATTGTGCGATGCGCGCACGCTTGTTATTGTTCAATGTTCATAGTGTTCATACTGATACATTTTCTAGCATTTAATTATAATATGTTACTTTACATTTTTATTTTTGTGTTTGGACCAATCCGTCACGTTTTTAAATACCATCATATTATGTATTTTTATCTGCTAAAGAATTTATTTAGTGTTTTACTTTTGACTTAGAGCTAAAAAATTGTTCACGCTGTATTTATCTACACTAATATTATAAAGAAAGATTTGTATTTTTGTGTGTATGTTTGTAATGAACAAACTCGAAAACTACTGTGCCGATTTCAGAAATTCTTTCTCCCTTAGAAAGCTACATTCACCCTGACTAACATAGGCTATATTTTTACTTAAAAAAAAAAAGGTACCGCGGGCGGAGGCGCGGGGAAAATTACAATCAAGCAAATCATTCTATGAACATTACAGACTTTTTTTAATGCATAGCTGTCGTTTTCAATCAACGTATCTGATATAGCTCTAGCACAGTTCCATAATATTATTCCTACGAAGAAATATTTTCCGACAAGAAACTTAAAAAATCTACCATAGCTACAAATCTGCCGAATATTTCTAATTGCACTCTACAATAACGTAATAAAATTAGTTACTTTTCTTATGAGTCTACACTTGAGTAGTCCCGATAGCCCGTACTCGTTCGTCGTGCCATAGCTCATCCATAATTTAGCGAGCGCAACGACCCAAGACTACGCAACTACCAATAGGTCTTAAAGTTGTAGGCAGGATGGAAGCATAGAGCCCGTAATTTAAAACAAACTTTTCAACCGTAGCGTTCATGGTGGAGGTAAGAAAATATACATGTGGCCGTTTTACAAATGTCTAGGAACTTAGCTGTAGCTGTAGGATGTAGTTTCGAATAGATTGAAACAAAAATATTGTACCTTCTAATTATACGCAGCAATCTTCAACCTTATTAGAAAGCAAAACACCGTGTCATAAATTAACATTAAAAATAAATTTCGTTAACTCTACTTTCCACGAAAACACAATTATTGTACAAAAGCATCTATTGATCAATCGAAATTGAAACGGATTTTGAAATGATTGCTTTACAAATAGATAGAATAGCCGTCGGTCACGGCACTGCGCCCGCGCCGGATTTGAAATCGCAACCGAACAATTAGGACGCTCTTTGATGCGTTACGGTCTGGCTGGCCGCGCCTGCTCTGTTACAATTATACTTACTTAATCGATTTATCAGCTCATCGATTTATATTAATCATTAGTGGTTGCAAAAATAAATTAAATACGTGATATTAATTAAAGAAAAGACAAAGAAACCAATGTAAAGCTTATTACAATGGTAAAGCCATCCAAAAATATATTATACAAAAGTAGTCTTTAAAGCTTTGAGTATGTAATAATTGTATAAAATAATAATATATTCCTGTATCAAATTACCCTCATTATAATAAATTATTTCCAAAAGTTTCATCTTTTACATTTAATATTTGAAGTACAAAACATCAAAACAGTTACATGAATATAATATGAGTACGTACATACTTGTTTTCAAGAAATACATTTTGAATTGGGAATATGGAGAGCCTTAGAAGAAATACGACATGTTTGACCGACACACTTGAGGAGTCCGGCCCGAGATCAAATCACAGTTTAATTGGCTCGGTTTCAAGTAATTATCGTTATAAGCTTGCGTGGTCTACAAGTATGTCATTATTTTTACATAATAAGAACTTGAAAGACATACTTGAATGGATGTATACGAAACAGTATTAAATCATTCGAATCACGTCGTCTATACAACCAAAGTACCTATATAAATATATAGGTATGTATTTTATTTCTTTGTTGCAATATCGTACGTAACTCCCTAGTGGTATAGGAAAATTTACTGATGTCTATATCTCGAAGAAAAATGTTAAAATACTATTTTTAAGAAAAAGTAATTACCTACCCTTTGGAGTATTGACTCTTAGCCTTACCCCCAGTATAAAATTAAATATTACACATTTGTTTAGCTAAAACCTGGATCACAAGTATAATTAAGATTCAATCGACACTACGATATTTTGTAATAGCTCTTTTAGATCAGCGTCCAATGAGTTTTTTGGTACTACTACTGATACAAATACGTCTATTTTACCTAACAATATACTTATCGCCCGAAAAGACTGGAAGACGCCCTTGAAGAAAGAAATGTGTTATCTTTGATGATTTTTTACATTAATAATTAGCCGGCTTGGTAAAATGTCGCCAGCTATATTAATAATATTGCATGCCTAATAGTAAGAACATAGCGAACTAATTGTATAATCACCATCAATATTGTATTACCTATGTTCAGCAAATAAAGATTTATTATTATTATTATTATTATTATTATAAACATGACAATGTATAATAAAATCCATCATTTTAACGTAGAACCGTTACAAGACGTGATCCAAGTTAGTCGAACATCCATTGCAAGACATGAATATCATATTCCGACAGTTTTACGTATAATACAAAATTGCGAAATTCTTATCTATCTTAATTACATCGATATATACAAGCATTCACTTAGGTCTCTTTTGAATTGCCACAGGCTAAAATCCATTTTAGTATTACTAATTCTAATCGTACTAATTGGGCTACGTTCACAATAGTTCATACATAGAACTACGTCTCTTCTTTGAAAGTCTAAATATAGGAAAGCACGAACGTCAATATCCATAATTGCTTGCCTGTGTACTAAAATGTGGAAAAATGTAGGTAGCCGCTATAGGAGCTATAGAGAGGTTAGGTATCGTCAGCATGCGAGGGAAACGCAAGCGCCTGCGAGCACGCGAACCGCGCCCGTGTTCCATTCCAGTCGACATTTTATAGGGGAAATAGCTAATTTTTTCTGCTATTGACATAACGTTCTTGTTTGCTCATATAAGTACCCGCAGTGCGAGTGAAGCAGCGTCACATAGTTGTCAATTTAAACTCGAACGAAAAAGGAAATAAGGACGACGTTCGTCAATATCCGTCTTTTTATTATTGTATGTGAAATCCATTACTGGCAGTCAAATGGTGTTAGATATTTATTGAAATCAATGGAAGTAAGTCACGTCAAGCGCTACTTGCTCATCATTAATAAAATTGACAAAAAAATCATAGGATAATAAGTAAATAGCATTGATGCAGTTACATAAAATAAAATACCTACACGTTTTAAAACAAAGTTGTTGTTTTAAACTTTAAAACAATGTTGTTGTTATAAAGTTATAACAATGTTAACAAAAAGTGTTTGTTACAAAAGTACTCGTAACTAAAGAATGGGTTGACCGATTTTCATGATCCTTGATTTATTGCATTCGTCTCCGTCCCGAATAGCAGGATTAATATAAAAATCAAGGAAAAATAATACAAAAATCAAAATTGTTTACGGGAACGGGGACAACTTATGCGGGTGAAACCGCGGGGTACAACTAGTAAATTCTAAAGCTTAAATGCCTTTAGATAAGTACCTCATCACAGTCCTTGAGACCCGAATACAAAAAAGCAAGTTCCTGGACAGTAAAAACTATTTTTTACTTATTAAAAAATCTCAAAATCCATAATGGAATCTGTTACAGTTATTTTGATCAATGTTCATTATTAAAAGAAAATGCTAAATCAATCTTTAGATCTAAATCTTACAAATTCTTTTCGTGTTCATAACTGTCAACTTTCGAATAAATGGGTTGATGTATGTCAGGATTAACCGCTCCACTGCTATGAATGTTGGTAGTTGCGTAGTCATTTCTTACTCGTAAACATTCCTTCAATCAAATAAAAAATTGAAACTCTATGGATTTCCACACGCGACTATGTAAGAAGGTATAATGAGGTTATAAAGTGGCTACAATGACTTCAATCCTAAGTATGCGATTGTGTGGATACCTTTGAAAAGTTTTTAATGGCAACGAGGAAAATATAATTATGTTAAAATAAATTATATTTTATTTTGTTAACAATGAGTGTATTTATTTCTTCCAAATTTTAGCATGTGAACAGAACACTGGTAACAGTTTTATATGAAAAATGGTAATGGTATGGATGAATGTACCTACATAATATATGATATTTAAATCAACTTCAGTTCTGGTTAAGCACAAAAGACTCACAATGGACCTCTTGGAAAAAGGACAAAAGATGTATAGAATCAAGTATACGAGTCCCATGTGAAAACGGCCTTATTTTTAAAACTTTCTAGCGTGAAGACGAAGGCGATGCTAAGGAAAAACATAATTTGAATTTCCTTGTGTTGTCTTACCTCACCTTTGTTTGGCTTCCCGTCACTACCCCAAATTTTCAGTCCATCAGCGAAACGACTTGGTAAATACAAATTGAGTAAGCAACGCGATATGGTAACATTTTAAATTGTATGTACTTATGTATGTAGTGTAGATACGAGTATACCTGAAGTTGTAGATTTAATTTGTAGCATGTGGATGCCACGAAATATTTGAGGAGATTTTTTTTCAGTTTTATTAAAATGCAGTGTGCTTTTTTCGTGGGTTTTTCTTTTGTTGGTTTTAGCTGATATACATATAAATAATAATAGTTGCTGATACGTAATTTGGTAGTAACAACAACTAAAATACTTTTTTACTTAATTACCATCAACTTTTGTGAAGTAATACTGCTGATTGTACTACATTTATTGATTTTAAAGGTCGTTTTTAATATTTTTAAAATAATACAGGTGAAAATGAAGTATTCTATAGACAACCTGTCACATATCAAACCACAAAACTGAACACCTGTTTGATGTATTCATGAGACGTCCATGATGCGCGTTTTAATCAATTAACAGTTAATTAATATTAACATAAATGTCATTTAACCTTAAAATGTATGTTTAAAATTTATTCATACACCTTTAACAGCGAGTGGCTACTACGAGTTTCAAAAATGAATTTTACTTCTTTGAACTAAGAGTGAAATTACAATTTCCGTGTTACTTGGCCTGTTACTTTACTGAATGTACGATCGATTATCAAATTAACCCAAGACATTTGTTTTTCTTTACCTATGTGAAACAAAACAGAAAGTAAACACGTAAAATATTTCACCATGAGATAGTTTGCGTGACGAACACACATAAATCATTTTTTTTATCGCGATTGTTGCATTTTAGGGTTACATCCAAAACTATCATAATATATTCATATTCTGCCATTTGCATAACGTTAAACGTAAGCAAATGGCAGAATAAGTAAGCATGTTTTCGTGAATCGTATTTAGTCCACCGCATGTCTTTCCTAAATGAGTTAGAAAAATCGACCTTACTACTTTGAAATAAAGACTTTGTTCAAGTTACTCATGTGGTTACCATTGCCAGTTCTTTTGCTAACCTTACATTCTACGAATCACGTGGTTGCTAAGCATGACGACGAGGTTGATATGTATGACTAGCTTTCAATAGTGAGGTGCTAGTCCAGTAGTTAGGTAATTTAAATAGTCCTCATGAAACAGGTTAAGATTTCACCGTTATTTAATTATATATCAATTAAGCATTATTAGAAAAAGTATCTACAAAAAAATAAGTTGTACTTACCAAATGATTTCTTCTTCCAAAAAGAGGTAACTTGTAGTATGTTCAAGTTCAGTTCAATTTCACTTATATGATATACATCTCAATATAATAATTTTCTATTTAAAATTGCCAAAATATTATAAAATGCTCTTAAAATGCAATATTCATAAATTTAAGGTAAATATATGGGATATTTTATTCTACAGGCACAGTAATGATATGTATTTGTTTGATATTATATTAAATCCTAAGTCATTGATATTTTCTCACTACAGTTGATTCATATAGTATAATTTGTTATGTCATATCTTGGTTGTACATGTTGTTTCCATGCCTCATAGCCGCGGGCTCTAAGTAACAGTTTCTTCAAGGCTGCGTCAAAGGAGTTTGTATAGAGTTCACTTTTATTAACATTCTTGAGTAACACTGTCCATTGCTGATGATTATGATGTTATTATCACTTATTTCATGATTCGTCCGGGCTATGGCGACTTGATATGTTTAGATTGGTTACATTTGGAAACCGCCTACAAATAAGCACTGAAGCTAAATATCTACTCGTAACAGTGGCCAGAAAGGCGTCGGGGAAACTAGAGCTGTGTGTTAAAAGCACTTTTATGTAGATTTGATGGTAGTGCAGTTATTATTTTGCTCTGTTTTTAAGGTGTTTGCTTCGCAGTGATTTTCTAAGCGAGATCCAAAATGTCAGATGTGTCACATGGCGCGCACATGCGCAGTAGCCTCCCCTTTGACAAGTAACAGCGAGATGTCGATAAAACAGGCGCCGGGTTGGCTTGTGGGGTATGTTTGTAATGCCGGCCATACACGTAACGGTATACTTGCGCAAGTTTGACTTATTACGTATCTTTCAATAGCAACTGACAGCTAAATTTGCACAATTATTGCTGTCTAATTACCAATTTCTATACAAATAAGCAATTAAACAACAATAATTGTGCAAATTTAGCTGTCAGTTGCTATTGAAAGATATGTAATAGGTCAAACTTGCGCAAGTATACCGTTACGTGTGTGGCCGGCATAAATAGCATGGGTCGGTAACGAGAAAAGCTGCCCGCCCTAGTTATGGTGTAATTTCCACGAGCGAGAGCTCCGCGACGTCGGCGAGTTAAATCGACTCGCTGAACACCCTATCATAACAACTTGCTGCGATATACTTAGATGCAAGATGTTACCGGTCTTCTCGCAAACCCTTGATTTTCATAACAAAGACTTTTTAATACATAGGTAGAACTAGATTTTCTGAAGGAAATAAATTACCTTCGTATCACTTAAGAATGTTACTTGTGAGATGAGGCAGATAGAAGAGTATGGAAGAAGAAAACATGCTGCGCCGACCCCAAATAAATTGGGATAAGGGCAGGAGGATGATGTATCACTTAAGAATTTCTTTCAAAATTTTCTAAAAATAGGTATGTACTCATTATGCTATGTAAATGCTTATAATTCATTATTATAATATACCGCATGAAGGTTCTATTTGCGGATGCGAAAAAAGTGGAGTATAATTAAGTTGCATTACAGTGAGGATAAAAAGAAATGGGTATGATTTTATTCACAATACATTTGTAAGAAAACCCAGTAGGTATGTTTCAAGATAAAAATCAAAACGAAGTACGCTTGACCTGACCACTCAAGTACTTTATTAGCCTCTATTTCTGTATGCATAGCGTGACAATTTACAGCATTTCTTTTATTAAGTATAACATTTTCTTTGTTAAATAAAAGTAAAATATTAAAAGGTACACTTCTTGCGGTCATTTCTAGAAGGAAATGACCTCTGGTCGCGTGATTATTATAAATAAAGAATTTCATTGTAACAATAACGTTCGCTTTTAAATCCTTACTTTCCAGTCCGTAATTGTGAACTATAAAACTAATCTATAAAGTCATAATAATATAATATAAGGAAAAATAGTTTATTAACTCATAATGTTTCTTGTTACTGAAATAAATATTTGTTTCCTTTTTACGTAGTTCGGATTCACGATTTCACGCAAAAACACCGAGACTTGGGTAGAATAACTTCACGCCACACAAATATACGATGTTCGGCGATTTCACATTTCGACGACAGCATCATTTGTCATCTCAACCACCACTCAAAAAATATACCTACCTAAAGTTCTTATACGTACACAAATACAATAAACCTACTTGAAGTTAAACTGTTATTTATTTTACTAATGTTAAACTAGTCGCCTAATATCCTACTTACATTATAAATGGCTGAACAGATTGGAATGAAATTTGGCATGCATGTAGCCTTTGACATGGAAAAGAACATAGGCTACCTTTTTTTCGATCCCTTAAGTAGTTCCCTAGGGAAAATTTAAAATTGTTTACGAGCTAAGCCGCGGGTAGACAGCTTTGAAATTTGGTATTTTTCACTATTACAGCGCAAGCGATAACACGGGTGAAAATTTTATTTCATTTTTTATTACATTTACATTTGTCATTTCTTTTTGGACCCAATTCTAAGCACGCAGACGAAGTCGCGGGCAGAAGTCGCGGGCTAGTTGTAAATAAATCTCAAAGTTTTCTCACCATTTAAAAATGGGTGACATTTAATATTACATACCATGACATAAGCTTTTCTTCTTTTGTTTTGACTGTTCAGGATTGTTCTGAAAACACATTTTTTTTGTAACTAGATTGAGTTACTATCTCATTAATACCTACTTCTAGACATCTTTAAAAAAAATTGGCAAGCGCCTCACTTGCTGGTGAACCGTACCTCTTGGAAATTGACATTTAATTTCCAACATCAGAACTATTAGAGATACGTAGCAGCCTATTAAACATTTAAACCATTAATCCAAAGAAGGCAAAATCATTTCCTAGGTTACATTATGCTAGGAACGGAGAAAAAATATTTTTGTTAAGACTTATTATTTAAACGAATTTGATACTTTACTCTAACCATTACTCTGTAATCATATTTCATGTCGTCTTTTAACGAAAGGTAAAAGAATGACTCATTTCTTATTTTCAATGCCAAACTATAATAAAAAGTAATATTGCTAATAAAGCCGCCCTTATATTCTCAGAATACTTTGCAGACATAAACCAAAAGCCTACGACAGTAAAAAAGCGACAGCCTCATGGTTGAGCGGTCGTGCCGACATTTAAACATTGCACTACGTAAGTATAAATAGTCTGCACCACCCTACGTTTACCCCCTCGGGATAAGATATTTAACTACGGAATACGCTTTCAGTAATTTTCATGTTATATTTTTTTAGGTAAGATACTTAGGTACGTATATAATTATGGATACAGGCTTACATAGTGTTTTTAAATCAAAAGGAAAAGAGGGTTCTGGAATTAATTTTACTATACTTAGCACTGCTACGAGTAAGTTTTCATATTTTGAAACAAAAATATACGGTATGTATCTAAAAATTCGATGATAGCGGTCCGAAATGGCGATCATCGTATCTGGAGACCAAGAAACACAAAATATCATCATAACATTTACTTAAATGGATAATTTTATTCATTTATTTATTTCAAAATGTATGTACACACATAATAGAAAAACAATAATCAAACCAATCAAACAGACAACAAATGTACAAAGGCTGCTTATACTTTGACATTTAAACATTAAAATTTGAAGACGAAATCGTAAAATTAGGGCCCAGTCTCGAAAAGAGATCGAATGTAACATCTAACAGTAACATTATATATTGTACGAAGCACGCCAGTCGGTACGCAATGCATTGTTTTAATGGTCGCAATAAACTGTCTTCAAATTAATGGTTTATTGTTCTTTGTGAGCGACCAATGGATCGGAACTACTGTGCTTTGTTGTACAGTTATGATAATGATCCACGTAACTATTTATGTCTATGAGCTATGTTCATAATAACGATGGACTATGCTAACAGTATGTTACTGTTACATAGTCAAAAGATCTTTTCTGTTTTAAACAGGCTAAAAGAACGTGGATCAACACGCTTGCTGCGGTTTGACGATTTGATATTTCTAATACGCAACTATTACGATTTCCTTTTCTATCACTCGTACAATACTTAATAATAACAACTAACAAAGTACATGTAGAATTATGCCTTTTTACAGTTCTACCTGATATCGTGGGTTCAAAACTGCGGCGTTATTGAACCACTGGAGCCTATCACGACACCGTGTTACATTCATATTAATGATATATTATGATAATGTAATTATGGAGAGCAAATTGTGGGTCGTGGAATTGCCTCCTCTTTCTTATTATTAGATATTAACTAGTTAAGTAATGTATTTTTATCATATTTTGATGTAGGTACAGAAGACAATTAGATTCACATCAGGTGGTCCTATTGGTTCTTGTTGCTAATGCCTTGCTGATGTAGGTACCCGCGAATTAAAATACACACCGAGATCTACCAATGATGTAGAGCCTCTTTGTCTAAAAAGGAGAATATAAGTAATCAGTTAAATGGCACGTCATAAGAATCTCCACACTTCAGCTTGAAAATATAGCCAACAATTTATTAACAATGAAGCAAGTTAAATTACAAACACAATTACACTCAAACCATTAACAAGCTAAAATAAATATAAAATATAGAGTCAACGATCGGGTACTCTCTAAGGAACACGTTATTTTTATACGAAAAAAACCAAGCATCTAATGTTAATATGTATAACAGTCACGGCCCCGAGCCCCTGAACAATTTACATTTTATATAAATATTGAAGAATAACCATGTCGGTAATGTTCAAGATTAAATGGATATCGTTGGCCTCCGTCCGTTTTGCTGGTTTTCGGTATGTTACCAGTTCGTGAATTCAAATCACATTGTTTTATAAAAAAAAATGATGGTCTAGCTAGGCGGATGATTTTTACGCGATTTACAGTAGGTGGTGATTCCAAATTTCTTAGATATTGATGCTACGGTTGACGCATTCTATAGTTACCCGTATTACAGGTTAATATAACTATACCCGTGTTACAGATTACCAGCCACAATATAGAGAAATACACTTTAGTATCTTATTATGAATTATTACAAATAGTACTGATGGCGTATCCAGGAAATCTACATTTTACACAAAGACACAGGTCCTACTAGAAATGATAAAAAAGTCATTATTATATATTACATTTTTTCCTTCGATTTTATCGTAGTGAATAAACTGGAAATTAAATTACAGAACCTTAGATACAACCACGTCACAACACTATGAGGTATACAAAACTATGTTTATACATTCTTGTTAAAAAAATACAATTTAGTTATTATCTTAACATTTTTGGCTTCATGTAAATATGTATAACGTGCCACACGTAGAACAATTTCGTCATGCAATGCCCTTAGGGACGGTAAACGAAACATAAATATGTAGTACTGTATATTCGTTTTGTATATTACTCTATTATATTTGTATCAACTCGGAGTTTTATTGCTAACAACAGTAATTATGAATCTGGATTATTTCAATAGAACTATAATTGTAGTACAATTCTCTACTAGGTACTCTATTTTCTAAGTACCTACAAAAAAAATAAGTAGATCTTTTATCTCTTCTAGCTCTTTTTTTTTCTATATTTCTTGTCCATCCAAAGGTTATCTAAAAAATATCGCTATTAGTGATAAGACCTCAAGTGAACCCTTTCATTGTTTTGTATTATTTTAATGCTGTAACTCTTAAGGTGTACAATAAACAATATTCTATTCTTCTGTTATTTACGTAATACTAGTTGTTTCTTATAACCTTTTTAATTTTTTTACTAGGTATAAAAAGGTCAATGCAAACCTTTATATATATTTGCATAGCTAAAAGAAAAAGAAAAATATAATCGGCAGCCTAATTGAGAACAGGGCTCACCTGCTCACGCGGTTTAGTGCGTCATTATTATTGCACGACACCACATGTGGAATAGGGACCGCATCTGCGGACGTTAAAAAGGTTAACATTTTATAGAGTTAATTTTCAAAAACGTTATCCGATCAGCTGACGTTAGCACGTTGTTTGCATAACTGCGGGTAGGGGCGAAGTTACATGTTTATTGTCTGATGTTTGTTGATATGCTAATTCGGTTTTTCGGTTAAATTTACCTTTAGGTAACAATTAGAGGCCAATGAACTTTTACAACTGACTGGCAACTTTAAATAGCATACTAATTTACGCACCATCACTAAGTACTGCCTTGCAAACAAAACTTCGATATCTTTATAAAACAATAATAATTTATTTATTACATAACAGGTTCTAGTAGTTATCTACTGAATATGTTGATTTCTTATTGTTTTTTTTTATTGGTTAGGTTTTTATGGTTAGGTTAGTTACTTAATTAGTCTTTATGGGCGCAAATAGGTGTTACGATAAAGGTATTATCTTACCTTCAAAAATTTTTGATAATGTACACTTGGGTGTGTTACATTATTTATAACCTAAAAACCACGAAAATTGCAACAAATTCAACAGCAGCGACGGCGTCACCGGTTCAGATCAGTTTGTGGCACGGCACTATAGTACCTACGTAAGTACTCTAATAAAAACCTGAACAAAATGACAACCATTACACAAAACAGTTATTATTTATCAATACTCATGAACTAAGTGCCATTCTAAATCAAATCACAAATAGAACGCCACAAAAATATCAGATTTCGACGAAGGTTGAATATTAATATCAATCTGTTGTATTCATATTATCCATTGTTTACTGTAAATTACACGAGCCTTGAGACTATAAGGCCGCTAAGAGAAACAATTAGAAATCTGACTCGAACGGTTTGCGTGCTACCAAAAACAATTAGTAGCAGAGATCTACTAGGCCAGGAGTCAATTAACAAGATTATCGTTCGTTCGCGAAAAGCAACTGGGTCATAATGGGCGAAACCTTACTACAGTGCATAAGAAAACTATATGAATTGCATGATTGATATTTGCGTGACGATTCTGATATATCACTGCTAATGATAATACCCGAGTTTGGACAGATGACGACGGAAATGACTTTTGAGTTATTCAGACTATTCTTCTGCTACGTCACCTTTTTGATCGTTTTTTATATTATCTTATGTTACTGATCAATCGAATGTATCAAAGTTTAAAGAATCTGCAATTTCTAGAAATGTTTAACTATGGCTTCTTCTTAACCAAATTCTACAGTAGGAACTTAGTTTTAAAATTCATACTGAAATTAAACTACTTAATTAATACCTACTTTCTAGTATATCATTTCAACACCCTTAAATGTTGCTTTCAAATGTTAACTATGCTGTCTATAGTATACACAGGTAAAGAGATAAGCTTAAAACAAGTACTATCGCAAAACATTTCAACAATAAAGAGCTTAAGAGCCGTTGACCTTTCGTTGAAATGTCACTCATGTAAACGTAGACCGTAAAAGTAGACCGTGACGAGAAAAAAGTACCATAATTTGTATGTAGTTTTAATTTTAAAATAAAATATTCAAAACAGTCATAACTAGTTCTCTTAACTCGCTTACGCTAATTGGATAAGTGGATTAAATTGAACTCAGCTCTCGTACTAAAGTATCTAAGTAACATCTAATTGCAACCGAAATCCACCTGGAGTGCATTGTTGCAGTATGTCCTAAGTGAAGAACAATAACACCATGCTATGCTAATATGATTCTCTCAAGATTGTTTAATTGAGGGCCGGATATGGCAGCCATATTGAAGGAAATCACAATATTGAGCAAAACATAATGGGCTGTTGTTATTGTGTTCGAAATGTTGTAGCATTAGGAAATATTGAAATATCATAAACCGTCTTTTAATTTTCTATTGCTGGGTGAATATTTGAAGATAGGCATATTCAGGATTCATAAATTAAAGTCAAATAATGCTTCAAATTACAACTTTTATGGATTAAACGTAAAGTTTATAGTGCAGATTAACGAAATAAATCAAACGCACAGTATTTGAACTGCTATAGGGGGCCTGAAACTAAAGCTGAAAATTTTCATAGAACGGTGATGAGATATGGGACACACGGTAATTAGCATTTAAAACATGGTAATTATGCTTCGTGATTGGTAATTAGAAATAAAATGAATAATATACTTGAATCACATATTTATTAATTATTTAGGTGACAAGAAATGACATAAAACTTAGCTATTGTAATAATAATATTAGCGACGTGACTTAATAAAAAAAAAAAAACAAAAATCAACCAGTTTTCCTATAAATCAAATTATTATTAATTATTTTTCTATACGCATTATTTTTTCGTTGCAGGGATTCTAATTGTGATTTGTACATTTGGTCTTTTTTCCATTATGCAGCGCATCTTTCTCCATTTTCATCTTAAGTTTTTGACTAATGTTTCTGGTAGATCGTTAGATGTAGAGGGTTGTGGCTCATTTTCGCTGTTTCCTCCTTTTATTGCAGCTTTTTAGGAGGCATGTTTATTCTGAAAAAAAAAATGGTAAGTGGGTAGTAGTAGTGGTAAGTGGGTGGTGGGTAGAAGAGGTCAGTATATAGGTTTATTTTGTTCTTCTGCTTATCGTGTCGATGGCAATCATATTTTGTCAGCCCAGAATTTTGCTACGAGAACTGCATTATCAGTAGCCTTCATTAAATTGTCCAGCGTGCCGGTGTTAGGGCACGAAGGACAAGATAGCAGGTGTTCCATTGTTTGGGGAGTGATACCACATCTACATCTATGTCTATATGTCAATGTATCCCCACTTAGAAAGATTATATTATCTTTGCTTCGGCCAACCTGAATCCGAAGTCGGTTTAGAGACTTCCAGGTTGGCCAAGGTAGCCCATGTCCTGCAGGGAGATTTTTTTGCGGTGGGACAAAGGGGTCAGGTAAGGTGGAGCTGTTTTGCCAAAGACTGGGTCTTAACATTGAGCTTTCGGATGGTAGAGGAAGGACGTTCCTAACGAAGTTTCTGCGGCTTTTCAGCCTTTGTGGCACAGGAATGAGGTTGTTGTGGAAGTGCCAGATCATACCGAAAGATCAACAATCGATCACGCGTTGGTAGTAACAATTTGACCTTGGGCTGACCTAGCGGAGTACGGAGTTTCAATATAATAAGAGGCCAGCTTATACTGGTACTAATTACCATTTTCAATTGCTCATTACCGTTCGCCAAAATACGAACGGGAAAAATGGTAATTATATAAATGGTAATTAGGTATTTGTAGACTTTTTCACATTATACGTTCTTTGTAGAACTTAAAAAATTGGGAACTTAATTAAACCAAAGAGTATCCTATGGCAAATATTACAATGCATAAAAAAAATAAAATAAAATATTAGACTTACCAGGGGAAACTCGAACGGTAAGGTGATTTTTGTTTGCCAAACACGATTTCGGGTCGATTAAGTTATGCTAGAGTTGGTGCCAAAACACTTTTTGATGTGTGACCCGCACGAGTCGAGACGCGGAACTGAGTGCGACCACCGAGTTACTCTTACAGATAGCAATACACTATGCAGAAAAAGAATACCCTGCGACTGTGTGAACAAATGGTAGTGAGTATTAAGAGTTGGGACAATTTTCAAAGTCGTTACAAATGACCTAAAAGTGTTCTTTAATGTGTATAGTTTTACTAATTGGTAAAGCTTGTTGTGTACTATCTAAATTACTTCTTAAAAATACGATCTTTAGGGTATTTTTATAACTTTTTGAGCAAGAACTGAAAAAATTTGGAATTTGGGACACGAATGGTGATGAGATTTGAGGAACGTTTGTGAACATAACTTAGTTGTTTATAACAATAGGAATATATTATGTACATCTGTATATAGTGCTGGAACTATGTTTTACGTGAAATAAAAAAAAACATAACTTTATATCAAACTAAGTAGTTATTTGGGGAGGGCCGCGTGATATGCTCATGTTCAAATAATCACCCTGCTACATTATTTTTTAATATCAAAAACTTTTCTAATTTGTGGGTAGGAGAGTGAGAGATCTACAGGTACTTTCAGCGGAAAATTTAATAATGATAGGTTCCTATGGATGGAAACCCAAATGTATTTCATGGTACCTTAAAATACCAACAGCAAATGTAATACCCTATACAATGTACCTAACTCAAGGTAACAACACTTCAACTTACATTAACCGTATAGTAAGTCAATGAAACCCCAAGTGTTCGTGGTATGCGCTTGCGCCGCGCAACCCAATCCGCGCTTCCAAGATGGCGGGCATAGAGCACTGCGCACACGCCGTGTCCGTTACGCTTGACCACTGAAGCGCAAACAGTTTTTTTCTACATAAACATTGTTCTCCGTAGAGAAATCGACGGGCGTGACTGCGGCCATTGTTGTACGGAGCTAAACGCAGAGAATATTAGAGCGTGATACGGTAAAATAACGTATAAATGTACAATACGTGAATATGATAATGTCTGTACTGGATGAGGTGACATTCTGAAATGACATTGTCTTTGTACTTATAATGTAGAAGGACAAAACGCAAGTCACCTCGAAAATTACAGCAATCCGTATACAAATATTACGAGAAAAATTAAAGTGGAGTTAACAGCTATTATTATTTTCTATTTAATTAAATTTACAACATCTTCCATATTTCTCTAGTTTTAATAGGTACCTTAGTTATTAAATATTGTAAATAGTTGATGAGATTAAAAGGTACCTTAATCCACAAAGGTTCGTAGACATGAAAATTATAGCCGGAAGGTATTTTTTTTTTTATTTTTTTTTTTTTAAAAAAACGACGCCCGCTCTAAGGAATTTATTCCTTGTGTCGCGGGGGTTTCACAAACATTCAAATCACATGCACAAAGAACACCCAGACTTGGAACAAGCATTTGTGGATCACACAGATACTTGTCCCATGCGGGGATCGAACCCGCAGCACGTCGCGCACAGTGGTAATTGGCATGGTGACCTATACCACTCGGCTATCCGTGCAGTCTTCATCAGGTATAAAAAGTTAGGACCTTTTTTTTCTCTTTCATTCATGATCGAATTTTATTCCTATCTAACCTAACCTATCTCTACATATATGCATTGTTTTATTTTTATTTTTAAAACAACGTTATTTTCGAGAAAGAAACTATGACTAGATTTCCAATAATTTAGAATCCAATAAATATGTAGGTAAATGCAATAATAAATACATTTAGTGATAATAATACAAGCGTATAAATGTCCCACCGCTGTGCACAGGCTTCTTCCCATATATTATAGGGAAGGAACGAGCATTGATCTCCACGCTTGCTCACTGCGGGTTGGCGACTTAACTTTTAAGATTCTAATTATTGGAATTCAGACTTCCTCACGATGTTTTCCTTCACCGTTTGTCCATGGTGTCTTAGAATAATTAAGAAAGTACATATAACTTTGAAAACGTCACATTGGTACTTGCCTGGGTTCAAACCTACAACCACAGATTACTAAATAGTTACTTCGTAACTACAACCATATGCATAAGAATCCGGTCATTTACCCGCTAGGCCACCACGACATTTTTAATATAAGGAATAATGATTATGAAATTTATCTGAAATTGAAAACCCGCACAGCAAATATTGCTATATTTCTCACACTCTATAATAACACGAGTTTATACGAAAGCCTTTAGTCTGCAGTCGGACATTAACAGAATAGGAAATAGTATAAGCCGCATTACTGCACTAGATTTGAATTTGCAACTACTAATGAATCCGATTCGAAAACCTCAGTCCAGACAACAATGTAATATTTGAAATTGGATATTGATGGCTCTCGATATTTCATTTAGATGTATTTCGACGTCCTATTGGCTTTACTATCATTGTTTTCGGTTTAGTAGAAGACCTCTGTATCAAAGGTGCTGTATCTGTACTGTACAGGACCGTCAGTACAACTGCATCATCATCACGGTTAATGTAACCTACTTATTGTACCACTACTGGTCAAAGCTTATAAAAAAATAGTTTTCGACCTTAAATTATTCAGTACCTGGATCACCGAGCTTTGCTCGTTTTTTTTAGGTAGTGTGTTTTTTAGAAATTATATTTAAGTACGAATTACATACTGATGAAATGAGGAAGTATAAATAATATTTTTCGAACTTACAGTAATAAAAAATATGAACTGGTTATTTAAATAAAAAATCACGAGCAATTAGTTAAATATTATAAACAAAAATACTTATTTTTTTACAGCTTATCAATAAATCACAAATAACATTAGAATTAAAAAATTGTTTTAGGGACTCTAAATTATCATGGCGTTTAGAGCAAGCCGTACTCTCTAATTTTGACAATAAATCATAATCCAGCGGATTACGATCGAGGCTAGACGACGGCCAGTCTTAAGCTCTGATGAAGTCCGAAACGTTCGTTTCCAACCAAGACTGCGTAGACCGAGCTTTATGACCCGGCGCCGAGTCTTGCTGGAAGGATCATTCTTGGTTATTGAACATGGTGTTGTTAAGGGGCTTCACTACCTTCTCAAGAATGGTATCTTGATACCCAATTTTGCCGATTTTTTGATACCTTTTTCACAAAAGTATGGCTCAGTCACTCCTTCATAGCTAAGAGCCCACCAAACCATCACTAAAGTTGGATAATGCCCACGTTGCACTTTGTCGAATAATTGGGAAACATGTATTGGCGCCAAAATGAGAAATCACAATGAACAATCATATAAATGACAGATTCCAAATTCAAATGTTTTGTTTATTTTAATTTGTCAAAGTATTTATGGCCAGACTAAGTTCACTAAGTTTATACAAGAATTGTTCGTTTAAAGATATAAGATTACTGAAAACACGGATAAAACGACATTTTCTGGAAATGAATCCTAGCTAGATCGATTTAACGCCCCCGAAACTCCCTGCATACAAAATTTCATGAAAATCGTTGGAGCCGTTTCCGAGATTCGGATTATATATATACAAGAATTGCTCGTTTAAAGATATAAGATAGTAGGTATGTCTGTAAAGACCTATGGCCATTTGTGAAAAAGACATGTTACTATTATATAGGTTGTGTAACTCCTGTGTTGGTGTGGTTTTTTTTTAAGAAAGTTGTTCATATCAAAATTTGTATTGTAAGAACAATCTTATATGTCTACGCACTATACACATTGTAGCACTCTGTAATTTTATCTTAGGTTTGTAACTGGTATAATATTATTTTTACTAGGCTAGCTGTTTCCCGCGAGTCCGCCCGCGGTAGTAAAAAGTATAGATATGTTACTCAGGGTGAATGTAACTTTTTAATGGTGAAAGAATTTTTGAAAGAGGGTAAAGTAGTTTTTGAGTTTATTCATTACAAACATACACACAAAAATACAAATCATTCCTCTTTATAACGGCGATAGGCTGATATGATGATAGCGTTATATAGTAACAAGATTATAATAACACACTATAAATATAGCAAGCATTTGTAACAAACAACGTTAGTTTGGAACCCGTTTGTTTATCGCTTCCGGTTGATTATCCTTTGTTCAAGCCTGTTCAGGCGCATCTATTCAAATTACATGATACCGATGCGCATACGCAATGAGCCCGTATGCCCGGTACCGTAGACATTATCGATTGTGTGCCACGATACTAAGTTTGAGATCATGAATATAGTTACTTGCTTGGTTTCCTCAGTAATCCCAAGTTTTTGTTGGTTACCGAAATCCCATTTAAAGTAACATTTAGTGGCGGGATATTTGTATAGGATATTCGTTAGGGAGAGTCCGTAGGATAGATCCGATTTACTAAGGAAAACACTAAACCAAACGTCACAGCGTTTTAAACTTGATAAATAAACTCAGCAAAAACATTTTCGTGTTACTTTAATGTTGCCAAGACGAAACCCGCACTGCCAAAAAGGTCTTATAAGCTCCATGCCAAGCCTCTAACTCTTACTGACTCTACACTACACTTATAATTTACAATACACTGATTATTTTAAGTTTAAAAAAAAGTTAAGCTACCCTCCATAATTTCTAGAAACCGAATATCTATGTTAATATTATAAAGCTACCTACAGATTTTGTTTGTTTGGTTGAACGCACTTATCTCAGGAGTTACAGGCCCGATTTGAAAAATTAGAAAGGAAGGCTAAAATTTTCCTTGACGACGCCCACGCGGGCAAAGCTGCGAGCAAAAGTTAGTACTGTATAAATGTTTATTGTATAAAGCAGAAATCAATACATATGAATAAATACGAAAGGAATTAGGTTTATCCTTGGTATTTATTTATTAATAAGCCATAAACGTAGAAGACAACTTTGATTGTGGCATGTGTTTCTATTCGCACAGGCCTATTAATATCCCCAACATATCGATCTTGTCTACATACTTGGTTCACAGTTTGTTCTGTATTTTACGATTGAAATAAAATGTTTCTATAAAATAGATACATAGTGTCTTTTCGAAATTCATTAAAACAGGCCACTCGTGTACCTACTTATTTGATTTCTGGATGTTTTAGCAAAAAGTAATTCTAAATTAAAAAAAAAAACAAGTATTCTACTCATACCGCTAATTCATGATAGTTTTTAATGAAGTCTGAAACTGTAGGTAGATGTGAAAAGGTAAGATAACTTGATGATTTAAACCACGAATTACTGGATCTGTTTAATTTGGGTAAGTTGCGTTCATACCTAAGTACTCTTTTCTTAAGTTTCTCTATTATTTCATGCTACTGTCACTCTTGAGATATATATACCTATATATTAATAATCAGCAAAAGAGGAGGTTAGTTTCGAGAATATCTACCTTTAACAGTTTTAAAAATGAGTAGAGTCGTGTCAAGTCGTGTGGGGTACGTGCACTTATTGTTTGAGCATTATACATATTATAAAAAAAGTGGAGTTAATTAAAACAAAACTTAAATGTCTGTAATCACGGTTTCTGAATGGTGATCAACACAAAAAAATGTCTCCCTGTCAAACCTCATGTCAAGCAATGTGATTGGTGGTTTATCTTTTGGTCAACCAATCAGCGTTGTGGTCATTTTACAACAGATTTAATTCATCAGCGTTGCAGAAAGAAACTAGGGATTACTTAGCTATTTGCTGCTATAGCTATTTGCTGTGAATTTTATTTAGTATTGAAAGTTAATACGAAAATATTTAGGTCTCTACCTTTTTAAAAAAATACTGTGTAGGTATCGGATGTTGATATGATGTTACTGGTAACATTTTAAAATTGACAGCGCCTTCGACGGTTGATTCCTAAAATTCATAGTTTCTTTTGATGAGTCTACTGTTGTACCTACATAACTAAGTTGACTTAACCAACACTTGAGCAAGTCGCATTTGTTCCAGTTTGATAAGGTCTTTAACAATACTTTTCACCCGCTTGTTTTACTTTTTACTACTTTGAACACGCAAGAATTTGACACGAATGTCGTTTACTGCCCTTTCATTATAATACGAAAGTGTACTTTAAATTAACTATAATAAATTATTAATTTTAAGTGTAAAAATATATGTTTATTTAGTACCTAAGTACTTAAAAAATTAATTGCCTATTTGGCAATAGAGAAACACATTTTCAGTCTAAACTACGTACCTACCTAGGTATGAAATAATTATCTACTGCTCATATTTGTATTAATATTCTTATCATAGCCAATGAGATAGTCTCCAATACCTTAGCAGCTCTTTGGCAGTTCTATATCATGTTGTAGGAATTAGGCTGGCCAAGGCTAGTAGAGGACGAGTGTGAAGAATAGTCCAGTATTCTCCTCTATGTAGGTACTTACCAAGCTACCTACTTACACTCCATCTTGAAATCCCTAAAACTTTCTCACTCAAAGTGAGACCTTTCTTTTATCTATTTGGATTCACTAAACTAGCAAAAGCTAACTCTTCAAAGCAAATTATTATCATAAAGATCACCTATTTAAGTTTTTATCCAAAATGTGAGTAGCATAATTCAGCAGCTATTTTTAGGTACATAATAAAATTAATTTACACTGTTTCAGGCAAGCGAGTGTAGTATTCCACGACAAAATGGGTGTGGAAAGTCGATAACTTTGAATGTTTGATACGCTCGGCGAGTGACTATCAAACGAACCTACTCGTAAAGACATTCAAGAAATGTGACACAAAAAGAATAAAAAAGCTTTCTAGAATAGGTACTTGGGAAATAAACAAAGGGGTGAACTATGGACAAATTTAGAAGGGAATTACTGCCTTTCGTCTTGTCGCTTATGCAATTTTCAGATCGCCATATTGCCTTAAACGCACCTTTTTGAAGGTTGGTCCTTATAATAACAACTCCATAAATTTGTTACAACGTGTAGCCTTACCAAACTATGGCTTTACATTTCCCTTTTTTCTACATAGCATAAATAGTTATGCTAAACGCGTAAACAATAACTACCTATGAAATGTATATTCTGGTGTAGGTACCTAAATCGGCCAACTCCGACTACTTAAAAGTGGGCGATTGTTTCTCTAGGTTTGTCTTAGTACGTGCAGAAGTTGTTTTCCACTGCATCGATTAATTATTTAAAATATACCTAAGGTATCTAATAGTAGGTATTCAACCATCTGCATAAAGAGTATTGCGTTGTTCCTTTATCATGATTGTAATAAAGGATACGTAACGCATACTTAATCGGTAATTAATACGTCGTAGAGTAAGTACATTACAAGCTACCCAGCTTCACCTCTGCGTCTAGATGCATTCGAACAAGTGCTAATTCGTTAATATACTTACATAAGTACCTACCTATACATAATACAGTATTTAAATTTAATTATGTATAGGTACGTAGCTAGACTAGCTAGATACATGTGCGTAATTTATAACCTATGCTGCTGCTTTTGAAGCTCAACTTATCTATTATAATAATTTGTGCCTTTCAGCAGATTCCTATCTTTTAGACAAAATCAAAATAATGGAGCAAAAGAGTAAAATATTTCGACAGTTTAACAAAAAGGTGCCTTTTTATTACGGGGAAATCCTTATGGCCTTTCTCTGTTCCGGGAAAGATGGAAGGGTAGGTATGACTCTTTCGGCAAGCAGTGCCAAAATGAACATATTTGCCATGAGGACATCTCCAGAGCACAAGTCATTTGTTCGTACTTTATAGTTCGGATCGCACAAACTAACAAAACGCAGCGTAAAACTACCTACCGTAAAACTACACAACTATGGTCCGGATTTGTCAGATTTCATATTTGTGATCTGCCCTCTTATTAATGGAGTTACTTATGTTACATCTGTTTATGTTTTTAGATAATGTAAGACGTGATAATTTAACAAGTCGGTATTAAATATAAAACAATGAATGTTATTTTCTTTTTTTTTTTAGTTAAAAATTTGGACCATTGTTGCCTGTTATGTTGCCAACTATGGGCCAGATTATTATTTGTACTAAAGATGCGTATTGTGGCATTCTGGATCATAATTGGAAGATTGAATTAAACATCTGTTATTAAATAGGAATCTATATTTATGAATTTGACATTTTTTTAATACTAAAGTCCGTATTATTCGTTAAACTTCTACTTTAAGTAATTATATTAATGAAATTATTAGAAAATTAGAAACAAATGACTATATCTTACGTAAAAAAAGAAACAATATTGAAATGAGATCAGCAATGAATAATTTTTAAAAGGTACACAAGTAGGGACGTATATTTATTTTTTTGGTTGTCCCCATTTATACTCCAGTTCCGGTACTCGAAACAACGCGCGCTTCGTGCCTAATTTTGATGGGGTTTTGATTGCCGAAATCATCTTATCCATTGGATAGAATATACAGTCCGGCCCGGTTGTCTTACTTTATTTGTTCGAATTGCTTTTAATTTTAAAATAATTGAGCTTCGAGGAATCTTATATTTTTCAGCAGCTTCGCGTTGAGTTAGTGTTTTATTTGTTATATTCTGATAAACATAGTTCCATTTGCCGTTCACTAGAACACTTATAAGCCCTTCCTCCAACTTTTCTTCTCATCAACTTATCTCTTGACAACATTTTCTATAACAAAATAAGTTAGGTTTTAAATATGGTCCAATAAAAACGTCAGGACCATAGTTGAGATCCAAGGGGAGAATTACGAGAAAATAATCAATATTTTTTTTATAGGTGCATTTATACAATAAACTATACGTAAAATAGATTTTAGAACCATTACCTACCATACGAATCCAACTTTGAATCTTTGTCTTCACTTTAACCAATATTTTCAAATAAAAGTTTACGGAATTCACTTAGCACGTTCAAACAGGTTTTTATCGGAGAAGGTCTACTAACTTGAATTAGAGACATCTAGTGTCTATGAGTAAAACCGGAAACAAATAGACATCAATAAACGAAAATACTACCAAATAATAAACTTGATGTCGCTACACGTCCTTACAGCATCAATCTTGTCAGACAGTTTCGTTGGACTATAGTTGGGGCCTTGCACTATAGTTGTGTAATTTTACGGTACTTAAATTGCATCGTAAATAAGTGTTGAAGTGTGATACTTGAGCATATTTAGGTTATGGTGGACTGGCGCAAGGATCTATTATCTTCATTTTACGTACGATCGATTCGACATTTGTAACATTTCCACAATGCCCTACCTATAACTCGAAGAGGGACAAGCATACCTTCTCAATAATTAGTAAGTAGAAATTGCTACAAATGTCAATAAAAAGCTGTTTCTTTGTAAATAATTGATTGTATGCCTTCCTAGTAACAAGTTCTGACGTCAGCCGAGACACGCACCTCATGTGTTTTAGACTACATTACAAAGTTAGTAGGTATGTACGCATGGTAGGTAGGTATCATACTTTTTTATTCATTCTAGTCGCTTCACCTTCTTGCGTAGCTTGGCTACGCTTGTACGCTTTTATTGATGCTCGTTAGATATTCTAACGAGAAAAAACTAAATACAGGACTAATTCAAAAGGAGTACGTATATTCAACGAGGTAATTAGGTGCATAAAACTGAACTACTTTCCCCAAGGAACATAGGTCATGTGACTTATGTTTGTATGAAAAGATGATTTTCAATTTCAAGATTTCTCCTCCCCCTTTTAAATTAAACCTGTATAGACTATAGATACTACCTGACCCGGCAAATTAACGTTGTTTTGCTATGTTTTGGAGACCTAGTAGGGGTACAAGAAATGGCCTACTCTCACCTGCTGACTACTCAGACCTACCTACCTAAAAATCGTTGAAGCCGTTACGAACGGAAGAGTTCTATATACAACATGTAACAAAAACCCTGTCAGATCCAATAAATGTGTATTCGTGGTAGTTCATGAACCGGCTCGCATAGGCGGCTTCTTTGACACCAAACTGTAGGTAGTAAGTACGTGACCTTTGAGGAGCGGTCAGTTATTCAGCTGTTGCCATGGATCAGTTTTTATTTGTATTTAAATATTTTGACTGGGGAAAAATTTTATTCTCCAATCCATTAAATGGCTACGAATATGTGTTCGCAGTACGATACCGAATAATACTCTCAGGGATCGGACAGGGTTTTTGTTACACGCTGTATATATATAACACTGTGATACCTACGAGATTGTACATAAAGGGTGGAATTTTGTAAAGCCACCTACCTACCTGCTTAGCGATTCCGAAAATAAATTAGACAAAATTATAGCGAATTTGTAGGTATAAACGGATTTCTGTGAAATGAAAAACTAAAGTAGCGCTGCCTGTGCGAGTTGTGTCGGCGAATAGAACTAAATAAATGTGAAATCCTTCACGAGTACTGCCAGTGACATTAACAATCGAAAACATGAAATTTGAAAGGGCCATTGGTATTCCGAAAATTCAATTGGTATTCTGTGCTTGTTACTTTTCACGTTCGAATTCACCTGTCAAAACAAAAACTACTCATTTCTAGGTGAAAACTTACAAACAGACATTGAGTTTGTATTGAGTAAAAATATTTAGAAGATGACAACCTTTACCTTTTTTTGTTTTAATTAACAAAATCTACAACTGTTATTTTTCTTTCGCGTAAAAAGGAACCTGTTTATCTACTTCGGTGTATAGAAATTTACCTACTCCATCATATTGCATTTCATTTGGGCTCTTCCATATTTCTGTATCTGACGTCATCTCACAAATAACATGCTCTCTAGCCATATCGTCTTTCACACAATTCACCCATCCTTACTTTGGTCGTTCCCTTCGTCTGTATCTATGAACGTTCATGCTCAAAACCTTCTTCACATTACTCAATACATATTTTATTGCACTCCATAAGTTCATTATTATCATCATTATTTATATTATCTTCATCATTATATATTATCTTCATCACATAGCTTAACCTTTACCATTAAACGGCACTAGATATAATATTTCCTACATTGCACAACATAATATCTAACTTTGTTTAACAATATAACACTTGTAGGTAATACCCAGATCGCATGCCGTGGATAAGACACGCGAATATGTCATTTTAAGTTTTTGCTTTGTACCAACTATATGTTATTATTTACACAAAGTTATAATTATTAGGTACATTATTTAGTGTGTGTACCAAATAAGGCTTAAGAACGACATAATTATCTATACATGAGCTTATTACAGGACCTTTTAATGAATACATATTAATGAATATCTACATAATAAGAAAAGCAGTATTACAAACCAGTATTTAATAGGCAACTGCTTTAGTAAAAATAGGATCTTAGTCATAGATCCTTTTATAATCCTGCTAATGTAGTATGCCCAGTCTTAATCTTACACTTCTGAGTGATGCGTTTTTAACATACTACTTAGCTGTTCCGTGGCCACTTTGCTGGGCATCAAAAATAGCCCGTGGCACTCAGGAGTAATGTACCTCCCTACTGGTGAAAGAATTTTCAAAATGGGTTCAGTATTTCCAGAGCTCACTTCTACAAACAAACTCACAAAATATATCTGTATATATAAAAATGTATGTGTGTCTGTATGTCCTTTAAAGAATCGTAAACTATGCATTTGATCATGTGATGATCGTGCAAAATTGTTGTGCATGAGCCCTCGAAGGTTTCTGAGTTAGTACGACCAGTTTTCGACAGATGGAGCCACTGTCATTGATCCACCTACTGATGGTAGCTTTGTATTGTAGGGCCAATTTTCTTTCCTTGGGATTTGCATCCAATGTTCCCTTGATTTCTTTGAATACCTAAGTTGTTCATTTTGATGAGGTTACTTGTTGTTTCAATATGAGCAGGCGATTCTGTATCCCTTATATGCGCGTATACAAATACGGATGCCTATACGTATGTACAGCGAATTGTCTTATAATGTAATTATTTAATACTATGGATAGGTAAGGTGCAAGAGCGTTTGAATTAACAATACATTCATAGAGCATTTTGGTTGTATTACATATCACACAATAAATTACAATAGCAATAAATGATTTATATTACATTATAATGTAGTATGTACAATGAGATCCTCATCGGTCACCGACCGTGTATTTTCGGCAGATTGATACTTCGAAGCGCGAATTAGCTTTCATTCCGCCACTGCCGGGCGTAAATAAACTTATATATTTACAAAATCCTGAAGCAAAAGGTTTTTATTAATTGTTACACGTATTATAAACGCACACTTAAATAACAGTCTAACCTTAACAGGTAATTATTTAACAACCTCTGTTAGTTTAGACGATAAAATTCTTTACATAAGAACATTATGTGTGAGTATAAAATTATTAATGTGCTGATATAGGGCCTTTTCCTCGCCGTCAAAATACTTAATATAAGTTACAAGTAAATTCGGTCGGACTGTCATTACAAATATATTTAAACATTCCAATTAAAAAATGACATTCATTTATTAGCGTTTATAAAGTTACAAAAATCGATCATACTGAAAAAGTAAAACTACTACGAATCGATCGTATGAGTATAAACAGTTCACGAGCATTAAATAACAACCAACAACTACTGATGTACCATCACCGGCAAAAAATATTCATTTTAATCTGTGATTTTGATTATAATTACATCTCAGCAAACGCCTGCACGGAAAGAATTGAGTAACTTACGTTACAGGCGCACTATAGGACGTCATATAATTATATATTGCAGTGAACAAAATGTAAATGTGTAATTACATTTTTAATTCGTGCTATATGACTGACACAATAATAAATAATTATACATTTTACTCAGTAATATTTTATAAATAGAAAAATGTGCTATATTTTTGCGTACACAAATAACTGAAGGTTTCATGCAAAATAAGTAGACAATGAAAAGGCATTAAATAAAAATAACTTAGCTTCACTAATAAGAACTCAACATAATTAATTACTAACCCCCGAATATAAAAATATAGCTTATGACAATATATAATAGTTTTGACAAATGATTATTTTATATTGATCAACATTTCAGAAATCAGATATAATTATAGTGCCGAGTGCAATCTATAAGTACATAGCAATTAATCTTGGAAAACGTATTGTTTGGTTGTTTTAAGTTTAAAACCAAATTTAATAAGCAAATTACAGCTATTAATTAAAAAAGATTTGTACTTGTTACTAATAAACCTATACTATATTTCATTTCAAAGAGTAATATTGAAAATTGCGACAAAAGGCTAATAACATTGGCCATTCACATTAAGCTAGTATTATTTAAATATTGTTGCTCACATTTGAAATGACTACTATTTAATTAATTATTTTAAGTCATAATTTCATTAATATTTTTTTCATTAAAAAGTCACTTTTTGGTTAACATTTATGTAGACTATGTACAACTTATTAAGTAAAAATCAATTTACCATGAAATCCAAGGAGGTTGATTCATCTTACTAAATGGCACATGTGTCATATTTATTGGCAGATTAATAACAGCATATGATTTCTTTAAATTTCTTAATGTGTGAAGTATTGTTGCACCACTTCTACCAAGAAGGAATGCTGCAGGTATATTCACATCCAGCTCCATCCTGAAAAATATTATATGGGAATCAAATAGTGCAGCAACATATGTAACATGGACATTCATAACTGTACCCTGGGAAAAGATTGGTGTTACCAAACAGGAAAATATAGGTTAGTTAGATTAGATTTTAGAATTCGTTTTGTAGAACATTGCCATGTAGAAGACAGTAAAAAGCCTATTTTGTGACATTAAAATAATAAATCTTTTATCACTCAACTTTAAGAATGAACCTAACAAATATTTACTATTATATAAAAAATATATATCCATACATACTAAACTTCTATTAAATTCTATACTAAACACATATCATTTAGGGCCTATTTCACCATCGTCAGATAACTTTTATTTGACTAATAAAATTGACTGTATGAAACAACTGTCAAAATTTCTAAATTATTCCTCGAATAAAGTTATCTGACAATGGTGAAATAGGCTCTTAGTAAGATAGTTTTATTTGTACTAGTATATGAATAATTAATTAATATGATAGTTGAAATGAGAAGCAATTGATGTCATCCCTCCGGCATCAAGAACCCACTCAGTGGCTAAGTATGCCTTGTAAATACTAAGTTAAAAATGTAAAGCTATTTATATTGATGCAATGACACATGAAACTTACTTATCATCAACCATTTCTATTAAATGGTCTAGTGAGTCGTCCCATCTGTCTATAGACTCTGTTATAATGACTGCCCTCGCTCCAGCCTGCTGGGCTTTGGCAGTTTTAAAAACAAATGAACACTCCCTGGAAATATATTAATTTATAAATAATCTATATTACATAAAATTACTTGTCTATATAAAACAAAGTCAGGTTTGTTACAACACTTATAACTGGAAAATAGGTGGACCGATTTTCATGATCTTTGATTCGTTGGATTTGTCTCCATCTTAAATTGCAGAATAAATATTAAAAACTACAGAAAAATTATGTTTACTAGAAAAGTTACTACCTCAGGTAGTCAGCAGGATACAACTAGTAATAAATATTATTATCTTAAAGTATGATTTCAACTAATTTTCTCTAAACATGAAAAAGTACTTAAGTGCAACCTTCAGGAAGATTATTTTAATCATAACAAACATGCAAGTATAGTTCAAATGTCAGGGAGTGAGTTTGGAAAGCGTGTGTTTTACTGTATATTAAATTTTAATAAATAATTGATTTGGCTTGGGCCCGTGAACTAATGATAAAATTTGGCCAAAAAAAAAACTGAGCATCCTTACCCTCTCTCAGACAAAGCTATTTGACCAACTATATCATCATGATTTACTATGTCAGAACAGCTATGCAGGGGTACCGTTGGTACAAGCCTAGTTTCCTGGAACTGGACACTTTCATTCTGTAAAAATATATAAAATAATTGTTTAAACTATTTTAAATATTATGAGGAATAATAAGAACAAGCTAGATAAACTAAATGTATAAAGAGGACAGATTTATACTCTTGTAACAATAATACAATAAACACAAAAAGACTAACAGAGCTACTCAAAACAATCCTGTACCATTAGAATGCTATGTTATCTCTGAGTAACATATTCTATACTTCTTTTAATGTCCTTACTCATGCCTGTGCATGAGCAAAGTCACATCCAAAAGCTACTCTCTTATAGACACCTTGCATGATTAGTTTTTCAATCTTTAGGTAGGATAGTATAGCTTTCTAATGATAAAGAATTTTTGAAATTGGTACAGTACTTTTTAAGTTTATTTCTTACAAACATGCAGAAATATAAATCTTTCCGCTTTGTTATAATAGTGAAGATGTAGATTATGACACTTACGAAAGGTGTACCGAAATCCTTTGCCGGTCGAATCCTGTAAGAGTATCTGAGCTCAGGAGGATCTAATATTTCGAAAAACACGTCTCCAAAGATCACATCTGCCGTAGATACTCCGTCATAGAAGTGTAAGTCGTTAGCTGTAAATTTCAAATTGAAACTAATTTAAAAAATCGGTACAACTTACTAGCAAGAACATTACAGCAGGATATTTTAATACTAATACTAGTAACACCGTATGTACCCATTTCTCATAGAAATTTATACAAAAAAAATAAAATTTTAGATGTAATTCAAACATAACCTAATCAGTAAAATTGTAATTACCACCGGGCGAGACTGCACTTATGCAAATAATTAATATTAAGATAGAATACAAGGGCACAAGCATTTTGCTCGAACTATAAAATAATCTTAGCTACAAACGATTTATAATAATAAGCAAATCGTCAATTTCTGTTCATTCATGACTTTGACTTCATCAGGCCTGTGACAGCTTTAGTTCCGAATGAGCCGTTTTGTCGCTAGCGTCGCCATCGAGCGATCACGTGATACCGCCGCCATATTGAGATTTGAGCTTGTGCGTGTGTGAGTGTGTGTTTTATGCTTGGCTTATCAAGTCCTATGTCAATGTCAATTTGAATTGTCAAAGTCGTGAGTTTTCAAAACATTTACTACGTAACTGTCGAAAAACTTCCGAGTCGAGTGTTTGCGTCGCAGGTGTATTTCTTCGCATTTATTGAGTTGAGATCCTTGATACGCAAATTATTATCCGTTGTTTGAGACAATATCGGTTGATCTAATAGATCATCATAGATAATTATGGGAACCCGTAAGTGCTGCGTTGGTGGTTGCAATGCAACAAGTGAAACGCATCAGATTTTTAGCTTTCCCAAGAACGATAGCCTTAGAAATCAGTGGATGTCCTTTCTAGTGCCCACAAATTCCTCCCTCCTTGGACTCTCCAAGATGCAACTTTTAAGAAAACGTGTCTGCGTAAAACATTTCGATAGACATCAGTTTGATAATAATGGTCGTAGACTTCGATACTCCTACCCGTGCCTGCTAACTAACGCTGAAATAGATCACGGAGTTCCACTTATTGGTGCCGCAGGTTAGTACTTACTTAAAGAAATACTTTCTGTCTGCTGAAAACATATTCTAATTGTGTTGCAACTTCTTTATATTATTATTAAGCAATTTTATTTAACGTTTTCAGGGTGGAATATTACACTTGACCATAATTATTTTAAAGAACAAGATGAGGAGGCTGTGGATAAACACTCATGCATTAAAGAAACTGGTATGTGTTTAAATCACTTTCATAATTTGATAGCAAGGGATTTACTTTAGTTTAATACTGGTCACAAGACTTTGTTTCGCACAAGTTAAATTATTTACATATTTGTGTTCCGTTTTCTCTTATTCTACAGTTAATATTTATTGAATTAAAATATTCTTGTTTAGAATTCAATTTAAAGTCGACGTCAAACAAACTGTTCACATCATTACAGGATATTTGTTTGTAACTTAGTTATTATTAAAGACAACTATATATTTTATTATAAATAAATACTACCAAAATAAGAATGACGCTAGCAAGTAATGATTCTCATTAGCTAGGCGTAGCCAAGAGTCTAAATTGATAAGTTCTTTTATTTTTCAGATGATCACAATTACTGTATGGAACAAGTTGACACTAATATAAAAACTTCAGGAACGGTCATGCTAGGAAATGAAGGTTAGTTTAAGCTATATGTAATTAACCTGTGTCAAGTCTCGCTGATATTTTGCGAATTAATAGTATTTTATGTGTTTCAGTTTCAGAAACTGATCGTCCTTCATGTTCACAATGTCCAACAGTTGCTTCAAACATAGAACACAGAGGTATGTAGGCAGTAAAAATAAGTTATTGCTGCTACTTTGCTGGATTTCAATACTGTTGCACTTATTAATAGAATAACTGAGTTTTTAATTAATTGATTGCTTATTACAGATGTGATGTTAGAAAAACCATCATGTTCAGGCTTAGATGTTGAAAGAGAGTCTGAAAGAATACAAACAGCTATTCCACCCACACCAAATAGTAAGTATAATAATATTGTTGTAAAAATTAACATTTTATTAGGTAGCAAAATCATGTGGCATTTGATTCTTAAAAGTTGAAGTATTTAATTTTCGTTTTTAGTGAGTGTATAATATAGTAAGTGTTTTGGTTTTGTACTGTTGTTTCAAATTTATTTGAAATAAATAAGTAGAAGAACCCTTCAAAAGAACTCAACCTATTTTTAATGTATTTGTTTCAATACTAAATTATTAATTGCTGTAAAATCTTTTTTTCTTTCAGGTTCTAAACGTAGAAAGATTGGCTCTAAAAATAAGAAGTTTATTAATCAAATCAAACAGATGGCACAGGAAAGTTTAAGTCACTCAACTGCAGAAAGACTGAATAAAGCACTTGCTGTTGACATTAGACTGCTTGAAAAGTTTGATTTATTAAATAAACAAGCAAAGACGTTTATGCTTATGCAGCTTAAACAAGTGCAAAAAAGCAAAATGGCCAGGAGATTTACTTTGGACGAAAAGTTGTTAGCATTGCTCTTAATGAAACAGAGTCCCAAAGGGTATAAATTATTAGAAAAAATGTTTGCTTTACCCAACAAGAGGACATTGATACGTCTTTCTGAAAAGGTATCAATGGAACCAGGACTAAATCCGAAAATTTTTGACCACATCACACGAAATTGCGAGAATTGGGATACCCAAAGAAAATTGTGCACCATTGTTTTTGATGAAGTTGCCCTAACACCACGTCTTACTTTTGATGAGAAAAAAGAAAAGATTGTTGGGTTTGTGGATTTAGCTGAGGAACGAAAACTTAGGTACTGTGACCATTCACTAGTATTTATGCTTAGAGGAATATGCTCGCCTTGGCGACAGAGCGTAGCATATTACTTCTGTGAAGGCACAGTTTCAGCAGCTGAACTTCAAAAAATATTAAAACAATTGGTACCACAGCTTTTATTAACTGGGTTAATTCCATTAGGCCTTGTGTGTGATCAAGGGTCCACTTTTCGGACAGCAATAAGAAAATTAAGAGAAGACACTATTAAATCAAGAGAAGTGCAAGGTGTACATGATGGTAATATACAAATAATTATTATTTACAAATGTGCATAGTTTTAGTAATACTATTATTTGTCTTATTTGCTGTTCATTGTTCTAGATGGATCCATAAGCATAAGCGGACATGATATGAGCGTTTTTCATGACCCTCCACACCTGTTAAAAGGATTAAGAAATAATTTTATGTCCAAAGACATAATTTATGACGGGAAGAGAGCATCATGGAAGGACATCGAATTTGTTTTTGATATTGACAGCAAATTAGGGCACACTAAAGCATTGCCAAAAGTAACAGCGCATCATGTGGATCCTAAAAAAATGAAAAAAATGAAAGTTAGTGTGGCTGCTCAAGTACTAAGTGCTCGAATGGCAGCCATGCTGAAATTCACAAATGCAGTCAGTAAGTACAAATCTATCCATATACAATTTTTAAGTAAGGTATTCAATTTGTTTTTATCTTATGGGATATTTTCTTATTTACAGATCAATTACATAATTCTGAATCCCAAGGGACAATGGTAACCACTGCAGAAGTTGTCGAGTTTTTTGATAAACTATTTGACAGTGTCAATGGTTACCCTGGTGGTTCAAAAAGTGGGAAGCTCAGAAGGGCTGTAAAAGTGGATTCACCACATCATTTATTTTGGTCTGATGCTATTAAGAAATTGAAATCATTAAATTTTATTGACAATTGTAGTAAGCATGCATTGCGGTCAGGTAATCCTCGAAAGGTAAAAGTGCCGTCTCTGCAGGGTTGGATCACCACCCTCGAAAGTTTTCGGAGGATATCTAAAATATTATTCAATAAGTATGACGTGAACTTTTATTATCCAAGGAATATCAATCAAGACCCTCTTGAAAATTTTTTTGGTCGAATTAGAGCACTTAATGCTAGGAATAATAACCCAGATCCAATGACATTTATTTATGCTTTTAAATCTTTGTTAATAACAAATTTGCTTAGCCCCCATTCCAAATATGCCAACTGCGAAGAAGATGACGGGGAGGCTATACTAAAGGCAAAATGTTTGTTTCAAAATGAAAATTTTGAAAACACCGCCCTTGAAAAAGATGAGAGTTTTCCCCTATTGGGCGATAAAGTACAACTTCCATCAATTTCAAGGGTTGGAGACTTCCCATCATCGTCGCAGCAGTTGCTAGATCAAGTAAGATTGGAAAAAATAAAAGTTCACTGCTCAGCTTACACTGCTGGTTATGTATGCAGAAAAATGTCAAAAAATCTTCAATGTGCGAATTGCTTGCAGACATATACCACCAGAAATGAAAAGAACATACATTTGTATATTCAGTTCAGAGAATATACAAACCTAAAAAATAAAAATTTAGTATATCCTACTGAAAATCTTTTAATGTTATACCGAGACGTGGCTACTTTAACTCATAAGTATTTAAATCAAAACTGCTTTAAAAATAATATAAAAAGCACTTTAAAAAAACAAATATTAAATATGAGTTCGAGGTATTCCTGGCTGGGGTGTGCAAACCACAAAAAACAAGCGGTGAATAGTTTTATTAACGTTATATTAAGATTACAAGTTCACAACTGGTGCAATATTGTCAATAAAATTTTGAATGGTGCTATTGAGGAGAAATATGTAATAAAGATGAGTGAGCCTCAAAAACTAGCATTAATGAAATATAAAACCTTCAGGTTAAGGAAAAAATGCTTAACCAAATAATTTTTTTTTTTTTTTTTAATAAACAACAAGTACTTCAAAATTGTTTTATTTAATTATTACCTGTTATAAATTTATTTAAAATGGAAAACCATATAATAAAGGACCATATCGATAAAATTAATTAGTATCGACAAATCAGCACAACACTAGTTATCGATAGCAGATATCAAGGCATCATCACATCACTAAGCCTTGTAGATGTGTGTGTAACTACCTAGTCGTCATGTCAAACTACTGCGCCACTAGCGCCAAAACGGACTACTTGGAAACTGGTTGAAAAGTGACTGTCGCATCTGTATTACTAGTCTCTAATCTGTGGACTTCATTAGCAGACGAGACAAATGAATCGATTCGAAATATTTGACACAATTGTCTGACAGTTAAGTTTGACACATGACATTGACACAAAAATACAATCCTCACTGCGGAGCACGCATGGAGCACCTTGGCTGTGATTCTGCGATTGGTGATTGCTGCATCGACTTAAAAAATACATGGACTGGGCATTCATAACATGAAAACGTGTATGCAACCTACACTAATAAATTGTAGTACACTTGGCTGTGAGGAGTGTGAATAGCGGTTAATAGGGGGTTATCCTTGTCGATATTTCTATGAAATATTATGAATCAATGATTGTGCGAATGTTCTCTTATTGTCACGTACATTATCAAAGTCCAATATCCAATTTCACTAATTAGATTTTTTTATGCTCACACTCAGTAGCAGTGTGCTCAGTAGTGACCTGAATGCAGTGATACCTTTATCGACGAATGGGAGAATGTAAAAAATGTGACGTTTTCCTGTTACGCGCCATCTTTATTTCTAAGTCACATTTTTCCGTTACGCGCCATATTTATTCGTATCCATGTATAATATTATAAAAGCCTTTTGCTTAAACTTTATCTAATTTAGCTTCATTCAAACAATTTCTGTAAAGTTATAAAAAGTAGATAATTTTTCGAAAAATGCACACACACATTTTTTATTTTTACATTCAATTTATACAATTTATTGTATTATTATTTGTAATTTACTGCATTGTGCAATAAAAAATAATATATGTTTGGTCTATTGGCCTAACAGAAATATAAGTATTCTTTCGCCGTAAGTATTCCGGTGGGTAGCTTTATTGTAATTTTAAAATACTGGTCTAAAAATATCCCACGGATTCCAAAATATCCCTCTTCTCATAAAGAGAAAGAACAAGCATTGATCACTACGCTGGCTCACTCCAGGTTGGCGATTTCAGATTTAAATTTGTGGAACCAGTTTTCCTCACGACGACGTTTGCTTTCACCGATTGTCAATGATGTCTAAGAATAATGAAAGAACATAAAACTTCGAAAATGATACATTAGTACTTGTCTGTAGTGGTTTCGAACCTGTACCCTTGTGCACGAAAATTCGTTCATTGAACCCATATACCACCACGACGACTTGTATAAATATATCGATAAATATAACATTTTTTTATCGTGTTACTCTATTCTTTGATTCTTTATTTAATTAACCTAATCAGTGAGGATAAAGTGAAGACCGGGAGCCGCGTCCTATAATTTGTTTTCTGCTGTAACTATAATGGTGTACTATATAATTAAATTCTATTCTGTTCTAACCTATTAAAGGCGGCCATCTTAAGGGCTTGCTCTCTTGTTTGTATACACAACAGGTCTGTATCTGTAGGTATGGTCAGTCCGTAGGTTTTTGGCACTTTCATGTCGTTCGGAGCTGGGGGATTGTAAAGGCAAAGCTCAAAAGAATAATAATTATTATTATTATTCTGAGACCAAAACTAATCATTCTGTTTTCGCTGGTCTGGATAAAATGTGTCTAAACTGGTGTTATTATATTTTATATGGGTAATTTAAATGGGGTACACACGTAGATAGAGAGGTACACATTATCTTACGCAAAGCTTTTTGCAGATGTCACTAGCGTCAATTCTTTAAGCTTCCGGGCGCAATAAATAAAACAAAAAAAGTCTTTTATTTCCTTTTGTTACAATTTTTTATAGTAGTAGTTTTAATCATTTTTAAATATTACATACAATTTTGCACCTGGTTACTCTCTTATATTTATTAAAGGTACTTACTTTTTAGTTTATATAACTGGTAGTAACTCTATACTTCGTATTTATTTGTAGATAACTATTTACTTTAGGCACCCCTCTCGGGTGAAGGCCACTTCCAATAATTTCCATTTTTCGCGGTCTTGAGCTATCTGTTTCTATTGTAATCCAGCTAGTAAGTTCCTAAATAAGTATTTTTTCTACGTATTCTATTGTTTCATAGTTTATTTTTATGTTTGTTTTTATGTGGTTTGACATTGTTTTCGTTTTAAGTGGGTGATAGACGTACGAACTTAAAGTACGCGGTTTATAAAGATCGTGAAGTTACTCGGCTCGACGTCGGTGACACACGTGAAGCTTGCTGATACTATATCCAACTATCGCGATGTCGTCGAGAGAAGAAGCTTTGTGTTATTTGGGAATTATATCATACTACATTTTAAAAACGAATAAAAAAAGACGAAATCGACAAGTGTGGGTAAAGCACTGGATTTCGAAAAGAGAGCGTTAATCGCATGTGAATTTAGTAAGAGAGTTACGTGAAGAGAAGGAACAAAATGGCGGCTCTCGATTCGCAGCGCCGCCACACGTACGAGCCGAGACGAGCTACGAGTAAGATTTCAGGATGGATCGCCGGCGAACTTGCGCGGCAATTTTGAAGCACGCGTTTTTAAGGTGACACACAGGCGAAAAAGGTCGTCGAGCCACAAGTCCGCGTACTTACTCGCACGTCTATCACCCACTTTAGTAAGCTTCATTTCGAGACCGACTTGTCTGCTAGCTATGTGTAGGGCTTCAATTATGTGTTGAAGTTGAGAGGTTTTTTCGAATAGCAAAACCAGGTCATCTGCAAATCTGAGGTGGCGTGGGTGGGAGGTGGCCGCAAATCTGAGGTGGTACAATCTAATCAAGATATACTCGCAAACGTTAATGTTCAAATAATAAGTACTAAGGTGAGCGAAGTCACCGGCAAGGAACATCGGCTTGTGTTGATGGTTTTCAGTGAAAACTTGCTATTTAAAAACGAAGACAAGAGGTGTATTGATAAAGAACTTCTGAAGGAGGGCCTTTACTTGGTGGAAAAATTATAGAATTTTTCGTATGAGTAGGTAAGTTCGCCAGGGTACCAGAAGAGAAAACCACCACTCACACTGAATTTAAAGTTATTCATTTGTATTACGAAAAACGAATTACTCTTATTATATGTATATATGAGACTTAAATCAGACTTACCTATAACAGATTAACGGTTAAAATTGGGAGAGCGCGTGTGGCGGATCGATGTTGGCACTTCGTGTGACGACTCGTGGCTCACCGAGGGCGCGTGCGCGACGCGGGAGTACAATCGGCGCGTGAGGCCGTTATTCAACGTCCCTCTCTAACGCATAGGTGCTTTCTCGATACCTAGCCGGGACGCCAAACGTTCGTCGCGGGCGTTTGGAACATTCGAAGCATTTGCGACAAATTATTACTAGCTGTGCCACGCGGTTTCACCCACATAAGTTGTCCCCGTTTCCGTAAACTTTTTTTTGTCGATTTCCCATTATTTTTGTTATTTATTCTGCTGTTCAGGACTGAGACGAATCCGAAAAATCAAAGATTATGAAATTTGGTCCATACTTTCTCGAGTTATAAGGTTTGTAACAAACACGATTCTGTTTTATATTTAGTTTTTATAAAAGTGATAGATAAAGCACAATGGAGGCAAATACCAAAAAACTAAGCCCTTATTTGATTGCACTTAAAATCGATTTGATGCTCAATATAAACTGGTTCAAATTCAGAAAATGTTGTGATATTGTAAAAAGATTTATGTGTCGTACTTTTAACTGCAATAAAGTCCAAGCGAAAAAGAAAACAAATATTTAATAATAATTTAATATTTCGGTACACATAACACACGGTCGTCGGATCCTATATTTATAAATACATAATAATTATAGATAAATTACACCCAGATACCGAACAAATTATCATGCTCATCACACAATGATTTGTCCTGGATGGGAATCGAACCCTCGGCCTAGGGGTCAGGATCACTAAACACTAGACTAGACCAACAGGCCAGTCATAAACAATAGACTTTTATTATGTATAATAATAATTATGTTATTTAAATCGACAGGGTTGAAAAAAAAACGATGTGAACGACCGGACGTTTTAATGACGTGTCTTTTGATATAGTTATAGTCTATGGACCGGGAAACACCGTATTGTAGAAAAGCACGTTTCATTTTACAAAAGCTTCGCCGAACTCTTTGGGTAAGTCCTTGATTTTTAAATCTTATCTAAAAAAACAAATAAGATTTTTATCTCTTTGATAAAGGTTAACAAACAATTTAATGTTTGTGTTGAAAAAACGTGTCTAACAGATACAAAACCGAAAGTTTAAGTAATGAAGTGCAGCGTATGTAATTCCGCACGTCGAATGAAATGTTAAACGTCACTTTTCTGAAAATCCTTTATAATAAAATACCCATTTTTTAGGGAAATTTGTTTTTTGAAAGAGTGTACAGCTCCATCCATTCCTAACTCATTAATAATAATTAATTTTATTTCAATAATAATATTGAAATAAGTCTATTGTTAATTGGTCACAAGATTTGTTGAACAACAAAATGCGGATATAACAAGTTACCGCTGAATCATCAGTTTCAGTTTTTAGGGTTCCGTACCTCAAAAGGTAAAAACGGAACCCTTATAGGATCACTTTGTTGTCCGTCTGTCTGTCTGTCTGTCTGTCTGTCTGTCAAGACCTTTTTTCTCAGGAACGCGTGGAGGTATCAAGCTGAAATTCATATCAAATACTCAAGTCTATGGTCTCTTGGAGCTGTGAAAAAATCAAACTTCTAAGTCAACGCGATCAAAAGATACTCCCGTTTATGCCGCAAATTTTCGACACTCGCAAGGGAATCAAAACCTACAGGGTACTTCCCGTGAACTCAGAATCTTGAAATTTGGTATGAAGCAACGTCTTATAGCAGAGATATAGGAAAAATTGCGAAAAGTATACATTTTTAGTTATATCATATAATAAAAATATTTTTAATAATTTTAAACTTAGTACTCCTTTCCTCATGAACGCGTAGTGGTATTATATTGAAATTCATATCAAATACTCAAATCTATAATACCTTTAAGCTGTAACAAAATCAAACTTCTATGTCAACGCAATCAAAAGAAACAGGAATTAAAACCGCATATTTTGAAACTCGCCACTACTCGCAAGGGAATCAAAACCTACAGGGTACTTCCCGTGAACTCAGAATCTTGAAATTTGGTACGAAGCAACGTCTTATAACACAGATAAAGGAAAAATTGCGAAAAGCATAAATTTTTAGTTACATCATATAATAAAAATATTTTTAATAATTTTAAACTTATTACCCCTTTACTCATGAACGCGTAGTGGTATTATATTGAAATTCTTAACAAATACTCAAGTCTATAATATCTTTAAGCTGTAACAAAATCAAACTTCTACGTCAACGCAATCAAAAGATACAGCAATTAAAGCCGCATATTTTGAAACTCGCAACTACTCGCAAGGGAATCAAAACCTAAAGGATACTTCCAGACGACCTGGAATCTTGAAATTTGGCATGAAGCAACGTTATAAAGTACACATATAGGAAAAATTCCGAAAATCTTAAATTTTTAGTTACATCACATAGTATATTTTTTTTAATAATCATAAACTTACTAGCTGACCCAGCAAACGTTGTTCAGCGATTAAAAAAAAAACAGATGTTGGCCGATTCTCAGACCTACCCGATATGCACACAAAATTTCATGCAAATCGGTTCAGCCGCGATTAACAAAAAAAAAAAAAAAAAGATTTTGGCCGATTTTTCCGAACATACATAATGTTTTCATATATGTATTGACAAGGTACCGTCAGCTTTCCACATTGTTATGTTATGGATTTCATTTAGCAATAAAAATACCATAACTTTTACTTATATACCTACAGGTTTGTACGGAACCCTCGGTGCGCGAGTCTGACTCGCACTTGGCCGGTTTTTTTGTAACGAAAACATTACACGACACTAAAATGTTTTACGAAAAAAAAGATATTATAAAGTAGTTACTCTGTAAAAATGTTTTGAATTACCCTGGTATGATAGGTCTATAACAGGAATTAGGGAACTTTTACGAAGGAGTATGGCATCCCTATTGCTGTCAATAAGAACTGAATGTAGCGCCCAACAAAAGCAATAGTTTATTTTGTTTAGCTGTGAGTGGACGTGAGACTAGTTTATGTATACCTAAATTCCTTGGAGATTACTTGAAAATAAAAGAATTGCATCACCCTCAACCGTCAACGGCGTCAACGTAGGTATGAAGTTTTCTATGCTATGATGTTGTGATTGCCGGTAAAATAAAGTTTTTGGTTTCTATTTAAAAAGTAGGAAAATATTATTTGATATTGAACAGTTATTCAGTTTTCTTTTCCCTTCTATTAATTTATTACTCTTTTCGATGCATCTCTTTTTATCCAGAGAAAATTACTTTGACCCATTTTATGGTATAAATTATTTAGCTGTTGAAATGAATACATGATTCTTTTAAATATTATAGTTAATCACTCATCTCATAAGTTTGTCTTACAAAGTAAGTTTCTGTTTATTGGCAATCTCATTTAAACACTAATGGCCCAATTAATTTATTGTTTACATTTTGTATATGCCTACTAAAAGGAATGTAACTCATAGTTTTTATTGTTGGTGCACAGTACCCATAAATATATTTTTATATTCTTATTAGTTAAAAAAGTTAAGATCATTAAAAGTGCATTTTTATTTATATTTTATTGCATAATATTACTATATTTTAATTGGTGGTTCAGGAAGCCTTGGTGTTCAGTGAAATGCTGATTTTACCAAACTATGTGCAGTTTTTATATTGCGCATGCTAATTTTGTATGCTCTTAAGGACCATCCTGACCAATTTACTTCCTAGATTTTTACTACTTAGCCCTTTACACCCGGAAAGTTTTTTTTTATTTTTATACTATAAAACCTTTTTCTTGGCATTCTGCTATGTCTATAAAGCCTCAAAAAAATAGTTAAAAAAATCTCGAGTTCATAGTTAACCCACAATGCTACCCGCACGATCGTGAGTCACAGGTTGTACGTGACATAGTCACGATCGTGAGGTTAGTTTAAACTAATCTTATATTTTGATAGTTTGAGGGCAAATAAAGAGTTTTATAAAGAAATCAGCCTCTTTATTAATAATTAAGTTATAATTAATTCACTTTCATAGAATTTGTCTTCGCACTAAACATTTGTACAAGCCTATAGCAACACGGTACAATTTTTTTAGTAAAATATTAACAAGACCAAAATATTAAATGTAATTATTCTTAAATGTAACCATTAGTTAAAAAAACATCTTATTATGCCTCTTCGAGTAATCAGGAACTAGGAGTACCATATCATCCTTTGGTGTGGTAAGACTTGAAACAGTCTTTACCGCGTGAGATGCACAAATAGGTGTCGCATTTTTCACAACGTATCTTTGTGCGACTGGTACAATTTTCGTACTGGCACATTCTTGGTGCTTTTATTTCGTCAAGTACTAAACTACAGAAGCTCCAAGTCCAAGAGATTTATCACCAAACATTATTTTAGCTCCTCGATAGATGTCAAAGTCGAGCATCTATCCTTCACTTGTAGACAGCACGAAATTCTTCAGACCAACCGGGCGCGGTTTGTTTCGGACTACCTGACGTAGTATACACCTGCCAGTAAATGGTATCATTTGCTCGTCAATGGAGTAGAAGCCAGGCGTTACACGCTGCTTTTACCCAGTCAATCATTGGCTGTACCTTCCACAATGAGTTGTTTTTGTCATGCGGCAGGGCTTCATCTGAATCTACGACAAGCAATGCATTACGAACTGTCAAGAACCCATCACGAGCCATTTGTTGAGTTATTATGTCTAGTTTTCATCCACCTCCCCAGTACATCGGAATACGGGGGTAGGGAATACATCCCATGATAATATGTATGGAAAAGACTCTAGCTATTTCTACAGACATCAGTTTTAGTTCTAGACGAGTTTTTCTATGATGGTACAGGTTTGTACATCTGGCAACTTCGTCGAAAAACTCTAATCAAAGTAGTAATATGAGAAATACTCCATTGGAGTCTTGACAGGAGCCACGGGCAGTGAAGTATAGTCATGATTTCGATCATCAGAAGGTACCTGCTTCCAAACTCTCTTTCGAGGAGGTGGCCGTGAAGATCCGAGGGCGCGGAGTTAGTTGTGATGATGCTGGAGTATCCTGCGTCGGTTCCGACTCTAGTGTTGCAGACGGTAGTAGTTCAGGTTCGAGTTCAGTGTGAAAATTGTCGAACTGAAGATTGTCAAAAATGCTGGGTTGGGTCCTCAATATCTTCGATAACGGATAAGTTTTCATCGCCCAGCACGTCTATAACTTGGTCATCGTTCAAATTTCTGCCTAAAATTTTAAACAAGATACTCTCAGTAACTAAATCTACGTACACACAATCGTCAATTACAGTACTTACTCCCAAATAACATGTTGGGATTACGACCGGAGCCACACGATCGTAGCAGTCAGACTTTACAACTTAATTGTAAATAAACTGCAATATTTAGCATAAATCTAAAATTATCTAGGTGTTTAAACATCCTTTAACTTTAAAATAAGTACAAAATACTATAAAAAAACAAATAGTTATTAATCAAAATTATTACTTACCCGCGGCGCGGCGAGAGTCGAAAAATGCAGCCATCGTTCATCGCAACCCACACGTCGCTGACCGCCTCCACACTGCCAGTGTATTTTTTCTCGTGCGTAGAATACTCCTCACAAACGATCGACGCCGGTTGCGTTCGGAAAAAGTAAATTGTTTGGCGCCAATATTTTTTTTAATCAAAACTCACGCTCGTATAAGCCCGGGTGTAAAGGGTTAGGAGGGTATAATGGCAGCCCTCTGGTTCTGTCTATTGTTCAATAAGGAATTTATTAATGAAAATAAAGCTATTCAGAAAAAGCAGGAGTGACCTCTAAAAAACAAGTCAACATGTAAATCTATACTATACTATAATATTATACAGCTGAAAAGTTTGTTTGTTTCAACGCCCTAATCTCAGGACCTACTGAAAAAATAATTCAGCGCTAGATAGCCCGTTTATTGAGGAAAGCTATAGGCTACTTTTCTTACAGAAATCTATCTAAGGAGGGGTGAAAGTTTAGGAAGTTCAGTATTTTCAAAAACAGGCAGATGAAAAGATAAAGAAGATAATTTAATGACCATCTAAAACATATTTAACCTATTCGTCCCCGATCGGCGACCGGTCGCCGCCTTACAATAGAAAAATCAATCGTGTCTCATTAGCGGTGATTAGAGATTAATGCTAAAATTTTTTATGAGAAATATTATTCATGCTCCTTACTTTGAAAATCACAGACTCAATACTTTATAGTATTTCCATAATGTTCAGAGATGGTGGTATGCTTATAGCTAACTTTAGTAACAATTATTATGGACCGTGTTGGGCACAATAATATAAATTATATTATAAAAAGTACTTCTTTTACATACAAACTATATAATAAACAATCTCGTAACATAAATCAGACTACATTTATATATCCTTTACTAACAAACACGAGCAAGCGAAGCCGCAGGCAACAGCTAGTAATAGATATGTACAAGGGAATGCCATCTCAGCAAATCTGGTACAATTTTGTTGAGGTGGTACCGGCGCCTTAGAAAAATACGGCCTATCACATGTCTAGTAGGCAACCATATCAATAAAATAATAGGTCTATTGTATCTATTTGATTAAGTTTTATTATATTCAATTTTGCTTAATTTTTATTATTTTGATCTAAACTTGTGTAAAGTAAATTCTGTGTAATTTTGGACCCCTGATTTCAAGTATGTACTGAACCTATCTTCTTGAACTGATCTTGGGAGAGTTAAGTAAAACAAAGTAAACATAAATAAAACATGATGTGTAGCTAGTGTCTTTCGCATTACGACACGAACATACTTATATTTAAAATATTTAGGGCCTATTTCACCATCGTCAGATATCTTTATTCGAGGAATAATTTTGAAATTTTGACAGTTATTGCATACAAAAACTGTCAAACGTCAATTTTATTCGTCGAATAAAAGTTATCCTACGTTGGTGAAATAGGCCCTTAGATACATAGTAATTCGCTACACATACAAGATATGTCGTATCCTAGCTTTTGGCGTGTACACAGTACACAGACACACCTGTCCGATATGACAGGTGTGTGAGGTGTGTTGGGGGATGTGAGGAAGGGGACGGTTTTCCCGACCAGTAATAATTACACTAAGCATTACAGAATCAGATATTGTTTAATTTATCCTTTCTATTTGTAGGTATTCAATTTACAAGAAAATAATAACTCTGTATGAATAAATATGCGTAATGAATAACAAGAAAGTAATGTAGTAATGAAGTAATGAATTCGGAAGCTAGAAATCACACTAAACTGGATTCTAAATCGGACAGACGATTAGTCTAGTAATCGTGAAGTTGAATCTTGAATGAAGGGTGGGCACCAAGTAGGTACTTAATGGGCCCTAGAACATTTTAGGAAGCAGAGCGGATGGGATCTTCCAATCGCACTAAGGCCCAGTTTTTTGATCCCGAGTTAACTCAACCAATGGTTAAATATGCTAACTAATGGTTTCAAACTTCGGTAGAACGCGATTATTCATCAACTTTTATTCTTACCAGTGATTAATTAATTCACTCTCCTTATTTGTCCCTTTGATAGATAAAAAATTGATGAAAAAATGAGTTTTGTAACCATTAGTTAGCAAATATAACCATTGATTGAGTTAACTCGGGTTCAAAAAACTGGGCCTACAATGACACCTGCCGATATCCTAAAAGTTGTGCAGTTTAATAAGCGCTTCAGTTTCGCATTTTTGACCTGAGACCGCGACCGAGGCACCGAGTTAGCAACGGAGTCGTTGATTAGAATGCGTCTTACTTACTCTGACTTGTACTCGGACTCAGAATACGTTTTATTTCATCATACCGCGTACGCGCGTATGTTGGCTTGGCAGCTCGGTGCCAAGAGGTGCGGTGGTTTCTAGCGAGAGCTTTCCGCGTGGAGTTCGTGTCGGGATCGGCTCAGTTCGGGTCTCAACTCGATGACTCATGAACTGCCAGCAAGCGTTAATCGCGGCTCGCGGTGGCAGGATTGGACAGGACACGACAGGTCGGCGGTTTGCGTTTACCGAGTCAAGACGTGTTCGTTGAGTCGAGAATTAAACAAAATACAATATTCTTTTCTATAGTGGATGACAGCGTATAGAGGTTGTCATAATCCACAGGTATGTACTAATAATTTACAAGTGTTATTGAACTTGCTATCAAAATATTATTATTAAAAATACTATGGAATGTGAAAGCTGTGTGTGTGTGTTTATGCATTTTTTTGCATAGTTACTTTATAAACATTAAAGTTTTTGTTTCAGTTCGTACGTACTTTCCGTAAGACGTAAGAGTAGTAAAGACGCTTATAAAATGGAACTATCTTCAAGAGAGTCACCTGAAAATATTTCCGAGGAAACAGCTGCTAGTTCTTCTGTAAGCAATTTAAAATGACCTAATTTATTCGTTATAAGATTATGCATTGAATATAATAGAAGTGACGAAATTCTTGAAAGGATAACAGAAAATTTTGACTTTGACCTGCTCTCTGGTATTCTCTTAAATTATATTATACCTATGAAAACTGGTATTTTCAGTCCGATAATTTGGTTGACCTATTAACTGTAGCTGCCATAATACGAATAAACGAATGTTATTCACATCTTGGGTTCTGGGTAATCCTCACTAAAATGTTTTTGCACATTTCTATCTACTCCTATGTGGAAAGGCATATGTTTGAACTTTATATACGCACGTATCGTTTAAATAATTGCTCATTGAACTTTGTTATTTGCAGGGTCTTAATACAAAAGACGACTTATGTCCTGGAGGGCAAAAACGACAAAGCACTGCAAAGGACATGTCTGATTTGCTGCAGGACACTTCTTCGAAAAAAAGAAAATGCGACGAATTGTATAATATAACTCTTGAATTATTTCCAGTAAGTGTTGGAAGCCCGGATGGGTTGTATTATTTGCAAGAAAGTTCTGCTCAATCGTTCTTAAAAGCCGCCTTGAAACCAACCCCACATCTTCTAAAGGATAATAGTATTATTTTGTCGAAAGGCAAAAGGGGGACACTGCCGGGATGACTGCTTAACAAAGATATGAAAAACCGATATAAAAACGCACCAGAGCCACATTTTTGCTGAGTTTTGAGATTGCTCGAGCCGTGACACCGCGCACACTCTACATTGTAGAGAGTTTACATAAACCGCGTATGATAGAAACTGTAATTTGTGTACTAGGAGCATTCGCCGCCACGCCGCAAAGAAAATTACATCGGTTCAGTTTTCCAACAACACCGTATTTGATCGGGTTATTAAGATTTCATACCACACTGAAGAATAATTCATTGTTAATCTGAGAATTACGACTAAAAATATTATGCGATAGAACTTGACGAACGTACATATTATAACGTTGCCGGGTTATCGATATGTTTTCGTGAAATATACTTTTCAAAAGTCTATTTTGAATTTGAAGAATTGAAGAAAAAATAATTGAAGAAATGTTTTTGCTCTTTGCCATCTCTTAGATGTTCTTACAACTGGAGCAGGAATTTTCTTGATAGCCCATCATCTGCCCAGCCTATTCCCAAGCTATGGTGTGGTCAGCTTCCAGTCTTACCGGATTTATCTGAATACCGTATTTTACATGGAGCGACTGCCTGTCTGATCTCCACAACCCATTTTACTGGGTAACGCAGTATCCAATAGTAAGACTGGTAGTCAGAATTGTAATTGTAAATCGGGACCTAAGGCTTAACGTGATTTCCGAGGCATTGAGGGGTCTCGTTTGAGGACAAATGGTCACCGATCCACGGACCAACCGCGGCGATTGCGGCTCATCATTATTATCGGTCAAACCGTACACTTAACAACGAGCCCCTCAAAAGTTATTGATAGCTACTTGAACAAATGTGTGGATGTATCAAGCACTGGAGCTATAGATTGGAATAATTAAATTAACCGTGTCAAAAGTTAAGAATGTCCACTTAAATGCAGTAGCAGGCCCTGCGTTTTGCATCGCTATGCTCTTGCAAATAAATTTCCACCAGATTTTAATAAAGTTCTCGATTAAACCGAAAGCATTTGGCCAAATCGCGTCCGCTTTAGTCAAGGCTTTTTATAAAAGCTTGTGAAGACTGACCACCAGTCACTTCTTGTACACATATAAGTAAGATGGCGTACAATAGAAAAGGCGGCCGTGAATAGCTGAAAGTACGTTTTGGCAAACAATCTTCAGAACGGCCGTTGAGCTATTACACAACAATCAATAACGAGATTGTCTTTTAGAGCCGATACAATCAATAAACTAAACGGAACGCGCAATACAAGTCTTTACAAGGAAAGAACAAAACTAAATTTACTATGAGCGCTAAAATATCTCCCTTAAAGTCATATTTGCCTTCCGGATTCAAAGCATTAAAAAATGCAAACCGCAGTTTCCCTGAGTTTAAAAAAAAACACATACAAGAACATCTCTCAGAACTTCAACAATCATTACGCGAGTATTTTTCAGAAGAGTTGCAGTTATTATCGATTGGGCACTAATTCAATTTGCAGCTCAAACCAAAAAACCATCTATGCTAACCCTGGAAGAGTATGAGAATTTCATTGAAACCATAAGTTTGAATCAGATAAAACTTTTAGTATCTCCTGGATGCCGCTCATGAACGAATACCGTCGGAAGTTACTGAAAATCTTGTCGAGACCAGCTTTTCAGCGAAAACACCAAAAAAAAAACAAGTTGCAACTCCTTAATGTGCCTAAATTTTGTGCAATCATAAATAAATAAATTAAGAAATTTCATTCTTTGCATTAAATATACGTGTATTGATTTTGCATGTTAATTAATCTTAGTGTCGAGATACGGATATACAGGATTCCATCAAATTAATGTGTAGATATTAATTCTATCTATGGCACACAAGATTTGAAAACGCAGGTCTTGTACTTCTGTCCTAAGCTTAAGATATTATGGACTAGCTTTTTCTCGTGGCGTCGGTTACTGCGGCAAATTAGTCTATAGCCTTCCTCAATAAGTTTGCTATCTAACAGTGAAATAATTTTTAAATCGGATCAGTAGTTCCTGAGATTAGCGCATACAAACAAACAAACAAACTCTTCAGCTTTATAGTATACTAGCTTTTGCTCGCGGCTCCGCCGACGTGGGCGTCGGTTACAGCGGTAAACAAGCAAACTTTTCAGTTTTCTAATATAAGTTTAGAAGTAAAGATGCCCGCGACTTCATACGCGTGTTTATTTTAAAACAACGATATCTCCTTAAATATAAATTGCAATTATATCAAGTGCAATTTACTCTCGATGGTATGGCGCAGACCGATAGGACAGGACCCAACAGCTTCACGTGCTTTCCGAGGCACGGGGGTGTAAACACCGCCTCACTTCCTGACTCGAAAACCCTGTAACTAGTTTAGCCCAACCCGGGATTCGACCAGAGACCCCGTGCACGGCAGTCACGCTTGCGACCACTTGACCATCGAGACAGTCTAATCATACTGATAACAAAAATACAAACCTTTCCTCTTCTTAATAAAGCGGATTTCTTTATCAAATCAATGGTTGAGAGGAACACAGAAGAGCACCATTGAAAGTTTTATTCAAATGAACTTAATTTTGCCTTTCCATAAGATTAAGTACTACTAGCTTACCACATTACCACCTACTAGCTACCTTATAATGAAAAGGAAGAAGTATAATCTCACCGCACAGCTATGTTTTAAGCTTCGTAATGCTATCACTCCAATCGCCAAAATAATGGAACTTGAATTTTTAGATTGTTTTCATGTTCTATTTAAATTAACAGTTTTTAAATTTCTATTTTGTTTTCACTAGAAGCAATACTAACGAAATTAAGTACTAGCACAAACCAGGGGCAACAGCTAGTCATAAATATATTCACAAGTTAAGTGGCACTCCGTCAGACTTTACAGCTGATTCTGCGAAACAGCGGAACCTAAATACATTCCATATCATATGACCTCATAACGAGTATTTATCTTAATCAAATTTGAAACTTTCTATGTATTGAAGTGAACTATATTGTGTTCCACAAATGCTTGTTCCAAGTCTTCTTTGTGCATGTGATTTGAATGTTTGTAAAACCCCCGCGAAACAAGAGTTAAATTTGTTAGTGCCGGCGTCGTTTTTTTTTTTTTTAAAGTTGCCTGTATTTGAGAGGTTTGTTTCTAAGTTCTAGTTTCATGTCTCGTTTTAATAATAGATGTGAGGTTTAGGTTTAAAAAGTAAAAATCTGTTTAGTCCGCAAGTAAGATTTTAAATGATATTAGATTCGTATTTTTTTCTTTTTTCATACCTATCAATAATATTTGGCAAGCGTGTTAAAGTTCAAGAGTGAGGGCTTGTGACCTTTCAGTACTACAGTACTGGGTAAGCGAAAAGGTTATAGCCCTAACTGACGTGGTGAGCCTCCCCCCTTGGACTTAAATCCGCTGTTTCTAAGTAGGTAGATATTCGTAATTTCGATAAATACGTTTCATTTATTTATATTAACTAAAAACCGGATATAATACATACCTACAGTCGAGCAAAGAACCTCCTTCCTCCATTTGGAAGTCGGTTAAAATGAAAATGGACGCATGCATATTATTCCAGTTCTTAGAATCCTTGTTTTCTCATGATGTTTTCCTTTACTGGTTGTCAATGATGTTTTAAATAATAAAGAAACTATAAGCAACTTTAAATTCACATTCACAATAGGTTCGAACGTATAGCCTCGCGCTCTCAAATCCGTTTATTGAACCGATAAGCCATCACGACAATTAAAATTAATTCCTTTTTTCTGCAAGGTTGCCATAAAAATGGAAGCAGAAGATGGGGCAGATGGGGTCGAGCAATTAAAATCGAGGCCTTATCAAGCTCAGCTCGAAGAGATAGCTGTTAGAAATAACACTATCATATATCTACCAACAGGTAAGTAACCAAGATAATATACATTATTGCACACACGAGCAACATTTATATTGAACCAGCAGCTCGCATGAAACTGAACAACTTTTCCCACAAAACATAGTTCGAAATCTTAAAATTGAAAATCATCTTTTCATACAAACATAAGTCACGTGGCCTGTCACTTAGTATGAAAAGTTCATTTTCCATTTGAAGATTTCGATCTATGTTCCTTGGGGAAAGTTTTTCAGTTTTATTCATCCGATTACCTCGTTGAATATTCGCACTCCTTTTTAACTAATCCTGTATTAAGTAAAACTTCTTTACGCACGCTTGACTTGGGCATTAAGGCGATGAATGCGTAAAGAGAGCATTACGAAAAGTGTGATCGGGCGAGGCGAACGGAACTTGAGCGGGAGATATGAGTTATTGAAGATCGAACGAGAGAGAGTTACGTTTCTTATATTACTGTCAAATGAAGAGAGAGAGAGGTGCGAGCACACATATTCTTCTCTCTTTCCCTCATAGCTAGTTACGTTTCGTATATTTATAGACGAAGTTTTACGTCAGTCGTGAAATCCAAAGCACGCTCGTTTTGTTTTTTATAATGTAACTGCAATATCCAGCTGTAAGCAGCAACAATATTTTTCTTGCAGTGAGAAACCCTAGATATCGATGAGAAACAATGCTCCTGACCACTTTTAGTACACTCAACGCTTGTAGTAGTTGTAGTAATGAGCACTTTGCGAGCTCGAAGGCGATAAAAGTCCCGTTGTGTTTGGAGTGTAGGCACCTCGTACACGCTCTTGTTACGATGGCTGATGACTCATTTAAACTCATTATGTATACTGATTAAATAAGGATTTATTATTTGTTTTGGGTTCTCGGAAATACCTATTATGATAGGAGTTATTGTTAGTTTCAATATACGAGATGTTGATTTGTTTTAACTACTTTGTAATTGCGGTGAAACAATAATGTTGCTTGTGTTGCCGCCCCATTCCGAGTAAAAAGAAAGAGGTGAAGAATTAAAAGAGATTGTGTCGATAAAAATTTACTCGATATCATGAGACTCGATACTAACGAATAAGCGAGTAAATCTTATGTCAATGACTCACACATTTTGTATATGCGCCTTCAGCAAGATATTGCAAACAACATAAGATAAGCTCATATGAGCTAAACCCAATCTTGAGGTAGCTTTAAATTTGTTTCAGGTTCGGGCAAAACCTTTATTGCGATATGCCTGATCAAAAGATTTCGCGAAGCATTGCAGTTGCCCTGGGGCGAAGGTGGGAAAAGGACATTTTTCCTTGTCAACAATGTTCCATTGGTCAATCAACAGGTAATTACTTTCCTTTTAAATAAACCGTTTCAGCTCAAGCACCGGCAAATGTACATACGACAAAAGATAGTTTAGTTTATAACTGCTAACGGCTATACCATTTTGCTTTAAAACGAGATAATTTGTACAATAACTACCGTGAGTCATATTCAACTGATAAAACATGTTACTCTCTCTTCTCGGGGATTCCCGACTAGTATGGAACTCGACTAGAGCAAGCTTGTCGTATGCCAAGTTACATGTAATCACTGCCTTTTCTTAACAAATGGTACATGCAATAGATACTTACATCCGTTTATTATAATACGTACCTGCTTTGCTTTACGTTCGTTCATTTAGTAGTAGTACACAGCTTATTGGTGTCTACGACTCCGTCGGATACGTATAATTTCCGAATCTGAACAATTATGAGCAACTAGCTTCTGCCCGCGACTTCGTCTGCCTGGACTTCAGAATTGAAAAAAGAAACGAAAAATATGAATGTAATGAAAAATGAAATAAAATTTTCACCCTTGCGCTGTAATAGAGAAAAATACCAAATTTATAAGCTATCTGCCCACGGCTTAGCTCGTAAACAATTTTCAATTTTCCCTCGGGAACTACTAGAGAAATCGGGATAAAAGGTATTTTAGGATTGAGTAACAAACATCCAAACATCCACACTTTCACATTTATAATAAACTAGCTTTTGCTCGCGACTTCGTCCGCGTGGAGTAATGACTTCCGTCAGAATTTGGGTTTTTCACTTATTTATCGCCTGTTCCATGGTCTATCGATTACATGTGTAAACAAATATTAAAAAAATCAAATTGTCTCCCTTTACAATTATATTAGAAATGTCTCTATGAAATCATGGTCTAAAAAATGCTATGTTCACTTATACATATGCTATGCTCACTTGCTTCACTGGTGGAACCTACATACAAAGTTTTAAGTGAATCCATTGAGAAATAAACATTTTCAATTAACCACCCTTTTCTCCCCTTTGAGGGGGAATTTCCAAAAATCCTCTCTTAGTGGTAGCCTACTCCTCCCAAAAAATACACATGCTAAATTTCAGCTCTTTACGATCAGTAGTTTCGGCTGTGCGTTGTCTGTCATTTACCACTCTTTTCTCCCCTTTTGGGGGGAATTTCCAAAAATCCTCTCTTAGTGGTAGCCTACTCCTCCCAACAAACACACATGCCAAATTTCAGCTCTATACGATCAGTAGTTTCGGCTGTGCGTTTTCTGTCATTTACCACCCTTTTCTCCCCTTTGGGGGGGAATTTCCAAAAATCCTCTCTTAGTGGTGGCCTACTCCTCCCAACAAACACACATGCCAAATTTCAGCTCTATACGATCAGTAGTTTCGGCTGTGCGTTTTCTGTCATTTACCACCCTTTTCTCCCCTTTGGGGGGGAATTTCCAAAAATCCTCTCTTAGTGGTAGCCTACTCCTCCCAACAAACACACATGCCAAATTTCAGCTCTATACGATCAGTAGTTTCGGCTGTGCGTTTTCTGTCATTTACCACCCTTTTCTCCCCTTTTGGGGGGAATTTCCAAAAATCCTCTCTTAGTGGTAGCCTACTCCTCCCAACAAACACACATGCCAAATTCCAGCTCTATACGATCAGTAGTTTCGGCTGTGCGTTTTCTGTCATTTACCACCCTTTTCTCCCCTTTGGGGGGGAATTTCCAAAAATCCTCTCTTAGTGGTAGCCTACTCCTCCCAACAAACACACATGCCAAATTCCAGCTCTATACGATCAGTAGTTTCGGCTGTGCGTTTTCTGTCATTTACCACCCTTTTCTCCCCTTTGGGGGGGAATTTCCAAAAACCCTCTCTTAGTGGTAGCCTACTCCTCCCAACAAACACACCTGCCAAATTTCAGCTCTTTACGATCAGTAGTTTCGGCTGTGCGTTGTCTGTCAGTCAGTCAGTCAGTCAGTCAGTAACGGAAGAGTTTTATATATATAGATATTAGTAGAATAGGATAGATTGCGTATTAAATTCGTTCCGTCTTTCGTAGTGTCCCTCTGGGCCAAGATAACCTAGGTATTATTTCTATCAATGTACTGCTTGATCTGAAAAGATTTCGAATTTGTCGCAGTGCCAGTGACAGTGGCGGTTTTCTACCTTCTCCAGGGGAGAAGGTTCACTAATATCCGTTTTATATTTCTGTCATAGTTTTCTAGTCTTTGTAGTTTTCGAAGTCGATAGGGACCGGCCGACGGATGCAGTGCGTAGGTCAACTGTTATTACATAGGCTAAACTTTTAGATACCTTTGCTAGTATATACAGGCTTTCCTTCATAATGTATCATTATAAAAAATAAATGATTGTTTATTAAGGGTCAGCTGACCCTCCAAAAGATTTCGTTGACGCGGCGCATCGCTGCATGGCGCAACGTATCTATTCTGAATTCTCACAATGAAATATGTATTTTTTCGTGCAGAGAATAAAGTTATATTTTGAATAACTCTTTAAAAATGTTTGATCAGCGTCACGTCCCGTCGCGTCTCGGTGTGAAGTGTGAACTGAACCTATATGTTACTTTTAATAGGATATTGAATACAACTTTTTCCTTACAATGTAAAGCGAATAATTTATAATTAATGTTGTTCTTTTGCTCGCTTTATTGCTTTGAGATATTAGCAACAACAAACAAAGTTAAATTTGATAAAAAAATAATTTTAAATAAAAATCAGTCTTGTTTTAAAGAAACAAATCAACAAAATAAAAAATACAATTAAAAATAAGATTTAATAAAAATTAGTCTTATTTTAAAGGAACAAATCAACAAAATATAAAAAATTACAATTAAACAATAAGATTTAATAAAAATCAGTCTTATTTTGAAGAAAAAAAATCAACAAAATATAAAAAACTAGCTTCTGCCCGTGACTTTGTCTGCGTGGACTTCAGAATTGGGTCCAAAAAGAAATAAAAAATGCAGTTTATATCTTACAGAAAATACAAACTGCAGTAGTGCAGTAGGTAGGAACAAATACTTGAAAGCACCTTATCCTCTAGCCATGTGCTAACAAAATAATCATTGAATGTGGTAAAATCTTGACTGCTTAGACTTACTGCCATAATATAAAACCATCTTCAACGAAATGTGATTAGGTGATTTCAAATATTTAAATAGTTAAAATTCATAAACTTAGCGACTATTACAATGTATGCGACTGTACCTTTAAATTAATTTTGAAATCATTTTATCACCGGTCCTTTGAAACGTAGGCGATTTTTGTTTACGGTCGAATGGCCCGCGTGCCATTCGGTTTGGGCCGTTCAGACTAAATACCCCCGAGAATCGCAAGGGGTAGAACCCGAAAAAAATACAGCCTGTATAAGAATCTATCAATCATAAGGATCAAATCTCTCTAACAAATTTTAATATGGTAAATGTAATGCAAGAAAAAACACGAAATCTAAACTGATGACTTATGTGGGTCAAGATAAAGTCTTGAAAATTTATTGATTTTAATATTATTTTTGTGAATTTCATCAGTTTGTGCTCGTTTACAGATGCATAGAATTTTCTAAAAAATTAAAATCTTTGATAAGTATAGAGATAGTATATCCTTATTATATTGATCCTATCAATTAATGTCATGAAATTCGTTTCGTAAAATAAAAAAAAAACAATTCATATTTCATTAAATAAATTTTTAATAATCTATCTGATGGACACTAAAAGAAATAGTCATATACCAAATTTCCTGGTCCCCGAATTAATAAGCCTACTTTTTTATTGCATGCTAAGAAAGCTTTCATACCTTTAATGTTGAATACTGAAACGTCAATCAGTTTAATGCCACCGTTAAGTCTCATGTTGTCTCAATGTGATAGAGACAGCATGAGACAACGTTAGCTTACATGTAGAGAAGCGACGTTAAAGTTAATTTGCGTTTCATTAGATCAGTAGTTGGGGATTAAATGAATTATTTTAAGTCCAATATAACACAAAATAGCTCGTAAACGGGGTAGGCCAAAAAGACGCTGGCGAGATGACATCATTCGCTTTTTGCCGGATTGGTAGGAAGGCTCAAGACCGAGTGGCCTGGAGCAGGTTGGGGGAGACCTTTGCCCAGCAGTGGGACACCTAAAAGGTTATAAAATAAAAATAACACAAAATAAACGGATAAACCTCCAAAAGGTTTATCCGTTTATTTTATGTTATAATTGTATTCAGTGCATTAGAATGTTATTAACCTAGCTTTTAACATTCTCTACTTTTGCCACCTGTGGAACTATCATTGGTGGACGGCGTGGGGTTTATATGATGAGGTAGGTGCATGTTATAATTGGTTTATAAAAGCATGGTTTGTGCTTCAAAAGTGTAACACGGTATGACTCATTTAAATATTGTCGACAAGCGTTGAGGCAGCTAACAGAGCTCTAAGAATTTATATTTCTGATAAGTCATAGGACCTTATCTTGTTTCTAATTTTATTGACTTCAACTCTGTTTGTGCTCTTTTAGGCTATTTTCATACATTGTTAAAAAAAACAGGTATTATATGTAATACAATATTGTAGTTACAATGGTTAACAAATGGTTTTGACAATGATTTGATGCAAATCAAATTGTCTAATTTGATGTTTTTGACCATTTAAGTTCAATTATCAATCTTTGTGAGAGTGGACGGGGATCGCGAGCTGAATCTGAATTGTTCCACCTTGTTGAAGATACATACAGATTCCAGCAGCTGGTAGCCGATCTTCATTAATTTGAGTGGCACCTAAAGAAGTTTCTTTTTAAAGATCATTCGCCCGGTTCGATATGTCTGCTTGTGACCACAGCCAGTGCCAACCGTTGGTGCTTTATTGGTCAATGCAGTAAATGTGTTATTGTGTTTATTCTTGATACGTATTTTCGTATGTTGCGTTACATTAAGTTCATAAAAGTCCGCTTAGATTTTTAGATGTCCAAAATTCCTGTTATATTATTATTTTTATATTGCTGAGCCCTTATTATAAAGTCAGAGTGTGCTATCAGAGTACCTACATATGCTTGGATTTCGTAGAAGAGGTGATGTTTTTTTATATCTAATTGACGCTAGAACTTGCATGGTTTTACTACGTCGTAATACGGCTAATCATCATCCCTGCTCGCATTTTGCGACTGCGATTTTTTTGGAAATATTTCGTATAACTACAACATTATTAATGACTGGGATTCTGACCATGGAGACTAAGTTCTTCGTAGTCTTCTTCACGATTTAGAGCAGTGCCACTAAAAACTAAAAAAAAAACTAATGATGACTAGCCATTTGAATTGGAGCCAAAATAACCACCTTAGGGTTTGTACCTATTTGAAGATGAACTGATAATGAAGACACAAAGAAGTTCAAAAAAATCATTGATAGTTGAAATTTAAATTTATAAATACCTTCTGATCCAAAACAATCATATAAAAATACACCTTAACACAATCTCTATTATGCATTGCTTGGTTTCTGCGTTTCGTAAAATAGGTTTATTACAAAATGGTAATAAATCTTTAAAAACTAATCTCGATTGCTGACTGGACTACTTTTTGTTTCTGTAGAAGAACGTGATAGAAAAGTTGTGTGCTGTATCTGGAGTTGGGGCTTATAGCAGTGAAAATGGAGTCGATTACTGGGACAAGGCAAAATGGGATGCTGAACTTGAGAAAAACCAGGTAAGGAACACGTATCAGTAAGGTTTTTAGGTACATTAAAATTGAGCAAGACTTGCTGATCGTCCCGTTCCACGTATTTTCTTCATTCCGTGTGCTCCGAAAAGTGCAAAAAAATGCTGTTACTATAACATATTTTACGCAAGCAACTTACCAATAATAACACCCACTGTAGTCTATATATTTCTTCTTCGTCATAAAAAATATACAAAATGAATACTATTTGCATTATGTACTGTGTCCTATTTAATATGGAACGACCGTAGGTGTCCTTCCACAAACGAAAAATTTAGCCTTATCGCTATGACACAAGGGTGCTATTTACGTTCGAAATTAGTTCATTTGTTTTCACAGGCGTTTTTAAATAAGCTTTATAGGTGATCTGATGCCGATTGAAGAAATGTTATATACTAAAAGTGTCAGTTCTTTGCAGGTTATCGTGATGACGAGTCAGATTTTGAATGACATGTTGACCCATCAGTACATTAGAATAGAGGATATAAATCTGTTGATATTTGATGAATGTCACCACGCTGTCGAAGATCATCCCATGCGTGTTATCATGAAGCATTTCGAAGGCTGTCCAAAACAAAAACAGCCACGAGTTTTAGGTAACAAAAGAATTGCGAGTAATGCATAAATATGTTATTTAGTATTATTTCTGCGAAGTTCGATATACTTAGGTACTATTATCACCGCCTTTATGGTCCGTCTTATTGCTACTAAGAATTCAAAAGGAAGTTATTAACATAATGTTCTTAGACTGCATGTTTGGAATTTAGAACCGAATTGAAGACGAAATTAACAAAGAATAAATAAATAAATAAATAATAAATATCTTGGAACAATCTCACACACGGCCATCTGATCCCAAACTAGGCAGAATGCTGAATGAGAATGAAAGAATGTTGTTTACCCTCTCTTGTTTTTCAGGTCTGACTGCGACTCTCCTGAATGCAAACGTAAAGTCAGGTAGAGTGGAAGACACGTTGCACGAACTGGAGATAACATTCCACGCGACCATCGCCACCGTCGACGAACTCGGCAAAGTTTTGAAGTATGTACAAATAATTTTACAAATACAAGCTAAAGATAAGTGAAAAGTAATACATACCGAGCTCTGTCTTTTTGTAATAATTTAAATCAATATTTTTTTATAACAATTTTATCTTCGACTGTCTTGGGCCTGCCTTGTAAAATGAACAAAACTAATTATTTCAGTTATTCAACGAATCCAAATGAAATGGTCCAGTTCTACAGAAGCTCGACGCCTACGGAAACCACAAACGAGGTTATAAAACTTTTAATGGCAAGGATGGAACTCATTGCTAATGTGAAATTACCCCGAGCGACTGGCAAGCAGTCCATACAATTGAAATATAACCAACAGGACATATCCGATAGTCCTAAGAAGGTAATTGAAAAGCTTTGTAATAATGTACATACAAATTTGAACTTGAGGCAGGACTCGAAACTAACTACTGTTACCAACTAAGCTATTGAGGCTACTTACTGCGATGCTGCATTTCACTCTACCAGTTACATGTCCTGGGGCGATGTATACGACATCTAGTGAACTAGGTTTCAGCTGTTTTGATTAATAAGGTGGCCCAAGTTTAATGACTGTTTTTTTTTCGGTAGGCAATTATACTTTTGATTTAGAAATACCTTAGATGTCACTGCCCCAAATACGTCCTTAAAAATAGGCAAACAGTAGAACCCCCCTCTTTTTGGAAGTCAGGTTAAGAGAGCACAGGAATGCAGTCATTTAAAAAAGTCTCGCATTGCCAAAACGACTTTACGCAATCCGGATAAGATTGAAATTGCACTGTCACCACCTGTGATAAAGACAGTTTTGGCTGTCATCTTTATTCGACCCTGCATTTCTATAAGAATGTTTTAGACACTTGCTTTTTTGTTTTTTTTACGTATTTAAAATCGCGATGTTACCTTGTAATTGTGGATTTTTTTTCATGATTTTGTCGTGATTATCTCTCACCGCTGGACGCTTTAAATACTTAGGCCCAGTTTTTTTATCCCGATCAGGATCAAAAAACTGGGCCTTTGTAGTGTTGTCATATTCACTTATATTTTACTAGCTGCCCGGACAGACTTCTTTCTGTCAAAAGTAAATTAATTACGGTAATTCCCGAGTTTAGGTACCTATAGTTTTTTTTACACTTTTTAAACCTTCCCTGGACCTCCACGAACATTTCAAGATCAAAATCAGCTAAATCGGTTCAGCCGTTCTCGAGTTTTAGCGAGACTCACGAACAGCAATTGATTTTTATATATATAGATAATGAAAGTCCATCAAGTCATCCATTATAAGTGTAGTTTTACAACGAGTTAAAATTTTCAGATTGTCAAGGGTGTAAAGAATATGTTAGCATCTATGGTAATGTTTCTAAATGATCTGGGCATGTACGGCGGAGCTTTAGGCATACTGGCTTATGTCATATTGTTAGAACGTCTCAGACGAAGGGCTTCGTCGAAGGAAGAGGACATTCTTTATAAAAATGTTATAACATGTTGTATTGAGTGAGTTCATTTATGTAATTTATAATTAAATATTTAGATGAACATTTTTAATAATTGCCTTTTTATGTTAAATTACCTTAGTATCCTATTCCAAAATATTTATCAATAACACTTTTAAGCATAACATATTATTTCACTGAATAAAACATTTTTTAATTTTAATCTTCTAGTATAGTTTTCAATTTTATAATGGTACACTCCTTTGCCTTTTTATAAAAATATATAAGTATTTAATAGCGGTTTTGGGGAAATCCTTTTATCAAATATAAAGCAAATTATTTCGATGATGTTATTGCAGTGCTCGGGCCAGACTATTGAATGCAATGAGCGACGTCGAAGGTTACGAAAAGATCATAAAGTATTCGTCAGAAAAGGTACTATTGACACTAAACATTTTAAAGGAATATAATCCAGCGTACCTGAATAAACCTGGAAGTAAGTAGACTTTATACATAAAAAAGTTAAGTGGCTTAAGGTTAGACGTATTAGACTGCATTACACGACGGAATACAGAAAAAATACTTTTTTTTATTATTTAAAAAAAAGTATATTAGCTTGATTTTTCTAGCGGCTCCTATTGCGTAGATGTGGTGTCGGTTACCGCGACTCTTTTCTGGATTAATTTACATAAAATCCGGTTCTGTGGTTATAAATTTAAAGCGTGAAGTTTTATAGACCTAACTAAGACTTTCGCTTTTTAATTTTCGGATTAAGAACAACTTTCGTCAGATACACACTGCGCAACAAAAATTCCTAACTCCCTAAAGTGTGTTGTGCCGTCTTTGTTACGCACACAGTCGATATCGATATTTATTTCTCAAACAGTAATTATTTATGGCTCGAGCGTAGAGTAGTAAAGTAACGCGTCTCATATGCATACCCACTATTTGTATCGCCCACTATTATTTATAGCTAGTAAAACGTCAAGTTACATTATATAGCTTTTACTATACTTTATCTGAAATGTTCCAAAAGTAAGTGAAAAATAAGAAACGTATTTATTTATTAAATTTTCAGATGTATTCAAAGTAAATCATGCAAGAAAACCACTGTCGGCTATCATATTCACAAAACAGAGGTTCACAGCGAAGGTTTTGTATAATTTACTAAAAGATGTAAGGGACGCGAATCCGGAAGAGTACGATTTTCTCAAACACGATTTCGTTGTTGGATTTAATGTGAATCCTTTGAAAAGCACCAGAGAAGAATATTATATTAAAAAGACAGGACAACAAGCTCTCTTGAAGTTTGGAAATAAGTGAGTATTGCTTGCACACTGTCCCTTTTCCTGTACTGGGTCATTATACACCCACATTTTTATACTTAACCCGGTATTTACTGATCCTGGTAAAAAAAATCAATATTCGTATAAATTTAAAATAAGGTTGTATTCGTTGGGAAAAAGAGTAAACAAATTCAGTATCGTATATAGGTACAACTTGGTCTCAAAATATTTACGCTTACAAACATACTTAAATATGAAGATTTTCTAATCCTGAATATTAAAGCTCTTTAAATTCCAAGGTGTCGCTAGATGTGAAGTCCCGGGTTCGAACCATGGACAGGTCAATGTTGTAAAAAAACACTTTTCTTCATTGTCTCGGGTCTGGCTGTTTGTGGTACCTTCTTTGTCTCAGATTTCATAACACAAATGCTTACTTTGTATTCGGAGCAATGTAACTATGTGATGCTTCCCAATAACTAAAAAAAAGTTTTTTATTAATTTGATAAAATAAGTGACAATGGTGTTTATTGTGTTTATTAGTTTTGATTGTCTAACTGATTGATTAAATTAGCAATAATGTGTTATAAATATTGAAATGGACAAATCTTGTCGTTTTCACACCCAGTCATCATGCCTACTCATCATGTACACTAGTATACATATACTATAGTTCAAATATAGTTTCTTTGTAAATATATGTTATTTTTGCAGTGATCTAAACTGCTTAATTTCAACAAGCGTCATAGAAGAAGGAATAGATATACCACAGTGTTTGTTGGTATTGCGGTATGATCAACCTTTGGAATACCGTTCCTACATACAGAGTAAAGGTTTGTATGCATAAATAATATTCTTGATTTCTATGTTTCCGTATCCAAAGCCCATAGGATTTAAACAGGAACCTATATATAACCTATAAGTCTCCGCTGTCTGTCGGTCCATCAGGCAGCTGTATCTAATGATAATTACGCTCTTCCAATACATAGCTTTATGCAATGAGTGCTGGTTGGTGCAAAGTGAATTGCACTTTATTGTGTTGGAACAAAGTCCCGATTGAAATGAATATTTTGCGAAGGGGGTATACCTGTAGTATTTATTACTTGTTGTCGTGCTTATACTTATAATAATGATAATAAGATATTTATTTTGACAACAGTCCATATATTTTTAGTATCATGAGAAACCTTATAAAACTATTGTTAGTACCTATGCTTATGTACTATATACACTTGTTAATAATACCTTATAATTTATTTTTACCAGGCCGTGCCCGTAACTCTGAGTCTAGTTACGTCATTTTAGTTAACAAAGGAGACGAAAGAAAATTCATGGCGCTTTACAAAGAGTTTCAATCAACAGAACGACTTATTCAACGGGTATGTGATTACTTATTACAGACTGAACAAATGTCTCTGTTATTTTAGAAATACTTAAATTCTAAAATGCACTGTAATTTGAATAGAAATGTATTAACACCATTAAACATAAACCTGTACGAAAATTCGAATAAATTGTAATCTTTATATATATAATTCTTCTGTGAGTGTGTATGTCACTGAACTCCTCCTAGACGGCTGGACCGATTATAATGAAGTTTGCTGTGTGTCTTCAGGTGGATTCGAGAATGGTTTAGATTTACAATTCGGTCCAATTTGAAATGTTTTTTTTTAATTTTTATCATATTAACATCGCGATTATTGACACAATGCGGTAACTTTGGTAAAACTGGTTAGTAGGTAGTTGCCATGACAACCAAATTTCGTTATTTTTAAATACGATTTACTATCCTCCTCTATAGAGGTTATATATCAATGAAATAAACAAGGTTGAGAAAGTCGTGTTAGTTACACTATTTATAACTCAAGAATGGGTGAACCGATCTGACTGGAAATTGGAAGGGAGGTAGCTAAGAACCAGGAGAAGGACATAGGATAGGACTTTTTATCCCGTTCCCGTCGTTTCCGTGGGACGTGACATAAAACGTGGTATAACAAAACGCATCTGACATAGAATAACAAAACACAACTCAGTCAAAATATAAGTCAGCGGTTCATTTGTTAAAAATGGTATAACAAAACGCAACTGACAGCTGAACATATTAAAAAAAAACCGGTTGATGCATTTGTTGGAAGTTTTTAATATTATGTTGCTGTGCCGATATTAAATGCATCAACCGGTAATTTTTTTTTACAATACCATGCTGCGACCAAGACCTCTAAGGCGGAGGCGGAACAAAGTTCGCCGGGTCAGCTAGTGAAATATAAAAAACTAGTAATAAAAAAATGTACAGAAAATTAGTATAAGTACATTACCTTTTTAATATTTTAGATATTAGTTGGCAACACCGACGACCGTGACGAACCGGCGCAAGAAAACATTAATAGAAACTTGTACCAGGATGAAGATGTTCCTCCTTTTATATCACCGAATGGAGGTACTATTTTCCCTTTTAAGCAAACAATATGTTTTTCATTACATTACTGTAATAAGCAAAAAGGCGCTTTTCATTGAAATTGTGGATTTGTGAGCGCAGGTTCGAACCCATTACAGGCAAGCTACAATGTGACTTTTTCAAAGTTAAATGTCCTTTCTTAATGGTTGCCGTGAGTTAAAAATCCGCTAGGGTTGCTACTTTTTATTTCCACTAGCTTAGCAGCTTAGCAATCGCAGGCCAGTAGCTTGTCTCTCATTGATGGAGAATGACAGATATATGTTGCGACTCTAGCGCATTTTTTGCTCGCGGTAATCCCATTGTTCTAAGATATTTATTAATTTATAATCGTTAAAGGAAGATATCATAAGGAACCTTGGATTTCGAAAATTGGAATTCGAAATCGCAAACCCACAATGAACAAGCGTGGAGATAAATACTCGTTCTTTTTCCATATGAGAACATACCTGTAACAGTGCGACATTGATTGGCCGTTATTATTTTTCTCACTTAATTTTTCTTTGGTGAAGATCCTCATGGACTACCTCTGCCCTGGGAAAGACGGAGTGTGCTTGACTTTTGGTGGATACCTAGTTTAACACGTTTAAAATATTTTCATGTAAAAAATCTTATTATAATATTTATTAACCATCATAAAAACTTAACAAAGTTCCAAGCTTGTAGTATTGCCTCTTTTATTTACGCATAAAAATGTTTACGAGGCGTACGAATAAAATTACTTTTAGTTTCTGAAAGGCTGTTGAGTTATATCTATTCAAATTAAATGATTGATTGGTTGTTACCTATAACCAATCAAAACCAATGTCATGAAGCAAACTTCATGCGATTGGCTGTTTGAAATTTTAACAAGGTTTTTAACAATTGTATTGATCAGCCTCTTAGAAACCACTGATTAAGATAACAATTATTGATCGCCTAAATAATGCTCAGCCATTCTTTTTAGCTATATAATACTTTTCACAGTAAGTCAACATATTTCATATTAACTCATTTCTTTATACAGGTCGCTTAACAGCCACATCAGCTATAAGCCTACTGAATCGCTACTGCTCTGTATTGCCTCACGATCACTTCACTGTAATAACACCTATGTGGATAAAGGAAACTGTCATGAATAAAGATAACGTGTGCAACTTGATAACTATCATAATGCCCATATCGTGCCCTATCAAGGAGGAAATAAAGGTAACAAACCGTGTTGGATACTTACACATAAACACCCAACAACCTTTCGCCTTTCGGGTTCAACACGTGAAGACTCGGCAACAGCAAGTCGAAAGAGATAGCGACTCTCTTGGGGGTTATTCTCTACGTCCCGACAAAACATAATTCGGCACGACACAACAAGAATCACGGTTCGCCAAATCTATTTTGTGTTCTGATAGTCACCGGGTAGTGTTAGTATATACGTTTTAGGCCATTTAAAAGATTTTTAGGGTTCCGAACCTCAAAAGAAAAAAACGGAACCCTTATAGGATCACATTGTTGTCCGTCCGTCCGTCTGTCAAGACTCTTAACTGTACACGTAACAGCGCGTTAATCGCTTAGACTTAGAGAATAAAGCACCTGGTATGAAAAGTAAAAATCTATTTATTGCGCGAGTTAGAAAAAAAAACGTTTTTTTTTGTTTTTCAAGACAATAAATATTTGCAAAGATAAGGCGCGCTAAAGTTAAGGAGTGCCAACTTGTGACGTCACAAGTTGGCAAGTGACGTGGCAAGCCACCTCTCCTCAACTTAAATTTGCTGTATCTAACTAGACACTCGTTATTTCGAAAAGGCTAAAAATACGTGTCTATAATTTTATCATTATTTAAAAGCCGGACATTGAAAATAAAACAGATGGCATGCCTATTCCCGAAATACTTTCATGTAAGTCACATTCTATGATTTAATATATCAGACGTGACACTAAGGGGTTACTTGTTGCTCGGATTACTGATAGAAAACTGTAAGTGTACATTACTCTTTTGACTAGAGATATTTTACAGACTATTTGAAGCTGTTCTACTGCTTCAAGCGCCTGCGAGAAGTTCTCTTTCTTCGAAATATAAAAGTAAATAATACCAAGTACCATTACCATACCAAGTAACATTTTATTGCAGGGTATACCTCAATTCAATTTAAAATCAGCCAAGCGATCAGCTGCCCTCAATGCGTGCATCAAACTTTATGAAACGGGGGAATTGGATCCCTTAACGATGCTACCAACACGATATACGTATGTATAAAAATACCTAACTTTTCGCATTTCAAATGAATATCTTATATTACTATTAAATATAACCAGAAAAAATATCTTATTTACAAAAAAAAAAGGGAAATTTTGTGGATTTTCCTTTCATTGCACAGAAAGAAAACAGAATGGTGAAAGATGAAATTGTGTTTTTTGTAAAAAAAAAAACTAAAAATTTGTACATTGCTTCTATAGAACAGTTACAGTAGTAAGTGTAGATTACAGTGTATCGATCTCATACTTTTTTTTTTACCTTTTATTCCTACTAACAAAAACAAAGATTCCAAATATTATTGAAATTTCGATATTCTAGGGCCGTGGATTTTGATGATACAGACGTACAGTCATGCTTTCCTAATTGGCGTAAGGACGATATGAAACGCCCTAATGACCCCGACTATCCGGATCCCGGTACTAAAACACGAGTTCGCAAGCACAGGCTACAGGTATGGATATGGTAGGGTATTCCTACGAAATTAATGGAAAGCAACTTTTGAAGCGGCGTTAGTCCAATGGCTAGGGCGTCAGACTTACGATCATGTGGTTGCCTATTGCCTTGCATGTATTGTGCAAACCGAAATAAATATTGTTATGTTCATTCTGGTTTTGATATTTAACTGTTATTAAAAGCGCTTATCATGCGCGGGCTGGCAACGTCGCATTTCTAGTTGTTCTTCGTGATTATTTTAATAAATTAATAGCACAATATTTTTTTATAGTTAGCACATTACATTTTATGGTAGCATTACTTCATCTACGTTTTATATCTTCAGAAACTGTAGGTGCTCTCCAATCTGTTACATAACTCTTCAAAATATGACACACATATTAAAAAAATAAACCTTACTACTTTGGATTACAACTGCCAATTTGTAAGCATCGTGTGTGGTCCATTTAAAAAGGTGTCTCGAGTCCCCTTACTGGTTTCATGAGTTTTATTTATATACTGACATATCCATACTTTTCCAGTTCCCCTCATTCTTAGACAGCGTTCCTGGTGAAAGCGTGTACTACCTACACATTATAAAGTCTGCAACTGCTTTCGAGGAGCCCAAGGATACACGTGAAAAAGCGTTGTATGACCTCCTTCATAGAAAGGAAGGATTCGGGTTTTTGACCCAGAAACCTTTGCCGGCAATTTGCGATTTTCCCATGTTCATGACCGTCGGAGAAGTATCGACGTCTTTAGAAGTTAACTATGCAGTCATAAACTTGGATGCCAAGCTTCTTCAGTTAGTGAAACAGTGAGTGTTTTTTACTTAATACTTGCCTATTAATGTGAACGACTGTTGCCTAAATGTCTCTACAATATATTCTAAAATGCATATCTATAGCTAATTTGCTCCTGAACAGTGATTTCAAACTGATTCTTAGTTTCTAAATACGGTCATTAGTAAAATTAAATTAATTATTACAATTTAGAATAATAAGGCTGGTTTTCATCGATAAAAATATTTTAAATAACTTCGTCTGTTTGTTTTGTTTTGATTAGTAAAACAAAACTACAATAAAAGAACTAGACCATGCAAAGGAAAAGCTAGTATTATTTTTTAATACAATACAAGTATAGTAAAAATGAACCATCAAAACATCTGTAGCGTTTCAGAAATCTATCACGATTTCAAACGAAAACTGTCCTTATGCACTCGCTATAACTTTCAGATTCCACTTCTTCCTTTTCGATCAAGTATTAGCAGTCGCGAAGAAGTTTGTTGTGTTCGAGGGTAAAGTGAACTGCTTGTATGTTGTACCTGTAAAGGAAGATGATGGGTACAACATCGATTGGAATGTTATGGCAACACATGATCATATACAACCAGTGTTACCAACACCATTTGAGGTATATCTACCATAATTATTGTAACTTTATTTATGTAGTTGGTATTGGTAACATTAGCATCATGGCAAGTGCTTCATCATAGCGTAGTATTTTTGGTATATTCATATCTTAGTTTTTAATTAAATAATAGGTGCATTGAATTGTTTTGCATTTGTTTGTATTTTTGAGAAAAACTATGGATACACAGAAATAATGTTCAATTTATTCCACGAAAGTTATTATGCCAAACTAGTTAGTATTAAACTATTAATATTTATTTATTTATGTGTATAGGACAGGATTAATTTAAACGTCACCCCGGAAACGTACAAGGATTGTGTGGTCACACCGTGGTACAGAGTTCTACCAGACAGGTAAGTTCACTATTCGTAGCGGTTTTTATGTAAAAAAAAACGATTATGTATACTCGACGGACAAAAGATGGGCAATTAATCTGCAAGACAAATGACCATACTGGACTTTTAGTATATAAACATGTCTAGATAGCCAAACGGCTAGGGCGTCGGACTTGCGATCATAATGTTTGCTGGTTCGAATCCCGCCCACTACTTAAGTGAACGCACTCGTAACACAAGCATTTAGCTATCAAGATGGATTAACAAGAATACTAGTGATATGTGACCCACATTAGATACTTGAAAGCTTAATAAAAAAAATTGACTGCCGAAATTAAGAATGCGACGAAAAATCTTGTTTATAAAGATAATTTTACGAAGTGACATTTTTCAGGTATATTGTATCGAGAGTTTTGGAATATATGACTCCACAATCCCACTTTGATTCGGATTCATACGTCACATTTGCTGATTATTATGCCGATAAATATAAATTAGAAATTATCGGTGATAAAACTCAACCTTTATTGGAGGTAAGCATAAGACTACATTAATAGTATATTTCAGGTATCAGGTCATCTATTATCGGGTATTTATTTACTTATATCCTTGCAATTGTTTATGCGTAAGTCTTTATAGAGTTCTTTGACAGACCTTATGCGATACTAGCGACCCTAGCGGATTTTTAACAGCGTCCATTTGATTTGTGTTTGATTAAGTAATTACTAGCGACATGGCCGAATAATAAACCTTTCTCAATAAGTACTTTCTCTGACTTGGAAAAATGTAATTAATCCGTCGACGGCTCAGGTGTATTCGTACAAGAAAATAAATGCACTAAGTATTTCTTGACTATTCAGTACATACAGCATCGGTTGTTCAAATCGTTTTATTATTAAGTTGCAGCTTTGTAGATTATCGACCTTAATGAGAAATACGTACTATTTTCCTAAGCCTGAACTTATTTTATAGGTACGCAATATAAGTTCTAGGATGAACTGTTTGTTGCCTAGAGCGGCAACGATAAAAACATTTACAGACAAGCAGAAGAAGCTTGTGTCTGCTTCACAAGGCGACGACAAAACTAGCAGAGGCTTTGCTGAAATATTCGTCGCCGAGTTTTGTATTAAATACGATTTTCCCGGAGTTTTGTGGTACAAAGCCGTTATGCTACCGAGCATCGTACACAGGTAAGGTTAAACAATTAAATTTATATTAGCGTATGACTATTGAATAGAGAACGATGGTGGGTACTAGTTCAAAAAGTAGAAGAAGGCCCATGTCAGGTCTGCAGGGACAGAACATACTGAAAATTATAGTCATGTTTTGCAGATGTAAAACGTTAAATAGTGACCAGATATAAGTAAATTCAGTTGCTACGTTAGTAAATTAGGTGGCAACGTATAAATAACATGGACAAGATGAGATTGTTGATCTTCACTTGACGCCTACATAATATTTAGTTGGCGTTGTAAAAACGAAGAATTGGTTTATTAGAGGCTATCTCTTTTTCTCGTTGCTTGGTTATAAAATAAGAAGTTTGATCCCGTAGCCAATCAATAAATTTGTGGCTTAACTTATAATTTCCCATAAAGTATTAAAACAGTATAATGCTACAATATAAGGCTTTGTTTTTTATGCAACAAACAACAAGGCTGTTTTCCCCTCATAATTAATAGTTATTGGTGTTTGTGTTTTCTTACAATTGTTTTACGCTAATAATTCGTGTAATCGTCAAAGATCGTGTCGTGATCCACGCTTGATTCCTCGCAGCCATAGTAATGTACATACTACGATTAAAAGACGCACCTTTACTGCTTTGGCTTAAGGGTGATATCAATTAAGTGCTGCCACTGTTGTGAAATAAAATGTACCTACTATATTTTTAACGAGTAAATAATTTGCAGAGTATATATGCTGTTAGTTGCCCAAGAACTCCTCACGGAAATATCTGAAGGCACCAAATACGGAAATCCACGACGAAGAAAAGGCAAGTATTATTATTGTCAAAACTAAATGCGAAACGAGAAATACTATCAACTTATATGTCCACTAGCTGTTCCCCGCAGCTCCGCCCGGGGACTAATTTTTTTTTTTATATAATTGAGAAGCAAGCTATCCTATCTTTTAAATTGAATCAAACTGCACACGGTTTGCAAATTTGATTTAAATTGGTTAAGTAGTTTCGGAGTTTATCCCGGACAAACATCGTGACACTGGACATATATTATAACAGATATATTATAATCTTTATCAGTGGTAGGGCTCCAGAGAGAGGAACCTCCTCACGATTCGCGCCTTGTCGAGAAGTACCGCTTTCTGGATGAAGGCCTTGACCCAGCTGCATGACAAGAGCCTCTTGAGATCTATTATAATTATTATTATCATATTGTAGGCGAGGAATGGCAGCCCTTGAGTGCAAACATGCAAATAGCTACATTGTCGTTGCTGGCCCAAGTTGAAGAACCCACTCCTATCACTACTGTTGACAGGTAATTAAAAAAGTAATTTACTAAAAAAAATACATCTTAACACATCCTGCTTGATAAAGATCTTTTTTTTCTTTACCAAAACATTTAACGAAGAGAACAATTAATTTTGCCAACAGTATGAAAAATGTGATAATGTCAATAAAATCGCATACTCCATATATTTTTTGTTGCTTTTAGGATAAATAACCCTGTTGACGATGACAACCCACGTCGGCCAAACATAATGTCGATAAAGCAGAGCTTGTATAAACTGCAGCAGAAGAAACTAAGCAAAGAGTATCCTTGGGATGTAAGTTGTACCTTATAACTATGAATATTAAGATTGTTTTTGTTTGTCTCTTACTGTATGTCTGCATGGGATATTAAAAATTGGGAAATAAGGTATCATGTTTTACATTGACTTAAGTTAAATAAATAAAGTGTTATGTAATGAAGTCCCATGTGGTAACAAGGAAAATTACTTTTCAATTCAAATAATGCTAATCACTGCAAATAATTTAGCAATGCGCGTAGACGCAGTCAAAAGTAGACTTTAAACTATTAACATGTGGAAACGTAGTGGATTCTACAATTACTTATAGCTTTCTGTGTATCTAGATATAATATATGTATAATCAATAAAATATGCACTGGAATAAAGTACATAATGCTATATCAATATCATATTTAAGTACATATATTCGCCTTAACCTCAGAAATCGTTACATCGACTGTCTATTTAGTATTGTTACTTTACAGGAAAAAATGGAGCCCATAGACATCGAGCGCAATATATCTACAGTGACAGTGATGGACATAGAATGTTACGACGAGTTTGTATCGTCACCGTTAGTGCCGAGCACGTCGCCAATACGAGTGCTATCCCCACCGACAATTATTGTAGGCCAAAAGATATCAGCGGCCATATCCGCGCCGCCAGCTAAGTATGTACAACTTGTAGTATAAAATTAAATAAATTAAGTAATCTCGTTTGTTAAAGTTTAAACCCTTGAAGAGGAGCTCGTGGCTAAGAGTGAGCCATTCGGTTTGATAAGAAAGGCTAAACATCTCTCACCGCGGTTGGTCAGTGTGAGTGACCATTTGTAAACATACCAAGACTCCTCCTAGTCTCGGAAAACAATTTAAGCCGTTGGTCCCGACTGTAATACATCGTTAAGTTAAAGTTTTGACAGTCGTTAAGTCATTAAAATTCTGACAAACAGTCTTAGAATGGGATTCTGTGTTACCCAGTAAAATGGGTTGTGGAGGTCAGATGCCCAGTCGCTCCGTCTAAAATACGGTGTTCAGCTAATTCCGGTAAGATTGGAAGCCGACCCCATAGCTTGGGATAAGGTTAGGCAGATGATGTTAAAGATTTAACCCTTATATGCTCAATTAAAACAAAATCTTTATTTTGCCGTATTAAGAAAAAAGTGTTGATTTATTTAGCGCTGTGATGTAACTAATTATTATTTAATTTACACAGGTATAACGACAAACTAAATATCCTGAAGATGTCAGCCACCGGTAACGGGCCAGAGTTACGGGACATATTAACAGCATTAACTACTATTAAGTCACACGATACGTTCAATTTGGAGCGAGTGGAAACGCTTGGAGACGCCTTCTTGAAATTCGCTGCAAGCCTGTATTTATTCCACAAATTCCCTAAATTCAATGAAGGGCAATTGACGAATATTAAAGGAAGATTAATTAGTAACAGGTATTATTTTAGTCTTTTAAAAAAATTCAACTATTTATTGCCATTAAGTACACAGTTATATTTACAAAAGTTTATGCCATTCTTGTAAGGTCATGAAATTTCTAAAAAAAGTACAGCGGTTTTTTATAATAGCGTCTTTTTTGCGCGTATAAGGTCGTTATTGGTATACATGCGCTACATTAAACAGATCGTGCGTGTTCGCTCGAAAATACCAATAATAAGGATCAATTCTCTCTAACAAACATGGTAAATGAAAGGAAAACTTTTAAATTAAATGGGCCACTTAGGGCACTTATGATTGTCTCCCGATTGATGCCAAAAAAATACAGGATGCAAATTTTTCGCATTTTAGTCCGTTGGATTCACGGGTGTACAAAGAGTATTTTAAAATGCAGTTTTATTTCTTTGTAAAAGTAAATAAAAGTTTCATGAGCATAATTTACTGTCTTTAGAGAGTACTTGCCCTCCAGGTGGCATTAAAAAATCAACCCTGTATAATCGCGACTGTGCTTCCAAAAACTTCTCGCGCTTCTAATACGTTTGTGTTACATCTAAAAAAGCTATTTTAAAGCGTCTCTGAAAAAATTAACGTGTACACAATTATTCTATTCTATACTATTCAAAATGTAAAAAAAAATATTAGATATTTATACTTAGAGTAAAGCGGCGCTATTTGGAATTTAATTTATTTATGACAAGGCCCAAAAAGGTGAAAATAGACATATTTAATATCCATCTTTAAATGATACTTTAAAAGTTTTACCTAAACGTATTAAAAAGTCGCCATTATTGTTCGTTACGAATAACCGCGTGGTTTCCCAATAGCCCACTTAACTATATCATAAATACGACACTAATTATATACTTAACTAAATCCTTGTTAATTCTAATAACAATATCAGATAAAGAATACTTGTATCTGTTTTCCAAAGGAACCTATACTACGCTGGAGAACGCTTTAACTTGGCCGGTCGTATGAAGGTGGAACAGTTCAGTCCTAGAAAAGACTTTATGGTCCCTGGATACTTTGCACCGCAAGAAGTTGAAGAATTCGTTGCCGAAAAAAAGGTATGTATTTTTTTTTATAACCGCATTTTGAGTGTTCGTATTCAAGGCGTTGAAAACCCGAAATTATGTGACTTATTTACCTAACTCTGTTTTGTGGCACTCGGGGTGTGGTACCTCATACATCAAAATCATATTTATTAATTAGCCATTTACATGAATTTATAATTTACCCACGCTTGCTCACTGCGGGTTGGCGATTTCAGATTCCAATTTTCGGAAGCCAGGTTTCTTCACACATTCCCATTTCAGGCAAGAACCACATTGGTACTTGCCTGAAGTGGGTTCAAACCTGCAACCTTGTGCACGAAAATCCGTCCATTGAACCGCTTTGCCACCCCAACTCCTTGATATATGTGACTGACCATTTTTAAACTTTTATATAAAAGCATACATATTCAATTATAAAGCAATAAGTTCTCATGGCTAAGTATAAGTCATACGGTTTGACCGATAATAAGAGTTATAGATGATTATTTGTAAAAATACCAGTTCTCGGAAAGCACGCCATTGGTCCTGGCTGTTATACATGACAGTCATTAAGTCTTTACAATTCTGACCAGCCTTACCATGGGAAAAATCCCATCGTAAGGCAATTATCAAAATGGGTTGTGAAGCTCAGATAGGCAGTCGCTGCATGTATAAAATACGGTATACAGCTAAATCCGGTAAGACTGCAAGTCGACCCCAACATAGCTTGGGAAAAGGCTAGGTAGATGAAGTTAAAAGACCAGAGTGATATTTGAAAAATATTTATTATGTGGAAATTAAGTATTTTTTTCGTGCACTGTGTATTTTATTACAATTCGCACTCTTGACGGGCTATAATTACATAGCCATATCAATGTATTATAGTAAAATAAAATATTAAGATTAATTTTCAAATCTAAAACTGACTGCTTTTTAATATCACACTTTACAAAGAAGTCAGGTTTTCATTGACACTTTGAAGTAAATTGTTAAAATTATTTCATCTTGTTGTTCAACTTATCAATGTTACACAATTTTACTGCTATCTCGAATTGTTTATTTATATTTCATGCCAAATACTTGCTCCCAATCTTAACATGCTTAACCTAATATGTACTATATTTTAAGCACGATTTATAAACAAAGTTTTAATTAATAAACAATACATCACAGTTGCAAGTAATTATAATATACAAAGAAAAGTAATGACTACACTTTATTATACAGGATTATTATAAAAGGAGAGCGTATATTCAACGAGGTAATCAGGTGCAAATGAACTTTTCATACAAAGTGACTTAATGTTTGTACGAAAAGATAATTTTCAATTTTAAGATTTCGTTAATGTTTCGTGGGGAAGTTATTCAGTTTTATTTATCTGCTTACCTCGTTGAATATAATACGCACAAATTTTTGCGTTATGTGCTTGCTGAAAATAAGTGTTAATTCACATAGTCTATACTTTAAATATCGTTTGGATCTCTGGACTCTTGAACACAGTGAATTCAATTGTGAAAAATCGCAATACTTGGGCTTTACTTTAATTCAATAAAATATCAGTAAATTTATTTTGACAATAATAAACTATTAATCATCGCATAAAATCATGATAAAGTAAAAGTTGGTCAGGCAAGCGTATCACAATTTATCCGTACTGATTAATTAACATATTTACATAACCCGAAGAAGACTAAAAAGTCTTATTTCTTTTGACTGTGAAACTTAAGGAACGCGGCCCCAGAAGCAAACATATCTTCGGCTAATTCCTTAGGGTTGTGTAAACCTGCAAAATGTCCACCGAAATCTGGGGCTGTGGATCTTACTAAATTGACGAACTTATCTCTCACTAGCCAGTCTGGTTGGTAGGCAACTTCATGTAAAAATTTAATTACGGCTGTTGGCACTTCCGTAGGTATTCTGAAAAATCATGAAACGTTAATAAAAGCGGGTGAAAGTGCGAATAAAATGATGGTGTTTATATGTAAATTATTCTGCATATTATTATTACATATTATTTCGTATGTAGGAAAAAAAAAAGAATATAGAGTTTGTTTGTTTGAACGCGCGAATCTCAGGAACTACTGGTCCGATTTAAAAATTATTTCACTGTTAGATAGCCCACTTATTGAGGAAGGCTATAGGCGATTTGCCGCGAAAACTGACGTCACAGGCAGAGCCGCGAGCAAAAGCTAGTGTACAATAAACTTACTCTTGAAGTGTTAAATCTTCCGGCCAACGGAAACCTTCCGAGTACAGTCTTGAAGACGTAACAATACATTCGGTCGCCCAATTTATAGTAACAGTATCCAACACATCATCAAGATCCAGATTTTCCAAACCACCGTGAGGAGTATTCAATTGATCCCTATTACTGCATATGGCAATCTTTTCCATAAGATATGCCGCCAACCCGGCCGGAGAATCAGTGAGTGCAACACCTAGAAAAACAAACATATTAGTGCTTTATATTCTTTTGTTTGTGCTTAACTTTATAACATACACTTTACAACTTAAGCTATCCTAGGTAATTTAAACATCAACCGTCTTATTTAGTATTCTATGTATGGCTAACGAAGATATTTTTTTTTTCAAATTCCGGTTTTTAGATAGTGAAACATTTCTAGACACGAAGGTATTTTTGCTTATCCGAAATAAGGAAACCTATCTCTTTAGATGCAGCGAATTTAAGTTAATGAGTGGGGGCTTGCCACGTCAGCTGTGGCTATTTTTTCGCCTACTTATGACGTCACAAGCGCCTTATCTTTTGACGGTCCTGTGGGTAGTGACCCTGACTGCTAAGCCGGAGGTCGTAGGTTCGATTCCCAACCAGGACAAAGCTTTGTGTGATGAGCACGATCATTGGTTCTATGTCTGGGTGTTATTTATCTATAATATGTATGTATTAAGAAATATATAAGTATGTTTATCAGTTGTCTGGTTGCCATAGTACAGGCTCCGCCTAGTTTGGCATCGGATGGCCGTGTGTGAGCTGTCCTAAGATATCATATTTTATTTGTAAAATTTTATTGTTTTGAAAAAAGAAAAATACGTTTCTAATATTTATTTTATTATCTAACTTATGGACTAAATAGATTTTTAATTTTCATTCCTAGTCCGCGCCTCTATTGCATTATTTTAAGGTTATAAGCATAAGCCCGTTAATATAATTTAAAAAATCATATCTTTATACATTGAAGACTCACCAATAGTATCTGGTTTTGTAAATTGTATATGGAAGTATCCAGTTTCTCTCAAGATGTAAGAGAAATATTTTGTTAAAGGATATAGTCTTTCTGGACGAACTGGATCTATCAAACTTGGGAACAGGGATCCTGCTATCATCTTTATAAAACTTATCTTCCTTACAGATCCTGCCATGGTAATATGGTACCTAGAAAAATAAATAAATGATATTGTACGTGTTGAGTATCAAATAGTTCCCTTTTCTGTATAAGTATTATTTTATACTGAACAGACTGCCACAGTACATCCATCTATGCCCCTTCAAGCATGACTTTATGACATACTGTTACAGTATAAAATTACTTTGACTTGTCAAGGTTATGCTGTTTCTATTGAATGTCAATCAGTTATTTGTGGTAATTGGTGTAATCATAATATGTTCACAGTATATCAATTTGATATACTGTGAACGTGATATTTGATTAGCTCAATAAATACCGAAATGATAACTACTTATCTGATATCATAAGTATCAAGTCCCTTACCCTAAAACGGTATCGGGGAACAGAGTTGCCATGTGAGTGGCACACTGGGAACCCCAATCTCCGGCATGAACGTAAAACTGTTTGTAACCTAAACGCAGCATTAAGTTCCTCATCATAACCCCGATATGTACTGGGTTAAAGCCTGGTTTGTTTGTTCCCTGAAAACAAAATATAAATTATCTCTATATAAAAAAATCTGTATCACCTACACATTTCAACAAAATTTAAAATTATTTGAGATTAAAAATCTCCATAATCTGATTTGAATGTTTACTTATCCGGCGTTATTGAGATTACTAAATAAAAAAAAATGTAGTCCGAAAGAGCCTGTTTTTAAGTTTTCAAAACATGACAACTAAAACAGTTACGTAATGTAAATAATTCACGAATCATAATATTGTGCTAATGTCACTACCTACAGCTTAAAAGATAGTCGAATTTGGATAATGATAAAAAATACACGTGGAACAGGCAATGGACTTTAGTTGACCGACAAACAAATTTCAAGGTTTTGTATCATATTGTTTCTATGAGGCAACCGGTAGATTTTATGCTCTTCGCTTCAATGAATTAAACTGTCTGAACATAATGCTAAGAAAATTTGTATTGTGTGACTGTGCGAAGACACTAAGCTTAATATGTATGCAAATTTCTTTGTCAGTGTCGAAAGTATCCGTTCTTGTTTAAATTCTATTTATGGACACGCGTTTTCTTGACTTATCCTTTGCAGTAAAGATTTCGGTCGAGATTCCCGATTCGAGAGGACGAAACATGGTCCTGAAATAACTGTCACTAAGGCCCAGTTTTTTGATCCTGAGGTAATTGGGTAACCTCAGGATCAAAAGACTGGGCCTTATCATATGGCCAATGGTTAAATATGCTAACTAATGGTTTCAAGTTTCGGTTAAACGCGTTTTATTAAAAAAAAACTACTAGATTTCATTCAAATCAATTTTGTTTACATGGTACATCATATTATCCCTACTAATATTATAAATGCGAAAGTAACTCTGTCTGTCTGTCTTTGCTTCACGCCTAAACTACTGAACCGATTTGTGTGAAATTTGGTACAGACATAGTTTGGAACTTGAGAAAGGACATAGGATAGTTTTTATTACAAAAAATAAAATAAAAAATAAAATTTATTCCGGACATACAGCGCCATCTATTGGTCAAGATTCGGCATCAATTCAGTACCAAAAATCTGCCGGAAGTCACTATTCCACGCGAACGAAGTCGCGGGCAAAAGCTAGTTATATATATTTTTTTGTTTTATTGTGTTCCTTTTTTAGAAGTGGGGGGAACACATTTTATTGGAAGTGGCTCTTGCGCAAATTATTCAGCCTAGAAAAAAATTATATCGGGAACCTCAATATCATTTTTAAAGACATATCCATAAATTCCCCACACGTATGGTAGAGTTTGATGACAAAAAAATTTAATTTCAGTTCTAAGTATGGGGAACCCCGAAACTTTTCTTTTTTTGTATTATTGTTTTAAAATTTTAATGAGGTTCATACAGAATACATCTACTTGCTAGGTTTCAACAGCATAGTTCTTATAGTTTCGGAAAGAAGTGGCTGTGACATACGGACAGACAGACAGACATGAATCCATGAGGGTTCAGTTTTTTGCCATTTGACTACGGAACGAAAAAAACTGGGCATAAGTCAACTCAAACTTACCTCTGAAAACCCAAATCCGGGTAGATCTGCAGCAATGACTTCGAAAACAAAATCGTAACCGTCTTGGGGAGTTGTTAATATTGGTATCACTTTAACGAATTCTTTTGAAGAACTCGGCCATCCGTGTAACATTAGGATCGGTAGGACTTTTACATTCTTGTTAACATTCGGTTTTACTCTAATAAAATGTATATCCAATCCCTGTATTCTTGTTTTATAATGAGGAAACTGATTTAGTAACTCCGCTCTCTTTTTGAAGTCATATTTCTCGACCCAGTACTTCAGAACCTTTGCTAAGTAATCCGTGTTCATTCCGTATTCGGACTGTATGCCCTCTAAGGGCTTTGTGAACCTCCGTCTATTGATTAAGCGTTGCTTCAAGTCTTGAATCATCTGGAATCAGTTTTAAACCTCATTAAATAAAAAAATATTAAGCCCACCTCGGCAGTTCTTCATAAATATTAAGTCAGTAGGTACATTTATGTAATTAAGCATGCCTCTGCTTTGAATGAAGTATCAATTTATTTTATCATTTGTTTTTTACGAAAGAAATGAGGTTTTTGATTTAATGAATTTATGAGGGTACATTGCATCTTACGCACAGTATCATTGAAGTCAATCTTGAAAGGTCTTATTGACTCGTCTTCTTTTACCGCTTTTGGGCCATTTCCCCACCACCTTTGCTGATCTATTTCTGGCAGTTCTGGCGCTCTAATTAGGTAATTGTAGAAGATGCGTAAAGAAATCGCAATTAACACTGATGTTAATATTAAAATCTTCATCTGAAAAATAAAAATATAGCTTTTATATATTTAGTACTAAATTCTATTGCTGTAATTATATTTATCACTGGTGGTCTATTTAAAGTTATATTTCCTCATGCTCATGTGATTCACAAAATTTAAGAAAAATTGCAGGAACAATGATTTTAAAAAGCACATTCAGTATAGTATACAATATTGTGTCCCGTACGAGTACCGAATTTTAGGCCTAATAATCAAAGATGAAAACAAAAAACATATTTAACTATCGCACATTACATGCAATTTCATAGCTTCACAACTACAAAAGATCGTTATTACAATTTTTATAAGAATTTTAATTCTTCCTGAGGTTTTTATTCAGATATATCAAAAGTGTATATTTATTATTACCGTTATCATAAGAATTTCTCACGCGTTTGCCTAACTACAGTTTGACCTCCCAACCATTAGCACCTTACTGAGTTAGTTAAATATTTAGCGCTCATTTATATAGCTCTTGCTAACTTCATATATAAACCTTTTGATAAGATTTCGCTATTGCGATATATTGTAGATAGAATTATGTTCTTTTTTCATTAAATAAAAGATTCTTTGTTAGTTACATAAGTATTTGAATCCTACCTACATCCTAAAAATAAATTTAATTCCTCCGTAATCTTATCTTTACACCTAGGACCGATATCTATTTGCTCAGCAGAAATCTTTATCGTTGCTAATCTGTTTTTAAGAGGCTAAATGAAGTGAATTAGCGGGCTAGCACGGTTTTCTAGTCCCTATGGAATATATGTCGGTATCACAAAAAAAATATCGATTATACGTTAAAATATTTATTAGATCAATATAATGTAAATGTTTTTCATCTTTAAGAAATTAAAAAAGTTAATAACCATAAAAATAGTTGAGTACAACCAAATGAATCACACGAATCATTTTTTCGAAATACGAAATTTTATCTAAAACTACTCACGTTTATTTTTGATGTTTTTCACCACAAACATATATTTAATTCACTTTCATTTATCACAATTAATTATATAATATTAATGTAACCTGTGAGTTTTAATTACACTGATGAACACGGAACTTAACGAACGGATGTCTTTTGTTCGTAGTTAGCGGATAACGTGCGATGCCGGTGACCACCGAAATCATAATAATATTGTGTTCGCCGCGGGTTCGCCGCACCGACCGGCGTGTCCCCAACCTTGACCTTATTAAGCCTATATTGAGTACGAAGCGTTTACGTAAAACCTAAAATTATACGCTACACTTTATGTAAATCGCAAGTTACAGTTACGATACACAACTTAAATCGATAGACGCCGAACTATTAATAGTTATTTACAATCGTAAGTTGTTGTTGTTTTTAGTTATAATCAGTTGTATGATCGATTCATAATGACCCTAGTTTTAATAATATAATATTATCAATCATACACACTTGCTGCCATGGATAAAGGTTATTCATTTTCATAAAAGTTGACTAATGATATTTTTTTTTTTTATAAACGACGCCCGCACTAAGGAATTTATTCCTTGTGTCGCGGGGGTTACACAAACATTCAAATCACATGCACAAAGAACACCCAGACTTGGAACAAGCATTTGTGGATCACACAAATACTTGTCCCATGCGGGGATCGAACCCGCAGCACGTCCCTCACAGTGGTAATTGGCGTGGTGACCTGTACCACTCGGCCATCCGTGCAGTCAAATATAATATATATTCTAGCTAGGTACGCTAAGTTTTGGGCGTTTCGATATATACTTAGATCGATATATGGTTCGCTTAGAACAAAAATATTAATAAACTGATTAATTATGTGGGTTACATAGAAAACGTAATTGCTATGTGAAACAGACCTAAATAGAGCCTCTAAATTCAAGTAGGTATGTTGTACATTAGTATATAACATTTTTAACAGCTACCCGAATTTTGAAAAGTTACTATTTAAAAACAGAAAAAATATGAGTAATTGAACACAATTACTTTGTTTTCTAATCTTATCAACAAAATTGTTTGATAATAAATTGTAGTAATTGATTATAAACTTTAATTTCTAGTATAAATTATTTACGTAATATTATGTACTCACTAACTAAAATAAATTTAATTGTTACAACCTTAGATCAATACAAGGTTGTTTCTATGATCTTGGATAATTATTGTTGTTGTAATCTTAAAGATTACTTACTTATTACGAGAGAATGTTTTTTTAAACTACAAGTCAGCAGTACTAACTGCAGCTTACACGCGAGGATATATACAGCTGGAATCCAATGATAATGCAGTTTGTGGAGCTCAAATAGGTCCGCAAAATTATTAAAACATAATGACCGACACTACAAAAAGAACCCAATCAAATATACTTAGGTTTGCGTGCTATCGTAGTAAAAAGTAGGATGTGTGTAAACTACAGATGAGTCAGCATGTTGATAGCGTGCGAATTGCCGGCAACACTCATTCACGCAAACCCAAAGTATTCCCATACTTTCATTTAACATTCAGATGAATATGCGGATTTTTGAGACATTCGCGGTGTCGGTCGCATATAAGCGAAACTTTAGTGAATTTTACGAAGTTTTTGCTTGACTTTACTAATTTGATATTAAAGGAGTAGGTAATAATCCTTTATATCAAAGCTGTAAAGTTGATATTCCACTGTCGTGCAGTAGAAATCTATTGTGTTTAAATCATTTGGCATTTAAAAATAATTATTATAAAAAAATACCCATTAACATGATGTTATAATGTGGGTGTTTTGTTTAAGTTATTAAACAAAAATACCCACATTATGTCGGAGAAAAATACAGGGTGGGCCATAAGGATGTTGGCAGTTTCAATATTAAATTTAAAAAAAACTACGAAATACAACAAAAATATATTTGTATTTTAAAAAAGTAGGAACATAGGAATTTTAAGACTTAAAAATAATGTTGTCCAAATAACTTCCCTCGGCTGCTTGGCACTCTTGGAACCGAAGTCGCAAATTTTGGAAAACTCGTTGAAAAGTTGTCCGCGGTATTTTGCTACTTTCCTGAATAATATTCCTCTTCAGCTGCTCTAAATTGGTGGGATTATTCTCGTAGACTACCGATTTGAGGTAGCCCCATAGAAAATATTCGCATGGAGAGAGATCTGGGCTACGTGGTGGCCATTCAATACCCCCTCTTTTCGAAATGAGTTTTCCGGGAAAAACATTTTTCAGCAGCTCTATGGATACCCTAGCCGTATGACATGTGGGCCCCATCCTGTTGGAACCACATCCTCGAGGTATTGCCTTGAAGTTCTTGCAAAGCTGGCACCAAAAAGTCTGTTATCATGTTGCAATAATTGTTAGCTCTAACCGTCATCGCTTGACCTTTTTCGTCCTCAAAAAAGTATGGCCCAATAATACCGGTTGACGTTATCCCAGCCCACACGACAAGCTTAGGGCTGTGAAGTGGACGTTCATGCAAGCGTCGGGGATTAATCTCGGACCAGAACCGACAATTTTGCTTGTTCACATGTCCATTAAGGTGAAAATTGGACAATCGTCGTGCAGTAATCACTGATTTATGGTTTTTGTAATACGCTTGGACACAAAATGCACGCTGCGCTCCCGTGCACGGCTCCATGGCGACTAAATTTCCAGGAAGCGGCGCAGCTAACAATATATCCCCCCGCCGCCCCGCGCCACGCGTTTCGTAGATATTGTACAATTAAACCGCCAACACCCTTATTAGACCAGGGCCGATAATTTTTAAAACCAAAAAAAATAATAGTAGGATGAAACTAATTAGAAAAGGAAGAGAATATGATAAAAATTAAAGAAAAAATAAATTACGGTCGATCCGAGTTCGGGAAGGGGGGGAGGGGGGGGTTTTAAGGGTAAAAAATGGTTTATCTTGATTTCCAGCAAAACTACAAGTCCTATGGAAAAAAGTCAAATGGCAAAGTTGTAGGTAATAAATAGATCTACAACTTTTGTATTTACACTTTTTTCACATAACCTCAAAATGTATGTGAAAAATCCAAAAAACCAAGTTTTTGGTTTTTTATTATTATCTTTTTCAAAAATATTTTTTTTTTCACGAAATTTGGTGAAAACTTACCTTTTTATGTCCAAAATACGCTGTAATTTATTTGATTAAAAATATTAATTTTTTCACCTTATTTTGAATTAATATAAAAAAAACACCCTAATTTTCAATCGAAAATTCACCCGTCAAAATATCAGCTTTTTTCAAAAAGTATGGGAGTTTTTTGTTCGTTGAAATCTCTACTTTCTGATGGTGTAAAAAAAATATACATTACTATAGTAAATGTTCTCAGAAAATGCATAATCACTATGTACAATTTCATCAAAAAAATGTAATTGCTTCAATTTTTTCCAGTCTGCATTGGTTCTTCATCCAGAATTTCATCGGAATCATTTTGTGAGATTTTCTATGACATGAATGTAATTCGAATTTAATAAATAAACTTTAAACTGAAAAAAAAATTAAGCAATGTCATTTTTTTGATGAAATTGTACATAGTGATTATGCATTTTCTGAGAACATTTACTATAGTAATGTATATTTTTTTTACACCATCAGAAAGTAGAGATTTCAACGAACAAAAAACCCCCATACTTTTTGAAAAAAGCTGATATTTTGACGGGTGAATTTTCGATTGAAAATTAGGGTGTTTTTGTTTGTATTAATTCAAAATAAGGTGAAAAAATAAATATTTTTAATCAAATAAATTACAGCGTATTTGGGACATAAAAAGGTAAGTTTTCACCAAATTTCGTGAAAAAAAAAATATTTTTGAAAAAGATAAAAATAAAAAACCAAAAACTTGGTTTTTTGGATTTTTCACATACATTTTGAGGTTATGTGAAAAAAGTGTAAATACAAAAGTTGTAGATCTTTTTATTACCTACAACTTTGCCATTTAACTTTTTTCCATAGGACTTGTAGTTTTGCTGGAAATCAAGATAAACCATTTTTTACCCTTAAAACCCCCCCTCCCCCCCTTCCCGAACTCGGATCGACCGTAATTTATTTTTTCTTTAATTTTTATCATATTCCCTTCCTTTTCTAATTGGTTTCATCCTACTGTAATTTTTTTTCACTTTTTACAAATTTTGAAGGCTTCGGCCCTGGTCTATATGGCCCACCCTGTACTTTTCATCCATTTACATGTTAAAGATCTTATTAAAATTATTATAAAAAAAAACATTACTTATTGTATTTATTTATTTATGTTTTTTTTAATGATCTCCAGACAATCAGGTTCAGCTCATGTTGCGTAGTATAAAAAAACCGGCCAAGTGCGAGTCGGACTCGCGCACTGAGGGTTCCGTACAGAGTTTCAGACCTAAGTTTAAAATTATAAAAAATATTTTTATTATATGATTTAATCAAAAATTTACCGTTATAGAAATTTTTCCTTTATCTGTATATAATACGTTGCTTCGTACCAAATGTCAAGATTCTAATTTCAAGGGAAGTACCCTGTAGGTTTTGATTCCCTTGCGAGTGTCAAAAATTTGCGGCATAAACGGCTGTACCTATCTATTGATTGCGTTGGCCTAAAAGTTTATTTTTTTCATAGCTGCAAGGGACAGTAGACCTGAGTGAAATCGGACGGACGGACGGACAACTAAGTGATCCTATAAGGGTTCTGTTTTATTCTTTGAGGTACGGAACCCTAAAAAGACGAAAATTTAAGTAGTATTTTAATCAAAAAAATACGAAGTTTGTTCAACCGTTATATACTTAAACAGGATTATTTTTTATGCTATGCTATTGAAAATGAAATTTTCATACAAAGTGACAGGTCACGTGACTTATGTTTGTATGAAAAGTTGGTTTTCTACAAATCTCACTGAAAACGCACGAGTTTTCTATTTTAAGATTTTGACCCATGTTCCTTGGAAAAAGTTGCTCAGTTTTATGCACCTGATTACCTCGTTGAATATACGAACTCCATAAAAAATAATCCTGTATTTAAGCCAACCGACATTTTTATATATTTAAGATTTGCGAAATTTTAAATAAGATTGTACTGTTGACGGTAGTTTCAGACCATAGAAATCTAGTCTACCCTCCTTCGAAAGAAGTCCATGATAATTTGTGCTTCCGTGAAAAAGAAATACGACATTTGTTATACTTTAAGGAAGCAATCCTTTCTTTGATATGCATTCGATCTGAAATAAAGAGATCAGTGGTTTAACCGACCAATCGTTCGTTTGGTCTACTGTTTCTTCGGCCATTTATTGAATGGGAAATGGTTCTCGCGGACGGCAGTTCATCTACCAGTAGAATTTCAATGTCCAGTACGGGACTCGGTACAAATTGATGTTTTAAATAATTCATAGTGTCACAAATTTACAAGCAGCCACTAAAAATATACTAAACTACAAACATTTTTTGCAGATTCGTCCAACATTCCTGATAGGCGTTTACTTCCCTACGTCAGAGGCTATCGATGGCAAGCTATCGAAAGAAAGCATGGCGCTGGTCCGAGATCGATTCGCGGACTGCGATGGCACGGCGGAGAACGAACCCGAATGTAAGGTCCAAAATGCCATGCAGTTGTACATCCATTCGCAAGCTGTGTCTGACAAGGTACGTACAGTTTTATAGCCTATGTACTGTGGCTATGTAGAAAGTAAGTTTTTTTTTCAATAATCTTACTTATTATGTGGGTCGCACATTACTAGTATTCTTGTTAACCCCTCGTGCTAAACTAAAACGTAACTACTACTAACGTGCTTGTGTTAGAGTGGATTCACGTCGGTAGTGTAATGGATGGGATTCGAACCTGCAACCACCGGATCGCAAGTCCGACGCCCTAGCCAATAGGCTACCACCACTTAAACACTGTTTATGGGTGTTTTGTAATTTTGAATATTGATGATTTGACTATAGGGTGGCCATATTCGATTTTGATCTCGTGCTCCGCGTGGATGACGGGGGACATTACTACTCAATTACTGCGCAAGAGTTATTAAAATAACGTTTTTATGACACAAAGGCCTTGTTCACTAAGTTCAAGCGGTTAAGGTACTGTTACGTGTAGGGTTAAAAGAGGCATAAAGCCTCTTTTAACCCTACACGTCTTTCGAATTATTATACTTATAAGTAAAACATCTGTTAAATGGCCTAAAAATCCTAAAACGTATACAACACTACCAGGTGACTCTCAGAACACAACTTGTTGGTTATGTTTTATTTGGACTTTCAAAATAACCGTTAACATCCCCCACCCTTTATATTAATTTGTTGTTTTATTTAAGGTTTTAAAATAATTATCATTAAAATAATATCAGTTGTGTTTTCCACTAATACAAATATTTGCATACCATATGTAATGGTTGAATGTAAATGGGCCATGTTATATTTAAGATCATACTCTGTATTCCTACATTCTGGCAAATAAAGGACTTTGACTTTGACCCACCGCCTGCTATAGTTTTTGACAGATTGATTTCCTGGAATCAGTTTTTACAGTTTCTCTTTCAACTGCTTGCTTGAATGCGACACTTATCCTTTATTCTGATAGCTAATGTGAGGTTGATAAATAGATGGTTCACTTGCACGTAAACCTTGACTCCCGAAAACGAGAATGGAATACAATAGAATAGTCTTTTATTTGCACAGAAAGTAGGTACATTTTACAAATGACAAGTTTAAAATTATCCTTATACTTACTTCCTTAACTAAGGCATGAAAACAGTTTTAGTTAATTTAAATCAAATCTATATAAGTTTACCATGCCACGAGGTTATATTAAAAAAAATCAATGACTGTTTACCTTCGCGTTAGCAAGGAGTTAATGTTTACGTGCCTAAGCGACTTCTTTAAGTTTTAAAAGATAATTGACACATGAGTGTGTACTGAGTCGAAATTTGACTAAAAATTTCAAAAAAATGTTTAATAATAAAAGTAATTTTACTATTTTTTTCATGTTTTTTTTTCACACCGCTTGGTATTAAATTCTGGTGTAAATGACTAACAAACTATGTAGTCACCTGGTAGCGAAGGCCGCTTTAAAACGCGTAGTACTTTTTATGTTGGTAGTAACACATTTATCCGTAACAGTTTCCACCTAATTATATTATTGATAATCTATTTAACCACCGCTGGTTAAATAGATTATCAATAAGTATTGCCACCAATACGGTCTTTTTCGTAATTACAAAAGGTACCATCCTAATTTTTTTAAGGCAAGCGATTTTTAATAAAAACTCTGTGTAACTAGACTGCTACAATGATATTCCTTCTACAAATGTTTGTGGAATGAAAGCATAGTTACCAGGTTTAATTGAATACGGCAACAAGAATGTTTCACTTCAAATATAAAGAAATTGTCGTGGTGGCCTAGCGGTTCAATGACCGTACTTGTATGTGACTTTTTCAAAGTTATATGTACTTTCTTATGTTGAGACGTCATTGACAAACGGTGAAGGAAAACATCGTGAGGAAACCTGGCTTCTAACAATTGGAATCTGAAATCGCCAATACGCACTCCGCAGTGAGCAAGCGTGGTCACCAATGCTCGTTCGTTGTCTATATGGGAAGAAGCCTGTGCCCAGCAGTGGGACGTTTATAGGCCGGTATTATTATTATAAAGATAAATTTATTTGTAAAAAGTTTCTTTCAATAATATGATTTAAGCATTTTCTTACTAAAGCTATTTACTCTGATTAAAGTAACAGGTTTTTCTCAGTTTACATCCTTTTCCATCAATGTTTTTTTTTATATTCCTTAACAAAAATAACAAAACGAAAAACCACTGTACTTTTTTCTCTAACTTTGAGAATAAGAAATCGTTTTTTTATATGATAGTGGTTTTTCATATACCTAGGTAGCTATTTTTATTAAAGAATAATAAAAAAAAGCATCGATTAGTTCACTTAACTCTACTGACAACTTGGCGATTTGTTATGGACCTACAAAAACTTACACGTGCCATTTCTGATAGGACACTGACAGTTCGTCTGCCCCGGGTGTGATTGTTTGATAATTCAAGTTACACGTGTAAATTTGACGTTATACTTAAGCAAAGCTATAAAAAACAATTGAAGTAACCTCTATATACTTACGTCATCAATATTGTCAAGTCATCAAGTGAAAAATAATTTAATTTTATCTAATGTTTTCGGCACGTGTAGCTTTTGTTTTGACGAGTCCATTGACATAGGTATTGGATTCTGCGTGGTACAAGGCGTGTTCGATGCCCGCAAATAAAATAGATAACGAATTGATCTTATGCAACTTAGCTTAGCACGAGAGCATAACAAGAATACTAGTAATGTATAAACCACAATGCTAGTTAAAGCTTTTGTTTATGAATAAAAAATACTGAGTACCTAGTATCTAAGACTTTTCCCTGCGTCTCCGCCCGTGGTCCCAATTTTTTAGGTAAAATTATAGCCTATGTTACCCAGGGTGAATGTAGCTTTCTAGTGGTAAAGAATTTTTGAAATCGGCACTAGTTTTGAGTTTATTCTTTACAAACATACACACAAAAATACATATCTTTCCTCTTTATAATATAAGTGTAAGTAGATAATAATTCCTAATGCTGAAATTAATTGAAATTAGAAATTAATATTAACTTAAAGTATAATAATCATATCATTCGTAACAATCATATAGATGTTACGAAACCATAGACATGATTGCTATGGCTATCAAAGCTGAAACAAAAATCCTTTCATAAATAATTAGATTTTTTTTTGCAGTCCGTTGCTGATTGTGTGGAAGCACTCATCGGTACCTACTTACTGAACGGTGGTATCACAGGCGCTATCAAAGTCATTGAGTGGATGAGGATCATACCACCAAAGGTACGTAAAAACTAAAAACATACATAGGTGTACAAAAACAAGTGAAGTATACAAAACCACGCGTAATAGAAGTGTAATAAATAAACATAGTTTATGAGACCAGACATCATCAATATCTGTCAGACATACCTACACTTAATTTGCGTCATATTAATATTTACTTCTAAATATTTGTATGTAAATATTACGACGTCAAAACCAGACTTTACAGTACAAAAACCCTCTGAACACTCATCAGTTTAATTCTAGTAGATTATCTTTTTATAAGTAATTTTCATGTTTCCAAAGCTCCTGTTAAGCAACACAGTGATTATGCAAAAGGCATTATATTCATAGGTTATAAGCATTTAGGTAAATCAAATTTTCAAACAACAGCCAACAATTTTCATAACTAATTTATTCGAATTAGGTTTCAAAGTAGCACTTTTCAAAGATTCGCCCACCCTTCACCGCTTCCTAAGTAGGTGCTCTACTTTAAGAAACGGTGAAAAGGTTTCGTTAAGAAACGGTGAAAGATGGGGAGAAATAACATCGCAACTAAGTCCCCAAGCAAACAGACTTATTGAAACACATAATTATGCAGCTTTAGAAGTTGGTTCGCTTTTGGTAGGATACGACACTGCTGTCTGTGCAGTCACACAATATGTATTCCATTATTATATTCCGCCGTCGTATGATAGAAGGCTGTTACTACGTTAACGTTAATTCCGATATTATAATCGAATTTTCCACAATTAATGTCATAGTTAAGGCTAACATTCTTATGATGTATCTAATCTCAAATGTTTACAGCTTTGTATAATAGCATTTTCTTTGCTGATTCCGAATAATTTGCGAACAGTTTCGGCCATCTTTCTTACGACGACAGTTTTCAGACTTAAATTGTGTAATTCATTGCGTGAATTCTATTTAAATTTTATAATTATTTATTCGTATCTCGTCTTTTCACAGGACAAGTTTGCGGAATATCTCCACAGACAAGTGTCGACTGTTATGTCAGAGAAACGAGCGTCTGAGACCGACATCAATTTCTTATTAAGTCACTGTAGGCCCGACGTCGAGAGAATTTTAAACTATAAGTTTAAAGATCCATCTCATTTACTTGAGGTAAGCTGTAAATTTTAATAACATAAGTTTGCTGACCTCCGTGGTGGTCGAGTGGCGCATAAACCGGTTTTCAAGGTGTCGCCAGCTCTGAGGTCCTGGGTTTCATCCCCGGACGGGTCAATGTAGAAAATAACATTTTTCGGCTTGTCTCGGGTCAGGGTGTTTGTGGTACCTTCGTGGTCTCTGATTCCATATCACAAGTGCTTTAGCTACATTGGATTCGGAGAAATGTATGTGATGTTTTCCACATTTATTTATTATTTATCTACATAATTTATTATTCTTCATTGGAATAGTTTTTAAACGGATTCTAGCGCGTTTTATTTTGACTTATGTTCCCGACGTTTTGACACCTGCCTGCGACCATGACACATGCAAAGGTGTTGAAACGTCGCGAACTAAAATCAAAATAAACCACGATAGAATCCGTTTAAAAATTAGTTTTATTTAAAAGTCGTTAATTCGTAAATCTGTCAACCAGTCTTAGTATAGGATATCGTGTTACCCAGTAACATGGGTTGTGGAGGTCAGACAGGTAGTCGCTCCATTAAAATACTTTATTCAGCGATATCTGGTAAGACTGGAAGCCGACAACATAGTTTGGAATTGTAGTTTTATTTTATTGCTTACATTCGCGTAAACCTCAGAATTAACGACTGTCAAAAATCACTGTATTACCACAGATTACAAAATAGTTACTTCGTAAGTATAAACAGCCGAAACCAACGGCTAAACGTGCTTTCCGAAGCAAGGAAGGGTCTCGGTATATTTGCAAGTGGTTTATGGAATGCAATAAACATAATATCACTACTATTATATTACTAATTAAATATAATAAACGTATTGAGAATATCTGCTGTAAAAGCCAATGTTCGTTCCGCATCTTTCGTTGCAGTATTATCTATTTCTTTTTTTTTTATAACTTTTCTAATGTCGTTATATTGCTATTAGTTTTTTTACTTAGCAACGAGCATATGACTGTGACTACAGATAAATGTGACAAATCATTATAAAAATGTTTAGTCATTGTAACTTCTGCTCATGCTAAGTACCTGCGTAGGTCATCGGATTACATACGATAATTAACTATATAATTGATTGTTTGATATAGAAGATAATAATTCTGTTTTATTATTTAATTACTTATTGAAACAGAGGACATCGTAGTTACTTACGTACTTACAAAAAATGATTTTGCTGAATCATACTACTGAAGCAAATTATCAAACCTATGAATAAAAAGGCTATAGTTCCTCTCGAAGCTAGTACCTATTAGCCGTCTAAAATTATGTTATATTTTATAGTTTCGATACGTAGGTGTGCATATACCTAATATTACAAGAACAGATATAAAACAACAAAATAGAATGTGTATTTATTTATATTATAACGGTACAAACACTAATTACACTACTCAGAAAACAAAGAGCAAAAATAACATAAGTTTACATTAAAACTATTGCATACAACACACAAAAAAAAATTAGTAAGCTGTACAGCAAGTTTCTTTTTTTTTATATATATTTTTCTCATTTATACATCATAATGGCCCCTTTCTATTTTAAAAACACTTTTACTCAGCTCGCTCACAGAACTTCAAACATTCCGACAAAAAATATCCTATGCCACTCGCAAACACGTCACACTCGGGTCTTGAATCCAGGAATCGGTTCAGCAATTTTAGCGTACGGGGTAAAGGGGATTTAGCTCTAGTATTGTCTCCAAACTATTACTTAATGTTCGATCACGCATAACTCGGAATTGTTTAGATTATAAAAAATATTATTATTTAGGGTTGTATCAAACCAATCTTTATGAAGGCTATGTTGCTTAAATATTGTTTATTTTCAGGCGTTATCCCACCCATCTTACATAAGAAACCGCTTGACTCGTTCATACGAACGCTATGAGTTCCTCGGAGACGCTATACTGGACTTCCTGATAACGTCTCACGTGTTTGAGAACTGTGGAGATCTCAAACCTGGAGAGATGACAGATCTAAGGTCTGCACTTGTCAACAATGTCACCTTCGCGTCTTATGTCGTTAAGCTGGGACTTCATAAGTAAGTTGAAATTGATAATTTTATCTTTAAGTATTGGAAAAAAATGGTTTTATTACATCCCGGTTTCATCGCCGTCGTAGTGAGCAAGCTTGTTGATGATTCCTTCTCTTTATGAGAAAAATTCTGTGACTAGAAGTAAGACAATTATAGGCGGCATAATATAGTATTATATGTATACTAGATGAAAACCCGGCTCCGCTCGGTTGAAATGTGACACAATGTAGGTGAATATTAAAGGTAAGCAAGCCATAGATTCGTATAGCTTCGTTCATTGTGTTTGATAAATATAGTAAATAAAAACAGTAATAGTTTTAACACAAATAATTTTAATTTTTTACACACAAATAATATTAATATTTTAAGTTTTGTTAAGATTCACTCAATGTTTCCGGCAAGACGTTTCGTTTTACACAGTCAAATCAGTCGCAGTTCTTTGTGATGGATACTTCTTTGGCGCGACGCACGCGACGTGTTGATTGGCGAGGCGTATATAAGAGCTAGTAGGTATGCAACGGAACGTGAAAAAAGCGAAATAAATATTCTTGAACTATTATTTCAAACGCGTTCCGAAACGATTCTGGTCCCAACATGGTCCCAACTATCATGCAACTGTCATACGCCTTGTCAGCACTGTAATCACTTCAAGGAGGTTGTATGATAATAAACTCCTTGAATCACTTCGAAGCAGAATTATCTGTTACGGAACGCGGCCTTATTAATTACCCAAGATGGCGACTGCGGTTTTTTTGTTTGTCAGTGCCATTAGAATTTAACGAAATTCTCCATAATCTGAATTTTGCGGATATATGTTGTCGACTCGAAAACAATATTTTTTTATGTTTTGTTATTCATATAAGGTTTCGATCGAGTCTACCGTAGCCCTGAACGAAATTATTAATATAGATTAGTTTGCTATTTCGTATTGGAAAACTTTCTCTTGTAACATGGATGAAGAATAATGGCGCAATATTTCTGGGCACTACTCTTTCAAAGAACTTTACGAGTTTGCCTGTTCAAATAAGAATGTTACTTACTTTAAGTAACATTCCATTCCATTTAACATTCTAATCCCCTTAAATTTACTAATTTAAGGGGATTAGAATATAATAAATACTGCTTAAATTATCTCAGCAAACCACTACTCATGATTTGTGCTAGTTTTTGTTTTTCTTCTACTTATGTATAAAACATGCGTTTTTAGATGTAATAGAATGAAGTTATTTCTCAATGTTATGCCTTATTAAGTGTACAAAATTAGAAGTAAATAATCACCATATAGTAAACTGGGTTTTGGTACTACCTTGTATATAATGCTTTGGGGAATTTCAGATTCCTGTGCTCCGAATTGAATCCAACGTTAGACAAAGCCATCATTACTTTCGTTGACCATCAAGTACAACGTGAACACGAGATCGTGGAAGATGTACTCTATTTGTTAGATGAGGAAGAGTGTCATATTGCTGAATACGTCGAAGTTCCAAAGGTTTGTACCAATTATTCGTATAATCGGTTATGTAGTCCAAGCTTGCGCTCAGGCTAAATATTGCGGAAGCCCTCGCGGACTTATTTTCCATCATCTACTTAACGCTTTACGTGGCTGACTGTAAGTCTTGCGGTTTCACCGATAATAAAGGTTAAGCTGCGCTCACCGTGGTGGATCTGTGGATGGGTTACCATTTATAAATACAACGAGATATAGCAAGTAAAATGAGTTGTAGAGGTCAGATAGGCAGTCGCTCCATGTATACTATAATATAATACTGAATAATTTTACCTTTACATAGCTTGCGAAAACGACTGCCAGTGGTCGAAATATTGTAACACTGCTATCAGCCATACTACTTATTTTCATACCATCCATGAAGAGAAGAAGAATATGGCTAGTTTATTGGTCTTGTAGTTTTTGACCTTGACTGCTAAACCTGAGGTCATGGTTTCGATTTCCACTCAGGACAAATCATGGTTTTGAGCATGATCATGTCATTGTGTTCTGTGTCTGAGGTTATCTATAATATTGATGCAAATGGAAAATAAGTATGTTTATCAGTTGTTAGTTGCCATGATTCAGGCTATACCTAGTTTGGGATCAGATAGCCGTGTGGGACTTCCAAGATATTATTTATAATAAAATTTACATTATAGGTTCTCAGCGATATATTTGAAGCGTTAGTTGGAGCGATATTCCTGGACAGTGGCGGTGATTTACAAACCGTGTGGGCATTGGTGTATCGCATAATGTCCAAAGAAATTCACGCCTTCTCATGCCGCATACCGCAACAGCCAGTTAAAGTGCTCTATGAGAAGATCCATGCGTGCCCTGTATTTCAGTAAGTACAACAGAATTAATACCGAAAAAATTGTAAACATCAGAATTGGTAAGGGGCGCCCATAAATTACGTGAGGTGTTTCAGCAATATTGATTACTAGTCTTAAATAAAAGTAACTAGTCGTAAATAAAAGCACGAAGCAATTTTTTTTTTGTTACAATGACCATCCAACGCGTTTACGTAAGAAACCCACATTTTGAAAAATCTCACGTGATATTGGAGGATGGGGCCTCCCATAAAATCTCACCACATCTCACCAGGGGGGGAGGGAGGGACGGAAAATTTAAAAAAACACCTCACGTAATTTATGGACTCCTCTAACCTCCTCCTTTTTGAAGTCGGTTATAGCTTAATAAATGTTTAATCATTTTGCAATTATTTTGTTTCAGTAAACCGACTGTGATTGATCCTGACATACCAAAGATAAAGGTAGCAGTGACTATAACGAAGAACGACTGGCAGCATACCGTCTTCGGAATCGGCAAAAACAAATCTCAAGCTAAACGAGCTGCCGCTAAAATGGCTCTCAAAGTTTTAGGCATTTGAAGTTGAAAGAAAGGAGCTGTCAAAATTCTACCGTTTTTTTTTTTTTAAACGGGACGTTTCGAAATATACGATTGTTTGCCGTCGATTAAAATGATGCAGCCGTTTACTGCATCTTTTTAATCGACTTCGACAGGACTTCTGAGGTTTTCAATACCTACGACTGTTTTTTATGTATTTTTAAGTCGGTAATATTGCCGCAGATATCATTACAAATAACGCCGGCAGTTTGTGATCGACTTAAAAATTAATGTTGTCATCGATAGGGTAGATCTCAGATGTAATCCCATATAAATTGCATTATAATATTTTTTTTAGTTTGATTATTAAATCAAAATAATATGAAAATTTAAATTCAATAATGAAATATTTTCGATTTACGCCCACAATTCCACATTCTCAAAATGACGTATTGACGCAAAACTACACATTTTTGAGAATGTTTTTTCTCAATCTCACAATATGCTATTTTCATTTCACTAATGTGTAATTTGGCGTTTTCAAAATAGGGCAGTTTGAGAATAAGAATGACACTGCGAAATTCCGGTCAATTTGCGAATGTGGCTTATGTTGTGCGTCTAATCCATAATTTTAACTTTTTACTATAAAGATAAGGTCGCGGGCGTAAACCGTCTAAGGGCCAATTTCACCATCGTCAGATAACTTTATTCGAGGAATAATTTTGAAATTTTGACAGTTGTTTCATACAAAAGCTGTCAAACGTCAATTTTATTCGACGAATAAAAGTTACCTGACGATGGTGAAAATAGGCCCTAAGAATAACAGAACTGTTTACGGGATATGTATTTGATATTGTAATTTGTTATTTTACATAGATTTAGATATGCATTTGTTAAAAAAAGGAATAAATTTAATAAATCGTGTAATAACTTTATTTTTTCGGGTTTCTTTGTCAGGAATATTGAATCTCATAGTGCGATTAAGCATTTAATTGTGGCCTGCAGTTGTTAAAGACATGCTAATGCCACTATGACTCGATTATTTTTGGGTTTTTGCCCTCTGGTCAATGGGAATAAGAAACTGAAAACGAAAAACAGTAGGTACTTATTTATGTGGTGTTCACGGATACTTTGTTCATAAGATATATAGGCGAGGCGCTGTCTCCGGCTACGGCACGGCATTTACGGCACGTACACGATATCCGCGCCACATTAGCTGCATGTGAGCCTTTATTGTACTTCGTAAAAGTGGATGTTATCACACAACGAGAACTTGTCAAACGTACGTAGCATGTCTTGACAACATTGCTTTGTCGATTTGAATATTTTCATGTAGTTTTCTTGACAATGTTTTTATTTTTACCCCACTGCACTAGAACGAGGTGTTTTTCCAATGCATAATATATGTAAGTAGGTACTCGTGTTTTTATATTTCTTTGGCTAACAGTTTAGCTTAAACAGCTCGGTGGATCACAGCTAAATGGCCGAATACTGAAACGTCAATCAGTTTGATACCACCGTTAAGTCTCATGCTGTCTCTGTCACTTTATGGTGTGAAGTAGCGACGGATAGACATTTAAGAATAATTTAACTGACTTTTCAGTATCCGGGGGTAAGTGCGGTAGATTATTTTTAATTGTGAAGAGATAATTAAATAAAAATTATCTTTACAAAGTATAAAATAAAGTCAAAATATAAAACAGGTATAATTATGGGTTGTATGTATTTAGGTATAACTGTGCTATCCGTGTGAAGCTGGGACGGGTACGCTAGTACAAAATAAAAATTTCGGATTTTGGGCGCCATATTCCCTAAACATAGCTTGATTTTTTTCCTAAATCTATCGAACAGCGTATCGTAATAAAAGGGATTTAAAAACTTACAAGAACTTATTCAACAATTATCATAAAATACAATTTAATCGTTTATTATTATGCATTTTTTTACTTAAGTATACTATCCATTCGTACGTGGATTTCGTAGTGTTGTATAGATACAAGTATTTTTCGTATTTTACGTGGTATAATAAAATTTATCAAGGTATTTGATTACTATCGAGACATATTTTTTTACAGTTAAGTAACACTTATATTTTCCATCTAATATATAAAATTCTCGTGTCACAGTGTTAATTTTGTGTGTATATTCAGTAGGTCTGAGAATACGAGGTAAAAAGCAAAATCACACCCCTAAGTCATAGGGGTGGCCCTCCAGATTCTTTTTAATATGGCAGAACGTTTGCCGGGTCAGCTAGTTTTAAATTAAATTTTATGAATTTCTACATACACGAGAAACATACGATATATTCTATTTCTGTGACAAAACGGCGATTTTATGAGATACCAAGCGATTTTATCCATGTTTATTTAGTAATAATGAAATGCTTGTAACTTATTTCTAAATTTTTGTAATAATTAGATAGCTTTTTATCAAAATTTTACTGTATGTTTTCATAGGTCTGCATAAGTTTAGATTATCGGCAATAATAAGCAATTTTTTATTTGACCTCGTTTTAATTTAGGTACTTTTAAGTCATTTCCTAAGGCCTGGGCACAATATATTTTAATCACTCCTATATTCGAAATTGAAATCCTGTGATATGTGCACGAATTAAATTTTATAGCTGGGTTTATTGTATGTATGTTCGTTTGTGGTTATTGATATAAGTTTACGCTTTGATAATTTAAAGAAAACTTTCTTTGCTGCAGTCTCCGAGATGTTAATGATTATATGATGCGTGTTATCGAAGTAATAATTATATGTAGTAAGTAAACCACCCTTCATAGTTCTGATTTGTATTACTTTAAGAATTCCTGTACATACCTTTTCATTAACATCTCAGAGTAAGGCGGTCAATGCTTTGAAAGGTCATTTTAGCTGAAAATGCCAAATTTATATTGTAGTTAAAAGTACTTTGATTTAAAATATGAATTATGCGTTTAAGAATTAATCGGGGAGTTTAGAAAAACTATTACTAAAAAAAACAATATTTTTATTTAGTAATACTTCACATACCTACCTATTTACAAGTGAGTAGGTACAGTTGACCGCTCGTTACTGGTTTCAATGAGTACCTACGTAAATCAACCTAAGTCGTACGAGAAGTTGTTTTAAATAAACACGCTATTTATTTGTTATTTAGGTACTATGTACGAAATGGCGGTCTACTGCATCTACATAAATTAAATTATAGAATACTTTTAATTTTTAGAATTTTTGTTAGATTGTAAAGAATATACCTACCTATCTAAAGTAAAAGAAATTTAAAATTTATAATAAAAGTATTTATGATACATTATATAACGTTTTCATTGAATATCCTTTATTATTCCACTGGAGAACTGCCCGACACTAGACGAAGAGATTATACAGTAGACATTACCTACTTTGTCTACGTTAAACAAACTGAATTAACGCATGTAACGAAGGGTGGACGCAGTAAGTTCTGGGTATTTAATATTCATTTAAACTTTTAGCAGAAAAAGGGAACAAGTCCAAGACGAACTTATTACTCTTTACTTAATACTGAACCTACATTCTCTACCAGGCAACCAAGGGTGACACAGAAATAAGTGTAGTTAGTACAATAAAAACATATCTATACAAATATATAATAATATATTTACTTATAAGGTACCTGAGGGTATTAAGGCCTAGCTAAGGGAAATTTGTTATAAAATGAAAAATATCCAACATAATCAACAAGTTTTATTACAAATCAGTCATATACTTATATTACTACAGAGTTTAAACAAAAAATAGCTTCTCTAGCTTATAACCAAAACAACATATAACTTTAAAAAAAACGCAGTCTTTAGGCCTTATTATACTAGGGTAGGGTAAAAAGGCCTATACTTTAAACTATGCAAAAATCAACTAATACAACGTAAATTGGTATTCTTGAGATCAATAATCATTAACATAAAGCAATAGGAAGCATAGTGGTCTTGGAAAATTAAATAAATTGCCTTTATTCGCATCCATCAGGACATTGAAAGTCATCAGTATCTTCTGCAGTTAAACCGACACTTCACAACAACCGACAAATAGACTTTTTTGCAGATACAATTTAGCTTTCTTATAATTTAAAATTTAAAGTAGTCATGGTGGCCTAGCGGTTCAATGACCGGATTCGCATGCACATGGTTGCAGGTTCGAACCCAGGCAAGTACCAATGTGACTTTTTCAAAGTTATATGTACTTTCTTAATCATTCTAAGACATCATTGACAAACGGTGAAGGAAAACATCGTGAGGAAACCTGGATTTCAAAGTATTGGAATCTGAAATCGCCAACCCGCAATGAGCAAGCGTGGTGATCAATGCTCATCCCTTCTCTATATGGGAAGAGGCCTGTGCCCAGCAGTGGGACGTATATAGGCCGGTATTATTATTATTATTATAATTTAAAGTCTTTTTAAACTTCGTTTTTTCTTTTCTACCTGTTTCAACATCAATAAAGTTTTCGTCGAAAGTGTTCGTTACCCGTTTGGGAGGCATCGTGACCGTAAGCACTGAAAACTGAAAACAATGATAAATAAATTGAAAATGTATAACTGCGTACATACCTACTACCCACCAAAAACATGATAAAAACACGTTCCTACTTATATAGCAGTTTAAAAACAATGGGAGTATAATAAGGCCTATAGTTACAGAAAAAAAAATATAATAAATATTTTACAACTACAAGTGCTTTAAGGTGCGGTAACCTAGGGACAAGCATACATTAATTAATAAACGGACAGGCCATACAGGTTTGTAAATATAATATTTTCAAAATAACTTACGATTTACTGGAGCCAATTTTTATAATTCGTGCCGCATGACCGCACCGCTGAATGATTTCGACGACACTGGCGGGGGGAGAAGTGCAGGCGTTCGTCCGCCACTTCGCAGCGACTTGTATACGCTCTAAGCTTGTGTGAGTGTAACCTTGATCGTCAGTTACTATATTTCGTAAGTTTTTTGTTACTTATTGCCCGATAGGCCTTAATACCCGCGGGTACCTTATAAGAAATTAAATTAAGATATTGTGTGTATTATTAAGTTGGCTTAATAATACACACAATATCTTAATTTAAAGGCTTAATTAAGGCTAAGAGGCCAATTTGATTTGTAGCCGTCCTGATATCCAGAGAAAGCGCAAGATGGTATTATGGTGATAAACTCTTATTTGACCTTTTTGTATTTGCTAAATAATAATAAAATCATTTATTTTCAGGCTACTTAGGCCCATAGATATTTATACCTTAAAGACTAACATACATATTTTTTATAAATACATTATGTGTTAGTATATATAAACTTAAACCTATTATATTATTAAACGCATAATTATAATTAAAAACGCGCATATGCGTTTCTAGAATTTAGAAGCAATGGTGCGACGACTCTTCATACCTACGAATACGTATTAAAGAATGTCTTTTTAAACGACTCCCAAACTAAGGAATTATCCTTTTGTCGCGGGGGGTTTCGCTAACATTCAAATCTCATGCACAAAAACACCCAAGACCTCGAAATTCGTGGATCACAAAAATGCTGTTCCCATGCGGCGATCGAACCCGCAGCACGCCGCACAGTGGCATGGTGATTAATACCACGACGATCTATGTAGCCAAAAATTACGTGGTTCTATTTATAAAGTCGCAGTGGGAGGAGTCTTATCTTCTAGAAAGCCATAGTTCTGCAGTTATAGTGAAATTATTGTTTCTAAAGTAGCTTTTTGAATGAACTTTTGTTGTTTGTAAAGTAAATATCTAAAATAGTAATATGGTACATTTATATCGTTTAGGACGAAATTTCTTTGCCTTTATAAGATCATTGGGTCTAATCTGTCGTTAGATATTGTTGGCCACACGCACCCGCATGTTATGAATCATCACAGCATCTTCGCATGATCCCATTACCTATAACGTCACCGTCGGATATTTTATCGTTCAGTAAATGTAATATGTACGCTAAGTATAGTTTTATACTATTTTATACGAACACAAATTATTTAAATTACAGCGCCTGTTACACGTGTCTGTGTAACACCAGTTAAATAAAGAAAACACAAAAATTTGTTCCCACATCAGGATGTGGATTTTATTATTATAGTTGCATACATAATAAAATTAGAGGAAGTAAGTGCTGGGCCTCTTGTATGCGAAGGTGTTGAGGCGTTTGTGGTGGTGCACGCGCTTGGGCAGCGGGAATCTGATGTTGCTGTTGTGGAACTGTTTCACCTGCGGCCGGCGGCAAGCTGACGCCTTGATGACTTCCACTTTGATGATCTGTGAAAATAAATTAGTTATTACTTTTAACTTTCTAAGTAGAATTATGACCAAGTATGTAATTAGATTGTACATATTGATTTAATACTTGATTACTTGACTACTCAAGATTAATAATATGATACCTATATTTTCTATACTACTTAACCATCCCTCGCGAATGGGATCATTTTAATTATTATAAATCTTTGCAAAATTTGAGTAAAATAACAAATCATGACGTTGATCCATATTAAAAATATCACATGACAACTTAGGGTCAGTGGGTCATCTTCAAACATTTATATCACTTCAAGCAGACAAAGAAATTAGCAAGGTGCTACTAAATTAAATCTCCTAGTAGGGCTCAGAGATTTATGAGACGGTATGTTTTGATATAATATTTAGAAGAGAGTTCCATAATAAAAAAAAAAACTATTGGCTTATGCATAAAAATAATTATTACCACGTCTATCTGTCTTGATGCAATATTTTTATATGCATTTTACCAACGATTTTGTGTAATAAACGCTGAAGCCAGGGTGGGTCAGCTCATAGAAAATATGTTTATACCTGGATAGAGTGGGCACGTGCTCTGTGCCTGGCTCCCATGTCACGGTAGCATTGGGTGACGGCGCCACCGACGCTGAGGTCGCGGTACTCGCGGTACATGTTGTGTACTCCAGAACGAGACTCGTAACGCAGCCAGATGCCAAAGTTCTTGATCTTCACCGGGCTCTTCTCTGGGATTTCCTGAAATATATTATTGTATATTACTACATTGTGAAAACCTAGGAGAGCAAATAAATACCCAGAAATTTGACACCATGTAAAGTACAATAATTAGTCAAAGTAAATCCACCCCAGATAATATCTTCCAAACAATGTCAATATTGAAATGTTATATTTATGTACTAATTGGCCATCTAACTATTTACATATCCCACATTTAAATTAAAATAATACTGTGAAAGTGGTACCGTATATTTTTAATCATGACGGTTTGTCGATATAATAATTTTGGATTGTTGTACACAAACACTAGGTAGTTCTGAACTTTGGAAATATCGTTAGCTGAATCCAATCGAGTGTTAAATTAGTTGATACATTCAAAATTATACAACCATTACTATCTAAATAAATACTATTGACACTAAATTATACATTTGAAGAACTTGCTTCTAAAATATAAATTTCTACTAACCTTAATGGAGACTATTTCACCAGTGGTCTTCTTGAACTTCTTCAGCTGACGTAAAAAGTACCAGAAACGGGACTTAGCCACAATTGGGTCCGGGGAGAAAATTCTCATTTTGTACAGAGGCGGCTTAGGCTCGCTCTCCGAAGGGAGCTTGCGGCCAATGACCTCATATTCCTTCAACTGCAAAAGACGACCAGATTAGTTCATGTACCACCAAAACATGTATCGCTTATCAGTACGAAAAAGTATGTTGTTATTGACAATAAAATATCTATCACATATAAAACCAATAGGTACCTAAAAGGAATAAACAGGGTCACATTTAGAGGCATTTTGAATATGAATGAAACACATGCAGCAGAATGAACAAACGGCATCACAACATGACATAACCTAAAAACACAAAATAATGGACGACCCACATCTATCACACTTTTTCGATAGGATTAGGATATTGGATTATAGATCTAGTAATAATAATGTGTGCAAGTGTAAGTGTATCTTGCATATAAAAAAGAAGAACGTTGAGTAATGGAAATCCGAATGCACCGACAACGTGTACGCCTCACACATACCGACATTAACACTATTTACTCACTGTTTTTTGTTGGCCAGACACAGATAATGGGCTTGGTCGTGTGAAAAGCCCATAATTAAGAACTATTTTTCACTAAAACCAGATAAATATCGAAACTTACCTCTCCCTTAGCCTTCATATTCGGAGGTTTTGATCTGAAAGAATCTGTCAACGGAAGCGGAACAGTGACGCGAAAGAAAGATGGCGCGTCGGTAATGTTGCTATACACAAAAAATTTAGGCCCATTTTTAACACCAATAGTAATAATTTCGTGTCATAACTCCATTTACCTGTAAAAGAAGATGTTTCCCTTGCTTTTGATAAGATACGAAAGGAAGGCATCAGCACTTGGGTTATTCTCTAAGTGGTCCAAACAAACAAAACGCTGCATAACTGAACTAAACTGATTTGCAAATTGGAGTTCCCAGTTTTATTTGTCGAAAGTTTAGTAAGTCGAAAGATATAAAGCTTCTCTTAACTCTAACCGTAACAGCACGTTAACCGCTTGGACTTGAATTGACCCCTGAGGCACGATGAAACATGGGGGTAAAAAAATAATTAGTATGACATGTTCACATTACAGAGCCGTATCTATTTCGGGCTGTTTGTTTACGTTTGTGCTTGATTTAAACGTAATGAACACAGTACAAATAGCAGAGACTCTATATTCTGTTCCGTTTCCATTATGTTTTAATGGACTCTGATATTAATTGCTTGTATATTATATCGTGATAGTTGGCCCCGCGAAGGTCATGGTTTTGCAAAAAAGAATAGTTTGTTTATAAAGTCGCTCAGAAGATAATTATACGTAAGTAATAATAAGTAGTATTGATGTCTTATGAAAACATTGAAGAAAAATTGCATACCGCCTCTCATAAAGATAAAATAACAGTAGTATTGAGTGCGCGTATTACACAAATCGCTTGTGTAGTACCTCTATTTTCGGTTTCGTGGATGTACATTTCTTTATTATTTCCATCATAGATCTAGTACTCCAGACTAGAGTATAAACTAGATCTATGATTTTCATAATCCTTCCTCTAGTGTCACAAGAGTGTCACCGCACCGTCAATCAATTGTCAAAGTCAGTTGGGCAGTGAGTGATAATGACACTGGCTAGTTGTTCACGATCTATTTCCATGCGCTGTACAGTGCAGTTACGTAGAAAATAGTGTTCTAAACAGTAATATGTGACTATTACGCAGTAACAAATAGCTATCCAAGATGTTCTCCAGAAAAGTAACACGTGTGGTTAAGTACGGGCTATACGGTAGTGTAGCCATCGGAGGTTCCGTTACTGCTGTCAAACTTCATGATGGTGATTACGACTCCTTGGCGATCGTCAGACTTACAAGGACAGCATGCACTGCTGTAGAGATTGGGAGAACTTACAAGTCCATGTTATACAGCAAGGAATGGGATAGAACCTCGAAAGAGTATTTGGAGGTCAAGAGTCAAGCCCATCAAATTGGGGCAGCGAAATTGCTTGAGCTATGTAAAGCGAATAAAGGCGTATATATCAAAGTCGGGCAGCATGTCGGTGCGTTGGACTACTTACTGCCTAACGAATATGTAACTACCATGCGTATTTTGCATAAAGATGCACCACAAAACACGTTAAAAGAATTGTATAAAGTTATAAAAGAAGACTTAAAAAAGGACGTAAGTAGCTTCTGTAACTTGAACCTTTAAATTTATTATTGTATCACTGTAAAATTGCTCACATTTCTTCGTGTAATACACAATATTTACTTTTTTCAAGTAAATAGTGAGTATTACACAACAATTTCACATTTTTTAGCCTAATGATTTATTTGACGAATTTGAGCTAAATTTATTTTTGTGACTGTAAAATTGCTCGTTTTTCAATTAAATATTGTGCACAACAATTTTAATGTTTTACATATTCTAGCCTAATGATTTATTTGACGAATTTGAGCCTGAGCCCCTTGGAACAGCATCTTTAGCACAAGTTCACAAAGCTAAGTTAAAAGACGGCACTGAAGTAGCGGTCAAAGTACAACACTACTTTGTCAGAGATAATGTAAAAATTGACCTCAAATGGATGGAGTTTATAATCACAACTATGTCCAAAATATTCCCTGACTTTGAAATGCAATGGCTGATAGATGAGACCAAAAGGAATATTGCCAAAGAATTGGATTTCATACAAGAAGGTCGCAATGCTGAGAGAGTATCCAGTTTATTTAGTAATTACAAATGGTTGAAGGTACCAAAGATTTTCTGGGAGTATAGTACTGAGAGGGTACTTGTAATGGAATATGTGAATGGAGGCCAAGTTAATGATGTAAAATATATTGAGGTAAGAAAAAACATTTGATTATTTCACAATATTATTTGCTTATTGCCTACTTACCTAATGACCTCTAGGTTTTCCCAGTTACTCACCTAAAATTTTATATATTTTTTTATAAAATTTTAGATGAGATCATTAGGTACTTAACAAATAATGTTTGATACATACTTCAGCTTTTACATTGATGCTTCCTAAATGCTGTGCTAGTAGACACAATTTATCATAATAGATTAAAAGAACACCTAATTTTTTTTCAAGATAGATGATGGTATATTCATTTCAATACTTATATAATTTTAACAGAAGTAAAGCAAAATAATATTTATATACATTTTAATTTTAGGACCACAAGATCAACAGATTTGACTTGTGTAAGAAGCTTGGTGATCTTTACTCTCACATGATCTTCATCAGCGGGTTTGTGCACAGCGATCCACATCCTGGCAATATTCTCGTAAAAAAAGATCCTAAGGACAAAGATGTTACAGTCTACTTGTTGGACCACGGTTTGTATGCTGTAAGTTGTAGATGAGTGTTCATTAAGGGTATATAAATTTGTTTACTATTGATGTATTCTACACAACCAGTGAAAGTCTTCCTTAGGTTAACTCTGGCAGACATCTCATTCTGAATTTACTAGTAAATACCTCACTTTTTGTGTCTGAGTTTACATAAAAGCTGTTAATGTTGGATTAAATATACTGTTTGTCACAATAAATGTAACATGTATTGCCGATTACTTCTTTTCAAATTTATCTTGCAACACTGCTGTGCTTCTAGACTAAAATTTAATAAAACCACTTAATGCTAACTTAATATTCTTGGATCCCAGTGGGAGCATCTGCATAAAAAAAAATTATTCAATTTTTATACTATTTGAATGTTTGACTATCATTTCCACTAAAACGCAAAGTAGTATTGTAACTTATGCATCATACTTTTTAGCGAATAGAGACCTTGATTCCGAAATCGGAGGTCAATAAATATTGTGATTTCCATAATATCTATTGTGTATATTATACAACAGCGGAAACATATGAGTTACTTTAGGCATAGAACAAATATTTATTTTGTATTGTATGCAAAGTATCTTTTTAACCATACCAATTAGCACAATGGTTGTGTCTTCTGGCATATATGTATTTTTTTTTATTGGTTGAATGACGAAACATCTTATGGCTGGCAAATGGATGACAACTGTTCATGGCAATTTGCCAGATATTTGCGTCATTTTGCCGAATAAACATTCCAAAATTCACTTTTTTTCCAGCAACTGACAGATAAATTTAGGTATCATTATTCAAAATTGTGGCTATCAATAATTGATAGGAACAGAGATGCAATGAAAGAACATGCTGAAGAGTTGGGGATACGCAATGAATTATATGGACTATTCGCTTGCATGGTGACAGGCCGGCCGTGGGACTCCATAATGAAAGGCATCGGACGGTGCAGACCAACGTCAGATGAGGCAAGTAGTACATGAAAACACACTTATATCTTTAAGTGATCAGTATTATGCTGTTGAAAGTCCATCGCAAATTATTGACATTCTACATGATTTAAAGTGTTAATTTTGAAAGTACATTGCTATGTGCCAATGGGTGAAATCTATACTAATACATTCAAGCTTGAGTGTGTTTGATTTGAACTCCAATCTCTAAAATTACCAGTCGAAAGAGGTTTTTGATGTGAAACTCCAGGAAAGTCGTAATAGCACTGTAGTGCACAGGATACAATTATACTAACTGAAGATGAAATATCTTCTTTCCTGCCTCCTAACTTAACATTTATTAAATTTAAGGCTAAAATATTTTTTTTCTTTTCAGAAATCAACATTCCAAAATGAGTTACCAAACATTTTGCACTATGTTACACAATGTCTGGAGCATGTTGACAGGCAAGCGTTGCTTGTTCTAAAAACGAACGATCTTATCCGTAGCATAGAGTACGCGCTCGGAATGCAAGATCGGATGTGCGGCTTTGTAGTCATGAGCCAGTGTTGTGTTCAGAGTGTATACAACCTTGAATATATGGTAAGAATTTATTACCTGAAAGATATTGTGATGTGCGTGTGTATTTTAATATTTATTTTATTTCGTTCGATCTCATTGAAGGTTGTTTTATGACTTCACTGGCCTTGTAATAGTGATATACATAATTCATCATTCATTATGGTTGGATGGTGACCATCTGTAAACATACCGAGACTTCTCCGTGCCTCGGAGAGCCCGATAAGCCATTCAATTGGTCCCGACTGTCATACTGTGATCTTTGATAGTCGTGAAGACATTACAATTCTCTCTCTTGCTACGGGATATTGTACCTACAATATTACCTAGTATAATGGTTTGTGGAGTTCAGATAGCCTCCCAAGTTACTGGTACTTATTCAGTTAAATGTGGTAAATCTGGAAGCCAACCCTAAACCCAACTCTAGCTTGGGAAAGGCGAGCCCTTTCCCAAGCTATGTAAGGGTGGCAGATGACCTTTTCGTTATTTTTTCAATTTATACTTACAATTAGAATTCTACATGTTATTAATCTAAACACAACATCTAACATCTTCATATAAAAGAAGTTTGTAAAATTTCTATCGCAGTAAGCGTGTAGGTACCTATATTATTATTTATATAAAAAAAATGATTTTATTGACAAAAAATACCTTAAATACATGTGGAACCCTGACGTCTCTGCTAGGTTTAAAACCTGTGGTACAGGAGTCAGTGTCTTCGCCCATTTTGTTACATTATGGGCGAAGACACTGACTCCTGTTATATTTGCTACTGTGATCTTTGTAAGTTATGAGTAGAAACAGTGTATGAAATGTGTTAATAATGTTTTTTTTGTTTCAGAATTCAACCTCCATATTTAAGAAATCCTTTTTGAACCTAAAGTTCAAATGGTCATTAGTGCTGTTATATCTTTACAGTTTTTATTTAAATTTACATTTTAAATTGACATTTAAATAGCAAAAATTATGTTATTTATAGAAATGGTAAAGGGGTTTGCTATGCTAAAAAGTCAAGAAGCTCAGGCTATGTAGTACCTTCTTAAATGTTTAGGCAACAATCTTCGTGTTGATAAATATGTTATGTTATGAAACATGTTGGAAATGGAAAAATGTTATTTATCTTTAGAATATTGTAATTAGAATCTATATACTTCAAATGATATTCAGTTGTGACGAGCTTTTTAGACTAGAGGAGTAAACGACGGTAGTATGCAATTGTTTATCATAAAGAAGCCGTACTTTTTTTTCGTTGCGTTGGTACACGCAGATAAAAAATAGACGATTTCTGCACAAAAGTCTACAGATTTATATGATAAATAGCCTCATATTTTGTTGTGCCTTATTTATAGAAGCTAGAATCCATCAATGTTTTAATATTATAGTTTTATCAAAGACTGAGACTAGTCTTTGTTGAATTGAAAGTTGTTATAGTAATTTCCACTAATGTAGAATTCATTTTCTTTGAAATGTTTAACGGAATTTGATGTTAATCGAACTATACAGTACTAGTAGGTATATAAGGCCTCCCGTACAAGGGCTGTGCCTGCTTTCCGCTTGCTTTTTTTATGTTGAACGCTCATCGCCGTGAAACTGTTAGTCAGCAGTCCGTGGGGCCGATAGTCGATAGTGCACCATACAGTCGCAGTTTAAAGCATTCGATACCAAAAGCTTCACGCAGTACGTGTGCACGCAGCCTAATACATGAGTGATTTGGTTGAACTTTTCCGAATAAATATAAGACCGATTATTGTCCATATTTTCTATATAAAATGACATTGCGCAACTGGTAGCATAAAGTTACACTAGTCCAAATAATACCTCGATTTGACAGGTATCTGTACATAACCTATGTTTAACTGACATTTGTAAATAATAATCAGGTATGATTTTATACCATTTATAATGTAACGTTGTTAAATTCTATTTTCGAAATATATGTATTTTATTTATTAGAATTTAGTTTGATTATATACTGCATGTGTAAGTATGTATTAGGCCCTTCTTTCTTACGATACCATATCTTGTGACAACCTTACACACACGGCCATCTGATTACAAACTAAGCAGAGCCTGTACTATGGCGACCAGACAATTGACAAACATACTTATATATTTCTAAACACATACCTACATATTGTAGATAAATAGCGCCCAGACACAGAACAAATGATCGTACTCATCACACAAAGATTTGTCCTGGGTGGGAATCGAACCCGGTTTAGCAGTCATGGTCATTAACCGCTAGACCAACAGGCCATTCAAGTCTTTATCGACAAACCTCTATTTCAAGTTTATGAAGGAATATGACTCATAGCATTTATTATGTAGGTACTATTAATTGTAATCCAATTTATAATATTTAAAAAAACAATGATAATTGAGTATGAAAGATTAAAAAAACATATTGGACGCAAAGTTTAATTGTTAAACCAATCTATAGTGGCAAAACCATTTTGCATACGTGATTTATCCATTTTAAGTGACAAACTCTTTGGTGGGCAGGTAACTCAAGGGTAAGAGGAGCGATAATTTCACCTAACAACATTATACCAAAATTGGAAGTAGGTACTTAATTCGCTGGAAATCTCTAATCTAGGTATGACTTAACGATTTTTTTTCTACTTTAAGTAACAAATTGTCGAGTTTATTACCTAACATGTTCAAGTCATGTTGTATCCTAGTCAGAATGTCCGCGAAATTGTCGCGACTCTTCTTACGGTTGAGTTTGAAAATCGAAGTGCTGGACATACGACATGACATATCCCACTTTTTAAAATCTGATATGAAGGTGGTCGCCGGTTTTCTGTTTTCAGACACGCGAAGTTTGTTCAAAGCCAGTGTTTCATTGGATATCGTGGATTGGGCTGAAAATGACAGAAATTTGATTAAGTTTATTATTTATTATCAATTGAAAAGCAAATGCCTTTTCTTTGTTTCCACTTATCTACGGCTATTCCCTACTGCCTTTTTATCCCAAATGTGGCGGACATGGCAACACATACCTACTTAAATAGTTGGAAAATCCAAAAGTCATAATCTCATTTATTACAATAAAATTGAGATTATTTGTAAATAATAATTAAACTACATCGAATTAAACCGTGAAAAGTAATAGGCTTCTATTCCTCAAAATATTGAAGCCTTTAAAAAAAAACCAACTCGATAAGTGAAGTATTTCGCTCGTTATCGTGACCAGACAAGATACGGGATCCGTACATACAGACACACGGACGTCAAGGACAGAACTTTTTTAAACAATTTTATAATTAGTTTGAATAATAAAAAGAGATTTAAAAATATCATGAGTGTTAAAAATTGTGTTTTTTCTCAACATTTGTCTATTTATATTCACATAAAAGCAATAAAGAATAAAAAAGTGACATTTTAAGTTGGAAAATCACTCGGTGTGCGTAAACTGACAGTACCCACCTCAACGCTTCGCTTATGAGGCGTGCAAAAGTAAACATCGACATCGATTGGTTGACGTGCGCAATACATTTTCAAACAGGTGTACCTAATACGAACAGTGAATATTAAAAGCCCTTTCCATTATGATAATTAACGAACGGTTTGTTGGAAAGCGTATAAATATTAATGTTTTACTGGCTGACTAAAATCGTTTTACTTTCATTTTGGTTACTACTTCTCTACAATTTGTAACAGAATAAACGCAACCCAATAATATTGTACTCATAATTATGGTAACTTTTAAGGAACTAAAACAGTAATCGCGGAAAAAAATCGACTGTCCCATACATTTATGAGCGCATAAATAACTCGACCAAATGTACCTACGAGTTTTTTCGTGATTTTGGAGTTTGTCCCAAAGTACCTAAAAGTTATTCACGATTGAGTACAAAGGCCCCTGACGTACTGCGTTTATTCTAATAGATCTTGTATATTCACTAAATCAGATGTATGTATGTATTTAATGTGGTTTTTTTTTGTTCTTAATACAGAAAATTAATACTCGTAGGAAATACCTACTCGTTTCAAAATCGTAACGGGTATTGGCAATAGGAAGACCAGGTCCAGAAACTACAAAATATAATCGTTTATCGCCCCATTTACGTGGGAAATAATAACTTACTCAGTAGGTAATCAATTAATAGGTACATAATATAAATAACTTACAAAAGTAGTTTGCGCAGATGTCACCGTCAGCGTCTAGATTACCATCGCAAATTGTGTTGGTAGATGGTCCTGTGTTACCACAAGGTATCCTGTCGTCTCCGTTGCCGATAGTCAGCAAATTGTTGTGAATAAATGTCGACGCTGTTTGAATCAAAATCATGATTTGTTAGACCGAAAAAGATTAGTAGGGTATCTAAATAATACTTAATATAATTTATTCAGTAAACAACATACCATCTAACTTATTTAAAACTAGGTAGGGACGTGTTATAAATCGTCTAGAATGCTACTGCTGCCCCCCCCCCCAATTCATAAGACCTAGCTCCTATTAAGTAGGACTTACTTGATTACCCGTGATCACTTTCTTTAAGAAAAACATTTTTATGTATTAGCATTAGGCAGACGGATCTTGGCGAGTCTGAAAAGAGCTACAAGACAGATAGCGTGAGATGCAAGTACACATAAAAAAGTGGGTGAAAAAGAGACGACAATGTCTTGTGTCGCTTTTTAAACTCGCCAAGATACATCAGCCAAGGGCGTTTTTGCATGATGAATGTCCAAAATTTTTGGGAAATAGGTATGATACGTAGGTACATAATTCTGCAAAAGTATTCTGGTCACTGGTAATGAAAACTGAGAATTAAGGTGGTTTTTGCCGGTACGAGAAAGGCTCGCACTTCTACCTTGCGCAAGGCAGAAAAGGCCATAAGGATTTCCACCAGATAAAAAGCTTACTGAATGTTTAAGTTAGCTCTAATGACTCAGATCTTACATTGTTTTCGCTTCCCCGGCAACCATACTTCGAGTATATAAGGGTGTTGAGGGTCATTGCCTTTCCGCAGTTCAATCAAAGGTATCACTGAATCAGCATTTGCCTTGAGTACGATTATTTCTTCACAGTAATCTGGCAGGTCGAGTATTTTCCACACTTTTTGCCGAAGAACAGATATGGATGCGGAAGGTTTCACGGCTATGTAGCGGAGCTTATCTTCGAAAACTAAAGGAATGTGTGAATTAAAAGTATATACCAACCTATAATAGCAATATTGATATACCTAACCAAGTATCTTATTAAGAATACTTATCGAAATAATCCATCTAACTGTCGTGGTGGCCTAGCGGTTCAATGACCGAATTCGTATACATGGTTTCAGGGTTCGAACGCAGGCAAGTACCAATGTCACTGTTATAGGTACCTATGTACTTTCTTAATTATTCTAAGACACCATTGAAACACGGTGAAGGAAAAAATCGTGGGGAAACCTGGATTCCAAAAATTGGAATTTGAAATCACCAACACGCAATGAGCAAGCGAGGTGATTTATGCTCATTCCTTCTCTATATGGGAAGAGGCTTGTGCCCAGTAGTGGGACAGTTAAGCCGATATTTATAAAAATTCCTTCCAGCTTATAATGTATATATTTAGATATATTATGCTGAGGTGGATCGCTGGCTGGATACTTTTGATTGGTACGAACAAGTTTAGCTGTACTTACCGGCCAAGTCATATCGACGTATGACAAGGAATGTTATGACTTCTTTCCTGAATAATTTTATTGGCGCCTTTAAGAGTTTAGTCAGTGACATGATGATGCATATCACTATAACTCTCCTTAAAAACTAATAAATTAAGTTCTTTCATAATAACGTTAAAGCATTTTTACGTTTATAATTTTGTATACTCTAATTTCTTCGAACTGTCAAATGACTTGAGCCATGTAAAATGTACTCTGTGCTTGAGCCGTCTGTATTTTGACTATCTACTAATTATAGATACATTATTAAACATTCCATAAATATAGAAGAAAGGTTCAGAAATAAAAAAGTACTATTAAGATTAGGAATACATCTATATTTCTCTACTTTTTCTTTTCAGTGTCGAACGTGCTTACATTAATTTTAAAAAGCGTATTCTTAGACTAAATTAGTATTATTAGTTTTGAAACGCGACGACCTTTACAATGCCACCGTCTGCGATGCTGAGAATGATCTGATTAAAAAATACTGCCTTTGATCGACACGCTAAGAGGCGCTCGAACTTAAAATCCTCAGAATAATGCCATAGAATCAAATCTATACCTACCACTTCTTTGACTGGCCTGTTGGTCTAGTGGTCAGAGACCCTGACTGCTAAGCCTGAGGCCGTGGGTTCGATTCCCACCCAGTGTGATGAGCACGATCATTTGTTCTGTGTCTGGGTCTTATTTATCTATAATGCTATAATTTATTGCACCTGATTACCTCGTTGAATATACGCACCCCTTTTAAATTAATCCTGTATGTATGTATTTAGAAATAATTATATAAGTACTAGCTGTTTAACGCTGCTTCGCCCGCGGTCTCAATTTTTTTTTTTATATTTATTTTGTGATGTAAGCTATCCATTGAGTTATAATGTACTACGTACTAGAGAAGCTATTTCAAACAAAATATAGCGCGCACATTTGAAGTCAGCGCAGGACAGCGCATGCGCGGAACATGCGCGGGGCAAGCTTGTTATTTTCTCATAGATAACAATCAATGCGCGCAGATGCGACAATTTTTTTATATTCTGCCTACGTGTGTAAAAAAGTATTTCTACTGTTAAAATACTTTAATTTTCTTCAAATAAAATAAGTTTAGTTAATTTCTGCCGTTTGGTATTAGTAATCCACAGTTGGATCAGTTTTTGTAAATATGTATCTAGCGTTACAGTATAAAAAAAAACCGCCATTTACCTACTGGTTCTGCCTCTCATAAGTAAGTATACTGAACATCAAAAAAGTTAGTTTTTCTAATAACAAAGTAAAACAAAAATTCCAGGAAAGTTATATTTACAAATATAATATCATTTACGTTATCGCATGGTAATTCAGATTTCTTTAAGTATACTCTTAGTGTTTTCGTGGTGTATTTGTCGTTTTCTTGGAAATGCACGGAACATAATATGCGTGAATAATCTGAAGGTAACCAAGTTTCTTCGCTGCGATTTATCTGAACTTTGATTGATGATTCTCTTGTGTCATGACATAGCCGTGGAAACCTTTAAACCCAAACAAAAATGTGAAATATTATTACAACATTACTATCGTGATTAAATATTAATATTTTATTGCTCATAGTTTTAAAAAGTATACCTACATCGATAGTGTCAAGTCTGCGAATAAAAATGTTTTACTCTTTGACATTCACGTAAACAACCGCCGCCACGGTGACAGTTGCAATAGAAAAATTATAATTAAATAACGCGTGGTTTAAAGATAATAGTTGAACTTACTGGTGAAAAGTCACTCCTTGACTTTTATTTATGTTTTTGGAGTTGTTGGAACAGTACCTCAATGCACACGAAGGCATATTTTAATTATCAAAACTTCACTCAATGCGTCACGTTGCAGCCAGCGCTTGGCACAGACTAAGTGAGGTTAGGTCCGTGGACCTAAACTCGTGTTACAAACAATTGGATTGAGGTGTCTCCTCTAGTACGTAGTACATTATAACTCAATGAAGCTATCCTATCTTTTAAGTTGGATCAAACTGCACACGGTGTGCAAATTTGATTAAATTCGGTTCAGTAGTTTCGGAGTTCATCCCGGACAAACATCGTGACACTGGAATTATATATTATACTAGCTGTTTCCCGCAGCTCCGCCCGCGGTCTCAATTTTTTTTTCTTAAATTGTGATTTAAACTATCCTATCTCTCAAGTTGGGTCGAACTGCACATGTTGTGCGAATTTTATTATAATCGGTTAAGTGGTTTAGGAGTCCATTGAGGACAAACATTGTGACACGAGATTTATATATATTAAGATGTTTATCAGTTGTCTGGTTGCCATATTACAGGCTCTGCCTAGTTTGGGATCAGATGGCCGTGTGTGAGCTGTCCCAAGATATTATTATTTGACTGCATCGTTGGTGTAGTGGTTGCGGGCGCGACTGCCGTGCACGATATCACGGGATTGATACCCGGGTCGTGCCAAAAATGTTGGTGGGTTTTTCTGTTAGTGATAGGTGAGTACCTATCACAGTACAATTCGGACATGCAATTATGCAGAAGATCTTAACATACCCACATACTCGTAATATTCCATTCAAAACGAATATTATCATCGAGTTGCATTCCTGGACTTCAATGAAATAAACAACGAACAATCAAAATTCTGTTTTAAAAGAAGTATAAAAATTAATGACAAACAAAATAGCTTTTTAGTAACAACTTTATGCAACAAATATTTTCCGTCCTTTTCCTTGCAAACATAACATTTCGAAAACATTGTAACTCGTTTTTTTGGTTACTTATCCTTGATCAACCAAATTAACTTAATTTTACAGCTTGAATAGCATACTGTAGATGTTGGTATGAAGAGAAATCCCATTTTCGAGTGATAGGATTATAAATTATACCGTATGATAATTCCACATGACAATCATCTGTAACAATGAAAGTTTTTTATAAACAGCGTCTAAAAATAAATAAAATCCGGTAAATAAAATATGGTTTGTCATTTACCACCAGTACCAGATAGTATTATGTAATTTCATATTATTTGTTCTAGCATCAACAGAAGCAAAAGAAAATAATAAGAGAAATAAAGACTCATTACAAATTTTAACTCTATCTCTTACAGAATAAGGGCTACAGCCGGCTGTGTTTAGTAATGGTGAATGCACAAAAAAAAAAACGGTGTCTTTTAACACTCTAAATTTAAAATGTAGTAGGTGTCAGAATTTTGGACTAAGAATACTGTAAGGTCCAATGGTGAGTAATTTTCTAGTGTGTTAATAATAGGAGATTTTGTTATTTGCCTTCGGTTACGGAAAACTAAAAAAGTTACATGAATTCAGAGAAAACTGGTTTAAGTACTTACTTCTCTCTAATATAAAAGTGAGTTCATTAGGCGTAATGAATTTTTCATACTGGTGTGCTCCTTTCGGTGTCGTTTTTAATATATTTTCACTAACATATATAACCAATAGTTGTGATAGTCTGGTCCTGTTTGGCGTGGTAAAGAATATCCTGCCGCCTGGTTTCAGAGTGTTTATGCACGATTTGATGAACAATTCTTGGTTATTTACATGTTCTATTACTTCTGAGGCGACAACGGCGTCATAATAGTTTGCAGCCGACTTGGCGTGATCCTGTAATAACAAATATGTGTTGTTACCGAGTGTTAGTACAGAATTGTCCTACTTTACATGTATTATAGACCGTGCCACGAAAGATGAGACTTGATTGACTTGCGCAGTAGTTCATTTTATAGGTCTTTTAAAAGGAATGAGGTTGGAGGGGGCGTCATCGAGTGGCGTAAGAGAGCGTGGGGCGTGGACCCTGCGCAAGATCTCCACTACTAACGCTCGCCAAGTCTCATTTTTTGTGGCATGCTCTTTACCTACATTAAAACCAAATTTCCCAAATTTATACCTCCCAATATCCATAAGAGTATGAGAAATGATAAGAAAAGCTTCAAGGGCTTCAAACATACATACATAGAAAGAAAAACAATAAAAAATATCATTATGAATGATAGTGAACATTCACGAATCGAGGTTTTGGTTTAAACTTTAACATGTTATGCTATTTCAGTTTTAAACAACTACTTAACTCAAATATAAAAAATAATATCACACAAAAATGGAACTTCCATTTTTGAGTGCAAATTTTCTATTTCTTATTTTCTCAAATCAGATTGATTACCTCTATAGTGCCATTAATGTAGTCAGGTTTGTTGTTTGCTATTTTAGGGTCAACATTTTTGTGCTGTTCTGCAACCATGATCAAGTCTTTACTCGCATCAATTCCTGTGATAATGGCACCGAGTCGTGCCAAACCCTGGAACAAAATAATTTAATTAAAACTTAATAATTAGGTACTCTAAATAAATCATGCCCAGCAGTTTTAGCTTTACACATAAATATTTTTTTCATGTTTTCCAAAAGACTGACTTGGTCTAATATTTGTTTTTAATTTTGTACTTACGACGTTACTATAAACAATTTAACACAGACTAAGCATAAACAAACTTTTAGTTCCATGAAGACAACTCAAGATTGATCGATTTTACGTAATCTAGAAATATTATAAAAAAAAGATGTAAAAATATGTAATATTTGATTACCTCAGATAAAATGCCACCTCCACAGCCTACATCTAAAACCTTTTTATCCTTGAGAGGGTACAAATCTTTTTCAGATGTACTAACTAAACCATCTCTGACAAAAGGAATTCTGGAAATAAAGATGACATTTATAAAAATATGAAAATAAAATAAAAGCAGGCTGTATGTAGGTACCCTTTAAATGTACTTTTCACTAATAGTAAATGTTTAGTAAGCTTACTATAAATAAAAAGTACATTTTTATACAGTACAGTTGTACTTTTTTTTCAAGGTTTATGTCAAATGCCACTTTGTCAATAAATAAAAAAAATATGACTATGTAATATGCTTCACATTTAGGCACATCTAAAACCACAGAGTTTATACATAAAACTTCAATGTAATAAATAAAAGCAATACAAAAATATAACACTAGAAATATACAAACATATCAATTACATTTAAACATTTTCATTTTGTATTACCTCACATACCTGATTATGTGACTGTTACTTAGTTTGGGGAAAGACACTGGTATCTTACACAAAATTATCTGAACGGGTGATGGCGTCTCAATTGTTGAATTTAGTGTTAAAACACTATATATTTTTTGTGGTTAAAGGGTAAAAATAATGTAACAAGTGTACAATAAGTAAATTATTTTATATTTAACTAGCTTTTGCTCGCGACTTCGTCCGCGTGGAATCCATTGAGAAATAAACATTTTCAAATTACCACTCTTTTCTCCCCCTTTTGGGGGGGAATTTCCAAATTCCTCTCTTAGTGGTAGCCTACTCCTCCCAACAAACATACATGCTAAATTTCAGCCCTTTACGATCAGTAGTTTCGGCTGTGCGTTGTCTGTCAGTCAGTAACGGAAGAGTTTTATATATAGAAGATATTAATAAGCTATACAAAATGGAATTAGTAAAATAATATTATTAATAGATTTGGCCATTGGGATAGATAAGTTTGCGGCACTATACTGTTTGTAATCTAGCTAAGATGCCAGTTGCGATACATTTATTATTAACCATAAAATGAATGACAACAATTTTTTGTGTGAATTAATAAATTTAACTTAGCAAAAAAATACAAGTTGTAGGTACAATAATTAAACATCATAATTATTTAACATACCTTAGTAAATTAAAGCTATGAAGTAGACTCATTGATCCGTCTGGATCCCACCATTCCTTCATTTGTTTAGAAAAAAAATCTACATCAGATGCATCGATCGTCGAATGTGTACGCTTCGGGTTTGTTACAGGTGTCCATGATGAAAGAGTACGCCAAAATGGCTTTATTACGGCACAATTTCTGTAAAAAAAAAAAAAAATACAAGAAATGTTATCATCGCACATCGTACAATTTTCATTACCATGACTAAGAAACGACTAACAACTTATATTGTACATACTTGGGCCCCTTTAAAACACTTCTGGTAAATTTGCAAGACCACATTTTTGTGTTAGAGTGAAATTTCCTAAATTAAAACTAAATAAACACCGGTAGGCTGAGCCGGTACGGTAGAATACTGAATGTTTGTCTTGAAATGTCTTGTCAGTTTTTTGACGTAAAACTTCACATAACCTCTCGCCTCAAATGTCAAAAACAAATTAATATTGCCTGTTTTAAATATAGAAAAAATCTATTATTACGTACACCTCAGATTAAGAACTCATTTATAATTTAACATTATCTAAAATGTATGTATGTCTTTGTACACCATATACACCAGTTATTTATCGACAAACAATATAAAAAGAAAAAAAAAGGCAATCAAAAAAATATAATTTCTATACTTTAACTTGTATCTATACTATCTATCGACCTCGGGGCGCACGTGGCCAGAAATCGCAAAAGGTAGAGTTTGGAGCAGGAAAGAGGAGGCAATATGTAAGTGGTCTACGGTCATGTAGCCTAATCGAAACGTGGCTTACCTACTCCGGTGACTGGAATTCGTCAAGTCTTCTGGCGATACGATTTGTGACGGGACGGGAGATAGGTCTGTAATTCTTTAAAAAGATTTTGTCACCCCTCTTGAAAAACAAAACCACCGCACTAACTCTCCACGTGTCCAATATAAGGATGATATAATGAAACAGGCCCTCCAGCTCCTATAGAACTGGAGTATTGGCTGCTTTCAAAAGTCCTATCGTAATTCCGTCGTCACCCGGAGTTCTGTTGTTTTCTATTCGATTTGAGAGCAACCCTATTCTCGCCCGTCAACGTCCGGGAAATCCTCGGTGTAATGGCGCGTCAGATGGGCTTTTTGGTCATTGTTGTTAGGTGCAAAGACATTGTAGTAGAATACATTACAATGTCTTTGGTTAGGTGCAGCTGGACCCACCGTTTGCGCTGAGGAGAAATCCATATAGAAGCTTTCGACTTCATCTACATCTCGACTTATAGGTGTCACCGATTGTGCTGAGGTGCGTATTATTCCAATGATCGTAACTTTTTTGTTTGTGAAACGATTTTAATGAAACAACCACTCAATGTTATTGAAAAATTACATCAGTCAAAACCACATTCAAATCGGTGAAGCCATTGCGGAGATTAGCTTGCACAGACAAACAAACATAATCATCTTGTCGTTCAAGACTTATATTATAAGTATGGTATAAGTTAGTTTGTATTATATTATATTCATCTTAAGCTGAAAACAAGTTATCAGACGCGGCTGTCAGCCGCGACTTATCTATAACAACATGTAACAAACCCCTGTCCGATCCAATAACTGTCTCGCATAGGTGGCTCCTTTGACACAAAACTGTAGGTATTAAGTACGTGAACTTTGAGGAGCGGTCAGTTGTTCAACCTCCCACATTATTATTATAATCTTTATGTTCAACTGTTGCCTTGGATCAGTTTTTATTTGTATTTAATTATTTTGACTGGGGAAAAATTATAATCTCCTATCCATATATGTTCGCAGTACGATACCGAATGATACTCTCAGGGCTCGGACAGGGTTTTTGCAGTTACACGCTGTAGGTACGTCAAGATATTTTTTATAACAGCTTACTTTAAGCTGTTTTCGTTTAAGCTGTGTTACGAGTGGGTTCACGTCAGTAGTGCAATGGGTGGGATTCGAACCCGCAAACACACGGTCGCGTGTCCGATGCCATAGCCTATTGCCCGCCTACCGCAGCTTAATCTACACTGAGCTGTGCAAACTAACGGAGGTAAGTCGTGGACGTAACCTTAGGCTGACCTTGAGCTTTCGGACTTCCGAAGGGAATCTGGCGCGCTGGATGTTTTTATGGCCGTGCATAGTTACTTATCAGTCGCGGCTGACAGCCGCGTCCGATTACTTGTGTTCAGCTTTATTCCTAAACGAAAATAAGACAGGCCATCACAGAATTAAATAATAAAAGTACACTGTGAATTACATCACAAAATAATAATATGACAATGTCACTTGAATTAAATTTATTTTACAAATATACTGCATAAATATGTAAATTACGTATTAGCAATGAGTAAAAGTGAAAAAGGACCGAAAGGCCCGACTGTAGACTTGACCAGGTTTTGCAAAAGCGCATTTACAGTCACGTTTGTGGTAGAAGTTGTTGGGATAGATATTTGGCATGATTGTAATGAAGGGTGGTTGGATTTAGGACCTGTTATGCAGGGATGTAAAATACATTATAACCTTTATCCCGGACAAAGTTTTGAAATAGATATTTTGATATGGCCACATGCTGCTAAGGTATCAGATAAATTTTCATTTCCATAGTTTGTAAAAAAATGCGAGTGGTAAAAGTAGAATTTCATGCTAAGTACTATGGATGCCAGGCATTGTAAGGTCAATCTCGATTATTTTGTAGCGCAGATATTTTGATAACATATATTTTAAGATCCTTATATTTTCAGGTACTTTGTGGAGCAAACTACGGTTGGGTCCGAACTTGGCAATTTTTAGAACGAAGATGGCTGGCTTTCTCGATTCGTCACTGGTTTCCTGTAAGAGTGAATGAATTACAACAATTTGTTGCTACAGTGGTTACTCATTCAGGATTAGGAACTCTTAGTGCAAGGTACCCATTATTACCTTCTACTAAACATATTTAAAATACCAACAGCAAATAGTAGTGCATTAACAGATGTATTACTCGACAACCAATAAATAAAAAAACAAATTGCATTTAAAACAGGACAGTAGTTTAGGCGTGATTGCGTCACACACAGAGAGACAAGAGTTACTTTCGCATTATAATAATTATATAGAATTTTGACCACAAGTCCTCTACTTTGAGTCCATTGAAAGAAAACAATATATATGTCGAGTTGATCAGTAACTAACAATTCTTTCTTCTGTACCTAGTGCAAAAGCCGACCAGAATGTTGAAGTATTCCTTCCTTCTCTGACATTTGGCCAACGTCGGCATTTCGCCATGGTACTGGAACCAGACGAAAAGACCACGCCTGAGTTTATATCCGAATTGATTTGGAGATGCGTGGTTTATTATATACCGTTGATGTTCACTGACCTACTCATTGATACACCATATCCAGTAGCTGGTAAGTTTTTCGCAATCTGGGTCTATCTCTCTTATTTTGAATGAGCAGTTTACGTGGATATTTGTGATGACACAAATTCAAGTGATCTTCGACGTGTGTTCGTCGTCAAAAAAAGTTTGCATACGAAGCTATATTTTATGCTTATGGAACCCATTGATTCTTTTTAGAAATAAGACACCAAGATGCAGTTCTTTACCATGTACGGAATACAATTTTGAATCATGCAGCAAAAGAAGAAGAAGCGCGGCTCGAAGCTGAGGAAGCTAGTAAAGTGAGACGCGATTCAAAAACAAAAGATAAAAAAAAACTTCCGGAGGCTCAAAAGCTTAAATACGAAATACAGTTATCTGGAAATGCACTTCTAGCTGGTATGGCATGTTATTATACTGATTTAACATTAAATTTACTGTCGCCATAGACAAATAACGTCTTTAGGCCCAAATATATTACAGGAGACAGGTTTTATTTATATTTTGTTAACAACATACCAACAAACCAAAACAATCAGCAGTTGTTTGAGCACAAAAACCTACGGCGACAGGGTGGGTAATCATAATAGCAATGAAGACAATATTATGTGAAAACATTTTTCTTTTATACACGTTTAAAAAAATCTGGAGCGAGGCCTTTGCCCAGTAGTGGGAGAGCATAAAAAATGATAATAAATCTTTCAAATTTCGCGCTATTCGACGAAAATTTATTAGTTTCTCTCTTGGCTTCGACTTCTGTCGTTTCGAGTAGATATTAACGACAACGATTAAATTTTATTAAAAAAGCAAGCACGACATTGTGGGCAACGTATTACCACACATAGGTAATAATAATTAGAAATCTCAAACTAATTTATTTATTCAACTGGTTAAAGTTCTTTACTACAGATGCCAATTCGCCATAATTTCTAATAATAATAAATGTTTATATACCTACATAATAACAGTAACTTTAAAAAGCACATAATAATAATTATGATGTGTACTCGCTTCGCATGTTTATACCTACTTTGAGATTGAATTCAAAATATTTGGCATAATTAACTGCTCGATCCGTAGGTCCTTAAGCCTTATTATTCATTAGTTAGTAGATGTTTTGAAGAGAACGGAAATCTCTACGTAAAATGGTAGTATTGTATAGCAAAATCCGATGAAGCAGATAGTCAATCTGTCTCTGATGATAACCTTAGATAGAAAACTTGATTACCTACTAAGGCATAACGGAATCTTAATGTTTTATCTCATAAATTCGTAGGTATTGGAAGAGTAACACCGTTTGAAATATTAGGCGACCGGCCTGCAGACTATGGAGAAGTTATGGTTCTAATAAGTAGCACCAATTTGCCAGCACAAGATGACCTGCCTGTTGTATTTGTAAACGTTGGCATTCTTGAAGATTTTCCCGTAGAAGAATTCAAAAAGAACAGGTCAAATTATTTGTTATTTTGTCATGCAATAAAGAATCAGATTTAATTTCGGTTTTAAAAAATTGATGACGAAAAGATTTTATGATATTATTATGTAAACATGTCACAAAATCTTACATGTTTTTATCAAGTATAAATACTTGGTTCCATGTATTTAGTAACCGATACTGCTCGTTTTTTTAATCTTTTATTTCGTTGCTAACAGAATAACACATCTTTATACGAGGTGGACAATAAGTGAGGAAGAACATTGTTCAGAGCATGTACCAATTACACCGCCAAAAACAGAAGTAGATTTTGACGACCATCGTTCAATACCACTGCCTGTTAATTTAACGTCGGATGTCTTGGCTACATTTTTGGATGAGCCTTTTGAAATTGAGGTAGCGTTTTTAATATATCATTAGTAGGTATCTACTATAATAATACATCTATAGAATTTTTTCATTTTTTTTAATTGCAGCTGCGTGGAATAAGAATACCTCCACCACTATCCGGAAAACATAACTTCTTTGGCTATGAAAAAAGTGACCGAGATTATGGCATAGCTATGCCACCTCCAATGCCTAATCAGGACACCGATATCCTAATTGCTCGAACCAAGATTGATGCCAAACTATTGTCAAAAATGAACGGATTTATTCGTGGAGACTTTCCATTGTATCCACCAAAAGTGTCGGTGGCAAAATTGGAACGTGAAGGGATTTGTACTAATGACATAAACGCAGTGAGAGCAAAGATTCTACCAGAATTGTTTGTACAACCAGGCAAGATCTTAGAAGCACAGATGACGTTGGAAGTGTCTATGGGACTGGCTGGTTGTAAGCCTCAGAACGTACAACAGCGGTATTCAAGGTTATATTGTCTCGTCAGCTGCCCTGAGGCAATAATGTCTATTCTGCATCAAATCTCAGAAATTAACGAGTCTGTTTTGCAAACGGGTACTAAGGACGGTTTGTTGACCGGATTTAGTTTAGATACAGGCGATACTGTCATGTTGTATGTGGAAGGTCCAAAAGATGGAAGGATATTACAAGTATGGGAGATGACTGAAGATTTTTATCCAAAAGTAAAACCTGTGTTTTCTTCTTCAGCCAAATACATAAGTCGTTTGTATCCTGGTGAGTAGAACTTAATGAATATACTTTTATGCAGAAAATATTTATATATTTAGACACTAATTTATTTATATATTTTTTGTTTAATTTCAGAGTTACTATTGGCTGCCATGCCGTTTAACGTTATGAAAATGTTTGTGCCACTTGCAGTGATATTAGCTTTGACGCCGATTTACGCCCGACCAGCCCTTCCTTTACCGACTCGTTCTGTAAGTGATTAAAAAAAGCAAGTCAAATTAGGTCAGTTGTATCGTCCTGAGTTGTCTATGGCAAGAGAGGCAAGGTTATCTTCGAAACTTCCTGGCGTCTGAAGCGCAAATTGCCGCGAAGGAAATGCATTAAGATGTCATTATCTTTAGCTTTAAGTTCCTAATAGACTTCTTGATTAGGCTACTCCTAATATAATTTCTTTACTCAGGCCGTGCTGAAGATTGGCACTTTGATTGGCAGTAATTTTCGACATATCCCGTGCCGTCAAGAGATGCCTACTGCGATGGAATTGAAAAGCTTTCGGCTGGAACTTTGTGTCGCACCCCGACCCCCTCCTGTTACCATTACAGAGCCACCTATACCTAAATTAAGTACTTAATAACTTCTTATTTTACCTATTTAGTTTTAACTCCATTAATATTTACATTTTCTTTCGTATGCTAAATAGTTTTAAAATGTTGGTTTTAATACACCTTTACGTGTATTTTCGTAAATTGAAATGCCGTGTATAAAAAGGTACAGCTATCAAATATATCCAAAGAATATCTATAATATACATAATGCGAAATGAATTTGTACGACAGAAAGTGTAGAAAACCTTTACCTTAAATCCGTAATATCTATTTCCAATTCCTTGCATCTTTTCATACATGATGTCCACACACGTGTACCTAAGATGTTAGTAGTAGAGGAGAGTAACCAAATATGGGCTACCATTTTGTTTTAGCCTCAAAAATAAAAAACTATTAAAAAATTAACCATTTGTTGACGTCAAAATAATCAACCATACATTTTTAAAGAGCTGAGTAACAATCTTATGTTCCTAATATTATAATATATTATTATATTGAGCATTAAAAAAAATATCAAAATAGACGCTAAATATGGAACAGGTACTCAAATATGGGCTACGAATAGAAACTCATAATATCTTGTACGAAAATAACAATTATATTTATACTTATTTTATAAGTGATCAAATTACTTTGATAAATGAAGAAATCACATCATTTTACTTAAAAAAATCACATTTCCAGGTGTCAAACTCTGGCCCAGCACAGTTATTATATGCCCGAAGTTACACATTAAGCATCTGACCCACAGTTCTCCTTCATCATCGTTTGTTCTTTATCCCAAGTTTTCCTTGGTTCTTTCTTCTTAGTTTTTGTTGTCTCCATTCTGAAAAAAATATAACTAGGTACTTTTAGAACCACATAATTAGGTATTCGTATTTTAGGTGGTTGGATATGGGCATAGCCCATATTCGAAATTTCTTACTAAAATCAACTTGATCGTGTACTTTACAGATCATATAAAGCAATCAATAAACCGACCAAAAATCATAAAATTAAACTTATATTCTGCAATAAAATACATTGTTACAGTATTTAGACCTAATTTTCATTGATTAAATAACACATTGATACGTACCCTTGAAAATTTTTCGACAGCAGTAACACAAGTATGGCCGAAACTGGCGACAGCTCGCGCGCGACTGACGAGAATGAGTGAATGCGATGTTAGAGCGAATGAATACGATAGACTATCGTCGTTTGTTGCGTCTTTCGATTGTAGGTTTTCGAGAATTTCTACTAGCCCATATTAAAGCACTAGCCCACATTTAGTTACTCTCCTCTATAATAATATTAAATAAACCGTGCTTGTTGACGGTACTTTCTGTTAACATTATATTATTATTCCTTAAAGTCTTTCAACCGGAATTAGAATTGACACAAGTGACGATAGAAAGTTAATTATTACATTTAATTATTACTGTATTATTATTTAGTTTTAGAAAAGTTTACATAAGCTTAGTTAGTAATAATGTTTTACTTAATTTTGTAAGTTTTGATTATAAGACGTATTTTTAACTGATGATTTTGTTTTAATAGTAACAAATAAAGGACAGCCCAGGACTGCTGAACCAAATGTCGCAAGAATTAATTGGGAAAACAATGATAATAAAGAAAAATAAACGAATTTATTTTATAATAATTATAATTCTTTTATAATATACACAATTATTTTATAATTCACAAAGATTTTTGTTTCGAAATACAGTTTTCATTTCTGTGTCTCTTTTGCGCTTTGTCTAAAGAGGATAGTGTGAGCTGTATGAGGTATTAAATACTGCACCATACTTCAATCAATTTTCTGTACGCTTTGGAAGAAACCTAAGTAAGTAAGTAGTAGTTTATCTTTTCTTTATTTTGCTCAATGCAAAATGTAACCAACTTCCTTTCGTAGGATCCAAGCTAGCCTAGGTTTAGCCAAGGAACCATAACATGCACACAGATTATATACTTCCGGATTCATAATATTAGTAATATTCTATAACTAATAGTGGGATGTCTTGTGTGTGGACATTCTAACGAAGGCAAGAACCATAATAAATGAATTAAATAATTATTATTTTAGCCTTCTCACGGTGCGCAAAGAGAGAATCACAGTGCATCAAAAAATGGAATCTATTGTAGAGATACTTTCTTACTAAGGTAAGAACCATAATATATTATAGTTTAATATATCATTATATATAGTCGGGAACTAAAATCAAAATAAACCGCGATATAATCCGTTTAAAAGTAGTTTTATTTCAATGTCTAATATTCGCGTAAGCCTCAGAAAACTATACATAATATTATATGAATTAATTACTTGCTTAGCCTTCTCAAGGTGCGCACAAAGATAAACACAGTGCACTAAAAATGGCGCCTATAGTAGTATTTTTTTTTCATAATTGGAAATTTATTTCGATCAGAAAAAATCCCAATAAATCGTGAGCGTCCGGATGGCTGGACCAAACGAGATATGTCCTTGAGACCATGTGCACTATTTAATACCTATTTGCTACTATTTACTACCTATAGTAAAATATTTGCTACCTTTTCGTAAAGAAATTTATCAAAGAAATAAAGTGGTCAGCCAACCTGACATCAGGTTGGCTGACCACTTCCAAGTTCTCATAGTTTTAGCGTTGTATTAACCGCGCTGTTAATGTAAATATTTACTACCTGATTGCTACCTTAACATATGTTTCCCACAACTCTAAGAAGCTCCTATATAGTAAATATTTACATTAACAGCGCGGTTAATACAACGCTAAAACTATGAGAACTTGGAAGTGGTCAGCCAACCTGACGTCAGGTTGGCTGACCACTTTATTTCTTTGATAAATTTCTTTACGAAAAGGTAGCAAATATTTTACTATAGGTAGTAAATAGTAGCAAATAGGTATTAAATAGTGCACATGGTCTCAAGGACATATCTCGTTTGGTCCAGCCATCCTGACGCTCACCAATAAATCACTTAAATGACAGTAAAAGTTTAGAATAAGAAATAAGTACATTATGAACATGTTAAGTTCCATTGCTGCTACAATAGGTGTACATTTAAGTCGGGCTGTTTCAGACTAAACTTTGGAGTTACGCGGCTTCTCAACTTCTAAGTAAGGTAAGAAGCTTATTGAACAGTGGTTTGGTTTGCGTGTGAATAGGTAAATGAAATTGACGTATAGGTACGTCAGCCTATGGACTGTTGACGCCATTTTAATGAATGTTATTAATTGGTAATGTTTAGCTCCCGACGCAGGGGTGTACAAGTTTCGTTTCTGTCTGTGTGTCTCTGGCATTGTAACTTTGCTTGACACATTATCGTATTATTTTTAACCGACTTCAAAAAGGAGGAGGTTATATGTACGACGTGTCACATTTTTTTTATGTATGTTTACATTTTGAAGTAAAACTTCTTTACCCACACTTGATTTGGGATGTATGCTGGTGAATGCGTGACGAGAGCGTTACGAAAAGTGTGATCGGGCGAAGCGAGCGCAAGTTGAGAGGGAGATATGAGTTAGTGGAGATAAAAAGGGAGAGAGAGTTACGTTTTGAATACTGTAGGGGCAAGAGAGAGATGTGCGAGCACACATTTTCTTCCTCTTTTATTCTTAACATCAGGAACAAAAATATGAAGCATAAACGTAATTTAATTTTTATAGGGTCAGGTGGAGTAAAATAAACATACTTTATTTTAGGAATAATGTTTATGGTTCTGGCTATTGAATGCGTAGTCCTCTTTGTCGTTCTTACCCCACTTGACCTTAAGATTAACTTTTATATGTTTGAACTTTAATTGAAAAGAAAAAATGTTTTACAAGTTGAGCAATTTTGAGCATAAAAACAGAATTAAGCATTGCTCCTGCAATAAATTTGTGTGTCATAAAAATGAAAACGAGATGGCAATAAAATCTGTCATCTTAAGTAATGCCGTCGTGTTTTAGGCTTATCTGTTAACGACGACAGAAATCTTCGCCGCCGTGAAATTGGTAAGATGGTAAAGTAAGATTTATTGCTCCGGCTGTCACCCAAATAACCTATTCTTGTAACTTAATTAAACGACATACTGTGTCATATTATCCTAGATTTTTATCCTATTATACCTATATAATTCCATTGTCACGATGTTTGTCCGAGATGAACTCCGAAACTACTGAACCGATTTTAATATTTGCACACCGTGTGCAGTTTGATCCAACTTGAAAGATAGGATAGCTTACATCACAAAGATAAAAAAAAAATTGAGACCGCGGGCTATAAAAAATATAATATACTAGCTGTTTCCAGCGGGAAACAGCTACCGGTAGTATATTATATTTTCTTGAATGTGTTCATTCTTATGAGTGGGTAGTTCTAGTTGTAACTAATGCCCTAAGAACCTTAGTATATTAGTACCTACTTTATATTGATAATAGGAATTAATTCAGACAGATTACTTATCTTATAATGGCCCGGATTCTTTTAAACATGTACTAAACAAATTTAAGTCCATCGGTATCTTTTTCACTCGTTAATTTAGAAAAGGTCGGACTAAGAACTGTCAAATTTAGTTCCGACTACGAGTTCGCATTTACGAGTAGAGTTTTTAGCCTAAATTTTAATACCTTTAGAGTAGGCTTCTAGTAATTTCATAACTAATCAAAGAGAACTGCCCAAAGCATTTTGTAAATTAGCTTAACGGTAAATGTTAGAAACTTGTGAATAAACTTAGTCAACAATATGGCATCACTTATTCATTGTAACATACTAGGCACTTGTGGCGATAATCGTTACATGAAACAAAGTAACACATTAAAACTTTCAGCGCTGCCGGTAACTTAATATAACATTTTGCACACCAAAGCGAAATGAAGTTAATAATTACGCGTAATTTACTTTTACAACTTTATTAAAGTTACGTAACAAGCAGGTAAACTCGAGGTGTAACTTTTACCCACGTCTTGAGTTCATATCTTTGACGTTATCACTGTTTTGTGTTTACGCCCAGCCTTTTGTTTTATGTACATTTACCTAAATGCACACTTATTAACAATATTATACAAAATGAGTCTGTAGTCTCCTGTATCGTATGCTATTGGTAAGCGTAGGTGTTTGTTATTATGTGAAATGCATATTGCGTATACATTTGCTCAAAAAACTCACATAAATTGTCGATAGATTTTGTATTTAATGTGTTTTAATAGTACTTATTTGTTAAACTTGTGTATGTTTATTGCTTAAGTATTGAAATGTTCACTTAATTTCTGAACAGACATAAATCAGATAACCGTTTGCGTTAAGCGATAGAGCGTAAGATCGTTCTTCTTGCGAGTGTTGGTGACGTCACATTTCAAGAGGATTTTCGTGATTATTTTAATGAATAAAAGTACATTTTTAACCCGCGCAGTATGGACGCTCCAGTAAAGTGTCTTAATTACTTCTCAGGTAGTATTTCCAACATATAAATGCTGTGCACTCAGACTAATCCTTGATAATCTACCGACGATTTGTTAAAGCTTAGATCGAGACACTTTTCAATTTCAATCTATAAATCTTTCGTTGATCGGTGACTTTGGGGGCTCGGGAATCTTAGAGTGATAGCTAAACATCCCCTACTAAGATTAATTTGAGTTTTTCGAAGTAGATTTATGTGGGAGGTTGGATCGCGCGAGCACGGGCTTGCGCGTCGACCGATCCATTCGGCCGATCATTAGTCAGTGTCTCGGCTTTATCTGGACCGAAAACTGAATGAATTTTGGCAAGCGCCTTTAGTTATACCCTGATTGGATCAAAGCAGACATATGTATGCGGTATTTGAGATTTAGGTTTGCATATTTAGGTATCTACGCACTTTTGATTGCACAGTACCTACTTACTTCAGTTTATCGATTATGCTCATCAAGATTACACGCTCTCAATTTTTACTTTAAATTCAAAATTTACTATTCTTCCTACTACAGGATTAATTTTTAAGGAGTGTGTAACGAGTTAATCAGGTGCATAAAACTGAACAACTTTGCACTAGGAACATAGGTAGAAATCTTAAAATTGAAACGTGACCTGTCACTTTGTACGAAAAGTTCATTTTCCATTTTATGATTTCGACTTTCGACCTATGTTTCTTGGGGAAACTTGTTCAGTATTATGCACCTGATTACCTCGTTGAATATCCGCACTCCTTTTAAATTAATCCTAAATAGTTAACTAAGTACATTATATTCGAAATACAAAACAGACAAAATTAAATCGTAAATAACGCGTAAAGGTACAGCGGCACTCACACAGCGGGAACATTATCTTATAAAACAATGCGAAAGATAGTCGTCTTACGAGACGCGGGACACCGAAACCCGGGAAATACCCTTTTCAACCCTTTACGTGACATGCTTGCGTGTTATTTGATTTTTATTACAATTAATTCGGCTTTACATTTGAAATGGTGAGAATATATTATGTTCATCTAGGTATCATTTGTTGATTGAATCGATATAATAGGTTCATATCGATTAGGTTAGGTTAGGTTATTTCAATTAAAAATATTTATACTTACAAATATACTTACACTAGGAAGTTCCCTGTGTCTATTTAAATCCTTGTATTTATCTTATTATAGTTTTTCTTTAACTGGCTAAAAATTAAACCTGTCTTGTCCATTTAATGTAGGTTTATAGTAATATTATAAAGAGCATGTGTAGGCGTAGCACATGTAATTTTAACTCAAATTATGTCTGTTGAGAAGATCTCAAAAGCTCTTGTCTACACCACTATTCTATTTTATTTATCTCTCTTTCATTTTATCTCTTAAATAATGTAGTTTATGTAAAATTTATTTATAAGCAATAAATACTTCTCGGGATTAGGTTATAAATAAAATGGGAATCTTTCATCGTAAAACCTCAATAGATAACTCAAAGAGTTTTTCGAGATATCGATTGATCGTTAAAAATATTTGTATATGATCGTTTGCGGTGACTTCAAAATTTATAAAATGATATTCGCATTGAAATCTGTTAATTTAATTATATTTTATTGGTTTTTAATGCGTATAAAGTTTTGTGTTGCTTTGTTTTAAGTAACTAGTATCAATTTATTTGCTCTAAAGAAAACTCAAGTAGTTTTTTTAATTAGTTCAGATTTCTCGAATAACCTGGGGCACAGATTACTAAATAGTTACTTCGTAACCTCGTGTATAGAATGTTCAGCAGTGCCCCAAGTGAATCTGTACGTGGATCAGCGTTTATAGCAGACCTTGAGAATTTCCACTTTTCAGCATTTACGGGTCGTGAAGGTAGGATACATGAATATTCACGACTGAAATCGTCGGCAAAGAAGATGTAGATTTAGAGTGTCGAGTCAATGTAGCATATAACATATTAAGGGAATTGCTACACATTTGTCGTGTGTCGCAACATGCAATAGGGTCAAATACTAGAAAACAAAAATTTGCGAATCAGCATTTTTCGGTTTTAAAAGACTGCAAGCAGGCAAGCTGCCAGCTTCATTGTTTGAACGGGACAACTGCACGATGTCTCATATCTACGACCTTATAAATCCGGTGCCATAAGTCATTTTCACAACTTTTTACGTTGGGACGTCAGGAGGCAATTTGTGAGACTTGTTTTGTGTGCGTCGCGATGCTCACTGGCGGCTACGGGACGCGATTTATGAAACTGCACGTTAAAAAATACCGACTTTCACTTGCATATTGCTTGAATCTTATCCATTTGTACTAGAGGTCATTTTACGTTGCTTCCGAAATCCTAGTTCCATTCCACAGGCAATATGCGGAGAGCTGAATAACGGTCGGGTTGTCTGCGATTTATGCTTCGCAAAATCTGTTATTGGGATCGGGCATAATAGACACTATTTATTATTTTAAGTAGGTGTTTAAGTCAATGAGGGTTTTGTTTATCCCGCCTGGTCAAACAGGTTTTCAGGTAATGTAATGGTTTGCATTCAGAGAAAAACACAACGGCAATTTTTAAACATTCATTATGAACGAGGTTGGAAAACTAGATTACTTCGTAGTTTCGTAATTTTGTGTTACTATCAGTTAAAATAATTCGTATAATATTTCGTTCACATTTTTTTGTTACAACCTCATCGGTTCAATCAAGTTTTTGTTAAGATACAGGATCATATATTGCGTTGACTTCGTCTGCGTGGACTTCAGAATGGGGTCCAAAAGAAGATGAAAAATGTGAAAGTCATGAAAAATTGATTAAAAATTTCACCCGTGTTGTAGCTTGCGCTGTAATAGAGAAAAATACCAAATTTCTAAGATTATTCAAATTTCTTCGGGATATTAGGTAGCCTATGTTGTTTTCCATGTCAAAGGCTACATGCATGCCAAATTTCATGCAAATCAGTTCTGCCGATTTTCCGTGATTGAGTAACAAACATCCAAACATCCACACTTTCACATTTATAATATTAGCTTATTACATCTATCAAGTGCGAGTTACTGACCATATTTTGTACACATTTTCAATTTCAGGTTCTGTTTGTATGCAAAAGGTTCTTTGTTTTGCATTTGGCTGCGTAAAAACACTAAAATCTTATCCTAATACATGTATAGAATAGTGAAACGCAAAAAGAATAATAAATTAGGGTACTCGGTCGAGGCGCGGTTAACGTGCCATGACGGAAACATTTCAGATTCATTCAAACTATGCTTCGAGGAAGTCTTTAAGAAATGTTTATCCACGTAAATATAACACTGGTATCATTATCTTTTTAAATGCGGCTTTTTCTTTTGAACATTTTCCTTGTTTCTGAAATAATTTTGAATTTGTTCCGCCTTTTTGTTTCTTTGTTTATCAAAGAAGCTTTTATTATTATTACAATAGATAATACTTTATGGGCAATAAGTACACTGTTTTTTTATTAAAACGTGTATCACCAAAAAAATTAATTTTGAGAAATACATGCTAAAGTGGTATCAGAAGAATACTGTAGAAATAAGTTAGGTTTGTCATATTTAGTTGTAAAATACATAAAAAAAATGTTCCAATTATTACTATGAAAACCCAAAAAAACTATGAAAATATAGCGGTTCATTTCAAACTTTATTAAAAGAATAAACGTCGATTAGTGACTGCTAGATAAACCTCGTACTGATAATAATTTTGACGTATAGTCCCACAAACCTGTTGTCGCCATATAAAATGAAATTAGTAGAATGACTTTGACTCCAGATTTGTATTTAGTAGGTAGTAGGAACCGATTTAGTGAGTAGGTGATTTGTGTAAAACATTCTTGCTGCATTTATATTTTGTACGTTAAAGAACTGTAATGTGAGTGTACCACAAATAATAATAATAATATCTTGGGACAATCTCACACACGGCCATCTGATCCCAAACTAGGAAGAGCCTGTACTATGGCAACCAGGAAACTGATAAAGATACTTATATATTTCTAAATACATACATATTATAGATAAATAACACCCAGACACAGAACAAATAATCGTGCTCATCACACAATGATTTGTCCTGGGTGGGAATCGAACCCATGACCTCCGGCTTAGCAGTCAGGGTCATTTACCACTAAACCAACAGGCCAGTCAAACAAGGCAATATACAAGTAATTTTTAATCTGTTCCATCTGGTAACATTAAAGTCTTGCCACACATAAATTGCCTGAACCAAACGTTGGCGGTATTTAGGGCCTCCATAAATTGTTCGCACATAGCAGACAGTCGCAATACATAGCTTTAACCTGAAGTGACGGATTTCTTGTTTGCGCCGCTTACGATATGAAAAAGTATCTACACGAATTTTAAAATTATATTTTTGTTTTTTCTAGTGAATTAAATTTGAATATTGATGAATATGATTTTAATCAAACCGTTTTTTAGTAAATTATATTTTGTTACACGAACTAAAAAATAATATTATGTAATTATAATATTTACATGTGTACCTATCCAATTATTTAAGTATATCAGCTGTTTTTATGTGTGTAACGAACAGTTCTATAATACAAATTTGTGAGTTTTGCGACAATGGTTCCCATGCATAGGCAGTGTAGTTTCCCTTTTATTCTTGTCTCCTGTGGTTTGCTGCAAGAAAAGATTGTGCGTGATACTGAAAAAAAAAACATTTAAGTAATTCAAAAATACAAATTTTAACATCTAACTTTATAATAATATTTGCATAGTATAAAAAGCACTACAAAACTAATTAATCCTACCTAAAAATGTTAACAATCATCTGTTCAATAAGTACCACCATAACATTAAAATTCCTTTTGCACTAGGTAATCGCGGGATGTTCATAATTTTGCAGCAGAGAGAGAATTTAAGTGGCTATTAAGTTGAACGGACACAGCCGTCGACGGGAAATGTACATTTGACATAGAATAAAACGTTTTCCGAATTACCGTTGCGGAAATGATAATTTATAAGATAATTATTTTATTTTACAACAATTTGTTCCAATATTTGCGTTTCAAGGAAGTTTTGAAAAATTGAAAATTTATTTATTTTTATTTAATTTTTAATTTTTATTTATTTATTATGAAGATTACTAGCAATGTGGGTCGCACATTACTAGTAGTCTCGTTAACCCCTCGCGCTACGCTAAGATGCTTGTGTTACGAGTGGGTTCACGTCGGTAGTGTAATGGGTGGGATGCGAACTCGCAACCACATGATCGAAGTTTGGAAAAGTGCTTTTTGATCAGGTCTCTTTCAAGTGGTCATGGACAAAATAGAGAAAATAAGCTTCCCCCTTAGACAAGGTTCTACAATCGTTATCGCTGATCGAATTGCTCAAATGTATGAAAGTGACAAGGCTTAGTCACGTGACTTATCGAAGAGAAATGTCATTTCCATACATATAATGCCATAAGCGATTTCTATCATCGTTAACGCTTGTCGAAATATACCTTGTCTAAGGGGGATGGTGGTAATATTCACAACGACGTTACCAGATTCACCTGACTACCGTATTTTACATGGAGCGACTACCTATTTGACCTCCACAACCCATTTTACTGGGTAATGCCTACAGTAACCCATAGTAGGACTGCTTGTCAGAAATATAATGTATTATAAATACGAGATAGAAAAAGGACATAAAGACAGATAGGGTTGTAAAAAAAACTGTAATTAAGTGAAAGGCGGAAAATATAAGCCAATAAAACATAACAGCAAACAGTTACGATGTACACTGTTTCTTAATATAACACATAACAATAATATTTTGAGTAACAGATCAAGAACAGATTATGTAAAGGAAAATGGGACACTTGTCTGATAAGGAAAGGGTTACCACAGTAGATTCAAATACAAGCCAGCTTTAATACTGTGTTTTGCTTTATCTCGACCCACATATTTTTTTACTAGCTTTTCGTCATATTAGCCTGTAAATGTTTACTGCTGATACTTTGTTTTATGTAAAACTTCTGCTTGTGATAACACACTATTTGCAACTCTAACACTAAGCCAACACTATTGTACTCACTTGTACCTACAGGGTAGTACAATAGTGTTGGCTTAGGACCAGTTTTTTATCCCAAGTTAACTCAACCAATGGTTAAATATACAATCTAATGGTTTCAAAACGTGTTTTTTCATCAATTGTTAGTCTATCAAATGGTCAAATAAGTTGGAGAGTTAATTAATTAACCATTTGTTGGGATAAAAATTGATGAATAAACGCCTTCTTCCGAAGTTTGAAACCATTAGTTAGTTATATTTAACTATTGGTTGAGTTAACTCGGGATCAAAAAACTGGGCCTTAGTGTGGTGTACTTACACCACATTTAAATGATATCTTTTGCGAGTTTAGAAAAACATTTTTACATACGTGTAGGTATGTTATGGTTGATCTTCACAATTGCTCTGAGTTTATCGGCATCTGTATATTATTGTTTCGCGGTTCTCGTTAATTTTATGTTGCTTCTCCTTCAATCAAGTTTATTTATTTTTACATGAGAACTAGTTGACCCAGCAATCGTTGATTTTGCCATGTTCCGAAGAGGGCCACCCTAATCACTTAGGGGTATAAAAAATATTTTACTACCTGATCTCTAGAACTAACGAATATACACGAACATTTTCATTAAAATCGGTCGAGCCATTTCGTATGAGTTCGATTACGAACACTCTGTCACGAGCATGATAAGTACGTATTATTATGAAGCATGAATCAAGTTAGCCTTTTCAGTTAAAAATCGCTAACTTTTTTACAAACATATGTCGAATCTATTTTACTGTAGGATCAATAAACAGCGTCTTCTTTGTTTCATATTTCAAGTACAAAAATAATGTTTCCATTGTCTTAACAACATTAAAATATTGGTACTTATGTAACAATCCACGTTGCACCGACTATTGCACTAGTTTCCATCATGGCGTCTCGTCGAAATTGCATCGTGCCCGGAATTAATTCGAGGAAGCATAGCGGAATATTTAACGAGCTTATTACGTATTTTCTGGAACATTTGTTTTAGATCTATCCCTGCTCTTATCAGGTCGTTAAGACCACTACTAAGGATAACTAACATTGTAACTAATTAATATCCAAATGAATAACTTTTTGTGTACTTCTAATAAAAGGGTAAAGTCTTCCATCTAAGAAGTTCGCTTTTTTGATGAAAAAGTCTCGTCTCCCAACTGCCCTGATTGTGGTACAGTAGAGGATGTACACCACATATTGATGGTATGTGTCCGAAACACGGCTTTTAGACGGTTTTAAATTAAAAAGCATATGTGTATGGGGTTTGTAAACAGTATTTTAGCTTCACCGTTCTCCAAAGAGGCTAAAATATTGTATAAGTTAGCTAGTATTGGTTTGTGTGGTAGGGCTGGTAGGTAAATTTATTGTTTAGAATTGAGGTTTGTATTGTTTTTAATGTTGGAACGGTGTTGTCGCTCAGCGACAAAGTTCTGTTAAAATTAATAAAAAAAGGATAAAGCTCTTCAAATTCTTAGTAATAAGTATTAGAAATGCAATGTTATTCTGTCTATCTTTGTGTTACGCAATCACGCCTATACTACTGAACCGCTTAAGAAATTAGATAGTTTAGGTTTTGCGATACCTGACACGGACTAGTTGCAGGCCACAGCTAATTAAAAAAATATATATTTTATTCGTCTTCGATATGGTTACTTTAAGTCAGCGCATAGGAACAGCAGTCTTGTCTTTAACATAAAATTCTGGTTCTGTCGGGTTTTATTACCAGACTCCAGAGATAATTCAATTAAATGCAAAACTCTCGCTGGCAGACAGAATTACCTTGACACCCCTAATAAAAACCAATTGTTCGAAAATTATAGAAGTCACACGAAACTAATAACCATTTCCTTTATAGAGAAAGTTAAGGCTTGATATTGTTACAGCGTTTATCGTACTGCTATCAACATTGTTTCTGTATGTTTCGGAAAAGTTGTTATCTGGCGCTCTCATTTCCACTACCCATATGCAATCTACTTGCTGAGTTCACGCACATAATGTACCATGTTTACGTCAAATTCCATATTCCTATCTGATTAAAAGTTGTCCGAATCCACTTGAAACATCTTATAAAAGTTAGGGTGCTTTGCAACGCCCGGAATGTTCTTGCGAATAAATTTGATTTAGTTATCAGACCCTAACCTGCTTTACAAAGGACGTGACCTGCATACATTTAAAATAGATTCAAGCTGAATCGCTTTCCCAAGTCCGTATAAAAATATAGAAATGAGCCTCTAGATTGTGACTGGATTTCCTATTAAACACTCCGATAACAGCGCACATTTTATATAAATGGGAATTGCGAATATAAAAGTTGAGTGTTGAGGGTCGTAATCAAAATATTACTTATCATATTTTTACTGGTCCCTCGTGGAATAAGTCAGATTTTCACTTGACTTGGTAATTTTTACCAGCACGTGTGAATGGCAGACAAAACCTCTGCAATCTTTGTACAGATCAACGGACTGATTTATTTGTTCAAATCTTCTGGGACCAGCTTCGGAATTCGTGTTCACAAGGTATATACGAACGTCGGCGGCTGCTTCTGTACCTGACTTACGTGTAATAAAGTGCTTATATTGTAGAGTAATAAGATTAGTAATGGATGGACTGGGACGTGTTAGATGATTCGAAATAAAATTCAGTTGAAATAATAAATGCTTATACGGTACGTGTAACTACATGTGATTTTATTACGGAAAGCAATTCACACGTCACAAAATTTATTGTAATAGTAAGAGACTTGACTGTTAATTATAATTTAGAAATGATTTTCTGTGCGACAAAAATGTATGAATTTGGCATCAGATTGAGATATCTACTACTTTAATGCTACGGAAGATAGCCGTTATGTTCGTAATCTTTCAAATTAACGTTCTATTTATTCGTCATTCGCCGTCGTATAGTTTATGAAATAGCATCACGTTCCAAATTTGTATTCGTCCCAACGGAAACATTATTTGCTTTAGGTCTTGGACTTAATTAGAGATGGGCTTAATAGAGTCGTTCGTAATTTACGCGCCACTTTGACGGACAAGATCAGAATTCCATTCAAGCTTGTCTCAAAGGGACAATAGGTCTGCAAAGTCAGAGATTATCAGGCAGTCTAATTCTTGTTTATTTAGAATTAAGTTTTGTGGAACACAATAAGATATGGCAAGTCGCGAGATTATTTAGGACTGGCCATGTGTTCATTGTTATAACTTTGCTTTGACTTTTGGAGGTCATTGACATTTTAATTAGGTTCCGTCTGTTTCCCACAAAATACTGCATTATCTGTATTATAAGTTTTGATGATGGTTTCTTGAATGTTGAAATATATTCCGAGAAACAATCGAATAAAATAGATGTGTAAAAATGAATCAATTCTAAACAAACAAAACTATCAGTGTGATATAAGCGTTTCCGCAGAAGATTAATTTCGCGTGTTGCGCGCTGTAAACTACCCGGGTACGATACAGCACGGAAATCGACACTAAACGTGAAAAATGTAGCGATCCACAGATTTAGTTGGTTTCTTGTTGTTTTTATAACGCACCGTGGTTCGAAGCGAGCTTGCGTCTCGCTCCGATGTGTTGTTGATATATCTTCTGTTTTGTTATGTATATTTTTTGAATAGGTTTGGTTAATTTTATATGTTTGCATCAACCGCGGTACTATTGGCGCCCACCGTGGGGCCATCCTCAGAGTCATTTTGACTTGAATTATTAGGAAGAATGTGTTTTAATAATTGTTGTAATCTAGGTTAATCTGCTTTTTTACATGAAAATCGAAACAATGTCTCCTTTTTCCTTGTTGCAAAAATTCTACATTGTGAGTAATTAATGGCTGGGAATAATAATCTAATCTAAAAAGATTCGATGTGGGTACCCAAAATTGTTATTATGTAACAATTACCTTCTGATAGGCACTTATATTTCTAGAACGTATCTACTTTAATTCCAAACCTTACTAAGTAAAAGTGACAATTAAGCACTACAAACATAATACAAAAACATGAACTTTAATATTAGTGTTAAATTCACCCCGCATCTGGTATTTTCATGTATTAAGTAAATTGAGGGAGCCTGGTCCGTCTTTGTTGATAATTATCTTAATTTGTTAATGTAAATGTTGGTTTTGCGATGTTGTCTTTAGCCTACCGGATAGCCATTGTAATGACGGGTATTTTGACTTGTCCCTTTGTTGTTTAATAAACAGAGGACTCTAGGAGTGTTTTAGATAAGCTTTATTTGAGGGACAATTTGGATTGTGTAAAAGGGATTTTAACCATTATTAAAAAGGTGAGAATTGTTTCGGCAAGTTTGGTTTTACTGGTTTGTTTCCGCACTAAGCCTCTTGAAGCCGCTTGTGCGTTTCGGCAAGCTTATAACAGTTCTTAACTTGAAAATAAAATCTATACTTATAATAAATCTGTAGAAGTGAAAATTCTGTACATTGAAAATATCAAAAAAATTAATGGCGGGGTGTGTTACTAGACCGACACCGAACCCAAAAATGTGATTAAAAAAATTTTTGTCTGTCTGTCTGTCTGTCTGTCTGTCTGTCTGTCTGTTTGTTCAGGTATCACGCTAAAACTACCTGTTCGATTTCGATGAAACTTGGTATAATTGTTCTTTAATATCCTGGGCACCACACTGGGTAGTTTTTATCCCGGAAAAGTATATACAAAAAAAAACAAACTTAATTTTGCGGTTCGATCCCTAGACCCGAATACTGTACCAACCGCAAATAATAAGTTTGTCGTAGGCTACGTCACCCGCAGTGGAGTTCAATAAGGGGCGCTGCACACGGCCAAGTAACTATTTATTAATCTGTGACACGGCTAAGATACTATAATTATTTATCTATACTTTATATATATTATTATTAATTATTATTTTATTATTTTTATTATTTATTATATATTATAAAGCTGAAGAGTTTGTTTGTTTGAACGCGCTAAACTCAGGAAGTACGGGTCCGATTTGAAAAATTCTTTCACTGTTAGATAGTCCACTTATTGAGGAAGGCTATAGGCTACTTTTCTTTTGGAAATCTATCCCCTAAGGGGGTGAAATAGGGGTTGAAAGTTTGTATGGGAAGTTCAGTATTTTCAATGATAGACACATGAAATTTCGTATACGGGTTTCTGAATAGAAATAAATAAAGATGTATTTCAGCGATTTTAAAAATCATCCCCCTAAGAGGGTGAAAAAGGTGTTGGAAGTTTGTAGGTATATGAATTGTGTCGTTTTCAAAGATAGACACATTCAATTTCATACAAGGGTAATAACCCTTGTATTAAATTTTATTGTTAGAAATAAATAAGATGTATTTCCGAGATTTTAGAAATCTACCCTCTAAGGGGGTGAAATAAGGGCTGAAATAGTTGGTATGTGAAGTTCAGTATTCTCAAAAATAGACAGATGAAAAGATAAATAGATAAGATAATGACCATCTAAGACATATCTATAATGACGACTCCCGTGGTCGAGTGGCGTTCACTCCGGTTTTTAAGGTGTCGCCAGCTCTAAGGTTCCAGGTTCGATCCCCGGACGGGTCCATGTAGAAAATCACTTTTATACATAGTCTGGAGTCTGGGTGTTTATGGTACCTTTTTTGTCTCCGATTCCATAACACAAATGCTTTTGCTACTTACTTTACTTTTATTATTATTTTAACGCCATAATATTAGATGAAAAATTTTATACATTCTCCTTACTTTGAAAATCACAGAATACATCTTTAATACTACTCTTTACTTTACGCGCGAGCGAAGCCGCGGGCAACAGCTAGTTCCTAATAAAAATTGAATTCAAAGTGAATTTTTAAGAACTAATGCCGACAGTTTTAAGTTTCGGCGTTTGCATTCACACAGTTGCAGTACTCTGTGTGAGACCGGAATAAAAAGATTGCAAGCAGGGAACTGCTTTAATCGTTACTTAGAAACAAATATTTAGTAAATATGTGGTCGCAGATATTGATAATTAATGAAACGCATGTTCAGCGACGGATCAAAATAAATATTTAAGAAAAAAAGAAAAAATAATAATAAGACAAGGTTATCAGGACAAGAATGTTTCGTTTATTAGATTCGGAGGCGGAAAACCCGTTTATGTGCAAGAAAATATTTACTGTCTGTCTTGTCTCTCAGCTTATGCATTGAGCTGGTTTATTACAATTCCCGTCGACAACAAAAACAGACGCTCAAAGCAAATCAAGTTAATATCGTTACTGTGGCAATATATTCTTTACGCACGAAAACACATCGCATCGAGCCATTTCATTAGCTGTTTCCGGATCCCTCGACAGATTACACAAAGGAGAAGAATAAAAAAATATATTTTTCACCTTTACCACTTGTCTTTGTAGGCGTTACGTTTTGTTGCGAATGATGTGGTTATACGAATGATATTTGAACGACATTTTTTGAGTTCGATTGCGATTGAACTTCGAATCTCATTTAATGAATAAGTGAATGATGTTTATAATAAAAATTGACTGTTCGTGCAGAGCTATTTTTATTGTGTTAAATATGTACCTACAGTCTCAGTGAGTGATATTGCTATGTAAATAAATATGTCATAATCCAGGAGAGGAACATTTATATTTTACTTGAGAGTGAGAGCTTTACCAATATTTCTTCTTTTTCTTCATAATTATATAAAAATTAAATATTTCTCTTATTAGACACCCACGGCTTCGGTACTTTCCGAGAAGCGGGGATGTGACCTTATTATATAGATCAATGACATTTTGTTAATAAATGATCTGGTACGAATTTAATAACGATGAAGAAATTTTTTAACCTCTTTAATCTCCAGAAAAAAGACGTCGGATTTATTTGGAAAAACCTTTTTGTATTGAAAGCAAATTGAGTAAGGTACCTTCCAGTTGCGTGGGACTTTTATTATACTATTCATATTATTCTTAACTAAAGACTTGTTGTTATCATATAGATAACAATAAAATTATCGAACCGAGTAATGAGACTAAATAAAAAAAAACAAATTGTCAAATTAAAAACGCAATTTATTTATTTAAAAAATCATAGGTACGCTGTCTACTGAACCTTACAGGAATAATTATTGGTATAATAATGCGTTAATTTAATTTAATATAATAAACATAAATTACCAATTACAAATAACTAGGTATCTCCTGTTTTAATTACGCAGATTCCAGGAAATTCACATGTGCGGAATTTAATTAATTTCAACGAGTTTTTATTAATAAAATGGTTATAATTTTACGAGTTTATGATCTGAAAACCTTGTTACGTAGTAATATGTTATAGTATCAATATAAAGGGAAGACGAGTAACAATGTCATTTAAAAAGCAACCCTACTACTTATAATACAAGGCCTGGTATTGTAATACTTCGAAATAATTTCCCTACTTGACATCTCATAAACTACTTCTGTTTACTGCTAAATAAAAAATCTGTTTTGTTCATTCAGCTTTGTATTAAATAAATGAGTGAAAGTGAACTGAGATTTACAAATCCTTCCTATAAGAGTGCTCTCTAAAGTAGCCCATTCTAGTCATACAATTGTATGTAATAGTCCCATATCACGGGCTATTTAATTTTATTCCCAGCGATTATGTGATATACTCTCAGCATTCTGATTTTCAACACAAAGTTCAACTGAATTCTCCGACTAAAGGATGAAAGTCAGAGAAGTATACATTTTATGGTACGAAGAAGATCGCGAGCAAGGCAAGATAAAATTTTACTACGGACTAATGCGAATTACATTTTTTTGTTGTAGGTTCTTTGCTTAAGACGTATCCATCAAAATGTTATTTGATATTTTCTATTTGGAATTTGAATTGGAACATAATTGGACTGTCCTACAAAGGCGTCAAAACATACTGTGTTTACTAAATTGATTTCTTTTGCCGCAAGTATGAAGACACATTTAATAGTTTTTTTTGTAACGCTTATTTACAAAATAATACCTAAAGTGTACTAAAGTGTTTAAATCTAGATATTAAATTAGAATCTAAGAAGTAGTAAGCTTTCCTATCAATTCCAGAAACCATACAATCCAATCAAATATTTCCCATCATTTATATTCCATGCACGAATATAAGTGATCACCAACAGAACTAGGAATATCGAAGATCACAAGTGGTGGGTCCCCGGAGAGTAACTATAAATGTCACAGCGACACAACCCCTGCAGCTTGTTAAAACGGTTTATGGACAATAAATCGAAACGCACCAGCCCCGTTAAGTCTGCTTGGTCAGATGTTGAAATGTTTTATTCCCGACATTAAAAGGGTGAGAACCTTTGGACCAACAAATTATACGTTTTATTGAATCTTAAATTCACGTACTAAGCTAATATAGCGGGTTTTATGTTCGGGTACTGTGTCAGGTCGCTTAATGATAAATTAAATCTAGTAGGGTATTATCGTTTGCATTTGTTTTAAGTTAGTACCCTGAAAATATTTCATTTGTTTTGTGACTTTGGTTTTGCGTGCCCCTTTTCTGCGGTTGACTTGAGGCCCCTTACGTATTCGTATAGTGGATTTGTTACCATGTGAAGATAGTTGTTGACCTAGGGACTGTTATACAATTTTCCCTTAAGTCAAGCATCATTAAAAGAAAACCTTTTTTTATTATAACTATGGCGGCCTGACATAAAATATTTCTTCAGTAAAAATAAAAGTATTTTCAAAAGCTTTCACCGTTTATTCTTTCAACAGCATAATAAACATAATCCTTGTCTTTATTTTCACTCCGTCAATTTTCAGGTACAATATAAAGGTCGGAATTCTACTCAATATTACTCGGGTTTCGAATGTAAAAGGTCAAAGTATTTCAATATCTATCGGCTGTATCGATGGATGTAAAAGAACGAGCTTTTGACTACGAAAATAATTGTTAAAGGAAATGACTTTCGGGGGTGGTAGTGTGTAAAGAGGAATATTTAATTTTATGTTATTTTAAATTTTAGAACTACATATAGGTAGTATGTTCTGTGGTTTATGCAAATTGTAGATATTGAAATAACACGACTTTTTATACGGATTCTATAACACATCGGTCTCGACAGTTAGAATGGAATCAAATACGATCTCCAAGTCGATACGTGAGATCGACAATTCATCATTCGATGCGGCGTGAACAAGGATTCAGAATAATTAATGGGATTACAGTACGCACTTAGCCAGCAATGTTCTAGTTAATCCAATTTAAAATCGATTTCAGATAAAGGTCAGAAACAATCGACAAACTAAAAGGCCCATCGGGGCGTGTGACTATTAGTGTTTTTGCATTTAAACATGGAACTCGCATTTTGTGTGACAGGGCCACGTTACCACAAGTCTTACTATGTTCCTGTGTCATATTATTCTGTTTATAAATATTTAAAACCAGCCTAGCTTTGCCCAGTAATACCGTAAGCTGAAGTCCAAACCGGCCTTAAGATAAGCTTTCCTCTTGCTTCGTTAAATTTAGTTTGAGCCCGTCACATCCCTTCGTTAGTTCGTGAATAAAAAATATGACCGTACTACCAACTATGTAGTTTAGCTTAAACATGATAAGTGAAATTTAAATTTCGAACGCCTTTTTTTTAATCATTGTATCCATTTTTTTAAATGCCAGTTTTAAATACACAGTTTATTGGTTAAAATGTAAAACTTCTTTTACATTTTGCAGTGAACATGACTGTGAAATTGAATTTAAAATAAATAGATTTTCGCTACGCGTTGATTTTCATTAGTGATGTTATCGCAATAATATATTACAACGTTAATGCGATTGGTTACGATCTTATCTCTGTAACTCTATATATTATATTATTGGATGGAATTACTGAAGCTGTTTGAAATAGGCTTAAGGCCTACATAGGTTTTTTTGTAAGTGATTTTTTTTAATAATTTAGTTGTTGTTTTCTAATTATGCAAACGTTACTCTTTGGTGTTTCTTAAATGAGGTTATTAAATTTTTTTGCAATTTTTTTTTATCTCAGTGATAAGTAAATATACAATTTAAATACAACAACTACATATAAATGGCTGCTGTATAGCAATATTAATGAGCTCATTGTGAGCGTTAGTCAGCAACCGGTAATGGTGAAAACAATTTAAAATACTGAAACCAGAATGGAGGAAAGTGCTGCCGTAAATACTAAATAGTGAAAAGTATTTTCCTTAACAACGGTAACTACACAGATATTTTTGTTTAAAATGTGGTTGATACATAAAATCGGTATCATGAAGAAAACTTGTAAAATTGTAAAAAAAAAGTTTTAAGTCGCAGTATGAAGAAGTTATCGATATGTAATACTTATACCTAATCAATCCAGTCTCATTGTTTAAATAGTGATATCAAGGAGTCTTGTCTGAAAGATAATTGAAAATAATATGTAATTATTTATTTATTAACTCTTTGAGAGACTTACAGATTCATAACAGTGAATATAATAATCAATGATATATGTTCAAATTGCTACAAGTCTCTACACATAGGGAATATACATAAAAATTATATTCGGTACCTAATAATAAATATCTAGTTACTAGTATTAAATACAAGTATATTAATAGCATTCATATCAATTTTAGAATTTCACTACGTTATTTTCACAGGTGTCCTTTACAAACATCGACAAAATGTTAAATTATTTTTATCTAAGAGACTGCACATTATAGCATTTAAGATATATCGCCTCTTAGATAAAGCGGGCGATTAATAGTGTGCTTTCACGAAGCAATGGCTGCACAAATTAAATTCATACATTGTATCTTAAGACAGGTAATAAGTATCTAGTGATAATGAATACTGAAACGCCAATCAACTTTAAGATATTCTCAAATTTATATCTGTCGCTACTTCGCGCCTTAAAGTGACAGAGACAGCAGGAGACTTAACTTAACAACATAATAAGAATAACAAAACAACTATGAATAAACAGTTACTGTATACAGGATTAATTTAAAAGGAGTGCGTATATTCAACGAGGTAATCAGGTGCATGAAACTGAACAACTTTTCCCAAGAAACATTGGTCGAAATCTTAAAATAGTTGGAAAATCCAAAAGTGCACGCCTCATAATCTCATTATTATGCAATTTCATTACAATAAAATTGAGGTTATTTGTAAATAATAATTAAACTACATTGAATTATACCGTGAAAAGTAATAGGCTTCTATTCCTCAAAATACTGAAGCCTATAAAAACAAAACCAACTCGATAAGTGAAGTATTTCCCTCTCTTTATCGTGACCACAAGATACGGGATCCGTACATACAGACACACGGACGTCCAAGACAGAACTTTTTTAAACAATTTTTTAATTAGTTTAAATAATAAAAAGAGATTTAAAAATATCATGAGTTTAAAAATAGTGTTTTTTCTCAACATTTGTCTATTTATATTCACTTATAAAAGCAATAAAGAATAAAAAAAGTGACATTTTAAGTTGGAGAATCACTCGGTGTGCGTAAACTGACAGTAATACCCACCTCCACGCTTCGCTTATGAGGTGTGCAATTGGAAATCATCTTTTCATATAAACATAAGTCACGTGACCTGTCACTTTTTATGAAAAGTTCATTTTCCATTTATAGATCTCGACCTATGTTTCTTGGGGAAAGTTGTTCAATTTTATATACCTGATTACGTTGTTGAATACCTATACGCACTTCTTTTAAATTAATCCGGTATGAGTCGATGAAAAGAAAATCCATTTCCATTCCAGTCTATTACAAACAAACAGTCCAAACTATTAAGTTTCCAACACAAGATTAGAATAATTAAACTATCCATTATTAGTTAAACTGTGATCAAAATGGTCGGCGTCATTGATTTCAGAACGACCCGATTAATAATGGCATAGGTTTGAATGCCGTACAAATTGGCGTAAATTACTTCTATTCACTAATCCAGTTAAAGACCTATACATTCATTTTCGGAATTAGCACTAGTAGGTCAACGTATTGTGGTTTTAAATGATTGCTTTTTGGACGACTAATGACTTAGCATCAGTGAATGAATAAAATGTATTTCGAAATTGGTTATTTCTGTAGAATTGTATACATAACTTTATTAGTTCCAAATTTGAATTTAACGAATTGTCACTTTATTTTTACTTTGGAACAAAATTAAGCATCTGCATTCCCAAGTCTTCTCGAAAATACTAAATGCAACCAGGCGTAAAATTAAGGTGATTTAATATATATATTTTTTAATCTTAACATGTTGTTCCGAAAGGGTTTATTTATTCAAAAATTTAGTATCAATTTATAAACTTGCAACCTTACCCACTTTTTCATATCAGTTATTCTACACCAAAAATATTAACAGACGTATCGTACGATTATTATATCATAACGTACGATTTTCGGGGTCGAATGATTGAGTTAAAAAAATTGATATAATTTTATTTATTTATTTACTAATTAAAGCTAAAATATTGTATTTTTACTTTATCCTAGACTAGCTTTTGCTCGCGGCTCCGTCCGCGTGGGCGTCGGTTACCACGCCTTCCTCAATAAGTGGGCTATCTAACAGTAAAATATTTTTCAAATTGGCCCACTCGAAGAAAATACAGATAGTGTAAAGAATACAGTTAAAGGATACTACCTTACGCTACAGGTTTCACAAATAAAAAAGGTCAAAACGTTTAATATGAAAGTTTGCACATCAAAAGAAATCCGTCCTCTCAATTCACGAGATCTGCACGAAACTCGGTATTATTGATATGAGAATTTGCAAATATACGAAAATATTCTCTTGGGGCGGGATTGCTCGTAATATACGTACCTCACATAAGGGCCTTTTACGACGCGCCAGTGGCATTCTGAGATACGAAATAAGAATATTATGTCGAACCTATTCGGGCTTCAAAATAGTGCTTTCTTATATCTCTCAAATACATTTTGACTTAATAAAAACTTTTTGTCAAACGAAAGGTGAAGGAAATTTGGGATGCGATCTATGCGGGTCCTAGATGAAAGCTGTAGCAGTAGCATCAATGTTTCAAGGTTTTCCTTTGACTTTAAGAACAAAACCAAACTTTTTATCGTTCACGTGTACAAAGAGGATTGTATCCTAGATACACAAAAAGTGAACTAGCAATTTTGTGTTAATTTATCAAATGGATCGGTAATTTCTCTCTTTTGGTTTATAAAACAAAATGTGTCTATAAAGTAGGGAAATGGAATGAAAACAAGAGAATCATTCGAGTGATAAACAGTCGGTAATGTTCATGGACTTAACTAACTTGTTTGTGAAAATGTTTAAGTAATTGGATAAGGTTAGATTTTATCATAGAGCATTTTTTCGTGTTCCTATTTTTATTTAAGTTACAATTAATTGCGCCGCATGAATACGTTACAAATCAATAAAAATCAGTTTACTTAAAAATATATATTTACTAGCTGCCCGGACAGACGTCGTTCTGTCAAAAGTAAATTAATTAAGGTAATACCCGAACAGTAGGAACAGTTTTTTTTACTTATTATTTATGTTTTACACCTTTTAAACCTTCCCTGGACTTCCACAAACATTTCAAGATCAAAATCAGCTAAATCGGTTCAGCCGTTCTTGAGTTTTAGCGAGACTAACGAACAGCAATTGATTTTTATATATATATATAGATATATAGATTTAATTTAAATCTATATATTGTTGTTGTTCTTGTTTGTTTCTCCACGAAAACACAACTACGAAATAGTACGGTCAAAATTGCAACCAGTCAGACAAAACCGCGTACAAACGATGCATAATGCGGTGTATTACGGCACACTCATTCTGATATATTGCACGGGACCTGACAAGATTAATTTATACGACAAATTTTGGTTGCAGCTTGCCCTTTATTTGTTCAGCTCTGGCCAATTTTTTACCGGCTTTATAAATATGGTTTTGTTATATTTTGTTACTTATGTCCCTCATTACCTACCAAAATATCGTAACAATACTTTATTTAAATTTAAATCTATTTATTTTTTTATAACTTACCAGCAATGTTGGTCGCACATTACATTAGTACTCTTGTGCTTAGCTAAATGCTTGTATTACGAGTGGGTTCACGTCGGTAGTGTGATGGGTGGTTTTTGAACCGGCAACACATGATCACAAGTCCGACGCTCTAGCGACCTATAAGTCTAAAAGCGACTGCCAATTTCTTTTTTTTTTTCGATGTATTATATTATTGCGTACCAAATGAACTTTTTTAATTTACAAATAGCGGTCAAATAGGTTTTAGTAAGCCTAATTATTTTTAGTAGTTTGTCTATAATATTTTGTAGCCGGAAATTCTTCGTTCAATTAATTTTATAGTATTAGGGTCTCTAATATTAAGGCAAACTTAGTACTTCCATCCCTCCCCTAACTATTATTAGAAAGTTAATGAAGTATGCTTATTATTGTGTGTGTCCGACTAGATATCCGACCTCTTCTTATCACTTCATCGTTGAAGTTGAAAGATATTAGACTTGTGAATCAAATTATCTGCCATACTACAATTAAGCGGCGGTAGCGGTTAGGGCGTCGAACTTGCGGTCATGCGGTTGCTGGTTTGTCACCCATCCATTGCACGACGAGTACCCACTTTCTAGCTTAACTCGAGGGGTTAGCAAGAATACTAGTAATGTGCGAACAATATATATCTTAATGTATTTAAATTACGCGTCACGTTGTTTGTCCGGGATGGACTCCTAAACTACGTAACTGATTTTAATCAAATTTGCACACCGTGAGCACTTTGATCCAACTTGAAAGATAGGATAGCATAAATCTCAATTATATTAAATAAAAATGAGACCGCAGGCGGAGCTCCGGGAAACAGCTAGTATAATTATATATAATACCTAATTTCAAATGAATATGGTTAATGGAACGTAAAAATGATACGAACGTTTAATGATACTTTAGATTAAGACAAGGGATGCTTACGAGGTCAATTTCATAAACAAAGCATCTAAGATCACACGACATCCCCTTTGATTAATAACTCTATTCAGGAACTTGGCTGTAATCTCGGCAATTGTAAATCCGTAGCGGAAAATGTAATTTTAAATTTGTTTCGCGGTTAATTTTACGCTTTAGTTGAAGTTAATGAATAACAAAATGTCCCGACAGGACTTTGATTAAGTAACTTAGATGATTAAATGTTGTAAGACCTTTTTGTCAAAGTTTTTATTAATTTGTAATTAATTTTCAATATCAAATTAAACAGTAACGTTATTAAAAATACCAGGAAGAGTTTTCTTACGGTCATTGTAAATTAGAAATTAATTAATTAAAAAATGTTTTTTTTTAGTCAGCAATAGACTCTGTTTTTGTTAAAAAAACGGTCTGTACAGATAATTATATCTTTCCTCATGTAATTTAAGGGAAATATAAGTATCGCCATCGTATTTCTAAGACTCATTAAAATAAATATTTCTCCCACCTATCTTCATTAGAAAATTTAGTCTGCCGCACACAAATACATACTTATTCTACTGAGTAAAAACTGTACCAACGCAGTCATGCAAAGGAGATGATTTTCATAATGAATGGGTTGAGGGCCATAGCATGTCGTGTGTATCTAGTTATAATTTATAACGAACGTTTTCACTGCCAAAGGGCTTCCTTCACGGACGGCTTGAAAAGCGCGTGTGATGAAAAACTTCGCCTATTTAATTAGAGACTGAAATCTCTTGCTTTGAGCTCGTTAAATTAGTTTCGTGTGGGTATTACTGGGATTTAATTTAACGTATGGGAATGTAATGAAGTTTTTTCTTCTTTAGCGGAAGTCAAACTCTTTTTGTTGCCAGTTCTCCCTTCCTTTGCAAGTATTCATTTTTGAAATCCGTTTTAAATGTAAATGTTTTCTAATTTTGACATTGCATACAAGCGAATACAAGTTGCCGTTTATTTCTGGTCGACACGCTCAAATAAAAAACAAATGTTCTAATCAAAGTTAAAAAAGAAGCTTAAACATTTATACCTAGATATTTTTATACAGTTATAGTCTACATTCATATTTAGCTTAGGTAAACATAATCTAGTTAACATCTGTCGTTTTAAGTTAGGGACCCGAATTATTTTACTTGACGACTTAAATCATAAAACATAATTTTATTTTTAAACACATTTCTTGTAACTTTGAAATTCTTAAAATATCAAAGAAGGATTTTAAGTAAATATTTTCTTGAGATGAGCAGTTTTTTTAAGAATCAAATTAAATTATGTGCTATATTTGAAAAACTTTACACATTTAAATAAAAGAAAATTTAAATTTTCGTATAGGTAGTGAATTCTGGCCGATCACCTAGCACATTGACATTAGGTATAATTAGTACAAGACAAAAATAAGCCTAGTGTTTTAGATGAAACAATAGTAAAGTAATGAATTAAAGAATTAGAATAATACATTAATTTTTTTAGTTGTGCCAGTCATGAGCCATGGTACTTTTCTACGGCGCCAAAACGTGGACACTGACAGCAGGTCTAGGCCATGAACTCTACTGCCAGAGCTGCGCAGGAAATAAACTACGATTTTTTTTTAACTTTAATGCAGTCTCACTGTATTTTGTTTCATTAATCTTAAATTTAATATGACTAAAATACAACAGTCATCCTGCCTGTGCATATTATTTTGTGTTATCATCAATCTATTACTGTGACAAAGCAGTGTGGACATCCTTTCAAAACGAGATCACATTATAGTTTCTCTATAATGTTATCTTGGTGAACAGATTTTGCATGCTTATTATAACTAACTAAGGTGGAGGTAATATTTTTTCTTATTCCTTAACCTTCACGATAGACATTAGCTTAAAATAGAAAATAAAAAAGGGTGTTTTAATAAAATCTTTTTGTGAAAATACGTAATTTGATTTGATATTATCTACCGTTCTTGTATTAATAAAGCATATTAATAAAATATGTTTTCAGTTAAAAGTTTCGTGATAACTCATAATGAGTTAAGAATGTAAATAGTGGTATTAAATATACTACAACAAAATACACACATATTTTAAATAGACAAACTTTGATTATGCTAATGCTAACATGACCCTGTGGGGATCGTACAGCGAGGGGGTTATTTATATTCTTAACGAACTGTTAATAATGCTAAATAATTAAAACTGTCTACTAAGGTCTTGCTTCTATTATTTATTAAATGCGTTACTTACTTTAAAATTATTTAAAGAAGCAAAGGACTTTAATGGTAGGTACTTATCTATTTTTTTTATTAATCCTTCTGAGTATTTGGTGAAAACTTGAAACCAGCAAAATATTTTAAGTTGATAAAAAAAAAGATCTTTTTGGTCGGTAGCTGAAAAAATAAAAGTTAAGTTTATAATCATACTACCACAATAAGAATAATTAACTATTTTCATAATAGTTAATTATATATAATTGTATTTCCCTATACTATTGTGTATAGTTTACACAATATCATAAAATTATGCAAATTTTGAGTGCAATTTGGAGAAGCGGATTGTTCCGTTTCAGTAATTAATTACCTATTACATTTTGGCGGGAGGCCAGCAAACCTGTCACTAGTATGTTACAGACTAAAACTTTGCAGTGATTGTAGAATAAAGATTTGCGTTTAAAACTGGCTGGCTTGAATTAAAAAAAAGAATAAAGAGTTACACTATGGAGTTGCAGATACTGACTGTCATGTAATTAAAAAGAAAAATTAGATTTATTCCAGATTTGAACAACGAAGACTGTAGGAAGTGGTTTCTTTTTTTTTGTACAACTTAACGTAAATAATAATAAGAAAGGAGTTTTTTTAAATACGTTGTGTGAAGCAACTTAATATTATTTTTATTCGTACTAAACCCTAGTATTTTGGCACACAACTTGTGCTGCTGGCAAACAACAACGGGTTTCCTCAATAAAAACTGGAGTATAACAAGTATTTCTAGACCGTGGTGAGTACTGGACAGTGACATTCGTGTAACTGCGTGTATAAATGAAACAAGCCTGGACAGGCATTCGGCAGGCGTTTCGCATTGGCCTTACAGCTGCGTGTCGTTTAATTAAGGCCTAGCATAGGTTTGAACGAAGCTATTCGTATTTAAACAAGCATGTTCGGGTGCGTTCGCTTTTGAAAATACTGGGTAAAGTTATAAGCGTTTAGATGCATTAAAAAAAGATTTTTAAATTAAATTTAAACTTTTATAGGTACTGAATTACCTATATTTAATTTCACCAATTCGACGATTTTTAAACAACTTATTGAAATATAGCTGAAAACACTATCGTTCACGTCTATTAAAAAAACTACTAAGTTACGATGTTACAGGCAGAATACCGCTACGCAGATACATACCTAACCAAGTTAAACTTAGAAGACTTCGGTACAGTACCCATAATTTCGTATCGAGGGTTTGATTTTTGATTAGGTTATTAACCTTATTATAGCAATAGGTATCTACATAGGTAGGTAAACGGCAAAAAAATCAATGTCTAAGTTCGAACTCCCAATTATCTTAGCTCATCAATCACAATTTTTCTCAACATAATTCTTTCGATAGATAAATAAGATAAATCTTCAATAGTCGAAACAATTTTTCATCTGATCTACAAGCATAGAATTTAATAAATTTTTAGCCGTCTATGATGTTTTTAAATGACCATTATTATAATTAATAACTAATAAATTTGTGTTATTTTTTTAATTAATTAATTATTTTGATTTTTTTTTAATAAGTAATGTCTTTCTATTTCTGACTGTTATACAGCTACCCCTTTACAGGGCCAATAGTATCCAGAGAAAACTAACTACTCGTAGTTGTACACAATAGTAGGTATGTTATGCGGGTCGCACGACCTTTACCAATTCACTCTTTCGAGAATTTCTTTGATATATATTAAAAACGTTTTATAGTAAAAAAAAATATCTACAAACTTTGTATAAAGCAAATGTGCAAAGAAAAAAACCTGTGTACAAAATTACACATAATATATGTACCGTTCCTCATTTTAATCATTATTTTAAATTAATTTTGTCATTTATTTATGATGATTTTTAGTAACTATTGTAGGCGTACATTTTTATTTAGTATGTTTATATGAATCAACTACATGTGTGCTTGATTCATACAAATTTACATTAGCTCACAAGATGTGATACGATACATCGTCATTTCAAAGTTCAATATGCTCAAAAGTTTAATATGGGATACTGAAGCTCATGAAATTCAATATATATCGTGCGGTTCATTATTGGAAATCTCTATGCAGTTTACTGCAAGACCTTTGAGTACGGCGCTAGAAGTTTCCTCCAATACTCCTTGAGTACATGTACAACTTTGACATTGTATTGTTGTACGTCGCAAGATGTTAAGGGTAATAGCCAGAGCCACACTTTTTGAAACAACTTGAAGTATTTCAGATTAGTTATAAAGCAAACTTAATTTGTGAATGGGTAGGTACTTTTTATTATATTTAAATTTATAAAAAAACAAAATATTATTATTTATATTTTCAGAGCAGTGGCGATTTTTGCCTATCTCTAAATTTATATTATTACGTTTAGGATAAAACAAAAAACTTTTATCTTCATCAATTCCTTTTATCAACATCTTACCTATGATTCCTACGAATGCTTTGCATAGAGCCACGGTCAACTTAGTGGTATTCGTAGAGTGATCCGAACTGTCGCACTTATCCTAAAAAAATCTTCTGTTTAATGTTTTGTAAGGAGCTTCCTAAGAAGTCTCTTTTTAATGAGATCTAATTGTTTTTTTTCGACTTCATTCATTTTTATATAACATTGTAACGTAAAAGCTCCTATTAACGACCCCCTAAAATGTGTACTCTATTAACGATCTAATTTTTAAATCACTCATATTAGACATAATATAGGGTCCAGAAAAGTTATACCTAGAAAATTAGTTAGGTATTTTAGTTGACCGTGAGTGGAACGCGCCCGAAGCGGACGCACATTTCATAGTGTCGCGTCTCCAGCCACGTAAGTACACCTAAATATTACTTAAGGAAAATAACACACTAAAAATGGATTTGTCTTCTTGCTATCACATTACAACTGTAACGTATATATTCGTTTTCTAAACTAACTCATAATATAATACTTTTTATTGGCTTTTGTGTTATAAAATCACGTTTTAATTTAAGGCGGTAATAGAATCCAAATTTCAAAACATGATTCTAATAACGACCCATGGGTCGTTGTTAGATTTTGAGAACATTTAAGTATTTTAAAATAATATCTATTATATACTTCCTCATTCGATTTTATTTTTTTCTTGTTCAAATCTTAAAATTATTTTACTTCGTTAGATCTATTAACGACAAAGCTATTTCTTGAAGTTTTTGTGTAAAACTCCATTCAACATTAGACAATATCCTTAGTATTAGAATGATATTATACTGTAAATAACCTTTATTATCTGAATTAAAGACTAACTGACATTAAAAGAAATAATATAGCAATGAGATCAAATTTAACAGTATTCCATAAAGCGGATATTAAAATTTTATCTGTTTATTATTAAGTTTATTAATCGCTAATAGAATATTGTAACCTTCATACTTGATTCTATTACCTATATTTTTGAACAAATTGGCTTATTTCTTGCATACGTGACGTTTTGAGAGATTTTGTCACAGGCCATATTATTTATGTAAAATAATATTTGCTATCCAGTTTCATTCATGGCTTCATGGCATTGGCTATATTTAATATGTTTTCAAATCTAATAAAAATCACGGAATGGGGGCCATGTAAGTTTTTAAAGCTTCTTTCGAAGAATTAAATCCTATATCTCTTTAAAGATTGTGATCTTTTATAGAATCATGGAGCCGCAGAAGCACAAGCAGTACGCCTCTGCTCAACTAGAAGCTACGTTTCTAGATATAATTGAAGGGACTAGCATTATACGAAGCTTCAAAAACGTATGGCATACCGAGGACAACTCTGCGTGACAAGAGAAATAATAAATATATAAATGAACATTGTGGAAAACAAACTGTTAACGAAGGAGGACGAAGGTTTATAATATATCTAATTAGTATGTAGGTGATTAAAAAGTAAGCATTTAATTATTTGAAAACTGTTTTCTGAGGCTGAATATATTTTTTATTAATTAAAATAACAACAATTAAGTGCTCTAAACGTTGCAATAAATAATTATGTTCATATTGTAATAATGTTGATCTCATATCTATTGTTATTCCATAATAAATACCTTAAAAACGATTTTTTATTTTATTTAATAGTATAGAAGCAGTGACAACTTCGTAGGGGTCGGTAAAAGAAGTAGAAAAATCGGTAATAGAATCTTGCCGCATTTTATGGGTCGGTAATAGAATCGACTACTCTTTTGGATTAAATAATTATTTAGTAACTATTGTGATACAGAATATTGAATTTAAGTACTGAATTGCAAAGAATACATCGTAGAGATTAATTATAAACTTTATCATCTTTCCTAACATAACAGCTTATATCTATTTTATTAATGTGAATCCTTAGACAGCTAAAACTGGCGGTAATAGGAGCATTTACGTTATAATTATTATGTATCTATGTATAAACGTTTTTTTAAAGATAAAGATCGTATATAGACTGTTAACATACAAATTAGGATACCTTTTTTAGTAAGTTATTGTTCTTTTGTCTGAATGGCTAATATTATCATTTATGGAAGATCTGAAATTCACAAGATAAATCTTTAATCTAACTTTAATAAAATTCTAAAACAGATGTCAACGAATATCAGTGAAATCCTGAAGTGTGTCAAAGTAGGAAAGTCTAGGGTATACATAAATAAAACGTTAGCTCCCTCCATTTCGCTTGGAGCTTTAGTCTGTCGGAAAGATCGCGACATGCCAGCGATGTACGACGTGGTAAAACCGGAGTCGCAAACCTTTTGAATTATTTCCAAGCTTGTCTTAAACCTTTTCATTCAGCCACTATGTTCAAAAGAAAGAATAATTGAAATGCTGGTGTCTATGTATCACATAATTATGTATATTTTATTCAATGCTTTTTTAAATAATTTTAATAAAAGTTTTTTTAATTGTCAGTAGAACGATGCGTATAAAATGTATAAACAATTAAAATTTTAAAATGTAATTATCATACAATTGGGATTCTTAGTAATAGTGACAGGAATCGTCGGGATATTATTTTTGTTTGTTCATCGTTGTAAAGACGCTGCCCGACTGCAACGCTGGTGCTTAGCTTCGCTTTGTATGTAAAGGGTACTCTTCGGCCGCTGTATCTTGGCGGGGCAGAAATGCGATACAAGATATTGTTGTCTTTTTCTCACCCACCGATTACCTGAACTTGCATCTCACACAAACTGTCTTGTATCTCGTTTCAGTCCACTGCACTCACGCACACGCTACGCATGATACCTACACAACAAACGCTAACAAGTTGATCCATGCATCCAATGTGGCTTAGACATCGCGCAGCGCCATAGTGAAGCAGCGCCTGTAATGACTTTAGTGGTAAATTTATATTTTTGTATGAACATTTACTTTTTCATTATTTCTTTCCTAATTCCTAAAGGATAAGTTCAATGGTAAGATAAATAAACCTTCAATTAATTGCTGTATAACGTAACATCGTTAGTTTCCAGAATAATAAAACTCAAAACAGTTGTTTTAAAGAGCTATCAGACAAACAACAAAACAAACATCTTACGTAAAATATTAAATCTAAGACGAATGCTTGACAAGAGCTGCGAAAGTGGGGGGAACAAAGAAAGTAGGTTACTGGGGATCATGCCTATTTGCGTTTAGTTCTTTCACTGTTTCCCTTATATTTTGTTGGTATTTTTATTTGAGGTTACATAAGATTTTTGTTCGCAATGTAATTTTTTCTTTATTTTCATTGTTGCTATCTCGAGAATTGAGCGTAAAATCCTAGAAACTTAAATTAGTTTTATATCGCGTTTAGTGCCTACCATTCTTAAATCACTTAGGAGTTTTAAACGTCTGCGCGTGTTGAAAGAACTGACCTTATCTATTAGCGCCTGATAGCATTCGTATTATGGTCATTTTATTTAATACTCTACTATTATATTAACCTGGTAGTGTTTCACGTAGAATGGCCCAATCAAGAGGCTAAGTGCGGAGACGGCCCCGGAAAACCAACTAATCTAATAGTTGTTACATAGTTTTTGGAATCCCGACTCTTTAAAATAAAAATTATATAGATATTTAAAAAAAAACTTTTCATCGCTTAGCGCTCCAACCAATTAGGAATTTCTATATTTCCAATTACAGAGGTTGGTTGAACTGTATTTCTGCGTATTCCCAAATATTGGTTTCATAAAGTTTTGCGGAACAAAAAAGGCAAACAATTACCTAAGAATTTGTATTCGAAACGAACGTGAAATTATTCCTGGAAAATTATTTAGTTATCTATTCCAGGAAGTACCGACTACTGTAATTCTTATAACGTGCTCGATGGTATACGTTTGCGTACCAAAGTAATTATTTATCATAATTATAATTCAGATTCATTCAGAAAAAAAAAACAAAAAAGAAGATTCGTTTATTGGAAATAATTAGGAAAACACAAAATTTTGTTGCAATGGAAATTAAATGCTATTTATTGATGTAGCTTTATAACGAAAAGGGATCTTAATCACTGTAGCATAAAAACCAACATCTCACTTCGGAACTTGTTGAAAAATATTTACCAATACGAAGCCAAATTTATTTAAGTAGGTTCATGGTTTGTAGGTTGGAAGAGAATTATGTTTGTCTACTGAACTTTATTTGGCTACGAATACAATGCTGTTACCGTAAGTGTCGGAGGACGGAATTAAGTGTCGAATAAGATTGATAATGTCTAGGTTAAGTTCGCACCTAGAATTTTGTTGGTGATTAATGTTCAATATCGTGAAGCGGTAACTTAAACTTCTGAAAACTGATTTACAGACGAAGGTACTAAATGTATCGCTATTTTTTATGATTAATCATCATCTGCCTAGACTTTTCCCATGCTATGTTGGAGTCGACTTCCAGTCTTACCCGATTCTGCTGAATACCGTACTTTACATGGAGCGACTGCTTATCTGACTTCCACAATCCATTTTATTGGGTAATACATGTATAAGTATCTTAAGTATCTTTTATTAAGACTGGTTGTAAGAATTGTACTGACTTGCCCACTGCCATCTTATGACCAACGGCTTAACGTGCTTTCCGAGCGACATTTCCGGTTGTTTACAAATGGTCACCCATCAACGGACCAACCGCGGCGAGAGCGGCTTAACCTTATTATCGAACAAACCGTATGATTTAGGTACTCTTAGCCCCGAGTCCCTTCGTTCTTATGAAATTAATATTGATTTAAAATAATGTGTCCGTGTTACTTCTTCTATTTTAGCTTATAAATAAGCAGTACCTAATTATTATTTTTTTGCACCTAATTTTCTTTGTGCATTTGTATCCTGTCTGTAGTGTGTACAGTCACGAGTACCAACATGTAAACACAAACTTTTATAGGTTTTTGTTCTCCGACTGTTCTGATTAAAATTTCATGTTGTTATGAACATTGTATACTGGAACTCATATTTTAATGAAAAAGATCCTATCTCCAAGTTACAATAGTAATTCATTATCCGTCTCTATCTGACGTCATTTCACAAGTAACATCTATGTATTTCAGAATAATAATTAGTGGGTAACGATTTAAACTTGGGTACCTGTTCAAAGTTAGTACCTATTTTAAATTTGTGATTTAATTCCTACTAGATTCATCTATTTTTACATATTCATACAACAAAGAGATCTTCAATTTGATCGAGTTAGTTAGCTTAGCTTTGTAACATACTGCTTTCCACTGTAGTTCACTGTGAACTAATAAAACTAAGCTTTGCTTACACTGAGCGGTGTTAAAATGGGAACGCTTTGAACTAACTATAGGTGAGCTTACCTAACTGCGATCTAGGGTTGTTTTGTTTGTAAGTCACTCGTTTTTAGTTTTGCATTGTTTAAAGTGTTAAGTTATCTAGTAAACACAATTGGTACAAAAGAATATAGAAAAAAAGTAGGTAGGTACTGGAAAGTATATCGGTTCATTTTCAGTAGTATGTAGTAGTGGTATAAGCTACCGTTTCGGAATTGACAAAAATAATAAAATTGTTACAACGCTTATAACTCGAGAAAGGCTGGACCGATTTTCATGATCCTTGATTTGATTTGGATGAGTCACCATCCGGAATAGCTAAATAAATAAAACAATAGAACGTGGACTATAAAAAGGAACGGGGACAGCTTACATGGGTGAAACCTCGGGATACCGCTAGTATTGCTTAAAAACTTGTGCTAGGTGTAGCAAATTCTGGATCATTATCAATATTGCAACGTCATAATTTTTGATTCTCGATGTAAAGGATCTAGGCTTGTAGCTATCAAAATATGTTTGTAGGTATGTCGATGACAAGCCTCGGTCTCTTCATGACTCTGGTTAAAAGTTTCATAAAATCTCTAGCTCATATTCAAAATAAAAAAATGAAGGTCTAATCACACCCATTGAATACACGATCTCCAGTTTTCGTCAATAATAAATCAAATCTTGTCCTATTTGCCGAATTCGTGTTACTTTATCGAAAAATCCCAAAAAGTCAATTCGCCTTCATGTATATTTAAGGAAGTGACTTTGTGAACCTCTCGAGTCAGGTGTGCGTAGGTAAATATAAGCTCTTGGCGCCCTTTGGAATTATTCGTCTCCTATCATATTTGGCAGAGGGTATATAAATATTATCTCTACCATGTCAATTTCATAAGAGCTTGAAATATTTTGTTTCTAAGCAATATTATCCAATGTAGTTTTAATTTTTGAATATCTATATATTATATTTAATTTTTAATTATCTGTAGACTAGTCTATCGATAATTATTATTACTGTCTACCTAATTTCCGTACCACATAAGTGACATAACTAATGGCCAATTGGGTTCCAAGACTCTTCAAAGGGTTATCGCCCGAATTAATTATACACAGTCTGATATTGTTCGGGATGCCCTACAGCACGTTATAAGGACCGCATAAGTATGCATTAGAGCTTCAATAAAGGGAATTTACTCAATATTAACTGAGCCTTTGAGGTTATGTAATATCTGTTGGAGAAATGTCTTCTTGGTACGGTTAATCGAAACCCTTGTGGCTATTAGGACGATTTGTACGATCTAGGGTTTGAAATTGATTATTGAATTGCTGACACATAAAGGTAAATGTATTCTGAGTCAGCGTAACGTTTCAATGATATTAGGGTAAATGGTAATGGTGACAAAATGGTGTTTAATGCCGGAGATTATTTCGATCGCTATATTTGACTGTTATATGGTACCTATGAGAAAGTGATATTTCATTTACATATTATACGGAATAGAAGCATGCTGCTAGTATTATGTAAAATGGTTTTTGATAGGTCAGCTATTGTGACTCTTTGCGCAATGAAAAAAAACAATCAGGTAGATCTTGGGACTTCCGTCCTTTCTTATTTTTTGATTAAATACCTAAGCATATTGGTATCGTGATAATTGTTGAAAATAAATTAAAAAAAATTTTAACAGGTAAAACAATACATTTATTGTTATTCTTATTTCAGGCATTTCGAAAAGTTAAATGACTCCAGTTGCATTGTTCCAAAATGTCATTCCTATGGAGAAGAACCGGCAATAAACTGCATTATGCATAACAGCAAAATATTCTTCAGTAAAGTAGGTCCTACCTACCACATTTTGTAAAAAAAAAACTGGTAAAATTAATATTTATCCTGTACAGTGTAGGTACATAAATGTTAACGTTCGTAAAGCTATCGGTAAATTAGCGGCACTAGCTAACATGAAAACAGTCTTTTGTTTTTTATTAGTGTGAGCCAGCCATGTTGAATTAAAAAGAAGTTAAGGCCAATACACCATTAGTTTACGTTGTAACAAATTATTCGTTTCATTAGCTCCCTAAACGGACCTTGCAAAGGAATGTGCTTACGTATTTTCAGGCTAAAGACACAAATAGCCGAATAATTAGTTGAAACATCGTGCCCTTAAACAGTGTAGATTGGTAGATAAAATAAACGGGTTCTGAACTAAATGATACCTTTATTAATTTAGAAGAAATTTTAGATTATCTTCGTGAAATAAATAGTTTTTGTAGGGTAAGAAGATAGGATTATATTATTTAAGTTGACTTATAGCTACGACATAAAAACCTGAAATAATTATTTGTGACCTAAGCTGTACAAATAAAAAACTGTCTTAGTAAAGTAACGAATTAAGGCTTTTTCAAACGAAAATATCATAGAAACAATTACAAATTACGCAAAATGGGAAAAAGCTAACCTTAACTAACACTAAACCCGTAGAAAACGGTATAAATGTGTTAAAGTTCTGTGCGAAAACTACGAAAACAGATCTAGCCATCTACGCAACATTTTTACTTGAGCATTTATCCAGGAATCTCATAAGCTGGTGAAAGAGAGGGTTATGAAACCCAAAATTGGGACGATATATGAAGGTCGCGCGTTATTGCGCTCATTTTTCTCCTCTCGCCAGGTATGCACATATGCACCAAAGTAAATTGCTACACAAAGGAATTCCTTTCTTTATTAAGCACGTTACGCTTCCCAGGTAAATGCTTACTTACTCAAGTTTCAACAATTTAAAACGAACAGAGTTAAATACAGAACAAAAGAATTTCAAACGAGATACTTCCATAGTTCCAGAATGTTCCGTGAATGTCCTTCGAGAAAGCTATTAAAAATACGCCTAACGCTTTATACAAACTTGTGGTGCCATATTTTATTTATATCTTAAAGAAAAATGGTTTGTACCGCAGCTACAAAGAACCCCAAAGGAGGATCGTTACTGTCTAGAATGAATCCAAGAGTTCCCGCCTAGATCTAAATTAACGAAGAGATTTAGTGCTAAGGAAAAAGAATTTCGCAATTCAGCTTGTTTAAAAGGAGCCAGTGGAATCAGCCGAGCGTTAAAATGAAGTGCCTATAATTAACATGACGTATATACGTGTAATTGTTAGCCACCGTCGCTCGTCGGCAAACTTTTGAATTATATTTTATTATATTCTGAGAACTCCTAGAACATCTATCAGCTATCTGCTTACTACATTATTTTTACTAAATTTTCCTGCGTTTTACGGACTATATCATTTTAATTACTCCGTCTGTCTGAATGTTACGCAATCACGCCTAAACTTCTGATCTAATTAAAATGAAATTTGGTACAGAGATAGTCTAGCTAGAGCCTGACAAAGGACATAAACTACTTTTCGCAGAATGACCGACACCTACCCGGGTGGATTTACGGGCTACAGCTAGCATCATATAGGATTATAGGTAAAGCGAGAATAACTAGATACAATTTTTAAAAATTGGCTATGTATCCTTACATTTTATTTTTGTTTCTTTATAAAGAATAACGAAAAAAGTATTTACTTCTAAGCAATATAATGTTTACGCTGCGTAGTTTTTTTATTTCATACTAAAACACCCACATCATTTCTTTGATTAAATCAATGCGTTTCTACTCACAGTTACCATAAAAGTCTTGAACATGGCTATAACTTTTTTCATATATTTTTCAGTGAGCGCGGAGGAACGAGCCAACTTGACATACTAAATATTCACATGACTATAGAAGTAAGAGTCATAAACATGAATGTTCCCTACAAAGCTCGAATGATAAAAGTTAGCAAAAAAGTTTCCTTTCAACCTTTAGCTTTTACTGCAACTTGTATATTACGAATGCGCACGCACGACTAGGCCTTACAGTTCCTGAAAATTTTCTAAACGTATAACTATTAAAAAAAACAATATGACAACTTCACCCTTTATTTTTGGTGCTCTGAAAACACTATAAATTAAAAAAAAACCTTTTTGGAACCACGACGTTTACGGGAATGGGGACAACTTACGCGGGTGAATTCACGTGGCACAGTTAGTAGAAGATATTTCTGGTAAAAAGATAAGCTAAGATCATAAGCTATGATCTAAGAAGCAGATTTCTTGGTGATTTTACTATAATAGCCGTTTTTTTCGCTGACGGGTCTAACAATATTTAAATAATATTTAAAAAATTCAAATATCATCTAGATGCATTATCATATAGAAGTCGAGAATATTAATTAGAACGTGTACGAAGTCGTGGGTCACATCTAGTCTACCACTATATTTGTCCCCTTCAAATCATATTAATAGGTCATTGTTCGGCGACATCTTGCGACGCCATGACAGGTTCTTGAAAGGTCTATAGCTGAACTGCCAAGTAATAACCTAAGGCTCTTGAATTTAAAAGCGCGTTTTCAAGAGATTTGGTGAAAATGGTTTTTTAATCGTTTTTAAAACGTCGGCGTTGGTTTTTCGTATTGTGAGCAGGAACCTTATAAGCATATTCTTTTAAGGGAAGTAACGTACCGAATGAGAGAAATTGTATGAGAGGTGAGTGCAGTTTTTAATAATAAAAACGTTTTATTGTACATTCACCAACACGAAAAACGAAATGAATAACAATGTGAATGATAACTACAAAGGGTGGTCTTATCACAAAATTTTATGTATTATTTTTTAATTCGATAAAGTTGTCAATTTGGATGTTTTTTTAAACATATATTTTTATGTTATTTCAGGCAGTTTATGTGGATGGATTTGCAAAATCCTTTTTTAATAGTTTATTTAGGTAGGTGTAAATTGTTACTTGCTTGTGAATTTATATGTTTGCAAACAATATAAAATTGCAAATACCTAAAAAATATGATTATTTTTACTGAAGTAAACTTTGACTCATTGAATTTTAAAATTAAGTGTAGGTATTCATTATTTTAGTTGTGTCTACGATTGTTATATAGAAGAAAAACAACTTTCACAAGTAAATAATTAAGTTTATTACAGAAAAAACACTTTTAATAAATAGAGTGCCCAATTTCCGTTGTATTTGCCTTCTAAATATAAACGAGTGTAGTTCCCAATAATGTTTGGTATAACCATAAATACGAAGCCGGGTCAAACACTAAGGAGAGGATTTGAGTGGACCGTGCTTATCACGTGGGTTATTTTATATAGCCCTTTCGCGTGTCATGACCATAAAGAATCCTTAGATTCGGCGTCTGAAGTAAAAGCTACGAAGAAATATTTTCAGCTACTAGAGCTAAGAAAATTCAATTATATAATGTAGGTATGAATAATATTTCCATTCAAGTACACTTAAATGGAGCCATCGAACATGTTTGTATGTGACCTATTAACCTAAACAAAAATTTTGATAGACTTAAAAAAAACCTATGTATTGTTTTCTGAGGTTTACGCGAATATGAGACATTGAAATAAAACTACTTTTAAACGGATTCTATCGCGGTTTATTTTGATTTTAGTTCCCGAGTCATTCGGCCCGTGACCATGACACCTGTAAAGGCGTCGAAACGTCAGGAACTAAAATCAAAATTAAAATGATTTCAAAACCTAGTAATTAGTACAGAAAGTTCTCGATTTTAGAGCTGTGGGGTATATTTAATGTTCCAATGACTTCTTGCTGTTCAAATTAAACCAACAGAAACTAGACCCGAGTTGCTTGTAGAATAAAAACAACAAATACTTTGTTCCCAACATTGTGGACCGTTAACTACATAGTTTTTTTTCGTTACTGAGCATATTACATGTTTTTATGTGTTTCAGTTGGAATTTAGCTTCCATGCAAATTGTGTAAGCAAACTGAGGAGAAAAACACATTAAAGCGATGTAAAGCAATACATTAGTAGCTTAAGTAGCGTATTATGTTAATAACGGGAATCTCAGATGTATGTACGAATCTTAAATATAGGCTGAAGACGTTAACAGCGGCCTCTTTAAAATATTGCTACTTACAGCCGTAAAAAGCGTTCAGATAAATATAGGGCCAGTTGACAATGGTTTACGTAATTTGCACTATATTTGGTTGTGGATATTAAAGCCACAGAATAATTAGGATTACTAGGTACAGAGTGCTAATCTTGCAAAAGTAAGTTAAATAAAAAACGACTCTTAATGAATTGCAACTAAGAACAAATTAGATCGCACAAGCGCTATTCTATCTCGTAACTCTGTCGACGAAATAAAAATATTCTGTTTAACATCGTTTTACAACTTACTCAATACCCTTAGTCATAAACTTATGTAATACTATTGACGACTCTAAAAGAAATGTTGTACTTGTATAACAAGGGAGGTAAACTTTGTTATAGTTTTCTTTCTTACTTTATTATGTTTGAGGAAGATATTGGAATTTCAACAAATTATTGTCAAAAGTAAAGTTATTAAAAAAATAAACATTGTTAGTCCAATTTTATTTTAAATGTCAACAAAGCTTTAATATTCTTCTAAATTTTCTTTTTCTTACTAGGTCATTTAAATCGTATTTTGCAAAAAATATGAAAGTTAATAAATATGATCTTTAAATGATTGACGTCACTTGCTTTGCTTGTTAAAACCTACGCCTACACTTATTGGAATTATTTTAACTTCAAAAGATAATATGAAGGTCGAACTTACGTATATTTTTCTTCGTCAGATTATTTTGACATGCACTCCACTATCTTTCTATTTTACATTTATAATTATCCTAATTTTGAACAAAAACCTTAATATAACGCTTAGCCATATTTAAAGATATTTGAAGGAAAAACTTTGAAAATGAACCGCAACAGACAGAAAAATAACGAGAAAATCATATATTCTATTCGCGTGCAACCATAAAAGATGGAACTGTCGCGTTTATTACTAAAAGGATAAGAACAGAAAGCTTTACAAATATTTCTATAAAGTTTCCAAACCCAAGTGTGATGATAGTCTACATTTACGACATCGAATAACACCGTTCACAACCACTAAAGCTCAATCCTTATGTCTGACGCTTGTATTCTGTTTTGCTAACGAGGTTTTATGTCTCTATAAAATACTATGTAAACGTCGCGACGTACGAGGGCCCGTAAAGTTGTTAAGTTTATTTATCCGGTCTTTAAGCGATATACCTTGGAGTATAGTGATAGCATGTCAATTTAATGGCTAAATTTAAGCTGTTAGTATTAGGTTTTAAACAAATTGTGTCCTTCTTCTTCTTTTCCTGTTGATGTGGTAATTAATTGGTCCCGCATGTTGCGACGTTAATGGTGACATCATTGGTGTGTTTTGTATTCATAAATTTTCTATGAAGTGCCTAATATTGCTGTTAAAACTTTAGAAAGATTTTTCTACATAGGGTAATTGAAGTGTTTCTGTATTACACATTTTTTTGTACACTGATTATATTAAATAGATTTATTGCTTCAAATTCTCAAATTTTAAGGATCTTTATCTAAATTTTACTGCATACAAAATTTCCTTAGAATCTGAGTTGTTTATTCCCCCGGGTCGTATTCTTTACAATAAATCTGAACTAAACTTCCAACCTCCTCGGTATTTCGACTAAACTTTGCGATTCCTTAAATCTGAAGAAAAACTAGCTACAAAATGACAATCTTTCACAAAAGTAAAACTGTACAGATAGCTGAGTGGTATAGGCCACGCTACGCCAATTACCATTGAGCGCGACCGTTAATTCAAAAAAAAAAGAAAAAAAGAGAAACAAAAATAATTATGAAATCTTATAACCCTCGACAAACCTCTTAATACCATTACATTAACATCCATATATTACCAATGGTAAGAGCAATGTCTATATACAGCTACATATATGGGGTTATGTTAATATTAATTCCCAACGAAAGTGTCTTGCTGGACCGCCTATAAATCCTCTTGACTGAGTTTCGGTCACGGCGGTCAATCTTAACCAACACGAATCTACTACGCAAGACGGATTATAGTGCAGTGAATGTGCAAATACAGGTGCACTGTCTGCTTTCATTACTCAGCTCGGTATGGATTCGGCTGTGATCATCTCGCTAATAGTAACATGGCTCGATAGTCGATACAACAGATGTATAATTTTGAGTTTTGAAACCACTAGTTTCTTTAATATGTTCTAAACATTTTACGTTCTATTATAAAATAAAAATATCAATCCAAATGGCTTACCAGTTTTCATCAACACTAGTTATTTGTCTATAAAATAGCCTCTTTTTTGTTGGAGAAACAGGTAGAGGAAGACCAAAAAAGAGATAATGAGAGATAATATGAGAATGAAAGGAGGGAATGGAAAATAACACATTGCTCTTAAATCAAATTGGGAACGAGGGAGAGAGAAAAAAAAGACTCTTTGGAGGATACAAAATAATTAATGGAACACATGCCAGAAGAACACCTACGAGTATATTGCTATACTACCTTTTTGGAAGAATCACGCTTCTAAACAAAAGTAAAAAAAAAACAATGTGAAAATTTACCTGAACGAGAGTCGTTACAGCAGAACAGTGTAAGTGGCTGTATTTTACAGTAATGTGCTTCCTTTTCCCTATTGCACTTATAACAGCACTTGACTTTACAAGCTAAAAACACATGGGGAAACAAGTTACTGAAGTTCCACAACGACGACCTTCGTGGTCGATTGGCGTTTTAAAAGTGTCACTAACTCTGAGGTTCCGGGTTCGATCCCCGGACAGGACAATGTAGAAAAACACTTTTCTATTTTGTCTCGGGTCTGGGTATTTGTGGTAGCTTCGTTGACTCGATTCCATAAAACAAGTGCTTTAGCTACTTACTTTGCATTCGGAGATAATAAATGAGGACAACATCACGTATTGTATGTGATGTTGTCCTCATTATTATCCTCAAAATGTTTGATTTTTTCCAATTTTGCTTTAGGAAATCAAGTTTTTTTTTGTTTCGGTAAAATACTAACGGGCAAGGGGATCTCCTGACAACACACACAAAAAAAAATCATCTAGATTGGAGGCCAAAGAGATACGAGACGACGAGATGTAAGGTTTTGGAAAAAAACCTATATAATACCTTAAATATATATGGTTTGTGATCAAAATTCTACACAAAATAAAAATAATTGTTTTTTTCTATTTTGCTTTCAAGTTGTACTGCGGATTTTGTAGCATTGGTTTCGATACTCCAGAGCGAAGTGTATCTCGGTTTTACTGTTCGAAGTTTCTATTATACTGCGATTGCTCTCGAATGCAATTAGGCCATATATGCCTCGATAGTCTCTCCATCTATCATTTGGGACTTATATCCATCAACGACGAAAATATACAAGGCTCGTATTTCAATGACATATTTAGAAATATTTTAGTATCTTAATACGAATATAAAAAAAAAGGTTTCATTTATTTTTTCAATTTAAAATATATGATAGTTGATTCATTCGTGTAAATTTAATTTTAGGTTTTATTGCAAGCATAAATAAACCTACTAAAATTACGTACATTTAGTCTACGCCCATTGCGCTAATTGAATTTCGAAAACACATTCTTCCAATTCTAAACTGAATATTTACTAGAAATATATTTTCGTTATTACTAAAGAATTTGAAAAAATAAATATTTTTCTCATAAATAAGCATCATTATTTACTGACCGGTATTCGATGTTGCCAACTCTAAAGTTATGTTTCGTTATGAAGCAGGCACGACCCATTCGAGCGTTCGGAAACGAATATTTATTGCACCGGTTATCGAGTTACAAAATTAATTCAATATTCCCACTGACAGTATCATGGAGTTGAACGTCTGATAATGATGCGACAAACTTAATATGAATGTATGGAGTCGAATCCTACCTATATTTGTTTTAACGAAGATATATTATTTGTTATTTTGCGACGAACAATTGTAAATCTTTTTAATGTAAGTTATTGTGCTGTGTACTTATCGGAATTATTAACTTTTCGTCAGTTTATTACTTTTTCATTGGGAGACTTTCATATTTATTGTATATCACTTGTCACTTTTTTTAGGTGGTTATCAGTAACTTATGGTCATTTCTTTACAATGCAAAGTTAAAAAAAATATCATAATAAATATTAAAATAAAGCTAAACATTAGCGTAGGCACCGTAGACGCGTAGCAATATTCTTGCTACGAATGCTACGAGATGTCAGATGCTGCTTTGATGCATGTAAGCATTTCTCAGTTCCTAGAAGCTCAATTTGTGTTTGATATAATATGTATACAATTTAATATTATAGCAACGCAAGGAGTTGTGTTGCTTTTGATCGACATGTAAGTTTTTTAGCATAAATAATATTTTTTTTTTAATGTCCTTATTTACATAACACACAGATCTAAATGATATATAACGGAGTTTGAATACGTTTAAATTAAATGCAGAATCGATAAAATACGGACAGTATCGCGGAAAATTTATTGGTGGACCATTCGAAAGCGCTAAAATGTGAACTTTATATTTCGACAATAAAGTTCTGCCCAAATTACTTATTTGCTGTAATATCATGGCAAAGTACTTGATTAGCCCGTATACTGTTTGGCGATCGTCCAAACTGTTTGAGTGATCCCAAGACCTTGTGCCCAACTTTATTTGATTCTAGGCCAACGTATAATTTACGCATAGAAGTACCGAGCCTTACGTCTTCAGAGCTGTTGATTATACTGAGTTTTCTTCAGTGAAAACAAAGCAAGATTTCTTAGAAAACGAAGCGGGGCCACTCGCTATACATTGAAGTTTCACTAAACAGAAGAAGAAGACGGGCCTGTTGGATTAGTGGTTAGCGACCCTGACAGCTAATCCGGAGGGTTAGATCCCGACTCAGGAAAAATCTTTGTGTGATGAGCACGATCATTTGTACTGTGCCTGGGTGTAATTTACCTATAACTAATGTATTTATTATTATTTATATTCATTGCCATAGTGCAGGCCGAGTGTGATCTGTTCCAAGATAGTATTATATTGAGTTTAAGATTTTACTACAACGGTAATTTCGTAAACCGTATTTGAATTCGCTACTTTCATTTATTTCAGATAATTTGCAATGCTTTTCTTGTACATACTTACCTCACTACTGAACTTTTAACTTAATTTGATGAATAGCGTAGGCGTATTCAGAAAAAAACATCGAAGCACACTGTCAGATTAAGAAAACGTCTAAATTTCATCAAATTTTATAATTTATGAAGTTTAAATTGTGTGAGCTGTTTTGTTAAACTGATTGTGTCCATCAACTTTTGTTGCTGACTCAAAATCAAAATTTCCTTTATTCAAATTGGGCTACCAAGCAGCACTTTTTGACGACGACAAACTAGACAGCATCCTGAAACGCCCACCCTTCACCGCTTCCTAAATGCTCTAGCTGTGGAGATGAAACGGAAATCTAACTCCACTGAAGCAGACTGTATTAGTACATACCTTATAGTAAATGTATCAAAAAAGTTTTAGTTTTTCTAGTAAAAGTGATGGTGCTATGTATGCACATACATCCTACGATATATATACGAGGCCTTATATCACAGTGACATGTTTGTGTAATGTTACAAACAGAAGCTTGACATAATTATAATATCATCACAAAAATCTTTTTATTTTAATTTTCCGCCAATTGATTTCAGTAGGACTAGAATAAAATAACTTAAATTCTATAACTTATGATTTTAAATATTAGGTTAATTTTACAAATCAAAGCAAGAACTAAGTTAGAATGTAATATGACATTTATTAATTATATAAGGATTCAACGGTTTACTCACGCGCATTCTCGGGAACGCCCGACTAGTTTCTAGTTTTAGTTGTTCTCTTCTAGTTTTAGTTGTCGCGAGTTCGCGAGACCGCCGCCGCCGCGTCAGCTCATGATGAAGGACTCCTTTTGAGTCTGAAACTAGTCGGGCGTTCCCGAGAATGCGCGTGAGTAAACCGTTGAATCCTTAAATAATTATGAATTCGTCACACGAAAGTTATTATAATAATATGACATTTATTGTGTCAAGAACGATTCGTCGCTGTTGTAAATATAGATATTTGTTCCAAACTTGTCAGGCTCAGCCTCCAATGTTGTTGAAAAATAACATTGTTTCAGTACATTGTGCTCCGGTGTGCAATATATTTCCAAATTACGAACGTGTAGACCAGCAGTCAATTAACGGAACACTGAAAAAATGCTTCAATAGTTCCATTTGTACGAGTTGTTCGTAAATTTTTAATTATTGTGAACATCCCAAGGGAAAGCAATTAATATTTTCTAGCTTTTTATAGCATGTTTCAGTTTGCCAATGGATTCATAGTATTTAGCAATACTGATTTTAATAACCACGCATATTTTCCATTAAAAAGAATGTAAAAATCCGAATTGAAAAGGCTGAAGAAGTTGTTTGTATATTTATTTGGTTGAACGTGCTAATAATGTCATAAATTACTGGTCGGATTTGAAAAAACAAACTGTTTCATTTTACGAACTCTGATATTTATTCAAATTTGAAACAGATTTCACATAATTATGCGAAATCAAAGTAAAATTAATATCACCATAAATATTAATGGGCAATAGAAAACATTCATTTTGCATTGCACAAATATTTGGTTCCGACAAAATTCTGTGAACCGTGATATTTACTTAAGCAAGATACAACGTCAACTTTGAACGAGTGATGAACTTTCGATCTCTCTATAAAACGTAATGTACAGTTCCATTTATTTCTGCACAGATCGCCGAGAGGTATAGGTCACAACGCTAATTACCACTGCGCGAAGTGCTGCGGGTTCGATCCCCGCATGAGACAAGCATTTGTGTGATCCACAAATGCTTGTTCCAAGTCTGGGTGTTCTTTGTGCATGTGATTTGAATGTTTGCAATCCCGTGACACAAGGATTAAATAACTTAATGCTGGAATCGTTTAAAAAAAAACATTTACGTCGTTGAATGAGAAAACGATAAATAAGAATGGTTATTCATCAGTAATACAAATAAATTTTCGGCCGAAGATTCTGAATGGGTGGGCTTAAATCTGAAGATAAAAGCTGTTTCATGTTATATTTCAGGCAAATTATAATTATGATTCATTTTTATTGAAATAGGTTTCCTAAAAGCGATTCGTGGTAATATTAATTTAGATGAATACTAAACTCCTCTCTATACTGTGTTCTGAAGATCTTTATATGTACCTAATACTGTTGATTAAAATTCGGTACTTTGTACATCTACATACATAATGACATGATGAATAATAATTACTGTCGAAATCAGAACCTTTATGCCTACAAGTATGTTTGTAAAGAAATGATTTTTCATGTTTAAAAGTAGCCGAGTACCTATATTATGACTATATACCATACAGAGAAGGAACAAGCATTGATCACCACGCTTGCTCGATGCGGCTTGGAGATATATTTAAAGCGGCGGTAGCCTAATGGCTAGGTTGCGGGTTCGAATTCCACCATTAAACTAGTGACGTCAACCCACTCGTAACACAAGCATCTTAGCTTAGCACGAGGGGTTAACGAGATTACTAGTTATGTGCGACCCACATTAATAGTAATATTTAAGGAAAAAAATTGATTCCCAATTTTTGGAATCCAGGTTACCTCACAATGTTTTCCTTCACCATTTCTCAATGTTGTCATTATATCACTGAAATGTAACTTTGAAATAGTCACAATAGTACTTGCCTATATTCGAACCCACAAGCATGTGCATGTGAATCCGGTCCTTGAAGCGCTAGGCCACCACGGCACTTTGAAATACAATACTATATTACTTATATACATATTGCTTATGACATCCAAGTCACTCTCTGATGTCATTCTACTTCTAGATGGGAGGTGATTCCTACAGAATAGTTAATTGGGGACGTTACCATACTCGTTCGTTTATGCATGTATATTGGTCGAGCAAACTTCGACTGCATTCCAAAACCTAGTGACGTCATCACGGGGCATGACTGAATTTGCGCGTTTAGTTAAACTTTGTTGAACGACAAACTAAACCCTGTCCACATTATTCATGCGTACAAACTAGGATACGAGTAAACACATTTCGAACTTAGAGATCTTGGTTTTACAATCCAACCTCATTTAGTATCTTAGATATCCTGTTTACTGCACGGATAGCCGAGCGGTATAGGTCACTAAGCTAATTACCACTGTGTGCGACGTGCTGCGGGTTCGATCCCCGCATGAGACAAGTATTTGTGTGATCCACTAGTGCTTGTCCCAAGTCTGGGTGTTCTTTGTGCATGTGATTTGAATGTTAGTGAAACCCCCGCGACACTGTTAAAAGTTGCATAGCATCAAGTGTAGGTTAAGAAATGAAATTTGAAGTTGAAATGCTATGTGTCTATTAAAAAAAAAATATGTGTGACAGATGTGTCTTGTGTTAAAAACAAAAGTGCATGTTGGTGTCATGTTATACCTAATAACTAGAGACTCATACAAAAGGGCAAAAGTAGATAGTCTATTAAAATAAAATAAATTCTTCATGAGTGTAAATCATCTTTTACTTCGTAAAACTCTGCTGCTAAGGGAATCTTCACATCAGTAAGTCGAGCTATCCGCTACAGACACAAGGAATAAATTACTTAGTGCGGGCGTAGTTTAAAAAAAAATAACGTGTTTAGCGGAAATTACGGAATGTTCCCGGGCATTATCGCAGGTGTTTTTTGTAAATCTATGAAATGTATGTATATATGTTGCAGACGGTTCTCAGTTAAGTTTAATCCCAAGAGGTAGTCTCGTAGGTTGGATCGCGGAGAAAATTCCTTTACACATAAAAAGTATCCGAATGGTATTGGTGAAACGTGACTGTGAGTTGTTTTGCTAAGTACCGCTGGTTTTTTCTTTTCTTAAAGTTTTCAGCTTCGCAGTGTTACGAGTTTTTGTTGTGTAAACTTCACGCTGTGATGTGAAAACGTAATCCTGTGAGAAAACTATTTGTCGGTATAGATAAAACAAACAACGTACCTATAGCATAAAATATACTTATACTTTTATTGTTACGGAGTTTATGCTGATTATTGTGGTAACTTTGTATAATAATAATTATAACAATAAAATCATAATAACTTCCGTGAGACGAATTCATAATTATTTAAGGATTCAACGGTTTACTCACGCGCATTCTCGGGATCGCCCAACTAGTTTCAGACTCAATAGGAGTCCTTAATTAATCATCAGTTCGACTCGCGACACCGCCGCCGCCGCGTCAGCTCATGATTAAGGACTCCTATTGAGTCTGAAACTAGTCGGGCGATCCCGAGAATGCGCGTGAGTAAACCGTTGAATCCTTAAATAATTAACAATAAAATCATTTACTATCAGGCTACATAGGCACAAAGATAAAAATATAAACCAATAAAAAAATACTTTCTCTTAGCCGATATTGAATAATTCATTCTTGGGTTATAACCATAGTACTATATATTATAAAATAAAGTTGGCTAAAAACGTCTTTAATAAAAAAAACCTTAATGAACATAAAAATTTCATAAAAAATCCACTGCCAGTAATTTTGAAGTGTCCTAAAATAATCAAGTAAGTATATTGCTAATTTACTTCATCAAAAGATAATATTTTAAACACGAAAATTACACCTGCGAAACCGAGTCGGCGAAACGTAAATAACTCACAAAACTCGGGGCGAAACAAAACTTAACAAGAGTAATTATAATTAATCTACAAATTAAATCATGATACCTTTTATTAAATGTCGAATAAACATATCTAAGTCATTAAACTTTTTACTTTTAGGACTACCAAACGATAACCTTTTAAAGTTACGAAAGTCGTTATAAATTGACGATAGCATCGATATTATACGGTCGATTTCACGAGCGATTCCCGGAAGAGTATTAGGACACTTCAGATATTATTCGTAAAATATCGGTTGGTAGCGGCCTCTGGATTATTTAATCTTGTTTACGATTAGCTGGTCCCCTTAATTTGTAACATGTTTCGAAGTTAACCAACGTATCTCTCGTAACTAATATAAAGTATAGTGGAAAATCATTGGCCGTAAATGAATTGAATTTTTGATCAGGCAAAAATATTATTTTATTAACAAATAAATGTCGACACGCTAAGAAGAAGAAGAACAAATAAATGACTTTAGCAGCTGGTAGCCGACCTTCATTAATCGTATTGGTACTTAGAGGAGAAGTAACCACTTTAATAACCAAACATACGATGTATCTAATTATTATATTAAAATACTCAGAGTTAGTATAGATTGATAACATATTATGCCAACTATCGCGTTGTATGATTATAATATAATTTGTTACGTCACGGGAATCAACGCAAATACATTGCATTTCTTTACCTTTTTAAAGTTTGGTGGTCGCAAGAAGAGTCCAGTCATATATTTTTTTAATTACAGTTATGAAAACATTACATAACATTTTGACGTTGTGATAATTTTTCATTTGATTTGTTTTTAAATAATAAAATACATAATATTTTAGTAGATTTAGATTTATGTACATTTTGGTAAATATTCAATTCAATATGTGTATCTGAATTACGAGGATCCGATACCTAATGCAATCATGTCTATTGTTGAAGCAAAACACATATGAATGGAAATTTGTAGGGTGAATTGTAATGGAAAATTATTCGGCGTCATTTGAATGAGAGGACAAATCCCATCACTTGATTGGTTCCCATACCAATGGCTTGAAATACATAATACCATTATACAGTCTTCTTCTGCCAAGCCTTTCCTTGCAGAATTAATGAAAATCATAAACATTGTATGGTTATGACATTTCTGTTTGTTCTGTTTCGATCAACACGTGACATTGTCTTGTCACTTTCTTGATTGAAACGTTAATGCTTTTAGAAGTGCCACTAGCTAGTCTAGGTGGCGGATTTCAAACATTTTCTTGACTATTACAGATATCACCTGCATAGTATTTTTCCCTAGCTATTTTGAGGTCTGCTTTCATTCTCACCTGATTTAGCTGAATACCGGATTTTATCCAAAACCCATTTTATTAGGTAACACAGTATCCCCCAGTAAGACTTGTTGTCAGAATTGTAATGACTTAACGACAGATTCACGATCACTGTATGGCTGCCGAGACCAATGACCAATGGCTAATCGTGCATGTGCGCGGAAAGGAAAGTTCCTATATGTTTACGAATGGTCACCCATCCACGAATAACCGCGGCGAGCGCGGCTTATCCTTAAATATCGATCACTTACTACTAAAGATAATACGAATACAATTTTTCTAAAACGGACGTCTATTACGTCATAAATAGTAATTTCATCGGTGATGAATTACAAATGATTTTCCATCAGCAACAGGGTGCTCTTTGATTGAACGCCCTTCAATCCCAGTCATGAGATTATGGCGTAACGCGTGTTGAATTTCCAATTACAAATTTTCACCGCGATCGTAGGCTGGCATCAGCCAATTATAAATAGGCTCTCCGGTAGCCCATGAAATATGATTTGAAATTCTAAATTAAGTTCATGTTGCAAAAGATATATGATTTTATGAACCACGTTTCTTAAATTTATCATATCTCTTTTTGGTTCCGAAGCTTAATTGATATTAACATCTGTTTTCAACTGTATAATACCTGTTACTTAACGTTTATGCTATTTTGCAAATCTGGTATACGGTGAATCTATTGTTTTGCGAGGTTATTTAAGTATCTGAATATTAAGATTCGAAGGTTTTTTAAAACGTATCAAAATCACAATTTTTATAATAATTATTATATTCTTTATTTAATCAACTTTGGATCATACAGTACATTATAAATTGAATCAGATTAAATGAAATTACATTTAAATTGAAAACTATACATTATTTTAATTCAAATTAAAATATCTTAACACCACTCAGTATGTAAACCTTGCAGCAGTGGTTCACGTACTGACATTCGAAACGTCAGTAAGTGTAATTGATTCTGAAAATTTTATATGAATTTACTTTACGTGTGAATGGCTCAACTATTTTGATGTAATTTCATTGCTGTAAGATTCCATGAAATAATTTATTCAGTGTTTCAGTAGTCCGCTTGGCGAGTCAATAATCATAGTAACTACATGAAACAAATAGAAGCTTTGATAGGTAAAATCGTTTCGAGGAACTCAGCTTCGTTATAATCGAACTAGTCTATTGTCTGTCATTAAAAACGTATTGATAATATCTATTTGATTTGTAGTAATTCTATTGTTCTAGGAACTGTCATTAACACTGTGATTTGCTTTTGGTTACTGTAGAAGGCAGATTATAATCTTAGTAGAGGTCATTGGTCTACCTTATCCAGTGCGGTCACTGCTCATGTTACCTATATTTCATACTTCTTAGCTGGATTGTTAGAATTAATTTAGTGACCGTGTGTATAAAGGCTTATTCAATTTCTCTAATATACGAGTTATTATGTGTAAATAAAATTTATTTAAAAACTTTCATGAAATTTTATCATTTTTTAAGACAGAAATTTCAAATTTCAAGCTTGGGAGGTTAAAACAATTTCTTCAGTACCAGCGACATTACTTTAACAGTTTTTGAGGGTGGCTCGAGTTAAATGAAGTACAGAATTCAAGATATAATTTCAGTCATAAACAAGTTTGAATATAAGAAAAGAAATTGCGTATTCTGGCACAATAAAGCCATATTTAAGCACTCACGTGAAAGTGTGCAATAACGCTTCAAATAATGGCCTGTCTCACTCAATCTTGTTCTAGGTTGCTTAATATTCATACAACCGACAGAGGTCTAGTTTGTGCACCGAACGTAAGAATTAATGCACGAACAGTTCTAAAATACCTTGGTATTCTCCCGGGAGAGCTATAAATTCTCTGTCAAAATGCTTCCTCGGTAACCGCCCATGGTGCACCTTTGGCCTGCACTTTGATCGAATTGCAGCGATAATTCGTATTTGCAAGCAAATTAAGTTCGAAATGAATTTAAAATATTTACAACAATTCTCGTGGTTCTTTTACAAGGGAATTTAATATCAATATTTGTGTAGATCGATTGAAATTTCAAGTGAAAATTTATTAAAATATTTAAAATAAAAGTTTATTTTTAACTTTGCTTGCCGTCCGTGATGTATGTAGTTTGCTAATGAAGCACACATGCAAATACAACTTTATTTAACCAATTAGTTAAGATTTAATGAAAAAACACATACTTTTTTATACATTTTCTTTTCCATTTGTAACCGACCGTGGTGCCTGATTTGTGATAAAGCGGAGCACGCTTAGATAGAGATCTGAAAGAGTCATTGAGTAAATTGCCTAGAATTAAGGCTTCTAGAAAGCTTTCAGCACTAGTACATATCATCTTAACAACAACAACAATATTAAACAGATGTTGTTTCTAACATTAAATAAATTAAAATGATCAAAACTATAACAATGGAGATATTCCCAGCCCTAATCGTAATACTTGTACAGATAATTGTGAAGTCAGTGTAAAAACTATCACCTTACTAAAGGTGACCGACCCGGACGACGTGCCGACGTTCGTGGCGAAGGAGCTGCACAAGCTGCCCCCCGTCACTTTCGACCACGTCGACGTCACCAGGCTCCTGAAGGACATCATCTTCCTGAAGTCGAGCCTGACAGAAGTGCAGTCCAAATTGGAGGTCTCGGACAGGACAATTCAAGACTTGCGTGCTGAGGTATTGTTACTTCGTAACACTATTTCCGTAAGTAGGTCACCCGAGGAGGCTTCTAAAGTGAACACGCGTCGCGGGGCGCAAAACGTCTCCGTCAGCAGTTTTGCATCGGCGGATTCCAATGCGTCACCGGCTGTCAACGAGTGCAATGCCCCAGCGACCTCGACACGCGTAACCGCGTCGACACCTCGGCGTGTTTATGCTGACGCTGTCGCTAGCCGGGCTGCAGCTCGCTCACCTAGCTGCGCCGCACCCGTCCCCGCGCACGCCCCGGCGCCCCCCCGCGCGGCTCCTCCACGTGCCGCGCGCGCTCCGTGCCCCGCCCCGCCTCCCGCGCCTGCTGCGCAGGTGCCACGACGGGATGAAGACGGGTTTGAGATAGTGCAGAAGAAGAAGCGCCGTTCCAGACCTGTCTCGAACCGCTGCGGCAAAGCCCCGCCCGGGCCCAACGTGCTAGTGCGTGCTGCTCAGCCGAACACGCCGATATACATCTCCCGCCTTCACTACGCCGTTAAGGCGGAGAACATCGCGGAGTACGTGCGCCAGAAGTTAAAGTACTTGCTGAGGGTGCAGGAGCTGGAGTCGCGCCGAAACGTTAACTTCAAGGCGTTTGTGGTGCGAGTACCGAACTGCTTCCTGCATCTCGTCTTGTGTGAAGACTTCTGGCCTCAGGGTGTGGTGTTCCGTCGCTTCCGCGGACAAATACCGCCTGAACGCGCTAATACGTAGTGCAAGGAAGTTTTACTAACATAGTTTTTAAGGTTTATATACTAACACAACTATTGTAATATAATATATATGTTAGTTTGTAAGGTATTTATCTATGGGCCTTAGTTGCCTGAAAATAAATGATTTATTATTATTATTATATTATATTATTATAAAAACAACGGTAGGTGCTATTTATCGTGCCATTGTGAACAAGCGTTGTCTTAGATTCCAAGCCAGTTATGGTCGATTTATCTCTGGATCTGTTGCGGATTAAAACAAAGGGTAGGGTGCGGCGGATGACTTAATCTTGTGAAATACGGTCCGGGGAGGGGGCTTATCTTAAGTGAAAACGCGTACCAAAATATTAGCAACTGAGGTCCTTGCTTTTTTATTCCAGCCGCTTAAATAAAAGCAATAAAAAACGTTTTGGGTACGTCGTTAATTTTTATGTGTGCGATTGTTTTTCCGCAGTCAGGGTCGGCATGTGGTGTTAACAGCGTTACGCGTTTAGGGTTAACATCAGAGCTCTACGTTATTAAATCGAATGAATTGAGTTTCTATAGGGCTTAATTAATTCTCTTATCGGCGCTCTAAATTTTGTAACCGGATAATTAATATAATAAATCTTCATAAAATTAAATTACCCATTAAAGTTAATAGTTGGCGTTTTACCAAACGTAGTTTTATATCAAGTGTGCAATATTACATGTGAGATAAGATAGTGGGCCCCCGCTAAGCGAAGTGAGGTCGTTTATTCACGCGATCTCATTTCCCACACAAGGAGCTGATTAAGTAAACGCGCTCTAAAAATGTCTAACTAGGTGTAATAACTTGTTACCGTCACTTACACCTGTTACTTATATATTCAGAAATTGTATTTTCTTACAGCTTTTTTGTAAATAAGATCCTAGAAAATTGTTGTGTTGCGATTTCTATTGAAATGGAACGTTTGACGTTGATGAATTGATTCCATTCGATGAAAATTCTTCATTTATATAGTTTGGAATTAACTGGGTTGATGAGTGGCCCCGAAATGTTCAGTTCGAGCTCAAGGACGAAGTTGGGAGTGTTATATTTTAAACGGAAATTTAATCTGGGATTATTTATTGCCGGAATTTTTTAAGCTTCGTCTTTTGATTTTGGACACTATCGGAGTACTTTTTAGATTAATTTTTATTTCATAAAAATCTATCATAAGTATTATGATTAGCGGATAGTAGCTGCTTGGAATGGGAATGTTCAGAAAAACAAATTTCTATTTGGAAATCTTCAAAATGCAAGAGAGACAAATGAAGTGTGATCTTTCCTTCTTTGCTGGAAATATATTCTTCTCACAGCTGTCTAGAAGTCTCGGACAAAAGTAATAGTCCCTTTTTTATTTCTTGTTGAATTCTGATTTATTTGTATCATAGGGGTAAGTTAAAACACGATTTTGATGAGAGACTTTGCGACTAAAGGTATTGGTAAGTTTAAAATGGTGATATGAACATACCTATATGGTCTCATCAAGAGAAAAGCGTCAATTCTTGCAAGAACTTGGCTCAGTATGCACGAAGCCAAGATCTGATTCAGAAACTCAATGTTTAAACTAATTAACGTATTGAGATTCCCAATTTTAGTCCACATGTTAAGGTTTCAAACAGCGTTAGAACTGAAACATTAGTAGGCACAACACGTACGTTATGTAATAACAGGCACTGAGAACATATAGCCTGGTTGGCTTCGCCTCTTGTACATAAATCGTGTTACAAATCGCTTGGTTGCCTTACCCCTGGCTTAATGGTCTGTCGAATCAGTTCGCTGGTCCACGCTACTTGGGTGACGGATGCTTGTGTTGTGGATTACATGCCAGTACCTTGCGTGCGTTCTATGGTAACGGTTGAAATGTAGGTGTGTCAAGATCTATTTGGCGATTTAACCCTGGTTTGCTGCGTTTGTGTTTACATATATTTTTGGGAGATTCATCGTTGGTGCGTTTAACCAGTGGGGTTCGAATCCTGCCGGAGATTAATTTTTTTTTCTATTAGTATCTAATTAAGTATTCGCTCTGCATGCCGCAGTACGTAATAAATAAATGTTCATCGTTTTGGTTTTTACAAATTTGGTTTGGACCAACTAAGATAATTAGGGACACATCTAAAATACACAACCTTCGAGACAAGCTAGCGAGTTAGAAGAAGTTAAAGTACGATTGGACTTTTTCATAAAGTATAAATACAATCAGTCTTTGTAAACCTAGAGGCACTAAAGAACATTTGTTAAGAAAAACATGTCTGGCCCAAGTAAAAAATAATGTATTTTTTTATTTAATCGTTTATGTTCACATTATAATAAAATATTACTTTTTGCCTGCTGAGAAGTTAAACAGGAGACATGAGTTAAAAGTTTTCAAGTGGTTTTCTCAACCAATTATGTATCCCTTAAGGTCATAGAAAATTAAAACTTATTTGCAAGGAATAAGGATTGATTTAGTAAATAGTTCGTTATATCTTTTTCTTTAACAATAATTAGCATCGCTCTTAACTCAGTAAACTAATTAAGTTGTCTGAAGTCTTGCGGTATTCCGAAATGCTGTGTGAAATAGAATTACAGGTAAGAAGCGAAGATTTTCAATGATAATTAGTATTCATCTTGTTCGAACTTAGAATTTGTAAGACGTGAAAATTATAAATGAAAGGTATTTCACTTTCAAGGAACGCTTAGTTTTAAAGCAGAACTGAGTATAATAAATCTGTATATACGCAAAAGATAAAATCAGAAGATAAATAAATAACTCAGGTAGTTGCAAACACTGACAAAATTATAAACATTCTTTGGGTTTGCTGTATGACTCAATTCTGGGTTTAACTCGCCTGTGTACATCATTTTTCTGATGACTGTATTTTCTCAATTTTATAGTGGACCATAAAGAATTAAGAATTATTTCTATCTTCTTATCTATAGTTGCAAAATTTATAAGAAAACTTTAATAAAAAATATTCGCTCAGACAGCTTTGAAATTTTTTATGCATGTCACCTATCTATGGAAAAGGACATGTATTTTTATACCAATCTCCCAAATAGTTCCCGTGAGGAGATAAAAAATTGTTAACGAGCGAAGTTTTAGACCCAATTTTGAAGTCAATAATATTAGTTAATTATATTTTTATGCATCTAAGAATCGTGTATACCAGCTTAGCATAATGGATGTTGTAGACGTAATTCCTGTGCCTGTAATCCATTATGGCCTCAATAGACCCGTCTGTGTACAAATTATGCGCCAATCCAATCTATATTGTCCTACTAATTGAAAGACAGTGCCATTGTCGGCCATGTTCAGAGCTTGCGATGGCTCTTTATGATGTAAATAGATAGTGAAGTAATGTGTAAGTGTTAATTATAATTGTATCAGTTGCTGCTACACATTTTTCTAATACGAAGTTAAAATAAGGACCTTAACCTATTGAGTTTAAGGTGCTTATTTTAACTTCGTTTATTGCATTTATCCAGGCGAAGGGAAAAGCTAGTAGCATCTATAAGTAAATACAGTAAAACTGTCATTTGATTTCTTAAATTAACGTTACTTGGTTACATTCTTCTCCAGTTACTTAAATACTAATTAAAACTGGATAACAGAGTTGAGTCAGCATATGTTAGCTTTTGCTGAGAACTTACAATTATACCATGCGTTTCTGGTTAGGTACGTCAAGGGACGGTGTCATGCAACAAGGCAACAATAAAACAATACTAAAGTTCGATATTCAACTCTAAAGGCTTACGTTACAGTCAGATGTGGAATAACAAACGTGTTTAGTGAATGCATTGTTGCATGACACCGTGCTTATTGCTCGTACAATATTGGACTGATAAATCACGCCTTGGGCGGTCTAGTGGTTGGACTCTCTGTAGTAGTCAAGAGATAACCATTTCATTATTGAGTGTATGAAACATTAGCATAACGTTACGAAAACAGAACATAGATTTAGACTGGGTATCGCAGTTAGCATCTTTTATTTCGTTAACCAATATGAAAGATGGCTGCCTAGAAGAAATTGCCTTGCAAAATAAGGCTGCCTTTTGTATCATTGGTTTTTATATTATTTTTTATGGTGTTCAATAAATAATAAATAAATAAGTAAGAAGCAAGCAACAATGACATTTGTTTTCAGGAAACCTGTAGCATTCAATTCACAAGAGTGATTATGTTCGTTAACTCGCTACTTACATACACATGTAAACACAATAGCAATACTCTGTTGGTACCTACTGTGACAAAGTGATTGACTTCAGCTGCGCTAAGCACTGTGAATTTGATGCCCGTAAATAACGAACATTTGTGTGATCTTAAACCATTATTGCTACGTGACTGAGTGATTTTTAGTCCTAGTGCCAAATAAAATATAGAAAAGAACAACAAAATCTTGGGCGTAACCGTAACTAACTTAACCCTAACGATTTCGACTATTGGTCGATATACACGTCTCTTTAGTGCCTATGAGGCCTTTTGTTATAATATTTATCCACAAAAGTACTTCTATCGTTCATCTCCAATGTTAAATAAGCGAGCGCGGTCAAGTATTGTCTAGGTAATCACTCTTGACATATCGAGATCGCTCCGTGCCCTTAGAACCACTTTAATTTATTTAAAGGGATTAGTTATCTATCTCTTTGCATATAAATTAAGAGTTCTTAGGTATGGGACGACACTTTCAAAACATGGTTCTCACAACTACTTAGCAAATTTAGTTCTTACATCTAAGTTTAGTAACTGATTAATTTCCGATTGCCACTCCAAGGAGTCTACTCAACAATACACGTCTCGTGGGTAACATTGACGTCATCACAAGAACACATAAACTACGAAACTTCGAACCCATGTTATCACTTGATCAGACTCCCTATCTCAAGTGACGACGCGAATAAATCTTGAGGCGTTAGGAAGCGTAATTATCATATATTCACTATGATCTATGATGCAAATAAGGGTGACGTGTCGACCCATGGACCCATTAATAATTATCAGGCTTGAGTACAAGTACTGCATAATTGATTCGGAGATAACCGTTTTGAGTGATTGCTGGTCAGGCCTAGTTTGTGCACACATATTAGACGTAACCCTCTTGAAGAATTAATTGAAGAATATTGGTATTGTATTTATTAACAGTTACTGAATGATTACTTTGAATTAATGTAAGTTATGGAATAAAATACTCGTATTGTAAAACAGTAGAAGACATATTTTAATATACCATAGAGTAGGTACATAGAACTAAAATAACAAAAGACAAAAAAGAAACAATACAGTGACGGAATAGAATAGGCGTCAAATTAGAAATTCAAAAATTGAACTACAATAAATTGTATGCCAAGCTATAGGTGCGCGAAAGTACGTCCTTTTACATTGACCTTAAAGCATTCAATACAAATACAAGATTCTTGGAAGATGTACAATAACTGTCTTCGATAGGTACACGACCTTTCAGAAAATCGGTACGTGACAACGAGTTTCTTAAAAAAGTTATGCGTCATCGGGTACAATTCCAATACACGTTTCGGTAACTTAGGCGCAAAAACCTAAACAATGACACTGAAAGTATACAGGATTAATTTAAAAGGAATGCGTATGTTCAAAGAGGTAATCCGGTGCATGAAATTAAACTACTTTTCCCGAGGAACATAGGTCGAAATCTTAAAATGGAAAATGAACATTTAACATACCAAGTGACAGGTCACGTGACTTATGTTTTTATGAAAAGATGATTTTCAATTTCATGATTTCGACCTATGTTTCATTGGAAAAGTTGTTCGGTTTTATGCGCCTGATGACCTCGTAGAATATACGCTTTCCTTTAAATTAATCCTGTATGTACTACAAGAAAATGACAACAACCTACTGTTATCTTAAGACAGATTATCTAATACTTATCTCTAATACTATGGCTATCGGGATTACTGGAATAGTACCCACAGCATTGTTTTCTATGGTAATGTTCATTGCGCTAAGGTTTAGATTTTGTTGATTGAATGAGGCTGAATAAAATGTATAATTAGGTCACAGTAAGATAGATAAAGCCGTAATATAGTTATATCCCTAGGGATATAATTATATACCGTAACATAGTTTTTACTATCTCACTAGGAGTATAGTTATAAATAAAACCGTGTCGAAGTGTATGTACGTATATAAACGATCATATTTTTTGGAATTTAAGCATTAGCAATACAATTAAAACTAATCAAACATTAAAAATCCTTTACAGCCAAACAGTTTTGAGATATTTTTATTTCTTATCAATAAGATGAGATCTTGGTTTTTTTTCACAGTAGTTATTTTATATTTTTTTTCAGACAAGAAGTTTGCCTTTGTAAATGAATATCATGTATCATAGTGCTATATTGTATCTGACTAGATATTTGGGGTTTATGTATTTCGAATACGAGTATGTATCTTAGTGCTATGTATAGGACTAATCTTATGTTTCAATATTTTTTCCAAATACCAAGTCTTGCAACCCTAGCTCTAAAAACACAAACTTGTAACCACGTGGTTACCTCTTCAGAGGGTTAAATAAAAAAAGTTATAAACTTTTAATAATAATCCTTCCAGTTGTTTAGCCGTGAAAGTAAAACAGATAGATAAATTGCATTTTTAATTATAATATGTATTCCGAATTGTCATACAGTGATCTTTGATTGTCATTACAATTCTGACAACCAGTCTTACTATGGAATACTATATTACCTAGCAATAGGTTGTGGAGGTCAGATAGGCAGTCGCTCCATGTAAAATACGGTATTCAGCTAAATCCGGTAAGATTGGAAGCCGACCCCAACATAGCTTGGGAAAAGGCTAGGCAGAAAAAGAAGATGTATTCCGAATTGTACTTTGAAATTATCATTGTAATGTATGATAAGTAAGCCACTTGATAAATTATTGTGAATTTATTGACGTTGTACCTATCATTGAATATTAATATTACACATAAATGAATATTAATATGAAATAATATATTTAAATTCTATGTATCGTCATCAACGATTTTGTTGTTTATTGGTATTAAATTGACAATTTAAGGTTAATTTCGACATCAAATTATTCAGGAAAATATTCATTATAATTATTCCCCTAATTATTATACAGAAATTTGTTGTTTCCGCGTTCCCCTTAATAATAAAATAAATTTTATTAATATGTCCTTGAATAAGGCAAGGACATTTCTCATCTATCCTTCTATATTTATAATAATACATTTAAGAAGAGGAAAATTTCGTGATTTTGTAACGAAGAAAAGAAAAAACAAGTAGACCGATAATATAAATTCTTTCAGCATGCTCCTTTATCCCTGAGTAACATACAACAACTGTATTACAGTAGCCTATAATATTATACTAAAATTGATTTACTTATACCTACACGCGGCTGGAAGACTGGAACCGCGGGCAATAGCTAGTATAACATAATTAAGCTAAGGAGATTTAATACTTGAAGTAAGGAAAAACTTAGATTAAAAAACATTTTTAAACGACTACCAAAAGGAAGTTGGAAGTTTGAAGTTGGTTCTATGTTCGACTGTATGTATCTTTTTTTTGCGTTTGATACTCGAGTAATGTTACATAAAAAAGTTTTCGACCTTTTTGAAGAATCTATAATTTTGTTATTTTCTATTTAAAGAAATCACACAATAAATATTATTTCTTGATTAAGTCAATTTTTTTATGTGTATTAACATTGCACTACTTGCCTTGGGAGTTAATCAAGGCGAGTGAGACTGTTGGACGTATTTCAATTCATTTCAACTGACGTTTCTTGATGCCTCCATCAGGACAAGTGATTTTATAGATAAGATTATCAACTTATTATTATTGCCAGTTGTTAAGTCATTACAATTCCGACAACCAATCTTACTATAATGGGATATTATCCAGCAATGGGTTGAGAAAGTCTTAGGTATAGGCAGTCGTTCCATGTAAAATACGGTATTCAGCTAAATCCGGTAAGAGTGCCTGCTGACCCCAACAAAGCATGGGAAAGGCTAGGCATATGATGTTTATTATCAACTTATTAAGAACTGTAGTGTCAAAGCCTAAAATATTCTATTAATCTAGGTACACGCTAAACTAGCCAAAATTCGTCTTGAACAATGTAATGAAACATAACTCGCAGATTTGAAGCATAACATAGGCTTTCTACAGTATAATTGGTGTTTAGTTTATAGAATTAAATTGAGGTATCTTGCACAGCTTAAGAACATACCAAGGTTTCTGAAAACAAGGCTAGATTAGATAATTGGTCGAATATTAATTTGGTAAGAAAGTTTCATGTAGTGTTACATTGTAGTTAGAATATAAGTGTATTCACTCAGACCTATTTATTGCCTTTGGCATCAGATACAAAATTTAATTACAAAATTTCTTTTTAATATATATTTTTTTATTTTATAAAACGACGCCTTCGCTATATACTCTTTGTCTCGCGGGGGTTTCTCAAACATTCAAATCATATGCACAAAGAACACCAAGACTTGGAACAAGCATTTGTGGATCACACAAATGCTTGTCCCATGTGGGGATCGAACCCGCAGCACGTCGCGCGCAGTGGTAATTAGCGTGGTGACCTATACCACTCGGCTATACGTGACGGCTATAATTATGTCCCACTGCTTGGCGGAGGCTTCTTCCTATATAGAGAAGGAATGAGAATTGATCACCATGCTTGTTCATTGCGGGTTGGTGATTTCAGATTCTTGGAATCCAGGTTTCCTCACGATGTTTTCCTACACCGTTTGTCTATCGTGTCTTAGAATAATTAAGAAAGTACACATAACTTTGAAAAAAGTCACATGATGATTGGTGAAAAAGTCATTTGCTTGGGTTTTGACCCTGGAACCATGTGCATACGAACCCGGTCAATGAACCGCTACGCCACCATGATATCCTTACTATTTTTTAAATATTTAATTTGATTAGTTTCGGACAACACCGCGTTCGATGCTAAAAGCCTAGAAAATACATTGGCTGACAAGTTTTCTTTTTTTGGCTTCATATGTCAAAACATTGAAAGACCATTCATATAACTTTTCGCTTTCATAGGGTTAACTCTCTTTCACTATTGAAAATGAACATGAAGAAGTAGTCAAGGCCTGTAATTATATTTTTCATCACAATAGCGTGCTTGAATCATGAAAATAACAGGCCTCATTTAATTAGTAAGGATTGTACCCTTTCTTTTTAATTAAGTATTGTAGAAATAATCAAGTCAATTGAAATAAGCAAAAACAAAGTTATTTTCATGACGTCAATAAATAATTATTTTCAAAGAATTTTTTTTCAATCAAAGTACGAAATACGGACGACATTTAAGCTTTTCTGTGAAGTCAAGAAGTTTTCTTTGATCAGTTTTGGAAAAAATAAATAAATATCATTTGAATTTGTTGATATTGAATTGTTCAACATTTCTCGGAAAATTCAGGCCGATAAAATGACACCAATTTTTTGACTGGCCTGTTGGTCTAGTGGTTAGTGACCCTGACTGCTAAGCCGAAGGTCGTAGGTTCGATTCCCACCCAGGACAAATCTTTGTGTAATGAGCACGATCATTTGTTCTGTGTCTGGGTGTTATTTATGTATAATATGTATGTATTTAGATATATATAAGTACGTTTATCAGTTGTCTGGTCACCATAGTACAGGCTCTGCCTAGTTTGGGATCAGATGGCCATGTGTGGGGTGTCCCAAGATATTATTAAAAGATATTAAATTTCATAAAATTTCAATTTATGTAACTACTAATATTTTAGTTCTTTTGTAAAAAACACAATTCCACCATCAGTCTCTCTTAAAAGCTAGCTCGGTACAAAATCTACCTTTAACATTAAATAAACAATAGATTATAGATATTGGAAGATATTAATTGCCAAACTAAATAATAACAGTGTACCAAACAAAGAGAAGACGAAACTCTGCAATATTCATTAGTCTCGATAATTTATCACGGCTCTTATGTTGATAACAAATGAGTAACTAATATTGTAGTGATTTATTGTTGTAGAATCGGTTTACATTTATCATTGTGATACAATGAGTACGACACGGTATGATAAAATTGATTGTAAGGGTTTGAACTGGTCCGAACGACGCTGTAATTGTTTAGATTTTCTCAAAATCGTATGTATGTTTACTTCAGTAGGGTTAGAGAAGGGGTATGAACGCAGTACTAGTTTCACTTTGAAATTAAATTATAATAATTCTGACGGGCCTGTTGGTCTAGTAGTGACCTTGACTGTTAAGCCGGAGGTCGTGAGTTCGATTCCCACTCAGGACAAATCTTTGTGAAGAGAACGATCATTTGTTCTGTGTCTGGGTGTAATTTATCTATAATATGTATGTATTTAGAAATAGAAATATGTAAGTATGTTTATCAGTTGTCTGGTTGCCATAGTACAGGCTCTGCCTAGTTTGGAAAGAGATGGCCGTGTGAAGAACGTCAATTTTTCCTTTTTTTATAAATTTTTATAAAAAATACTAGATATATATATGACACGATATGGGTCGCACATTATTTATTATTATATTTACTAGGTTAGCATATTAGGAGCCATACGTTTCAAGTCAAACTCTTCGCATATTAGATTACGGAATACAAGGATCATATTCATATTTCATAGAATCAACACGAACGCTTTTTGCTCACCAGTAGCCAGTGGAAATAATATATATTTTCATGATAAATAGATTGGCTCTGTGCTTGTTGCTAAGGAGTTTTACAATGGCTTATTATTCCCTAGTACGCAGAATTTAATCATTGCTATCTGTTATTAACTCATAGCGTGAGAAAAAGGACGGCAATAGATAAGTATTGTCTTCGAGATGTCAAACTATTTTTAGTCTTGAGCAGCATGTTCTTAGAGCACACTTTTCTACGTGTCGGCAAATTTGTATTAACTTTTGTTGGGATAGTAATTGATAGGTCTAATTTTAGTCAGTCATTGGTGCTAATTCAGCTGTACGCTCGACTAACTTAAACTAGCACTAAAATTTTCTAATTTTAAGTTTAAGTAGTTCAAAACGCTATTCGGGAAACCGTTGTAACTAAAATTAGGAAGTGTTCTGACAGCACTTAAATCGAGTTTGACATTTCTTAAATTGAATACATGGGGTTACCAGTGCAAGAAAACGACAAATTAAAGAGTGAATGAAAAAGAATGAACAATATGGAAAATATCCAAAAATCTAATCAAAATAGCACTGATTTTTAATACAGTTTCATGAAAAATGTGAATACACATTTTTAATGCACCTGTATAAATAATTAAGGTATTTCAAAATAAATACATTCGATTTAAAATAGTTTTAAACAAATATTGCGTGACCGACGTCGTCTGCGTGATCTCACATTTCTTTACAAGATTGTGAATGGACACACAAAATGCAGTGACTTAACGGAACGCATCCTCTACTCGGTCCCTTCGAAGCCTCCCAGACACCCTAATACCAGAATGTTTTTCATCCCTAAAGTCAAAACTAACCTAGGCCTTAACGCTCCCCTCATCAGGATTTGCAATGAGTTCAACAGCCTTTGTAAATTAACAAACACCGACATTCATGTTCCTTCCATTAAAAAATTTAGAGAAACTATCTCGGAGATATGGGAATGCAATTAATATTAAAATAGTCAAAATAGTTTATTCTGGTTCCTAAGTCACACTTGCACAAAAATACTAATAACGTTTGTTAAATAATTAATATTGTAGTTGTTATAAATGATGTGTATACCTGTAATAGGCATACATACCAGTAATGTTATTTGTCATGTATCTTATGTATCTTCTGTGTATGTATTGCTGTTGGTGTACCAAATAAATAAATAAATAAAAATAAATAAATATTGAACAATGTTACAAATTATTAGAATCGTAAAATCAATAGTCGGGCCTGTTGGTCTAGTGGTTAGTGACCCTGACTGCTAAGCCGGAGGTCGTGGGTTCGATTCCCACCCAGGACAAATCTTTGTGTGATGAGCACGATCATTTGTTCTGTGTCTGGGTGTTATTTATCTATAATATGTATGTATTTAGAAATATATAAGTATGTTTATCAGTTGTCTGGTTACCATAGTACAGGCTCTGCCTAGTTTGGGATCAGATGGCCGTGTGTGAGATTGTCCCAAGATATTTATTTATTTATTAATTGAAGTTGATAAGTTCCGAAAAAGTTACAAATATTAATATTTATTTAAATATTTACTACTGATATTTTTGACAAGAGTATTTATAGGTACATATCTATATATATAAATGAAAGACGGGTTTGTTACAACACTTATAACTCGAGATCGGCTGGATCAATTTTCATGGTTTTTGTTTCGTTGGATTTGTCTCCGCCCTGAATAGCAGAATACATTTTAAAAACAATGAAAACTTGACGAATAAATATTTATGAAAATGAATCATTTTCCATTTAATTATGTTCCTTAGTTTCGTACCTGTCAAACATTTGTTTTCCTCCTGTCATCCTAGCAAATACTGTGATTGACATTTACCTATGCATGCGTTCAGAAATGTATTTTGTGTAATTATTTAAAAAGGGTGAATAAACTTTTGTCTGTATTTTTCTTAATCAAATAAAAAGGTTGAAAGGTGTATTAAGCAGATTTGAATAAAAAGGGCAGTATCCAAAGTAGTAGTCTATGATCTAAACTATTGTCAATCAATGTCTATGTCACGAAAGTTCAGCTACTGTTATATTTGTTTGTTTTGTGTGGTTTTGTGCGAGTACATATTCAGTATTAGTATTAGTAACAATGCCACGTCCTAGAAGATTTAATTTTTCCCAGCGAAGCAGTACTGCAATTAGGCAACGGAACATCGCGAGTCAATTATCTGATGAAGAACGAGACATTGCACGAGAAGAGCGCCGCGTTAGTATGGAGCGAAGAAGGGCTTTAATTCGTGCCTCTCAAACACAAGAGGAAAGAGAGGCAGCCCGTGAAACGGCTAGGTTAGAAACGAGAAATCGTCGAGCTTATCGTACAGATCAATATTAGTTATCAGATATTTATCATAATAAAATACTTTTTGATATCTAAGTATCTGTATTTTTATTTTGTATCATTGTATTACGTTCATCAAAGTCTAAATTAGTTCAGCTAAAAGGTAACACGACATTCATTGACTGTTAGGCGGTACGAAGTTCGCCGGGTCAGCTAGTATATTATAAATTAAATTTGTTCTGAAATAATTTTGAACATGTCTTGAATAGGAAAAAAAACAACGATTATTACATTGATCATACAAAAATAAAACATCAATTGATCATGATAAAAATGATTAAAAGTTAATTAAAACAAATGAAGAAAAATATCACTGTGGTTTTTTAAATTGTAATTTGATCCATCAAATTAAATACTTTATTAAATTGGCTATTTTATTAAAGACGCATAATTATTAGTGGCAGTGTGACTGTTTTAAAACTATTTAAAAATACATTGTAATGTATAGTTTTTTTTTCGTTGGCTTTCGTTTCGCCAATCATCGAACAGTTATTTATTGTATTGTGTTCATCTAATAAAAGACCCAAAGTTAAGCGTATATGCTATATAGTAGGTAAGGTTTTATTAATTTTAATCTAAATCTTGTAAGATTTTAATTATTCCTTCACAAAAGTAAGAACTTTTGTGGCCACACTGACTACTTACTAAGTATACATACATACTTAGGTAATTTTTTGGCGGGACTGTTTTGGGGAGGGGAAAACTACAGAAAAGTTGTAAGTTCGAGTAGTTCTCAGAAATTAACTAATATTGTAACGCGAGAGTATACGGAAAGCAATTGCATGAATGAATAAATGATTTGATTTGATAATAAATAAGTTGTACAAGTCACCCTGGTGTGGATATTCCTGAAATATCTGTATTAAATTATTCGCAGACATCGATGAAATGAATAATATCTTAATTAATTTCAGCGATGTCTATCTATTTAATTAATTCTTTAATTCATTCCTGAAATGAATACAAAAAATTGCCTATAAAGTACCACTATTAAAAATATGAATCGGTGACTTACTAGTTTTGCTAAATGTAGATATAGGTACACTAGATAACTCCAAAGCATTCTTCATGAGTCATACAAACACGCATTAAATAATGTAAATACTACCTTTCCGAAGAATCCACAATAGCAGCATCCACATAATTATCCATATTTATAAATAAAACTCGACAAATTACACGAAAACCGTCTTAATTCTTACCTCCTAATTTTAATTGACACCTCTGGAGGTGCCGTCTAATTTTAGTCTTTTTTAGGTTGACGTTCCTTATTTTAAGTGTAAAAAGTGACCTGCGGAATGCCGTTTATGACATTTGGACTAAATTAAGTTACTCAATGGGTTTTTAGTCCTGTCAACTTAAAATTAGTTTAGTTGGGTGATTTCTGAATAGCAAACCTAGTTTGACAGTACTAAAACTAATTTTAGTCTTAGTTTAGTGCATTTTGTGTCGGCTGAATTAGCACCATTTTCTAATTATGGACACGTGACAGCCTTAATTAAATTTCAGTGCTATTTTATTAGTATTGAATTATATGATAAACTAAATAACCATATTATTAGGTATTTAGGATTAATTTAAAAGGAATGCGAATCAACGATGTAATCAGGTGCATAAAACTGAACATTCCATGTCACTTATTTAGCTATAATAGACGCTTATATTTTTTATATACTGAAATGAACAAAAACTTACCTTAAAAGTCGAATTTTAAATAAGTCTGCATGAAATTTGACTATAATGGCGGTAAAATGTACGTCCGCAAATATTGGGCCGCTCAAAAATGTGTAGGTACACCTACCTATAACTTTCTATTGATTTAACGTCCCTTACGGGCCCTACCGTCCGATCTTTGATTGACATCGGCTTAACTTTCCTCACATTTATTTTCTCTTTTACCTTTTTGAAGGACCAACGAAAGTTTTATAACTTAAACTTTTTGAAATATCAAATTAAAGATTGAAGGCCTCATCAATATTAATTTTGTAGTTATCGTACGTTTTCCTTCTGCTGAAAATAATGTGAAGAGTAATAATAGTTTGTTATTTTTATAACTAACTTATTTATTTACTAGCTGCGGCTCGCGCTACTACCCGTGGTTAATAAGATAACTCAGTTTTTAACCTGTGTGTTAATCCAGGGTGTCAGCTACCTCCATATTAAATTTCATTAAAATTGGTAGAGCTGTTTGAGCGAGAAAAGATAACAAACAAACATACTCAAACTCTTACAACTTTTAACGTCGAAATGTCGGGAACTGAAATCAAAATAAACAGCGATAGGATCCGTTTAAAATTAGTTTTATTACAATGTCTAACATTCGCGTAAATCTCAGAAGGCTGTATTTTTATTGCTGCAGTTATTCGGTTGACATTTCAAGCATCTTAAGCGAAAATATATTATATGAAATATGCAGGTTGATTGTTTTCCTGCTAGACTCATTATGCTCGTTGTAAACGCTCGCATCTAGTTTGCAAAAGTTCTTACAATTACGTCACAGGTTACACTGGCCGTGGTTGCTTGCTTCTTGCGACCACGGCCAGTGTAACCCGGCCGAAACGTCATGCCTAAAAAGGTAAATGCATGAGTTCGCGTTCATTCCCGTGACGTAATTTTATTAAAATCATGCAACGCGATAGTTTTAAAGTTAATAAAAAGTTCATTCAGTTTACTTCTATCTAAACTTAGACGCTTTTCAATTGCGTGAGACTAAGTTTGCAATTAAATGGCTCTGCCTTAGGTGAACTGCCGATAAAGTTTTTATTATACGCAAGCAAGCAATTTGTGTGCGAGAAATGGGTTGCTATGAAAAAGCACTTTCATTTACGAAGTGTCAAAGTACTGCAACCATGAGGTCGCAGTGCTAACTTAACTGGAATTATACTTGCTAATGATTTTCCACTGGAGCTTAGTATTTTTTCTTTGAATGAGGATTACTTAAGATTTTTTGAGATTTAGATTAAACGTGGCTCAGACAACAGATTTGTCTTGATTGATTTTCTTTGGATTATTGTGGATTTAGGCAGTGTTTTATTTTCTTTACTGTTTTTAAATTGAATGAAACTGTGTATTCCTATGGCTCCATGTATGGGTGCAAACTAAAGTAGTAAATAAACAATAACAAAATAAACATACAAATAAGAAAACAATTTACAAAAAGCAAACCTAACGAGTTTACTTCAACGAGTTGAGGTAAGCATAAGATTCCAGAATCTTCGAACAAAGTCGTTAGAAACTAGAACTGAAATTCACCACCCGTTTGATTGAAGCAGACTATCATAACTCGATTAATCAAACAATTCATATCATTCACATAAGATTAGGTTTCTAGGTAATATTCCGATTTATCAAATGGAATATGAGACAATGGACCACAATATTATAGACATTAAGCTTATAAACTCACGAAACGTCTATAAATGGTAATATAATATATATTGGTATTTATAGAAACAAAAGGTAATAACGGCACAAAAAATACTTGCGGTTGAACAAAAGTTAATCAAATTTTTCGAAAGGGCACTAGTTACAAAGACAATCTTAGATCGAGTCTCTAGAGGGATCTATTATATTATATTTTTATTAACTAGTCCGACAAAATGATTGTATTTTTTTTGTCGTCTGTATTTCGGTATTTTATTTTATATATAGAAGCAATAAAGCTTAGATTAGACGTTCAATCTAACTTTGTCCGACTAAGTCCGTAGCACAAACTATTCAGAAGTCGCTCAACTGTGGACTCTCAGTTGTATGACGTGGCAGAATTGATACGAATGTGTGCTTCAAACCTATTGTTACATTCTGGCTAACCCGTACTATCGTAGTCTGACAAATTGGATCTCGCTATGACGGAATCATTTAAATTCATGATGAAACTTATGTAGATGCATTGGCAAGATTTTTTGCTTGTTCAACTTTTGTATTTGATAACTTAAGTCTTCGATTTCAGGACTTCAAAGTACTCCCATCAGAATTCCGTATTTAGTACCTGTATATCCGAGAGGATATAATTTAGTTAGTCGTAAATTACGAGGATCGTATCTTAGCCGAAACGCTTTTCAGTTTCACGCCATTTTTTACCGGCAATGGCTGTGCAACCGGGGCCTTTTAGAAACACTTTTGTAAAAGTATTTTGCTTTGAAGAGATGTTTTTCCTTAACAAAAAAGAGGGGTAGCGATAATTATTATTATTTATACTTGAGACGAAGATTTTAAACATCACAGTCCGATTCGCATGATAATCGTGATTAAATGAAACAGAAAGTTTTCTGTATTTTAGTCTTATCTTGGTTCGCTTCTTACATCCAATCTGAATTTAAGGTGTCATTAAGGACTTCTATTCAAAACGGAATGGATGGCTGGTGGCTAGCATCGTGGTGACCTAACGATTCAATGACCAGATTCGTATGTAATGCACATGGTTGCAGGCTCGAACCCAAGCAAATACTAATTTGAGTTTTTCAAAGCTATATATATTATTATGTACTTTCTTAATAATCCAGGACACCACTGGCAAACAGTGAAGGAAAACATCGTAAGGAAACCTAGATTCCAAAAATCTGGAATCGCCAACCCGCAATGATCAAGCGTGGTGATCAATGCTTATCCTTTTCTATATGGGAAGTATCCTGTGCCCAATAGTGGGACATTTATTGGACGGTATTATACATACATTTTCTCAAAATCAGGTGACGGAAACTGCCATAAATATTTTCTCGCCTGTACCAGCGGATTACTTCGGTAGCTGGATTGTAACTGGTTTAATTTATGGCGACAACGGGCGTTGTTAATAACATCGTTACTGAAGATTTGACGTCAACTCGTAAAATAGAACGATAGCATTTGTTTACTGACAAAATACTACTGCAATTTTCGTCCAATTTATTTATTAATAAACTATTGCTGTACAATTTTGGATAAAGCATATTTGTAAAGTTAAACCCGATAACACTGACGTCATAGTTTAATAGGCGAGGGGAATGAAGAATTATAAAATGATTTATTTTAACACCATTTTTATATGATTTTTGAGTTTCGATCATTGTGTTGAAGGCATTAGTCAGACTAGACCTGGATTACCGGATCTAGCTGCACTATCCAGGATGTAATGGAAGCCAACGATTGTGCTATCCAGATGGCAACCTTTTGGTCAGATAGAATTTAAGGATCATTTTATGCATTATTAAAATCTGCAGTCCTTCTCGAAATAAATTTCCGTCCGTGCAATTTTAATAAAAAGGGGTATAAAGTTATTGCTGCACGCAGAAAAATCTAATTGTCCTCGAAAGCCATATAATAAACACTCGCTATTTAGGAGATGGTCAGTTATGCATATAAATTTACAATGTAATCCTGTTTTGTAGCATTACAAGTGCATAGTGCAGTATTGTAAAGCTTTAACAAAGACCGTCGGACCATTGTACTGGTTCGCAGTAGTGCCACCCGGAAAATTTGATATGTCGTCGCAAAACATACGATTCCCATATCCAACATATTCCAGGAAATTTTCTAAATCAAATAATACCTGTAAAAGGACATTGCGACCAGTTACGGGTATTAAAAGTAAAGTACCTGGATCACCGAGCTTTGCTCGTTTTTTTTGGTAGTGTGTTTTTAGAAATTATATTTAAATACGAATTAGATACTGATGAAATGAGGAAGTATAAATAATATTTTTCGATCTTACCGACATAATAATAAAAAAATATGAACTGGTTATTTCATTAAAAAATCACGAGTGCAATTAGTTAAATATTTTATTAGAAACAAATACTTATTTATTTACAGCTTATCAATGAATCACAAATAACATTAAAATTTTAAAAAATATGTTATTACTCGCCAACATGTCAAAAAGAGTCATTTTTTTCAGGTTATGTTTAAGTTGATTACTGAAAACATGGATAAAACGTAATTTTCTAAAAATGAATCGTTCGTAATTTTCTAAGAAAGAAGCTTTCTTAGAGCTGTGAGCATAACTGCGGTCATTGACCGACTTCAAAAAGGAGGAGGTTATATTATGTTTGACGTGTCACTATTTTTTTTTGTTTGTATGTTGCCCAATTGTAAAATTTTTCTCATCCGTAAACAAAATTTTTCTGTGACCTCCTTTTGCGTACCGCTTCAGTAGTTGTTTCGATTTTACCACCCTATTCTTTTTTTAATTATCAGTTAAGAAATGACCAGTACGTCTCTTATAGGCTGCAAGTCCTAAGTCATCTTTTAAAATACGCGACATGGTTCTAGGTGCTATCTTCATCTCCCAAGATAAAATCTTACAGGATTTCTTCGAATTCTTTCCCACCTTCGAATTTTTTGACCAATTATTTCGTACGAATGCTGCGTGGACGGCCTGATCTTTTTCTGTCACAAACTGAGGAGGTCGCATTATACTTATTAATTTCTCGGAACACAAACATTTTACTAATAGTCTAATACCAAGCGTATGGAGAGTTTTAAAAATTGCATTTGGCTCCAAACCTACTTTGTGTAATGCAATCACAGCGATTTGGTCCCCTTTATCACCCCACTCCATTTTAATATCGCACAATATTGTACAATGTATTGGCGCCAAATTGAGAAAACACAATGAACAATAATATAAAATTGACAGATTCCAAATTCAAATGTAATACATATTTTGTTTATTTTTAATTGTAACAGTATTGATTGCCGTATATACAAGAATTGTTCGTTTAAAGATTCAAGATTACTGAAAACACGGATAAAACGACATTTTCTGAAAACGAATCCTAGCTAGATCGATTTAACGCCCCCGAAACTCCCTGCATACAAAATTTTATGAAAATCGTTGGAGCCGTTTCCGAGATTCAGATTATATATATACAAGAATTGCTCGTTTAAAGATATAAGATTGACTTCTAAATTTAAATAGTTTCAGACAACCTTGAAAAATGTTGCCATGAATTTCTGAAACATTTGTTTTAAATCTATGATGTATTTATTTTACATCCATGCTGATCTGTCAAACCATGTGGGCCAGTCGTGAATCAAATACATACAGGTACCTATTTAACAATATAATATTTTGTTCGTTTCATAGTTTATATTGATTTTTGTTGTTTAATTTAATCAAGACTCCGTTCTGTGCCCAAAATTATTGCATTTTTTTCCTTAACTTTAACGTTCGAATTTTGAATTCAAATCCAGCCATTATTTTTAGCGTTTTTGCATGTGACCTTTATTTTAGTATACATAGCTGTTGCCCGCGGCTTCGCTCGCGCGTAAAGTAAAGAGTAGTATTAAAGGTAGATGTATTCTGTGATTTTCAAAGTAAGGAGAATGTATAAAATTTTTCATCTAATATTATGGCGTTAAAATAATAATAAAAGTAAAGTAAGTAGCAAAAGCATTTGTTATGGAATCGGAGACAAAAAAGGTACCATAAACACCCAGCCTCCAGACTATGTATAAAAGTGATTTTCTACATGGACCCGTCCGGGGATCGAACCTGGAACCTTAGAGCTGGCGACACCTTAAAAACCGGAGTGAACGCCACTCGACCACGGGAGTCGTCATTATAGATATGTCTTAGATGGTCATTATCTTATCTATTTATCTTTTCATCTGCCTATCTTTGAGAATACTGAACTTCACATACCAACTATTTCAGCCCTTATTTCACCCCCTTAGAGGGTAGATTTCTAAAATCTCGGAAATACATCTTATTTATTTCTAACTAATAACCCTTGTATGAAATTGAATGTGTCTATCTTTGAAAACGACGATTATTTCTATTCAGAAGTATATGATATTTCATGTGTCTATCATTGAAAATATCGAACTTCCCATACAAACTTTCAACCCCTATTTCACCCCCTTAGGGGATAGATTTCCAAAAGAAAAGCCTATAGCCTTCCTCAATAAGTGGGTCACTATCTAACAGTGAAAGAATTTTTCAAATCGGACCCGCACTTCCTGAGTTTAGCGCGTTCAAACAAACAATAATATATATATATATATATAAAGTATAGATAAATAATTATTGTATCTTAGCCGTGTCACAGATTAATAAATAGTTACTTGGCCGTGTGCAGCGCCCCTTATTGAACTCCACTGCGGGTGACGTAACCTACGACAAACTTATTATTTGCGGTTGGTACAGTATTCGGGTCTAGGGATCGAACCGCAAAATTAAGTTTGTTTTTTTTTTGTATATACTTTTCCGGGATAAAAACTACCCAGTGTGGTGCCCAGGATATTAAAGAACAATTATACCAAGTTTCATCGAAATCGAACCGGTAGTTTTTGCGTGATGCCTGAACAAACAGTCAGACAGACAGACAGACAGACAGACAGACAGACAAAAATTTTTTTAATCACATTTTTGGGTTCGGTGTCGGTCTAGTAACACACCCCGATATTAATTTTTTTGATATTTTCAATGTACAGAATTTTCACTTCTACAGATTTATTATAAGTATAGATTTTAAGACAACTTATACAAAAAAATCTGAATAATCCTTGCCATGCGTAACCTATTAAACCTATTTAAATGAAATTTGTACAAAGATAGAGCCTGCAAAAGAAGATAGGCATAGTCATTTTTGTCGCGATATCCGACAACCACGCAGGCGGAGTCACGGGGCACAGCTAGTTATGAAATAAAGCAGACCATAAAACATAACTTTTGCTAGAGTTATGGTGTCGTTAAGATGATTAATGTAGCCTCGGAATCCCGGCTTGATTGGCATAAACTGAATTTAACTTACTCTAGAGTAAACTTCTTAGTTGTGGTTGGATAATAAATAGGAGAGTCTATCGGTTGCCATTCATACTTAATGAATACTTCTATTTGGTACTATTAGTTATATTGCACAATCTGTTGTATAGTTAGTAAATAAATAGTGATAATGTTTGTATGTCGAAAGGTAGAATTACTAGGATTCCCGAACTTTTGTTAACATAACCTAAATTCTGTACAAATTAACTTCTATTCTAAAAGTCTTGTTTATTGTAATTTAAAGGTATTGCTTGCGTTAGCAAGATTTTTTATTTATACAACCTTATAATTAGTTCACTTAAATTAAGACCGGTATGAGTCAAATGTTTTAATTAAATGTTAGATGCTTGTTATCTCTCTTTGGTGTGAAAACATGTTTACGCGGTCTATCTAAATCAAAATCTTGTAATTAACACAGTTACTTGTTCTGAACACAATATTATAATCTGGTTTTGAAAAAAAAAATATTATTAAAGGTTACATGGTAAATGTATCTATGACACATAGTTTGATAGGCAGGCGTACGTACCTACTACTCTAATGCATTTTTTTTTAATATTTTATAATTGCCAATCACTACTATCATTAGGTATAAGATTATCATACTACCACTACTAATAATATTAAACTAATATTGTGCGCCAAGCTTTGATAAATGCAAATAGTTCAAATTCTTTGGGTAGGTACATTACAATGGAATGAATTCCTAAAGATGATTGTAAATACACATTCACAAATTAAATGCAAAAAGTTCAAGTTCCTCGTTACCAAAGAGGTTCTAAACAACGAGTGATCGCTTTTATTAACTCGAACTCGAAACTCGACCTACACTGAACTTAGGAACAAGAGAAGTTTGGGAAGTTCATTAATCATGTCACCTGCTACACGTGATATTGGAGCTATCGATGCCCCAATTTACTGATAATGAACCATAATCGGTTTGTATAAAATACCATATTGCTATAAAACCTAATGGGTGGTTTATTTGATGGAGTACCGATTTTATGCATTTTTAACCAATTCTAAACTTAATAATCTCAATTAGTCAACTACGTGTATTTTTATACCTTCGTTCTTGTGTAATCTATACTTATAATAAATCTGTAGAAGTGAAAATTCTGTACATTGAAAATATCAAAAAAATTAATAGCGGGGTGTGTTACTAGACCGACACCGAACCCAAAAATGTGATTAAAAAATTTTTTGTCTGTCTGTCTGTCTGTCTGTTTGTTCAGGCATCACGCAAAAACTACCGGTTCGATTTCGATGAAACTTGGTATAATTGTTCTTTAATATCCTGGGCACCACACTGGGTAGTTTTTATCCCGGAAAAGTATATACAGAAAAAAACAAACTTAATTTTGCGGTTCGATCCCTAGACCCGAATACTGTACCAACCGCAAATAATAAGTTTGTCGTAGGTTACGTCACCCGCAGTGGAGTTCAATAAGGGGCGCTGCACACGGCCAAGTAACTATTTATTAATCTGTGACACGGCTAAGATACTATAATTATTTATCTATACTTTATATATATTATACATTATATTCTAAAGCTGAAGAGTTTGTTTGTTTGAACGCGCTAAACTCAGGAAGTACGGGTCCGATTTAAAAATTCTTTCACTGTTAGATAGTCCACTTATTGAGGAAGGCTATAGGCTACTTTTCTTTTGGAAATCTATCCCCTAAGGGGGTGAAATAGGGGTTGAAAGTTTGTATGGGAAGTTCGGTATTTTCAATGATAGACACATGAAATATCGTATACGGGTTTCTGAATAGAAATAAATAAAGATGTATTTCAGCGATTTTAAAAATCATCCCCTAAGAGGGTGAAAAAGGGGTTAGAAGTTTGTAGGCATATGAATTGTGTCGTTTTCAAAGATAGACACATTCAATTTCATACAAGGGTTATTAGTTAGAAATAAATAAGATGTATTTCCGAGATTTTAGAAATCTACCCTCTAAAGGGGTGAAATAAGGGCTGAAATTGTTGGTATGTGAAGTTCAGTATTCTCAAAGATAGACAGATGAAAAGATAAATAGATAAGATAATGACCATCTAAGACATATCTATAATGACGACTCCCGTGGTCGAGTGGCGTTCACTCCGGTTTTTAAGGTGTCGCCAGCTCTAAGGTTCCAGGTTCGATCCCCGGACGGGTCCATGTAGAAAATCACTTTTATACATAGTCTGGAGTCTGGGTGTTTATGGTACCTTTTTTGTCTCCGATTCCATAACACAAATGCTTTTGCTACTTACTTTACTTTTAAACTTATTTTAACGCCATAATATTAGATGAAAAATTTTGTACATTCTCCTTACTTTGAAAATCACAGAATACATCTACCTTTAATACTACTCTTTACTTTACGCGCGAGCGAAGCCGCGGGCAACAGCTAGTAGATTATATAGTTATAATATTTTTTTTATAAATTTATGAAGAAGACCTGAGTGTTTGCCTTATTGCACACGATCACACAAAATTATTTATTCCAGTATAACTTTAAACTTTAATAATTTGGTTCACTTTTCTAAAAAATATTCTGGCGATTTCGAACCAAGAAATATAACTTTTTTGTCATCCAATTACATAATTTAAGGTACTTTTTCTTTGCCCTTATTTAGGTAAGTACGTAGCCCTTCAGTCTCACTAGATGCAACTGTATGGCAGTATTACCTTATGATTTACTACGATAATAATTCTGAGAATAAATACATTTATGTTTCTATAAACACAGTGACGCAACTGCGCCTGTAGGCAGCCTATCTGCTGTTTCGACCACTATTGTTTGGGGCTATAGAGAACCCATTTATTTTGAACATGCGGCTTTGAGCAAAAGGTACTAAAAGCTCAATACAAGTGCGGCTACGAGCCGTAACGATTTATCCGAGCGAAACGATCACATGTTCTACAAATGTACAGACATTGAGACAAATCGATTGCATTTTTCTTCCACCGCCTTAAGAAAAACGTCTGGAAACTTAAAAACTGAAAAAATATCTTATTACCAACGAAATTGTGTTAAAATTTAATTTAAGCCTTGTTCTTTCTAAATTATTGAGAAAACCATAAGAAAATAAGAGATTAATAATTATTTTGATAAAACGACAAAGTGAATTTAGGGTTGGAGATCAGATGTCCGTTTGTTATTGCTATTTCAATAGACGAAGTGTCCGGGCACCTAAACTTTGAAAGATATAAATTATGCCAATAACACCACAATTAATGTGGCTAACCTCTTGGCGCATTAATTTTGAATTTATATAAGTATTAAAATAACCATCGGCTTGAAAGTAAGAAGTCTCACGTTAATTATTTAAATATAAGCTATACCCGCGACGTTGTACGCGTTGATCAGTGTTTTATTGACGTCAATCACTGAAAATGTAATTTCAATGACCGAATTCGTATGCACAGGGTCGCGGATTCAAACCCGGGCAAGTAACAATGTGACACCATTGACAAACGGTGACGGAAACTATCGTGAGGAAACCTGGTTTCCAAAAATTAGAACCTGAGATCGGCAACCCGCAATGAGCAAATGTGGAGATCAATGCTCATTTCTTCTTTATACTAGAGATCTCTGATGAAATTCTGTGTTTACAATAGCCTATACCGTCTCTGATTTTTTTTAAATAGTCTCTAAATTTTTTACAGCTTATTCGTTTTTGCTTGATAACTTTAGATACATTTTGATAGCCGGCAAATAAATGTTGTCAGTTACTTTTTTACTATAGCATAGAAGATAGATAGTTAATAATTATTCTAATATATATTAAAACTAAAGAACACTGCAACAAAGTTACAAAATATAATATTTAGGTAGACGGAGAAAGGTGGTTAAAACTTATTCAGTCAAACTTCAGGTGGGGGTCTAGTTATTCAGTAATTATTTAAAACCGTTTAGAACTAGATATTGTTATCCGTAGTTATCCTCTAACGTATGAGAGAGATTATTTAAAGCAACGTGAAGCTCGTCTTATTCAGCGTAAACTCGGCTGCCAAACAACTACTGTCAAAGTTTAAATAGTGCACAATTATGTAAGTAGTTGATTGTTGTAGTTACAAACGTGGGGATAATTTGATTTGTTCGGTTAAACTTGTTTGTTAGTGCTTAGAGAGGCGTCGTATCGTTACACACTCGTCGCGGTAAATTGAAAACTTTTGTTTGACAACACAATGCACGGATTGCTGTGGTCAGTAATCGTCGTAGTTTGAAGCGTGATCCCGCATGATCCCCTGTAAAAGAGAGCGAAGATGCACTAAGGTGATTTTATCTGGTAACAGTGATATGGTGAATGATCCGCCTTCTGTAAGGCTCAAGAAGAAGATGAGGAATTCCCCTGGTAAAAAAGGCCAATATATTAAATACCGCTGCACGACTTGCTATCGTTTTAACCCCCGCAAGACACAAACATTTGCGTGTTTTATGAATATTCCGCGTAACGTAAGAACTACGAAAGAACTTCGTTGTTTTTCGGAACCGGTCTCTATATTCCTCGTTTTATACAGCACTTAACATTGCGTTGCGGTTACCTTATAATATAAAACTGCAAAGAAAGCTGAGTGATATAGACCACCATGCCAATAGTAGTAGTAATTCAACGTGCTGTGGGTTTTTCCCGTATGGTAGTAGTAGGATTGCAAGGTCTACGGTATTATTTTTATGATCCGCAATAACTTGTTGCAAGTCTGGGTGTTCTTTGTGCATTTGATTTGAATGTCTGTGAAAACATGACACAAGAATTAAACTCTGTAGATATTCGGTTTTTTAAGAAAAAAGAAAACATTGTTGAGGGTGTCGATATTTGTAACTCTCTTATAAGGTGCAATTAAGATTCCCTAGTACGGAAATCGAGAAGAAAATAAGTCAATAATTGTAAGCAAGAAATATAGACATTTTCCTTATAATATATTACTGATTCAGTTTCTAAAATAATAATGCTAGGCTTATTTATTCATGGCAATGTTTACTGGCAATTTTAGCGACGGGACATAAGATTAAATTATCTGTCTTAATCAACCTTAATTAGGACAAGGCAGACTCTTAACGGCTCGGAAAATAGATACGAAAGCTTTGAGAATTTGCTCTGTTTGCGATTAGGCAAAAAATACAAAACGAGGAAACAGGTAGTAAAAAATATTATTTATCTTACGTAGCGACAGGCTCCTGGCTTACCAGTAAAACCTTGAATTCCGGTGTTGAAGCTAGACCGCCGTGGCAGTTACAAATTGACCTGTCGCAGGAACTATTAGAGGATATCGTTTTACTTACAGATAGTACACAAAAAATTAAAGAGTACAGTATATTGAGAAAAAATATAATCAACTTATACGACTATTTTGAAGACCGCCGTGGTTGAGTGGCGTACACACTGATTTTCAAGGTGTCGCCAGCTCTGAGGTCCCAGGTTCGATCCCCGGACGGGTCAATGTAGAAAAACACTTTTCTACATTGTCTCGGGTCTGGTTGTTTGTGGTACCTTCGTTGTTTTTGATTCCATAACACAAGTGCGATTTTAATTTTTGTTTCCGTCTATATAAAAATACTAATACCTATTGTATTGGACTCTGAATAGAGTCATTGATCTTACAAACGTAAAGAAGAAATTTCTATAATTATATTCTTAATTTATCATACCTCCCTTTGAAGTCAAGTAACATTTATAAAAAATCCTAAAGTTATTTCATCGTCCCCATTTAGATTCTTTTTACCTTTTGACAAAAACTTCATAGAAATATTATAATTTACTTCCTAAAAGCTCGTTTGATGAACAGATTTAGTCACAAAGATATCACCAAGAAATCTGGTTCAGTCACAAAATTTATACGGGGTCAGGTTGGCGCTATCCTTAAATAAACAGTCTTTGTGGACCAAGGATATTGATGATATAAAGGCACGATGGAAGGGACCGGAATGTGGACTCATTTTTCAAGACATTTTTCCTCCAAATATCTAACAATATAGCCTCGTGTTTGTAGCACAAATAATTGAAAATTGATCCCTTTCAATCAATCGCTTGGTTGTTTTTGTTATGTATCTATACTTATTATATAGAAAAGTTCCCCCAACGTGTCTGTTTGTCAGTCTGAATTAACAAAAAATTTACCAAAGATTTTCATATGGCTTTCACCAATGGATACATTGATTCAGAGATAAAGTTTTGTATAGATTTCAACATTGTACGTTCAAAACTACTTCAAACACTGGTTTGAAGTGAATTTTTTCAAAGTTATATGTACTTTCTTTAAACCGCAGTGAGTGGGACCGCGAGACAAAATGATTGGGCCCGTGATCGCTTTATTAAGGACTAGCTGGACACCATTTACTTAAAAGACGAAATTGTTTTCAGATCTTGATAAGATTTTGTTCACATATTTATTGTCTTTACCTCACCTTTTAAATAATCTTCTAAAAGAAACACAATGGATGGTTTTTTGAATTGAAATTAATATTATAAATAATTCATTATTTTAAGTTACAATTAGTTCAGATTATGATCTCTAGCAGGTAGCCAATCGGGATGCGTTGTTAATAATGGCCGTTATACACTAAATTAATTTATTATTATTATTTTTAAACCACTCAATGGATCCCTGAGGATGGAAGACGACCTAGAGGCAGACCAAGAAAGCGTTGGCGAGAAGATCTGGACAATTTTCTCGCCGATTGGCCACAGCACGCTTCGGACAGGGAAGGATGGAAGAGTATGGGGGAGGCCTTTGCCCAGCAGTGGGACAGCACGGGCTAACAAAAAAAAAAAAAAAATTTTTAAACGACTCCCGCATTAAGGAATTTAATCCTTGTGTCGCGGGGGTTTCACAAACATTCAAATCACATGCACAAAGAACACCCAGACTTGAAAACAAGCATTTGTGGATCACACAAATGCTTGTCACTTGCGGGGATCGAGCCCGCAACATGTCGCGCACTGTGGTAATTAGCGTGGTGACCATTACTATTATACCACTCGGCTAACCGTGCATTCAAAAATTCTTCCAATTCCTCAAGGACGGAAAACCATGCCAGGGTAATATAACCGTGTATGGATATCGATGGGATAGGAATCTGTTTTAAATTTCTCATAGCGTATTTATCAAGTCTGTCTGAATAGCCTAACCCTACAGTGTTTCTAACTTGAAACCTGATCCGATTTCTTTATGACCTTAAATTTATATTCCGTTCTGTGGGCGACAAGTCACGTCCGTAAGATAGGGTTTGTACCTGTTTCTGACGCCAACTATTCATGGGTTAGTGGTTCTTAAAGATTGCTAGAACACGTACCGGTTTTGCCAATAAAAGTTCAGGCGAACATTCGAACAATCTTGAACCGTTATTACAAAATGGTTGTAAGTTTAGAATAGCCCCTACCATCATTAGGTAGCGGTGAAGTGTATATAGAAAGTTTGATTTTATGTATAAAAAAACTTTACTCTCATTTATATTTAGATACTAAAAGTGAATATGTATTCTATTTGATACATACAATAAACCGGTAGCTGTTGTTTGACTTAATGTTTATTATTTGAGTATTGTATTCTGTGGTTTTTATTTGTTCACTTTTAATATCGTAGAGGTAAATAATAATTTCCTAATAACTTATATTTCATAGAATTTTCCTGCTCTCATGTGTATTTAAATATGGATTTTGAATAGAATAAAATATTGTCTTATTTGTGTAATGTTTTCATTTACAAATTCTAAATAATGAATAAGTATTTTTATTATAATTTTATTATGAAGATTCCAAAAATATATTAATTTCATTATTATTTTGACATCAAATTAACCTGTTGTTAACATAATACGCCTACGCATTATACGTTGTACGCGTGTAATATTAGAATATTCTTAGAAAGGTAAATTTAATTAATTATTTTAATAACATTCAGTAAAAGAAAATCGTTTTATTTAGACTTCCTTTCTTAATAAACCACAAGAATGGCGGCAATATCCCGAGGGTAACTTTCTTTATCAACAAAAGGGACTCATTTTGAAATATTAATAACGAGAAATAATTTACAATCACACTTCAGACATTTTGTTTAGAACTTCATCATTTCGAATGAAGTAATTGTTTTTAATGGCAACACAAAAATATAAGAAAATATGTTTTGATAGAACCATTTTATCTTTATGATTATTGCTCCTGATAATTGTAATAATTAAAAGTATTTTTTTTTTGTTTTACTTAGAAGTATAAAAGAGTAAGAAGAATTCAAATATTTCTTTATTGATAATTACTGTAATTGATATAAGTACTGCCGCTCTAATAAATATATAAAATAAACTATAATTTAAAATCATATTACATCTAGAGTACATAATAAGAAACGTTTCACTCTATTATTTTCCAAGTTCAGCCATAAACGTTAGTTCTTGTACATTATGTAACGTCACTAGAGTTAAGCTCACTCTTTTACATTATAAAAAAAGTTCACTCGATTTCATTACAGTACACTAATCAAGGCATCGGACTTGCTATCATGTGGCCGCGGGTTTGAATCCCACCCATTGTACTACCGACGTGATAATAGTTTATCGGTAGGTTCAGGTTACTGAAACCAATACTCACTAATAAGGTTTAAAATTGTTATTTATAGCTAAATAAAAACAATATCAGCTGCTTTGTAAATCTATATTTTATAAATATGTGTATCAAAGATCAATTTCATTTAGATTTTTCAATGAGATCCTAAAAATGATTTTTTATATTATGAAACAAAAACAAATCACGATTCAAATCATGTCAATGTGGGCTGAATATTTGAAACTATCTGAATATAACTGAAGCTTCTTTGACGATAACATCGAACAGTACATTTGCAAAGCAATTTGTTTTATTGCTATTTCAGTTGTAAGTGCATTGTGTATTACGTGAATAATGTTCGTTGGACATTCAGATAGTGCTTTATTGTCGTTGAAATAACAATGCAATGCAGTTTTGATGTTCTAGTAAATAGGTATTTATTTTTTACGATACATATGAACGATATTTTTCAGGCCTGATAATATTTTCTCGAGAGCTTTTTCTTTTGCCAAGAAGGACTGTAAAGTTATTTTTTTCTTTAGCCTATACTGTCCCACTGCTGAGCAAAGGCCTCCCCCAAGTCCCTCCATACATCCTTTTCTCGTATAGTTATTACCATTATTTTTTCAAACTAAGTGGCACTAGTGACAGTGAATGGTATGGGTTTATCATCGATCTTTCGTTGTTTGAAATTCGTCCGCCGGCATCCCTCATGAAATTCAATTGCCTATGAAATTTTAAAAGTCTGCGTTGCGTCTTTTTCAGTCACTCTGATGGCACAGAAATAATACAAACTTTTTGCGATGAAATATGAAACTACCGATCAGACAAAGAGACTTTACCACAGATATACAATTTTGATGCAATAGTATAATATAATAATATAATTTGTAAAATGAATACAGACTGTAATTTTGATATAACATTAAAGACTTTAATCGAGGAATACACCTTAAAATAATAATAAGATGGCATGTGGTGTCCAGCCTCATCGGAACTGCTAAAAGCTTGGCCCTTCTCTTTGATGTGATAGCTGTCAAACAATTTTCCCTCAATATCTAGGCGGGTATAAAAAACTTACCAATTATGAACATTATCCTTATCGATACCCTCACATATTTTTTACTTAGATCTATCTGGTTGGGATTTTTATCCTTTCTATAGCGTTAAGTATCTTCTCCATGTGCCGTAATATTAAATTTTCTCAAATAAAAGGCTCATCGCAGTGGGAACCCCGAAAGATTATTATGCCCTTTAGGACCGCCAGGCGTCTTTGAAGCGCCCAGAAGTGATCTCTGATATTTCCTTAAGTATTTTCGAAAAGTGTATCTACAGGATATTGAAAATATTGATTCGACGTTTTCTTTATTTACGCTCTGCCTAGGGATTTGTTTGCACATTTTGATGCTACGATTTCAAGTGTTATTTAAGGAAAATGACGTTTTTTATGTCTAGTCATAAATTTCAAAGTGACTTACTCATTTTGTTTGAATATTTGTTCTTATCCAGAGACTACTTAAGTAAGAAGCTAAAAAACTTAACGACTTAACGAATCATGAGTTCATTTCTACGTATATTTGGTGTTCCGCAACGAACTGAGCTTATAATTAAGGTGTTCGTTGGATACCAAAACTAATCAGGCACCACCGATATCTTAGATATTTGAATAGTGACTATGTTTCAAGACAGTTACTCATATATAATAAACAAAATAAGTATTTAGCTGCTAATTCTCAAATGTAGTAAACATGATAGATAACAAAGGAGAGAGTGTAGAGTGGTTGAGTGGTGAGACTGTGTAAAAACTATCCAACTTTACAAAAGTAATTCAGTTCCTGTAGGTTATTTGCTTTGGAGGCCGATGACAGTGCAATTTCACAGTGAGAGTCCCGCACGGCGCACGGTTGGAAGTGTTGGAACATTTGATTAGATAGAGTGCCCATCGGTTGGTTGCAATTGTTCAATTGTAATTGAAAACCCTTTTTAACTAAACCACTGAATCCCAGAGGGCTTTACAATACAGACAGTTTTTGTGATTGGTTTATTTTATCGGGAATTATATTTCAAGACAGAGATAATTTTAAATACATTATTTATTAACCATTTTGTGGGAATTATGTAACAATACCCACATTTAATATGGGTATTATAAAAAAACATGTTAAAATATCCAACAAAAATGTGACATAATCTTGTGCATATTCTCCGTGTCTTGCATCTCAATGGCTTTAACAATAAAATTTTGAAAATCCAATTTTATGTTGAGTAGTACCTACTACATTAACTTTAAAACTATCGCGTTGCATGATTTTAATAAAATTACGATACGGGAATTAACGCGAACTCATGCATTTACCTTTTAAGGCATGACGTTTCGGCCGGGTTACACTGGCCGTGGTCGCAAGCAGACTGAAGGCCTGAATTTTATTAATACCTACTACATGTTTACCAAGTTTTTCGTAACTTAAGCAGCAGCTACTTGTTTACAAAATGTCGTCTATAATGTGAGCTCCACTAAGTTTAATGTTACCGATACGCCGCTAATAAGAAGTAAAAGTTCAGTTAGTTTGCAAGTACGGATGTACTTTACGATCTAGATTCGTTCTGGCTGGCTGGTGAGTTAGTGCACTTAACGAAACTGCTTTTACACTGTACCAGTTATGTAAAACTTTCTGTAGATAATCGAGTTCGGAATACCTACTATCAAATGTAGGGATTTAAGAGTGATTCGTTTACACACGTACCGGTATAAAACGTTGAGCCAATCTCGAGCGATTATGTGAAAATAAAAATAGTATTTTGTCTTCAATATGAATCATATTATCTTTAGATAGTACTAAATCGATGTCGTAAAACATTAATGTATTTTTATTTGAACATCAAAGCTACATCGAAATTAATACATTTTTGTGTATCATAGTCATGGAACCTGCAGCTACTGAGCAATTTGTGTTAAACGTATACTAATACAATGTTTATTTTAAAAAATGTCATGGCGGTACTGATATTTTAAAATCAAAGATAAAATTCAAAACATTTTTTTTTTTAATTTTGTTCTTACAAATGAACAGTGAAATAAATAAATTAACCAAATTAAAAAAAACTTTCCGTTTAAATTATTTTAAGCTAATAACAATGAAAATTAAAGTAGTTTGATTTTTATTTCTGTATTTTTGGGTGAAATAAGCTGAGACTGCTTCGATTATCATAGGGTTTTTTTTATTTCTACAATTAAGTTAAGCGGTCGTGTACAAGACGCCACCACCGCGCTTCTACCGCACCCAATGTCAAATTTATGCAATAACTGCCAGTATTTGATTTTGTTACTACATTACCGTCTACCAAAGAACGTAGCTACCAATGTATTACCACCGTAAAAAGAAACGACGGCGGCGCGGCGGTGGTGCGGCGGCGGCGTCGTCGTGTGCACGAGCGCTAAAACTTTCATTGGGCACAATATGTGGCAGATCTGTTTCAGGTGTTACATAGCAAGATGTACTTCAAAATAGTTAACATTGTTCAGTGCATGCCTTAGATTGAAGCTCAAGCTGTTAGTTATACAGATGGTAGCTAGGTAACCTTTCAAGGTAAGGTTAAACGTAAAAGAAAGTCATCTTTACTCGATCTTCCACTGGAAGAGTACCTACGGGTACCTATTAAAAGTTTATTTTAAACTGTCCCACTGCTATGCTTTCACGGCTTTTAATTGTTTTAAGCGTTTTAAAATTAGTTTGCACGTCAAGAAAAACCATAAAATACTTGCTTATGTTGCAATAAGCAATAACCGAATCTTACCTTAAAGATAGAAAAATATGTATATAGAGGTTACGAAATAATTTATTTTATGTATAATCCATAGGTAATACCAGAATATTCACTTAACTGCATAAAATACTTTATCTATACTACTTATAATAAATCTGTAGAAGTGAAAATTCTGTACATTGAAAATATCAAAAAAAATTATGTCAGGGTGTGTTACTAGACCGACACCGACCCCAAAAATATGACTAAAAAATTTTTTGTCTGTCTGTCTGTCTGTCTGTTTGTTCAGGCATCACGCAAAAACTACCGGTTCGATTTCGATGAAACTTGGTATAATTGTTCTTTAATATCCTGGGCACCACACTGGGTAGTTTTTATCCCGGAAAAGTATATACAAAAAAAAACAAACTTAATTTTGCGGTTCGATCCCTAGACCCGAATACTGTACCAACCGCAAATAATAAGTTTGTCGTAGGTTACGTCACCCGCAGTGAAGTTCAATAAGGGGCGCTGCACACGGCCAAGTAACTATTTATTAATCTGTGACACGGCTAAGATATTATAATTATTTATCTATACTTTATATATTTATATATTTTATTTATATATATATATTATAAAGCTGAAGAGTTTGTTTGTTTGAACGCGCTAAACTCAGGAAGTAAGGGTCCGATTTGAAAAATTCTTTCACTGTTAGATAGTCCACTTATTGAGGAAGGCTATAGGCTACTTTTCTATTGGAAATCTATCCCCTAAGGGGGTGAAATAGGGGTTGAAAGTTTGTATGGGAAGTTCGGTATTTTCAATGAGACACATGAAATTTCGTATACGGGTTTCTGGATAGAAATAAATAAACACGATTTCAGCGATTTTAAAAATCATCCCCCTAAGAGGGTGAAAAAGGGGTTGCAAATTTGTAGGCATATGAATTGTGTCGTTTTCAAAGATAGACACATTCAATTTCATACAAGGGTTATTAGTTAGAAATAAATAAGATGTATTTCCGAGATTTTAGAAATCTACCCTCTAAGGGGGTGAAATAAGGGCTGAAATAGTTGGTATGTGAAGTTCAGTATTCTCAAAGATAGACAGATGAAAAGATAAATAGATAAGATAATGACCATCTACGACATATCTATAATGACGACTCCCGTGGTCGAGTGGCGTTCACTCCGGTTTTTAAGGTGTCGCCAGCTCTAAGGTTCCAGGTTCGATCCCCGGACGGGTCCATGTAGACAATCACTTTTATACAGTATATCAGTCCCGCATTAGCTGCGTTTCGATGCAGACGTGTCACTGACAACGCTATTATTTTATTCGCGTTGTGCGCGGCGCAAGCCGTCGCTTGTAATTTATATCGCCATGAGTGAACAACTTGTGGCGAATGAACTGCTGGCGTTTCTGCAGCAGAAGCTGGACGTAATGGATGAGGTGTCCGCGATCCAGATCTGCGCAACAAACTTCAGCGAGGACGATGTTGCTGCTGCTAAGCTGCTCCTGTACAGAGTGCTCAACAAGAGCGATCAGATGGTGTCCCGCCGGCGTGACGGGACTAAGAAAAGTATACTAGACATCATCACGCTGCTGAAGGAGACTGACCCGGATGACGTGCCGACATTCGTGGCGAGGGACCTTAACAAGCTCCCGCCCGTCACGTTTGATCATGTTGACGTCACAAGCCTGCTGAAGGACATCGTCATTCTGAAGGCAAGTTTAGCGGATGTGCTGAAGAAGTTAGATGCATCCCAAAACACCGTCGCCGATTTGCGCAATGAAGTTGTCGAGTTGCGCAAAATCGTGTCGGTAACTGGGTCAACACCAAGTGCATCTAACGTCAACACGCGTCGCGGCGCATTCCTCGATATATCGGGGTCAAGTTTCGCGTCCGCCGTGTTGTCATCGCCGCCGCCGACAAATGCTGAGTCTACAGAGCGCACACTTCGTGCGCCCCGTGACCCCGCTGCCGTACCCGCCGTTCGAGTCACTGACCCGGTGCACGTGCCTGCTCCTCAAGCGAATTCGCGTCGTCGGGATTTCGCGAGCATTGAAGCAAAATCACCAACTACCAAGAAGCCTGTGCCTGAGAAGGCACCGAGGTGTACCGACGACGATGGTTTCATCACAGTGCAGAGGAGGAAGCGTCGTCAACGGACCGTAAAGAACCGCTGCGGCACGGCTCCTGCGGAGCCCAGTGTTAAAATACGTGCCGCGCAACCGAATACTCCGGTGTAAATCTCTCGCCTGCACTACACCACTAAGGCGGAGGACATCGTTGAGTACGTGCGCCAGAAGACCAAATACAGGCCGAGAGTGCAACTACTGGAATCGCGCCGCAACGTCAATTTCAATGCGTTTGTGGTGCGAGTTCCCACGTGTTACCTGCACCTCGTGATGGTAGAGGACTTCTGGCCGGCTGGCGTGGTGTTCCGTCGCTTCCGCGGACAAGTTCCACCTGGACGCACATCGACATAGTGCTAGTAATTAGGAAGTGTTTACTAACATAGGTTTAAGTTTATATATACTAAGTATACTAACACATAATGTATTTATAAAATATGTATGTTAGTCTTTAAGGTATATATCTATGGGCCTAAGTAGCCTGATAATAAAGGATTTTATTATTATTATTATTATACATAGTCTGGAGTCTGGGTGTTTATGGTACCTTTTTTGTCTCCGATTCCATAACACAAATGCTTTTGCTACTTACTTTACTTTTATTATTATTTTAACGCCATAATATTAGATGAAAAATTTTATACATTCTCCTTACTTTGAAAATCACAGAATACATCTACCTTTAATACTACTCTTTACTTTACGCGCGAGCGAAGCCGCGGGCAACAGCTAGTAACATAATAAATAAGCTTCTATACCTAATATTGCGCGAACAACAAATCAACAGTTGCATAAACAATTTATTCTAAATTATGCAAACTACATAATTATTTTAATTAAATGGCTTAACATTATTACATGAATACTAAACTGAAATTGTTATGATGAGCTAAATTAATTTAATTTTCGTATATTTATTTAATGCGATGATATTCATAAATTTAGCTTCAAAAATGATTACAGGTGTGCCAAACTGGCAGTATTTAATATTCATAAAATTAATTGTTATTTTATTATTTACATAAATTATTTTGAATTTTATTTTTATTTTACGATACGATTGTAGGTATGTATTTAGTTTTTAATCCTCGAATCATTGGAACTTTGAAATTAATATTACATGTAAATGAATTTCATTATTATACATTTAGTTGGATTTTGAAATGGGTGGATACTATTCCCATGTTCTTTGACAGTTTAGATGTTAACACTTAGTATGTACCCCTACTGACTCTATAAATTCATTAAAATGAAATAATTTAAACGTATTCTATACTGATAGACCAGGGCCGAAGCCTTCAAAATTTGTAAAAAGTGAAAAAAAATTACAGTAGGATGAAAGCCATTAGAAAAGGAGGGCAAAATGATAAAAACGATAGGAAAAATAAATTACATTAGGAAAAATTAATTCAAAATAAGGTGAAAAAATAAATATTTTTTATCAAATAAGCTAATAACAGCGTATTTGGGACATAAAAAGGTAAGCTTTCACCAAATTTCGTGAAAAAAACATTATTTTTGAAAAAGATAAAAATAAAAAACCAAAAACTTGGTTATTTGAATTTTTCACCTAAATTTTGAGGTTATGTGAAAAAAATGCAGATACAAAAGATGTAGATCTTTTTATTACCTACAACTTTGCGATTTAACTTTTTTCCATAGGACTTGTAGTTTTGCTGGAAATCAAGATAAACCATTTTTTACCCTTAAAACCCCCCCCTCCCCCACTTCCCGAGCTCGGATCGACCGTAATTTATTTTTCTTTTCATTTTTATCATATATCCCTCCTTTTCTAATGGGTTTCATCCTACTATTATTTTTTTTGGTTTTAAAAATTATCGACCCTGGTCTATGATGGATTTTTCGATGTTTAATATTCGTAAATCTCATGAAGCGTTGTGATTATTCGTAAATCAGTTATACTAATAAAAAAAAACTGACTAGTGCGAGTCGAACTCCCTCACCAAGGTTTCCGTACAAGGACTGTATGTGTTATAATTTAATTACAGATTTATAGTTTTCAGATTATTCCTGTAGGTCCTACTTGTTGTATAAGACGAAATTATCTGCAAAATTGCGTAGTTCTAGGTAAACGGAAAGTACCGTACAAATTTTGATTCCCTTAAAAGTCTCAATAGGATTATATATCGATTTACGTATTTTTTTTTCACGTTAAGTTTGAAGCTCGATTCGTTCACAGCTTCAAATGACTGTAGATTTAAATATAGGGTTTTAATTTCAACTCGACTCGTTGCCTCCATGCATTCCTGAGATAAATGTCTTGAGAGACAGACCGACAACAAGGTGATCCTTTATAGGATCACCTTGTTGTCGGTCTGTCTCTTGCTGTGAACCTCAATAGGAATAACGGAACCCTTATGGGTTCCGTTATTCCTATTGAGGTTCACAACCTTAATAATTACCATTTTACCTTTATATATCATTCAGTTTTACTTTTTTTTATAAAGTTATTATTTACTAGCTGTTTCCCGCAGCTCCGCTCGCGGTCAAAATTTTTTTTATGTAACTGTGAATCTTCTTTACTAATAATTTTTATTTTCTAACCTCACGGAGCCTGAGACCTTTCCAACGAATGCAAAACCGTGGAAATCGGTTCGTGCGTTCTGGAGTTAGATAGCGTCAGGAAGGAAAACCCGACTTATTTTTATATAGTATTTATTTTTAGTCGTAAACGCATTGTACCTTTTTTAGTCGTAAACTTTATGCTTCTTTCGTCTTTAACAATAACTGTATTTAATTAAGGTTTGGGAATGAAATAGGTACTATCAATCTTCAGTCGAGGGTTTGAATAAAGCTGGCCTTGAATATGAAACAAAGGAATTCAGAACAATATTTAAAATGGTCTGTTTTTATAAATATAAATTCTTTTACTCAATTGGCCGCGTCAATTTTAAATGACACCATCTTGAGAATTATTAGAGTTTTACACCACTTTGTGTAGCAAAGGTTAAATTGATCAAACAATCTGAAGTGTTAATAAGATAAAAAAAGACACGAGCCGTACCGCAGTTAGCCTGAGCGCAGGTTTTGACTGCTTAGTCCAGCGCAGACCAAAAGCAGCGCAGCGGAGAGCATTTTTTATGACGCTCGAAAATGAACTTTAAGACTATTACAATAAAGTCTCTCCACTGTTCTACTCTTGGACAGCGCTGGGCCTTAGGCCTTACTCACTAAGTTCAAACAGTTAACGTGCTGTCACGTGTAGGGTTAAAAGAAGCTGACTAGGTATAATTTTAAGTTAAAAATCTGTTAAATGGCATAAAAGGTACCTATAATTATACTAAAACTACCCAGTTTACTCTCAGAACACAAAATGATTTGGCGACCCGTGATCCATGAACAATCATCTGCGTTACGCCACGGTATGTTTTGTTTTGTCTAAGAGAATTCCCCTTTTAGAATTTAAGAATTACCCCTTCAACGGACTTTTTGGCGAAACCATAGGGCTGCATGCAAGTGAGGCTAAATCTTTATGAATCCTTCAAATACGTGTAGATTAAATGTAGCGATTGTCCAGTTAAACTTTAACTGCCTGCTTTTTTAAGAAATTATCGTATTGAAATTACTCCTGCTTCGGAGAAAACCAAATTGACCTTAATATAATCCAACATACCTTTCCCTTTGCCAATTCAACTTACTTATTCCTTATTCCACAAGTCGCTGGCCCCGGGCAATATAGCGGTAAACGCCGGTTACGCCCTTTTTAATGTTATTTGATTTTTGGCTTCTCTGAGTATCAGTCTATCACTCTTATTTTTTTTCAGATTTTTTCAATTAATATTTCTTTAGAATACTTGACAATAACAGCTTTATTGCATGGAAAATTCTATTACGACTAAAACTGTAAACATTGAATACGAAGTAATCACAAGATGTTTTATTCTGTACAAGCTATTACGCCTTTCTTCCCGGAAATTTATTGTGACCCCTGCGCCGTACTGTCGTAACAAATTGACTTTATCATGTGATTTATTTTAATTTTTAACTATTTTAGACAGTCTTCTTCTTCTTCCTGCCCTTATCCCATTCATATGGGGTCGGCGCAATGCGTATTTTCCTTCCATTCCTCTCTATTACTCGTCATCGCGGCATCCAGTCCTTTCTTTCTCATATTATCTTTCACACAATCCATCCATCTCTTTTTCGGTCTCCCTCTGCTTATATAGCCATCCACAGTCATACTTATAACTTGTTTTGTTATGTGACTTTCATCATAACATGTCCATACCACAACAAACGCTTACCTCTTATCTTTTCATTCACTGGCGCTACTTTCAAGCTTCCTCCAATATACTCATTCCTTATCCTATCTAATCTCGTCTCTCCAGTCTTCCATCGAAGCATTCTCATTTCCGCTGCATGCAATCGTCTTTCATCAGTCCCTTTCACTGCCCAGCATTCTGAACCATAAGTACATCAATACAGGTCTTATAGCCGATTTATACATTTTACCTTTCAGCTTTACGGGCATGTTAGGATCACATATCATCCCAGTCATCTGTCGCCATTTAAGCCAACCTGATCTGATTCTGTGCTTAATATCTCGGTCAATCTCTCCATCATTTAGACAGTATATGTTGGGAACTCGATATTGAAAGCGATGATTCAAATTAAAGTAGTATTATATATTTTTTTTAAGGTTTTGACCAATTTTATTTTTGTTTCCATAGTATAACATCTAATCAAAATTGTGATTTTATTCAAATTAAGGTAGAATAGTACTTTTTCTTTTTTTAAGTATATTCGTATTGTTTTCCTAAGTTTAATATTTAATAAATAATATGTGATTCGTAAAACTTTTTTTTTAAAAGGTCATTATTATTTAAAATTTTATTAAACAAAAATTAGGCAGTAGTAACACTAAAAAAATATTAATTTCATAGAATACTGTCTAAAATGGTTAAAAATAAAAATAAATCACATTATAAAGTCAATTTGTTACGATGGTTACATAAAAAAATGACTCATTGATAGGATTCTAAAATAGCGATTAGTGGATGATACAGCTAGCTTTGGCTATAAAATTTCCCTGAAGAAGGTGGTAATCGGCTGGTACGCTCGAGACCTAAAGCGGAAAATATGTCGTATTATATTGTTATGGGCCTGAGTCTAAGTGGTCGGTGTGTTTATAAAGTCATTAATGATGTTACAATTGAATCAATAGCGTCTATAATTTGTATTATACATTTTTTCAATTATTTAATTAAATAGTTATACCAATAGAATTATTTTTTAAAGGTTAGGTTGGTAAAAAAATAAGCTTCCATTTGACATTTTGACCGCCTGTTTTGGATCACTATACGCTGCACTATATGAAAATTAGCTTCTTTTATTTCTCCTGTAAAAATCGAATTTTGATATTACCGCTTTATTGCCCGGGGACAGCGAAGTTATGTCAACAACTTTGGTACTCAATTCGATTAACGTATTTTGCATCGAATTCGAGTTCAAGTTTTGATTTATTACGGTTTCATTCAAGTTGTTTTATTTGTTGAAATGTTGTATATATTTTCAATATTTTACAGCTAATAAGGTATATTTACGGAACGTGTTTTATTTCGTTTCAACTTACGGGGTTCATAAAAAATTTAATCATAATGTTTTTATTTCTAGTAGACCTTAAAATAGGCGTTTTAGAAACGTTAACTTTAAAACAAAGATTCTAGGTACAGAATATTCAGAGATCTTTTTGTTCATTTTAAACTTCGTACCTATTGTCTTTGAGAGCACTAAATCTGGTTTAGAAAAGGTCACAGAGTAACGTAATTTATGGATCTAACGTACGATCTTGAGTGGTTTCTTTAACCCGTACGCATTCTCTAGAGACTATTACAATCGCAAAACATATCGATTCCTTTGGGACAACTTAAAAAAAGAAACAATAAGGAGTGGCCAAACTAACCGTAGTTCCTCAATAAAAATCCCACGCTCGATACTCCGATCTCGCTCACAAAGAAGATATTTGCGGGAGAAAGTTTCAAAAATTGTTGTGCTCCAGATTTCGAGCTCTTTGTCCCAGTCACGAGCAACTCCTCGGGGAAAGCTCTCGAAACACGCTTACGTTCGATGTGTGGGCAAACGAGCCTTTTTTAAAATATTTTTGTACAGTAGGTAGGTATGTCCCAAGGAGCTTTTTTATCTATAATCAAATATATTTTTAATGACGTGCTGTGGCATTAAATAACTTTTATTATTATACAAATAAATATAATAAATACAGCTCGAACAGGTACAGTAGCAATAAATCAGCCAATTTTTGTTTTCGTCTCAAAGAACATTTCATTAAAATATTTTGACTTCATTATATCAGGAAAATAATTGTGAAATAAATATAATATAATAGTCCACAACACACACAGTGTGACATCTCGCGAGTAAACGTTTCGTTGGTTACAGCGGTTGGTCAGCAATTACTCGAATTAATGTCAGTTCCATTTAATTGCCGTCACTTTTAAAATGTTACGTAACGTAGCGAAAAAAAGCCAGCTTTCCTCTTTAAGCTAGGCGATGTATAAATATTGGCTTATTTACGCCCGTTTTTCCACCTAGAGACATAGCTTTATAACGCCTAGAAAGCGAGTACGCGCACGAATAGTGAATCAATTCAAACTGTGCCATATCAACAAATTTGGTACGTCATGTCAAGCACTAGTGCAAATATTTCCTACGTATAATTTGATGTTTAATGGCGGTTTAAGTAGTGAATGAGTGTCCTAATGCAATAAATATATAATTATAGATGACAAAAGTAGATACATAACGCTCGATGCAGACATCTAAATTTTCATTTCTCTATTAGCTTCGCTATATCTTTCTAGGTGTTATTACCTATTCTATGGGTACAAAACAAAAGCGTAGCGGTAGACTCATCATGTCAACAGCTGTGACATAGTCTTGACCGATTGATTTAAATAAAGAACGCTTACATTCACATTTCTTCAAACAGAGTGATAGAGGTAATGAGAGACTAGTCGTATGTTTTCGTATTCCGTAGCTTATCCCTACCGTTCTAGTTAGTATGTTACTATTTGACGTCCTTAATTATATTGAAATCAATTTTCACAGCTAGTTTATTACATAAAGCGGTAATATTTATCATTCTTGCTAATAGTTTAATTTGAAAATACAATCAAGTAAATTAAATCATACATTATTCAGGAGTAAAACTGTTTATTAAGGCGCTGTTTAAGTGTACTTCAATGGGGTGTTATAAAAATAAAAACTGTTGTCTGGATTTAGAAACAACAAGGCAAATATTTAAAAAAAAAAAATAGTCTGTTGACTTGTATTCAAATATTTATTCGTGATAGTAAATGTTAGTTACATTTAAGCAGCTGAGTGTTACACATAATTGTCAAACAGGTTCAATACAACATTTACTTAACCGTTTCTAAGGGTGTTTCAATCACATTCCCTCAAGATGTCTTGGTCCCAATACACAAGATCAATGCATTAAATCACTGATGTCCTTTGACGAGACATCTAGGACTCTACAGCAACAGATCAGACACTGGACAATAAACAAGATGACGTATTAAAATCTCCATGAAGCAATATCATAGCAAATGTTAATAACAGTCGAACTAAGAGAATATCGTTGCCTTCATAAAAGCAAAAATGTCCTTGCTTTTGGTGTACCTACATCTCAATTGTAATCGCTCTAATCTCATCACTGTTTATAAGGAAAAAAACCTCTGACTTTAGTTAGATACAGGATTATTTTTTATGGAGTGCGTATATTCAACGAGGTAATCAGGTGCATAAAACTGAACAACTTGTCGCAAGGAACATAGGTCAAAATCTTAAAATTGAAAATCTATTTTTCATACAAACATAAGTCTTAGTCACGTAACGTGTCACTTTGTATGAATATTTCATTTTCAATTTTAAGATTTTGACCTATGTTCCATGGGGAAAGCTATTCGGTTTTATGCACCTGATTACCTCGTAGAATATACGCACTCCATTAAAATTAATTCTGTATAGTCAAACATTTTTAGATCACCATTTAAGGTTATGAGTATTCGAAAATTATTATTATGTTTATTTATATTCAACAGTTTATGAACACAATTACACAAAGTAACAAAACAAATTATGAAGCAAGGTACAAAGGTTTTATTTCAAAAGAAATTTCTGCAGACTTGTGACAGGAGACTACTTTTATAACGGTAGACAACAGTGTATCCGTAATTTTTTTTTTTTCATTTGCATTTTTGGAACGAAGTTCCTTATCGCGCGTTGTGAAAGGGGGCTAGACGGAAAAAAATCTTACGAAAAGTTGTCACGACACTTTTTGTATATAGCAAGCTATTGTAAGCTGTGCGGCGAGCGCATGTGGTTCTGTCTGTCTGTCTGTTTAATAAACTTCTGTAAAAATAAATTATTATTTATAATTTATTATAACTTAAAAAAAAAAAATTACAATTCCTTCACTAATTAATCGAAAGGAACTTCGTTCCATCCGGGTGTCCCTTGACACCTCTCATTTTATAGTAATAACGAGTTAGCATACAGCGAAGTGATTGCTAAGCAATTTCTACTGGTGGACTGTAGACATAGATACATGATACATAAATGCAACCAGCGCTTATATTCTTTTGTAATTCTTATATTATTAAGAATATTTTGGAAGTATGCCTCAACTGAATACATTGTCTTGAAACATAAAGCCCCTAGTGTGGTAACTTGAATGCTGCAAATCATAAAACATATTTTAATACCAGTCTAGACGTAAATTTTAGGCTCACAGAATGCTCACAGATAAGTCGCGTTCTCTTTGTTCGATATCATGTTTTGACAAATGTTGCAAGTTGTGTGTAATGTTCATTTGTTTTACGTATTGTTATGTGCCTCGTTGTTTGTATTGTGCTAAAGTTTTGATAAATGATGCTAAGTGATATTGTACATACTTTTTAATGAGTGTTTGTGTTTTCTTGCAATGAAAACTTTGTGAGAACGTTTAGAGACTCTTTGTTTCATATACAATTGTGTATTATAATAGAAAGGTTTAGCAAACTTATCAAAAAACATTAATTAAAATAGTCAGGTTCTATTCAAATTTGATTTTAAGTAAAATATAACTTAAATGAGTAAAGTGATATAAAGCTATTTAGGCAAAACAAATAAAGAAACTAACCTTTATAATTGTTATAATCTATACTAATATTTAATATTATAAAGCTGGAGAGTTTGTTTGGTTGGACGCGCTAATCTCAAGAACTACCGCTCAGATTTGATAAATTATTTCAGTGTTAGATAGCCAATTTATTGAGGAAGGCTATAGACTATTTGCCGTAATGACCATTGCAAGGTACACGGGCGGAACCTCGAGCAGAAGCTAGTAAATTATAAAATGAGACAGCGTGTTGCTGGATAGTTTCTGACTGCACGGATAGCCGAGTGGTTATAGATCACCACGCCAATTACCACGGTGCGCGACGTGCTGCGGGCTCGATCCCCGCATGGGACAAGTATTTGTGTGATCCACAAATGCTTGTTCCAAGTCTGGGTGTTCTTTGTGCATGTGATTTGAATGTTTGTGAAACCCCCGCGACACAAGGAATAAATTCCTTAGTGCGGGAGTCGTTTTAAAAAAAAAAAAGTTTGTTGCGCCATTGTTCTCTACAGCACTTAGGACGCAGTCAAGGGCGGGCGAAACAGAGTGCTGTTGGATATGTTGACTTTCAAAAAGTAGCCTAATATGAAATAAATAATGCTTGATTAAAAAAAAGTAATTTTACAGTATGTAGTAAACAAAAATTATCATTTCTTTAACCCATGCTACTTAAACATCGTATCAAATTTAAGTAGCATGGAACACAGGACTAGACTTATCAAAATGCTCGTTTACGTCAATACAAAGTATAATTATACCTATTTAGAAAAATGTTTTTTGATGCTCTATTTTTAGCAGGACATGCTATTACGGCCACAATGCCACACATCGGTTAAAACAAGTTAAAAATCTATAAATTCATGTGTTGAAGCTTTATCTTGTGTTTTAATCACGTAATTTGAGATCCAACTATATTAAGTATCCATTCTTCAAATAAAAATATGCCATAAATATATTTGTTCTTTGTAGAAATTTATATCTTGATTGTCATTTCAAAAAGTTATCTAAAGAGTGCAAATGAAAAATTTACTGTCTGAATGTAATACTTCCTACAAGTGCAAAGCCTTTTTCTAGTACCTACAGGAACGAAACGTTCTTCAAAACCCGGAAGGAACTGTTATTATTGTTATGTAGTTTGTATCATGAATGATACTTTTAAGGGTGGTCGAGTCAGGATGCTGTCAACGTTGTTGACCTTCAAACAGAGCTACAAAGTAGCCTAATTTGAATAAATGAGTTTTAATTTGTAAAGGAGTTCATGAATAAAGGCCTATGGGGGAGGTGCTCGTACCTCTGCTTGTCACTGCGTATAGCTTGCGTAAATCGTTTTTTTTATAACAACTTTATAACGATTATTATTAACTAGCTTCTGCCCGCGACTTCAAAAACTCCAAAAAGAAAAAAAAATGTAAAAGTACCTAATGAAAAATGGATTAAAATTTTCAGCGGTGTTATAGCTTGCGCTGTAATAGAGAAAAATACCAAATTTCAAAGCTCGGAAACCCGTTTCAATTTTCCCTCGGGAACTAGGTACTTAAGGAATCGGGATAAAATATCCCGATTCCTTAAGCTTATGTTCTTTTCCATGTCAAAGGCTACATGCATGCCAAATTTCATCCAAATCCGTTCAGCCGACTTTGCGTAATTGCGTAACAAACATCCAAACATCTAAACATCCACACTTTCACATTTATAATTTTAGTAGGATAATAAGTAGGATTATTATAATATATTAAATAATAATTATATGATAGCAAAAAATGTACATATTTACTCCTAATTAAAGGGTTTCGGTCATTAAACCAGTACCTATTAGCATAGGCCATAACAACGCTCTTCTTGTCAAAATATATTTTAAATACCTTCATCGATTCGACTCCGTAGGAAAATTTAATACACCATTATTATTACGATAATAGCAGCAAGCAACATCTGTCGATAACGGTCAATTAATAATTCCGTAATGGGATCCGATTTTAACAGCTACATTATAATATTTTGGATATTGAATCATGATACGGATATACCGGCAACCCACATCCGGATTTCTTAACGAGGTATTCTGGTTTCAAGATTTTCTTAACAGGGTAGGCTTAGACTGACATAAAACATATAGGTACCTAAGGTATAATTTTTAAATGAATTATTATTTTCGTTTGAAAAAAATTAGTTTCACTGGCTGTAAACATAATATATAAATGAAACAATTGTAAATTACATCATGACGATTTCGGACAGAAAACAATATTTTTTTAAAGTGTATGATTTTATTTTCTGTACAAACGATATTGTGAAGTTCGTACCTTTTTTGCGAGAGTAGGGATAATAAAATAATGCGGATGTTGTACGTTTAATCAAAATGGTATTTAGGCAATGGGTTATTGACAAATCCATTGAGCTTTCCAATAATAACAATTCTTTGTTGGTTTTCAATTTATCGCTTTGATTTACGTTCTGGCAATATTTAAAGTGTCTCACATCTGCTACACCATTTTGAATTTTCAGTTTATTTGAACCTAGACTAAGAAATGAATAAACAGAGATAAAACACTTTATTTTCGTCTACTACGACTATTTTAGATATCACCGCTGGTAAAACACCCATTTTTTAAAATTATGTAGAATTAAACACTAACGTGTTAAAGGTGACAAGCATATACAAATAATATACAAGATCAAACATACCAATACTCACAGTTAGGGTAAAATAGTCACTAAATATAAAAATAATAAAATGCACAATACTGTACATTCTGCCAGTTACATTAAAAACATCAAAAAGCGCCATTCGAATTCATATCGATACAAAATATCTATATGGAAATCGTTGTTGGTATCGATTACATTCGCATTCGTGCAATTCGCTCCCGCTCGTGCTTCACATGTTTGCCGGACAGAGGAACCCAGTAGCAAATTGAATTTTCTAATCTCCAAACGGTAAAAGGTGACTCCTGCATACGAAAGGTAGATCGCACCGTTTATTGGGAAATAGAAATCCAATGTACGGAAATTGAATTAGAATTACTATGTAAATCTACCAATGAATTGTTGTAGGTACTCAAGGTTGAATTACCTAGATAGGTACCAATAAAAAAAAGTTATTTAATGTTATCTATTAAAAGGCAAAGATATTTTTCTGAGTGAACTTTTCAATTGCGTTTATTATTTACAGGTTTCGATATTTATTTTCCGTTCAATTACGAGTAGAAAATTACCGGAAGGAATTTAAAAAATCTGAAACGATACAAACTAGCAGATAACTCATTATTCCGCCAGAGGCGAGTAAAGAATGCGCGAGCAATCCCACGAATCTAGCAAAGGCAGGAAAGGGGCCAGGGTGTATTTGGTCAATGAAAGCTAGGCTAGGCGTAGGTTGCAAAAATTAGCATTGCAATCCGGAAAAGGTAAAAAAGTTTACCTATCAGTACCTTTTGTCAGCTTGAAATAAATGTGTATTTCAAGCTGACAAAAGGGATGTCTCAAATTATCCACAATAATAAAATTTATATCTAGAATATACAATGCTAGTGCTGCTTCTGTTTTTTTTGCTTACCTTATGTAAGCAAAAAAAAACAGTAGCAGCACACTACTGTTACAATATAGAAAGAAAAAAAAAAATTGGCGCAAAACCGCATATAATCTGAGCCTACTTAAAATCAAACCACTAATCTAAAGAAAATAAAATTAGAAGTAAAGACTTAACAATACCCTAGCTAGTATACATGTTCTAACGGCCAGCGCCATTAGTTTTGAGACAATATGTTTTGGAGTCACACACAATGTAATGTTGGCACCAACCATCCTCCACTGCTGGTATTCTGCCCAAGTCACTCATGCGTAGAACAGATACCAACAATTTAAAAGTAAAACATTTTGAATTTTATTTACTGTTAACCAAAAAACAATGTATTTGTTTTTTGTTTGCTTATTTATAATGACAGGAATGTATTTTTGAATACTTAGAGGATAACTTTAAACGCGTCAGTAAATTCACTGCAAGACTATTACGTCTGTATCCCTTAAATATGTTCACGATAACTATAAAACTTATCCAAAGTTTCGAACAACTTTAAATCTTAAAACAAGAGTATTAAGTAAAGATAAATATTCCCTAGGTTTTATACTTAATTTACACAAGCAAATTTACACGATTTACATCCACCCCAGTAGGTATATAAACTGTAAAATAAAAATGTATATAAAGAAGCAAGTTTGTTATAAAATTGATTTGCATACTGAAACGTCATTCAGTTTGTAGCGGCCTTTAAGTCTCATGCTGTCTCTATCACTATACGGTGTGAAGTAGGGACATAGACATTAAAGACCATCTTAAGGGTAAGTTAAAAAGCTTTTCTGTAATGCCCGAAATACATTAACTACCGTTCCTTCTCAGTCGAGAGAAGGAACCATGCAGATTTATCATAAATCAAATATGTATCTACAAATAACAGACTATGTTCAAAAACTCAAGTAAATCAAAGTAATAGCAAGGCAAACACGCATTACGAAAACCTCGTCCAAGACGGCAACTGTTTTCTCCTCCATCAAAAGTTGGCTAAGGTGACAAGTTCACTCGTTAATCATGTGTGTATCCGAAAACGTGACATTGCCACGCTGAACTTCCCCGTGAAATGATTACCAAAATAAACTCCACCTTAATTAACGACGGCTTCTTAATTGATTGTTTAGTTATGAAGATAGACGCCAGTTTGGATAAAGTTTCAGATTAAATTGGATTTTAGTTGGAGTTCGGGTAGAAGCTTGAAATAAAAATATTAAGTGTTGTACACTTAATATTTTTATTTCAAGCTTCTAGGAATGATTAGATTTGCCTTAAATTATAATTACAGTAAAATACTAGCTGACCCGGCAACGTTGTTCTGCCATATTAATAAAATCTGGAGACGGCCACCCCTATTATACCACTTAGGAGTGTGAAAAGTAGAGGTTGTCCGATTCTCAAACCGATGCACACAAAATTTCATACAAATCGGTCCAGCCGTTTCGGAGGAATTTGGTTACAAACATCGCGACAAGAGAATTTTATATATTAGATTTTTTAACCTTGCGGTTATGTCGAAGAGATATACCGTGTATGAGAAAGTCACAAAATAAAATAAAACATTGATCCGTGGAATGAACCTCAGGCCATTTCGCTAACAAAAACAAGCGTTATATCACTGCACCTCTTGCGTCAACAAATTGAGTGTCCTGTCTCGGTTAAGCCATAGCAAGTTTTAATGAAGTTTTCATTAAAGCCAAATATTTATATTTACTCTGCCAGCTTTAATTTTGTGTTCCCAGTTGTGGAAATAATGGTCTCTTTCAAAGCGACTTTCGTTGTACAATCGTTTTCATAACTTTAGGAATTGTTAACGTTTCGAGTGGCACTTAGGAGTATGACAATAAGTTCGCAGTGCATGGAGCTTTCTTCGTAATAGCAGATATCCTTTTTGAGATATGTACTGAGAGCCATATTAGTTGCTTTGAAGATATCTTTAATGTGTATACGTAGTTCCTTATACACTCACGACGCATTATATTTTTTTTCATGTCGTAGATGAAATTTTCGATGTGGCTGTGTTCCTTTATTGGTTTTAACAATTCATCCTAAATCATTTAAATTTAATTAAATATTACCAGCCACAAGATAAACAGAGGGACCTACTGAGATGACATGTGATTCAAGTTATACTAAACTACAATATACTAATTAGTTAGGCTTAGGTTTAAAATATTTTTGGTTAATTATGTATTTGATAATTATTATAAAACAACAAAATATAAAAAGAAACGGAACCGTTTAATTTTATAAGCTGTACTCTTGTACCCTGCTGCAACGTCCCAGAAGAATTATATCGGTGCAATAACATAACATCACGTGCACAAAACATATGGCGTTTGTACGGCCCACGTTAAAACTAATGCAACAAAAGAAATGAACTTCATTTCGTATCTGGGTCATGCATTCATATCATGAAACTTATGTGAAGGCGAATGATGACTGTGATATTATTAGTGTAGGTATAAATATTGAAAAGAAAAAGGGTTAATTTTAATATATGTGTGTGCATTTAGACCTTAGGGTTAAATCCTGTGATTGTGCAGCCTGAATTCATAATTATTTGTAAATAGAGTGAGAACTATGGTATAACAATGGCCCCGATTCTGTTAAACTTAACCTACTAAACGAATTTTAACCCATCGGTATCTTTTTCACTTGTAAATTTTAGAAAAGGACAGAAGAAAATTAGAACTGTCAAATTTAGTTCCGACTAAAGTTCTCATACTTTGCCGACAAGTAAAAACATGTCCTCTAAACTCACTGTGATGTTCAAGGCGAAAATTAGTTTGACATTCCTAACTTAGTTGTTATCTGTTGCCGTCCTTTTCTCACACTTTATGTGTGTAAAAGACAGCAATGGTTTTAATTTATTATAGTTTAGTTTGCGTACAGAGGAATCAGGGATAAATCCTTAAAATTTAAAGTCACACGTTGCTAAATTTATTTGCTTTCACTTTTGCTATTATGTTCGCTTCGTTTAAGAATTAAAATAATATCAAACTTAACCCCAACGCCAGGTTTCTAGTAAATGAATGTTCACAATGGTGGATTTTAATTATCTATTTGTAAACTAAAGAACCATTAATTTTCTTAATTTAATCCTAGATGTTGGATCGCATTTGCAAAATTTTCATAAATTCAATATGGCGATAAAGTTTAGGCTTAAATTGAATTAGTGTTAATGTTATTTGGCTTTTTGTTTTTATTTGTGTCTCTAGTACCTAGAGATACCGTGGTACATTAGCTGACATAACATGTCACACAGAACTCATTAATCATCTCGATGACACTGACGAGGCGAGATAGAAGTCTGGGTTGCCAGATTAGAAAATGTGATAGTATGACAAAATATTAGCGACTTTTACGGACATTAATTGCTTAAATAATTGTTTAGTGCATTAAAACAAATTGTAACAAACTTAGGTTATAATGAACACTTACATCATGTCCTTATGCAATAAGTACATTGGTTGGCAAAATCTTTCGTGACATTCCCATGGTCTGCGGGTGACGGGGGAGGTGACGCAGCGGGGGTGGTCACACGATGTGAATATAAGTGTTTACAAATTAAGTGTATGTTACATTCAGTATCCGAAACCTCGCGTAATTGATTTAAGGCATTAGAATGCTCCTAAAACCTTCAAGCCAGACCCATAAAAAAAAGATCTACGCCTAAAATATAGAGACCATTATTTTCTTTCTGTAAACTACCCTATTCGATTTCACCATTAGGTCACCCTATCAAGAAACGAATCAATTTACGAAGTTATCCGTATCAATAGTATTGATAAATGTCGTAGACAGTTTCAATATATCGGAACTAAGTTATTTGATGCAGTGATTAATGATTTCGATAACGATACTTTCCAATTACCGGGAGCCACATCTTATGTAAGAAAGTTAGCGGTCATTTATAGGTTAATCGAAGTAAGGTGTCAGGCACTAACTAGCAGGCGGGTCGACTAAGATTACATCTATACTAATATTATAAAGCTGAAGAGTTGTTTGTTTGTTTGATAGCCAAGTGGTAATAGGTCACCACGCTAATTACCACTGCGCGACGTGCTGCGGGTTCAATTCTCGCATGAGATAAGCATTTATGTGATCCACAAGTGCTTGTTTCAAGTCTGGGTGTTCTTTGTGCTTGTGATTTGAATATTTGTGAAACTCCCGCGACACAAGGATTAAATTCCTTAGTGCGGAAGTTGATTAAAAAAAAATCTCAGGAAGTACCGGCCGGTTTGAAAATTTCTTTTACTTTTAGATAGCCCACTTATTGAGGAAGGCTAGCCTATAATTGAGCATTTTTTTTAATATGTTATAGTTTTTGCAATCGAATTAAACTTTGCTAATTAATAATATTAACATTCATCTCAAAAAATAATTGTACAAAATTTTATTTTTGTAACTTTAAATTATAACAAAGAAAACTTTTCGTTTCTAAATTAGACGGTGTAATCTACATTTCGACTTCGTTATCATCCGAGGCCGTACGTACGAAGCTAAGGTAATACAACGCGGAGGCACTTTATTGGAGACTAGCTGTTGCTCGCGGCTTCGCACGCGCGTAAAGTTAAGAGTAGTAAGTAGTAAAGGATAGATAGATGTATTCTGTGATTTTCTAAGTAAGGAGCAATTATATTTTTCATAAAAGATTATGGCGTTAAGATAATAATAAGATAATGTGGAAAACATCACATACATTGAGTTTGGATAAACTTTTAAAATGGTGGCAGCTTTTTGGTCAGACGTAACTTGAAAATCATTGACACGAAAAGATGAAGAAGAATCACATACATTGCTCCGAATTCAAAGAAAGTAGCTAAAGCTCTTGTGTTATGGAATCAGAAACAACGAAAGTACCATTAACACCCAGACTCGACATAATGTAGAAAAGTGATTTTCTACATCGACCCGTCCGGGGATCGAACCCGGGACCTCAGAGCTGGCGACACCTTGAAAACCGTTGTGGACGCCACTCGAACACGGATGTCATCGTAAAGATATGTTTTAGATGGTCATTTATTTGTATCGATCCAGAAACCCGTATATGAAAGGCATGGCCTTATCTTTAAAAATAAAGTCCACAATATAATACCTTGCAACCCCTACTTAACCATCTTAAGGCGTAGATTTCTAAAATCGCTAAAATATGTTTTCATTTATTTCTAACCAAAAACCCGTATACCAAATCTCATGAAACCAAATCTTATCTCTCTTTTTGAAAATGACGAACTTCCTAAAAAAACTTCCAACCACTATTGCACCCCCTTTGTGGGTAGATTTCTAAAATCTCGGGAATACGTCTTATTTATTTCTAACTCATAATCCTATGAAATTTAATGTGCCTATCTATGAAAAACTTCCATCCCCTATTTTACCCTCTTAGGGGGTAGATTTTCAAAATCGCTGAAATATGTCTTCATTTATTTCTATCGAGAAACCCGTTTACGAAATTTCATGTGTCTATCTTTGAAAATACCAAACTTCCCATACAAACTTTCAACCCCATTTAACTCCTTTAGGGGTTGAATTTCGAAAAATACTGAAACACGTGGTTTTTAATTTTTTACCAGAATGGTAACCACAAATTTTTATGGTTTAAACTACAAAAATGACGATTTTCCATACAAACTTTCATCCTCTATTTAAGTCCCTTAGGGGTCGATTTTCGAAAAATAATGAAACACTTCGTTTTTAATTTTTTACTAAATTGTTATCTACCAATTTTTATGGTTTAAACTACAAAAATGACGATTTTCCATACAAACTTTCATCCCCTATTTAAGTCCCTCAGGGATTGATTTTCGAAAAATACTGAAACACGTCGATTTTAATTTTTTACCAGAATGGTAACCATCAAGTTTCATGGTTTAAACTTCAAAAATGACGATTTTCCATACAAACTTTCATCCCCTATTTAACACCCTTAGGGGTCGATTTTCGAAAAATAATGAAACACGTAGTTTTTAATTTTTTACTAAAATGTTATCTACCAATTTTTATGGTTTAAACTACAAAAATGACGATTTTCCATACAAACTTTCATCCCCTATTTAAGTCCCTTAGGGATTGATATTCGAAAAATACTGAAACACGTCGATTTTAATTTTTTTACCAGAATGGTAACCACCAAGTTTCATGGTTTAAACTTCAAAAATGACGATTTCCCATACAAACTTTCATCCCCTATTTAACACCCTTAGGGGTTGAATTTCAAAAAATCCTTCCTTATTCCTTGTCTACATTATAAAGGAAACCTCTGTGCAAAATTTCAGCTTTCTAGGTTCAAGGGTTTGGGCTGGGCGTTGATGAGTCAGTCAGTCAGTCAGTCAGTCAGTCAGGCCTTGTCTTTTTATTTATATATAGATAGTTGTTGTAAATATTGAGACACACTGAGAGCTAATTAAAACATGTTATTAAACAACAAATATTTAATTTAGCTAAGTTATATATAACTGTATATAAATTTAACTAAATTAAATATATTTAATTTAGTTAAATTTATACATAAAATAATGTAAAATCCGAAAAATGAAAATATTATTGTTCAAATAATATGTTACTAAATTAAATGTAATTTTAAGAAAGTTACAGTCCTTACTAAAAAGGTAAAATAACTAGAATCCAGTTTCCAGAAATGTAGGTTTACATATTCATCAAACAAGCGATTGTCTGTGTACAGGAGATTTCCTGGACAGACTTTACTTCAAACGAACACACATATTGCACTAAATTTTCGTTCCTCTGTCCTGCAAATGCATTGTACGCTGGCATTTGTGAAACAGATGGGCTCGTTGTGCCCATAACTTTACGTTTGGAGCCCGCTGGCTACATATTCCCGAAATTCGGGGCACGTACTCATATCGCCAAGTGCGAGTACTATAACTAGGATCAAGTGCGTCAAACGGAACGTAAGGAGGGATACCCTTGTATTATTAACATAAGCTGATGTTTGAAGATATCGGGATCTAATCACCTAATTCAACGTAGGAGTAAATAGATCTGCATCAATTAAATTTAAAAAAAAGTGTGTAAACATTAAAACAAATGAAATTATGTTCGGCTTGCTTTTTGATTAGCGAGCATATCTTTTCCCGACGGATTCTCTTTTTGGATCTTGCTTATAATTTGCCGAATAATTACAAAACAAAGTTGATGTTTGTCAAAGATTATATTTGCTAATAACCGGACAAGTGCGAGTCGGACTCGCCCACCGAGGGCTCCGTATAAAGACGATATTTTTAAAAATGTTTTTATATTTAATTCTATGACGATATTACTTGCCAAATTACAACGTTCTAAGTAAGGATGCAGGCAGACATGCGGACGAACGGACGGACAGATGGACAACAAAATCTTTCTATATGCGTTCCGTTTCTTCCTTTTGAGGTACGGAATCATAGAACATTTTATCCAACTTCTTCAGATGTACTATCCATAGTAGACCCCAAAATCTTCTACAATCTTAAACCTTTCACGAGCAGTATTATTTCTTACCACTTTATCCCGGGTGAAGCCGATTGCGGCGCAAAGTATCGCTTTATGAGAGCGTTTCTGATATTTGTTTCTATGTCCTGGATATTGGCCGAACATTCTGGTAGACGTGATTTTGGAATATTTTATCTTTCATATCCTATGCAAACAGATAGAAAAACAAATTGTTTGAGGTTTTGGGGAGTTGGTACATTTTTTCTGATTTCGTTTCTTGATAAGAGCTGAATTCTTTACTTTATTTTGTAGTAAAAGAACGAAAACGTTGTGTTCTGACTTAAGATTTAATATAATTAAAAAAAATATGATTCATTTACTTTTGATAATTTATAAAAATAATTATAATTTCTTTTATAAATATTATAAGTGTTACGACCCTTGATATATCAGTTTGCATGTGTATAAATATACACTTGCAAACTTTACCTCTTTTTAGGGTTCCGTACCCTAAGGGTAGGTGTCCGTCCGTCTGTTCCCATATCACTGTATGAACCATGATAGCTAGACAGTTGAAAATTGTACAGATGATATAATAACAAAAAAAGTAATATGAAAACGAAATTGAAACAAATATTTAAGGGGCCTTCTATACAACAAACGTGATAATTTTGCCATTTTTATAGATGGTACGTTAGTGATTCTGACTTGCACTTGGCCGGGTTTTATCTTATTTTTTATTTGACTCACATTCTAAACTTTTTAAATACCTTCTTTAGCTAAACATAACCTCCTACAAACTGATTGTTAAACTTCGTCAAAAGGTACATGTTTTTGGAATACCAGACTGTAATTGAGAGTGTGTTAACCACCCATCTTGTAGTGTCGTTTTTTCTGGTCTGACTTGGAACAAAGAATTCCACACACATAACATTTTTTGTGTTAATTTTAATGAAACGAAAAGATAAAAACTCAGCCTACTTGGTAACTCGGAAGAAATAGGTTAGTATGTCACTGTAAACTGATTACTGGGATATAAAACGGAGATTTATTTTTAAGTTATTCTTAAGAGTCCTCGCATGTCGACTTTTTACGCATGAGTCATGAAACAAATTGGAATGAATGTTGTATGAATTTTAAAATGATGAGATATGTTATTTAGTTGGTATTTTGATATGTAAGTTACATTTATTTACTTTACTTGGATTTGAGAAAATGATATGGATTAGAAATTATACTTATTATTTCTCGGTATCACATGTTTTTCAAGTATTTGTATACTTTTTAGTTAGTTTACCATATTGTTTACAATTAAAATAAATAAAAAAATATATGCTAAAAACTATAGAAGTGTGCAGTATTCCTGTGTCTTAATATATTTGCAAATCTTTGTCTAATTCCGATCATCGTTTAATTGTTTTAAAAAGATTTATTGGTTCATTAGTAATTTTCACGATAGATGTTAACCTGCTATTTAAACGGTTAGTGATAAATAAATTCTTCAAAAAATATTATATGTTTGATATTAATATGGCGTATAACTGCAAATTTATTCCGTTTTCATATCCAAACTAAAATAATAACGTCGCATTTACGGTAGGTGGCCAGATATTTTTGTAGTTGCACAACTGGCATAAATTTTCGAAATGGATGCACACTACCTAAGTTTTGTACGTTTATCTCTTGAATTTTCACAAACACACTGCACCGGAATAAATGGCATTTTTGGTGATATTTTAGCACTTACGGTTGGTGTACTCTCAATTTACTACAGAACCATGTCCTTTGATATAATGATAATGCTTGATACTGTTTGTTTTAATGACGTTGTACATTTCGTACTCATCATTATCTTCCTAAAATCTTCGCTTTAATAGTACCTACATAAGTATTTATTTGAGACACATAATATTATACGAATTGTAACAAAATATTTTAATCAGAGGTTAATTGTAATCAGAGGTGCCAGTGTTCATGTAACTCTTAGGCCCAGTTTTTTGATCCCGAGTTATCTCAACCAATGGTTAAATATGCTATTTATTGGTTTCAAACTTCAATAACACGCTTTCATTCATCAAATATTATTCTAACAAATGGTTTAATCATGAATTATACTACGTAATTTGAACATTTGATAGCCTAAAAATTGATGAAAAAGCGCATTGTTAAATCTTTATACCGAATTGAATATTTTAATCATAATTACTTAGCCTTTGTCCTATAACGAAACCTTAAATCATTCCCTGATTATAAAATACATTAGGTAAGACAATTTTATCCTTCTACTCAAACTATTTCAATAGATACTTGGCGAGGACTTTTTATAAGTTAAGAAGGACCGCTTGACTCGGATCTTTATTCATGAAGAATAAGTTGAGTGCTCGACATAGTTGCCGTTCTAAGAATTTTTATATGTACCGAGTGAGTAATTTCAGTTTGGACTACGACGAACTGGATTAATCTTTGACTTAAGGTATCATTTAGTTTATTAAGCTTATGAAGTTTTTAGTTCCCAAGCTGTCAATTATTATTCAATAATAATTTGGTATCGATTCTTTTTAACTGACTGCACGGATAGATGGATTTTATCTTAAGAGGCGTCGTTTGATTTGTATAGGTACACTGAGAGGGTGACACTGGGTACATCAAATAAAAAAAATAAAATGGCGGATTTCTGGCGCTATATTCTTTCTAATACAGTTTATTTAGGGGATTTGTGAAAAAAAAAGTGTTGATTATAATTTAAAAGAATTAAATTTTTTTTTTTTTTTTTTTTAAAACGACGCCCGCACTAAGGAATTTATTCCTTGTGTCGCGGGGGTTTCACAAACATTTAAATCACATGCACAAAGAACACCCAGACTTGGAACAAGCATTTGTGGATCTCTCAAATACTTGTCCCATGCGGGGATCGAACCCGCAGCACGTCGCGCACAGTGGTAATTGGCGTGGTGACCTATACCACTCGGCCATCCGCGCAGTCAAATCAAAATCAAAAGTTTGATTACTCAAAATTATGACAGTATTTTTTTATACGTTATCCGTATAGTACATACCTATATGCTATTCGATTAAATCTCGCCTATAAATTCATTTTATGGAAAGCCGTGAATCAGATGTAAAAAATTAAGGCGTTAATTTAATAAATCTATTATTAACTTAACGCCATAGTAACCCAATTTAATGCACGCTAGTCAGCTTATATTTCAAGGAAGCTCAGGTGGTAATAGGGTTGGGACTTGGGATAGGCAAGTGAATGCCGAAGTTCTTGTAAGTATGCCAAGTCATGGTAGCTTTCCCAAAATCGAATCCGTCGAGCCGAATAATTGTTGGAATCTACCGTAAATAAGATCTTGGATCTAAGAGTGCAGTTGAGTTTGTTGTAAGAGGTTGGATGGTTCTATATAGAAGGATATTGAACGTATTTTTAAGTAATTGATTGTATATTTGCTTATTATTGAGATGGATGGATTTCTGAAAGATGTTATGAGAAAGAAAGGAGTGGATGCCACGATGACGAGTAATAGAGAGGAATGGAAGGGAAATACGCATTGCGCCGACCCCATTTGAATGGGATAAGGGCAGGAAAAAGAAGAAGATTGTAAATTTGCTTCCCTTTAAAGAGATTTGATTTAGGCACTTGGATAAAGATAACTTGAGAGAGGTATAATAATATAAGGATCATGATTGGCCAACTTGATTGATTTAATTCAATTAATCAACTCAGCCTATCGTGGTCCACTGCTGGACATGGGCCTCTCGCCAGTTGCGCCACAAAACCCGGTCCTCCGCCTTCCGCATCCAGTCCGACCCAGCTATCAGCTACCTTTTTCAGGTCATCGGTCCATCTGGTATTTTTCGGTATCAAAGACTGTGTAAATACAGAATAAAATAACAGCAGAAAGCAAAACACTAAATAAAAAGCATAAGATTACAGAACAGATTTCTTCTTTAAGTTACTTGATTTAAAGTTCATAATAGAAAATCACTAACCAACTCGATAGGTACTGTTGTTTTTCCATCATCTTGAAAAATACGTATCCTCTTTGTTCAACATTCCATTTAATTACGAGGATAATTGAAACATAACCGGTCTTGTTTTCAATTAAATTGTTTTCTCCTTGCAGATGTTCTGATCGTAAAATACTCGGATACTCCAATACGGAATTGCAGTGACAAGTGCAACTGTCACAAGTGCCGTGCTACTACAAATACGTATCAAGAGTTGAGAATATTGGATGTGGTATATTTTGATGTAAATTTGTTTAGTGACTTCTGTACTTCATTTGTTAAGTTATGCAAGTTGAAAAGACTGCTTTTTCGGTTTCAGATTCAGCTGATATTTTGCATGCATGCATAATGAGGATTCGATGGAGCTGGAAGATAGCAATGGAAGTCGAAAATCAATCAACGCAAACCTATCGAGTTTGGACTCGATAGGTATCCATGGAACGAGCATCTATGTTCACTGTCCATGGCACAAACAGTAAAAAAACTTGATTAAAAAAAAAAATTGGCTTTGTTTTCCTCAAATCAAATAATTTATAACCAGTTTTATTTAGGGTTATTAATAGTGGACGGAAAATAAAATAATTGCATGAAAATTTGATTTTAATTAAATAATTGAAATATAAATGAACTGATACTTTATCCGAAAATTAAAAAAATTTGGTCGTTAGAATCTTTTGCAATGACTTTAAATATATACCATTTCAGATAAATAATATCAAAAGTATCAATTCAACCAAATTAAGGTTTCCTAAAATTATAATTAAGTTGCCTGCAAAGGTCATCCCGCAAAATTTGTTAATTTTAACGGAAGTAGGTACTGTCTTTCTAAACATTATTGTAATAATTACAAAAATCCTTTGTGTTCAGTTCATGTCGAAAAAAGATTTTAATTTTATAAAAAAACGGGTGAACATTAGTCGAGTATTAATAATAATAAAAAAATACACAAAGATGATATTTTTTTCCTCTATAATGCTATTGGCCGTAAGATCAATGGCTTTTGCATTTAATTAAACGGTAGCAAATATTTTGGAAACATTTGCATTAATTTGCAATTGGATTTAATGAATTTAAATCGTAGTAGTAATAATGAAATCTGTTAACAGTAAATAAATAGTTGTGAAATTTATAAATCCACACTAATATGAATGCTAAACCGATTTTGATGAAACTGCAATGGGTATAGGACGAGCTTAGATCCTGAGTAAGGACATAGGATACATTTACCGCATTAACCGACACCCACACTGGCTGGACACGCGGGAAACTTCTTCATATCTGCTGTTTGTAAGTAAATTATAGGAGTTTTTACTTTGCTGGTTTCTCCCTCCTTCCAGCATCGATAAGCTGTGCACAGTATGGGAATATATCAATCTCTGTTTTTGTCAATCATGAGCTCATTATATATTTTTTTTTGGTATTTCGCGATACCCACGTGTCGAGCTCCGTTGGATTCCAAACTAGTCGGTCATCTACGATATGTTCAAGTAGCACGGTTTTTTTAAACAAAAAGAACTTTATTTTCTATCAATATATAAAAAATTAAAAATATTTTGAAAATCCGTCGAAAACGGCTCCGCAATTTTTTATAGTATTGAATCTTCTAAATTTATTTTTGAAAAAGTAAGGATTGATAATAAAAATCTTACCTAAATCTCATGAATATTCTAGGAAAAGCCTTTGACAAAGCTTTAAAATCTGTCGTAAAATAAGTTCTGAAGGTTTCAAGAAAACTATTTATCCTTTCACATTCGCAAGATGTTCAGAATCAAAGGAACTGTTATCAGCTTCTTGGATGTAATATGAATTCAGACGACATCTTCCATATTTGTTTGACGCTGCATCCTATTTCCATGGCCCTCACAGTTGGCTGGGAGCCAGTCGTCTGGTCCGTGACCAAAGGCACATTACAGCAAGCCAGTCACCCCATACAGATCTGGAGTTTAATTTCAGTGATAAATGGATTAAAAACCTGTCTTACGGTGTGAAATAGTGAGCGACGTGATTCGTAATTAAAAGAATTTTTAAATGGATACGCTCCAATTCCTGTTACGTATTACGTATACGCCTGTAAAGGTTGCAGTCCACCTTGCAATGTCGATATTTTGGCAATAAAAAAGTGACAAAAACATGTAACTATATATTTGACACGATGATGGCGTATGTTGTTGAATTTTGTTTTTCAACTCGATATAATTTCCATAGTTTTGACGGTAAAAATTATGCTTTCGCCCAAGTGTACAAGGAGTTTATTAATATTATTTTTTATTTATTTATTTACAAGGCACTCCAACGACTTATCCACTAAAACATTTTTGTTCAGAGTAAACAGTATTTCTTCTACATTGTGTATTTGTCGCTTACAGAAGTGCACAGCTTCGACAGAAAGGTTAATAGATCACACAGTACCTACAATATGCTTTAGAGTTAATTAACTTTAATTATTTAAGCTACACGAAATTCAATTAGTTACATAATATTAGTTCCAGATTATCCACGTACCGTGCTGAACATAAAACACTATCATAATGATTCTTTTAAATGATACTCGTAAGTTATGATTGAGAATTTTATGACGGTAAAATTTTCCATGATGAAAAAAAACGCAAAACAATGCAAAACGCAATCATCAGACAAGTATTACGAGTCTACCTGCGTTTGATAGATTTCATGGGCGTAGACAGCGAAAAAAAATCTTAGTAGAACATAAACTCCAAATGCTGTAGGTACTGTTGCTCGGGTGAAAAATAAAAAGCTGATACAAGTATTTATCGACCTGTCTAGACTGTTTAATGGCCACATGGGGCACAAAAAATTACCGAGACAATAATTAAGGTGCTAGTTGCACAGTGCACATAGCTTGGTTTAATATTAGTTTAAGCGGATATAGCAAGAAGAGGAAATCTAAACTTTCAATATTGTGTCATCAATTTCAGACTTGTCTAACTTTTGGAACTAAAGTAGTTAGAATGTGCTTTAGGGATTGGTATAATTTAAGTTTAAATCCAAATACATTTTAAATAGGTTTATTTACTTCTGACGACGGTATTTGTTCCCAATGGTTGAGAATTAGATTTTAAATATATTTAGTATTATACAGGATCTTATTAATACTTTTCTTTTTTAATGCGTCAAAATAGTAGATGGGAGTTTATCGTATAAAACTAGATGAGACTATATTCGATTATAATGGTTATTCCTTTACGAGTTAAAAGTTTGAATTCAACGATTTTTTGTTATAAGGACAAGTACAAAGATTTGAATTCGTCTTTTCTTATTCATGTTCCGAAATGACGGCAAACAAAATGTACTGAAGTTCTAACATCTAGCTGTTGGCTTCAGTTCTCTACAATTCTTAGTATGTTTTCAGTTTTCTGAAATTAGCTCCTTTGAAGGAAATACGGTGCTCTCAAAATGGTACTAGTGCATATGTTATAAAGACCTGTACGAAATAAAATGGATAAGTTTTGGTCATCTTAGGATATTTAAACATCATTTATGTACATTCTAGTTTAGATTTTATTTCTTTACTGTTTGTAAATTCTAAATTACTATCTTATGATCACCTGCATAAGGGTGAGGTTTTGAAGTAATCCACTTTGATACCGATGAAAACTTAATCTTGAAGTAAATCTTTTAGTTTTGCGGGTATCTGAAGACTATCTACTAGTATTTAGTTTAATGTATAATTGAGCCGAGTTAAAGCGCTATTATTCCGTGCGGGCTGCCAACATCGCATTTCTAAAGGCTTTTCGTGAAATTAAAGTACTCTTTCCAGCCAAACACACGATTTTGGTATTTTATCATGTTGTTAGCATTTTACTCTCTATTGTAAAAAAATGTAGAACCTTAAATACCAATATAACTGTAAAAAATCGCACTCATACCTAAAAATACTAACGGACTATTACCTACTTAGTTAAAAAACCAACTTTGATTCACAATGTTAAAACAATCACGAAAAAGTTTTAGAAATGTGAGCGTTGTGAGCCCCCGCGCGATGAACACGCTTAAAATCCGACTAAGGAAAATATGAAATTGGATATTACCTGTTATCCAAAATATATACATATTTATAGTTAAAGAATATAATATTCGACATGAAGAATCATAAACTAGTGGAAAAATAGATAAAAAATATTTAATTAACTCATTTTGAACTGAAAATTCTCAGACAGACTCCATATTAGACTCCTTATTATAGTTCCGGTACAATTATAACTATTACAAAATATAATTGTTTAACATCAAAAAAACATAAACGAGTCACTGCATTACGAGAGTCAATAATTATTTAAAACTGCACTTGCTAAACTTTAGGATTCGCTTCATTGATTTTTCTGTCAAGTAATTGAGGCGAAAATAAGGATATCAATGATTTAATTAAATTAACGCATGTTGACCTAAAATTTTGTAAACCGACTTTATACCAGATGTACTCCTTACTCCTTTTGCATAATAGACCATTTTAGTAACACACTGTATGTGTGATGTAAATGTTAGCAAATGTTTGATTTGTAAATTGTACCATAAAGGAAAATTATTACTCATATTTGTCAAATCGAAATGAGGTAAACATTGTATCTTCACAAAAATCTTGCTTCAGTTGACTCTGAAGGCATTCAATATATTTAATAATTTCTTTGAACTTTCTTGATTTATCACGTATCTTCAAAGTCACAAGACAGGTATCAGCATTCGAAAAATACTTGTCATATTGGTATTACCTTCTTGGAATCATCAAGTCCATCAAATAAGATTTTCCTACGAATAATTTTGTTTACTGAAAACTGTGTTATATATTTCTAAATATAGAAGTTAAGAAAGTAACTAGAAGTTAACATTAATTGCTTAAATATCGATATAATAAGCTTTTAATATGTAAAAGATGAGAAACTTTCATGATAATTAGAAATTTAATGGCTAGTTTAAAAGTAGGTAGGTATATTCAAACATGGCATATGTTGTAAAAGTAATACAAATAAAAACTCTGAATTAATTTGAAAAATACAACATACCTATTCGATTCTAAAAATAAATTGAAAAGGTTAATTTGTTTCTCCAATCAAGACCCGAACCTGAGACTAATGGTTTAACGTAACAGTTGCTATGCTTACTAAGCTACAGAGGCTACATTCCGATACTTTTAAATTTGTAATTTATTTCAAGTAAGTACTTAATCGCTACGCATGCGTTAATGCGTAATAAATCAATGACAAGATTCAATTCTCTACCGACGTATGTATGTATATATAACATTACTCTAAAGAAAATATATTTACGGCAAAGCCTCTCTTATCTAGTAAAAGTAGCTTCTTTTATCACGTACAACATTTTCCGGCATCCCACACATTGGCCTACGCACGGAATCATTGTACTCAATGACAAATTTCACGGCGCGACACTAATGGCGTCATACGTTACTCTCATACCCATCCTGTGTGATAAGAAATGAGCTTATCTCACAGACACATCGTGGCAATATTCGGATTTGGGCTGCAACACAAATGAGACAATCAACAGTCGTACCCATATGAATAACCACAGAGAAACGCAGAATGTACTGGCAATTGTGGAATGAGCCTTCGTTTTTAAAGACAATAAATAAATGTGGACAGCATCACATACATTGCTGCGAATCCAAAGTAAGTAGCTAAAGCACTTGTGTTATGTAATCAGAGATAACGAAGGTACCACAAATACCCAGACCCGAGACATATAAAAAGTGTTGTTTTTTCCACATTGACCCGTCCGGGGATCGAACCCGGGACCTCAGAGCTAGCGAAACCTTGAAAACCGGTGTGTACGCCATTGACCACACGTTTTGTAACAGTTTGAAAAAAAAAATATTTCTCAAGTTGTAATGCCAATAAATAACATTCCAAAATTTATCTCTGTTTGAAATACCGATGAAAAGCCTCATATAAAAATTCATGCCAACATGTACAGTTTTATTCTGAACAATAATTAAAATGTTACCCCGGAGGCTAAAACGCGAGTTAACTTTAGGACGATCTTAAATGTCTACTCATCGCAACTATACACTCCCATAGAGACAGCAAGGCACTTAACGGTGACTCAACTGGTTGACGTTTCAGTTTTCGGCTACTAGGTTCTTCTACACACATTCCTATTATTTTTAACATACCCATAAAAAGGAAACTGCAAATGTAAAAAGTTTTTAATCAAACATATGACGCAATAAATCCTCTGCATCTGACTACTGCAGTCAAACTAAAAACTTCATGTCAAACTGTCAGACCGTAAAACACCAATTACGACAATGCTACTGCATCGTCCAATTATTCGGAAATGCAACGTTCGCACGTCTGTTTCGAAGATGCTAAGTCCGCATTTTCAAGATTCATCCATTAGGAGTAAAGACCCAATTTCCCAGTTGCAGTTAATCTCGAAGTAACGTGTCCATGAAGTAGACAACGCCCATTATTGCATCGGGTATAGTACATAAAATAATATTACGTGCTCGAAGCAATGATATTATAAGTAAAAAGGTGTAGATAGGTTACCTACACAAAATTCGATCTTCAAAAACGGCACACTAACTCACACATAAATAACTGAATATTGCAAAGCACACTACATTACGATTAGACGTCAAGGTAGGATGGCATGATTCGATTATCGCAAGCAAAAAAGAGACAAATGTAATTGGCGACAGTGCGTCGTCTAGTGTAGAAGAAATGATGTAGAATAAAATCGAAATAAATCAGACATGACATTTTACCTTACGCCGTGATTTATGCCTAAAATGCGATTTACTCATAAGTTCATGTAGTAAAAGTACTCGTAATAAAGTAGTAAAAATGCATTGAAAGTAGGTAGGTAAATAAAAAGCATGACTGATTTAAAAAATATATATATTAAATAATAACTAACATTCTACTTTACGACACTGTATTTTTTTTTTTTTTTTTCATTTCAATGTAGTAATATAAAATTTAATTTTTCCTACCTCATCATAACAAAAATAAAACCTTCATTTGAGTATAAATCACCATTTGTACCTACTGTCAGGTAATTGACGTGTCTGTTTCTTAGGCACCATTTTACTCTATGATCGGTAATGACGTCTATCTCTATCGCACTTGCTTATGCAGAATTTTTTGTTGCATTCTTTCTTTTTAAGCCCCATATTTTAGGAATAAAATGTTTAATTTGTGAAAATATTTAGATAAATGGTATACCTACTTACGAATGATATGTTATTCCTTGACTTTTAGAAGTTTTGCTTGTGTAATTTGTGCAATATCTTATAACACATGACGGCATTTTTGGGAGTTTTGTGTCACTTTTGCTTTAAATACCCTCGGTACACGTGATGTGCGCTCGTTGACGCCGGCAACGTAACACTGAGGTCAAATGTGGCTAGTTAGCCACATTTTAACGTGTCGCTTGCTGAGCGCCTATAACCTATCTACACCTTTTTACTTATAATATCATTGGCTCGAAGTGTAATATCAGGAGATAAAACTAACGCTGGTATAAGCGCTATCGGTATTTTTTAAGACCAAGATAAAGGGTAAATGAGTCTTTATACGTTTTTTAAAATGTCTTTATTTAAAGTTTTTTTTTCAATGTGGTTTTAAACGATACAAATTTAGATAATAGTTTTTTTTTGTAGTTTAAATTAAGCAGAGTCGTTATTTTTTCGAAATAAAGTCGAAATCAAAACCTTAACCTGATTGCAGCTAGTTACAATTGGCGAACAGTTTAGTTAGATACTACGACAGCTCGTGATTGAAATAACGCAATTATCGCAACCCCCGACCATGTGGGGCCGGATTTCGTCATCGGGATAGCAAGGTTACATCACTAAATCTCTGCCTAAAATCCCAGGGACCACAGACGTGACAGTTCTAAAACATACGTACACATACCAAATGTTGCGGTGGATACCAGAATGTACCCAGTCATAACTTGCCGTCCTTAATTAAGTATGAAATGAGATTTTCAAGCGTAATGAAAAATAAACTCAGACTGTTGTCACGCAAGGCCGCACAGATAAAACCAAACTGAATACTCATGCAATGAAGTTTGAATGCCGGTTTGGGAATGGAAGGGAAACATTCATTGCACTACCCAGTTATTTCAAGTCGTCGGTCGTTTCCAAAAATAGGACACCGAAACTAGAATATTCGGAAAGGTTGCGTAGTGTCAATATTGTTTACATAGAAAATACCTCACCCAAATACAAATTAGTTATGAAATATGGTTTTGTTAATATTCTACATTTGGTAAATACAAAAAAGTTGGCAAATGTGAGAGGCATGTAGAGTAATAATGCAAAATCAATTGTGAGTAGCAAGCGGAAAATGTGCGATGAAAACTTTTCTCATAACACAAAATTCATAGCCAGAAAAACGTATAAATAATTCAGGGTATTTGCCAACAGAATTGGTTTTTAGTAGGATGTATGTAATTGAAAATAAAGTAACGAAACTAAATTCTGATGTAGTCCTTGGCTATTAAACCATTTTTAATCGAATTTGTTTTGTAGATGTTTTTCAATCTAAATATCCCAACAACCTTATAGCACATCAAAAACACCCTAATCTGCCGGAATTTGCACACTGTTGCTAAAGTTGTATAATTAAATTAATAATCGTCAGAATTTTGTGGTGATTTAGTAAATTTTAAACTTAATCGGTCAACCATCTATATATATGGAGTGTCTGTTCATAATATTAATAATATAATCACTATTTACTAAATGCGTATTATGGATGTATGGTACCTACTTATACCCAAATTTATATTATACAATTTTTGTCTGTTTGTTTGCTCAGGTTAATTTCTGATAATGGACTGATTTTGACGTGTACTTTACTGGCAGATAGCTGATGTAATAATTTCCTTACTCCTTACCCCTTCCGTGGCTTACGCTTTTCACCTAACGCAGGCAAAACCGCGAGGCACAGCTAGTTTAAAATATAAAGACCCAACATTTCACCCGAGACTGTGAAAACTCCCGGATGACAGATAATTTTACGGCCGATAAATAATTTGGAGCTTTAACATTTTCCGTTCATAATTTTCCCCGATTTAATTAATGAACTAATTATGTACAGTGTTTATTAATTTACCGAAAAATGAACTGTTTCGCCTTCCGACACAAAAATAAATAAAAGAGAAAACACGACACTATAGAATTTCACTTAGCAAAATATATTTTACTTAAAAACTCGCAACTCTTTTGGATTGATTTTTAATAACAATGTGGAGCTGATAGATTCCGGAAAGAATATTCACGATTTAATTCAATCGAAGTCAAATTTGCTATTTTTATAAGTTAAAAAACTGCGCTTAGATGAATATTAATTCCCAAGATTCCAATTCAACTTTAAGAGCTATAAATCTGTAGGTGCGTAAATAAACAAGTAGTTTCGAAACTGGAGTATGGTTTGAACACCTAAAACGTAAAACAAAGATTGGTCCGGTACATAATAAATAGTGACGCGAAGTCGACTGGGTCGTGAGTGTGTTGGCTCTCGCCCAAACAACGTGATATGTGGCTGCGCCTTTCCGACCGCGTTCAACGCTTAGATTCAAATAGTTTTTCTCCAAAGATTTTCATTTCCCGAGTTCTGAATAATTTCTTCGGAAATGTGATGGTAATAATAGCAGACGTATTCCGTATGCGGCGTTGCTTTTAAATTCGATTCGCTTAGTTTGAAATTATTTGCAAAGAGCCGCGGACGTGTACCGCGGTTCATGTAGATATTTTTTTTCGACTCACCTACTTTTTAACTCATAAATTTTGAATTTGAAATGTAATTAATAAGCAAAAAACATTATGAACCAGACTTAATATATTGCATGATAAAAATGCAGACGATAGCTAAATTTACAGATTTTTTGTTCAGTTTACCCGTATGTTACATAAATAATTTAAATCAATACTACTTGCCAAATTTTAAAGTACTACTTTTAAGTTGTCAGACTCTTATCAGCAGTTGCAAGTAAAGACAAGCGTTAATTATTAGAAATTAAATATGAAATAAATAAATAAAATATCTTGGGACACAGCTCACACACGGCCATCTGATCCCAAACTAGGCAAAGCATGTACTATGGTAACCAGACAACTGATATACATACTTATATATTTCTAAATACACACATATTATAGATAAATAACACCCAGACACAGAACAAATGATCGTGCTCATCACACTAAGATTTGTCCTGGGTGGGAATCGAACCCACGACCTCCGGCTTAGCAGTCAGGGTCACTAACCACTAGACCAACAGGCCCGTCATATGAAAGAATATGAAATGAAATATATTACGAAATTGCAATATCTTAAGATTCTTCTTTTAAACGAATTGTATCGTTGTTTATTTTGATTTTAGTTTCCGACGTTCCAACACCTTTGCAGGTGGTTCGCGGTTTATTGGCTCGTGACCGATAGAATCCGTTTAAAAGTAGTTTCATTTCAATTAGATCTCTGTATTAACACAAATAATATCACTAGTATTTAATTTGGTATTGTTTGTTAATACTTATTAGAATCAGAGGACCTCGTTGGCCTTTGCAAACTTTACATCACCGTAAAAGCGATCGGGCTATGGCTCGTTAAATCAACATTAAGAGTTCTCTTAGCAACATTTTAACGCAGTATGCACATCTGTATATAAAGTCGAAATCAAAACCTTAACCTGATTGCAGCTAGTTACAATTGGCGAACAGTTTAGTTAGATACTACGACAGCTCCTGATTGAAATAACGCAATTATCGCAACCCCGACCATGTGGGGCCGGATTTCGTCATCGGGATAGCAAGGTTACATCACTAAATCTCTGCCTAAAATCCCAGGGACCACAGACGTGACAGTTCTAAAACATACGTACACATACCAAATGTTGCGGTGGATACCAGAATGTACCCAGTCATAACTTGCCGTCCTTAATTAAGTATGAAATGAGATTTTCAAGCGTAATGAAAAATAAACTCAGACTGTTGTCACGCAAGGCCGCACAGATAAAACCAAACTGAATACTCATGCAATGAAGTTTGAATGCCGGTTTGGGAATGGAAGGGAAACATTCATTGCACTACCCAATTATTTCAAGTCGTCGGTCGTTTCCAAAAATAGGACGCCGAAACTAGAATATTCGGAAAGGTTGCGTAGTGTCAATATTGTTTACATAGAAAATACCTCACCCAAATACAAATTAGTTATGAAATATGGTTTTGTTAATATTCTACATTTGGTAAAATACAAAAAAGTTGGCAAATATGAGAGGCATGTAGAGTAATAATGCAAAATCAATTGTGAGTAGCAAGCGGAAAATGTGCGATGAAAACTTTTCTCATAACACAAAATTCATAGCCAGAAAAACGTATAAATAATTCAGGGTATTTGCCAACAGAATTGGTTTTTAGTATGTATGTTATTGAAAATGAAGTAACGAGACTAAATTCTAATGTTGTCCTTGTCTATTAGCTACTTAGTAAGATTTCTGGGAAACCATTTTTAATCGAATTTGTTTTGTAGTTGTTTTTCAATCTAAATATCCCAACAACCTTATAGCACATCAAAAACACCCTAATCTGCCGGAATTTGCACACTGTTGCTAAAGTTGTATAATTAAATAATCGTCAGAATTTTGTGGTGATTTAGTAGATTTTAAACTAAATCGGTCAATCATCTATATACCCATCTATATCTATATATACATAAATAATAAAATTGGAGTATCTGTTTGTAATATTAAAATAACCACTATTTACTAAATGCATATTATTATAGATGTATACACCTACATGGTACTTATACCAAAACGTATATTATACAATTTTTGTCTGTCTGTTTGCTTCGGTTAATTTCTGATAATGGAATGATTTTGACGTGTAGGTACTTTACTGGCAGATAGCTGATGTAATAATTTCCTTACTCCTTACACCTTCCGTGCCTTACTCTTTTCACCTAACGCAGCCGAAAGCGCGGGGCACAGCTAGTTTAAAATATAGAAGACCCAACATTTCACTCGAGACTGTGAAAACTCCCGGATGACAGATAATTTTACGGCCGATAAATAATTTGGGGCTTTAACATTTTCCGTTCATAATTTTCCCCGATTTAATTAATGAACTAATTATGTACAGTGTTTATTAATTTACCGAAAAATAAATAAAAGAGAAAACACGAGACTATAGAACTTCACTTAGCAAAATATATTTTATTTAAAAACTGGCAACTCTTTTGGATTGATTTTTAATAACAACAATCTGGAGCTGATAGATTCCGGAACGAATATTCACGTTTCAATTCAATCGAAGTTAAATTAGCTATTTTTATAAGTTAAAAAACTGCGCTTCGATGAATATTAATTCCCAAGATTCCAATTCCACTTTAAGAGCTTTAAATCTGTAGGTGCGTAAATAAACAAGTAGTTTCGAAACTGGAGTATGGTTTGAACAGCTAAAACGTAAAACAAAGATTGGTCCGGTACATAATAAATAGTGACGCGAAGTCGACTGGGTCGTGAGTGTGTTGGCTCTCGCCCAAACAACGTGATATGTGGCTGCGCCTTTCCGACCGCGTTCAACGCTTAGATTCAAATAGTTTTTCTCCAAAGATTTTCATTTCCCGAGTTCTGAATAATTTCTTCGGAAATGTGATGGTAATAATAGCAGACGTATTCCGTATGCGGCGTTGCTTTTAAATTCGATTCGCTTAGTTTGAAATTATTTGCAAAGAGCCGCGGACGTGTACCGCGGTTCATGTAGATATTTTTTTTCGACTCACCTACTTTTTAACTCATAAATTTTGAATTTGAAATGTAATTAATAAGCAAAAAACATTATGAACCAGACTTAATATATTGCATGATAAAAATGCAGACGATAGCTAAATTTACAGATTTTTTGTTCAGTTTTTCAGGCTTATACCCGTATGTTACATAAATAATTTAAATCAATACTACTTGCCAAATTTTAAAGTACTACTTGTAAGTTGTCAGACTCTTATCAGCAGTTGCAAGTAAAGACAAGCGTTAATTATTAGAAATTAAATATGAAATAAATAAATAAAATATCTTGGGACACAGCTCACACACGGCCATCTGATCCCAAACTAGGCAAAGCATGTACTATGGTAACCAGACAACTGATATACATACATATTTCTAAATACATACATATTATAGATAAATAACACCCAGACACAGAACAAATGATCGTGCTCAACACACTAAGATTTGTCCTGGGTGGGAATCGAACCCACGACCTCCGGCTTAGCAGTCAGGGTCACTAACCACTAGACCAACAGGCCCGTCATATGAAAGAATATGAAATGAAATATATTACGAAATTGCAATATCTTAAGATTCTTCTTTTAAACGAATTGTATCGTTGTTTATTTTGATTTTAGTTTCCGACGTTCCAACACCTTTGCAGGTGGTTCGCGGTTTATTGGCTCGTGACCGATAGAATCCGTTTAAAAGTAGTTTCATTTCAATTAGATCTCTGTATTAACACAAATAATATCACTAGTATTTAATTTGGTATTGTTTGTTAATACTTATTAGAATCAGAGGACCTCGTTGGCCTTTGCAAACTTTACATCACCGTAAAAGCGATCGGGCTATGGCTCGTTAAATCAACATTAAGAGTTCTCTTAGCAACATTTTAACGCAGTATGCACATCTGCAAAATAATCATGAGAGGAAAGAATTGGTAGTTTTACAACCAGCCTTTCTTACGTTTGGCCATCGAAACATATCATTTGAACCTGCTCTATCGAAAAGCCCTTAAACTCAAGCATCCAAGTTTTAACCTCAAAATAATGTTCCAGCTTCAAAGAAAGTGTAGGCGTATGCGTATGAAGCATCCTCTTGAGCTTAAAACATTTTTATCGGCAACACTTACCGTTCAATTCCCTGCTGAAGTGATAATAAACCTTAAAAACGAACAGTTAGGGTTAGAAATCGTGTGATTGCAATTATGTAGATCGATTGGACACAAGTGGGCCGTGCGGGACACACATCGTGGCCCTCGATACAAACAGTTTAGTATAAAGTGTAATGCGTTGGAGATAAGTAGTGAAATGGATTTTTATAGCAAATCGGGCTTGCATTAGATTGATTAGAACTACTTGTCACATAAATAATTTGATAAAAGATATTCATATTGTATGATTCGGTGAATCAGCTCTACATTAAATAGATTGTCCAATAAAAATGAGGAAGAATGAGGAAAACCAACTGCTATACAAAATGTAAAAAAAACAATTAAAATAGAAAACATGAAGAAAAAATGACAGGTCACCACAGATAATTTCAGGGAAGCATGAGTTAGACAACACAATTTAATAAATATAAAAATGAATTTCATTAATAAATCAAATTAATTTTTGGAAAATAAAAAGTTTAGCTGTTTACGCGCTACTGAGCTCTTAGTATTGAACGGATCAAATAAAAACTATCTACAGAAAATGTTAAAGTAACGACATTGCTCGCACTGTATAAGAGTTCTGCCTATAGTTCGGAGATGAAAATGGGACAGACACAGGTGAATTAAATTAAAAAACTTATTTGAATAAAATCACCTATTCGATAGGTGATTTTATTTAAATAAGGAAAGGAATTTCTATGTAAAAAAGGGTACTACAGTGTCAATGATTTATTGCACGATAAAAATATCTAAAATTTTTGTAGTAATATTGAATATAATATTTAAGACTATTTGTTATTTTAAGTAATTTGTACGCCTGATACGGCAGGACATGTTGAGACTATAAGGTAACATAAAATGTAACACATGTTTCTTTATCTTTAAGCTCCTTAAATGCATATTTCTGCACTATTTAATCATCTTTATTTCATACTTTCAAAATGTATGTTAGTTTTTTTATATATGAAAACTCCAACACCAGTTGCTTGACACAATTCAATATTTACAAGCTTGACATCAAATCCAACGCTACACTAAAATTAAATCAGTCCAATAAAAGAGAATTTTCTCCGGAAGAAACATAGAATACCGAGAAGCACTTAAAATCTCAGTCAAACGTTCAAATCGCATCTAAAACATCTACAAGTAAAGTGCCTCTGATAACAAGAGGAAGTGCATTTCCGTGACTCGAACATTTTACGTTACACTCGGCCACTGAATAATTTGTATCGTACCATCGTACCTTACATAAGTTCCAAGTTTAAACGCCAATGTGACATTTTAACGTAGACTAGTTCGAATAACACCTCATTTAAATTATAATTAAACCTTTACATACAAGATACGTTCACGAGTTGCAACTGCTAGCCAAATGTGGTAGCTTTCGAATTTGGAACATCGTTATATCGCTTTGCGGTTTGTGTTGCCAATGGAAGAACTTTAGTTCAAATATGTGTACACAGCAAAGTAGATAGTTATACAGGGCACACTAACAAACAAGTATGTGTGTAAGCAAGGGGTGTATTATGTTACGTTTACACGCTTGTGTGAATGACAGCTTTTGTTTGTGTGATCTGCATATGATCTACGAGTTTATAGATTGCTGTCTTGGTACGTAAGTTTTGATGCAGTTCTTGTATTGTTTATCTACAATATGATAAGTACAGTTCGTAGGTTGACGCTATCGAAGTATACTTGTTGAATATTCAAATCCCGATGCAACGCAGCTAGAACAGTTGTTATTGGAATATTTTATAGGAACTTGTTACGAATGGTACAATTTATTTGAGTGCACTAGTGTTGTATATAGATTTGACATATTGAACTATTATTTTGGGTTCATATATTTTATCTTGATTTCACTCTAGAAACACTCAAAATTTTATGTCGTGAACATAAACTAAATTGTTGTGTAAATATAAAGCACTAGCCATACCCCGCGGTTTCACTCGCCAATATTGTCCCCGTTCCCGTAAATATCTTTTTTTTTGTAATCTTCCTTTGATTTATATATTTGTTCTCGAGTTATAAGTGTTGATGTTTTATATCATACAGATTTAAAGTGGCAGCAAAGCTTAGTGCACACGGCTTTTCTCACTTTTTTTTTGGAGCATTGGAGTTCAGTTGAAAAGCCATGAAGTTTTTAATATAAACCTTTCAATAAAGGTTCAAACATTTGCTGCCGTTTTATTTTACCCACACATCCAAATTTTCAATACAGTTCACCTGTGAAACAATCGAGAAATGTGCTTGAATATGCAAACCCCAAGGCGCCATGTTGCTAAATGACTGTTCGAAATACAAGTCAGGGTACGTTCGCAAGGAATAATATGATTAAACGCTTTTCGGAAACGCAATGGTAACTGAAAAAGAATCTCTTAATTTTTTTTTATCCTTGTTTAATATAATCAGAAAAGAAGGTAAGTACCAGGAGAATTTATTAGTTTAATGGCCAAATGTCTTGTTCGGAACTCAATTTAAGTCGCCGATAGGTAAGCAAAATAGTGTATCCGTTACTTTAAGGTAACTACTTAAAATTAAAAAGCCAACATAAATAATGTGACATAATAAAAAAAGTTATTATCATGTTTTCACATTAAGGCCGTTTTCACAGATTGTGCTAATCTCTCCTTTATTTAATTCACCGACTCGCCATTTGCGAGATACTTAAGATAAAATCGTGAACACTTCGTAAAACGTTTACTCCCATATTCAGGGACTTAGCAAACTGTTGATTTTTTGCGTTATGAACACTTAAGTACCTACCTATAACGTTTGCTTTAAGTACCTACATTTTCTCACGACTAGGTCAGATTACTAACTCTAGTCATATTAAATTAGATTCAAAGCTCTCATATTCTTGATTCCTAGATTTTATATCACAGGTAACTGAAGTAACCCAATTTCCTACCATTTTAATTTAATTATTTTCTGCTCTATCGCTTTGCAAAGTATAATAAGGGAGATTTAATTGTTTTTGTTATAATAATGGTAAGTTATTAAGTGTATTTTTTTTTCGAAATTGATTTTGTAAACACAAACGAATGTAGGCATTTATCGGTAAATATTATTCAAGTTTAATAAAAATAAGGATTAAGAGCTAGATTTTATATTTTATAACATTCCAAATTTAATTAATAATTAACTTTGAAATCATTTTACAATAAATAACTAATTTAATGATATTGTACCACGCCTAATAATTATGATTAATAAATTTGTAGTTTTATAAAGTGGTCCTAAATGAAGATTATGTTTTATTTTTAAGCTATTGCATAGCTTTTATCGCGGGCTTTGAGCACGGCGACCGAATCAAGAAATTCCGTAACGAAAATAAAACCTAACACCCCCACTCCGCCTACCATGTAGCTCGGCCGAGCGTTCGTATGGTACGACTGTACGAAGCTCGCACGATGACCTATATATACTCTTTTTATATGTGATGCAAAAACTTTGACTTCTTTATCAAATTTGAAATTAAAACTAATGAAGGTCGATTTTCACCTCTATCAGGCCTCTAGTAATCATAAAAACGGGAGCATTTAATCTCAGTTAATAAATTGTGTTTTGTAGTTCCCAGTAAACACTGATACTGTTTTTATTAAGATCCGATGTTTGCGTGAAAATAGATTCTGTTTCCAGCCAACTCGACGTCTAAACAACGTTGCTTTTATCTTTTCTCATTTCCGATGTTGTTTTTCTTTATGTACTGTTTCTCTACTTATACTGCCGGTTTTTGTGATAAGGTATCTGTTTCAAATGTATGTGGATCGAAGTTCTAAGAATATAATAATATGTTGTTTGTAACTATATTTAATATAACTCAGCTGTGTCAGCTAAGCTATGTTAAATTATATTGTATGTTTGTTTCAATTCAATTTGACTGGCCTGTTGGTCTGGTGCTAAGCCTGCTAATCCGGAGGTCGTGGGTTCGATTCCCACCTAGGATTTTTTTTTGTTTGATGAACACGATCATTTGTTCTGTGTCTGGGTGTAATTTATGTATGTTATGTATGTATTTAGAAATATATAAGTATGTGTATCAGTTGTTTGGTTACCATAGTACAGGCTCTGCCTAGTTTGGGATCAGATGGCCGTGTGTGAGATGTTCCAAGATATTTATTTCAATTTTATTTGTCAATTTGGAAAAAAATATCTCAGAATCTTTAGAGACTTTTACAGATATGTTCCAGGCAACTGCAAGGAAATGATGGTAAGGGAGAGACACAGAACCTACAGGAGTGTCAATATTTTTGTTTTTGCATTTAAACTCGCTCACTCACACAATTAGCATGAAAAAACAATTGAACAAGTTATCGTAAGTCCAGCTCAACAAGAGTCAACATGACAATGACGAGAATTTGACCTGTTGTGACGTGAAGTTTTCATTTACTAAAATATGAATATTCTCAGTCACAATCTGTGAGCACGGGATATCGCCTCCGGGGATAATAATCGTAATTGGTATGTATGTAGTTTCGCAACGCTAGTATTACTACCAAGACTCGCCTTTACAAATTAGCGAGGATGTTTGTGTTTGGACTCGCTACTCGGTAGTAATAGGATTTAATGAAAGAGGAGGTAGCTGTTACAGGAATTGCACTGAATTGGTATTTGAGTTGTAAGTATTACTAACTCTTCTGAATACTTTACTCGCGGGGTTTGACGACCTATTTGCTGCAGTAGTAAATATTATGATTTTCTTTTCTGCGACTGCTTTGCAAGATACTTGTAGTTCAATGGTTAATAAATGTTTTAATAATGGAAGATTGCAACGATAAATTTAATAACCAGTTGGTTTGTCCTACTAATATCATAAATGTGAAAGTGTGTATGTTTGGATGTTTGTTACTCAATCACGCAAAAACGGTTGAACGGATTTGAATAAAATTTGGCATGCATGTAGCCTTTGACATGGAAAGAACATAGGCTACCGTTTAGCCCGATTCCTTAAGTAGTTCCCGAGGGAAAATTGAATTTTTTTTACTAGCTAAGCCGCGGGCAGACAGCTTATAAATTTGGTATTTTTCGCTATTACAGCGTAAGGTATAACACGGGTGAAAATTGTATTCCATTTTTCATTACTTTCACATTTTTAATTTCTTTTTGGACCCAATTCTGAAGTCCACGCAGATGAAGTCGCGGGCAGAAGCTAGTTAGTTATAATGAAATATACACTTAAATGAAAACTAAGTGTAATTATAAACATACTTTCGAAAGTTTGTTTACACGTAAGCAGTTATTAAAAGCGTCAAACTCGGGCACGATACAGGCCCTCCTTACTGCCGAAGTTTGCTTAATTAATATTCAACGAACAACTCGAGCTATTTCTCTAATTTGCCTCACGTTTCACACAAACTCACTTGACCTCAGCTTTAACTATTGTTAATATACTCAAGAAACGAGAAGTAGGTCATTCGTTGCCATTCAATTAGCAATATAGTTACTAAACCCACGGTTTAGACGTAATTTTCATATCCATCTAATTTGCTAAGAAGGAAGGCAATTGGAATAGATGACGGGGTAAGTTTGCGTCTATTGGCGACAAATTGGATTTGTGCGCTATCGTTCGTCTGAAGCGATTTTATTAAAATTAGGTGCCGTTTTCAAGACCCCCGTGTTTAGCTTTGCATCTTGTAGCGACGGAATTGAAGGTAGAAATAATTTGTTGGGTTGGTGACTCCGTTTGTATTCGTTGTTTTACTTTGTTTTTTTTTTATTTAGTACATTCGTGTTGTTATTAAAACACGATATTATAATATTATTCATAACAAGATACATGAAAATTTGTAGGGTTAATTTATTAAAATATTTGTTTACAAAACAGTCTAGACTGTCTATCTTTCTTTATGTCTCATAATAATAAAGGTAATTAGAACGAGCAAAGATAATTATGTAATTTTTAAACGAACGTATTTTTTTGAAGCAGTTACATAAAACAGCGCATAAGTACTTTATATTCAGTAAAGAAAACTTTGATTTAACCATAAAACTGTTTTTGAGGCCTCGTAACGAATGATACTGTTTTACAAACCCATAAAATGATGTCATAAAATCGCTATATTTTAAAAAACTTTTTACATTTTATGAAAGTTAAGAAAGAAGTCAGAAGTCAAAAAATATCGTTTTCTAAGCAAATTGAAAAGCATCTCAGATTTAAAGCCAATTTAACTTGGTTGCCTACTCGCATTTTTCAATAGAACGATGTCGATTCATTGGAGGTTGCAGAACTAAAGAATTTCAATTCCTGATTCGATTCTAATCGTATCTTACTGTGATATTATCTGATGCACCAGAGGTTTATAATATCAAGCAGATTATATGGTATGTTATTTAGAATATTATTTAATGATGTTATAATGTAAATTAAAGCTATTTATTGAACAGTGCTGGCTAAGCAAAAAAAAAATCAAATTCAACTTCATAACGTCGCAAAGATAATTATAATGTAAGAAACAAAAACAAAACATTCGAATTGAAAATCTCCTCTTTTTTGTAATCGTGAATATATATTTATGAAATATACTTTAAAAATAGGTTTATGATATATTTCTTCATAAGTGATAATGATACCGCATTTCCTATGCGATAACTTCGTGAAAAACAATGAATGAAGCCCTTATTGTTTCGGTTTACTGAAGGTATGTGAGGTTACCACTAAACTTCAGTGGCTTCAAGTGTATAGACTGAAACAGTGAAACGTGCAGGATTTAGCCCCAATAAAACATCAGGCGGCGGGGTTGATAGATAGCAGATAAGTGGTGGATGGATGGTAGGATGAGCATGCGAGTGGTATGCCAGCTAACAGAATTGTTGACTTAAATGTACGTACATTTTGGCATACGAGTGTAAAGCGAAAAATATATATTTGTTGCCTCGATTACATATTTTTTAATCACATCCATTTCTGAAATTCACAATAAAAATTCAAGCATCGATATTAAAAATTATAAGAAGGTAAAGTTCAAATTTGTGAGTATGTTTGTAGGACTTAATCTTTGGAAAAACTGGATCAATTTTTTTAATTATATATTCAGAGGAAAAATACATTATTCTTGAGTAACATTAGCTATATTTGGTTATGTTCGATACCCAGCGAAGTGGGCACGAGTTAGATAATTTGAAATAAAATATTGTAAGCAAACTTGGTAAGCAGAATGATTCTTTCATTTAAAAAAATATATACCTAATTAATAAAAATATGGTCAAGCCACGTTTTCAAAATAACTGCTACAATTTTTTTTTAATGGCGTATAACGAAACATATTACTGCTACCTAACCATTTTCTTGCGCCTTTACCATAAATATTTTTTATAGCCAAGTCGAATCTCCAAGAAATTTAATCAGCCATGTGATTCTTTTACATTGTAACATTTTCAAACAGGTCTCGTGCCAGCTAAGTATGACGGGTCCAACATTTCAGTTCATTTGTTCTAATTTAAGTTGCTTTGTTGGGAATTCGCCAAGCAATAAGTAGTTTCGACAAGCTCCCGCTAACTTTATCGATGGTTCTCCAATTTATCTTTGGTACAATGCAGACCTAAAATTGTTTGTAAGTAATAATGTTGTCGCGAATCCAAATAATTTCGATATTGAAGAACTATAAAATGTATGAAACTGGAAGTGCTTTTTTATTTCATTGCACTTAAAAAACATAAACATCTATCTATTGCCATCATCTATAATCTCATAGAAGAAACTTTTTTTTTAAATCTTGTGATTTACTTTGTTAGAACCGTGGGTTTTTACCCGTAGGTGTCGTAAGAGACGACTAAGGGATATAGAAACAAGGAGTGGGCAGCAGCGTTCGCCTAAAGAACGAATACAGCGGCCACCAAACCGCTTCCCAACGCGGTGACTAGGGCAGCAAACGCCCCATAATTGCGCATAGCACACGGCTTCTAGTTCCCGGTAGTTCTACTGCGGAAAGCGGAGGTCCGAGTATTGTGGCGCAGCTTGGGAGAGGCCTACGTCCAGCATTGGACCGTGATAGGCTGAGTTGATTGATTAATTTAGTTAGAGCAGTTACGTATTGGAGACAAACATATCGAGACCCCTTCGTGCCTCGGAAAGCACGTTTTAAAGCTGTTGGTCCCGACTTTCATACAGTGATCTTCGACAGTCGTTAAGTCATTACAATTCTGACAATCAGTCTTACTATGGGATACTATAATTATTACCTAGCAATGGGTTGTGGAGGTCAGATAGGCAGTCGCTCTATGTAAAATACGGTATTCAGCTAAATCCGGTAAGACTGGAAGCCGACCCCCAACATAGCTTGGGAAAAGGCTAGTCAGAAGATGAAGAAGTTACGTATTGGAGAATAAGTAGGTACGTCAAGTGTCTAAGTTTGGTGCTCTTTCTTTAGATAATTTAAAATCAAACCACAAATCCAATGTCATTATTTACAGAGCTTGCTATTCTTCTGATGCAAAGTTATGTAAACCATATTGTTCAAAGCCATTGAAATCACTGTTTTTCCAAAACAAGAGTCAAACTTTTTGCTATGATTTACGATTGTAAAGTATGTCCAAGTATTTAAATCCCAAAGAGTGATAACAAATAGTCGAAGTTTGGGGTGTACTCGACAAATTGTGGAACTTTTCAACTATAAAATACGAGCATTGCCCGAACGATTCAAGCTTTATATTCTGTACTTCAATTTTAAAAGCGTTTTGTTCTAAGCATTGCTTTAGAAGGTTTTAGGTCAACTAAAAGTCAACTCAAAATGAGATGAGGCTATGGATTTGATAAAATAGGTCTGATTGCATAATTAAAGCAAAATGAAGTTCGTATAAAGCATTTTCTTGCACAGCTTCTGAACGAAGTTGCCAGTTAAACAAAATAAACTTTACCCAAAAACTGTGGACACAACAAACAGGGGTAACTTATAGAGGCTGTTTCCTAAAAGATATTGGAAAAGCACATAGTTACCGGCTAAGTACACAATTTGGTCCCGCAAACGTTTTCAACATACTGTTAAAGAGTTGGCAACGGTACACGGCTTTAGTCAATAAGTTAAACGTCCCAAGTCAATAATACTAAAGTGTAGTACGTAGGTTGTGACTTTACTGCTAATGTTTTTAAATTCGTTGTTTCCAGATTCAAGAGCTCGTAGCAAGTGCTACGATTAATAAAATTCGCTACTCTCGTAGCCGTAGCACTAATTTGCGAGTTATCGGGACGTTGCAAGCTAATAACAGTGAATGTAACTGTTATTATGTCCCGATAACTCGCAAATTAGTGGCGCAGTCATTAAAAATGCAATTTTATTAGTAGCGTTCATAAAATTCACGCGTTCAAAAAATGTCTGTAAAGTCGTGATGACGTCATAAGAAAACATTGATAAAATATTACTGTCTATCAGCTACTCGGAAGCATCGACCGATGGAGTGAAAGAGTAATAGAGCAATGCGTCACAATCCGAACGCTTGGGCCAATCATGCCTCTCTATCACTTGTCTTGCTTATCGCTACGCGATCTCGCTTACACGCTCAGCTCAGGAAAGGAACAGAACGTGAAACATTTTCGTGCTTGCAGCCGGCGTTCATCGTTGTTATCACGTCAAAAACCTTGCAATATCATGCATACGACTTAGGCCCAGTTTTTTTACCCATAGTTAACTCAACCAATGGTTAGATATGCTAACTAATGGTTTTAAATTTCGGAAAAATGCATTTATTTATCTATTAAAGGGTCAAATAAGTCGGAGAGTTCATTATTTAACCATTATTTAGACTAAAAATTTATGAATACCTTAACATATTCTACCAAAGATTGAAACCATTAGTTAAAATATTTAACCATTGGTCGAGTTAACCAGGGATAGAAAACTGGGCTTTAGTCATATGCATGATAATTATATCAAAATAATAAGTTTTAATTCAATTTATATGGATAGTTTCACACTACACTTTTACACCAAAATACAGTCATCCAGAAACAATAGTAAATATACCAACCAATTTAATAAACCATTTTCTTTTAAATGAAGTTCATGTATTCTACTGTTTAACCTTCAAACTTCACCCCGAACTCTTAAATGTCACGCGGGAAATAAATAAAACGCTTTCAACATTTTATTTTACGTAATCCGAGTCTCGTCATGTCTGAGAAATCGAAATAATCCAGACGAATCAAGGCAGGCTTTTGTTTTTCACTCAAGTGTAATTTACTTCGAGTACGAGTTTTCAAATTAGCGCGGGAATGTTTTTCAAAGCAATTCCATCAACTGCATTAAGACACAACTGACGCTGTCATCCATCTTGATTTGACGGAGCAAGCTTTTGTCATTCAATTTGCACTCTAAACTCCATTTTGTCGGGTTTACGTATGATTCGTTACGAAGAGTTCTCTTGAAACTGATAAGTTTTCATGCGAATTTCGACTTATTGTGCCATATATCAAAGTATAATTACAATTATAAAATGAGTTTTCTGATTAAACGTATATAATTTTGTTCCTTCTTTAAAAAAAACTAAGTATAAGCTAATTTAAAAAACGGTTCATTTAAAATTATTGATGTGTTGCAAAAAAAACCAACAGATTTACATTTTAATATGACAGCAGCGAAGTATAGCGAAAAGTACGGAAATTAAATTAATATCGCACGGTAATCTGATACATGTATTCAGTGGCTATTTACCTTGCCAATTAATATGTAAACATTTAGAGTTAATCGTTTTTCAATATAATAAATTCGGCTTACAAACCTTAAAATTATGCAGCGAAATTAGAGACTCTAAAATTAAATCGCAAATGTGTGCGTAAGTATTTTGTATATGACTACTACTAACACTCTGAAATTCTTTCTATGATTGTCATTATGTCTTAAATAAGAGACATTTATGAAAATACATAAAGCTTTGAAAATGTCATAATGGTGTAATGTCGGCTATAATGGGGTCGAACCTTGTGCACAAAAATCTGTTCATTGAGACTCTCTGCCACGACAATAATACCCGAATTAGGTATCTACCCGACGTAAAATACACGACATAATGAACAATGAATCCACCAAGCGAGGTGGATGTGTCCTGCCCTGAAATGCGTTGCATGATCAATGATTGGAACTTGATAGACGTTCTGCCGGTAACCGGGACATGTCGATATGCGGAATTCCGGATACCACCATACAAAAGCGATAGAAGCAAATCACTTTATCCTATGACGCCGATAATTGTCTGCAGGGATTTCTAAGCAAGTATCATTAACAAGAATTGTAGGTTAATAAGTTGAAAAAAAACATTGCGCTCATAATAATATTAAAATTTGTGCATTTGTCTGTTATGTTTTGGTTGATTAAAACTTAACTATATTTTATGTTTAAAATTGTTTAGTTTCACCCTTCATACTACTGCTTATACCCACTGTAAATATTGAATTTCAATATATTTTCATAAAGAAAACTATTCCGTTTTCAGAACACAAGTTTCTTTGAATTGAAGAACAAGTATTGCAAAGTGCATCTATGCATTATTTAGGAACCACATTAGATACGAGTATGTATTCTTTATATTCAACTTTGCAACTGAATTTTTATTGTAAAATTATATATAACTTTTTCACCTTTCATTGTTTTTTGAAGTATCAAAGAATAAAGTTAAATTTCAATGTAGTAAAAGTGGATTGCTTTTACTGTTAAGCTTATCTTTGTGGAGATTGTCTGCACTAATTCATGCTGGTTGAACTATGAAACCGTTCATTTTATATTTAATTCTAGACGTAATCTATGAATGACTCAAAGTGAAGTCAGACAAGGCTCTCTGCCAGACAGATTAAATTCATAACTCCGTTAGCTATGTATGAACTGAAATCAGAATATTTGAAATTAATTTTAGGCTGAAAAGTTACTGAATTTGGAGGTTTTTTGTAAAAATCGAGGCCTGATGTAACAGTAGCGAACTCAATGAAATTTGCCTATTCAATGTCACAAAGGTATTCTGATACTGAGCTTTGATATTTATATTTTAGAATATTCTCTGGCTTCTTTTGTATATCATGGAATTTTGTATTTTAGAATTCAGAATATAATTTTGAAAAGTTTTTTTTTTGCATAAAAACGGAATTCTTTGGCAATACAACCTTGGCTCGGCTACAGCAGACGATCCAAATCTAACGGTGGGTATGTTTGCTTGGGACAAAAGTATAACAGTTTGTATCACAAAGTAAACAACTCAGAACGTACGAGGACCTTTTTCAGGATTTAGATGGAAACTTTGCCATGTATATTTAAACAGAGTCCATTAAAAACTTTCTAGTACTTTTCGTTGCTAGTCTGAACCGATCGTTCGTATGTATGTAGGATAAGGATCTGATTAGCTTTTTACGATAAATTCACTTTGATGGAAGAACTAATGTGGACAAATCTGCTGAAGGTAGTTAAACTTTTGCGAGTTTCTCGCATTTAATGTTCAAGAATCCAATAACATAATCTTGTCAGGTTCAAGTTGAAACTTCTGACACTGGAAGTCGCACTGATTAATTCATGGCACTTAGGTAAAATTCTAAGTTCACAGAAGTTGTTATGTAAAGTTCATTTAGTTTAAATAGTCAAAGTTCCTGTGATGGATTCATTATGCACGCATTTGGCAGAATTTCAAGCACAATACTTGGAAATGGTGCTGTTCACGGGCGTTTACGAAGTACAGGCGTCAAATTGGTTCCACATTAATTATTTAGTATGCACGTGTTTTATTGCTTCTCATTTGTTTCAAATATAAAATTGGTTGTGTATTATCTGACCCGGTGACCAAATCTGGAACTAATATAATTTTACTTATTTCATTTTAAAATAACCGTAAAATAAGATTTATTTGATCTTACCACAATTGGTCACGATTTTTAACCTAACAACAACTAGAATCCATAGAATTGAAACTCTAAATTCATTTCTTTCCTATGGTATTTTTTTAAAACATCACATAGGTAACATTACTCCGAATCCAATATAAGTTGCTAAAGCACTTGTGTTAAGGAACCAGAGACAAGGTACCACAAACATCCCGACCTGAGACAATGTAGAAAAGTATTTTTTCTACATTGACCCGTCCGGGATCGAACCCGGGACCTCACAGCTAGCGACACCTTGAATACCGGTGTGTACGCCACTCGACCACGGAGGTCGTCAAATGTGAATCAGTCAAATTGAATCACTCTATCAATTAATGAAAAGCTTAATTATGAAAATCCGTTTGGTAGTTTATTAAGTAAACTTTTATTTTAAAAGTAATTTATGAAGAAATAAAATCTACAACCATTCATAACAGTTACAATTCCCTTATACAAGATTAAATTAAACTTATTAAAGTAAACGAATTTTCAAAGCCATTCAATAAAACTAAATATTCTACAGAAATAATAGAAACAGCTGAAATAGAATTACTTTTTAAAAGCAATTATAAACATATTAAACAATAGATGTTTTGTAATTACTTGCCCCAATCTGCTTTAACCCTGCCTTGCCTAGGATTTTCTAATTATATTCCAGGAGAAATTTTGTTTTAAAGTTTGGTTCTATGTGACGATTTAGATTAAAGAACTTTTTGCAGTCCAATACACGATGTTATTTACCGACAGCTGAGGAAAGGTTATGTTTTGTCATGTCATGTAAGTTTTCAACTACATTGCTTTACATTATATTGTTCGGAACCCAAACTAAGGAGCTAAATCATTTAACCATGTGATATATATAGGCTCAGAGACAACGAAGGAAACCGCAAACACAAAAACCCGTGACAATGTATAACAATGTTTTTCTATGTTGACCCATCCGGAGATAGAAATCAGCCCCCTTAGACAAGGTACATTTCTACAATCATTATCGCTGGCCGAATCGCTGAAGTGTATGAAAGTGACAAGTCTAAGTCGCGTGACTTATCGAAGAGAAATGTCATTGCCATACATTTAAAGCTGAGATTTAAAGTCATTTAAGCGATTTTTATCATCGTTAAAGGTTGAATATACCTTGTCTACGGAGGCAGGGCCTCAAAGATGGTGACACCTTGAAAATCAGTGTGTACGCAATTTGACCACGGAAGTCGTCAAATCAAATGTTCATTAATATTTTCCATCATTCTATTGAAATACACAACCAACAAAATTATTATGAGAAATTTTACTCGGTCAATAAAGTTGGTTTTCTTATGAGAATAATTACGTTTCAAGACAGAAATCTTTAATCAGCAAATGAAGTACGAACACGGAATATCAGATTGCTTAAGTTTTGTGGTTCGTTTGAATTCAAGAGATACCCCAACTTTAGTTAGTTTTAAACTCGTTTGACATTTGACATGAGGATCGGCAGTGATAAAGGACTGAGTACGGTAGGCATTACGAAGATGGGTAGATTAGTAGGAGGTAAAAACTAATGAGGTCATATGAAAGTGAACAGGTTTTGGTTCAAACAGAGGAATACTGAAAAAAGGATGAAAAATATTAAAGAGGATTTAATGCTCAAATGACGAGCGCTGGGTATAAATACGTGATCGAAAAAGGCAAAAGTGAAGATCCAGGTAGAAGGTCACTGGTGCATTGATTAGGTCCTTTATACAGAATTGCGGTGTCGCATTGCTGCGTTGTCTCACCGCATTAAAGGCGATGTCACTTCTCCAACGATGCGTTACCAAATGTTTCCTTCCTTTAACACACACATAAGATCCAGCAGTTTCATTGATGTGACGTGAGTTTTAGAACTAAACTGATACGTGTCCTGAACTTAATACAAAGCTGTAGAAGAGTGTAGATTAAGGGAATACCAACAATCAATTAAATACATGTACTTACGGCTTCTCTAAGTCTTCTTGTCTCTGTGCTGTGTCCAAATTAAATGTTCTTTTTTTCTTTCTTTCTTTCTCTAGCCAGATATTTATATTTTTGTTATAATTTTAAACACAGCCAAAATCGATTCGTAAAGTATATGTTTTAATTTATATTCTCTTTGATTTAGAAAATACCGAAATTAATACACGAATGAGCCTTCTGGAAGATCAGTATGACCACTTTCTTAAAGCATCGTGATGCGAGTCATGCCACAGGTTTCAAGGCCTTTTGTACGTAATAGGACGCAGCGGCGCCGCAGAGACGACGCAACGCATCGTATGGTATGACTGAACTTTATTTTTATTGGTCAACTAGACTCCTCGATTTAACGATATAAGTTTTAATGTTAAGAATTGAGTTTCTAAGGAACTATTTCGCTAATGATAGTAGCAATTAGGGGTCCCCAGTTTAAAATTGTGGACTGGATGTATATTTTGCTCGTTTTTATTGTAAGTTCCTTTCTTATGAATGAATTAATAGACGATGGAGGATCTAGGATGTTTGTATTGAAGAAAAAAAATATTTTTCTTATTCAAACCTAAAACGAAAACATTTTCTAAATATCATCTGCGTTAAAATTTCACCCCCAAACCACAACACAAAAATTAAATCACCAAACCCAACCCTCTCTACTAATTAGGCTGGTATTTCCTTTAAACAATAATTTTAAAGAAAAAGCGAATTGAGAATCACCCGACATTTAAATAAGGTTCATGTTTAATACATACAAAAAATATTCGCGTTGTGTGATCCCGAAATTGTACTTCGTTTGTGCAATTAGGCGACAATTAATAACTGGAATGTGATAGGAGGATTATTATGTTTACAAATTGCTCCATAGACGCCCGGCTCGTTAAGCGATTTATTGTCGAGGTGGGCCACTCTATAAAGCTTTTATTCTCCACTTATACAAATTACGTATTTTTTTCCGACATTAAATTTCACGCCAGAGACTTTAATGGCTTCAATAAGATTACGTCCTCTCGAAGAATATGACTCCTCAAGTTATTATTCGTCTAAGGTGTTGCCTGGCTTAGGGGAGATTAAGTTGTTTTATAAAAGGGAGCGTATTGAGTTTTGATTCCTTGATTCTTATTTAACATTTTATTTCGTTGAGATTTTCTTTTATTTCTTCACAAAATTAATTGTGTAGATTTATTTAGATTGCTGTAACACGCTAATGTTTTGCTTTTATGTTGGTAGTTAATAAATGGCTTTATTTAAAAATCTTTTGCCTTCGTTGAAAGCACATTTACAATAAAAATATATACATATTTTGTTATTTGATGAAAACTTAAGCTGAGTCCTACCATATAATTTACAGAAATCATATTATTTTACGTTTTCATACCTTCTGAGGAAAAATTACATTTAGATACGTAGATACTGTAAAGTGGATAACAGCAATTTGGAACCCATGAGGTTTAATGGTACGAAGATTAGTGTCGACCTTTTTAAAAATCTCCAGTACAACGGTAAAAACCCAAAAATACGTTAAAAACAAAACACATTTCTTTCAAATAGCATGAATGAGGTATTAGTTGTTTTCAAATAGTTTTTCCCAGTTTTCCCCGTTTCACACTACCTAATTACCTATACGCTGTGCACTGATTAAAAGATTATGCTTATAAACAATAGTAATCCTGTAAGCATTGAATAAAGATCAGTGAAAGGGAGGCCTTCATCTTGTGTTGGGACACAAATGGCTTATAAGCTAATATTTACAATTCTCGTGTCGCGGTGTTTGTTCCCAAACTCCTCCGAAACGGCTGGACCGATTTGTATGAAAATCGGCCGGCATCTATTTTTTAAATCCCTAAGTGGTAGGAGTGGCACTTTTCAGATTTTTTTAAATATAGAGATATAGATCAACGATTACCGGGTCAGCTAGTAATAATATAATAATCCTACTTCTACATCAAACATTCACATACATTTCTTTGTAATAACAAAGGTAAACACAAAAGCTTACGTTTTCTCGTCGTTTTCCCTGAAGGTATTAAAACAGTCGACTAGTAACACTAATTGCGTTGGTGTCACTTAAGGGTCGTTCTCAAAAAAGTGGCACCGATCGATTTAATTCATCAATTTTTTAAAATGTTTCAAATATTGAGTTTTTTTTACAGAAATCTATTGGCAGCGTTTGTATTAGGTTGAATTGATGAAAGGGAAGCAGATTTACAGAAAATTGAATGAGATACAGCCTTTCAAAAATATGGCTTCACAGGTTAAAGAAACATTGTACAGGTTTATGAGAAAACATTACCAAATTATAGAGAAAGAAACAAAAAAACAGTGTAATCATGCAAAATCAATGTTTATTATTTAATTAACTGCAAACAATAACAGTTCTGATGGAAAATAACAGCTTCTATAACGAAAAAAAAAACAAAAAATTAAAAAGGAAAACCTTCATCTTAAAATCTAATTAATGAACTTTTAATCAGTCTGTAACAATCAGCTGACAATATGTAATAGCAATATACTTACTATATTGCTATTACATATTGTCAGCTTCTAAATTATAATAATAATATTTTGGATCTTGTATGAATAGAGTTCCTAAGCCAATCACACAAAAATAATCAATCACATAATAATCGTAATAAATGATTATGATTATGAATTTGAAATGAATTCAACGAGGCGATTAATCGCAGGCCCTTCATCTAATATATTTTCCAAGAAGTACTTCTTTGGAGTTCCGGAGGTAATTCTATTTCAGACAGAGCTGAAAATGGTGTAGATCTATTAGAACACTTACTACTTCTTCTTCTTCTGTCTAGCACTCTAGTCTTATCCCAAGCCATGTTGACTTCGGCTGCCAGACTTACAAAATAGGTCAAACCGTAACCATAATCCTACTTCCTACTAATATTATAAATGAGAAAGTGTGAACGTTTGAATGTTTAGATGTTTGGATGTTTGTAACTCAATCACGCAAAAACGGCTGATCGGATTTGGATGAAATTTGGCATGCAAGTAGTCTTTGACATGGAAAAGAATATAAGCTACCTTTTATCCCGATTCCTTAATTAGTTCCCGAGGGAAAATTGAAAATTGTTTACGAGCAAAGCTCTGGGCAGACAGCTTTGAAATTTTGTATTTTTCTCTATTACAGCGCAACACGGGTGAACATGTTATTCTATATTTTATTACTTTCACATTTTTCATTTCTTTTTGGACCCAATTCTGAAGTCCATGTATACGAAGTCGCGGGTAGAAGTTATAAATGAATAAATAGCTAAAAGGTATCCAAATAGCAATATATATAACCTAATTTAACTTTTTTACTGTTAACGTAAACATGCAGTAGATATACTAAGTATTTCAGACCTAATTATTTCGATTATTCTTAAAAAAAATGCATTTGACAAAAAATATATAGGTAAAATATCTTTAACCTGTTAACAATCTCTTTAACCTGTGCACTTTCAACAGGGTAAAGAGAGTCTGGTTAATGAAAAAACCTAAGTAAACATTCAATAACAACAAAACGGTTAGGCTGTTTAAAATATAATTTACAGAATCATATATAGTTACCTATTGACACATTTTAAGACAAAACATAACGAAGCAGTTTACACACAAACAAAAAAAAATTGGTCAGGTTGTAGACAACATACCCGTTACAAAATCCGATTGTGATATCTCGATGTAATTCCTAAGAAAACTGCGCAATATTCATCGCGTCTTTCTTTGACAGTGGTTAGCCAGATAGTGTCGGCTCAATTTGCACGGGGGTGAGGTGTTGCAAACATAATAGTGATCGGGTAATGGACGGTAGTGTGCAACGGCAGATTGTGGAGAAAAATTCTCTGGACACAATTTAAACACGGATATCTTTAAAACTATTAACATTCAGAGCTTATAGTTTAAATCACCTTATAACAATGATATAAAGAACTGTATTTGATTTTATTTGAACGCTTATTTATAGTATTTATTTTTTTATTTCACCTCAAAGTCAGACATATCGTGTTTGGACACGACAAGTTACTGAGAAAACGACATTACAATATTATTTTTTATTAACTGTATGATATTAAACTTCTTAATTTTACTCGGCCTCCACGTAAAAAGTCTCTTTTTGTATATTAATGTGAAGAAATATATAAGTCACCTTAAAAAAAATACACTTATAGTCTAAAAACGGCCCGACAGGTTACGGTGCCACTTTTTTGAGAACGACCCTTAACTCAAAGTCACACTTAGCAACAAGTATCTGTTATGTAGAGTCAATGTTGTACTACGTTGCCGTGTACGGGTTACTTAAGCTTAATGTTTGTATTTACGTCAAAGGAAACTGAACCTTAATGCTTTCAAATAAAGGTTTGTTATGGTCAAAGTATTTGTACTGATGTGATGTGGGATTTGGTTCTTCCTTCTTACCTGTTCCTTATTAGAATTTATTATTTGGGTTCGGTGAGATGTGTAGTTTCATTCATTCATCACTACATGTTACGCCAGCATTAACCCCTTTCTTCTTCATAACCCAAAAGAATCCTACTAATAGTATAAATGTGAAAGTGTGGATATTTGTTACTCAATCGCGCAAAACGGCTGAACGAATTTGGATGAAATTCACATGCATGTAACTTTTGACATGGAAAAGAACAAAGGCTACCTTTTATCCCGATTCCTTTAGAAATTCCCGAGGGACGGCTCAATTTTGTAATCCACGCAGACAAAGTCGCGGGCAGAAGCTAGTAAGAAATAAATATCATGTTGCCTACTTTTGTCGAACTCATTCTCTTTAATAAAAGTGACATGTACACTTAATATGGTACCTACCTAATCACTAAAATCCCAAGATCGGCTATTTAAATAACTTTATAAAAATATTTACAGAAAAGAAAAAAAAAAACTAAGAATATTCTTTATTTAATAATTTTGAAAGAGACAACAGCTTCTGTATAAAATATTTTCTAACCTAAATTATGATTAGTTTCTAACTCATTAATTTTAATTTTATAACATTACATGATGATGGCTGGAAGTGTTGAGTATATTGGATTTACTCTCACCACCCACAAATTTGAAAACTAATAGCCTCGTTTTGTTAAAACGACTATTCTCATACGATGCGAGCGTAATGAGATTGTGTCTAACCTTCATGCGTCTGAAATAGTAATTAAAACTTTAAATACTTCAGCCCAAACCTCTTTGACTTACAAAGTTATAATTCTATTATTTCTTTTTGAAGTAATAAGAGTATTTTATGTACGTGGGTAAAGAAGTGTTAAAGCCAGTGTTTCATAGTGAAATGAAATAACACATTAACATGACACGTGTATACATATTTGCCTGGTAAATGTCTTAAGGCGTTTGTTTAACGCCAACGATAGTAAATTAGCTGTTACGAGTAAATTCAATTCACATAAAATTAAACTTTGTCACATTTCAAATGAGCATTATTTATCTCAAAACTGGTAAAAATATTTTATTTACAATTTTTCTGACTATTATTAAAAACTAAACTAGAAACTTATAAAATAAATAAAAACTATCCATTATAAATGAAAACAAGAAAACTTATTGATCATAAAAATGTTAACACACACCAAAAAATTCATCTCAAAACTTAAAATTTAGTATTTTAAAAATCATAAGGAGCTTAGGTACGTTATTAAAATATTTCATAAAATACATCACAAATAAACTCAATAATCTACCGGATTTTTGTAACAATTGCAATCTAAATTTAGAAGAATAATTTATTAACAATCACACTAATAATATTAATATTTGTGTGTGTTTGTGAGTGTATTTGTGAATGTGTATGTGTATGTGTATGTTTGTTACCTTCTGACGCTCAAACGACTGGAACCATTTTGAGAAAATAAAAGGTAGCTGATACCTTGGTAGTATTAACACATTATTATGTTTTTTATCTGGAAAAAAATAATTTATCTAAAAAAACGCGGGTAGAATTTGAAAGATTTTTAATAGTAATAAATATTAAAAATATACTAAACAAAAAATACTTACTAAAAATCTTTTATGTTTTAAATAAATAGACTTTGGCAATCGCACTAAACAATCTAATCCTACTAATCCTACTTCCTACTAATATTATAAATGTGAAAGTGTGGATGTTTGGATGTTTAGATGTTCGAATGTTTGTTGCTCAATCACGCAAAAACGGCTGAACGGATTTGGATGAAATTTGGCATGCATGTAGCCTTTGATATGGAAAAGAACATAGGCTACCTTTTATCCCGATTCCTTAAGTAGTTCCCAAGGGAATATTGAAAATTGTAAACGAGCTAAGCCGTGGGCTGACAGCTTAGAAATTTGGTATTTTTTTCCATTACAGCGCAAGCTATAACACGGGTGAAAATTTTATTCCATTTTTCATTACTTTCTCATTTTTTATTTCCTTTTGGACCCAATTCTGAAGCCCACGCAGACGAAGTCGCGGGCAAAAGCTAGTTTAATTTAAGTATAGTATTATGTGAGATAAATTGTGTTTTCATGCGATTCTCAAGTCAATCTATTTATTGTCATAAAGGATTAGGACCTTTAAGTAGGGAATGAATACATGAACCGATTTAGCATTAAATCGATTATATTTTATTTTACTAATTTCTTTTAGTCACGAGTCCAAATGAGTCCAAAGTCCATTGAACTCAGCAATACAAATATGATCACATAATTGTTATTTACGCGGGTTACCGTACCATAGTCTGAATACACAATGTTGTTTTAATTCTGTCTGGAAACTTGTTTTCACAGAGTATTATAGTTATGTTAAAGCAGATTAACTTGAGGTGTCTTAGTGTTTCGGCTAAAATCCTGTTCAATTTTGTGAGTAGCAAAGAACATCTCCAAATCTTAGATTATTATTCGCTAAAAGTACGTGCATAATAATAAGCTGGTTTGACTAAAATCTATGATACTAGCAGCGCACGCGGTGCATGATATTCACGCCGCTAGTTAGAGTAGGTATGTTCTGTTTCATGCGTAGCGTGTTCGTGGTAGCAATGAAAGTGCAACCGATTTTATACAAAGCGAAGTTTGACACGTAGTGCACCTTAAGAGGAAAGGTGGGCGAAGAGGATTTTGAAAATTAGGTATTTGAAGTAACAATCGTTGTCGCGCTTTATACATGTGTTTGTGATAAGGAAAACTGTTCATCTGACTAAATATCTAACGTAAAACCACTAAATACATACTCTACCAATTTTGGTTTAATTTAAAACAATATTTCATATTTATACTGAATGAGCAGACTACAGACACTAGACTAGTTATGTCTTTATAAAATACATCCCTGAAAACTGCGATCGAAATAAGCATTTTCGGAAGATTCTAGTTCTTTTGAATATTAAATGCGTGACATGTAAAAGTGATGATATTAACCTATTTGCAGAAATAAAAAAATACATTTTATTTCATTTCATATTATAACTTTAAAAAAATAACATTAAGAAATAGATATAGTTTATCTTCGGAAATAAAAATTAATTTTGGTAAGCGCATAACTCAAGAATGGCTGGACCAATTCAGATGTTTTTTTTTGCATGTTCCTTAAGTGCCACGGAAGGTCTTAACTCTTAATACTGTAAAAAAATTACGTGATCACTCAAAAACGTTACATTTTTTAATTTATTAACTTTTGACAGAACTAAGTCTGTCCGGGCAGCTAGTATAGAATATAGTATGATTGCAAAAAATCATACTCGTAGCTCTGTTCATAAACCACGGAGAATAAAAAGAGCGATAAATTGTTGACGAGACATTAAGTTTACTACGCTTAGACTAAACATTTTTTCCCCACACTATACATTAACGTCGATGTCTTTGAACAAACTCCTTTCTGAGTTATAAACAATTTTTTTTCCGCAATTTAGTTTCAGTAAGTTTTATCATTTATCACCCCAAAAAAATCCACCTAACGCCTACAAACGCATTGAAAACAATTCATCTTATTTTGACAACTCAATAAGTGTTAGAACATAAATCAACATCACTTATATGGTGCCTATGAACGTCAAATAAACCGCTCTAGGGCCTGATAACAGATTTCGGTATTCCACAGAAACACATCTATTTTCCTTCACGTTCTCTAATATTTTTTCAATAATATATGATCCTTATGGGAAATGTTTTAGTTGCTTAGGTGGAATCAATCGATTTATTGTCAAGGGAGTTTAAGTAAAGTTTCTTTACCTATGAGGAAAAATTTAATGGAAATAACATAATATATGCCCAAAAAAAATTAATATTATTTTTTAATATTCACGGCGGTAGTAGAATGGCTTGGGAATCGGACTTCTGATCATGTGGTTGCCGGTTCGAATCCCACCCATTGCCCTAATAATGTGAACCCACTCGCAATACACGATTTTGCCCAATACGACGGGTTAACAAGAGGAGAATACTAGTTATGTGTGACCCACATTTCTAGTTAGCCTAGAAATTGATTTAGTTGTGATTTTTCTAGACTTACTTGTGATTACTTGACCCTGTACTACAAAAACAGAGCATTAAAATGTCGAATAATAATTATTTAATATTTTCCATCTCCATTTGCATCGTTATGTATAAATACATCACATCACACATATTTATACATATTTTATTATGTGTGATGTGATGATCTTTAACTAAAAACATGCAAAATGTTCAGAATATAAATACAAATTTTTGACAACATATCTTATGTTGCGTGGTTTGAATTTGGAAATATTTCAATATTAATCATAAGTAATAATAAACAATTAATGTTGTAATTTTAGCTTGTAGACTATTTTTTTTTAAATATTCAAATACACCGTTAAAGTTTGATTGATGATTAATATTGAAACTTTATTGCTCGAGTCCGAAGCACAAACTGTGGCGCAATAAAATATCACAAATCTCAATGTTTTTTTTTAACATCCTAAAAAACATCACTTCTAAAAATTGAGTTTGATAAAAACGCAATTCACTGAAATGACAGCATGAAAAAAATGTATTAGTACTTAATATCTATTTTAATCCAATAGAAGTATTAATCCCATTATTTCAGTACTTTTTATGGCCACAGAAATAAATATTTGGATTTACGATGTAAAAATATACAAACAAGTCAAGAATAATATTATCTACGGTTCGCCAGGCCGCGGGGATAAGCGTGAACTCAAAACGGTATTTTTAGCCATTCACAATGACAAATTTTGTTTATAAAACCTTGATTAGTTCAAAAATTGTCGACTTACTGAAATTTATTATCTTAATATTATAAAGCTGAAGAGTTTGTTTGTTTGAATGCGCTAATCTCAGGAACTACTGGGCCAATTTGAAAAAACTTTCACTGTTAGATAGCCCACTTATTGAGGACGGCTATAGGCTATAATTTGCCGCGGTAACTGACTCTCACGGGGGCGGAGTCGTGAGCAAAAACTAGTCCTTTATAAAAGTGACATTTCTACAAGCGTTAATGCTGACTGAATCGCTCAAATGTATGGAAGTGACAAGTTTAAATCACGTGACTTGCCGAAACAAAATGTCATTGCCATACAATAAATATCATGGCGATTTTTATCATCGAAATGTCATATTATTATGTTTGGGGAGGCAGCTTAGCTTTTGAGGTATCTTGTAATTTAATATTCACGAGTATATTGCATTATTGAAGTACCAAATCATCGTGAAGTCTGCTACTAGGCAATCAGATTTGCTAGAAACTCAATCCTCACGCACTTTAATGTATTCATATATTCTATACCTTCTAAGAACTTAAGGAGTCCAAATATTTCAGAAGTACTGTGGTTGAAATGTCTCCACAATCCTAATAGTAAAATAATGATAACTCGCATTAGAACTGGAATTTGTTGGAATAGTTTGGACAACGTTGTAACTTTATGTCGAAAGCGCTCAATAAGCGGTTACAAATTACTGTGGGTAAATTACTATAGGATTGCCAACTTGGTACATTATATTCTAACTTTTAGGTTGGTTATAGACACAAGCTGGTAGTTAAGAACAGAATTGCATGTTAAAATAAAATAAAAATTAAACATAATCACACCAGCTATAATTAAAATAAAATAATATATAAATAAAAATAAAATAAGTTTTGTGTAATAAATATAGCCAATTTACTCAAGAAAAATGTAAAATTTTAATAGACAAATGATTTTCGAAATCGGTCCAGTGGTTCAAAAATTTTTGACTTTATTCGTTACAAAAATAGAAATCTTTCCTCTTTATTGTATTAGTATAAATATGGATTAAAGTCTGAAGACATATTTTAGCACTAGATATTATATAATTTACTTATATACTAGAAATACAAAATTTATAATCACTGGTAAATTTTTATTAAAAAAAAATGTATAGTCACGAAAAGTTGTTACTAACGAAAATTTAAGAGTACCGTAGTGAAATAAAATCAATAACTTATTAAGTAAACAATATAAGATCAGAATATTGGCAGTACGACCTGTTGGTGTGCAGTTTACCCACGGATTGGTTAATCAACCGCACTGGATGGGTAAAGCCGCTAGCATGTAAAATTTCGGCTTCATAAGCTCCACGATGTACGATAATTTTTTCTATAGAAATGCAATTTCGTGTGGTTTTATTTGAACAAAATACTGAGTCAACGATCTCATTATTCGTCTTCATCACTTCATCGACGTTAATGTGTAGATCGACAATAGGTGTAAATATATATTGACAAACGTACTTTATTTGAAGATATCGTGGTAGCCTAGCGGTTCAAGGACCGGATTCGTATGCACATGGTTGCAGGTTTGAACCCAGGCAACTATCTACCAATGTGACTTTTTCAAAGCTTTATGTATTTTTACATGTATTTTCAAAACTTAATTATTCTAAGACACCATTGACAAACGGTGAAGGAAACCATCTGAAGAAACCAGGATTCTTAAAATTGGAATCTGAAATTGCCAAGCCAACACTTAAGAGACATGGTAAATCTAGTTTAAGAGACAGGGTTCAAAATAGTGTCAAAAAATTAATATGTACCTTCCTTAATTGTACTATTTTTAAGAAATAAATAGTACAACTATTATTATTATTATATTTCTAGGTCCATAATATGAACAAAGATACGTTTAAATCTAGAGATATGCTGTTTTTTATGGTGTATTTGTCGTCATCCAGACATATGCTTTAGGTAAGTAAACAAGGCCGTTAACTTTGTTGTAACGAATCTATTTTATATGTCGCAGTAGTTATTTCAAGTGCCAAGATTACAATATGTAATTTATTTTCTAAGTTTAAAGCACGCTTCAATCTTGTAGCGTTCCATAAAATATTTTAAAATAAGTTTGCACTTCAGAATTTCTTCTTTAGTTGCAGTAACGAAATTTTTTACTTTGTACTGTTAGTTTTCAGTGCTTTGAAAATTTTCTTCTAGGTGTATACCCCTTGGGGGAACGTTGAAGAATTTTATTGCAAACATTTTTATTAACTGTATTATATATATCGGTTTCTATGAGCAGCTGTTGTTTATACCCAGTTTCTGGTTAGCACGTTCGTTATTAGACTTTTTGCTTAGTTTTTATTGCTCACTGAAAGCAATTTTCGCTTGACTTTAGGGGTTGCTACTATGAAAACAAAAAGTCATCTTTGGAGCTGTCTTATAATTCTGGAAGAGGTTTTTGGACTATTTTTAATCAAATTTTTTTATATAGCAAGTTTTGTTTAATGAGATTTTTTTAAAGATAGTAGATCTAATGTGTCATTGGATATGGTGTAACTGTTTCCTATAACTATAAGAATAAAAAAATATCAAAGTTTATTTAAAATTTATCTGCAATTTTCTTTTTTCCAATAATAATAACAATGTGACGTTTATAAATGTTAATGTAAATTATTATTAAATACATTATCAGCTTTAATCTCTGTAGCGTATATAAAAAATCTGCAGTATTATTTACTTTGGGAAAATATACGTTTTCTTTCATAAAACTCGTACAAAATTTAGTTTCGGTCTGGTTATTACATGTATAGCACTGTACAAACATACACAAAAGGGAAACCTCTTAAGTGCTTCTCAAATTTGGGACCGCAAAATACTCGACCTTTCCTCGTTTTTGGGAAAGAAGTATACATTATTGTTAAGGAAACCTTATCGCGATTAGGGGTTTGTAATGCAAATAAAATTTTGTATATACTAAATATAAAACTTTTTGAAAAAAAAATAATATTGAATTTTTCATTCCGAATATGGTAGAACTATGGTAACTATGGTAGAACATAATTCATATTTTAACTAGCGGAACTTCCGGCTTCACAAGTTATAATGCACAGGAATCTTCTTGAATCACTTTATCTTTTGGTAAAAATCATATGAAAATCCATTCCATAGTTTTTGAGTTTAGCGCGTTAAGACAGACATACGCCGCGGAGGACATTGTTTTATAATGTATGGATCATATGGATGTATGTATCGATGATTTTTTTATTCCGCACAATATGTCTTAATTAATTTCATTGTTTTTGAGATGCAAAGTGTGTGGTGCAAGAAGGTCTCCCACCATCGGCTACCTTGGCCAACCTGGAAGTCTTTAAACCGACTTCGCACTTGACATTGACACATCTAATCTTAAGTGCAGATGTGGTATCACTCCTCGACCATTGGAATACCTGCTATCTTGTCCTTCGTGCCCTAACACCTGCACGATAGAAAATTTTGTGAAAGCTTCTGATAATGCAGTTCTCGTAGCAAAATTCTGGGATGACACAATATGATTGTAATTGACACGATAAGTGTGTGGTACACCTATTAGATAGTTACATTCATTGTTAATTAAACAAAATAGTTCTAATCAACATTCATGTCCGAACCCAAGTTACTACAAAATGGCGAATTGAATTTCAAACAGCTACTTAAACTGCTTCGGTGGGTTAACATTAATACAGTATTTAAGCTCTATGCTTTGACTGTTAGAGAAAATTATAAAGTGGATAATTGGTGATTCAGTAAGTTAATTTACGGGTGAAAGAGCGTGTAATTCACTGCAATGAATAATGTTTCAGGTAGAATGAAATATTGGTTTAATTGTGAGTGAATAAAGAGGCTTCCATAAGCGTAGAAATTTTGCGTCAACAACAAGTGTTCATGACGACGTAATGATAATTACATAATTGAATAAAATACTGTAGCTGATATGGGCAAACAAATTATACCACTCAAATTTTTGATTATCTTTACTGATATTATAAAGTTGAAGAGTTTATTTGCTTTTTTGATAGAACGCGCTAATCACAGGAACTACTGGTCCGATTTGAAACATTATTTCTTTGCCAGATAGCCCATTTATTGGGTAGGCTATAGGCTGTAATTTGCCGCGATAACCAATGACCACGCGGGTGGAGCCGTGAGAAAAAGCATTTGGAAAGTAGAATAGTTAAGCAACATGTGAAAGAGTTACAAAGATTCCAAAATGAGGTTTCATTATTATGTTTTCTAATTTGTGTTTGGAGTTAATGGTGGTTGATAAATAAACTCAATTTTTATATAAAACTAGCTGATCCGGCAAATTTTGTTCTGCCATATTAAAAAAACCTGGATAGGGCCACCCCCATCACTTAGGGGTTTAAAAAAAGCCTACATTGTCGGTAAATAAATATACTTAAGCATAAAACTCTATATTATGTAATGGCTAAATGCGTCCAAGTTTGTGAGCAATATCTTAAAAACTTCCACAAACCTAACTATATTTTTTAAGCAATATCAATATTAACTCTGACGACATCCTTGGTCGCGTGCCGGTACACACCGGTTTACAAGGTGTCGCCAGCTCTGAGGTTTCGTTTTCGATCCCCGGCCGGTCTAGATGTTGGCCGATTCTCAGACCTACCTGATATGCACACAAAATTTCATACAAATTGAACGTTTCGGAGGAATTTGGTAACAGACAGCGCGACACACGACACACGAGAAATTTAATATTTTAGATATTTTTTTTAAGCTCATATAATTATCTGAACAGTTCGTAGTGAATGAATGACAAGCGTTATGTACATTACATATGTATTCTTTCAAACGCGCATACTAGGCAAGATCATCTAGACGTAATAGAGTGGCACCACTCCATTCTTCCTGAAGTTATCGTAAAGGTGTTTAAGACAGACAAAGTTGCTGCTCAAAGTAGTGGACGGCGACGGCAAGGTACTTAGTTGTACTTCTTACTTAGTTATTTGAGGAACAATAACTAAACGGCATAATCGGTGGTTAATATATTTTGTTGACTCCCGCGATAGTAGGTACATAAATATACGTACCTATCATACAAATATTTATTCCTGCGTGTACACAAAGCTGTTTTCTATATTTATATTAAAAATAATGATTTCGAAATATTGTCTATTAAAACCAAGTAAATAAAGGATTAACCTTTGATTGTTTACCGATTTCGACAGTTCAATACAAGTAAGCTTGTTCAATATTTACAGTTTTTGTTTAAAATAATTGGAATATTATTTACGCAGAATAATCCTAGGAAAATTTTAAACAAAACGACTTAATTTCTTAATTGAGAATTGTACAGACGGTTTTCATTCACAGAGATATCATCAAAATGCTGTGTCGACTTAAAAATATAGAATAAAATATATATATATATATAATATTTTGATTTAAGGTTTTTCCGTAGCAAGTGTATGTATATTTATATTGAAAATCCGCACTCACTTAAACCTTGAGCAGTGATACCTAAGTCTAAAAAAAATAGTTTTTTTATCCCGAGTTAACTCAACCAATGGTTAGGTAAATATTATAATATGCTAAATAATAGTTTCAAAACGCATTTTTTCATCAGTTGTCGGTCTATCAAATGGTCAAACAAGTTGTAGAGTTAATTAATTAACCATTTTTTAGAATAAAAATTGATGAATAAACACATTCTACCTAAGTTCAAAACCATTAGTTAGCATGCTTAACCATTAGTTGAGTTAACTCAGGATCAAAAAAGTGCGCCTAAATCGTCCAGACGCTGTATTCTTTACACACACCAACACGGTAAAAGTATTTAAGCAATTGCATACACATTTGTCTATTAACACGTTAGTACAATCTCACACAACCTTTGGAACAACTCCAAATTGTTTATTTAACCTAATTCAAACAAAAACCAATCTCGTGGTCGGAAATAAGCTGTCTCTAACCAATTAAGTCTAACAGAACACAGGCATGAACTAGCAATATTGTGTGGCGGCGTTTTGCTTGGTCATTGGTGAGAATTGAAAACACAATTTCACACACGGAATTTGACTTGCTGCCTGCTCCATATTCCGGGAAAGCCACAAACGAACACAAAGCGACGGTGATCTGCTGCAATGGAACTTTTTGTTTGTCGAAATCATGTTTTACCGTCAGATGAACGCTATTCGTTAACTTTAAATATGCAAGGTATTTTTTTTACGCTTTTATATTCAATCAATCAATCAACTCAGCCTCTCGCGGTCCACTGACATAGGCTTAGTTTATATTTCAGTGCAGACAATATGAGGAACCCCTTTCATAAAATAAGTTTATGTAGTAGAAGTAAAAAATAATCGCCGAAAAAGTATATACCTACGTAATAAGTAGATACGCATAACTTCCGAAAGTCTGAACAAAATTGGATCATTACTTTTTTCACATTTGTCGCTCATAAGACAAGTTTTGTATAACATTTCGACAAATTAATCTCAAAATAATGAGAAGTGAACGTGGCAGAAGAGTGTTATAATATATACCACATGTATAGGAAACCGCGGCCCACAGGTCACTAATTGTAAAATTTCAAGTCTTGTTTATTTATACCCAGTTTATCGACCTATATGCCAATAAAACGAAATACTTTATGAATTACAAAACAATATTATTTTTAACTTATTTTAAAATATTCATATTTTAAAAATTATTTTTATTCATGAATGCAGCAATAAAGATACAGACTGCAACACGGCAATCAAAATCCTTCAGTTAAAATACCGAACGTACAATTTCTAGAATATGACATTGACAATCGTTTAAAACAATTCCATTAAAACATGCTACCTAGCTGACAAGTAAAGCCCTTTTTACACGGAGCGTCTCCATCGCTCCATCCTCCCGTCGAACTAATATCGTAGTAGAACGTTCAGCATAATTTTTTATAGCTAGATACATACGTGACACATATTTTGCGAAGAAAGCTTATTTCCACAAACGTGTTAAGGTGCCATAAAAATATTCTATTCGTACGTTGTAACGGTTGCTTTATGAGTTGTTCCATGTTTTGACAAGATAAAATGAACTTCGTGACTTGTTGTTCAGTGTGTAATATTGATAAAAGAGTTTTGTTACTGAATTCTTTCGCTTATCTAGGTAAATGTTTAGTCAGTCGATAGTACTTCTGTGTGATAAAAAAGAACTTAACGACCTGATCGGTACTATGTAAGGTGGGAAGTATCGGAACTTATTTTGGAATAATGCTTTCTTAACGAAATTGTTTTTAAGGTGTACTTTGTTGTATAGATTGAATAGATTTTAAACTTATGTCAAAGGGTCAGTTATGGGTCATAATTTAATTCTTAAGATGTTTGTATTAATATATGCCTTTCACGTAGTTTTTTTACAAGAAAGGGTCCAAAATTACAAGACAATAGTACGCAGTGGTAGTACCTGACTAACTGTCCGTTTCAGGAATTGAATACGTGAGGTCAGTTGCAAAAGAATACACTTAGTAACTTTTAATTGATTATCTCTTCAATTCTTGATTGGTATTTTAAAACATTATGAATAAATTATTAAAAACAATTCTCCTATCGTTTATATATTTTTTTGTTTTTGAGTTTCATTAATAACTTATCGCTTTTTACAATTTTGCGACGTATGTGTACCTCATGATGGTACGTCTGTCATGATATCACAACCAAGAAGACCTTAGACTACTACATCTACTTATTGACATATCACATAATTTGAATTTCTATGGAACAGAAAAGTATGCTCCTTATAAAAAATAATAATGTGATTTCAAAACACAAGGCACGTATAACTTACTTTTATCTCAGTGGTAACAAAAACAACGCATTATATTCGAATTAACAATAATGAAAACTATGTTCATATGTTTTATTACTCTACATTCTGAGAAAAAATAAATTTGCTATAATAATACATCTGTTATGAGAGTTAACCTACAGTCTAAGATCAATCTTACTCCTTTACAATAAGATTACTTTTATATTTTTGCACTTTAATAGTGAAACCATTGCAAGACAAGGATCAAATACCCTTATTCCAAGTTTAAAAAACAGTTAGAGGACATGATCACATTTAAAACTGTTTCAAGTAGATCTATTTATATTTATCGATACTAAAATGGTGTTTATAGATACAATATGTAACAAAACCCCTGTCCGATCCAATAAAGGCGTATTCGAGGTACAGTTTATGAACCGTCTCGCATTGGCGGCTTCTTTGACACGAAGCTGTAGATAGTAAATATGTGAACTTTGAGGAGCGGTCATTGTTGCTGTTGCCTTGGATCACCTTTTATTTTAATTTAATTATTTTCACTGGGGAAAAATAATAATCTCCTATTCTCGAATAATACTCTTAGGGATCGGACGGGGTCTTTGTGACACGCGGTATCTATACCTAATATAATTTATGATTAAATTTGGACCAAAAATATCGTTTAATGATCCGAAATAATCATGTTATAGGAGTTCTGTGCTGTGTTTATAATAACAACAGAATAATTTTGATGTTTCATATTTTAAACATTTAATAAGAGTAATCAGGGCTGTTATGGATAGGCAATACGGATAATTATGTAGGTATGCAGATACAGATACATGAATAATTAATATTATATCAGTTTCGGTTACGGTTACAAATATAAAATTGAATATTTTTGGTTACGGATTTTTTTCAAGAAATTGTCTTTATCTAACAATACAATGGATGCGTATATCTAGTGTGTTACGAAATTATTCTAAACTCTTTTTTCAGTTTTCTTTTTTATACTTGATTATCCAACGTTTTGGTTACTGTCATGGAGATCTATAACATCCCTGGTATGTACTAATATAGGTACAAGACTTCTAGAACTTCTATTTACCACTAGAAGTTCTCAAGTTAATTCATTCAGAAGTATCTTTGAATATCTTATGGATAGTTGAGTTGTCGAAAACAGCAGCCAATTGCAAAGTTCGATTAATATTGGTAAACTATAATGGCTCTTCAATTATATATTTCTCAATAGTGGCCCAAGCTTCACAATATACTGCTTGGTTATTAACAATAAGTAAGGAATTTGAACAACAAGACTTAATTCGCAACAAAATATGAGCTTCAGACACTTTAGAGAAATTAATACTACAATGTTATCTCTATTATAAAAGCCCACGTCACTCACTGACTCACTGACTCACTGATTCTGGAACGCTCGCACACTATGATAATTTTTAAAGAAAGAACACATAACAAAGAGTTTATCATAAAAAAGTTTCAAAAACAATATTTTCGCGAAACGTCAATGACTGAAGAAAAGTATTAAGTTTTGTTAATACTTTACGCGCGAGCGAAGCCGCGGGCAACAGCTAGTTAATGTTATAAGTGCCTTATTTATGAAACCTAAATATTGAGGAGGCATTAAAGAGGATGTATTTATCTGGATTATAATGAATATTGAATCTGTCTTCCATTAACACGTGAATGCTATAATACTTTAACGAAAATGTGCTGGTAGTGGTAAAATAATGGATTAGCTCATATAAGATTTACAACAAATTCTCCTACCGATCGTTGTAGAGATAAGTAACTATTTTCTCGTCTCAACATAATATGAGGTACACTTGAATTTCGTATAAAATTTTAAATTCAAAATTGATTTTTATGAGAGTTCCTAATCTTTTTCGATACTTTAATTTGTGTTCTTTGTAAAAGAGAGAACTAAAAAGTATTAAATCATTTGGAAATTAAAATACCACCTAAAATTTTAATAGATAATGATCGATTACTGAAACATCAATAAGTTGGAAGCCGCCGTTAAATCTCATGCTGTCTCTGTCATTTTAATGTGTAAAGTAGCGACAGATATATATATTTAAGTACGTGTTTAAGTTAATTTGCGTTTCATTATTTGGAGGTAAAAGATTTAAGAACATGTTAAATTAAATTAGCCTTTCAGTATTCTGGGATAAAACATTTTAACTTATTGCTCGCACATAATAACACAAAAATAATAATATTGAAAATCTAAAAAAAATACACAATTAAGTGATGGCAACGGTAGAAAAAAAACTGTTTTCAGTAAAACTGCTAAGCTAACGAACTAAGATTATGTGCCGTCAACAAGATTGAATTAGACAGAACCCTGCAAACTTAGCTGCAAGCTTCATAAACTAGCATAATTTATACGTTAAGTCCTACTAACTGTATCTACAATAGACTTAGTGTTAAACCCTTTGTCGCAACACTACTTTACTGTTTTTAATGAAGTAAAAACATTTGTTACGGTTACTTGTTTCTGTTTTTCATTTGTTTGTATAAATATTTACGCGTTAAACTGCCTGAGTGTATAAAACGAGCCACCTCATTTATTTAAATCGTCTTCTTGACTCGTTGCAAAATCCGAGTTCAATGCTCGAAATACCTAGAGCTAGTCCAGTTTGTGACGTAAATGTATGTGGAAAGTAAAGTGGATTCTTAAGTCCACCAAACCATGACTTATACCTTAGAAGAACGCAAGGATTTCTTTGGAAAAACTCTGCTGCACAGACTTGTGTTTTAACCTTCCTCGAAATGCAAGGAGTATTTTCTTTTCACTACGATTTTACTTGCATTCTTAACGTCTCACATTCAATATATTTATAGACACTTTAGTAGGTAAGAAATTCAGATTCTAACTTTTTAGTTTAAAGATTAAATAAGTGATGTTTAGTTTTTTAGAAAAATAAATCAGAAATTTTATTTGTAAAACATAGGTATTTATTTGCATGTATGCAGGTGTTAAATATATAATTGGTAAGACGCTATATTTTGCCGTGGAGGCGTACAAATATAGGTATGAAAAGAAAATTTAAATTATGTTCTTATCCACAATCCGTAAGCGTGCGTAAAGAGTTACTTCAAAATTACCTAGGTATTTCTGCCATATTATTGATAAGAAAAAGTGTGAACAAATGTTAACTTCCATGTAATTGATCAATAACTTGTCACATGACTAGATACTTGAAGTAGAGTAATGTGATTTATTTTTTACACCGCAGTAAATGTTTTCTTACGTCTTAATGTCAAGGACTCAATAAATTGCCTCTTTTTAGTGACACTAGTTTTAGTGCCATAAAACGAGTGAGATAATTTTCAGTTCGCTATCAGAACTATAAAGCTGGTAGATACCCAGCTATAAACATACAGACATCGAGGCGACATGTCAAAGCACTCACGATTTCCTAACAAAAAAGCGTCTGTATTTATTGAGCTCTGGCTAGTTCAATTATTATTTTGCGTAACATAGTGTAGTTAAGAAAATCTTATACCTAGTTACACAAGAGCAGAGTTGTATTGTTCATGTTGTGTTGAAAGGAATTCATTTGTTTCTGCTTCCAGTTGTTTTGTTTTTTTTCGTTATCATCTGTTTTTTGGTTTTTGATGTTGGTGGTACTGCCAAATTCATGGTGTGTGTTGGATACTATTGGCAAAGTCATTATCTACAATTTTTTTTTTTTAGAAGGGGCGTACAATAGTGTCTGAACTTCGGCATTTAGAAGTGATGACACAAATATAACTAAGTACTGGCTTTGTCTAAAATGTATCAAGTGACTTAAAATAAGCAAGCAGGTAATGGTTTTTGAGGAATCGTCCCACACCTTAGTTAATTAAGCAGAAAGGTCTTCTAAAAGGGGTAACGACGAAAAAGATTTTTCATGCATTTCAAAATTAAATAAAAATGATTTTGCGAGTTTTTAACGACACCAAGCACTCTAAGAATCCGCAAACTAAAACAGATTAAAATAAATGTGACAGTCACTTAAGCATAATTAATAATTGTGACAAGTTAAATTAACGGTACAAAACAACATTTATTTTAAGATTTTTGAATAGGATTTTTGTTTTTTACATTTTTGATACTTACATAATGGATGGTTGGAGATTGGATACATATTTTATCTATGTATTGTCGGTACTTCCTAAAAACATTTCAGTACATTAGACCCAACAGATATATTAGGATGTGACATGACTCATAATTGTTTGCTTACTACTTACTACTTCTCGAATTTAGATTAATAAAAAACACATATGTACACACATTAAACAATTATTAACACACATCCTGAATGCTAAACAGCTTAAAATAAACACAAGTCGTTTGTTTGCTTTATGACTGTCATCAATAAATTTGCTTTCTATTCCTCAAGTTGTAAAAAAATATGACTCATTCTTAACAATAAGTATTCAACGACTCCGTATTTAAAAAGATAGGTAAATATTTTACAGAAATAAAATTCTAAATGGTAATACAGCTATAGAAGACATAAACATTAATCACAACAAGCAGACAAGTAAACACGACCTGTAAAAGATTTCACAAAAATATGAGATTAAAAAAGCTCTATAATAAACGTTTCGCCTCTTCAAATTAACCGCTTTTCTATGTCATTTGTACTTTATTACTTTAAACATTATTTCTTCAGACGTATCAAGTTATAACGTCTTCGAGACAAAGGTACAAGCAGCAATTTTAAAAATAAATTATCTTGGAAGAAACTAACTGGTAGAACAATTTACCTTTGTGGAAACGTTGTTCAAACATGTTGTTAGGTTATTTTTTTAATGCGAAAGTATAACTTCGTCTGTTGGTGTGTCACGCAGTCATGCCTAAACAACTGAACCGATTCCAATGAAATTTGGTAAACAGATAGTCTAGACCCATGGGCTAACAGATTACTATACTTTTTGCCGCGATGACCAACACTCAAGCGGGTGAAACCGCTACAGCTAGTTGTTTATAAACGCAGGGATTCGTAGATTAGTGAAATAAAAAATACTTCTTAGTTTTTACTAATTTAAAAATAGCCCGATATTAATTAGTAATCATATACTACAATAATACACCTTTGACAAAAGGTGAAGGAAAACCTCGTGAGGAAACCTGGATTCCAAAAATTGGAATCTAAAATCGCCAACCCGCAATGAGCAAGCGTGAAGATCAATGCTCATTCCTTCTCTATATGGGACGAGGCCTGTGCCCCGCAGTGAGACATTTATAGACCGGTATTTTTATAATTTGCGCTATTGACGCATATTAGTGTCTGATATTGTACCAATATCATTTTTTAAAACAGTAACCTATGGAGTTTCTTGCCGGTTCTTCTCCATGGGAAGGACACTTTGGAACCGCGCATCTAGAATCATTAGATTGAGCGCCTTCTTGAGGTTTATGAGAAATAAAAACTTTTTGATTTAATATCTTGGGACACTCCACACACGGCCATCTGATCCCAAACTAGGCAGAGCCTGTACTATGGTGACCAGACAATTACTGATAAACATACGTATATACTTCTAAATATATACATATTATAGATAAATAGCACCCAGACACAGAATAAATGATCGTGCTCATCACGCAAACATTTGTCTTGGGTGGGAATCGAACCCACGACCTCCGGCTTAGCAGTCAAGGTCACTGACCACTAAACCAACTGGCCAGCCAAATTTTGAGTTCCACAACGATACAGAGATAAATAAATTAATAAACTTTGCTAGATAACACACGGAGCATATACCTTTGAGACCGAGTATCGTCAGAAGCATCAATAACGTGAAACAGAATCCCAATTGGAATGTAAGTACCTACTTGCATATGTAAACAAATTGGGTTTCTGGCAGGCAAACTTGAGATTGGAAACTTGGATCAAGGCTTGCTTGCGTCTTGATACCAGTCCAAAGTAATTAGCTTGTGATACGATATGATATTATCTATAATCGGTTTTCAAATTTAGGTATGAAATGATAAAGATATTTATTTCGTAAAACATGAGGAACATGTACAAGTACATGGTGTTAAAATTTAAACAAGTAGGTATTTACATGTTTTGCGGTAATGGCGTACAAAAATAATAAAAGTAGTTACTTAAGTTAAAAATTAAATAAAGGCAATCAAAATTGATTTCAACGTATCTAAGTTTTTTTGTGAATGGTAAAACATTTTTTATAAAAAAATAATAATGAATAAAGACAATGTTTGGTACTTTTGTAATTAAATTCATCGTTTATTTTACTAATTGCATTTTCATTTTGAATTATCGTTTAACTTTTAAACTTTGATTTTTAATTGTGTTTAAGTGGTCATAACTGTTTAAAAATTTCATATTCAAGAATGGTTACGTTTTTTCTCGATCACGTGCATTGATAATCAAGTTAAAATAATTAATTACGTACGTATTCAAGTCAATTATAGGTGCGCTATTAATTGCTTTCATATTTCCAAGAGAAAACAAGATTATTTTCTACTTTATGTTAGGTAGCTACAGAATAAAAAAAAAACAGTTTTAGTACCTACACTCTACACTTTTAAAATTAAGTTGTGAACTTTGTTTAAATTTAAGTTCTAATCTTTAACCTTACGAACTTTAGCATATGCGGGCCGATTAGGGTCAAAAGCCTTTATTGATCCGAACAAATTCAGGTTCAACTACCAACATTGCATCCATTTATTCTGTTGAATAAACTATACAGTCAAATATTTGTCTAAAACAGACGACAACACTATCAATAAACAAAAAAAAATCGAACACTTTTAATAAACAATATATACAAATACAAAATCTATTTTCACCAGCTTTTCTAAAAGCGCAACACATAGGTATCAAACTATTCGTGAAAAATAGGAATGTTTTAAATAAAATACTTCCCTTCGCACATCGATGGGATAAGCCAAAGTGGCTTATTCCAAGCCGCTGACAGACCACAGAGTATATTTACATCTCCACCAAAGAGTTTACATTGTTGTGGGAAATTCGAATATCACATAAACTTGATAGTACTTAACGTCAAGAGTTATTTAAAAACTGTCTTTTTCATGGTTTTTTAATAAAGCAATTTTATTACTAACTAGTAATTTTATTCACTCACACGTATAAGTAAAAACATTTATTAATATAAGTATAATGTGTAACGTTAAGCGATAATGTTACGTTCTAGTTTTAAGTTAATGTTACAAATTATACATATTCTTTCTTCTTTATGACATAAGTATGGTATGGTAAATCATAAGAAAGAAAGATAAAAATCTCCCGACCGAATTTCGGCCTCGGCGGCCAATCTCAAGTGCGATCAGCCATGTACGCAGGAGACATTATAGTGCACAAGTGTGTGCGCAAACACAGGTGCACTCTCTGTTCCTTCACTCTCATAGTCCGATGGGACGGTTGACCGACACGACCGGAGAGAGATCAGGTGCAGGCTTTACGTGCTGTCCCAGGCACAGGGGTGTAAACACCTCCACACTTCCTGACTCCGCACTCCCGAGTCGCACTTGCGACCGCTAGACCAACGAGGCAGTCAGAAAGAAAGATAACTAAAGTAACATAAATTATCAAAGTTTATCAGTATATCTTATGCCTTTTAATGTTATCGCTATAGATACAGCCTGACATATAATTATTCGTTCCTGAGACTCCTTTGGTGACGGATCACAAATGAGTTGAATCGTAAAAAGCTAAACAAGATATACTCCAAGAAATGGAAAAAAATCCCTTACCTACCTACTTTACTTTTACTCTCTAGACATTTAATACGATGCCTTGAAAGGATATTTTTACATATCAGTAGGTACAACGTCAATATTTGGTAGAATGACTCTTTAAATTTGTCAAGTCATGTATTTTTCGATACAATACCTACAAGAAATACAATTTATGATTGAGTATTTATTTTCGTAGCCTATAATTATTAGATCCCACTGCTGGGCAAAGGCCTCTCCTTTCGTCTTCCAAACCTCTCTATCTCGTACAATTTCTGGCCTCGTGCGCCCGGGATACCTGACTAGATCATAACACCACTTTCACCTCGACGGCGACGTCTTTTATCTGTATTTTGTTCTTTTGTCGATCTGTCGCTCCACAATTTATTATTTGTTCTGTATTTGTTCAGTCTCAAATTGTACAAAATAATTAGTTTATGATACAACCACAGATACTTAGTACCTATAAATGTAACCTTACTTGACAGTGTGAGCATTTTGTGAAATTTTCTTTTAGTTTACAACGAATGGTTCTTTGACAACTTATAAACAAACTTGGAACTCGGACGTCGCGAGCGGGCGCCGCAACTTCTCAGAAGTAAAAGATTCTATCTCATACATTAAATTGTACCACATAGTTGCCATCGGACAAAGTAACAACATTATTTTGAAAGTCCCTACCAATCAATTTACATATTTCATTCAAAATCAAATGCTAATTTTATTTTTCGTTCTTAATATTTAGTAGTTGCTTGATTTGTACATTATTTATATTAAAAAAAACCTGCAGGTAAGCAAGGCAAGGGATTCTAAAATGAAACGAAAATATTTGTTTACCTAAGTTTGCTTTTATGTGAGTACCCTACCCGTACGTAAAAATACGTTTAACGTCCTTATGAGATGAACATATTATTCTCTCTTTTTAGAAATAGTTTTATATAGCGACCGCTTTGCTTAATCATTTTATAGGTTTAGCAGTCGCAAGCGCGACTCTCGAGCACGAGGGTCGAGGCTCGAGGGTTCGATTCCCGGGTTAGGCGAAAAATATTTACTGAGTTAAGAAATTCTTAGTACCGCTCGGCGTCAGGAAGTGTGACGGTGTTTACACCCCCGTACCTCGGAAAGCAAGTAAAGTCGTTGGTCCTGCACCTGATCTCTCTCCGGTCGTGTCGGTCAACCGTCCCATAGGATTCTGAGAGTGAAGGAACAGAGTGCGTCTGTGTTTGCGCACACACTTGTGCACTATAACATCTCGTGTTTACATGGCTGATCTCAGTTGAGATTGGCCGCCGCGGCCGAAATTCAGTCAAAAATGATTAAATTAGAAAAAAAACATAAGTCAATCATTTCAGAACGTCTTGGCGATATTTCTTGAACTTTTGATTTTTAACACTCAAAGATTTCTCGTTTCGAAACGACCTAACTTAAAATGATTATGAATATAAACAATGTGAATAAATACAACAACAACATGGACACAATTGTTATTATAATGTGATTCACATTTAAAACAAGGACTTAATACAAGCTAACCACTGCAACAGATTTTCTATTTATATTAAATAGACATAAATTACTTTGTTAATTCGTTTATGATTATATTTGGGAAATTCTAAACGAGAATGCAAATTCTAAATTAGGACGAACTCATTTTGGTGGTCCGGCACACAATTTTACGTTTTAATTTGCTATTAATAAATTCGATGTTTTTAATCTTATTACTATTTCCAAAATTCAAAGTTAAATTGAAGCGGCGGTAGCCTAATGACTAGGGCGACGGAGTTGCGATCATGTGGTTCCGGGTTCGAATCCCACCCATTTATTACACTACCGACGTGAACCCACTCGTAACACAAGCATCTTAGCTTAGCACGAGGGGTTAGCGAGACTTCTAGTAATGTGCGACCTACATTACTAGTAATCCTATTATAAAAATAAAATGTAAAAAATAAAAATAGATTTTAACACATAAGTTACTTTTTTCTTAACCCCTCGTGGTAAGCTAAATGCATGTGTTATGAGTGGGTTCATGTTGGTAATAAAATGGATGCATTGACACCCACATATGATTGCAAATCCGACGCCTCAACCATTAGGCTACCACTTATTCAATTCAATTTGTTTTTATATACAAATATAATTCTTAATCTGCCAAAACGCAGAGTCAGCGGAGGTTTGTTATTTCCATAGAAGTAAATAGTCAAAACAAGTATAATACGTGCCTCTAAAATTTGTATGTTTCCCTCAAATTCCCTTGGATTCCATCATCAGATCCTGATATAGTGACTTTGAGACCACCTCGGGGTATATACATTTGAAATAAAAAAGCATTTTGAAAATCGGTTCACAATTTACTGAGATATCGGTACACGCATTAAAAAAACATACAATCGAAAACCTCCTGCTTCGAGGTTCGTTAAAAATATCATCATTATTAATCCTTTTTCTTTCCATATTTTATGCAGGAATATAAAAGTCTGATCGAATATAAGCAAAAATAGGTAAATTAAATAGAACAAGCGATTTAATTTATTAAAGCGAGGACAGCTACCGATAGAAATCTGTGAAAGTAGTTTCCGCACTCACATTCAGAGAAAACGATCACAAAGTGGCTCTGCTGAGGTTTTTTCTACTTAGATAATGTAATAGTCTTAGGCAAAGAAAGTTTTACTAGCACATTTTGTATTCTGAGGAAAATCTGTAGAAGGTAGAGTTGCAACTAGGTTTTAAAGCTCTAAAATATGGCGGATTTGTGTGCCAATTTATATGCCAAGCCAAAAGTATGATGTTATATCGAAAAAAAATTAAATATCTACATTAGTTACGAAAAACAGACGACTACTTAATAAGGTCGCATCTCACATCCATATAATAAAGAGAAAAAACATGGAATCTTAATTGGTATCAGCTGTTATCGAGAAAACGTATAATCAAATCAATAAAAATGTTTTTTATTGTGGGTCTAGAACATTAAGAAACATTTTGTAATTATTAATAATTAAGGAAAATTTAAAAATAATGAATAGTAAGGTCGATGTCTTCATGAGTGACGACAATACCAAAAGTATTTCTGAGGCGAAAAACAAATGAATGACGAACATTCTGTGTCTGTTAGTTTTTTTTTGGTAATACCCCGAATATTTAAAATAAAAGATAGGACACTATTGTTTATGATATTATTAAGTATAATAAATATACGAACTCACAATTTAATTGTTTTTTTCCCCACCTTATTTATAATGCTTTTTATGTTGACCTAATATTGCTAGTCATCGTTGTTTTATAATAACTTGTTAGAAATTTCGATGTCTAATCATAGTAGGTATAGGTAGTATATAAAATAGTATAATAATGTAAATGTAAGTTTGTTTGTTACGCTTTCATGCGAAAACAATTTAACCGATCATCATTAAACTTTGTATACTTATTCTTGGAGGTATTACAAGTAGCATGATACATTTTAACAAAAAAACAAAAAAATGTTGCGGTTCGTTGTCATGTTTGTGATTAGATGCTATTAATTATTTTAAAATCTTACTCGCTAGAATTATAGAATTTGATAAGTTTTTTTATAGTTACATCGGCTACTAACCAAGATCCACGCGGGCGAAGCCGCGGGCATCGGTTAGTACTTTATATGTATTCCCAATCTTTTGGATTTAATTGCAACTACAGCTAGGTATATGTTGTTAAATATTAATAGCTCTTTGGGTTTTTCGGACGAAAGGACGAGTATCTCTTGTGGTTTCGTGCGTCAATGTGTTTTTTCTGTAGGTAAGTTTAATACGTTTTGGTTTGTGTACATGTTTTTTTGTTTTCTGTTGTGCGATTTAGAGAATGAGACGAACCTTTGTTATATATAATTACATTTCTTCTTGTTATATAAAGTTATTTTGTTATATTTATAACATTCTTACTAATAGTCATAATTAAGAATCATGGTTACGAAACACACTGGGAAGTCTACATTTAACGACAAAATATTGTGTAAAAGAAAATTAGTAAGTATGCCAAGTAAATAAAGTTCAATATCAAAAATCATTTATTTCAAAATAGGCACTTTTTGAAGGTCCCTCTCAAAACCCTTGACCGCTTACTAAGTGCTGTAGCTGAAAAGCTAGAGAAGAAACGGTGCAACAAACTCTCCAACAGCACGTAACAAATAAAATTATAATAAAGATCAAGTATTATGAATTAAGTAGGTGCCAAGTCACATAAACAAGTGTTTGTGTTAAATAGGTTGATCTATAAATTTATAATAATAAACTACTGAGTCCAAGGTCAGCAGACCGACCAATTTCATCGATTTATTATTCCACTTGATAAAACATACTTAGCTACCACAACACGCACTCGGATATCATCGAATGCCCTCGGTAGCTTCCGCCGACGGCGTCGCCTGCGCAACTCTACGTAGGTACATAACGAACTGACAAAAGAAATCTTAAAGAACTAAGTTTTTATAAACAACGTTTGTACACTCGGGCGGTGACCTCTGTAGGTGTAGCTTAGTTGGCAATGCTATTGGTGCTTTGAACCAGAAGTCGCGGGTTCTATTCCTGCCAGAGGTTCTAATTTTTTCTTTCTATTTGTAATTCATTTACAAGTTATTGTAACAAATACACTTGTATTGTAACACATAAATACGTTCAAAATAAAAATTAGAATAATAGTCGTTACTTCATTATAGTTCTGAATAGTTTTACAACAAGATACCGTGTAACCCATTAATGTAAACCCATGGTTAGATAGACAGTCGATCCATGTAACACACGGCATTCAGCTGAATCTGGTAATACGAGAAGCCGACCCCAACATAGCTTGGCAAAAGACTGGTCCCCTGTCCGATAAGACTATTATTCGGTATCGTACTGCGAACACATATACGTAGCTATTGAATGAATTGGAGTTATTTTTTTTTCTCCCAGTGAAAATAATTAAATCAAAATAAAAACTGATCCAAGGCAACAGCAACACTGATCTCTCCTCAAAGTTCACGTACTTACTACCTACAGCTTTGTGTCAAAGTAGCCGCCTATGCGAGACGGTTCATGAACTGTACCACGAATACGCCTTTATTGGATACGACAGGGGTTTTGTTACATGTTGTATACAACATGTAACAAAATCCCTGTCGGATCCAGTCAGTTGTTCAGTTGTTGCCTTGGATCAGTTTTTATTTGTATTTAAATATTTTGACCGGGGAAAAAATTTATTCTCCAATCCATTAAATGGCTACATAAATGTGTTCGCAGTACGTTACCGAATAATAATCTCAGGGATCGGACAGGGTTTTTGTTACACGCTGTATATGAATGAAGTTTCAGAACAAGAGTACTTTTAAGTAATTAATTTTCCAGTTAAACATATTTTCACTATTAATTACTTGCAGTTGCTTTAGCGTTCATTTTTTATGCTGTATCCGCAGCGTTAATGCCCGTATGTTCACGGCATAAAAGGAACACGCTTTAATTTCCTTTGTGTAATTTTCTGTTTAAGGCTTATCAAGCGAGGTAGTATAGTTACTATTAGTGCTAAAAGCGCTTTTTTCCTTTAATTTTACCTAGAAAGACATTAATAATCACATGGCTTATGATAACATTAATGAAAAGAAAAATAAAATGTGTAAGAGATATGCTTGTCAATTTACTACTGTTTAAAAAACTTGATAATAATAATAATATCTTGGGACATCACACACACGGCTACCTGATCCCAAACTAGGCAGAGCCTTTACTATGGCAATCAGACAACTGATAAACTAAATAAATGCATACATATTATAGACAGATTACACCCAGACACCGAACAAATGATCGTGCTGCATCACACAAAGATTTGTCCTGGGTGGGAATCGAACCCACGACCTCCGGCTAAGCAGTCAGGGCAACTAACCACTAGACCAACAGGCCAGTCAAAAAATGATGATCGATAAATCTATTGTTTAAGAGTGTACAAGTGGTCAGAAGCCGAAGAACGACTCTATGTTTTTGTTGTTCTACTGTCAGTACTCAATATAATGCTTGTTACTTTTGTATGGCTATACTATATCCTATTTTCGGACTGAAATCGAACGAAAACAAAAAGATTTTTTGTAATTCGATAGAAAAATCAGTATTAATCAGCATCTTCTGTGATCAATCGCAGTTAGTATGTCGAGTTGCTTTTATACTTAGCATAAATTGTAAATAATTTATGTATATTAAATGTGTACGTGCATGTAATATTTGTATTCAAGTCCAATGAATTAAAAAATATTATCATTGATATTATCCCAAGAGTTAATGAAAAAGTTATTGTGTTCAGATCAACGAACCGAATCGGGTGCACCAGACGGTTAATAAATCATGTTTAAGTATTTAAATACAGATATAACGGTAAAAAATGTGAATAATTTTATAAATTACACGTAGTAAAAAAGTGTGTGTAGAACTGCGAAACGCTTTCGATCAATTCGTTAGTAAATTTTTACGACGATAGCTCAATTGCTTTTCTATGAATAAGGAAAGTTTTTACTTGTAAGGGTAAATATTAATTAATATATACAACAGTTTATACAAGACTTTATACCCCAGTATGTTGCCAATAAAATGAAACAAGGAAATCCCACCTCCTATTTCTGTTAATTCATTTACGCAAGTCAATTACAAAATATTCCGTTGGCTACATTTACACATGAGCGTAATAATGCAAATCTGCGAACGATCGTAATAATTGCATATAGTTTTACTATTATAATAATATGTTACAGTTCCGGGTTAAGTTAAGTAAACTTTATTGACATAATTTAATACGTTATTATTAATTTTGAGTGTATTTTAATAAAATAATAGAATTCGGAAATATAAAGAAATGGGTATTATTTTACTTTACTTGTAATAAATTGTACCTATATACAGATTTTTAAATATCTATTTAAAACCAAATTCGCACGTGTGGGAACCAAAATGACCGAAACTGGATTTATTAATCGTTTGTCGGTGTAAATGAGGTCTAACCGACCGGTTGCACGTTGGTTCAGAGCGGTCAGGAGAATGGCAAGGCCTACTCTACAAGTAAATAGTTTGTTTAGCAAAGCCTCTGTCTGCGCACGCGGCGAATCCGAACGAAAATAAAAAGTACGCAATTTCAAATCTTTTTTAATACTGTGATCTGTATTTTTGTGAAGTGTACATTTAATAAGGTAAGTTTTCCTAATAAGGAAAATGATTATAAAATCTTTGATAAGTTAACAAAAATATATTGTGAAATGACGTTTAATTCTATTTCGGTTTCTGTTAAGGGAATTTTTAACATTTTAATATACCAGTGTGATTTTCTTAATAATTATGTTGTATAATTATACAAAAATACTCTTGGGATAAAACAATTAAACATTTATGATAAATTAAATTAAATAAAAACCATATGATATTTTAACGTAAACTTGCAGATAAATTTATTCAGTAGAGATTATATTCTTAGTTTTCTTGAAAATCTTAGGGGTCGAAGTTAATGCTGAGAAATCAAAAAAGCAAAAGATGGCGCTGAGTCAAATTGTAGTTGCCGTGACTACTGTAAAATATAGTAAAGGAAAATTAGTAAAAATACCAGACATTTATTCATCAATGATACTATAAAAAGTCTATTGGTAAGGTTAAACAATAGACTGATCTTGTATTCTTCAAGTTGCCTACAATCAGATGAACGCATTTAGCATAATAAATTGATATAATGCCTTTGTTCATTCTACCGACTACGAAGTTAGTGTTTTGTAATTTGTGATTGGTATTTAAATAATTGTTAAGATAACTTTTTATTTAACTAAAACCTCTTTTAATATAACCAACAGATATAGCGTGCGTTGGTGGTTAACACTTATTTTAAGTATTTTCCTTTAGAAATGAAATTATTTAAAATAAATTCTTAAAATTATTTCAAGATTTCTTCCTAAATACGTATTTGTTGAAGATAAAATGTCATTATAAAATGAATTTGATTTCTGTAGCTTTTAATGTAACTCAGCAAATTAATTCCTGCTGTCTTTCTGATCTTAATTTAACAATAAATAATCCATTAATTCTGCTAATCTTATATCTTTAAACGAGCAATTCTTGTATGTATATATATAATCTGAATCTCGGAAACGGCTCCAACGATTTTCATAAAATTTTGCATGCAGGAAGTTTCGGGGGCGTTAAATCGATCTAGCTAGATTTCATTTTCAGAAAAGGTCGTGATATCCGTGTTTTCAGTAATCTTAAATCTTTAAACGAGCAATTCTTGTATATACGGCCATCAATACTGTTACAATTCAAAATAAACAAAATATTACTTACATTTGAATTTGGAATCTGTCATTTTTATATGATTGTTCATTGTGTTTTCTCATTTTGGCGCCAATACATTGTACAATATTTTGCGATATTAAAATGGAGTGGGGTGATAAAGAGAACCGAATCGCTGTGATTGCATTATACAAAGTAGGTATGAAGCCAAATGCAATTTTTAAAATCTCCATACGCTTGGTATTAGTAAAATGTTTGTCGGGCTATTAATAGGTACAATGAAACCTCCTCTGTTAGTGACAGAAAAAAATCAGACCGTCCACGTAGTATTCGTACGAAAAAGGTGGTCAAAGCAGTAAGGGAAAGAATTCGAAGAAATCCTGTCCGAAAGCAAAAGATTTTATCGCGGGAGATGAAGATAGCACCTAGAACCATGACGCGTATTTTAAAAGATGACTTAGGACTTGCAGCCTATAAGAGACGTACTGGTCATTTCTTAACTGATAATTTAAAAAAGAATAGAGTGGTAAAATCGGAACAACTACTGAAGCAGTACGCAAAAGGAGAGTACAGAAAAAATATGTTTACGAATGAGATTTTTTTACAATTGATCAACTTTTTAACAAACAAAATATGATTTATTGTCAGATTTAGAGAGTACGGCTTGCTCTTAACGCCATGATAATTTAGAGTCCCTAAAACAATTTTTTAATTTGAATGTAATTTGTGATTTATTGATAAGCTGTAAAAACATAAGTATTTGTTTTTAATAAAATATAAAATAATTATTGCACTCGTGATTTTCTTATTTAAATAACCAGTTCATATTTTTTTATTATTATGTCGGTAAGATCGAAAAATATTAATCATACTTCCTTATTTCATCAGTATGTAATTAGTATTTAAATATAATTTCTAAAAAACACACTACCAAAAAAAAACGAGCAAAGCTCGGTGATCCAGGTACTGTATATTTAATTTCGTTAAAGTATTGTATGACGTTAGTTAATTAAAATAAGTGTTGTGCTGTAGTAGATACATTAATAATTCAGTTAAAATTCATATTTAGGTATAGCAATGGTTTTTGAATAATGGGTTACCAAAAAAAATACAATTTGAACAGGGAAATAGTGTTGTTTTCTGTGCCGTGAGTGGCATAAAAACATTTTAATTGTGTAACTTAAATTTCAGTTCAAAACAATAGAATGAATTTGTTTGCCTTTATTAAATAAGTAAGTATAACTATTAAAATCAAAAATGTTTGCTCATAACTCGGTTTTTATTACTTTAGTTTGTTTCAATTATAATTCTGCTCTTCAATTAAAACTAAAATATTTGAAGCCTTGACATTTTTATATTATGTAATTATTTTAAGGTGCTCGTATATGCTCTCATTTGCGACTATAAAACACTTTGACACCGTCAGACACCTCACTCTACAGTTAGTATACCTAAACCTTAATAGTTCCCATGTTTACCTAATCACGTAATGATTCACTTCAGCAATGTGCTAATACGATTTGGGAGCAAACATTTCATAGTCGATTATGTGGCTACAGTTCACGGTATGGGAAACATCAACGGAATGTCCGCAACACAAATAGGTGCAATGCGCATGTCCATGTGTTACGTTTTGATGGAAAATGTTTTAATTAAACGTTCCCGGTTTAAACTCTGGCATTCCTTGCATTTTGGTCATTTGTTCGTGCTTGTCATTAACGTACCTACGTTGTTAATCGGGCTGACGTTTTTCGGAAAAATAATGATGATGAAGTACTATTAATACTATAAGTATAAAATACTAATATAATATATAAATAAGTACTAAATACTAATTTGAATACGTAAATAAATTGTGATGATAGCTTTGTTATGGTCAATGTTCTAAATATAGTCGTACATTTAAACAAAACTGCGATAAAGAAATTGTTTTTTTAATGTATACGATTATAAAAGTAATAAATAAGCTTTTAAAGTTTGTTGATGAAGCAAGGTATATCTCTGTCTCGCAAACCATTCGCTTTTCATAGAGATTTTATACACATAATATCTTATAATTACATTACCTATGAATTAAAACATTATTATTTTTATTAAAATGATAACTCTCCTTTTAAGAGATTTTTTTCTCCACTAGCCTTTTTCAAAGATACCACTAGTTTGAGAACTAATTGCAATAACAGTTAATAATATATATATATTTAAACAGAACCATTTAACATGATTTACATGAAAACAATATTTAAACAAATCTAATGCAGGTGAACATTTTCAATGCAATACAAAATCATTTATTAGTTCATGCGTTAATTTATTAATGTAGAACTCGTATACAATATATTATAATTATATATTTTCAATTTTCCCTCAAGAACTACTTAAGGAATCGGAATAAAAGGTAGCCTTATGATTTTTTCTATTTCAAAGGCTATATAACATGTATGCCAAATTTCATCCAAATCTGTTCAGCCGTTATTGCGTGATTGAGTAATTAAATAAACATCCAAACATCAAAACTTGCACATTTATAATATTAATAGGTAATAATGGATAGAATGGCGATTTCAGATTTAAATTCAGTTTTCCTTCATTGTCTGTCAATGGTGTCTGAGAGTCACATTGGTACCTGCCTGTGTTCGAACCTGCAACCATGTGCATACGAATCCGGTCATTGAACCAATTAACGTATTTATATGTATTAAATAATCTCGACATAACAGCGCAGCGATAGGTGGAGACCCTGGAGCCAGGAGCTGTGATGTAACTACGAATTTTATCGACTGTTACACAAAACTTAGGTCAAGTTCAATTATTACGCACAATGCTAAGAACTAGAGTCGCGTGTGATTCCGGCATGCAATCTAAAATCTACATTTTTATATCATAAACTAATGTATACTGAAAATTGTATCTTATTATTGAGTGCGTAGTGAATAATTTTATCTAGCAATTCTGTATCTGAATTAGTTTATAGTTTTAAATATGCTATGTTTGCTGTTAAGAGAGTTTTTTTTAGTTGATTTTGGAACGAATAATTATGAAAAAGATAATACTAATGTATGTTGATCTCATCAAGTGCCTATCACCGTCATTTTTAACGTCTTCCACTCTTGGGTATGACTTCTCTAATTAAATCTCTCTTTCAAAGTCCAAATTTAATTTATATCATACTAGCGGACCTGCCATGGTTTCGCACGTGTATATATATGTATAAATAAACCTTCCACTTGAATCACTCTATTAAAAAAACGCATCAAAATCCGTTGCGTAGTTTTAAAGATCTAAGCATACATAGTGACAGACAGCGGGAAGCGACTTTGTTGTATACAATGTAGTGACTACCCGGCAAACGTAGTGTAGCACGCCCATTTTAGTTTTAAACTTGAAAACGCTACACACTAAATTGACTCAAAATACTGCTTAAGTTAAAACTCACACGGGGAACTCGCAATCCTTCAAGTTCCAGTGAAGACCAATCTCTATATCTTCAATTAATTTCGTCATAACTTGTTTTAAGCTTAGTCATGATGAATATCCTCCTCATACTCTAATGAACGTACTACAAAAAGGTCAGCACTCTCTATAGCAAACTTAATTGGATACAGTTACGTACTCTATCAATTTAATCACTTTGAAAATACTGACTAGCTTGCATTACAGCGTGGGTCCATCTATATTATTTTGAATGTGATATCTTAACAAAAATATTTAATTAAAAAACACTCTTAATACTAGGCTATATTAATTAAACAAAACTAAAACTAAAAAATAGCATAAAAAAATTTACGCATGAAACATTTTGAAAAAACTTGCAAGGCTGCAGCTTATCAATGAAGAATTCTTGAAGTCGAAAAAATCTCGAACCTGAGTTAAGTTTGGCTTTCAGTCTTACCGGATTTATTTAAATACTGTATTTTACATTTACAAGAAGAAAATATCTATCCGACCTCCACAACCTATGTTTCTGGCTAATGCAGTATACCACGGTAATCGTGAACCGTTGATGATTCATACATCATCTATAAGGATAGATATATTGTGTATCACCAAAATGAAGTAATATTAATTTCATCTAATTATAGTTCGGTAATTAAACATTAGGCGTAAGTGTTTAATCACTTAGAACCATAATTAGGTTATTGATTTGACTAACAGGATCTAAATGAATAACTAGTTGATTATAGAATTACAGCTGAATAATTATAAGCGTGTTACTAAACTAATCATTCCCAATTCACCCTAACACATACCTACGCACAAACACAGTGTTATGCCGAGATACAGGTTTTTCAGTTCGGTGTCAGATTCTAATATGTTGCATTATTCTCATTATAGCCCACACTTTTTTTTAAGTAATAAGGTTTTTAAATGTTAATAATTTTGGTATAAATAAAAATACTATATTTCATTTAATTATTAAAGTTTTTTACTACACAAACACTAATTGAGTACACATTACACCTTGATTGTCATAAATGGATTACATTATAATGTTTAATTTGCACAATTTTCTTATAGCCCAAAACTTCAATGTATCTTAGCCACTAATGGGACAAAAGCCTATTGGGAAAATATGATAATTATATTGTGAACATATTTCTAACACCTTATGGAATAAAAACTATCAAGAGGCCAACTACGTAGAACAATGTACTGCAGTACTATTTAATTCTCAGATTAATATTCCACTTGCTGTCCATGCTTTACTGTTGTAAACATAGCAATATTAATTACAATTTACAATATCGGACGAGGAATCTATAAGGACAATACAGAGGAAATTTATGGTCCTACATGACTGTTATAATGGAATATTGAATGAGGGTTTAATTAGGTACACTAACTTTACAATGTTACAAAGAAAATGATTGCTTAGTAACTTTCGTAAGATGGATTCTTAATAATTTGTGTTATCGAATAATGACGGTGGCTACAGCAAAAAATAATTTCTAGTTAGTGAGGAATAATTGAGATAATATTTTGCTTTCGAAAATTATGTGGTTTTATAAAATTTATTTATTTATTTATTGAGTAGACTTCATGAATAAATAAATGAATTTCTTCTGGTAGAACTTCAATCTATAAATAAAATAATGGAAAATGTATTTATATGCTAGTTTATAATTATTCAATGGCACTTATCTCAGTTAGTAGAAATAATAATATTAAATAAATATTATTAAAAAAAAAGTGTCGTTGCTAAATTTTTCACCAAAATATTTTCTCAACCACCGATGACTTGCAGTTTTGTTTTAATATAATATATAATTAATTTTATTGATATTTTAACTATTTCTTAACACTAAAATCAAGGGGTATTAGATATTTTGATTGGTCTATAATTGCCCTCATTAAGAGCAAGGCCTCTTCTCGCTGTAGTCTTGCGTAATTAAACTTTTTTGGTCATAATCGAATTATAAATCTCCTATTCGCTTTTCAATCTTATAAACATAAATTTACCAATCCAACAATATTACTTATGAATACTTTGGCGCCATTTTTTAGTTTTTAGATTATAATTAGTTATGTTTGTCTATTTTTTTTTCTTCGTGTGTATATATATATGATTAATTATTTTAGTTTTTATTAAGATTGTAAATAATTCATAGACATAAACTGTATATTCTTACCTAACAATATTACTTTGTGATATTTAGAGTCTACATTTTTTTTATCTAGGAATGACAAAAGTTTAATAATCAATTAGCATTGCCATTAAATATCTGTCTACGCATGAACAGCACTTTTTTATTCGGAATCTTGTGTTTAGTAAGGCAATTCACATAAATATATTAAAATTGAATATACGAGATTTTGTTATCATTTTATTTGAAACTGGACAATAAACGACACTTAAAATATTTGCCATAATAACTAGTATCATGCATCTCTAGTCATTATTATTTTTGTATTTATATATTGTATATATACAGAGTTGTACATGGAACAAATGGGAATAATTACGAATACCATACAGCTAATATTGTAGATTTAATGATTAGAAAAGTATATTTTGGAAACATTTTTCTGATTACAAAAAATATTTAATTGATTGAATGCAAAATTAATCATAAATATCTTTATACACGCGCCTTTTACGTATAGTGATGGAAGTAGATCATTATATACTTTACGTAGTTAACGCAAAAGCTAAATATATAAAAATAACTAAAAAATGTTCTTGTCCAAGGCGTCCTATATAGAGCACAGGTCACCGAACTGTGTGGAGTATAGGCCTTAACAGACTATATGTAATGGTTTCCGCCATGTCTCCGACGGGAGGGCCTTTTGTCATCAGCACAGGTATGACTAATGGATTCACTCTCCCAGAAAATTTGAATTTTCGTAAAACTGAGCGAAAAGTCTCCATTTTGTAACGCTATGTATTTTTCGAGAACCTCCTGCACCCTCATAGAATATTTTTGAACCCCTCTATTATAGGAAATATTTCGTGATCGTATTTCGTTTTATCGTATTTAAAGAATTATTGATTTTTCATCAGATATTTATAGGCAGTATTTTCAATGTAAGACGTGACAGGGATATAATTGACAGGAGAAAAGACAGTTGCTTCTCGAATAATTTGTTAGGGAATTGTTTTTGTTAAATAACTATGTCTGAACCTTCAATAATAATTTTAGTAATAATAATATAACAGACAATTTTATCTGAAAATTTCCTTATTTAGGTTAAAGAAAACTGGCGTTCCTTAGGCTGGGATAATGAAAAAATATTTTTATTGATTTTATCTCTTTGTCTCATGAAGTCATAAATGTATAATTTGTATTATATATTATAACTATATCATGCAACAGCAATTACAAGGTACAAGTTATTGCAACAATTGCTCATACAATTACATTTAAATTTAACACATGTGTTTATTGCGAAAAACTAACTACGATTTACACAAACCAACAATTAAGATCTTGTTCCGATGCCAATGTGTCATAATAACTATAAGATGATGTAAACAACTAGTGAAAGTATGTGACGTCACAAACTGAGATCGATGCAACGGCTTACGCTGAACATTGGTATTGAATTATTCAGACTTTGTAGTACAGGAATTCAATAACCTTTTTACGATTCTAAACCTTAAAACATTATACGATGACTGAGTTATGATCGAAAATAGATTGGTAGTACTAGTCCCTCGTATGATTAGAAATGCTGATTTGAACGTTATTTTCGAGCAATTTTAAAAGTCATTTATTTAATTCACCATGAACAAACACCTAAAACTATCTATAATAATAAAAATAGCGTCAAATCTTTTTTTTTAATTCTAGTTATTAAAACGGTCAATCTTAAAAATAGAATATGAAAATATAATATCAAACCGTTTTATTGTAACAATCCAATTATTAGTTCCGGTTCCGCGCAATGGTCTACCCGATTAACTCGGGAAATTCGGTTTCCTGGAAAAATAAGAGATCAAAAATTTTGGTAAATAAATTAAAACAAAAAATGTAAAATTACATGCACGCATTAAAACTTGCCAAGAAAATGCAGTTGACGGCCCAGATCAGACTTTGGTAATCCTGCAGGTAAAACCCTAAAAACTCCACATATTAAATAATTAAAAGTATGGGTACAGAACCCTCGGTGGGCAAATTCCACTCGTACTTGTCCGGTCTTTTTCCTGGTTTTGTTTCTATACCTATACCAAATTCTTGTCAAGTTTACATTTCATCTGGCTGCCGTTTTAAAAGGCTTCACTTGTAGCCTTGCTTTGCCACTAGCTACTCTTTGTGCATGAAACACTAAAAATTAGCATTTTTATTCGCAAGCCAAACATCACTAAAGTACGATACCGCCAGCGATGGACAAAACACGTTTATTCACGTACTGGCTGTTCGTATCTGCCTGACATAACAAAGCAGTACTATCGCATAGAGAACCTAGAGCTATTTGCAGGCTATTGTCTCAATTGGGTGCAAATAGCACACACTGGCCTAAAATTTACAACCAATTTTGGAAAACAAAAATTCCTCATCTGCTTTTCCCAAGCTATGTTATTGTAGGTTATCAGTCTTACCGGACTAAGCTGATCCCGTATTTAAGACTGATTGTCAAAATTGTAATGACTTAAAGACTGCCAAAGATCTGTAAGACGGGACCAACGGCTTAACTTATTTTTTTATTTAATTAACATCTTAGTGTATTTTATTTTATTTCCCGAGGCATGAAGGGGTACAAATAAAATAAATAAATAAATGTGGACAACATCACATACATTGCTCCGAATCCAATGTAAGTAGCTAAAGCACTTGTGTTATGGAATCAGAGACAACGAAGGTACCACAAACACCCATACCAGAGACAATGTAGAAAAGTATTTTCTACATTGACCTGTCCGGGGATCGAACCCGGGACTTCAGAGCCGGCGACACCTTGAAAACCGGTGTGAACGCCACTCGACCACGGAAGACGTCAAAGGTATGTTAACAAATGGTCACCCATCCACGGACCAAACGCTGTGAGCGCGGCTTAAACTTTATTATAGGTCGAACCATACGGCTTACACTTATGCCTATCGTTAGAATACAAAAAATATTGATTAAAAATTCATAACCCGGTATAACCTTGTGTATTAAAGGAAATACTTGGTAACGTAAAAAAATTATACTGTAAACTACGCGGTTTGAATAACAATTAGAAAACGATTATTAATATATTTGAAAAGGTTTCATTGGTGCTGATTCCTCTGTAAGCAAACTAAACAAGATTTAAACCATTGTTATATTTTACTAACATAAAGCGTGAGAGAGAAGGACGGCAACAGATAACAACTTGAAATGTCAGATTAGTTTTCGTCTTGAATATCACATTGTTTTTAGAGCTTGACTGCGCGGATAGCCGAGTGGTATAGGTCACCACGCTAATTACCACTGTACGCGACGTGCTGCGGGTTCGATCCCCGCATGGGACAAGCATTTGTGTGATCCACAGCGGCTTGTTCCAAGTCTGGGTGTTCTTTGTGTATGTGATTTGAATGTTTGTGAAACCCCCGCGACACAAGAATTAAGTTCCTTAGTGCGGGCGTCGTTTTTATATAAAAAAAAGAGCACTTTACGTGTCGCCAAATTTGTATGAGAAGTTTAGTCGGAACTAATTTTCGTCTGTCCTTTTCTAAATATGTACAAATGAAAAAGATACCGACGGACTAAAATTTGTTTAGTACGTGTTTAACAGTATTGGGGCCACTGTTATATTAAATTTAATCACTGCGAAAAACAAAGTTCTATAATTAAAACAATACCTGTACCACAGTGTCTGTACCATGAAGTCTATCGCAGTTTTGTAGAGACGTACTTATTGTTTAGATTTGGTAACTATTAACGATAAAAAAATTGTAGTAAATATCTTTTAAATCATAAATACATTTTATGGTCCAAAATTGAAGGAGTAGATAGTCGAGAGCCAAACGTTGTTACGTGGGATATTAAGTGGGATGTTCAGTTGTTTTTATCACACACACTTGTATACAGCGCGACAGCGATAGTTCTTAATTTTCAAAAGACTCTTTGCCCGCGTTTCCTTTTAAAACAGGACTCTTGGAATGCGGAAGCGAGACGGCGCACTTCAATGAGCGTAGCAGCGTCTCACTTACACTGCTTTAAGGGCTCTCAAGTAAGCGCATTGACTTATACGAATTCATTTTAGGTTTTGTACGTAAGTTTGTTGTAAGTGTCCTCGAACATCTCAATTGTAGTAATGTAACTAAGCGACTTTATAGGCGGTTTATATCGGAGTAATTACGGGGACATTACGGGGTCAACGTTCGATCTTCTCATGAATAAGGGTATTCAGAGTACCCTTAATGATCAAACCTTTGTTACAAATTCTTGTGAAGCTTGTCATATTCAAATTAAACCGTTTTCGTGTGTCAATTGAATTAATAATAATTATAATTCTGACATATTTTTACTTTTTTATTGAAGAATTAAGAAATCCAATCTTTTTTGTAAAATTAATGATGGAACTTTTTTAATCACTATCTTATTAAGCTTTTAAATATTTTGTTCAAAAAGAGGAGGTTCTTCATTCGATTGTATGTTTTTTTTTTGTATTCAATAAATGTATTATGTAGTTAACTTTTTAATCAAAATGTTTGGAAAATGTTACCGAGAATAACTAAACAAAATTGCGTACCTAGTAATATATGTCTAATGCAAGTCGGTTTTATTACATTAATGTGTAATCTAATTTAAAGCTGAATAGTTTGTGTTACGAGTATTCACGTCAGCAGTGCAATGGGTGGGATTCGAACCCGCAACCACATGATATAGTCTGACGCCCTAGCCATTACCTATCGCCGCTTCAAAGAGAATATTATTCTACAGTAAAACAACACATTTTATTGTAAAAATATATGATTGCTGAATTCAAGATACTCGTAGATATTATTTATTCATTGCGAAAGCTTTATGTCAACCTTGAACCACAACAGTATGCACGCGAGGCTCAAACGAACATAAAGTTGGTAGCTTCCATTAAAATTATACGAATGTGGATGACGTTTATTCTCAAAATATTACAGCTACTGAACAATAAAACAGTTTTGTTTTATGAATTAGACACATGAGAAACTCTCCGGGCGAACTGTTAAATAAAATAACGTTTGTGTGTTGATCCCTGCTATACTTATCTAGAAACAATTTATTAGGTTTTACAATTTATGCATGGTTTTCCGAGAACGAGAGGGTAATATAAAATAATAAAAAAACAAATTCCTTTTACTTAACTACAACGGTTAATAGAGTCTGTATTTTAAATAAAGAATATCATAAACAGAGAAATCTTGATATTTATTTTTATTTTTCTAAAAATATTGTCCTACGAGATTCTTGTTAAAATTGCATCCAATAAATTTTTTCGTTTCATAAAGTTTTTTTTTATTAAGGCAGATCTTTCCTTGTTTCTCTAGTTTTCTTATTTGGAACAGTAAAGATGTCTAAGCGTAAGGTAATTGTGGAAAGTGGAACAACTTAAGAAATTGTTTCTTGTCAGATCGCGTGGTAGCGTAAATAGCCGAGTCTTGTAACACAAGTATCCTTGGTTCAAGAGTATTTTAGTTGTTTCTGTAGAACATTATATTTATTTCTTATAAGAGTAATCACAAATTTTCCTAATGAATTAAAATGTTTTTTTCTTTTGCAGGAAATATGGGGCAATCAACTTTAATTATATTTGCAGTGCTGGTTGTACAAGTTTATTCGGTGAGTATCAAAATATGAACTATCCCCAAAAATCTGAATGAAAACATGTAAAATATTTCAAACTTTTCGGTCCTCGTACCTACACGCTTTATCACAAAATGTTGGCACGAAAAGGCCCATTTCTAAATTGACGCGAGTAATAATAAATGTGAATAATTATATCTATTTGGGAATTCATTAAATTATTCGTTGGATGTAACTTTTAGAATACATTATGTTGATGAATATTGACGAGTTAAAATATTTAAGTATTTAAATTTAACTTTTAAGTGTCACATTAGTTGTGATGTTGTGTTAATATTAATTTGACAACACACTGTTTTGGTTATTGTTTTATTTTTGCGAAAATAATAGTTTCTTTTAATAAAAACGTCCCACGCGTTTAATTATTTACTGGTTAATTACGCGGTTACTAATTAATTTGATAGGATATAATATTACGGCATTAAAACTTTAATATGGTTTCCCATGGATAAGTTTCACAACAACAAACTAACACTATAAGATTTATTTAGTTTAGTTATATGTTAAATAACTATGAGAATGATGAGATGCTTCACGTGGTTATATGCTCAATGCTTCACATAAAGTCCGGTGAAGCAGTCAAAGCCTGCGCGCAGGCTAACTGCGGTAGACAATATAAAAAAAAAGATGGCTTACAGAAGTATTATTCAAAGTTACGACTAATAGTGGATTCAATTGCAGAAAAAGTAAGATTCGCTTTTGTTGATTGTATTGTATTGATTTTACCTGAAGTTTGTAATCAATCGATAAAGAATGGTTACCTATATTTTCTTTACATGACGATTTTATACAACTTTTACTAGCGTCAATCGATTTACTACTTTATTAATATTAAGCTTAAGTAGCGATGGATATGGTCTATTGTTTTAAGCATTTTTTTTCCTTAGGCGTATAGGTACCTAGCATTAAAAAAAAACAGACATGCAAGGACTTTAAATTTATTTATTTAAACTTTACGCACGCAATCAAAAACGTACAATGGCGGACTTAATAATCTATTTAATACTAACATTAAAGTATCGTCTTTATATACATTTAAAACTTAGTGCCGCTATTATAATTATTTTGAAATTATACAATTCAATGCTACAATGACAGACGCGCGCGCCGCCATCTCTGCCGAGTATTCATTAGTTCTTCCGGTTGTAGTGACGCGACGTTGCAATCAATATCGATTTTTCTTAACAGTATGTTAGTAGCTTTGCAACGGTATCGGCTGCTTCCAATATTGATCCATCTCGATATCTCATCGGGCAAAACACAACTCTTCAGCACGTAGTCATACATGTACGAATTTGTTTCACCCTCTTGTATTTAATTGGAATAACATTCACAGAAGGTTGTAATTTTCTCGTTTAATTAATGAGTTTCCTTGAGTGTATGTTAGCTGTAATTTATTATAAATTTGTTCTTTTACGATGTGTCACGTAGGTTTGTGTAATTTATGGGAATGTAAAATCTCAATTATTTACGAAGATGGATGAAATACGTCTTTGAGGTTAGGAGATGAACACCGACGCTGACTTATATGCAACAAATATTGTGTAAAGTGAAAATATATTGCAAATTCCCGGAAGTAAGATCGAGTAGATAAGTTTTATATGGATGGCTTTATTTTTATTGACTTTTAAACCACAGCTGTAAATAATAATACGATCAATTAAAATAGTAGATACTTAGGTAGAGTAGTAATACCTTAAATGTATACTATAGAGGTTAAGTTCGTGAGTTTTTGTGTTTGATTGTAGGTGTTGGTAATGAACTACAGAAATAATTTTAACAATTCTTTCACCAGTAGAAAGCTTCATTATTCTCAAATGCCATAGACTAGAGTTGGTGATGTTGAAAACCCAGCGGAGTGGTCAGGGTTTGAAAACACTAATGATATAAGCCTAAAACAAAACCTTAGATTTCGAAAAATGTGTGTATTTATGTGTCATGTTTATAATATGCCATTCTAACACCAATAAGAGGCAACCCAATACTTCTTATTTCCGCAGTTTTTATTTTTTTAACAAATTTAATATAACATTTTTATTACACACCAATTCCACGGACAGGCTCTCCGAGAGAAGAATTATAATCCAAAGACTCGTCCTCATTAGCCTTGAAAATAGGTTCCCCCCTTTTTCCTTTCAACGGAAAAAGACCTTCCATGTTTTAAGTACCTAAGGTAGTCTTTTTTGTACTTTATTTAATACATACTAGTTGTGGCCTGCAATTTCACCCGCGTAAGTAGGTCCAGTTCTTGTACTAGTGATGTAAAATTAAATAAAAATAAACAAGAATACTAGTAATGTGTGACCCAAAATGCTAGTTTTAAACTATTTCAATAGGTAGTCTGTTCAATTTCTTCTAAACAAACAACAATATTAACAACGATATTTCTTTTTTTATAATTTATATCTTCTGAACGACTGCACCAAATAGGTAACATGTTTTTTTTATGTTTGTTATTTTAGGGCCCGTCCCTAAAATAACAAACATAAAAAAAAAGAAATATCTATTGCAATCCAATGTATCTTTGAACTAGAGCTATAAATAAATTTAAAACAATAATAAAATAAAATGAAACATATCAGGGAATCAGGAAAAATGTAAAAAATAACTATTACCTGAATCCGTACTTTTGCTACACAAAGATAAAGATAAAGATATTTTTGTTTGTCCAAGGCCCCATGCTCTATGCTCTAACCTTTTAAAACTTTAACTAGACGTAAAGCTGTCGCTAAATCGTCTGTTTATTTAGACTAGCCTGCGTGCCCGACTTCATATGTAGAATTGAACGATTTGTCAATGTCACCCGGACCAAGAGCGGTTTGTGACTTGTGAAATATTATGTGGTCACCAACCCGGTAGCTTCGGATACTGTTTTTCGGGTATTTTGAATAACAAGGTTTACCCTTGGTTTTGTTCGTGAGTGAAGTTCATTCTGACTTTTAAAGTATCCCTTATCCTGAGCTCACCCATGATATGATTTATGATACATCACGTGGGTGAAGAAAATGAAACTTTTTTTATGCAAGCATCTGCTTATTTCGTGGCATTAAAATCGCAGCGTAAACTCCAAGGCAGTGTAGTAACTCAAGTTCAAAAAAATAATCATCTACATCATATCAGCTCTGCATTCAGCTTCGCTTCGCATATTATTTTTAATAAAAAATAAAAAGATTTCAATTTTAATATTTTTAAGAAAATGTTAATACATATTTGGATTTGATATAGCTAATGCTCGTTTTTAACATCCTTAGGTATATTATTCTAAAAGATATTTCTTGAATAAATTGATGAGGGCAGTCTTTCTTACAACAAGAATAGAGTAAAAATTTTAATCATCACATTGATATCACGAGTGAAATAAACATTTAATAGTAATTACAGGTTCTAATTTTCCCTTAAACAAATAACGTAATAACTGATAATTGTGCCGCAACCGTAAACAATTACATAGGTAATTATGTGTAAATCTAATTGTCAGCCGATTAATTTTCTTCATAAGGATTAAACACCGCAAGCATGAGTAAGTAAATGACGTGTAAGTGGTCGCAAATGCGACCGATATGTGTCAATTCATACTAAAGCTTCAAAATTGTATATCAAACTGATAGTGAATATAGAAAACACAATAATGCAATGCTAGAAAATTCGCAGCATTTACTTTTAATTTTCGCTCAGCTCATCGACTCTTCTATAATGTTTGACCATAAGTAAAAAAATATTATTATGTTTTCAAACTTTACACAAAACGATAAATTTACAAATTTAGTGTGGCGCAAAAACAAATTCACCGGTATACACAAAAGTTATTACACAAAAATTAATCCACGAAATAAAAATAAATAAATAAAATTTTATTTTCTTAGTATACATTTAAAAAACTGTTCTTTATTTAAATAAATTTGGATATGAATTTTAGTTCTAACAAAGTTTTAATGAAAGAAATCTAAAAATCACATTTGCTTGTGATTGCACTAAACACATTTTATAGTTCAACTTGACAAATGAAACGCATCTCAGTTGGGACGTTTATGACGTTAATCAGAATAACTTATTTCTAGGAAAATGTTTTTGTTTGTATAGTTGTATACAATATGTTTGTGGAACTGAAATTATTTTCTGAGTTATGAGATGAAATGCAAAATAAATGAGAGCCGTCAAGACATTTTATCGGATTAGTTTCGTTGATTTTATCTATTAATATTTTCCTACGTTTTGTGAACAGTCACATAAACACAATAAGATTTATAAAATATTCACCAGAATAAAATAAAATGTTAGAAGTGGGTGTTGTGATTAGAAAACATATTATTGTGTGTAGGCGTCATGTTAATATAATTGTGTTTACTTTCATTAAGACCCAATTGTTTTCTAATTACAACAAACTTCATAAGCCTTTCGAAGAGTATTCTCATTACTGAAGATAACCCGTGAAAAATAAGAGATGCAAGATAATAATAACTCGTTTATTACAGGCAACTAGGCCATTGATAGAAAGAAAATAAATGTGTAAATAAGAACAAAACTTATAAGACTGCCCGTGCAAAATATGCATAAAGAATATAAATGAATAATTTGACTTCCGTACTATCAAACATTCTTCTCTTAATTTATTTGTAAAACGATTGCACGCTAAAGCTTAGTTTAGTAAATTCATAGTTTATGAAAAACCAGCTTATCAAAAGCCTGTCATAAAAATTTACACAAAACTATATTTTTCAAACTGTACTCAGATATTAATTTAGTTCTAACTGGGATCAAACGATGTCCGAGCATTTTAGGGTCAGGTGGAAAACTATTTAACGAAAAACAAAACTGAACTAAACGTACAAAGTTAAACTTTTGTTAAAAAAAAAACTCGGGCTATATTGGATTCGAGGGAGCTGGAATAGAAACAGGATTTTACTCGTGAATGAACTCCACAAAAGCCCATAATATTCTTCTGAATAGGTCACAATTTTGCAAATTTATGGTATAGAATTAAAACTTGTAGTTAAGGATTATTTAGTTCTAGCCATAGCCTGCTAAAACCACCCACATGGTGTCTGTTATCGTAGTGCATGTCTTTTCTAAGGCTCTAGACTATCTCTATACCAAATTTCATTTAAATCGGTGCAGTAGTTTAGGCTTGATTGCGTAACACACAAACAAAGACTTCCGCATTTATGATATTACTAACAAATAATATAGTAAGGATTAATGTATACTAAAATAATAAAAATATATCTTTTTAATGCCCAGCGTAGTGAGCACCGGTCAGTTAGTTATAAATAAAAACAGTGCTAGAAAGATGGTTGTGTTTGGCGCGTGTATGTTTTTTTTTTGTGGCATTGGTACTGCATGTAAAGCCTAAGCGGTTTGATGGGTTTCAGATTGACTAGTGTTGTTTTTAATAGTAACAGTGACATTAAGTATAAGTATATTAAAGTTTTTTAATCAAAACTTATCGAAAGTTAAGAAACTTATTTAAATAATGGATTTCATATGCAGTCTTACAAATGTATAACTTGTATTTTTAAACGTGAGAAGCGGAGTTATCCTAATGGCTAGGGCATCGGACAGCGATAACGTGGTCGCTGGTTCAAATCCCACCCATTGCACTACCGATGTCAACCCACTCGTAACATGTATCGGTCTCAGAAGGTCCGTTACAAATCTTTAAACTAGGAGAAAGTTAAAATAATGTGTTACTAAAATCCTTGTTGCTATTTACTTAGCAAGAATTTGAGGCAAAAACTGTCGAAAGTTGTGCCAACGACAGAATTTCAATTGATTGGAAAAGTTAATTAATCTTGGTGACATTTTGAATTAAGTAGGTACCTACTTAAGATTGTTCAGAAAGTGAGATCGTTTCGAAATTTAATTATAATACATTTTAAGTGCAATCAGAATGTCTTTTACATACATGCAAGATTTTTTTTTAAACAAAAGAATGTAATAAATAGTATCTAATGATTCCCACAATTTACAGAAAAAATTAACACATCAATCTTCATCAGATCTAAGGTTCAATTTAAAACCTGATAACAAATGAATGGCATATAATAATATTTCTTTACAAACATGAAACAATAGTTTAACATTTTTTTTCTAAAATCGATTTAATAGTTTATAGCAGAACTTTATCCAACCAAGCATCTTTTTCAACAACACCGATATTGGCTTATAATATATATTTTTAAAAGTAACTTATGGAGTTTCTTTCTGGTTTTTCTCCATAGGAGTGACACTTTGGAACCGCGCACCAAGAGACATTTAGTTTTAAAGTTAACGTTTCTAAAGCGTTTATTTTAGGTTTACTACAAATAAAAACATTTTTATTTTGATTCTCAACTTTGAAAAAGAGATGAAAAAAAGATATAATGTCTTCGTATTTTTACTGAGAAATTATAACATTATCGTATTAAGTAAAATAAAGAAACAAATGAAAATTTGATTGTAATTTTTGTTCGAATAAATTACGAATAAATTTTGTTTAACAAAGGAACTTACAAAACTATTGTCTGAACTCGCAGGATGTTATTAGCATTCTCGTCAATATTGGTACACTTGATTTGTTGGTTACTTCAAAACTTCCCGTTACACACAAATTAACATACATACCTAAAGACCTATCATGGCCTCGAACTTCTAAGGTGAAGTAGTCGAGTTTAGAAATTGAGAAGCGAAAGTTAGACAGTTTATTTTATCGAATCGATAAAGTAAACCGTTTTGAATTATGTAAAATACAATAAATTATTTTACAAATAGATTACATAACTAAACCTTTTGTACTGTATTAGCAGTTTGATAAATATTATTTCTGCGATGAGAAAGTAGACACTTATAATAATAAATATAAAGTTATTATTTTTCAAATCTAAAAGTGGTTCTAATACTATCCAAAGCGAAATTTTTACGAAACTATCACGAATGTTAAAGGTTGAAGGCAATTAAATAGTAGTGCATTTTATATTTATTTTTTCCCCGAAGTTAGTGTCAGAGGGATCTAAAAATTTAAAAAGGTTGCTTAGCAAGTTTTAGAACCTTGTTCTAAGAATTGACCATCTCTAACAATTTTTATACGGCCATTAAAAAGAAAATCCTTAACGTCAAATGAAATAAAGAATAATTTTGGATAAAGAAACCATAAAATTCTCATGTATGATACTGGCTATTTATAAAACATATTCGGGAAGATTAAGAGAGAAATCAAGAAAAAAAAAACTTTATAAACACCGTAAAGTAATATGTAAGTTTGCAACTAAGCACTCTTTGTTTAGCACATTGGTTACTAGCGCGGCTTATGCTGGCAAAAGGAAGTTTACACACATTTTCTTTGCTACAGAACTCTTCAAACTAATAAAAATAAAACTTTCTATAATAAAAGTGTTTTACTCTATTCATTAAATCTTTGTGTACACATTCTGGGCAACTTATACAAAGGTAAACGGTGTAAGCTGTGTTATAAATTGTTGTGTTTGTTATTAACAACATCTTTATTATTCAAATATTATAAATATTCATAAATTCATCCAAGCATTTGTTTTAAATATTATTTGTGTACGATAATTGAATACCTCACGTCACATGGATAATAACTAGAGCAGACCTATTGAATAAAAAATCCTACCAAATTACATAACATTCTTTCAAATTCTACTAAGTGTACGTCATAAGTAAGTAACGTGTCATAATATTAGGGATATGATAATTACGTTAGGTAATTGTCTGTGACTGCGGGCCATGGAAATGTCCAAGCTTGAACAATGGGTGTCACAACCACGCATCAAAAATACTAAAACGACTCTAGAGAACTGTCAGACAGGCAAGAGTAATTTCGAATAGCGGATTGCGTATAAAACGTGAATTATGAACCTTGAACAAGTGACCTGATTCCCTCGTAATGTAGTAAAAGTATCACTAATGTTTCGTTCGAATCTGTTTCTCTAAAATAATAGTTGGAAAATCAAAAAGTGCACGCCTCATAATCTCATTCATTACGATAAAATTGAGATTATTTATAATAATAATTAAACTACATCGAATTATACTGTGAAAAGTAATAGGCTTCTATTCTTCAAAATACTGAAGCCAAAAAAAAAACCAACTCGATAAGTGAAGTATTTCGCTCGATATCGTGACCACAAGATAGGTACTTGATCCGTACATACTTACACACGGACGTCCAAGACACAACTTTTTATACAATTTTTAATTAGTTTAAATAATAAAAAGAGATTTAAAAATATCATGAGTGCTAAAATAGTGTTTTTTCTCAACATTTGTCTATTTATATTCACTTATTAAAAGCAATAAAGAATCACTCAACGCTTCGCTTATGAGGCGTGCAATACCGGCCTATAAACATCCGACTGCTGGTCACAGGCCTCTTCCCATATATAGAGAAGGAATGAGCATTGATCACCACGCTTGCTCATTGATGGGTTGGCGATTGCAGATTCTAATTTTCGGAATCCAGGTTTCCTCACGATGTTTTCCTTCACCGTTTGTCAATGATGTCTTAAAATTATTAAGAAAGTACATTAACTTTAAAAAAAGTCACAATAGTACTTGCCGGGGTTCGAACCTACAACCATGTGCATTCAAATCCGGTCTTTGAGCCGCTAGGCCACCACGACAATTAAATAGGTAAACAAATATTCGTAGTAACAATAATTAAGAACAAAAATAATTAACAATTAGTTATACCCAAAGGTGCATCTGTTGAACACCCTCATTATATTTACGTTACATACAGATTAATCGGTAATGATAATTGGCAAAGTTGGTATTAGGGTCCTATAAGTACGTACTAATTAAGCATTTTCAAGCCCATTTCGTAGCAAATAAATACTAATTTGTTTTACGAAAATCACATCTCTTATGTACTCAGCAAAGATATTCTGTTGAAAAATTTATTCAAAAAATAATAATTTGTGATTAAGTTTTCCAAGATTTTTTTAAATAAATATAAAAAAGGTGAAATGTAAGACCCAGTGTAATATCTATTATAATTCTGACGATTTGTTTACACTAATGACATAATCTGCTACCGAGCAATACAACAATTTCGCGATTGGCTTAAGCGTTGTTATGATACATTAGTTATGATGAAAGTTTGTTATGTATAATGCCTCGCCATAAACAATGCCAGTAAAATTGTTTCTCATAGTTGTATGAGCAGGAAAGCGTTTAACCTCAAACTCAGAGCTCTAGTAACTTACTAATTACTGTACCCAGTGTAATATCCATGCACGTTTGACCGTTGTAAAATGACTGCGTTCAAACTCTTTTTCAATTTAGTGCACGATAAAATAAAATTATATGAGAACATTTTTCAAGGGTTTTATATTAATTTACCAGTTTAATCATTGATTGAGAACAATGACAATACGTGCATAGTCAACTTTCAAAATAATAATGCCGCTGGGTTTCATATTCTTGTGTGTTTCTATCGAATAAAAAAAAAGCGAAAGATTCATAGCTATCCCCTTCGCCTTTCCGCAAAAAAAAAACAAATGTAAAACTCTTGTAAAATTAAATAATCATGTTCAAAATTTATTAAATAGAACAGAATAAATATTTTGGAAGTTATTGTCCGTTTATTTATAGAAGAAAATAATAATTTAAAATTAAATTCAAACGATCTTCACTTGTTTCATATTCTTGTGTGTTTCTATCGAATAAAAAGAAGCGAAAGATTCATAGGCTGTCCCCTTCGCCTTTCCGCAAAAAAAAAAACAGATGTAAAACTCTTGTAAAATTAAATAACCATGTTCAAAATTTATTAAATAGAACAGAATAAATATTTTGGAAGTTATTGTCCGTTTATTTATAGAAGAAAATAATAATTTAAAATTAAATTCGAACGATCTTCACTTGTTTCGCATGGAAGTAAATAAAACAACGAAAATAACCGAGTGAGGTCGGTTCGTCGTTGCATTAACTCACCGATGTTTGAGTAATACGTAATTGGGCGTGTCCGTTTTCGCCATATCCTGGTTTTCGTAGTAGGTACATATAATAACGAACCCCAAAATGTTTTATGATTAGTGTTATCATTGCCATTGCGAATATTTAAGATATTTATGATAATTAAAATAATTATATAGGTTTAACATACGTTTATTGTTATTATATTGCGCAAAAACATGATAACCTTAGCGGCGCGCGCGACTTTATTTCTTAGATATCATAATTATAAAAATATCATTAAGTACGTTATTAACTTTGCAATTAATAACATTGCATATATCTAAGACATGACATGACTGATACAAGAATACATCCTAAAATAATTAAATAAATTGCCACTAATTTTTTTATGAGCAAATATAACATACTCGTATGTTTACCTTATTCAAAACAGAAAATAGGGTATTTATTAAATGTTTCTCATGTAATAGGTATTAAATAATCTGAGTGGGAGGTTCAAAAGGTTTGCTGTCGAACTGAGACACCACAATATAATGAAAACCTAATATTTCAACGCTTTATTTATTATTTAATAATAGACATTCCGTCGTAAATTCTGCCTGTTAAAGTCTGTCTTCCAATAACTGGGAAACTCCTTCCACCCTTCCACGATACATTGAGTGGCGAGATATGAAACATCAAACCATATTTCAAAGACATCAAGGGCTTCTAACTCGACGAGTACTTTGTATGCGATCATAGTATACAGTAAAGTACCTATTCTTATCGTATAAATTCGATATTTTCGACGTGTAATCAAAGAAACGTAAAATATTTTTTTGTAAAGATCTTGGTACAAGAGAGACTTCAAAGCCGAATTTTGTTATAGTATTTTTTTCACATTTCTTCAAGCAGCTGACTCCGCCCGCGTGGGTGTCGATTACGGTACCAAAAAGTATTTATGTCCTTTCTTGTTAGCCAATCCTACCCCATACCAAGATTCATCAAAATCGGTTCAGCTGTTTAGTTGCAAAAGCGAACAGACTTATGCATTAATATTATTTGTAAGAGACCTCATTAAATTTCCGAGTCATCTCTCCATTTTTCGTAATTATTCAGAAAATGTATGTTATACGTGAAGGTACATAAGGTATTAAGAATAATGTTCTGTTACTAAAAGCTAACGTCATAAAATTTCGCTAATGTCGTGTGAAAGCAGAAAATTTCCTAATATTCTGAATTACGGAGTTTTTTAACCTCTTGAAAAACAATACATCCAAACGAATGTATTTATACACTACGGCCAACGAGTCTTGGCCAGTCTGGAAGGAGATACAAGACAGTTTGTGTGAGATGTAAGTTCACATAATCGGTGGGTGATTAAGAGACGACAATATCTTGCATCACTTTTTAGGCTCTCCAAGATACAGTGGTCGAAGAGTACATGTTTTATACACTATGTGGTAACATGAAGTGTCTAAGATTTGGTTGCGACCACAGATACCTCAATGTAGAACGTTTTGTGGTGTGGTTTTCTCATGTGTAACATCTTGTGTGTAGAACAAGCTTTATTTAACATAAAGTAGAAAACGTTTTCATCAACAATAATCAACTTTCACTGAATTTTTGGCCTGGGTCTAGTGGAAAGAGTGACTTCTAAACCGGAGGACGTGAGTTTGATTGCCACCCAGGACAAATTTGAGATGTACTGATTTGATGACGATACTTAAAAATTAGGCTGTATAATAAGCATGTTTATAAGTTGTCTGGTTACCATAGTACCTACAGGCTTACCTAGTTTAGGATCAAATGACCATAATATGTGAGTTTTAAAAAAATATTGGAAGATGGAAGGAAGAAAGGGAGGCCTTTGCCCTGCAGTGGGACAGTTCAGGCTCAAAATAAATAATAATAAATTATTATATTATGTTAAATTAAAAGTGATAAGGGTGGCCCTCTCTAAAATAGATTATAGTAAGATCATAAAAGGAAGAAATAGAAGAGAGAGCACACAATGTTTTTATTTTACATATCGTTTTCCATCTCTTTTTTGTATAATAATCTTTAATCCCACGGCGTAACGTTCAATATTGTATTATGAACATGCAGATTACATATAGTGTAGTATTACTTGATAACGCATCGTCAACCAAGCATCCTAGCTAAGCCGACAGCCGCAGCGCGCATGCATTAAGGACTAGACATACAATAGGAACAAGATAACGCATAAAATTCGGCTCATTCCGAAAGGATCCCACAATCCGATCCCATTCGTGGTATTTGTTGGGAATGTGGATAAAAAAATGAATTTTCTTCCGTGCGGATTCCACTTACAAACTGATCTCCGATAAATAAAAACGAATATTAATAAGGATAGAATGTTATAAGTATTAAAATTCTCGTCACTTTGCTAGACCTATTTTTAACAATAATTAAAGCACACAAACGCTTGGGTTTCATTGATCGTTTCACAGCAGATTTTTTAGGAATACTAGGACCAGTGTACTTCGGGATAAAATGTTAGTTTTCATCCACGTTCCAAATGGATCCCACGAATAGGATCGGATTGAAGGATCCGTTCGGAATAAACCTAAAATTCTGCATATCAGTTATTGGAGAGTTTTATTTGCGGCTCTGTCTATGTGTTCTTATATAATTGTAACCTTTGACACTCAGGAATAAATGCATCCGCCGTAAATGCATGAAAATGTGTGTGCCGCTAAATAGACATGTATTTTTTTTCCTTATCGGAATAATGACGTCAGCTCTAACAGTGAAAGAATCTTTAAAATCGGACAGTTGTTAAAAAGATAAGCCTGTCTACCTGAAAAATCACTTACCTACCTCTTTTTCATTTTAGTATGAAATATATAAATAGCTTCACGCTAGTAATTTCAAGAAAAACTTTGCGTGCTAAGAACAGTTAATAAGGCTGGCTAATTGAAAAGGCTTTCACAAAAGGGGATCTGTGCTGAGATAAAATGTTTTTTTAGTAATTAGGCATGACAAAGGTTAATGATGTTAAGACTCATTTTGTTTGAATCGCTTAGTTAGGTCGGTTCATACAAATTGTTGGATTCAAAACGGATATGAAGAAAGAAGTTGTGAAGAAATTAAATACCTAATTTATTCTGTAGAATTGGATCATCACTTTTACTTACTTTTTTTTGTAATTCAACATTTAGGTCAACATTTTCTAAATCCATTTAATGACATCTGGAAGCTATTAGACTAATAAAAATATTTAGATAGAAATAAAAACATCAGTCTTATAGCTTAATGTATTATTAATTTTAATAAATAATTTAATTAAAATACAAAAGAATAGAAATGACTAAAATAGTTTACGTTTTCAAGTGCGAGAATTTTGTAAGTTGTAAGAAGATTGAGTCCGAATTGATCTTACAAAAATAATTCGTATTTTTTACTGGCTTTTGCACTCGACTTTGCCCGCGTGAATGTCATTTATCACAGTTACAGGTAGTATAATATGTCCATTTTGGAGTCAAGCTAGCTCCATACTAGGTTCGATCACAATCAACTTAGCGGTTTACCCGTGAAAGCAAAACAGAAAGACAAAATTTATTTTACATTTATTAAATCAGAATGGTAGTATGATGGAGTATCAAGGTCTACTTAAATTATTTGTTTACCGATTTTTATGATTACAGGATACGGTCAATTATATGATGCTCATTAGTCGATGTTTGAAAATAGGTATAAGCACAGAGATGATCGAATGATGGAAAAAATATAGGTTATATGAAACAAGGATAAATCATAAGCCAAAATAACTTATTACTTACATTGGATATTTTACCGAATTTTAAGCCTTACCAAAGTATATTATTGAAATACTGAAAACACACAGAAAAACAGATTTGTGAATGGATGTGTCCAAATTAGGGCAAATTTTAGTAATATTTAATAATAATTAAGTGTAAAAATATTTAATGGTAAGTCTTTCAGGATTCCCACGGCATCGGCATGGCAAAAGATATTCTATTAAAAATGTTAACAAAATATTTACCTGAGAATAATCTTACAGAATGTTTAAGAGTTTTCCGATAACCTGCCTTAACCTACGGTTGCGTAAGATTCTTACGGTGTCAAACAAAAGCCATTGTCTTGTGCGTACCTACGTACCTACACCTTTAATGTAGTCATTTGTAATCACTAGTTTTCTGACGTACAATCAACTTAATGCAGAACACAACTCTGAATATAATATTATAACACGTGTTATTATGAGTCACTTGTTAGTGTGGGTATTTCCTTTAATAAAAAAATATATAATCTAATGCTAATATAAAAAGCTGTTTGTCAAGTGCTTCCTAATGGAATATTATTATTATTAAGAACATTTGCGTATGTCATTTGTTTTATTATTTTCGAAGTTAGGTCGTTCGTTCAAGCTGTAACGCAAGTCTCCAATAGTCGACTATTTTAGCATCCTAGATATAGCTGCTCATTCTTGGAGACAATAATTATAAATTATAGTATTTATTAATCCTACTAATATTATAATTATAATATTATAATTATAATAATATTATAAATGTGAAAGTTTGTGAGAATGGATGTGTGGATGTGTGGATGTTTGTTACTCTTTCACGCAAAAACGACTGGACCGATTTGGTTGAAATTTGGTATGCATGTAGCCTTTGACATGGAAAAAAACATAGGCTACCTTTTATCCCGATTCCTTAAGTAGTTCCCGAGGGAAAATTGATAATTGTTTACAACATTCATTTGCCCGCTGTCAAAATGTAAACAACCAAGTAACCATGGCAAAAACTACGTTACTATAACGACCAGATCTGATTGAAGTATGAGTCACTTTTTAGGAAAATTAGCTGTAGTGAAAACAACTCGGTGGTTGAACGATTGGAAATGAATGTTCTTGCTGCATGTTCAAATCCAGGTGTGACGGCGCCCTTTTTTTCTTTTATAATCCAGTTTCTTTTACAAGTTCAAATATTTTGATACTCCAAGTTCGAATCTCAGTCGAGCTAACCCTTTTTGTGTCTTTTAGTTAAAAATCATATTTTTTGAAACTTTTCGCTGTTGTCTTTTCAATCAAATATCATTTTTGTCCCTAAAAAAAAATGAGGTTCAACGTAGTTTACCTATTGGTCGTTATTGGTATTATTATTCTCACGTTTTCTTCTGTTAATCTGTAATATTTCTTGGATAAAAATAATAAAATTAAATTAAATTTACCTTTCTTTTACCCATATCTTTCTTTTGCTGTTTGTGATAAGTGTCCGATGGCAAGCTGAAAAACTATGGGACCAATAAATATACGGTTTACAGCGCCGGTGCCAACTTTTGCTTAGGGCAATTGTTTTTACTTTCTTTACGAAATTATTAAAGACGATTTACTAAAATTCACAGCTTCTTCTGTCAATTAATGGACCAGATTTCTGTTTTTATTCAGCTTTAGCATTCAATGGTACCTTCAAAATTAAATGTATACCAAGCTCCGTCGATGTTGTATGTTCGTATTTCTGTCTGACCTACACAATCCATTTTACTGGGTAATTCGGTATATTTTGGAAGCACGGGTAAAGCAATAGCAATGACCAAAGATCATTTTTGACGGTCGGAACCAACAGTTTTACATACTATCGGAGGCGTTGGACATTGAAATAATAAGTATTAGTTTTAGCCTGCCTGTCTCAAACCAATACTTAATTTTTGACCCGACACTGGATACCAACCTCAACGATACTCTTGCTGGTCACACTCAGTCTCAACCACCAAATCAACAAGCAGATGTTCCGCACGGATGAGACGCATAATTATTACCTGTAACATTTTGGAAATTATTGTAGAAGTTAGTTTTTCTTTTGTATTTTTTGCGTCGCAAGTGGCGCAAGTAAATGCATTTTCTTTCTTTCAGTCTGAGAACATGTAGGGAATTTTATACAGTGCACTTGAGTGGACACCGGAAAAACTGCATGCTGTCTCTCTGCTGATAATCAATCTAAAACAAGATCGAAGCCTATCCTCAGAGTTAAGAGGCAGATTTGTGCTGGGGGTGTTACAACACACCTAAGCATATGAGTTTGCATTTTGACAAGACAGTCAGTTGACCCCCGTCCCGGTTGCATGATTCACTACTTCGCTGCCTTCCATCCCCCATCGCTTGCAGATCATGCGTCTTCGTCGTCTTTCATGGATCATGATGCTTTTCGTTAACCGATTATATGTCATTTTTGATTACATTTTCCAGTTGTTTTGATTTAACAACAAAACTACTAAATTGATTGATTGAAATGTATACATATGAAACCACCTCGAAGACTTACCTACTCTATAAAAACTATTGAATTGGTCCACAATTATTTTCGGAGATAGACGGAGGGGTAGAGGGCGAATTTAAGAATAACAGTCGACTCCAGTAGCCGTGCGCCACGCCGCTACGAAGTCGCAATACCGCTCAACTATAGCGTCACGACGCTTCAGCTATAGCGTAGCCACGCGGCTCTTCTATGGTGCTATGACGCCTTTTAGCTATAGCGTAGTGACGCCACTCAATTGTAGCGTTGCGACGCCTCGGAATTGTAGCGATTTGAACGCCTCCCAGCTATGGTGTTGTAACGCCGCTCTAATATGGCTACACGACGCCTCCCATATATGGCGTCGCGACGCCTATCAACTATGGCGTTGCGACGCCATACAACTAAAGCGACGTGACCACTCAGTTATAGAGTAACGACGCCTGTTAGCTTTGGTGTCGCGATTCCGTTGTAATGTGGCGTCGCGGCGCCTTTCTGCAATGGCGTTGCGACGCTACTCTGTTATGGTGTTGAGACACTTCTCAGCTATACCCGCCTATAACATGTATTGCATTTATATGGGCATAGGCCTCCACCCATATAAAAACGAAACGAGTATTGATCACCATGCTAACTCAATGCGGGCTGGCAATTATTTCAGATCTTAATTTTTTGGTTTTCCTTCACCGTTTGTCAATAGTGTCTTACAATAATTTAGAAAGCACACGTCACTTTGAAAAGGTCACATTGGTACTTGCCCGGGTTTGAACCCCTGTTCATACGAATCCGGTCATTTAACCGCTAGGGCACCACGGCCACTTTAGTTATTACACTTTCAGTTATTGACGGCAATAAATACACTTTTCAACGCGAACAACGTCGCGGGTACAGCTAGTAAATTTATATTTACTTATATATCTTTCATTTATACATAAATATAAAATATACATATTTATTAGGTAATATATTATAGATCTGTACCTACAGGTATTATTTATGTTCTTTTCGTTTTTAGCGTTTTGTACACCTTCAATTTTTTATTCTTACCCAAAGGTTGACTGGCAATAATAAAATTAAATGTTTTGGAAATCAATAACATACAACACAAAAATGTATGAAAATTGTTTACCCAATGTGTACTATATGAATAAGACATTTGATTTATGAAAAAACAAAAACATGTAGTAAGAACAGTCTGATTTTTGTTTCCTTTTGTTGTTACTACGTGAAGGTTGTTATTAGATTGTTGACACATTTACCCGGACAATAAAGTGATAAAACTAAAACATTATATTAACGTCATAATAATGTTTAACGAGCAGTACAAATTAAGTGTCAATAAAGGCGAATTTTCAACGATCATTAGCGTAATTGCAAGTGCTGAGAAACATCAGGGTTTTGAATATTAATGTTCCATTGTTTATGTTTAGAAGCAACGAATTTATAAATTTTAAACCTTTGGCTTTGGTCTTAAATACCTGATAATTATAATGTAGCTGTGTAAAAAACAATATATTATTAAAACAGCTCGTTTTACATGAATTTATTTTTGAATTACTATTAATTAGATAACTGTTCAAGAAATTATAATTTCTAAATTAAGTGCCACTGCAAAATGTAGAAAATTTACAATATATATTATGACTCGTACAAACACTGTGCTGATAAGTAGTTATATATTTTTTAGTCACGTGTTCTACATCTTAACCTTTTTTCTCAAAGGGTTTTTGATATCTCTTTCTTTCTCATCCCAAATTTTCTTAATTACCAGCCTAGTATGTATAGTCTAGATAAATAAAATTAACTACCACCAATCTTAGTACAGGAAAAAATAACTTTCTTAAAGTTCGTTAAGGTAAAGCTTTAAATACAAGATGAACTCGTCTTTTCGTAATAAAACCAATAAATTACGAAGTGGATCGTTTAAAGTAATATTTATAGCTCAACCTCTATAAAATGTTCAATTAGATGGTCTCTAGAGTCGAATTTCGCTTAAATATCTGCTATTAGGTTGTCTGTTTAAGCTAATCATAATTTACTTTCGAAGCAGATTATTTTTATTGTGTAAAGCAAATCTTTAATTGTCCTTTCTCTTAATCTATTGGTATCGTAAAATTTTGTGTAATTACGTATTGGGTACGCAATAGATCCAGAGAATCCAGAGATGCTCTTTGGGACTTATTCTTATTTATTGTTATTAGAATATTATAGAAGGATTTAATTGTAATATTTTATTCGGATTTGGGTCTACATTTAATTATTAAAATGTTACCAAGAACCTGAATGAAATTACCTACTTTCGTGCAATCGAAGTCGGTTTTCATGTAATTCCTTATACATGATAAGTAGGTAATTTTATTATTTAACTACTAGAAAACTTTCTGTTAATACCTTTAAACTTAATGTTTTGTTTTTACAGGCTCCTCAGTTCATTACGTTTACTGATGGTAAATTGGGGGTGAATTTTGCCGGCTACCACGCTGGTGTCGGTATTGGCGGTCAAGGTGAGAATATTTTTAATATGTTTTATTTAAATAAAAAAACTAATAATTAAAACAAAGAAGTCGTCGCTTAAATACGATGTAAATTTGTACAATGGGTTTAAGAGCCGTCAGACCGTAAGAAACAAACAGACTCAAGGACGAATATTTATATATAAAATACTTATACATGTAGAGAAAAACCGCGTGGATCAATTAGTGTCTATCTAATACTAGTTGATCCCCGCGGCTGTACCCGCGTGAATCTCATTCACGAGGCCTTATTTGAAAAAAAATATCCTTTGCACTATGAGAAGCAATTAAGTACATTATCCCTATCCATACTATAATTAAGATTTAACAGCATCCTCAACTTAAGTTACATTTGAGGGTCTTGGACTTCCAATCACTACATAGTATAAAACAAAGTCGCTTCCTGCTGTCTGTCCTTTTGTATGCTTAGATCTTTAAAACTACGCTACGGATGTTGATGCGGTTTTTTTAATAGACAGAGTGATTTAAGAGGAACGTTTTAGTAGCGGGGTGGTGATTTCAGATTCCAATTTTAGGAATTCAGTTTCCTCACGTTGTTTTTCACCATTTGTCAATGGTTTTAGATTAGTTAAGAATGTATATCACTAAGAAAGTTCACATTGGTACTTACCTGGGTTCGAACCTGCAAACATGTGCAACCACGACGACATTTATGTCATGCTTAAGTCTTATATTTTTAAGTAAGTATTAAGTATTTTATAAAAATATTAAAAAAAAATGCTCAAACAAGAAGATTTGCAAACATTATTTATTTATCCAATCCATAAATGATGGATCGCCGAATTTAAAGTGGATATTTTTATATATACAAAGCCATTTAATTTATGATTCTTATTGAGTACACGAAATAGGTTTCTATTAGCTAACGTGAACCAATATTTTATCTTCATTTTATAAATACAAACAAAAATCAAACTATGTAAACGGAATTATTCTACGTACTTAGTACACATACTATTAATAAGTAAGTTTAATGTTATAAAAAGTATTTTAAAATAATGAAAATAAAATAATGTGGACAACATCACATACATTGCTCCGAATCCAAAGTAAGTAGCTAAAGCACTTGTGTTATGGAATCCAGAGACAACGAAGGTACCACATATTTTAAGATTTAATTATTCAGAGCATATCTAAAACATACATTGTACACAGGTAGGGTCTTTGCTTTTTTTTGTTTTTTATTATTTATTTTTAACTCATCAGGAAAATGGCGTTACATGCTGGATACCTAAAGATTGAAACCTAAGGAGTGCGAAGTTCATTCAGAAATTTGCTTTTACTGAAGTAGTGTCCAAATACAATATTTAATCATAGTAACTGTAGCATTAATGACCGCGCCCCGTAACGAGGTTATATCGCTCGTATGAGTACGACGTCGCTACAAGGATTGAGCGTCTCCCACGCGACCGCGCACCGCCCGCGCAGCCACTAGCAGTCGAGTCGGCTAGGCGTGCGCGCATGTTAACTTCCCGCGCCACCCCTTAAACTAACTTATGTACCTACCCACTTCAGTACCCTATCTGTATGTGCCCTAACTGTTATTATAACTGTGTCACCGTATTCAGTGTGTTTCATTGACTATAGCCCGCCGTAAGCCTTCCGCCATTATGTAACTTTATTGATTCCATTACGACTCCGTGGTCGAGTGGCGTACACACCGGTTTTCAAGGTGTCGCTAGCTCTGAGGTCCCGGGTTCGATCCCCGGCCGGGTCAAGGTAGAAAAAAAAACACTTTTCTACATTGCCTCGGGTCTGGGTTTTTGTGGTACCTTCGTCGTCTCAGATTCCATAACACAAGTGCTTAAGCTACTTACATTGGATTCGGAGCAATGTATGTGATGTTGTCCACATTTATAAATTTATTTATTTTATTTACCTTTGTACAGAGATGTTTCTCAATCAATACATAACAATGCAAAAAGGCTACACAAATTATTAAACCCTGCCTCTCAAACTACAAACTAGGTAATCCTGTGTCTCAGGAGACAGTTACAAGCTCTTGCCCCCGTCTTTTCGTATAACAATATCGAATTCGGTGGTAGATGCCTAAATATGTATATATTATTTAAACCTTTATTCCAGGTGGTAATGGACGAGCTGGAGGTGGTCTTTTCGCCGAAGCTGGTACGCCATTCGGACAAGCAGCTAAAGCAGGACTAGGTGGTGCAGTTGACGGCCAGAGCAGCGCCGGTAATATATTATTATCATTAAAATAATTACAAATATCTGGCTGGACTTGAACCTGCGACTACTGGTTCAATGTATACTGGCTTTGCTATCTAAGCTACAGAAGTCACTGCCCTAACTTCGAATTTCTCCTCTCTATCATGCTGCACGTCTTGGGGCGACGTGTAAGCAATCCAATAATTACAATATTGATTTAGACTAGTAAATATGACTTAATGAATTTGTAACTGTCCTACTGCCGGCCAAATGCCTCTTCTCGTATAGAGAAGAAACGAGCAATCATCAAAATAACTTGCACTCTAGCAAATTTTGAACCAGGTTTCGATAGGATATTTCCATGCAACGATCCGTGACGATTTTAAAATAGTTAAGAACGCATGAACGTGGAAAATGTTACATTGGTTCAAGATTGGGTTCAAATCTTTTGCACGCGAATAATGGTTTATTGCAAGAAATTTAATGCCGTTCCCATTTGAAAGCAGGCATTCAATAATTACTATAGTTTCTTTTTATTAGAAAATGAATATTCAGTCTTTGAGAATTTATTAAAAACAAGAGTTAATTTGCTTTGGTACTAATTCTGATTGTAACATTATGTATAATAGGTATTGTCACTGTCATGTAATATGAAATACCATTCTGCTTCATCGCTTACCTAATAATGTTCATCAGGGCATGTAATTTGATACGTGGTACCCGGCCTAATTATTGCCAGCAAAGTAATTTGCTGCCCTCAGGGATTTAGCATATTATTATTATTATCTTCTAAAATATATTTTATATGCATGAAGTATGTAATATTATTAACGGAAATAATTTTCTGTAAATTTTACTGAATTCCTCTATCGTTAAAGAAAATCTTTGTTTTATTTCCTTTTTCGCTGGCAGAAAAAAACTATAAGAAGTACTATAACTGCCACTCTGCCTATAATTCGTAAGTTATCTCTATTTTGGAGGCTTCTTTAAATTGGTACTATCTAAAGACAAAATTATCATTGGACCTAGTTCTAAAACAAGATCAATTTACTTCTTTACTAACACTAACAATTTATTACTTTACTACATTTTAATGGTTCTCAAGTTATTATTATGCTGAATGGAATAGTTTATCACAGAGTATCTGATGTAGCTTGAATGTATTCAATGATCTCGGCAACTATTCATTCTACGTCAGCTCCACCTCGACCTTTGAAGTTGGTTGCAATTAGTTTGTGACGGTTGAGAAATACGAGGTAAAAATCTCATTGTCTTGGTTGCATAACGCAGTTAAATAAAACTGGGTTTGGAATGTAATTTTTTTTTTGTCGTATAATAAAAACATTTGATACGTTTTTTTCCTTTAACAAAACAAAAATTACAAGGAATGAGCGTTTTAATATTCGTCTTAACGATAACATAAACTGTATTGACATAGAGATATCACGCAGATTTTTAATTTATTGTATCTTCGTAATAGTTTGATTAGTTCTATTGGTAATAATTCATGAAGTAATTTAAGTAAAAACTTAAATAATAATATTCAATTTAAACAACGTGATAATTTATGAGTGTATAATAATTTAACTAATATTGAATCTTGTCTTCTGTTTGTTGTCATCCATACTGTATCCTAAAAGGCCCAAAAAATATACGTAGGTTTATTTTATCAGGTTGCTTATGACACATGCAAAGGTGACGAAACGTCAGAATCCTTTTAAAATAGCTTTAATTTTTGCTTATTCTTAGTAGTTTTCAAATCATGATTTTATATATATGCCAGGTGGACTATACGCTGGTGCGACGGCTGGAGGAGGTGTGAAATCAGAAGCCAAGCTGGGAGGTGCTGTTAGTGCAGGAAAAGCTGCAGGTGGTGGCTATGCATCAGCTCAAGCCGGACCCCATTCTTCTACTGCAGTCCTGGTAGGTGATCAGTCTGAAAAGGCGAAGAGGAAAGAAGAAAGGCGTAGATTAATAAAACAAATGAAAAAGTTACAGAAGGCGCAGAGAAGACACTAAATGGTGGAGGAAAATCTCTTTATCTCTATCTTTAATTTTTTTGTTGAACTAACTAAACCCTTCATAAACGTTTTGTATTCTTGAAGCTTTAAACAAATTTATTTTTCTTTCAGTGTTCAACTTGTTATGTTGAGTACGCAAAAAATAGCATTGAGTACGTACAAAATAGTGTCGAGTACCTAAAACTAAGACTAGAAAACATATTTAAACGTTTATGGATGTGATCTTTTGGGATTTATATATCCCAGATAATAACAACTTAATAATTTTTTGTTTTTTTTTCGGTGGTGTTTTTGTAATTTACTTTTAATACCTAATACTCTAAAATAATACTCTATTTATAATAAATAGTTTTGGTTACGTATGTGTTCTCAATTAATAAAGTACTAAAAACCTTAGAAACATGACCTGAATATCGTTTTCTACTATTATGTCAGATCTTAGCAGCGATGTGTCACTTGGTTGGAATAACGAGACTTTACTTACAAGAATAAGGTAAAGGTACAAAGTTTTCTCGGTGCATGCACTCACAATGCACGCCCAAGCCCATTTGCCATGCCAACTTTCATTTTTGAACCCCATTTTCCACCATTTGTGTTACGTAGCAAAGTACCTTGCATGTTTTGAATGGGCTATGCATAAAGGTGTCATGATTTGCACGCCTTTTACAAAAAACCCATTACAATATTTTGTACAGCCTGTAATGAAGTAAGTAAACACAAAACATCAAAACATAATCGATGCTCATACGAATTTTGTAATTACAGGAAGGCGACTCGCACAGTTCTGGGGGAGCTGACTTTTCATTCACCGCCCACAAATCAGTTGATTCAAGTATACCAGTTGAAGAAGAAAAGCCAGTTCACAAAAAAGTTCACAGTGTAGTAAATATTGATGCTTTCAATGAGATAACACCGGTCGCAAATGCTGGTGTTGAAGCCCACGCTGATGCGGGATTCAATGTAAACGCTAACGCACACACCGAACCGGCTGTGTACGTAAAAGAAGTGAGTAAATGGAGGGGTCCGCATTACAATGCACACTACTTTACACCGGGTTACTTTCAAGATATAATGAGTTCTTTCTTTAGGATTCCCCAGAGACAGTATTATCAGCCAATTTGGGCGGTACCGCAACATTATAATTACATCCATCAGGTTCGTTATTGAGATTATAAGGGATGAACGTGCACCCAGAGGCTTGAAGACAGCTCCGTGACCTAGCACTTAATTGTTTGTTTTTAATTTCACGATTTAGCACTTAAAAGTCTTGGGAAGATCATAAGTGCATCTACACACAATATGTTCTAACCATTTTTTTGTATCAGTTTTAGGCATAAACATTATCTTCCATAGTAAACATTTATCCGAAATGATAAAGAAGGTATATACAGGAAAATGTTATTTGTTTTCTCTTTGCTTCACTAATTAGTGATGATAATATATAATAGACGAATACGTCAGGAACCGGTAAAAAGATACATCCTAATGACGTGATTTGTGTCGTCCCTTCTATGAAAGGTTTTCTTCTAATACATATTATTTTGGGATTCAGGTAAATGTTGCGCCCACTGAAGTAGTTGTCCGAAAACACAAGCCTCATCACCACGCTCACAAATCCGTATACATTGGAGGTTATGTTGGAGCTGGTGGTGAAGTCGGAGCCCCAGTAGTCAAAACACAGCCTATCGAGAAAAGAGTCGATGTTGGTGTAGAATCAGGAACAAATTATAACACAGAGTTTTCAGGACCAGGCAAAGTTACGTACAACAAGGAAATTGTTGTAAGTCATAACCAAGGCCGGCCAAGTACATTTTTCCAGGACATTTTCAATGTAAGTGGTCTTATAAACATCTCTCATACCTACATCACGCTACGTAAAGTATATTTAAATCCTTATGAGTATCAGTCAACTTTTATGTTAGGGATTTTAAATAATTTCTATGTGTTTCTTAATTAAATCTTCCTGTAATTATGCACTAAAAAGTTTTCCTAGAATTTTATAATGAAACGAGACCCTGAAGAAAACTGCCTATAAATTTTTCCTTAGAAGGTGTTTTTCTTTCGATAATTATCGTGCGTGCTAAAAATAGGCGTCGGAAAAGGTCAATTGACGAAGTTTTTAATGAGGGATTTATAATGATGTTTATGTAGAACATCCATTGAGATACTTAATACAATTTTCAAATCACAAATATTAAAAAGTGCTCCATAAGTGTATTGTACTTTTTTTATTGAAACAAATTGTCAAATATTAACGACAAGCTTCGTCACAATATAAAGTATACTTTCTTTGTTTTCCAACGTTATATTGACACAAAATTGATCTGACGAGTCCTTTTTCCAATATCATCTTTTATCTCCATAAAATCTCTTTATTTCAACTGTTCAAAGCGCGGTGTACCCTGATTTGCATCCCATTGATGGAAGAGTTCTTTATTAAAGTGCGAGTCGGGATAAGTGCTGACCTTCCCATTAACGGCGACCTAAATGACCCGAAGCTACGAGTACATCGCAATTATGTAGCAATCATTAATGTGATGTTATTGTTGCGGACTATTATATCCGTAGATTTGACGTAAATAAGACTAAGTTTTTTGTTAAATATAAAGTACTTAATAAATAATGAAAAAAAAAACTACATTTCCCACGAACAAACGTATGATTTTAATTAAAAAAGATGTGCAAACAATAATGAGACTAATTAAAATATATAATAACAAGTTAGTTTTTTATTTTTTGTAGACCTCTCTAGAATCAACTTATAGAATTGACTTGATTTTTGTTTTTGCAGATTCCTATATCAACTCTGAAAGCTGTGAGCGGTTTTCTGACTAACACCGCTGGAAGTACTAGTGTTTCAGTACAAAAGTCAGGCTCAGTCAAAGCAGGTGGTTACTCAGGCTATTCCGGGCATTCAGACTTGTTCGCAAATGCTGGATACTCGGGCAATGCTAGATATACAGATTATTATTAAGATACAGCTGTAAATTAAATAAGGAGTAAGATTTAATATGAACACATAATAAAAAAGGTGGTGATAAATTAAATAAAAACAATATTTTTTAACAATTTATTTCAATTTAATTAAATCATATATTACTTTCTTAATTCAATTCAGCTTTAAGCTACTTGGAGATACTAATATTAATTACGACCTGGGGTGAATAATAACGTAAGAGATAGTTGAGTTCTACTTGAAATACTTTTCATGAAGAACACATTAAGTGAATGCAGCATTAATAAATGTGATAAGCTCTGTGCGACCTGAGCGTCGCACTATATAATCGTGCTCTCCTCTTTACTCTCGTAATCTTGACGATATTTTTATCTCATAGCTTTTATTACGATTTTATTTTTTACGAGCACCCTTTTTAAGGAGCCCTCTGTAGACTTATTAAAAGAATAAATAAATTTACACAAAATAACAGTAGCATCAACCCGTAAAATTGTTGAGTTTATTTGTTTTTAGTTAAAATAAACTTGGAATTTTATTTAGACATTCCATGGTACTACGTTCTCTAGTTAATTTAGTTGTTTGTTGAAACTAAGTTGTTTAAATGACAATAGAACTATAGTATGTTTTTTTATCCTGGAGATTAAATTTAAAATGCCAAAATGACATACTAATATACATTTCAATAGCTTTTACGTCAGTTTTGGCATTTGCTCCTGTCAATTTAATCTCTAGGATTAAAAAACAGAGTATGACAATTTCGCAAATAATATTTAAATTTTAGATAGGTATATTCTTTAACTTTTTTATTTAGGAAACAAACAGATGTTTTGTTAGGTTAGGCACAGTAAATTATTGCTAATGTATCGCGATTAAAAGGATATATGGGGACATTTATTAGTTTCAAAGCGATTTGTTTGCTGTTTGGATAATCCTAACGCCTATCGTAGGGAATCGATATACCTACATTTTATAGGGCCAGCTTTGTGTTTCATTTAATTTAACTTTTCATCAGAAGCTTCCAGTTTTGTGACTAATCTTTAACTGTTTTCTACAGACTCAGATTTGATATCTTCGAAACATGTTCAACCATCATCATCAGCATCTTCGGAGGCACATATATCGGTACAGACACCGAGTGCTTCCAAAATAATAGACGACATTTTCGCTGTAAGTGCATGACCATTATTCATGTCTCATTAGTAATATTATTTGTGTTGCATGTACATAATTATCAAGTCATTTATCATTTTAAAGTTAGAATTATTGATACTGCAGTAATTATTTCAGAATACCTATAAATTATTTTCGTATGTAGCTTATGTTAAATTTATATTTAGAATTTACACACTTTCTACTTGTATAACAGTAAGGTGAAGGTTTGATGCAAATAATTATTTATTACAAAAATTAAAGAAAATAAATACAGTTTCATTTTTGGGTTAGGTTCGTCGTAAGCATGTTTTTTTATAATACTGGGCTGATATATTTACTATAAAAAGTTTCATAGAAGCCATTTAATATTGATAACAGTAGAATAAAGCTTTGGGTTTGTTTTATGTTTGATCATCATACAATTTTGGGTGGAGGAATATTGCTATGTATTTTACAGATTTGGAGTTTATTAATTGAAGTGTAAATATTTGGTGTGAGTATAGTTTTAAGTTAATGCCTGTGAAGGTAAATGTATGTTTGCAAATATGGAAGGCACTTTACTTTTTTGGGTGTTGGTGAGTACTGCTTTGTACAATATTGCACTTTACAGATCGTTTATTAAAGTTAAATTTGCAGTGATAAAGTTTGTCAACTAAAATAATTTTACTTTATAGATACCAATTAACACGCTGTCGGCAGTAAATCAATTTTTAGAAAACAATGTAGCAGGGAGGAAGAGAGTTCAGGTAAGATTTTTTTTTAGTATATTTTAGTACTCACACAGCACACACGCTTTTCATCAAACCGATTTTGGGCCTTCGGCAAAATGAAATTGGCCTCCTGTCATATATATTTTTCATCCCACTACGTGGCATGCCTTTTAAGTTTTGTCGTTTGAAGAATAAAACACAACTAGAACCTTATAGTACTTTTTATTGTTTTTCAAAGTATTCACCACGTAGCTTAATACACTTTTCCATTCGCTCAAACCAGTTATTATAACATTTATTCCACTCTAAATTGGGGGTGTTCAAAATGGCTGACTTGAAAGCGTCGACTGCTTCTTCACCGGACTGGAACCTTTGACCACGAAGACTTTTTTTAATTTTAGGAAATGTAAAGAAATCGTTAGGGCTTAGGTCAGGACTGTATGGAGGATGGTCAAGAATTTCTACTTTTTCCTGCTTCAAATACTCAATCGTTTGTCGAGCGCTGTGTGAGCTTGCGTTGTCGTGGTGCAGGATGATGCGTCGCTTTGAGTTCGATTTTCGAAGTTCGGCGATGACTTGTGGTAAACAAACTGTGGTATACCACTCTGCGTTAACCGTTCTACGATCTTCAAGTGCAATAGTCGCAACATGGCCGGTTTTTCCAACGAACGTGGCCACCATCTTCTTTGAAGTGCTTCGAGAACGAACAACTTTAGTCGGCTTAGGCTCGTCTTGAAAGACCCAGATTGTAGATTGTTGTTTGGAATCAGGGTCGTAGGCATAGATCCAAGATTCATCACCACTGATGATGTCGTAGACGTGATTTGACTCTCCTCGGTTGAACCTTTGCAGAGATTTCTTACACCATCTGACGCGGGCCGCCTTGTGATCGTCGGAAAGCAGATGCGGTATCCAACGGCAAACTAGCTTTCTCACACCAAGCGCTTCATGCAAGATCTTCTGAATGGTTGTCCCTGAGATGCCTAATAGAGCCTCTATCTCTCGATACGTCACATGACGATCTTCGAGAATTAGTTGTCTCACAGCAATGATATTATCTTCAGTGAAGGCGGATTTTGGGCGTCCTTCGCGAGATTTGTCACTAACACTAGTGTGTCCACGCTGGAATTCTAAATACCAGCGTTCGACAGTCCGCAGACATGGGGCTTCATCACTGAACACAGATGTTAGCTCTTCAAAACACTGAAGCCGTGTTAGGCCTCTTTTAAAGTTGTAGAAAATTATTGCACGTACATTTTCCTTAGAAAGATTCATTTTCGTACGTAACCTGACAGATTCTAATCGACGCTGTGACTAAACAATAGCATTAATCCTAATACTTTTAACTGTGTTGAGATTCAAAATATAAACACATTCGAATATAGAACAGTTCCAAATTCAAAATTGCCGGGAAATATGGAAACGACAGAACTTAAAAGGCACGTAGCACTAGTATTCAATATTTTTTATTTCTATTTTTTTGCTATTCAAACTAAAAGGTATTTCAAATGTTTGTTTTATGTTGCTAAATACAAAACAAAATCTGCGTTTAATCATTATTTTATTTTAGCAATTAAGTTTAGTTCTGTTTTGTACCAATATATAAAAAAAAACAACTTATTATTTTACCTGCAATAATATTATTTAGTTTTATATGCAGTAGGTAATATACTTAAGATTGTACGCTTAGTATTAACTTGCTGAACTTTAACCCTAAAAATACCTCCGATTCTCTGAAAAAAATAAATGTCGTCACTTTGTAAAATTGCTTCTCTATAAGAAAAGAGGCTCTTTACCAGTAGTGAGACAATTACCGATATTTTTGTTAATTGAATTTTTTGTTAATTAATTTTGATATTTTCTTTGCATTAAAATAAATAAATAAAGTCTACTTTTTACAGGTCTCAGCAGAAAGCGGTGGGGAGCCAACTAGAATCCGACTGGGACCCCACGCAAGGAGACGCGCTAACAAACATGTGGTTATAGTTCAAGAGCCTGCTACCACCAAGCCAGTTTCTCAGGAAGAACACTGAAATACTTAACTCACTGTACCTAAAGTACAAATAAAATATTTAACTTTAAAATAAAATTGATGTACAAAACTGTATTGCAGTTATTTATGTAAATATTTTTCTATTAAATATGACAAAATCACTTGTTTATGCTTTTTTTCTGCCTAGATTAGACATCGGCTGCCTCACCTGAAGTACATTTTTATAAACAATGAATTATTATATAAAGCTAAACAGGGACAGAAGATTCTCAGAAATTACATAATACTGCATAAGGATTATAAATGTTTGTGGCAAAAGAAAAATAAAGCTTAATATTATAACTTCTGGTCTTATAAAATTCTCACAAACATTGCATAATAAAATTTGTTTACAAAATAAACTTCTAATGTTTCGCTCCCCTTATGATAACATAACTTCTTTCTTTTATTTAGAAATGAATTTCTTTTTAAAACAGATAAAAGCAATTATTAAAGGATTATAAATAAAACACAGTTAAAAAAAACTATCATGTTAAATTGTATGTGAATGTTAAATTATTGATCATTACAAATTGTAATTAAAAAAAAATCTAAATTCATACGTTATTTAATTATCTCACAGATTACACATAAAAAATAATTAACAAAAGGAAGCATAAAAAATAGAACTTATGTGAAATCAAGTCTTGAAACATTTTAATGTCATTGAATCAATTAGTTTTTAGAACGTAGTGGGAAATAAAACAAAAGCCGGTGCCTTTACTACTATAGAAACTGAAGTACACGACTGTTTCCCCAAGTTCCTTGATAGGAAAATAATACGCGGTAGGATCCAATTTGTGTAAATCAATCTTTTCAAACGAATAGTTACCTTTGTATACGTCACAAGTTTTCTCGTCATACCTAACTCCAGAAGCAACTAGCATTACTTTAGGAATCATACTTTTACACGTCATCTTTTTATAATCATTTGTATATTTAATTCCTCGACCAGGTTTATAAACGCCAGTTTTAATTTTCCAATAATATCCCTTCAAATTAGCTTTTATTGTCAAGTTGCCTCTAAAATAAAAAAGTCCACTCTTATTGTAAGCGTTAACGGTAAGTTCCAGTTGTGGTTGTTTTTCATATGGTGGGCTTGGACTTGGACAAGTTTCAATGCTTCTTAATAACACTGTGTACTTCACAATTGAATCCACTTCAATAAATGTAATTAGTACTATAACTGTGAGCAGGTATTTCCACTTTGATACCATAATTAAATCACACATTTTCTTACTCAGCCATAACAGAGATTTGGTGGTTATCAACAAGGTACTAAATGGAATTTACCATAAAGTATTAAAAATGAGGGCCAATTTAAATCTATTCCAAATGTCGTTATGTGTTATCATCGAAAACTATTTCACGAACTATTGTGTAGCATTAGGTACATTGTGCCTAATACTTTTATAATGGCCAATTTCCCGAAAAAACGTTTCCAGACTGTATCTATCCAATTTGTGATCTAATATTTATCTGTCTACGTTAACGTGAACCGTTAAATAATGTAATCTGTCAATGGAAATCGGTCTGTGATGAAGACACATCACATCACATATTTTATGATTCAATAGTAAGTAGCTACATCTTATTGAACCGAGCAAGCAGTTAAAAGCAAAGTGTGTGCAGCATTCATATTATTATACCCTGAACCTCACGCATCCCTCCACGCGAATGATAACAAGCATCAAGACCAGCATACTAAAAACATAGAGATGACAATAAAACACGCAATAATACACAATGTGGACTCATAAACCGTGAAGTTGCTTTGTTTACAGCTTTTCGACAAACGAAAGTATAAAGTAATTTTACGGCTGACATCTTTTATGGTGGCAGCTATCAAAACAAACTTGGAATATTGTTGAAACACGCCTAAAGAATACTAAGGAAGTTCATACATCACGGATGCAACGGGAAGTGGAACCAATCTTCCAGGATCTATAGAATTGCCCATGGTTTTCTGCGTATAATGCAAATACGGGATACAAGTAAAGCGAAGCATGGGCATCCATTTTGATCTTTAGTTAGATGTATTGTGTATTCCCAGGACAACTGGAATAATCTTTTGGAACTCCATTTCCACTGTCAGATGTTCACTTAAATAAGCCGTCCAAATCTTTGATTAGTTTTGTTGGAGTAATATCTCAGAACGACAAGGTTGCGAGTTATTGAAAAAAAATTAATTTCTCTTTGTTTGGATTAAAATGGCCTGGCAACAAGAATTATTCGAAATTTAAGTGGCAACTGACTTACCTATCATTAATCCTTATACATTTAGCAGTAGGTAAGTTGACTTCATTGATTGAAATATAACAAAATGTGATCTAAATATAGCTTTTGGATTAAAATAAGTACCTATTTACTATGAACGTAAAACGTTATTGCAAAATAAAAATTATCGCTTGTTTGGATACTGGTAGGTAATCATCACACCGTAACTAAACTAGAGCTGTTAGGTACTGTTAAAAAAAAATTGGTACTGTTAGTAACTTATAATTCTAGTAATTTCAGTTTTTTAAAAGACGGATTGTGTTGGCCAGATAATATATGTCAATAGTGTAAACGCTAACTTTAAAAATATACCGATTTTAATATTATGGAGCCAATCCTCTACCACTGTCAGTCAGTTGAAGACGAATGTCTCTAATATTTTTAATTTTATCAACATGTTTTGTATTCCGACGACCTCCGTGGTCGAGTGGCGTAGGCACCGGTTTACAAGGTGTCGCCAGTTTCCACGTCCCGGGTTCGATCCCCAAACGGGTCAATGTAGAAAATCACTTTTCTACATTGTCTCGGGTCTGGGTGTTTGTGGTACCTTCGTTGTCTCTGATTCCATAAAACAAGTGCTTTATCTACTTACTTTGGATTCCGAGCAGTATGCAATGTTGTCCACATTTATTTATTCCCTAAATATGGTTCCGATAGAGCCATTATTGGTATAATTAAGTTGTACAAAACTATTAAGTAAAAAGCAAGTTCCAACGGAACTTGCTAAGTAGACTTAACTTATACCTACAAACTTTGTAAAATTTTACTCAAGTTTCCTCTTTCCGTCAAAATAGGTTTGCGCCCATCGTTGTCAGCTCCGAACCAACCCTTTTTGGTCTTAACATTTCTAATTTAATTAAAACAACCCAAATCATTTGTCACCTTATTTACCACCTTAAATCTTATCTGGCGCGTACCTAATCAATAGCTTGACAGGTTCGACTTATCGACACCTAAGCCTTTATTTGAAAAGTTATTGCTGAAGCAAATTGAGTATCATGATTTTATTGGCATTTTTAATCTACCAGAATATCGTAACAAATTGCTTTTAAGTCTACACTGAGCCACAATAAGTAAACGTGATTTATATAAATACTCGTTCCTTTTTTATAAGAGAAAAGGTAAGTAACCAGCAGTGTGAGAGACATATTATTAGGCTGGTATATTTATTTATTATGTTCTTCCCACACATACATAAAAAAAACTTTGAGAGGTGTCAAGGGACACCCGGATGGAACGAAGTTCCTTTCGATTAATTAGTGAAGGAATTGTAATAAAATTATATTTTTTTTGAGTTATAATAAATTATAAATAATAATTTATTATTAACGATATTAAAATTTTTAGGTAATAAGACAGACAGACAGACAGAGAAACATGCGCCGTACAGCTTACAATAGCAAAAAGTGTCGTGACAACTTTTCGTAAGAATTTTTTCCGTCTAGCCCCCTTTCACGACGCGCGATAAGGAGCTTTGTTCGAATTATATAGAACATAAAACATATTTATCAAAGGCTTACGCACTAGCCAGTTATGAGCTAACCGGTCTGCTGTTTTATTCCTGGAAGCCTAAGCCTCTAGTTCACTGTTACACGCTTTAGTTTCATATAATCCTCAATAAAACTAACTAGTTTGAAAATAACATAATAATATAAATAATCGTTTTATAATAATATATTACGATAGCATTTCACGCAAACAAACTTTTACGTACACTTTTATTGCTGGTTCGATTGCAGTTCAGTAGATCGATTTGCTAAAGAAATAAGTATTTCGACCACAATGAATTACTTTTCTTAATTTACTGAATATAATCTAAACACACACACATCATTATAAATCAATTTCTTTTCGCTCCAGTCTCCAGCTATTAAGTGGATCATTCGCAGAGTTCGTTCGAGACTAGGCAGCGGTTGGTCACTGGTAACCTAATACAATCCTCTCCGCCAAAACCTTTATTGCTCCTGTCTTCCGAGTATAGACAACGTTTTTCTGCTATATTAAAAACTACCAATATCACTTTGGGTATGAAAAATAGATGTTGGCCAATTCTCAGACCTACCCGCTATGAACACAACATTTTATACAAATCGGTCTAGCCGTTTCGGAGTTTAGTAACAAACATCACAAAAATCAAACTTTAAATAATATAATATAATGGGCTTCCAGAAACCATTTCATTTAATTTTCGTCAAGAATCTCATCAATTTAAAGCTAGGTGTCTCAGTATCCAAGCTGCTAAAGTTATCTGGGAGAAACAGCCATTAATATATTAAAATTACGACAGACCCTTACGGGTCTAGACGTAACTCCGAGTGGCACTTTGGAGAAAGGCAATTTAACAAAACATAAGTTACCGATCTCAAAACTTAGTGCCTACATTTTGTAGAAGGCTAAGTGGTCCTGACCGCGCCTAAAGTCTTTATTATACCTACATATCTGATTTGTAGGAAACACCTGGCTTTGATAAGTTTTGAACTTTATTTCTTTCTGGTGAAAAATATCGGAAGACTTAGAATAAGCTTGAGGAACATCGGGAGCTTTGTAAGTACTACTTTTTACAAGTAATTAACCGTCACTTAAAATTTGAGTAGAAATCTTAAAAATGAAAATCAACTTTTCATACTGTAAGCATAAGTAAAATTTTAAGTTTTCGACCTATGTTCCTTGGGGAAAGGAGTTCAGTTTTATGCACCATCAGGTGCATAAAACCTCGTAGAATATAGGCACACCTTTTAAATTAATCCTGTAGATGAAACCATGCAAGAGATGAAATATTAAAGAAACTGAATTGAATAATACACTGCCTTTGTCTGGTTACAAATACGACCTCAAACATCCAAACATTCCCAAGTCACTTGATAACTGTTCTGAAATTAGATCAGCTCGTCCCGCGGGAGAATTAATTTTGGACCCTAATCAAACTTAGACCATGTTCAGCAAAGTCTGTTAAGTCGACACTGTAACTTATAAGTAAGACAAGGCTGAACATATGCATTCATGCTTCGGTATCTAGAATTTAATACATTTTCTAGAAGCCGTGACATCTTGTAGTAAGTGAAGCATTTATTGTGAGAGTTGATTTGATTTTGTACACAACGTTTGAAGAACGAATAGCTTTTTTTCTTTTAATAATAAAGTATTGTCGTTGTTTCAATATACAGTGGCTGGCGAAGAAAATATATTTCTTAAAGAAAACCCTTTCGATTCCTTTTTCCGCTGAACACCACCGAGCTTTGAGAACAAAAAATCTCGATGCTGAACATATAGAATCTGAACGTTATTATTTCAATGTACATACATACAATCGGAAATTCAATTGTTTTTTTATATTTAATGTTTCGTTCCTTCTCTACATGTGAAGAAGCTGTTGCCCACCAGCGGACAAGAGCAGGCAATTTTACAACTATGCAGATGTTATAATAATTAGCCCAAATTTGAACTTAGGTTTTATTGAAAAAGTTCATGATATTACGTTGGCCACAATACAATTATAGTGCAACAACAAATACATGGTATAAATGTTGCTTTCCCAAATCTGATCAAAGGTATACTGCACGAATTACTTCGACCGTCTTTGTCGTACACGAGTCGGAAATTATTTAATTTAGAAGCTCGTTTCCTTGTTATTTATGGTTTGAATTTCACATTTAGATTCTCTGTAATCTAATTGAATTAGATTCCATGTATGTTTCCTGCCAGTTCAATAGGCTTTTATGCGTGTAGAAAGTTGTGATAATACCCTTTTCATCGACGCAATTATTTCCAGTATCTCGTTGTTAAGTGTTAATCGTATTGTACTGTTTTAAGGGACCCATTTATTTTTGTTTCTTAGCTGGTATTAAATAATAGAGCAACGGAAGGAACAAGTATGATAAAGTGAAAAAAATCTGACAAGTGCGAGTCGAACTATTGCACCGAGGGTTCCGTACGAAAAATTTTATATGATTTAATATTTGTAATTAAATGTTTAGTTTATAGACTTGTAGTACAAAATTTCATATTTTTATTTGAAGGAAAAAGGCCAAAATAACTTTGATTCCCTTGAGTTTCGAAATATACGTGTTTTGCGGTATAAACGGTCGTATTTTTTTACGTTAACGTAGAAGTTTTATTTTTAGACAGTTATATTTCAATTTACGGTTTTAATTTAATCTCGACACCTTTACATGTTTTTAATCTAAGGGTCGTGACCGACAGACAGAAGGACAAAGTGTTCCTATAATTATAAATGTTCACATAAATGAGATGACAAATATTAATGTAGACAAATTAGTCGTCTAATGAAGCATGCAAAAAAATAACTTACAACTAAAACCAGAGGTTGGGTGAGTTCACCAACTAAAGAAATCAACGAGATACCACATTCAAAATGTAACTTGTGGAATGTTACCATAGATAACACAATTTTATAATCACTAAATGTTACTATGCGTGCGCGTAAACATACCTAGCGGTTCCGTTTTTAATTTTGAGGTACGGAACCCTTAACATAATGAAACATAATAAAATGTACTAAGTGATTTATAAATCCAGCGTTTCGGTAATGGAACTGCCACAGAAAGTCAGATTGAGGAACGTGCTCGATCAGGACAGCAACTCCCAAGCGAGGCGTCAGAAGTTATGAACCTTAATCGTGCTTAGTGAGACATTAACGTCTGACGTATTAATAATGATAACGATGGGAACCGATTAATACACTAGATATCAGACTGATATATTCCAGCAGAAGAAGTAAGCCTTAGTAAAGCGAAGACGTATATTAAACTCAAGCATTTTACGTCGTGACTCTAAAAATCCTAGGTACACAAGAAATGCGAGTTGCTCGTGTAAGAATGAGGTCGACTTTATTTCACACGGAAAGGATTCTTCCTGAAGACGAAAACCTAAATTTTTATTAAAAGGAACACATGTAGACGGACACCTATACAGCGTGTAACAAAAACCCTGTCCGATCCCTGAGACTATTATTCGGTATCGTACTGCAAACAAATATACGTAGCCATTTAATGGATTGGAGAATAAAATTTTTCTCCAGTCAAAATATTTAAATACAAATAAAAATTGATCCAAGGCAACAGCTGAACAACTGACCGCTTCTCAAAGGTCACGTACTTACTACCTACAGTTTGGTGTCAAAAAAGCCGCCTATGCGAGACGGTTCATGAACTACCACGAATACGCTTTTATTGGATCTGACAGGGGTTTTGTTACATGTTGTATAAGTAAACCTTTTAGGTATCACATTCATTTTGTAGACCTAATGACAGCTTGATTACATGGTAAGTAAAAAAAACCTGTCTCTGAAAAAATGTGTCTCCCTTACATTAGGGGACGAGGTATATCATCCGGCTACTTAATCTAATGAGTACGAGTAAACATCATCTGCCGTTGCAAAACACTTTTTCTCAGTTCCTTATTAGACGTAACGTGTAAAATTGTTTCTTTTTGTGCTTTGGTTAAATTTTCTAAAAAACAACTGCTGGCTGCAAATAGTCTTGTTGTTGGACTATCTTCATTAATGGAAGACGTTGTTTGTGGGTGAACGTTCATTGCACTGCACTATTTGCTATCGTAACCTAAAATAGAAGTAATAGAAATGGCTAGAATTAGACACGTAAAGTCCTACCAAGCAAAACAAAGTTAAAAACGTTTACGTTTTAATAATGGTGTTTAGCGAAGGTCGTACATAATTATGTTGTACATCAAGTGAATCCCTCACGTGCAATAAAATAAGGACCAACTTGGGTCATGCGTCCTTTTTATAAATGTTTTCCAAACAGGTCTTTTTTGTTACATACAAACAGTTTTTCTTGTAGTATGTGCATTAGTTATAAAACTAAACATGAGATACATAACACTTATTATTGAATTTCACAAATCTAATCTTTTGTCATAATAAGTGAGATTGAACAGTAGGTACTTATAGTATAAATAATTATTATATTAGAAAATAATAATAAGAACAAAATTGTGTTTTTAGGAAACTCAAGATTAAATTAATTGAATTCACTAATTCAACCTTGATTTTGGAAAGAAAATAATAATAGAAACTTTTAGTTTACGTTTTAGTACACGTCACCAACAACAAATAGTTTTGTACACTGTTACAATAAAAATGATACACACATGAAAAAAAGAAATGAAAAATGTGAAAGTAATGAAAAATGGAATAAAATTTTCACCCGTGTTATAGCTTGCGCTGTAATAGAGAAAAATACCAAATTTCAAAGCTCTACCCACGGCTTACCTCGGAAACAATTTTCAATTTTCCCTCGGGAACTACTTAAGGAATCGGGATAAAAGGTAGCCTATGTTCTTTTCTATGACAAAACCCAAATGCATGTCAAATTTCATGCAAATCAGTTCAGCCGTTTTTGCGTGATTGAGTAACAAACATCTATACATCTAACTAAACATCCACACTTTCACATTTATAATATTAGTAGGATAATAAGACTTCTCAGAACCCTTCCGTCTTACCTTACAACCTCAACATATTAAATGTAAATTCCCCTCGTTTTACAGTACCGTTTAAAATCAATTTCACTCATGTAAAATAAGTTCCTTCCCATACCGAAACCATTAAAACAACGCTGAATATATGAATATTTAATTAACCTGTAAGTAGAGTTGCGTGTAACTTTAATCTGTGCTGATTCTTATTTGCATGCGCCTAATTATCAACGGAAGGGTTTAGAATCGATTTTAATTGTGCCAGTAACATTTGAAGCGGCGGTAGCCTAATGGCTAGGGCATCGGATTTGCGATCATGTGGTTGCGGGTTCGAATCCCACCCATTACACTACCGACGTGAACCTACTCGTAACATAAGCATCTTAGCTTAGCACGAGGGGTTAACGAGATTACTAGTAATGTGCAACCCACATTGCTAGTAATGTTTAAAAAAAAAAAAGTTTATTATTACTTTTGTGAAGATTTCATCGTTTTACCAGAGAGGTAGTAGTTACAAGTCCCTCCGGTTAAGCCGTATGGTTGGACCGACAATTAAGGTAACCCGCGCTCGCCGCGGTTTGTCCGTGGATAGATGACTATTTGTAAACATACCGAGATCTCTCCCTTCCCAGAAAAGCACCTCAAACCGTAGGTCCCAACTGTCGTACGTTGATCGTTCAATTCTGATAACCAGTCTTACTAAGGATACAGTTATCCAGCAAACTGCAATGGGTTGTGGAGGTCAGACAGGCAGTCACTCCATGTAGTATTATTTCTCTCTTATTTTTATGCGTCACATGTGACGCGTATAAATGTTTTTTCAATCTTAATTTTTTTTCTCCATGTAGGTAAAAAACAAATGAAAGTTGAATCCGACACCATATAACTAAGAAAAACCTAGGTAGAAGAAAACATGTTTTTAAATGCTTTTATTTGTATTTGTCAGATAAAATAGGTATGTATTTGAATATAATTAAAGTCTGCAATAGGATAAAAAAATACAGTCGAATTGAGAAATTGAGAATTGAGGAGGTACTCAATTCGACTTTTTTTTGCCTTTTGGAAGTCGGTTAATCATATTGAAAAGTCATAATGAAAAGTAATCATAACCGGTTGAAATCAGCACATTTTGTTTCATTATTTACTTCAGTGTTTAACCAAGTAATATGGGTTTACAAAGTAAATAAAAGCACGTTTTACAAACTAGGTCATGTATAGACATAACGACACAACGTGTACGTATAAATTGTATCAAATTTATAAGATAAATATTTATTTAAAAATGGTTTTCACCCATTCGCATTAATTATTCGAACAAGGGATCATAGCGTGAACATTTTCCACAAGGTTTGGGCTGTAACAGTGAATGTGTTCATGTAATATACCTTGAGGTTTTTGCTTTGAAAATGTGAATAATTTACCACATTTTTGTGCATTCAGAACTTACACAGATGCAAACTTTCCCTCATACATTATGTTTCTGCCCGTTACTTTCTTTGAAAATACTTTTTAGACTCGAAATATGTTTAGAATTGAATAAAGTTGCTACAAAACTAAGTGTTTGTAACATTTTTGACAGAAAACCTTATCTAGCATGTTATACTCAATGTTCAAGAAGATAAAACATTCATAATCATATTGAAATCAATATTTTTAATTAAAAAAAGAAGATATTAATCAAAATAAAATAATTCGAAAGTGTTATCTGTTACTCAGATTATATTACAATTTCTGTATAATTAAAGGCAGTAATTAAAACAGCTTTTGTAATAAAGTTTGGCCCATTAGTATATCCCATTAGTATATAATAGCCTAGTTGAGTTATTATATTAATTTATGAAATTGATATTTATCTGTTATAATCCGAATGATAAAAAAATCTATTTAATGTTATTGAAATAATATATATTAGTAATCTAAACGATGTAAGTTTTCTTCCAAACCATATTTTTTTAATAAAAATCACTTATTAGCATAATATTAAATATACCTCCATGTATTATTTAATATACTACAAGCTAACCTTATTATACTGGAGTGCAATTCAATTTCAAAGGCATTGTCACGTCACAACCTCCCAGTGTCAGGCAGACTAATTTATCATAAAGGTTATTGAAATAGTTCCCCGGAGTATTCATGCTCATGATTTTAGTTGACTACGAAACTATATTAGGTAGTAAGTACTAGTCGGTACGCTGCATAACTTTATCAACACAAGAATTTATCAATCACAGAGTATATTATATCGCATAGAGGCCAATGTTCTTCTTAAAATTCTCAAAGATAGAATTCCTCATTCAAAAAATCTACTTTGATTATATACTTTTTGTTATACAACGTTCGATTTTTGACCTTTCAATATTATCTTTATATATATAATTCTTCTGTGAGTGTGTATGTGACTGAACTCCTCCTAGACGGCTGGACCGATTATAATGAAATTTGCTGTGTGTCTTCAGGTGGATTCGAGGATGGTTTAGATTCACAATTTGGTCCAATTTGAAATGTTTTTTTGTTTAATTTTTATCAATTATTAACATCGCGATTATTGACATTAACAACGAATAAACAATGCGGTAACCATGGTAAAATTAGTAAGTAGGTAGTTGCCATGACGACCAAATTTTGTTATTTTAAGTACGATTTACTATCCTCCAGATCCTCCTCCATAGAGGTTATTTAACAATTAAATAAACAAGGTTGTCAAAACTCCTTGCAATGATATTAAAACTGTTTTCTTCTTTAAATATCAGGCTCGCAGACTTTTATTAATTTTTTTTTTTCGTTTGTCTATTTGGTAGGTCTGAGAGGAGGTCGTAGGTTATATTATGATAAACAGGATGGATTTTTTATTGCCACCAGAAAGAAAGAGAGAAAGTACTCTCAATACTGAAGAATAACAAATTAGACTCAAAGAAAACATTCTTTTATTTTTTAAAAGAAATAAATCTGCATTAAATTGATGTTTGAAAATACGCTTTGCGGACCGGGAATCAAATGGGCTAAAATGCGAAAAACTAGCACCGTGTACTTTTTGGCATCAATCGATATTATATATAATTCCAGTGTCATGATGTTTGTCGGGGATGAACTCCGAAACTACTGAACCGATTTTAATCAAATTTGCACACCGTGTGCAGTTTGATCCAACTTGAAATATAGGATAGCTTACATCACAAATATAAAAAAAAATTGAGACCGCGGGCGAAGCAGCGGGAAACAGCTAGTCTACTATATAAAAATAAGTCGGGTTTTCCTTCCTGACGCTATAACTCCAGAACGCACTAACCGATTTCCACGGTTTTGCATTCGTTGGAAAGATCTCGGGCTCCGTGAGGTTTATAGTAAAGAAAATTCTAAATTACATAAAAAAAAATTTAGATCGCGGGCGAAGCTGCGGGAAACCGCTAGTTTACTATAAATTTCTTTTTCTTTATAATACGTTCGTAGGCAGTTTTTTTCGTCATAAATTATATGGCATCTTGGCAGGTACATGTATTGTGTAATAATCTAGTGTTTCAACATTTTGAATTAAGTGTGAAGTAAATAACTAAGCAACATAGTGTGTTTGTCTGAGTCTAGTTCATTTCCCAGGAGCATCGTAAGAAATGATGGAGCGCGGAATATCATACGTCTTTGTATTAATAACACAATGCGACATAATATAGGCAAAGAATCATTGTGTTGTATTTGATAAAGTATGGATTTTAATGTTTTGATTGCTTTGTATAGATCTACATTTTTAAGATAAGATTTGTATAAGGAAATTTTTAAAGGACCATAATTGAAACTAAACCTTTTTCGGAGAAATGCCTAAAACCTCGTTCTTAATTTTTCAAAATGTAAGCCACGAACTAAATCTAAAACTAAATTAATAAGTGGGACCCGACTTCAGTGAACTTAATTAAGTGAAGCAAAGGAAGTATGAGTTATGTGTCAGTTTTTACTTGGAATTCTCAGTTTTTACTTAAAACTTTTTAACGAAGCCCCACCTAATGCTCATATAATCCTGTAGTTTTACCAGGGTTTATATGATATAAAAAAAAGTTTAACGGTTGTATATGACTCTCCGCTTCTAGATTTTTGTGCAGCACAATTTTATCTTATAAAACTTTATTCAGTCTACGAAGAAAAAAAAACTTTAAAAACATGCATTCCGTGCGACATATGATCTCATATCATTGGATTATAATCCAATCTCGCCACATATTGGAGTGGCTATCTTAATTTAACATGATCATCAAAATAAAATAAAATAAATTCTAAGCATTCGTAAATATGTTACAGAAAAAATTATAAAACAAAGTCTCAAAAAAGTAATACATATCATTATATTTATATTGGTATTTTTTCGTTCGTCATGGCTACGTGTTTTGAGTGTTTCCCAACTAGTTAACAAAAAAATAAATACAAAAATAAATATAAAAACATTAAAGTTATTTTATTTAACGGGTATTTTCAACCACTTTAATAACGGAATAGTGTATAACATAACCATATTCTTAAATTAGCCATAATCGTTTTAGGTCACTTTCATTTTACGATGGACTGACATTATTTTTATTACACACTATTACGATGTAAGTACATTTTTGTTACATTTCAATGACACTCCACACTAGTGGACGTTATAAAAAAGCTTTTAAGATTTTCCTTATTAGAAGGTCAAACGTGTTTGATGAAACTGATGGCTACAAAAATAATTTTCTGTTGTTGAGTAGTTTGAACTTCTGAATAAGTAAAAATAATTTCAGAATAGAAAAACATTTTTGTAACAGTTTCCATGTGGAAAATGAGTAGGTGGTTTTAAGGTGTCACAAAAATAGAATAATACCATAAGGAGTAACTGGTCGAGTCGCGTGCACATACCGGTATTCAAGGTGTCGCCAGCTATGAGGTCCCGGGCTCGATCCCCGGACGGGTCAATATAGAAAAACACTTTTCTACATTGTCTCAGGGTTGGTTTGTTGGTGGTATTCATATTCATATTCATATTCATATTCTTTATTGCAATCCATAATGTACATTAATGGTGGAAAAGGAAATATAAAAGTCACAATTATGGACCCTGATGGGCACAGCAAGTAGAAGAGAGGAAGGCGTTTTATGTACCTTCGTTGTCTCCGATTCCATAACACAAGTGCTTTAGTTACTTAATCTAGATTCGGAGCAAAGTATGTGATGTTGTCCACATTTATTTCTTTAACTTTGTGATATTGTATCGTAAACTATGTTCGAAGTAAAACAGTTATTGTCATTAACACCGCCGTGTAACACAATAAATCTGAACAATGCAAAAAATATCTTCATCCAGCTTTTGGTATGAAACCAGTCATATTTTAGAGTACCGAATATTAATTAGTCGAGATTAGTCTGAAATTGCGAGAACGATTAAAACGACAGACAATGCTAATCCCACGCTTATTGATTCCAATTCATGGAAAAGAACAATTGTTGCACGTTTGCTAAATATTGATCATTAGGCGCTAGAAATTCCATATTGCTCTGACTGCCTGATTGCAAAATTTGAACCTTAAAGGAAGATAAATAAGGGTGAAAATGGAATCTTGTATTGTTTTGTTCAAGTTGTGCCTCGATTTGAGGATTTTCAAATCGATCACAGTAGATTGGTTGGTGTTTATCCAGCTGATTGCGCGTCGACGAAATGTTACTAATGATGATTGTGTTTTAAGCAATCATTTTAATGAGTTCGTTTTTACTGTTTCAAACAAGATGGTTTAAAATATAAATACCTTTGAGATATTTCACAAAATTGAGATTCTTATAAAAATTAAATTGTTAAAATAAAAAAAAATGTTCCATTGTTCCGCTATTTTGAACATTCAAATAATACGTGACTTAAAATAAAAGTTTGTTAATCTAGTTCTTAAACAGAGCAGTGCTTCCACAATGCTTCTAAAACTTCTGTTAAAATTTATAAACTTGCATTTTATTCATAATGCAATACCCGCTAGAATTTCTTTCTGAAATTTTCATGGACTAACCACGTATAGAAATACTTTGAAGATAGTTTGAGTCACACTATTTTATACTGTTATATTATGTATTTGTCTTTTAAATGTACTTTTATGTACGAATAATTAGGTATATTATTTTTAGAGCCACAAGATACAAGCTATGCTTAGTTTGTGGTTCTCTCAAGAAGAAGAATATTGGTAATAATAAATGTTTATTTTTTATTATTAATTCTTCTTCTTGAGAGATTAGTCAATAATTTCAGTTTTCGTGTCGATGAACTCCAAATTTTATACCAGTATTGAGCAACCTATATAGTTCTATCTTTGGACTCGTTAAGATCTTAGTAAATACAGGTGGTTGTGCACGACGTGCGAGTAAGGAGGTATTGCATGTCCTGTAAAGGGGCTCCACTCTGTAACCGATATAAGATAATCTATATATATAAAAATGAAACCCGTTTTCCGTTGTCACGACATTGCATGAAAACGGCTTGACCGATTTGGCTGATTTTGATCTTGAAATGTTTGTGGAAGTCCAGGAAAGGTTTAAAAGGTGTAAAAATAAATAAAAAGTAAAAAAAAAATGTTCCTAAACTCGGGAATAACCTTAATTACTTTACTTTTGACAGAACGAAGTATGTCCGGGCAGCTAGTACTTTATATAATAGCAATTTATTTTTAAATTATATTATTGTTTACCTACCCAATTTATAAACCCAATCTCAGTTTATCCCTTTCAGTTGACTTACACGAAGAAAAAAAAACACTTAACAATAACAACCGATAATTACGCAGCAGCTTCATTATAAATTGACATAAACGATGAAATATGAAATTCACTGTTTTAATGTCAAGCGAGCTTTAACGAGAGATTAAATCCTGGAACAATTAAGTATAATTTACAATACGGTGTTGCCAACGAGAATAATCAACATTTTCCGAGAGTAGTGATGAGTGTCCTACATGTCACTTCACAGAATCAGGTATATTTAAGTCCACAGATAAAAAAACAAGGTACAACTATAATAGTTTACTGATTCATTTTGTTTTAAAGATTACTGGCAATGTGGGTCGCACTTTACTAGTATTCTTGTTAACCCTTCGTGCTATGCTAGGATGCTTGAATTACGAGTGGGTTCACGTCAGTAATGTAATGGGTGGGATTCGAACCCGCAACCACATGATCGCAAGTCCGACGCCCTAGCCATTAGGTTACCGCCGCTTCATCGTATTTTTATTTGAATTACTAGCTTCTGCCCGCGACTTCGTACGCGGATCCTGTTGCTTATGCCAGCGACAACAGGGTCGTCAAAATAAAAGATCTGAAACGTCTGATGTCAAATTCTAAGAGCCCGGGGACGGGAAAACAACATGATGCGCGAGACAATTCGAGACCCTCCAGATCTTTCATTTTTGTAAGATAGCAGGAAATGCCCATCAGAACTTTTGCTCACGATCAGCTGTCAGTCGCGCATCATATTCTTCACTGGTCTCTAGGGACCTGGATGTAGATGCGTAAATGCGATGAGAATGCAGGCGTGCTTCGCGATCCGAAGAGATTTCCACGGAGCGAGTTGCAGCCTGATCTTCCCGAACAGCATCAAGTCTCTCTCGACGCTCTTCGTTAGATTCTTGGGATCTTATGATCCTCAATCTTTTAGCTTCTTTGGAACATTGGGAAAGATTTGGAACATTGGGAAAGATTTGACCTCTTTCATCATGGTTATAGTTTTATTGTGAAGATACCTGATCAATTAAAATCTAAGTGACTGCAAAGTAAATTAAACGCTCAAATAACATAAGCCCGAAGGCATATAATTATATTCGACAAAAAAAAAACTTGGGAGTTTTGGCCAGTTGAGTCGAATTATAAATGATATACCATCGTCATCGAAAATCAGTTCGGTTATGTTATTTTATAATTATACAGTGAAATTAGTGATAGCTTTGATTTCCAAGTCAGATGTTTCAAATCTTCGATTTTTATAAGTCAACAGGGAATGCCCATCAGACCGAACCACTTTTGCTAAGACGTCATTCCTATATGTGTTATGGTGTAGCCGGGCTCGTGGAGTTCAACAACAGGTGTTCCAGATCTTCAATTTTTATACGTCAACAGAGAGTGCTCATCAGGCTAAACCACTCTTGCTAAGACGTCATTCCTATATGTGCTTTGGTGTAGCCGGGCTCTTGGAGTTCCACAACAGGTGTTCCAGATCTTCAATTTTTATACGTCAACAGAGAGTGCTCATCAAGCTAAACAACTCTTGCTAAGACGTCATTCCTAAATGTGTTATGGTGTAGCCGGGCTCTTGGAGTTCCACAACAGGTGTTCCAGATGTTCAATTTTTATCCGTCAACAGAGAGTGCTCATCAGGCTGAACAACTCTTGCTAAGACGTCATTCCTATATGTGTTATGGTGTAGCCGGGCTCTTGGAGTTCCACAACAGGTGTTCCAGATCTTCAAATTTTATACGTCAACAGAGAGTGCTCATCAGGCTGAACAACTCTGCTGAGACGTCATTCCTATATGTGTTATGGTGTAGCTGGGCTCTTGGAGTTCCACATTAGGTGTTCCAGATCTTCAAATTTATTCTCTCAGCAGAAAATGCTCATCACGTGGAACAATTTTTGCTATGGTACCATTTTTGTATCTCTTATAGTTTAGCTGGTCTGTTGCGGTTCTGCATCAGGTGTTCAAATTTCCAAGATAAATTATAGCCTATATGTTGCCCAGACTTAATAACTATACAACAAAAAAAAAGACATTCAAATCCGTCCAGTAGTTCCGAAGATTAGCGTGTACACACAAACAGACAAACAGACAAACAGACATACAGACAAACAGACAAACAGACAGATTTTTTTTTTTGGATTCGTGCTCCATAACTGTTTGTAAACCCCCCTCAATTTTTTTTTTTTAATATATTCAATGTACAGACACAGTTTTTTTACTGTTTTATTATATGTATAGATTAACTAGTTTTACCTACGTCTATGTATTAACCATGCAGGCCTAATCATGGTTGATAAAGGCCTAATCAGACTTGATACATATTATTTATTTATTTATAACTAGCTGCCCGGACAGACTTCGTTCTGTCAAAAGTAAATTAATTAAGGTAATTCCCGAGGAACAAATTTTTTTTTACTTATTATTTATGTTTTACACCTTTTAAACCTTCCCTGGACTTCCACAAACATTTCAAGATCAAAATCAGTCAAATCGGTCAAGCCGTTTTCATGCTATGTCGTGACAACGGAAAACGGGTTTCATTTTTATATACGAGTATATAGATAGATAGATAAGGAAAACCAACAGTTACACAAAATGTGAAAAATCAATAAGTATAGAAAACATAAAGCCAATTACAGGTTTCAACGGATAGCTACAGTATTATACTCATACCATATACTTATACCTAAATAATAATAATAATATTTTGGGACAAACTCACACACGGCCATCTGATCCCAAATTAGGCAGAGTCTGTACTATGGCAACCAGACAACTGATAAACATACTTATATATTTCTAAATACATACATATTATAGATAAATAACACCCAGACACAGAATGAATAAAGTTCTTATTAATAGCATATCAATCAATCAACTCAGCCTATCGCGGTCCACTGTAGGACAGAGGCCTCTCCCAAGTTGCACCACAACTCACGGTCCTCTGCCTTCCGCCGTGGGACTACCGGGTACCGAGTATTATGGTGCGCATGAGGTGTTAGAATATAATTTGTAACAAATGTGAAAACTGTCTAGCACGGCAAGAGTTAGAGAGGGAGGATAAACATACCCCGGACAACATAGTAGTAATTAGTAGTGTCTTACGTACTAGCTTCTGCCCACGACTTCGTCTGCGTGGACTTCAGAATTGGGTCCAACAAGAAATGAAAAATGGAATAAAATTTTCATCCGTGTTATGCTTCCGCTGTAATAGAAAAAAATACCAAATTTCAAAGCTGTCTACCCCCGGCTTAGCTCGGAAAACAATTTTTCCTCGGGCACTACTTAAGAAATCGGGATAAAAGGTAGGCTATGTTCTTTTCCATATCAAAGGCTACAAGCGCGCCAAATTTCATCGAAATCCGTTCAGCCGTTTTTGCGTGATTGAGTAACATACAAACATCCAAACATCTAAACAACCAAACATCCAAACATCCACACTTTCAATTTATAATATAAGTAGGATTAATTAAACTCTTTGGTATAAAACTTAAACTCAAATTTTATTATTACGTGTTATTGTATAAGTAGATACATTAAATTTTTTTTATACTTATGTGTTGTATATGTGATTGCACTGCCAACGAGCATTTGAGTTAACCAGAATACTAGTTATATGCGACCCACATTGATTGAGTTTTAAAATGTATAACTTCACGTAGTGTTTTATGAAATGTGAAAGTATCAACAAAGATTAGCCAGCTGCGGAGAAGACAAAAGTGCGGAAGCATGTTCGTTTACACAGGTGCACTCGTAATCCCTTTGCTCTCATCCGATATGCAACCTCAAGTGAGCCTTGCTGTGTTACAAACATGAGAAGAATTCGGAATAAGTTTATTTTTTATGTGAATACGCGGTCACCCCGCCAACTCAATATACGACGTGCCGCAGCGCCCGCAGCCGTTTCGATCCCCGTACGAGACCAAAATAGAACGTAACTTAATGTGTACAGCGCGATTATTCAATCACACATTTTAATATGATTTAAAGCAAGGAATTATGTATTTTTGCAATTAAAGAATTAAATGAATAAAAGAAAAAATATTTTATTTAATAAGATTAAGATAAGTTAGTTAATTATTTACAATCGTGAGAAATCCTTCCTCCAATGGGCAAGCGTTTGGATCGAACATCGTTTGTTTAGGTAACATTGACTTAGGCAATATAACATCACAGTAAGTAATTATTACTTATTGATAGATTCATTTCCGTGAAAATATTTACGCAGAATATTATTGGATTCTATTTCGAGCATTTTTGTATTCTCGTCTGTGTTATATTAAATTTGTATCCTAACATTGTGGATGTATTTAACATATTTTTATTTTACCTACTATGATCATTATAATAAATTGGGTTTAGTTCTACGGTGTCAGTACAGCCAATAATTTCAGTTGCAAATACGCCACAGTTTAATATAGTATGTATTTCGTTTTTTAATATTTATAGTAGGTAATTAATTTATTTTTTTATAGATGTGTAGGTAATAATCCCTTAAAACTTCCATGCTTGCGTTTTAGGTATGGAGAGATGTAGTTTTTTTTTTAAAAAGAACGCTCTACTTAATGTTATTTAGCAGTTATCGAACAAAACAAATGAAATAGACCTACTCCATACACAATCAATTATTATTTAAATCAGCTGAACAGTCCCACAGCATATGATTCAAGCTAAATCTACGAGTAGAATCCATTCCGAAGCAAAGCTAAAGTTTCCGTAGTTCGATGGCAGATAAAAAGCTTTCAATTAGACAACAAAGCCACATCGTATTTGAGATGGCACCCCAATCTAACCTCAGGCACTGTATTAGTTCACACTATATTGTTCTTGGTTACAATTTTTTTTAATGCTTGCTAAGTATACACATTCAATACGCTACGCCAATAATTTAAATAAAATTTGACATAATTCGTACGAGTATGTGAATGACAAGTTAGGTTAGGTTAGTCTGTCAAATGTCAAATCTTTATTTACAATATTGGCATGTACCTACAACCACCACTACGACGATCGATGATTAGAATTTGTTTTGAATTGACTAGATATAGAGACGCTTTGACTACACTAATATACTGGTGCTTTAGTAATTACATAGGTAATTATTTTATTAATTATGCAGGATTATTATAAAAAGAGAGCGTAAATACAACGAGGTAATCAGGTTCGTTGAATAAACGCACTCCTTTTAAAATAATCCTGTATAAGAGCTCATTGCACTCACATCTAGTGAAGCAATTTATTTTATTTATTTCACAATATAAATTTTTAATTATTATAAACATTTTCGGGGAAAAGCCAAATAAAATACTTAAATTTTTATTATGAACAGAATTTTGTATTTTGAATAAAAAACTAATTTGCTCCAATGAAGTACTTAAATATTGACCTATTCGTATTCTTTGTGTGCTATACTCATATTTTACTTGGCTATTAATCTTTAAGTAGATCCGATGCCAACGCAATTGTTATAACGAGTATCTTTTTCCAACTTTTATTATACCTAAACAAACATCTTAAATCAGGCTATTGTGGTACTATTTCTTTACAAATAGAGGAAATGCCAAGATGTTACAGTTACTCGGACCATTGAATTATTTTAAAATGGTGCCATCTATTAGGCAGATATAAGGATGTATTTATATGGCTGTACTAGATAACCCTGCAGAAATTATTGATGATATTTGCCAAATTGTATTTATGTATATTACGTATATTTACGAAATATTTTTTATTAAGACGTTCTTATTATTTTTTATTATTATAAAGTATATGTCATAAATATAAATATAAAGCTGAAAAGTTTGTTTTTCTGTTTGTTTAGGTCTTTCAGTGTTACATAGGCCATTTATCGAGAAGGCTATTATAGGCTACTATGCCAAATGCGTGCGGGGCTGCGATGAGAAGTTAGTAAAATTAATTATCCTTGGAAAAAAATCAGTCTTAATTCGACAAATTAGACAATGGGTTTAAAAAAATATATTTTTAATTAAATGAATAAAATATCTTAACTGTGCAAGAAATTTCAGCTTATACAGGGTGGTGTATACAATACGACAATAAATGAAAACACGGACAACACTAGTTCATAGGAATAATTCTAAACTATAAAAATAATCCTAACATAGAAAATAAAAAAATAAAAATTTCAAACAAACTAAATGGGTAAGAAATAGAAACGAAATAGAACACCATTTGGAAATATTAGTCCACTAACCTGTGAGAAGAGCGGCAACAGCGCGGTCCTGTAGGGACTTGATCTTTTGGCGCCATTAATATTAATGCTTAGTAAAAACAATCACAGATACATCATGTAGCAAATATTAAAATTGAAAAATAATTTCCTGTGACTAAACTACTGGATATATTCAATTGATTTTTTGTATGTAAACTGGGGACGGCCAGATGTATACGAAGTTTAAATTATTGTCGTATTGTCATCAACACACTGTATATATGATAATATGTGAGAGTGAAAAAAAAAATTACAATTACAATACAACAATTTTGTCTCCATGTTATATCCTAGTATAAAAAATACATGATCCAAATATAAATATATTCGCAACAAGGAGAAGGACACTCTTATCTCTCTGGAGATCTTGGAAAGGTCAGGTACGTCCCTCTATGGTCGCTCATGCATGACCAAGATGAAGTACGGAAACGAGAAAGTTGAAATCAGAATTATTTTGTATTATGAAAATGTCTATGTTTACTGTCCAAAGAGTTATTTTTATGGGAATTACTAGCTGACTCAGCAAACGTTGTTTTGCCATATTCTGGAGAGGGTTACTGATAGGACTAAGTAGATACAGGTATAAAAATAGTTCACAACCTATTGTTAGACCTGCCGAATACAAGAAAAAAATAAAATTCTGTCAAGCCGTTTTCGGAGGAGTTTGGTTATAAACACTGACACGATTTTTTTTGTATTTAGGTATAGATTTATTATACATTTTTGTATTAAAAATAGGTATTTTTGATTAGCTTTACTTATTTTTTCTGCTTTCTGATGCAACTATCAGCACTCTCCTATTAGTTTGAATAAGTAGGTGAACTTAAACTATAAAAAAATAGAGATTGAATTCAGTTTAGTCGAATAGTTTTGTTAAAATGAATGGTTAAATATATTGTTTTATTGAGATTTCAATGTTAAAGTAAATCGTAGTTTTAAAAGTCAACAGAATAAAAAGTGAAAATAATTTTCTATATTTGTGTTACCACGGTAATTAAACGTCTTCAAAATAATAAGACATCATTAACATAGTAATTATGTCCTGTAAAATATTCTCAATATTTAAAATCAATTAAAACTTTGGTAATTTATATTTAAATACTTTGTTAATAGCCAAGTTTTCTAAGAAGATTTAAGAGACGTATTCTGGAAGTTGTATCACAAAAGTTGGTTAGAAATATTTAGACTAAACTTCAAAATAAAGAAAAATAAATGTTTTCTACTTAAGCTAGAACCTACTAATTGTTTTTTTAACATAGTGAACAGAAAAAAACAGTATATTCATCATGTCAAAAATATTCCTTGCCCAGGAATCCTCTGTTTCACTGATATCAGCTGTATAAAAATTTGATTGAATTCTTGTTTCATCAAAGAAATCTAGCAATTTTTTGCGAGCAAGAAAAGAAAACGACAGATGAAAATTAATCAACAACTTTTACGTTTTCCAAACTCTTGGTACTTATGAGAACTGCATTATTCGTAGTGACAAAACGTTTCACCTATCAGATAGGTACCTAGCTAACAAAATAAAATTCTATTTGAGGGAAATCGTTTTTAATTTTGAGTAAGTTAGTATGTGAAGTGCTAGCTGTTCCCCGCAACTCTGCCCGCGGTACCGATTTTTTAAATAAAAAAGATAGCCTATGTTACTCAGGATGAATGTAGCTTTATAATGGTGAAATAATTTTTGAAATCGTCGCAGTAGTTTTTGAGTTTATTCATTACAAACATACACACACAAAAATACAAATCTTTCCTCTTTCTAATATTAGTGTAGTTTAATGTTAATTAATATGAAGTTTATCAGAATTTGGCAAGTGTGCGTCTAGGTGCTATAATTTGTAATGGACTGTTCCAAGCAATCCATCATCAAAGTAATTTAGCAAAGGTAGCATGACCCTGCTAATGGAGAAATGAAGTATATGCGACAAGCCTCGTAATTTATGTTTCCTGCTGTTTGTGAATTTTGATAGTCGACATTGTTCGAAGCTCGCGATAACGCAAAACGTGTGAAATGCGTTATCATAATCAGAAAATCGAAGTTTTGATTGCATTTTAGAACTTATTAGTCAGTAAATTAATTTGTATAAGGTATCGGCGCAATGCGTATTTTCCTTCCATTGATCTCTATTACTCGTCATCGCAGCATCCACTCCTACATTCACATTTATAATATTAAGTAGGATTATAATATGTAAATACTTGTACAAAAAGTATGAAACACATTAAAATTTATACTTTTGGTCAAGACATCGTACGAATATTTTTCCAAGTTGGAACCCATTCTTAAAGAATTATTTTGTAGTCACGCTGGTTTAGTCAGGCAGTTTGTGTGGAATATATTTTTTTAACTAGAAACGTACCAATACATTGTTCTTGGGATGCCGGATCTTACTATGTATGTTTATAAATTATACTTAGAAAGCTTTAAAATCGTAATGGTGTTGTAGGTGCATATATGAATATCTGTTCGTAGGACCTGCAGCACGTCATGTAACTAAGGGATTAATTCAAATCTAAATAAATAAATAAAAAATAAATAAATATCTTAGGACAGCTCACACACGGCCATCTGATCCCAAACTAGGCAGAGCCTGTACTAAAGTAACCAGACAACTGATAAACATACTTATATATTTCTAAATACATACATATTATAGATAATAACACCCAGACACAGAACAAATGATCGTGCTCATCACACAAAGATTTGTCCTGGGTGGGAATCGAACCCACGACCTCCGGCTTAGCAGTCAGGATCACTAACCACTAGACCAACAGGCCCGTCAAATCTACGCATCTACTGGCTTCTTAAGACTTGCTTTAGCAAATAGTACACACGATTCTCACCTTTATGTCAAAGAAATACCGATTTTATCAGCACACATAGATAAGTTTGTCTTCATTTTGTATGTGACACCGCTATTAGAAGGAAAGTAAACAAACTTCGATGAGCAGAACCTCCTTACTTTTGTTTTCATCAAGGATTTTCTTATTTAGATTGTATTTCTTAACAACAACGCTCAACTTATTTAAGTACAGCAAATACTTAATGTGTGAGGAGTAAATAAGAAAAATATAAAAGATGTTATTTATATATATTTTTTTCTTGATATTTACCTTTACCTTTACGTCTGAACTATTTTTACCTAATTCAACAATATCTAGGCATGTATATTTACAATTAAGTCTCTCTTTTATAGACAGGCGTATTGAATTTAGATATCGTCTATAATGTGATGTATACCTCAATACCATGGCCTACGTTAGGTACCTTCATTTGATTTGTAATTAATTATTAAAAATGCCCACAGCCTCTTTTTTAATTGCTGTCTTGTTGTCTGTTGTACTTGAAAGATAGTGGGAAAATCTCTATTAACTAGAACGTTTATAAAAACGTCAAGAAATCAGTTTTCTGTTTTAAAATATTTTTTTTTGTTTCTATATAATTATTATGTAACACGATAGACGCGTCCTTATTTCCCTCGAATTATCTTCCGAGGGGCAAGACTATTGACATTCTGGGAACGTCCTCAGGTGTTTTATGTTGTCAAGGATCAACCTTTTGTATCGCCGACTTCGCTGAATAAAGGAGTGAATTAGATATACGGATCCCGAGTAGTGAAGATTTTTTGTGTAATCCTATTTTGCTTGACACGGAGGTCTCATAATTTTGTTATTTCTTATTATTATCAGACCTTTAGGATACGGTTGCCGTAGAGTTTCGGCATAAAATAGACCTTCCCTCTCTCTGCGTGTCGTGACTAAGGGATGTAGAAACAAGGAGGATAATGGAAACCTATGTTATTATTAAACAATTATTCCAAATCAGCCCCTATATACAAGGGACATAGTACAAGCAATAATGATAGAAATCACTTGAATATAATTAATTATGGACTTTATAATGTTTTAGTCTTAGACATTGTAGATCTTGGCGATAAGTCAGTGGCATAGAGGTATACTGTCTTACCCAGTAAAATGGGTTGTGCGGGTCAGCTAGTATGATAGCAGTCGCTCCATATAAAATCTGGTCAGACTAAAAGTCGATCCCGTATACTGGTCTGGGGAAGGTATCTGTTAAGGGGGAGTTATCAAAAACAAAAAATACAACATTTGCCATGGTAACAAATAGTATCTTTTGTTTTATAATACTTATATGTATAAGAGTATAATGACAAGTTATCTTCCTTGATACAGTAGGTAATCTTGGACAGCCATATTGGAACATGATTTATGACCCGGTAATCCAGGTATGTTGTGGTTCACCATACATTAACTGCTAATAATCTTCCCTGAGATCCGATGACAGTTGTATAACCCAAGATATCAAATAATAATCCCTGAGGATTATAGTGTAGCCTAGTTATATGTCATTAGTAAGTGCTGGCGTCTATGTAGTGGGTAAATACCTAAGTAAAAATAAGTATATTCTTGTATTTATTTTATTGGTTGTCTTTTGGTTTTGCTGGTTGTTTTAAATAAAATATCAACCAGATTAAGAACAAGAACATATAGATTTATTTTTTCTATATAGGCTAATAAATTTAGTGTGTAACTGTTTATTTTCCCGAATGAATAAAAAAAAAAGAAAAAAAAATACCTTCACGTTTCCGTCAAGTATATTCTTGATAGATAGGTACCTGTCTAGTTTTGGTAGTTATATAAAATAAAATAGTTCACAAAATACATAGCCAAACCAACCAATGACAAAAATCTCTATGAACCTTATTTATACAATTTCGACAGTTTTAAGCAGATTCTCATTTTTTTTATAGAAAATGCTTTAATCTGAGAGAAAATGTGTTAAAGAATATAAAATCTATAATACGTGAAGCAATAACTTTGTACTCCTTCTTCGACCTCTCCAAACTTGAAATTAAAAAGAATATTAATGGACTAGTATTGGGCCTCTGGTAACAGTAAATACGTGTCTGAAATCATACGTATTGTCGGACCAATTCCCGTTAAAATGGAGCTCGGTTATTCTATACCTTTGAATGGCCTATCCATTATATTAAACGTTCCAACCTATGTTCTCGACGCAGTTTGTTTTGTATTTGTAACCAATTCGATCGACTAATGGGTCTTGTAGTGATGATAATGTCTTAACTGAAACCCTTAGTTTAACATGTCTTGACTTTGATCGCATTATTTCATACATACTTTAAATTTGTTAAAATTTTTAGCAACCGGCATTTAACCGCGGTTTCGCTAGCATGTGTGCCTATAATTGCGTCAATTCTCAAGATCTCCTGTAATTGAAGGAGTACACAGAAATAAAACTCATAGTCAATATTTTTAATTATGAATTGCCTTTGTTGGAGGCCTTTTAACAAATAAATAAATAAATTCAAGCTTAGGTACTCCCTATCACGTTGTATCCAAATTGGCACAGTGTTTTAGCTGTATAAGTGTAACACACATACAAAGTTATTTTCGCATAAATAATATTAGTAAGGATATGAAACATTTCTAAGCAATAAAAGGCGATCCTATTGCTATTTCCTGCAACTCTAGAACGAATATATCTTATAACACTTTTACTGTATATTCCTGAAGAACTTACGTCACGCTTTTAAAATCGCAGCACAAATAGGCGCTCGTAAAGAAACTTGAAGTAAACGCCTGTTTACCCATTAAAGACTACAAACGTGCGATTGACGCTTTAATGTTTAGAAAATACTCTGTTTTTTTAAACTTAGGTCTGTCCTATTGTATCCTATTAATCCTATTTGTATTTGTATTTATCCAATCCGCTTCCAAAAAGACTGATAATGTTCTACTTTCAAGTCTTCAGATCCTGCCTGTGATTGGTTTGGTCACAGCGCTTAACATAAGGTTCGATAGATGATTGACTATTTATAGGGTTCCGTACCTCAAAAAGAAAAACGAAACCTTAACGCGTAAAAGTGTCAAGTTGAAATTAAAACTAAATATTTAGGACTACAGTCCCTTGAAGAGTGAGAAAATCAACTTTCTATGCTTAGGTATACCGCAAAAATGCTTAGGTATACCGCAAAAAGGATATATTGACACTTTCAAGAGAAACAAATCGTTTAGGGTACTTTTGAGAACTATTAAATTAGCAAGTGATATCGACTTATAATACTACAAGTTCAGGGAAAAGACTGAAAACTGCAGACTACTTTGTAATTAAATCATAAAAATACAGTCTTCGAACGGAACCCTTCGGTTCAAGTGTGAATCGCACTAGTCCGGTTGTTTGTGTCTCAGAAATCAGGGGTCAGACAACTAAAGTATAATAATGTATACAATTTATTTGGTAATGTGCTGGCAGTTGTATATAAAAGCCTCTGGTTATGGACGGCTATTAATACTTAATATTTGTCTCCACCATTATTTAAAGTGAGTTCTCATTTACAACTTGGACCAAGAATATTACAGTGACTTAATTCCTGCGGCAAACGTCTACAAATGTGCCCAATAGTGGCCCCATAGGATCCTTTGCTATCCTCACTGATACCGTTGCGGGTTGTTGCTCTCTCGTATTAACGAGTATGGGGATTTTGGAAGCTTTGACCCCGAAATAATATTGATAAGTAATCTGCGCGTTTGGTGTTTTGTTGTAGCGGTTTTCGAACTAAGATTAAACAACATTCAAGACTTCTCAAGTATTGAAAAGTTTAAATTTATTTATTATATCCGTTGGGGTAGTGATGAACTATCTGTTAAATTGAAAGTAACTTATATATAAAAATACAACCTTATTTTTAGTATTAACTTTAAAACTATCGCGTTGCATGATTTTAATAAAACATAACGTTTGGGCCGGGTTAAACTGGCCGAAACGTCAAGCCTTAAAAGGTAAATGCATGAGTTCGCGTTAATTCTCGTGATGTAATCTTATTTTTAGTATCTATTTTCATGTGAAAAAGTCGATAAAAAGAATTGAAACTGTTTAATTAAATGTCACAGTTGTGTGCATGTTTTTTCGCCTCATTATTCGCAAAAAAATATCGACTCGTATGGCTCGTTTCTAAATAACTAACTAGGTGTAATCATTGCAATCGATTTTGTTTCCAAAGCCGTATAAAATAAAAAAACGGTTTATTTTACATTAAACAAAGCACTTCTAATCCACTCCTGGAAGTAAAACCACAAATAAATTCCTCTGACATTAAGCTAACAATTCAACAGATATACAAAGCACAATAAATTTATACTGCAGTTATAAAACTGTACTAAAATGGCTCCGTAAATATTTAACTCCTGGTAAAACGAAAATAAAGTTTATATAAAACAAAATTCGAGGCGATAAAGCTGGAATAGTGGAGCCAGGTGAAACATGACCAAAAGCACTGCAAATAATAGCTTTGTGGGGACGTTGATCGAAGTCATATGAGGTATTCGCATTGATTCCGGGACACTCAAACGCAGTCCACACTGAAAATTCATGAGAACCGCTATAGTGGTCTTGTTAATACGAAGCACTTAAATTTTGACGAAATTCTGCACGAATAGCCGAGTGGTATAGGTCACCACGCTAATTACCACTGTGCGCGACGTGCTGCGGGTTCGATCCCCGCATGGGACAAGCATTTGTGTGATCCACAGATACTACTTGTTCCAAGCCTGGGTGTTTCTTGTGCATGTGATTTAAATGTTTGTGAAACCGCCGCGACACAAGGATTAAATTCCTTAGTGCAGGCGTCGTTTCTTTAAGAAAAAAAAAGGATCGTGAAGACCTAGCTTTTCAAAAGTAATTTACGTTTATTCATCAGCATTTAATTAATAGGACCATATCAAGTTTTTATAGAAAATCGGGAAGTAGTTTTGAAAAAATTGCAATATTCTGATGGGATATTTTCATATCATGTTATTTATACAAGCGATAGTCTTAAGAAATAAAATAAACTAATGTATTTATTTTTTATAATCAATTTGTGGTGGATGAATGGTTTTGTTTTCTACCAGTATTAAATTTATTTTAGATCTAATTAAGTTTCGACGGAAAATCATTAGTGTAATAAGCTACTTTGACAAATGTCTGAAGTACTAAAGAGGCAAACTTAAAACTTCAGAACTTTGCCCTTTCTAATTTAAGGCTAAGTAATGACTTTGTTTTAAATTTGAAGACACTTTGAATTCAAATTACTAAATCACGCATATTTTTTCAGGGCTATTAATAGTATCTTCTAATTTAGTCTTGTAAGTACCGACTCTAAAAGCTTATAAATTTCTCGTAAAATCTAATTTCAACTTATATGACCCGCTGACCAAATCTGGCACTAATATTATTTTAATAATGTTAGCCATTTTCTTATATCAAAAAATAAAAAAAAAACGGAAACGATCATTTAATATACTCCTTAATACACTTGGGCACGGGCATTATTTTTACCTTAAAAACCACCAAAATTCTATTGATTTAAAACGCTAAATTCAACGACAGTTGTTTGAGGCACCCTATGTTGGATTGCCGAAAAATTAAAAACCAGTAACGACCTTGTATATTATTTCATTTGAGGGGTACTGCCAGCTGCGTAGTCTAATGGCTGCCAGGTACAGCCATTAGAATAAACCGATTCTCACAAGGTTGGAATTTGAACCTTGTAGGAAAAGGTTATTATTTTTATGATGATGCAACCACTTGGTTCTCGGTCCGACCTGAATATCCCTAAATGAACACTAAATCATCATTCAATAGCTCTTAGGCTGCAAAGAGTTAGAATTTAGATTGAAAACAATTATTTTTTATGTGAATGGACTTGGATAGGTAACCTTTAAGTTAACAAAGTATTAAAATACACTCGAGAGCAATGAATCCGGGTCACTTAAAGAGTCCTAAAAATCTCGGAAACTAAAAATGCTAGGTTAATGCAATAATTAAATAAATTGTATTTAATAGACAATGTAATACTCCTTAAATGAAGGTATTAAAACTTCTTAGTTATTGTAAAGTTATATCATAAAAAAATCAAATTTGAAAAAGGGCCACTTTCGAAGATGGAACTACGAAATTACAGCATTTGTTTTTGCTTTTGTTTGTAATCTGTCATTTATGTGGGTACATAAACCATGTTGATAGTGCTCTATATTCATTATTCAAGCTGAAATTATGTCGCTTACGCCTGAAGAATGCACCAGAATACTTACAATGCTGGAAACCGGCCGGAGTCAGCGCGATACGGCCAGGACTGTCGGTGTGTCGCTGTCAACAGTACAAAGAGTTCTCCGACGTTACGAAGTAACTGGTTGTAACCTACGCAGACCAGGAACGGGCAGAACCAGGTGTACCACAGCACGAGAAGACCGATACTTGGTGAGCACCATGCTTCGAAATCGCTTTCTCACAGGAACTGAACTCACAAATCAGTTTCGACTCCTCGGAGGAAGTAACCCAAGTGCATGGACAGTAAGACGTCGGCTTGCTGAATCTAACTTAAAACCCCTTAGACCTACAAACGGCCCTAAACTGGAGCCTGGGCATCTTATTTCAAGACTAAGATATGCCCAGAGCCACGTAAATTGGAGTATTGAAGATTGGTCAAAAGTTATGTTCTCCGACGAATCAAAATTTATGCTCTACAAGCACGATGGAAGACACAGAGTGTATCGAAGACCAGGGGAAAGATTCAAGCAAGCATGCATCGAAGAAAAAGTAGCCTACGGTGGTGGGTCTGTACTTGTGTGGGCCGGAATTTCTTCTGAAAGTCGCACAGAGCTGGTGATCATAGAAAACGGCTCTTTAACTAGCGAAAGATATGTGGAAGAAATCCTCAATGATCACGTTGGTCCATTTATGGTCAATTTAGGTGAGGATGCTATATTTATGCATGACAATGCCCGACCTCATACAGGTAGGATTGTGAATGACTACCTTCAAGAGATGAACATTACTCGTATGGAGTGGCCAGCGCGCAGCCCGGATATCAACCCGATCGAGCATGCTTGGGACGAGCTAGGCAGATGCGTAAAACAACGAAATCCTCCCCCAATCACGCTTCGTGAGCTCAAAATTGCTCTCACAGAGGAATGGGAGAATATTCCCCAAAATCGTATAAGGAACTTGGTGTACAGCATGCCAAACCGCGTAAACGCAGTAATGGAAGCACGAGGAGGCAATACGAAGTATTAAAATTCAAGAAAATCGTAATAAAGTTCATAAATTTCATGTTTCCTATTTTTGTTTAAAGGAGAGATCAGCAGTTTTTTTCTTTATGTAATTTTGTGTTAATAAAATGTATGGTGACTCATATTTTTTTTACTTTCATTTAAGGAGTATTACATTGTCTATTAAATACAATTTATTGCATTAACCTATCATTTTTAGTTTCCGAGATTTTTAATATTCTTTAAGTGACCCGGATTCATTGCTCTCGAGTGTAGTAAAATTTGCATAACTATAGCAGTTACAGTATTTACTAGTACTTACCTTAACCATAGTGCAAACATTGCTTATGATTCAACTACTTAACAGGAATCAATGCAATCTCATGTCACCTTTAACAAATAACAAAATCTCATAACAAAAAAAAATTCTCAATTCTTTAGGTATTCTATATTATTTAATGCTAAGTAATAATCTAAACAAAATTTCTTATCTAGCTAAGGAATTTCGCTGCAGTAAAATCCCAACCCAAGACTGATTAAAAACTCAGAAAATCGCCTGAAGCCTTTTCTGCTGACGTTTTTGTTCTAAGATTTGTTTTGTGAATTAATTTAAATTCACCGCGAAATTTCAAAGTTGTTTTAAATTTCTTGAATACTTAGGTTCTTAGTGCAACTATACTTCATAAGAAAGTCCATCTTTGTTTCCGTCATCATTTCGCAGTACACGAAGTGACAAGTGAATAAAATAACGTTAAGAGCGAAATTTGTTTTCCTGTGAACCAAAAAAAGCAATTTTGAACACAATACCAACAAATTATCATTTACTAGCCCCCGCACGCCCGGGGGCGTCGTTTATCATGACAAATTAGCCTATAGCCTTCCTCAATAAGTGTGCTATCTTAACAGTGAAAGAATTTTTCAAATTCGACCAGTAGTTTCTGATATTAGCGCGTTCAAACAAACAAACAAACATAGAAACAAACAAACTCTTCAGTTTTATAAATTAGTATAGATGAGGATGGCAAGCAGTTAAATGTATAATATTACAAAAAAAAACGTGACCATTTTTTTTTACTTGTTAAACCATTTCATTTATTCATGTTAAATGTTATTAATAAAATGCTATACGCTGCTGAACATAAGTCAGTAAACTTTTAACAAATTTAAATCAACACTTTTAATAAGTCACTTAAAAAGTGAGAGTTAGTTATCAGTTTATATTTTTTAACATAATACCTATTTGTTTAAGAATATTTTTGTACTACTATTTAAAGTTGGCTGTTAGAATGTATTTGAAGTCCAAAAAAAAAATAACAAGCAATTAACCTTTACTTTTTTATTTCTTTTCTTTGTTACAAATAAAGTTTTACATCTTCATAATTATAATTTACAACGAATGTTTAGCGACCTATTATATAAAACTTATACAATAATGTACTTCCAAAAGGAACATAACAATGTGTAAACAATCTTATTATTTTACACACACGCTCATCCTGAAAATGTTGAGTTCATTCAAGTAGGACTTCAAGTAACACCTGTGTCCCTTTCTCGATTATTAATTACCTTTAGGCATGTGAAGTGTTTGTTGTATGGCTTGACTGCACTCTAAACGGAAACCAATAAAGGTCCAATCGGTCCTTTGTTTTACCTAGCCTAGTGGAAACCATCCAAAAGTGTGCTATAGAAACCTTGGTACAAGACGATACAAGGTATATTGTCAGACGGTAATATTTTTACACAAAAGAGTACCCTAATGTAATGATACTTTGGGTTTATTTTCTATAACATGTACGTACTTTAGTTACTTGTCCTTGAATAGTCAGAAAGTTATTGGACGCTGAGCCATTGATAATCTGACGCGATTATTAAACGTTGTCATGATCAAATTAATAAACTACAGAGTACTGTCGGAGTTCAATACTGAACATAATCAAAGAGAGCTTCTTCTTCTGCCTAGCCTTTTTCGAATTCAGTTGGACTGGATTCGCCTGAATAATGAATTTTACATGGAGCGACTTCCTATCTGAACTCCATAATCCATATAAGCCGTGTATAAAAATAACATAAAACGAAATTATCAGAAGTAGTTCGAACAAAGAATCCTCACATTTAGTAAATTTTTAACGAGGATATCAGAATGAATAAAATTAAAATACTGTAATGTGAATATTTAGCAGCTATCTCGCAATACGGGAACAAAACCCCAGCCTGCATCGATGTGCGACGTTCAGAACAGTAGTTTCCAATAAAAAAAGCTCAACATTTTTTAATTTCGATGGCATACGCTTACTTGGAAAACCACACACGGAAATCCCTGTACAGATATTGGAAACTCATGTCATATTACTTCAGAAACAGTTTATTTTAATGGTATTTTTATTTTGTTGAAAATAAAGCAGAAAAAATTCTATAAAATAAAAGTTTTAAACAATCAACCCAAAAAAGGATTGCATGCCCACTGCTGGATATGGGTCTCTCCCAAGTTGCAAAACCCGGTCCCCGCCTTCTGCAGTGGAACTACTAGTAACTGGGAGCCGTGTGTCATGGTGCGCAATAATGGGGTGTTTGATGCTCAGGGTAACTTGCCCTAGTCACCACGTACCATCAGTCACGCTGCTGCCCATTTCCCTTGGTCGCCTCTTACGACACCCACGGGTAGAGACGGTGCTTTATTTTATACCGGAACCCCACGGAAATGTTATATTTGAAGCATGTTATTTGTCAAAATATGCAAATTTCATATGGCAATATGTACAAAAAATAATTTAGCTGTTGTCGTTTTATAAAAACGACTGTAGGTACTTACAACACTTACATATTAGTCATAGCAAAACGAATTCATAATTATTTTATACGTAGCAGGTAATTGTTTAGTATGCCCTTTATATTGTTTAGATCAAGATTAAACTACAAGACCTCATACAAGCTACATTTGGCTTAATGTTAAAACCTGTTCTATTCCGAATAGAATTGATCATAATAGAATAAACCAAGATATATGAACTATTAGAACAATGGGAATTATGTAGAGCGGACCAGGCTACCCGCTATTTTCTAGTACCTCCCTAATCTGATAATATTTAGCAGTATATTCGTAGCTTTAATGGATTTCAAGAACATGACATCATAATATTTGAATATCTTTTAAGCAGAATTCTGGTTAATGAGAATGAAAAAATTCAGATTAGTGTAAATGGAAGAGATTATTACCTTCTTCCATTGTGTTAAACAATACTCCATAAAAGTGTTAAAATCACGATAGTCACGGTTAAAAGAATATGACAGTCAAATGAAATGAAATTAAGTTGACACAATATCAAACTTGCAAATGTTTATAAATTTCAATACTTAATGCACAGATAATACAGTAGTATGTGCTAATATGTTTAGACGATACTATAACGATTCATAGAAACAAATAACGCTGAGTTTAAGGAATACAGGAACTGTCCCAGGACAAATTTATGGAGATGACTTCGCATAATAAGCATGCGTCTTGTAAAACGTTGGTCACGTATCAGTCCAGCCTATCCGAACCCTCTTGAATGTACGGACACGTGCCATCAGAGACGTATCGCCGACAAATTGCACCGCTTCGTTCCGGGATTATTCCGGATATACCCGGGAACATATTACCCGGATATTTCTCACCGGGACACACCGTGTGGGATACGCCGCGTTTTGCTTTCGCGCTTAATTATCTGGTTTCATGAAGTTTTATCAAGTGTAAACTTGGCTTGTGCAGCTTATACAGGGGGTAAGGGGAACTTGCCCAAAAACGTAGACAGATGATATATAAAATAGTCATGTCAAAAAAAATATGTTCCGGATGAAAACATATAACCGGAGGTCGTGGGTTCACAAATGTTTGTGTGATGAGCACGATATTTTTTTCTGTGTTTGGATGTTATTTATCGATTATGTGAATGTATTTAGAAATCTATTAGTATGTACCACATTACCAATGTACAGGCTCTGCCTAGTTTGGGATCAGATATCCGTGTGTGACATGTCCCAAGATGTTACCTATATTATTACTTAGATCATTTTTACAAAGTTCTATTAACATCAATCACTTTAACATCAATTATGATAATACAGCTAAATAAAACAAACATTTTAGTGGAAGAATTTTAAGTTTCTCGTTTTTTATTGAAGTTGGTGTCCTTTGATATAGGTGTTGCCATTTATTGATTGAAATCTTTTACATATTATAGAACAAAGTTATATACTCCTTAGAATTTGACATTCGCGCGGCATTGACCCGAGTATCAGCTGATTTTGTTTTCGACATTGCTGGTTTATTTTATATTTTTAGATAGATGATTTTTTTTATAAAGTTTTCGTTTCATTTAACTGCACTAACATGCTGAAGGGTGAAGTTAAAAATGTAAATATGAAAAACGTTTTTTTGCCTATAGGTATAGTATCATTCCTTTTCGGGAGCGAATTACATCCTGTATACAAATATAGAGGAAGATCTTAGCTTAACTTGCTTAAGATTCGGTCAATACAGTTAGTATTAGTTAGTCTGCAAGTTACATAAGTCAGTCATATTGAGCTTAAAGCTATTCAAACAGGGTTTATCTCTTACCTGAACAAAGATCTCTGTTCTAATAGTGTGTCTCTAATGTTTAATTAATTACAAACAAGGAGGAACTAGACAAAGGCCCAGATTTTTATTCCTAGTTAGTAAGTAAGCATAGGTCTGAACCTTTGGTAGAACGCATTTATTCATCAATTTTTATTGTAACAAATGGTTGAATAATTATCCCTCCAACTTATTTGACCATTTGATAGATTAACAATTGATGAAAAAACACGTTTGGAAACCATTAGTTAGGGATATTTAACCATTGGTTGACTAAACTCGAGATAAAAACTGGGCCTTTATTAATATACCTTTTAATAATTCACAGAAAGTTACTTTGCATTCAATAGTTAAGGTATATATTCGCTTACCATCATATTACCATCGGATACCGCCGTGTACTCAAAATGTTTTTTTTTTTAATAATACGGACAAGGCTGATCACTACTAAGCTCTGTTGGTAAAATCCGTGTGACAATCCATATTATAGTTTTTGAGTTTTGTGTTCAGACAGACCGAAGTAGCGGACTACGAGTTCGTTCATCGTTTGTTACATTCACTGCGAATAAATCCAGGATATTGAGCCAAACAGCTAACGTACTCCAATACGAAACATGCTAAAAATCGCATCAAAAACCCATTAGTTACCAGACGCTATAAGTGGGTTTCTTGCAGACAAATATGAAAAATTGTATCGTCATAAATATGGATGCATTACCGAAACGTAATAAGTCATTACTATTCGGTAGTCATACGACGATCATTCATGATAACGCATTGCCTCAAAAGTACTGGCAGATATAATGTGGGAAATGTTTTAGAAGGCACGTATTTTATTGTAGCCAATCATAACATTGTACATTTTAGATAGACTAAAATTAGGTCTTTAAAATTCACGTATGTATAACTAGTATCACCCTAAGGTCGGGTCTGTGGGTGACCAAGAGGGTACCCTGTCACCCGAACAGCTGACAGGCCACGGAAAATACGGACGCAAATCCCACGCGTAGCTTTCTAATGGTGAAAGAATTTTTGAAATTGGCACGGCAAAAAGTATACCTAACATCAAAAACATAAAAAATATATATAATTATTATAGCCCCTATGAAGGAGGATAGTAAATCGTACTTCAAAATAACGAAATTTGGTCGTCATGGCAACTAGCTACTTACAATTTTGCCATGGTTACCGCATACACAAACCTGTGAACATTGCGTTCAATGATGCGCGCGCATCTTAAAATTTCTTTCTCATCATTTTGTCTTAACGCGCTTAAAGAAGTATAACTTAAAAAATGCTTAAAGGATATTTGTAAGCACTCGAAATACAATTGAACTTGAAGGTAAGTCCATAAATAATCTATTGAAACACAATTCATCCTTAAACTTTCATAGTTAAATCAATTCAATGAGGTGTTAAAAACGGTTGAAAGAGAACAGATACCATTGAAGCGGAAAGTTTCAACGGAAAACTGGAGATTTAATATTCAATTGAAATAAACGTAAGTAATTAAAATCTTGTGCAAGAATGAATACGATACTTCAGTTGTTATTGGTATCGAGTGAATGTATGAGACAGGGAGAGATATATGAGAAACGTAAATAAATTGTCAACAGTCTTTTGTTCTTCTCTTATTTTAAGTGCAGTTCGTTTTTTAATCCTCGAGACTAAATTGACAAGTGCTAATGTCAAAACTGACGTAAAACCTATTGCACGCCTCATAAGCGAAGCGTTGAGGTGGATATTACTGTCAGTTTACGCACACTGAGTGATTCTCCAACTTAAAATGTCACTTTTTTTATTCTTTATTGCTTTTATAAGTAATTAAAATTGACAAATGTTGAAAAAAACACTATTTTTAACACTCATGATATTTTTAAATCTCTTTTTATTATTTAAACTAATTAAAAAATTGTTTAAAAAAGTTCTGTCTTGGACGTCCGTGTGTCTGTATGTGCGGATCCCGTATCTTGTGGTCGTGATAACGAGCCTAATACTTCACTTATCGAGTTGGTTTTTTTTATAGTCTTCAGTATTTTGAGGAATAGAAGCCTATTACTTTTCACGGTATAATTTGATGTAGTTTAACTATTATTTAAAAATAATCTCAATTTTATTGTAATGAATGAGATTATGAGATGTGCACTTTTGGATTGTTTTTTTAATTTACAGCCGCAAACATATAAAAAAAAATATAATAGATAAATAGCAACAAAAAGCAACTTCTATAATCGTTTTATATTTTTTTTTTGCATTATCTTCACGTACTCCTATAACTTTCGTAATGCACATATCACTCAAGTATTTATCGTGTATGAAGCACAAAGCCTGCACTGCACAACAGCAGGTGAATACAAAATGTCCCGAGGGTGACTTGCATTTAGACAATACGTGCTTCAGAGATCAGGTGGTGTCAATATGATTTAGTATTAAACTTAATTTAGTTTAAAGGCTTTGAGAGATGGCTAAATGTATGAGTCAATCCGTTTAAAAACAGTTTGCTTTCAATATAGTATGAAGTTTAAAAAAATACACAGAATAAAATAGAAACAATAGAAGGTATTTTCATAATATGGATGGTAGGTAGGTATATGATAAAAAGGGATGAACTGGAGAAGTGTAATTTGGGACACGATTTTTTGTTAATTATAACACTTCTAAAATCATTCGAGCGTACCAAAACGTACCTCTGTAGATGTAGATATATATTATGTGCTTGTACACATACATACATGTCGATATATATTTTTTTCTTAGGTTTACGCAAATGTAAGAAATTGAAATAAAACAACTTTTTAAACGGATTCTATAATAATATGCAAGTGGTCACGGACAGACATGTTAAGCTTTGAAACGTCGTGAACTAAAATAAAAATAATCCGTGATAGAATCCGCCTAAAAAGTAGTTTTATTTCTATGTCAAGCAAGATACTTTTAATATGATTATTATTTTTTTTGCTTTGTTCAGTCCTGAGATAAAAGCAATCATCAAACAACACATCTAATCTCAACAGGATATTTTTATTAAGCTATAAAACAATACACTTACAAATAAAATTGCAAATTCAAATTTTCTTCGAATGATAACATTTTGATTGCTAACAGTTAGGTATACAAAGTTAGTTTTGTCAACAATATTCGCGGTTAAGTTCCCGTGGGTTTAGCTCAAACTACCGACATTCTAGCTAATCTACAACTAAGCTAAGCTCAACAGTTACTTAGTAACATTACTAATAATTCATACATCTTCCAAATAGTTTCAGACTGATTATTATTAATTATTTATACACATTATCGCATGTGTTAGTTTCAGACTGTTTTGAGTTTAAATGTTTGCATTCGGAGATGTTTTGATCTCAATGATTTATACTATTGAATTATCTGTGCAAAGCTGTGGCTGCTGCTTGTTAATTATAGCATACCTAAAGATTGTCATAGTTTTGCAAATAATTCATACTAAGTCATACAATTTAAATATCGTACGGATGGTCTTAAATGAAAATTAAAAGGAATTTCACTTGGCTAACACTTAGGTTATTCACGGGCTGATTCGCTCGCTGAGCTTGGAATTAATATGCAGACCAGAATGCTGACCTTTACTTCTGATAGCACAGACAATTATATTAAAGTTCTTGTTATAGTAGTTACCGGTGATAATAATAAATGTTCTATGTATTATTCTGTTTTAATTCAAATGTTTAGCGTCTATGTAGGTCTTTGGATAATTAATACCTACCAAAACCAACCCAATTTTAAATTCAATTCACCTGTGACTTACAATAATCACTCGCATTACATTACAATATTTTTCTTCTTCTTTTCGAGTCTTTCAAGAACTGAGTATTTAAATTTGATGTGCCCAGTAGTTGGCCACATTAATTGATTGTTTGATCTGCATTTATATTTTATTATGTGTGTTGAGATGAGTAGGTATTAAAAATTTATATTTTTTGTTAAGTATGTACTTAGAAAATACAATTTAACTAAAAATCGTTTTTATTGTAAATATTAAAAATAATTCGATATTTTTATGTATAATGTTTGTAAAAAGAATATAAGTAAGATTGCAGAGAGCGGTGAAAAAAACAATGCGTCGGTAAGAAAGTTTGCAGTCTTTATCTTAACGTAGTATAAAACAAAGTAGCTCCCGCTGTCTGTCTATACGCTAAGATCTTTAAATCTACGCAACGGATTTTAATAGTGTTTCAAGATAGGTTTTTGTGTTAAACTATATATTATTAAACAATATTTAATTTGTGAAAGTATATGTCTACTTTACTTATTTAAATAAATCGTTGTCAATCTAGTTTTGATAAAATCAACGGCTTAAGTCTGGCAATCGCGTAACCCCTAATTGAATTTCTTCGACAATTTGTTTGCGTCAATTTCATTTTCGCTCACTTGAGACTCATTCTTCACAATGTGAATTTAATTCGTTGCTTTCAGTGAGAGCGATCTTTTATCAATACCTAATTCTGTACATAATTGTGTATATGTGTATTTGTGTAAGTATATATACGCTTCATGTATCTTCGCGGATTTGATTTAATTATAATATTGAAATTAAATTAAATTACTGAGCCGGGTCGCTTCTAATTATGGACTGTTGCTTTGCAACAACTTACTTACATCTTTATAAAAAAATAACATTATATTATTCTCAAAAATACCTTTTGAGAATAATATATTATTTAGATGTTCTGTGAAGGTAACTGCTATGACCGGCTTGGGTGGAATATAAGCGGCCGGTTTGCATCATGATCCTGATTTTCGAGCATGATGCCGCCATCATGCTGAAGCCAAGACCTTTGTATCTCGATATAATATATCCGTTGTTTTTTGTTCGTCGACAACTACTTTTTGCCGCGATAAACTATATTCACAGGAACTGTGCTACAGGAGTTATCGTTTATTAATAAGTTTAGCAAGTAGAGGAAGATTCGAAGACATAGTAATAACACCGAAATAAATTGAATTGAAACCATTCTGAAAATCTACTACAACATTTTCTTGAAGTATTTTATTCTAAACGAAAGCATTTTCTCTTACATTTTTCTCTCTTTTTTATTTATTACCATTTAAACATTCAAGACTCACATTTGTTCTAATATAAGATACTTATGTCACAAGCTCAGTAATCGGTTTCTTGGTTCAAAATGCTACTCACTTACCTTTGAAGCCGGGTTTAAAGCAAGCACATCAAAACTTCAAAATTACTACTTCAATAACAATGTACTTTATGTTTCATGGCTTTAGGTAGAAAATTGAATGTCTCCTATTTCTCAAAGATAATACCGTGCATCCTAAATCTTCTTCAACGGAACTTGGTATAATATCTTAACACTTGCGGATCTAGCAGATTGCAAGAGATTTTCAAAAAGGATATGAATATTTTTAAGTCGTTCAATACTCATTTTCTAAAGTGATTGACTTCCACGGCTGGTATTTTTAATTTTCATCATTTATACGCACATGGTTGGTCATTGAACCGTTAGGCTATCATGACGACTATTATGAGTCATTGTTATGCTGAAAAAATCAAATATACAGTCTCACACACGGCCATCTGATCCCAAACTAAGCAGAGCCTGTATTATGGTGACCAGACAACTGATAAACATACTTATATATTTCTAAATACATACATATTATAGATAAATTACACCCAGACACAGAACAAATGATCGTGCTCATCACACAAAGATTTGTCCTGAGTGGGAATCGAACCCACAACCTCCGGCTTAGCAGTCAGGGTCACTAACCACTAGACCGACAGGCCCGTTAATCTTGCTGCATTGCGCTTCTCTCATAGCTAGTACTCTTGTTAACTCTTCATGCTAAGCTAAATTGCATGTGGTATGAGTGGGTTCACGTAGGAGTGCAATGGGCTGGATTCACCCAAAACCAGATGATCTCAAGTTGGACTTGAGATCATCTGGTTGTGGGTTCGAATCCCACCCATTGCACTACTATGAAGTCCAACGTCCTCGGTCCTCGCCATTACGCCGCTTCAAAGGCTAATATGACTGCTGTTTATGTATACTATTTTATCAGTATATAAATAAAGACAACTGTGTGGGGTATCGACGCTTACAAGAAAAAAAGTCAGAAAATTCATAAGATATGAAATAATTTATAATTCATACGTTGCAAATACCAACAAATTATGAAAACTGCATAAGGATGTAAAAGTCAAAGGATTACCACCATTTTACGATCGAATGTACCCACATAGGTGTGCCTTAGGGTATTGTGTGTCCAAATCCTATTGACTCCACCCAAGGATTGACATTGTCACTATAACAAAGACTTATGCTCTGCTTTAAGTAAAATGAAAGTCTTGGGTTGAAATACCAAGCAACAGAGCAATAAAGTTCGCGATAAATAAAACGCTAAGCTATTATTTCCAAGGAGACTTTTTTCATGACAAGATAATGTGGGTATCAAGGGCCTATATAATGGATTACGTGAGCTTTTCACCCTGTTTTTCGTAAACGTTAAAAATGGCCGTTTCCTGATAAATAATTTATTTTTAATCCTTTATCAGATTCTGGTTAAGTATGGTTAAGAAAAGTATTTTGTTAAAGACAGCTGCCGTGTTAAATAAAATGGCGTTTTTTATTTATTTATTTAATGCTTTATGCACAGTGTACATAGGTGGACTTAATGCCAGAAGGCATTCTCTGCCAGTCGACCTTAGGGTGATGCAGAAAGGTGTGGTAGATGCACTGAAATTTATCCTGAAAATTAATTGAATTTTATATACAAGTTTTTCATTTTTTTTGTTGTTATTAACCCATTTTTATTTCACTACGAGTAGAGGTCGAAACACCAATAGCCACAGCAGTCAACGTCATCACGTCAACTGAATCTGATGTGCACTGCCGGCCATAGCTGAAAACCAGCCCTGGGTTCCGAACTGGTTCCGAATTTATCACACGCTGAGCGATGACCATTTCGCGCGGATGTGTCGCATATTTGCCCTAATATTTTAGAAGTTATTGTTTAAGTAAGTAAGTAATTTAAAATTAGCACGGAGATAATTTAATAAACCGTTCCCCATACAAATTCTGACGCTTCGATAGTTCGATATACCAAAATTTTTTTCAAAAGTGTTCGTGCTCCGGGCCAGATTTCAATTTCAACAATAAAACTAAATGAGGTAATTATAACATCAAAATTAAACAATTGACAAGAAACTGTTAATATTTCAGTAAAAACCGTGTAAATCTGTCATAAAGTTGTAGCGTTCTATCAATCTTTGTAATATAAGTACTGGCATTTATATAGTATGGGAAAAAGCTAGGCAGCAAAAGTACCACAGTACAAAAACTGTATCCCAAGAGCTTTTCACTGAATGAAACCTGGATGTTTCTCAGTAATCAGTCTGTATAATGCGCAAAGCTGGGTTCTCACAGATGACTGATTCCCTCTGTAGCCGTTCATTCTTTGTGTAAAGTATCTTTACGTATTTTTATTCTTATATCAACATTGCAAAGCGGTAATAATAGTTTTATTTGATGCTTCAATTTGCAACTTACAATAAGGAACGCTGCATAGAATTAGTCTTTTTTTATTCAGTTCCAAAATCGCCTAGTTATAATATCCGGAGAAGAATCGGAGTGACCGACATTACTTGCAGGGTTAGTACGCTGAAGTGGCAGTAGGCTATGTCATGTTTGTCGAAGGCCTGATGGCCGTTGGAGCAGACGAATCTTTGAGCGGAGACCGCGAATCGGCAAACATAGTGTAGGTAAGACGCCTCCAGGCAGATGGAACGATGGCCTGAAAAAGGTAGCTGGATCGAACTGGATCTCGATATATTTACAAATGGTTATCCAACCACGGACCAACCGTGTCGAGCTCGGTTTAAACTCATAGGTCTAATAATAATATGTCAAACTTTTACTTAGCCACGCGCCACTGTGTATTATCACTTATTATCACTTGGTATTATCACACATTGTAATAATACCAAAAATAAAAAAATATATCATGAAACAGTACAAAATAAGTTTGTAATTTTAAAAGCTTGGATGCCATAATAAATTTAAAGAAAAAGGGTTGAAACGTGCCAATTTGTCGATAACATCACAATCATGATCCGTGATTGATGACACTAGATGGGTAAGGTAATATATTTTGGGACGCGTGACGTATTTCGTATGCAACGTCACGATAACACAAAACGTCACATTTGCTAACCGAAAAAAAATAACATATTCGTATATTGCATAATAAAAATAAATTAAAACAATATAACAACATAAACAAACTGATATTTTTGTTTTTCAACAACACCTAAATTATTATATTACTATCTAAGTACTCGAACGTTGAATTAAGTTCTGGAATAATCCTAAAACGAAAACATTTAGTATTACATAATATCACCTTAACTTTAGAATCTTGTCATATAAACAATATTTAGTTTCGAAAATCCGTTAAAGTTCAATGATTTAGTTTGCGTATGTAGCAGGGGGTGCCCTTAGTGAACGTTAGTAACTTAGTTAGTTTCTCTATTGCTTTGGCTGAAGGCCCTTAAGGTTTTGCCAAAAAATTGGATGAAGCAGTCAGGCAACTGGGGTCCAAAAGATCTTATCAAAAATTAGGTATCAAGTTATGATAATTATTGATTTACATTGGAATATCGCTCACGTTGATGACGTGCAATAAACACCTACTCTCATGTAATAAATGAGTCTAGAGTGTTACAAAGTATTAAAAAAAGTGTCATAAAAAGCTTATTTGAAATACCAAATTTTGATTTTGAATTTAGTAAGTTCCAATCAATGAGAACAGGCACAGAGCACGTCACACACATAAATTTTACATAATTATGCAATATCAGTACACTATAATTCTCTTTAATTAATTTCAAATTCAAATCGGATTCTCTGTTCAAAAATGTAAGTGTAACGTTCGTCATTCGAAGTAGAAAGGTATGAATAGGCTGAATGTCGACACAGTTTTAATTTTAATTACATTTTGCCGACGCGACGTTCCAAGACGCTCGTATTTATTCTAAGAAGGATACATCCGCATCTTGCGCCCCGTCTATTAAGATTTCAACTGGTTGTGTTAGCTAACACTACTTTGGGAAGGGTAAGCAATTATTAGCTACGATGGCTGTTTATTACATTTTCACCGTTTTAATCATATTAAATTTCCCTTTCGTCACCGGATTTTTCACTGCGGACAGTGTTACACATAATGAATTAACAGTTTTTTATAAAATTAATCGATTAGAATTAAGTGCAAATATGCAATAGGTAGCTTATTTATAGTTCTAACTCTAAATTTCTTTTAACTCTTTCGAGAAATATAAAATTGCAACAGTGTACCTACAGCTCTTTAATCACCTATATCACCTTACATAATACATTTTACCCACTCCTTAGATCTAGAACACACTTTCAATTAATTGTTCTGCAATAATCGCGTCGTCGTGCAAGTATAATAAATTGTAGATATATAACACGTTTGGCGAATGCAATTACAATTATATATGTCGGATTGTGAGGCCGATCAGCATGAGAGTCTTCTTACGAAAGCATGATGTAGCGAGCAACAAACAAAGTATTTTAGATCACACAACTCATTTATTATGACGTAGGATAATTTTGTTATTACAATGACCACAACCACGGTAATACTATCTATACAGTATTGTAACTCGGCCGCAATATAGAAATAAATGCCTACAGCCGCGCGCTACGTAAACATGCGTTAGGGCTGCCCCTCTCCAGCAATTTAATTACATTTGCCTACTTTCTGTTTCTTCTATTTAGTTTTGTGATTGTAAATATCCTTTTTATATAAATAAATGAAATACTTTGTATATTGAATAGGAAGTGTTCAATAAAAATGCGTGTTGTTTTTTGATTGGTAGATTTAATAAAAAGGTACCTACCGTATCATGATTCATTCAGAACAGCATAACTACCTATTTCACTCGTCTCAATAACTTTCCGTTACTCTATTCGCTTTATTTATTAATCCAAACACCTTTTTTTCGCGAGATAAAAGGAAATACTTATCAATTAAAAAGACACACACTGGTGCTAATTCAGCTGTACGCTCGACTAACTTAAACTAGCACTAAAATTTTCTAATTTTAAGTTTAAGTAGTTCAAAACGCTATTCGGGAAACCGTTGTAACTAAAATTAGGAAGTGTTCTGACAGCACTTAAATCGAGTTTGACATTTCTTAAATTGAATACATGGGATTACCAGTGCAAGAAAACGAAAAATTAAAGAGTGAATGAAAAAGAATGAACAATATGGAAAATATGCAAAAATCTGATTAAAATAGCACTGATTTAATACAGTTTCATGAAAAAAGTGAATACACATTTTTAATGAACCTGTATAAATAATAATTAAGGTATTTCAAAATAAATACATTCGATTTAAAATAGTTTTAAACAAATATCGAACAATGTTACAAATTAGTAAAATCGTAAAATCAATTGAAGTTGATAAGTTCCGAAAAAGTTACAAATCTTAATATTTATTTATATTTACTACTAATATTTTTGACAAGAGTATTTATAGGTACCTACATATAATTATATTATAAATTAAATTTGTTCTGAAATAATTTTGAACATGTCTTGAATAGCAAAAAATACAACGATTATTGCATTGATCATACAAAAATAAAACATCAATTATTGATCATGATAAAAATCATTAAAAGTTAAAACAAATCCAGAAAAATATCACTGTGGTATTGTAATTTGATCCATCAAATTAAATACTCTATTAATCTAAATCATGTAATATTTTAATTATTCCTTCACAAAAGTTAGAACTTTTGTGGCCACTTACTACGTAAACATACTAATTTAAAACTATAAATATACTTATATATAACTGAACTCTCACTAGGCTTGCGCTAGCAACACTAGTAGTGTTAATAATTTTTTGGCGGGACTGTTTTGGGGAGGGGAAAACTACAGAAAAGTTGTAAGTTCGAGTAGTTCTCAGAAATTAAATAATTTTGTAACGCGAGAGTATACGGAAAGCAATTGCATGAATGAATAAATGATTTGATTTAATAATAAATAAGTTGTACAAGTCACCCTGGTGTTGTTATTCCTGAAATATCTGTATTAAATTATTCGCAGACATCGATGAAATTAATAATATTATCTTAGTTAATTTCAGCGATGTCTATCTATTTAATTAATTCTTTAATTCATTCCTGAAATGAATACAAATAAAATGCCTATAAAGTACCACTATTAAAAATTTGAATCGGTGACTTACCTACTAGTTTTGCTAAATGTAGATAACTCCAAAGCATTCTTCATGAGTCATACAAACACGCATTAAATTATGTAAATACTACCTTTCCGAAGAATCAACAATAGCAGCATCCACATAATTATCCATATTTATAAATAAAACTCGACAAATTACACGAAAACCGTCTTAATTCTTACCTCCTAATTTTAAGTGACACCTCTGGAGGTGCCGTCTAATTTTAGTCTTTTTTAGGTTGACGTTCCTTATTTTAGGTGTAAAAAGTGACCTGCGGAATGCCGTTTATGACATTTCGACTAAATTAAGTTACTAAATGGGTTTTAGTCCTGTCAACTTAAAATTAGTTTAGTTGGGTGTTTTCTGAATAGCAAACCTAGTTTGACAGTACTAAAACTAATTTTAGTCTTAGTTTAGTGCATTTTGTGTCGGCTGAATTAGCACCATTATGTACCTACCTACCTACTAGTAAGTAAAATTATTTTATAGTCTTACCTTTCAGAGTTTCCAGGTAATTTAAAAAAACTTATGTCTGGATGCGTTATTGACGAATTCATACAACCAAAAACAGCACAATATTTCCTATTCGTCATATTAACTGATATTTGGAGAAAAAATCGCGCGGTTATTGTTAAAAAAACAACACACCATCCGTTCGACACTGCGGTACAGCCGTGACTGTCGGCGTCGCGAGCGCAATCCGAGATCGAGGCGCGTAGGTATAGCTCGCGTTTCGTCCGTTTGTATGAAGTTACAATACTGTATAGATAGTATTACCGTGCCACAACGGTTTCTAGACCGATGTTGCCCGCAATAGAAATGTGTTGCGCCGCGAGATCCTCCAGACTAGACTCCGTCAAAGCGTTGCGTCACAACACTTGTGCCTCGTTGTCAAATCAGCTCCCGTACCTACTCATTATTGCACCGACATAATTATAATATTTCATTTTAGATATGGATTTCGTTGTGGTAGCTGCTGCTGTACGTCCACATCGTGCAGCACTTGCTCAGCACTGATTATTGCGTGCAACTATCGCTCAGTGTACCCAATTATCACGTTTCATATGAAAATTGACTCCCATGCAACAATCGTATTAGACTAAAATTGTGGGTCATGCAATTGTAAAAGTTGCATACAAAATAAGTTATGTTGTAGTTGCAAGTCAGTCAATACATAACACACGTCGTTTTATTTTCTCCACGAAAGGAGTTAGAAAGAGAAAAATTAAATGTTGAGTTATATATTTTCGATGACGTTTAAAATAGTAAATATCATAAAATGTTCATGAATTGTGCCTGCCTGTATTGTAACAATTTACGGATCGTTACTTTCTTAAGAACCACAGGAATGGCTATGCCCAGCGTGAGTTTTTACAAAAAACACAAGTCTGATGATGAATATTCTGACAGTAAACGTTCGTGTACAGAGTGTTTCTAATGTTCACAGACAAGTTTAAGCATTTTGTATCACATTGTAACATGGAACCTTCAATTAATTTATTAGAATCTACGTTACTAAGTAGTTCTTGTTGCTTTAATCGAGATTGATTACTTCAGCTCCTTAGTATTTCGAATGTATTTCTTGCAGTTAAAGTTAAATACAGTGCCTTTACTCTTTAGACTGAAATTCGTTGATGAGATTTCGCAAATATGAAGGCACTTTAGGTGGTAATTTGTTTTGTATGTGATAACAGAACACTCAGATAGTTCACTACCTGGATATATTTTATTCCAATATTTTTTTTCTTGTTTAATTTAATTTTGGGAAAATAATATTACTAAACTCTACTTAACTTCAAACTATAATTTTATATTAAAAACTTAAAATTTTAAGTTTTATTTTAATATCACTAGATACTTTTGGTAATTGTTTTACCTTTTATACGAAACACCGAGAAACATATGGAATTAAACTTCCACGATCAGTATGAAGTAGGTACATGTGATAATAATATGAAGTTCTTAATATAATATATTTTAATAATTATTTATTTATAATTATTATAAATAACATTATTTCCAGCGCCTTAGTACTGCACAAATACTTTGTAATCGAACTGAAGGCGAGCAGAACTCTTCACAGTTCGTATCTCACGGGAAACTTGGTTTTATTACTTTAACTTGGAATAGTTTTGTACCCGGGTTGCCCGGGTCTTCTAATCATGAGCATCATCGGGCTCAAAACCTTTGAGTTTGAACTTTATAAACTTCTTGACTTAATACCAAGATGGCTGTAATTTGTTGACTTGTTAAATACATATATTTATGTATTTAAAAATTAGTCGTTGGCTAGCAATTCAATAAACGGATTTTTCCGCATGAAATGAAAATTTTCGTACAAAGTGACAGGTCACGTGACTTATGTTTGTATGAAAAGTTGATTTTCATTTTTAAGATTTCGACTTATGTTTTTTTTGGAAAAGTTGTTCAGTTTTATGCACCTGATTACCTCTTTGAATATACGCACTTCTTTTAAATTAATCCTGTAACGGTACAATTAGTAAAATAAATTAATGTACAAAATTAATATTACAACAACAAAATATTAATCATATTTTTATCCGAAAAATAGGAAATTAAACTTAATAATGTGAAATTTCTTGTCAATACCTTTCTTTCACTTCAGTTATTTCACATAATTTAATATTAGTCGTGTCTCATGTACCTTTTAATTACGTATCCTTTCAATTACGCAACTACAACATCAATTTCATTACTAAGTTTATAAGCGTATGAACCATATTTTGCATACAAATTGAATAATGTTACTAGTTGCCGTTAACATAGACAATGCCTCAATCTAGATATTAGTTACTAGGTTACCGTAGGTCACGTATTAATATCGTAGCTACTAATAATGTAAGTGCGCATATTGAATAACCCAGTAGCAAGGAAACTTCGAATATTTGTGCGTGGGGTACCTAGATAGTGTTTTGTTTTTTAATGATGGGATCTTATCTAATATTATGTCTACGTCTTATTTAAATTTTACGTCTGATAAAACGCGCTGTTCTACCTACGAGGCGGATCAAAAAATATACAAGTAATTACAGTCTAAAAACATATAGTTAAGTTTGAAGAATTTTTTGAGATATTACTCACAAGCTTGGACGTATTTTTCCAATTAAACAGAGTTTTATGCTTAAGACTAATTATTCATTTACCAAAATGAATGTATGCTTAATTTAACCGTACAATATCGAAAAACAATAAGTCTGCACCTGGTTTCTGTACAACTGAACTAAACTCCTCCATGCTCCTTAATATTGCTGCAGACTACAAGTTAAATGAAAAGAGCGATAGTAGTTAAGCACCGTTTTAATTGGTAATCACCTGAGTCAACGCAGCTTAGGTACTGAAGTAGTTCGTAAAGCACTTAATTATATCAAATGCTAAGCGAGGGGCATGTGTTTGCAAGACCCCGTTCGCATTGTACTCTAGTCGCGTCGGCTTCCTTGCTTTGTATGCCTCACAGAAAATTCAAGTAAAATATTCGAGATCATAAAACAAAGAGTCCCATTTTTATTTTACATAAAATCTAACGTTTAAGTTTGCTAAGGTTGTAAAAACAACCCATAAAAGGTTTCTCCTGAATCGCTAAGCGTAGTATAATTCGCAGTGACGTTTTAGATATTAAATATTTGATTATGTTCCACAAATAGACGAAGTATTGAGATTTTTACGGAATTCTTGATGCTTTAATAAGTTATTAATTTCTTTTATAAGCTCACATATTACTTTCGCTTTCAATGTAGGACAGGAAAACGATGATAAAAAATACGTTATAAATAAATTGTATTGTTCGTTTAATTTTATCTTTAGATCATACATCGAGGGACATTTTGTTTACAAATATATATAAAAGAAAAGTTTATATGATTAATGCCAAGAAGAAAAACAAAATAATAACAGCGGACAATGTAGGTATAATAAATAATACAGAACACTAATGTATAGATAAAGTTATATATTCTATATATCTAATGTAAAACTAACAAAACAATATATTATCAACCGTTTTATTCAATGATGCTTAGCTTAAATAAACAAGAAACAACGATTAATAAATAGACTAGTAAAAAACAAAAGATAAGTTAAACGTCCTAAATCCCCTATAATAATTCAGCCATTCAAGAACTTCTTAAAACAAAAAAGAAAAATTACAGTTCCTTGTTTAAATATTCGTTACAGCAAATTTACTCCGCATACCTCATCCCGGGAAGCTTAACTTTTCTTGCCAAGTCACTTTGCCTTTGGACAAGTTTAGCTTTTTTCGCCTCATTAAACACCTACGTTTCTTTTCAAGATATTTCTGTCTTTAAATCTTAAAGGCTCGTAAATAAGGTATTTAATTTCCTTCTTTAAATAAGAGGAAATTAGGCTATTAAGAGTAATTTATTTTAAAGAAATTTCTTTTAAAAATTGCGATTTGGTTTTTGGGTAGTCTCGACTGGGTAAAAACCTTGTTATTATAATTATCTAGCTTGTACTATCCCTCTTCTAGGCAACCCCCCTTCATTCTTTCGAATCCGGTCTCTCCTTCTTGCCAATCATATGATCACTGTTAATTTAATAATGATTTTTCATGGCATTATTGGTCTTCCTTCATCTTATTGATAGAAACATCACCATGTTCCTTGCGGTAAACAAACAACTTTTAACTTAACTTTTCTTAAAAAATCTAAAATACTTCCATTTCGCGTTTGCATTTATTTAACTTTTGTTAATTGATATTTGAGGCTACGCAAAACACAGTAAAGTAGGTTCATAATGTTTTATATATCATTAGCATAAGTATGCTTCTACAAACGTTTGCCGCTAACATTCCCAAGCTTCTATGTAGTTTCCTTTGAAGCATTGATTAAATCGAACCAATCGTAACTAATAAGTTATGTGCTCAATTAGGTACTTATTCAATTAATTACAGCTCTTTTTCCTTTACCTCAACAGGCTTTGGTTTACGGTAAGCGGTTATATTAAGGAATTTTATTGGATTGTGAAGTTCATTCGTCCGTGACTTAAATATCGGGATCACGGCGGTACGGATTTAAGTTTGATCGGAATATTATGCGTCAGTTTGGTATCAGAAGTTCCAATCTATTTTCATTATTGTTAGTTTGTTTTCTTGTTTATGTAAATAAAGTACTAGAGGCCCAATATTGACCATGACCATGATTAGATTTAATTTCAAGTTTGAAAAGAGGTCAAAGTTTTTGCTCCACGTATTATTAAAAAGGGTAAGTATAGGTCCTGCTGGAGTTGCGCAGAGCTTGCGTAAGTGACCCCCGGCTCCAGCAAAGGCAAGGACGGGACCGGGGTGTTTTTATTCGGAGCAAGTCCGACATATCCTCACGCTGTGCCCTCAGCGTGGGTAGAAATGGCGTTTAACCCCGCCAAAATGAAAAAAAAGTGTTTAACATATAGTAAAGACAAACAATATTAAGATCTATAATTCTCAGATTTGATTAATCTTTTGTCATGTAAGTTTAGTTTCCAACGTTTCAACGACTTTGCAAGGGCCTTAGTCACAAAGTCCAAGCGGAACCACTGTAAAATAGCCTAAAATATATATACTCGCACTACCCGGTTACTCTCAATGCAAAAAAAAGTATTTGGCGACTTTTCATACAAACATAAGTCACGTGAACTGTCACTTTGTATGAAAATTACGTTTTCAATTTTGAGATATCGAATCATGTTCTTTGGGTAAAGTGGTTCAGTTTTATGCACCTGATAACCTCGTAGAATATACGGTGCACTCCATAAAACAATATCCTATATAAGTGAAGCCGACGTTGAATCACCTATATCGAATTTGCCTTTGTAAAAATTTGACTTTTATTTTCAGTAATAAGATTTTTTCAGTACCTAAAAGTTATATTTTACTTTAATCACGTGGATGATATAACACAGATGAACAAATTAGAAAATTTCAGTTGAACTAAGTAATCTAGCACTCAGAAAATCCGAATAATCTTTTCTACCATTGATTTTCTTTTTTTCGTAACGATACAGTTAAAATATAAAATATTTTAATTCTTAATAAACAAATCTACATAATATATAAAATTCTACTCTAATTAAGCGGTTGACAGTCGTGACTTCACCAACAGCTCTGTAATGAACGACTTTTCCACAAAGGTTTTCTATGCCCCACTAGTCTGCTGAGCGCCGGTCCCATTGTCCACAGTACAAGTAAACAGTAAGTACTTTGCAAAGTAGTGTAGCTAGGTATTTGACTTCCTCCAACACAGACGTAGTGATTATTTGCACATAAGTCTCAAAGCTGTTACGAGCAGTGTTAATAGAATTAACTCTTGAATGTATGTTAGGTATTATGTTTCCTTGCAAATTAATTGAATTTTAAACAACTTTTTTTATAACTATATTCCCTTGATCGATTATAACACTAGCCTATAAATGACCCAATGCTGGGCACAGGCCTGTTCCCAAATAAAGAAGGAAAGAGCATTGAATTGATCAGCACGCTTGCTCAATGCGACGACACGATACTTGTTCGATTAATTGTATATTTCATATTATATTATTTTAGTTATTATTATAGTCAATTTCTTTGCAGTTTGAAAATATTACGCAACACACACCATAAATAATTCTAAAAACAAAAATATAACTGGTACCTCGCGTATTGTGTTAATTATTTCTTAAATAGGTAGTTACTTAATTATATATTAATTTAATTTAATTTTGTTGCGGTGATATCATTTAAATATGGTACCTATATATACATAATAATATAAGTATACTACAGATGTTATAATAATGAAATTCGCATTTAAATTCTATTTCACAAAATTACAACCACAAACGTAGGCGAATTGTAATTGGTGAGCCTTTGTTCGTTTTTAGGCAACGATAACATGTCCTAACTTAATTTGAATTCAAGTTTCAAGTAATTTATACTAAAATTACGTCAAAGTAACATACTTCGTCTGCGTTTCTCGGCGAGAATTATAATTGACTTAGACTGATGTATTTGACTTAATCCAGTCTGCTTACTGGATTTACGTAATATATTCCCTACTTAGATGAGGATAATATATTCAGTCATCGACTCTGTTTATTAACAAAGACACGTAGAGTTATAATGAACAAAGGTTTAAGGTTATAATTACAGTGTCGTATATTTGGTCCCCATTTATCTTGATAATTTTATTAATATAAAACCAACTTTAGTACAGAAATTATAATTATTTTGAAACACACTCAAAGGAAAGAGAAATTATAATTATGACCGCGGTCATTAAAAAATCACTTTTTTGTGTTCCAACCGAAATTATTCACAACCTTCATTTATTGAAATAAAACTACTTTAAAGGGATTCTATCGCGGTTTATTTTGATTTTAGTTCTTGACGTTTCTACATCTTTCTGGGTGTTCTTTGTGCATATGATTTGAATGTTTGTGAAACCCTCGCGACACAAGGATTAAATTCCTTAGTGCGGGCATCGTTTATAAAAAAAAAAAAATATAAAAAAAAACCTTTGCAGGTGTCATGGTCACGGGCAGAGTTTAAAGTAGTTTTATTTCAATGTCTAATATTCTCGTAAACCTCAGAAAACCTTCATTTACCTTGTGATGATCACCAATCACAAAAATCAACAGTAAATAAAATGTGATACGAAAACGAAGGATCAATTCCTTCATCCACCATAATATCTTAACACAATTAAACTGATGGCTCTAATAAAAACTCATTACCATTTAGCACGTAATATTATTATGGCGGCCATTAGACGCGTCGAGATAAGGTCGGCACTAAGACCCTAAATGACCCGAAACTAATGACGTCATCATTTACACTAAGGAATTAATTTATTGTGAGTGTGTGATGTTTGCGAGGAAACTATGAATCGAAGAGCGTAGAAAGCTTTCGTAATAATACTAAATTTTTGATGACAATGTTTAACAAATAGTGCTCACACTACAACCCACAAACCGAAGTTATTATTTCTGGTTCACTACTTTACACACACACAACTTAACCTGCACACACAAAGCGCTTGAAATCGAGTTGGCAGTGAAATCAATTTTTTTTAGTAGCTCCTACTAATATTATAAAATAATGTGAAAGTGTGGATGTTTGGATGTTTGCATGTTTGTTACTAAATGTCGCAAAAACGGCTGAACGGATTTGGATAAAATTTGGCATGCATGTAGCCTTTGACATGGAAAAGAACAGAGGCCACCTTTTATCCCGATTCCTTAGGTAGGTAGTTCAAGAGGGAAAATTTAAAATTGTTTACGAGCTAAGCCGTGGGCAGACAGTTTTGAAATTTGGTATTTTTCTCTATTACAGCGCAAGGTATAACACAGAAGTGCAGAAGCTAGTACTTAATAAAACAAATTATATTTTTGCTATAATTTATGTTCTTTTAATTTCTTTAAACTGATAAAGGTTTAAAAGAATGCAGCCCGTCTAGAATATTTCTTCAAATAGTCGCTCGCATTAAAAGCAACACGTGACAGGTGTAATTAGTGCTTTCAGGACATGCTCAACGTGACAAACAAAAGAACATTGTTAAAAAAAAAGAAATGTATTTGCTCTAGTGTTTTTCTTTCTGAACACTGTTAACACATGCTCGTTTGTGCAGTGAACTGCAGAGCAGAGTAGACACAACGAGATATCGTACCCCCAGTGGAAAAAGAGCATAAGTGGTTTTACGTCGAAATGTCGATTTTCACATATTTGAAAGGTACGTTTAAAGTTACATATGCTGATTTTTTTTCATATTTTTCTTGATAAATTTGACGAATTTATGCAAGAAATATTGCTTTATTAATTTTGAATACATTATCTTTTTTCTTAGGGATAAATAGAATAAACGTTTTAACGCAAAAAAAAATTTGAATAATATGACGTATTACATTATATGACGTTTATCGTTAAATTTTAATGATCGAAATAAACAATAACAAATATTATGATTCTAATCCGTTTCTTTTTTTTACATTACTGGTCTTGTATGCACGAATACGTCGTTTTTTGTTTTATTAATCAGGTAACATTATATTATAAATGCACATACTGCACTAAAAATTTATTTTGATAAAAAAAACCAGCTTTATGAGTGTTTACTTCATATTAACTTAAAAAAACGTCGCGACTATGTACCTAAGAGGCGTCGCGACACCATATCTAACGGGCGTCGTGACGCTATAGTTGAGATTAGAGTGGCGTTTCAAGCGTGAGGCGTCTCGACGCCGTAGCGGTTCGGCACAATGAGCAGCGTCGCGCCGCATAAGAAGTTCGGCGTTGCGTTAGAGTGGCGTCACCACGCTGTAGTTGTATGGCGTCGCGACGCCATAGTTGAGTGGTATTGCGACTTCCTAGCAGCGGGGCGTTGCGACTGGAGTCGACTGTTCTTCTTATATTCGCTATCTACCTCTCTGTAAATCTCCGAAAATTGTGGACCAATTAATTTTGGTGTTTTACAATGTTGGTATGTGATTGAAGTGGTTTCATATGTATGAATTTAAAATCGATCGATTCAGTAGTTTTGTTGTTAAATCAAAACAACTGGAAAATGTTACCATTAATGTCATTTCGGTTAACAAAATTGATCATGAAAGACGACGAAGACGCATGAGCTGCAAGCGACGGGGGATGTAAGGCAGCGGGGTGGTGAATCATGCAACCGGGACGGGGGTCAACTGACTGTCATACTGACGGTGGGCGGTGGGACATGCTGGGCAGTTCATAAGTAGGCTATATACCTACTCGTATGATATACAATGTAGAAAAGTGCCAAACTCACATGGCTTTTGTGTGCTGTATCACCACCGGCCCCTATCTGCCTGTAAATTGATTATCAGCAGAGTGACAACATAACCGTAAGAAAAAAGTGCAAATTCGCATACAGGTTTTCCGGTATCCACTGTATAAAGTCCCCTAATTCCTCACCTTGTGCGGCTTTGAAACTACACGGGTAGGTTCTCAGACAAAAAGAAAGAAAATGCATTTACTTGGGCCCATTGCGAGGCATAAAATAAAAAACTAACTTCAACAATAATTTCTAAAATGTTAGGGGAAATATGCGTCATATTCGTGCGCTTGTTGATTTAGTGGTTGAAACTGAGTGTGACGACCAAGAGTGTCATTCAGGTTGGAATCCAGTGTCGGGTCAAAAATTAAGTGACGAAAACACAGGCAGGCTCAAACTAATTCTTATTATTTCACTGTCGCACGCCTCCGATAGCATGTAAAACTGTTGGTTCCGACCGTCAAAAAATTTCTTTGGTCATTGTTATTAAGATTACCTGTGCTACCAAAAGAATTACCCAGTAAAATAGATAGCGGAGGTCAGTCAGAAATACGGAATACACCTGAAACCGATGAAACTGGGAACAGACATCGACGGAGCTTGCTATAAATTTGAAGGTACCGTTTAATAGGCACGGGGGCAGTGTAGCCAAAGCTGAGTAAAAACAGAAATCAGCTCCATTTATTGATAGAAGAAGCTGTGAATTTTAGTAAATCGTCTCTACATACTTAATTCCGTAAAGAGCGCAAAACAATCTGCCTCGAGCAAAAGCTGGCGCCGGCGCTGCAAGCCGGGTATTTATTGGTCTCATAGTTTTTCAGTTTGCCATTAGACACTCGTCACAAACAGCGAAAGAAAGATATGGAAAAAAAAATGAAATTTGTGAATAGGCAGACTTTATTCTTTTACAGCTTCCCTATAAGTTGATTGGAGGGTTAATTTTTATTTATGGTCCGTATTAAAAAAATATATATATTAAAAAGTAAATAGCAAGCCTAATTTTAGTCATATAAATACACCAAAATCACTGTGCAGTGTGCAATGGATTAGCTAGGTATTTGAAACATTTGGAGTCTTTTAGTTAACTTAGATCGGAATGGGGTTGTGCTTGTAAACTCTTCTGTAAAACCGTTTATATATAATAAAAACCCCTTAAGATATCACGAATACAGATAATGAAAAGATACACCTTGATTAAGCATTAAAAATGGCAGACCACAACTTAGAGAGTATAAGTTTTTTATTAAAGTACTAGCTGTTTCCCGCAGCTCCGCCCGCGGTCTAGTTTTTTTTAATATAATTGAGATGCAAGCTATCCTATCTTTCAAGTTGGATCAAACTGCACACTAGTTACTACTAGTTTCGGAGTTCATCCCGGACAAACATCGTGGCACTGGTATAAAAAGATACAATTTATTATTTCTGTCAAAGAAATATTACAAATTAACAAAAGACAACGTGGTGGTTTTGTTATAAACGGAGTTGCGAAAATTGCTCATTTTGTAATTTTAATATTTTTTAAAAGTTAAAGCTGATATTTAGAAATTCATCCAAAAATATTAGTAACGGCAATCTTCACAGAAAATACATAATATCTTGGCAGTTTGTTGTTAAATACTGTAATTTATGTTACAAACTTTAATTGTAACCAAAGCTATGCTAATTATTTTGGATATAATTCAAATTATTTGATACACAATATGATTTCTTCTTTTTTCCTTTCGTCGTAAATATTTAGCCTTGGGTAATATCTGGCAATATGCATGTAAAAATTGTATAACAGATAATGGAATAAATCATTATTCTTGTTTACTTAAGGTCTCTCAACGAGCCTTTAAATTGAAAAAAGGGGTAAGTATTGGATACTTAATATAAACAACAAATGGAATAAAAGAAAAAACGCAGTAATCCTACTTATACTAGCAATAATTGACAGTGTTACAAGTTCATAAGTCCTTTAAGTGTACATACTTTTTAAAATATATTTAATTTCACGGGAAAGTTTGGCTTAAGTATTGATACTTAAAATACCATATTTTTTTAAATAACGAAAAATAGCATAATCATTTATTTCTATGATTACTAATAAACTGGAAACCTTACCACTAATTGAAACACTCCACGCAGTGTTATATTTTTTTCCCTTTTATTTTATATAAGAATCTTTCCTCTACGACCTAAGACAAAGTAAATATTTCCATAAAACCAGTTTTTTGGCCGTACTGAAAAATTAACATTTCTGGCTTATGGCGTTTTTCCACTGAGGGTGCGATATGATAAAAAAATAAAAACCCAACTGCGTAAAAAGTGAATCAAGCTACGTAGGTATATAAAAAAAACTGAAAAGGATAAAAACAAGCACTTGTCCGGTGGTCTAGACTTCTAATATGTTTTTGAATGAATACTATTGAAGAAAATAAAAATTAAATATACTCCAATAACGGAATATAACAAACCGGTTGCGAAACTACCGCCGACGCGGTACTCTCATTGAGTCTGAAACCAGTCGGGCAATTTGTCAATACGCCTGAATAAATTGCAAAATAATAAAAAAACCTATGGCAAAACAAATAAAACAAATTGTTTTAACTCGACATTTTTTCTAATAAATTATTATTTAGATTTGAAAATCACACAAATGATCGATTTTGACGTAATTTATAATATATGGCACTAAAAGGCGACAAAAAGATTTTACTAAATCAAGGAAAACAAAAAAAATACTTTCGAATTATGAACAAGCTCCTTTCCGAGTCTTTTTTATGCACCGTTCACTTAAAACTCAAAGCACTTGACAAGTTTTCTGTTGCCAAATCTTAAAAACTTACGTATTTCTAGGAAAATATCTAGACAGTTTCTGTAGGTAAAATACATTCTCGTTTGTTTTCTGTTTGCGGTACGTGTGTAAGAAGTGTTTACTTTTATACATTCACATATTTTCGTGAGTCGACAAGGCATCCCTTTGAACGCCTACTCTCCGCAAAGCTAAGAGTCACTCGCATGTCGTGAAGAATAAAAAAAAATCTTGTTAAATATTCAAGCCATGGTAACATTTAGTGTATGTTTTTAGAACTCGTTTGTTTTTATGCTATAAAGAAATCTTAGTGTTCCACACATTTACACAAGTCAAAGTACCTATTTTATTATAGTTACTAAACATAAATATTTCAGGTCTTCAAAATGCTTTTTTTTTATTCAAGAGATTCTTTCATATCAATTTCTTATCGATTTCTTAGCAATAAAATGAGGTAATATACTCTTACTGGATTCATTCGTCTCTTAATCATAAAATAACAATAAATTAGGTACATTTTTGTTGTAAATTTTACGAAAGATATGGGTAAGTATATCATGGGCGAATTTAACACAAAAAAAAGAAGAAAAAGTATTATTTACTGCAAAGAAGAAACGTATAAATAACGTGTGTGTGTCATACCCCCACATCCATCAGAGTGCATATTTTGATCTGTAGTTACTTACGAGTACATGTATTACAAAGCTGAAAATTTGTTTGTTTTTAATTTTATTTGGGCTATGGATTCAGGTTGGATACTTTATAAACGTGAAACAGTTTTTTTGGAACCAGTAACCGAATCGATTGCAATGATTTCTACACCATGGTAGATTTTATCGAAACTAGTCCTACGCAGTGTAAATGTTAAAAATGAGAAAGAACAAACAAGCATGTTATTTTGTGAGATCATATAGTTTTGAAGTATTGTTTAGGCTATCTTTATATGAAATGGGACTTTAAATAAATTGCACACTGATTGTCATTTTTTTACTACTTCTCCTATCGCGGGTCTGCTGATTCAATAGAGATTTCTTTAGGAATTAGCAGTGTCTTTGTACATGTGTTTTATTATTTTATTTCAGTATGATTGTGTGTCTAAAATAAATAATGAAATGAAATATGAATATATTTAACACGTCTGTCGGTTTTAGTATAAACTAAAATTAAGGTTGTCTAAAAGTTCAATTTAGTTCAATCACAAACAATACCTACTGGATAAATTCGTATACGTATGCAAACAAGTAAACGTACGTATAAACAATATTAATAATATATTTATACATGTACAACTCAAAGTTACTTCCTCGAATAGGCGGAAGGAATAAACCAATTTACAAAAAGTTTTGACGTGGAAGGTAGGTCGTGTCAACCCCAAAGAGTGTCGAACATTATCAATTATTCTTAACACACCGCTTAAAAAGGTTCTACTTATTTATTAAAACAATATATTATTTAAATATTGTATGCAGTATCAAAATGTATACTGGCTTATAGAGAAGGAATGAGCATTAATAATATAATAATAATAATATCTTGGGACAATCTCACACGCAACCGCTAGCGGTTTATATTATAATCATATACCGAATTTCTAAAACATAATTAGGTATTCAAATAAATAAATTTATATAAATGTTTCAAAAATCTTTAGTGTAGGGATATTATAGGTTATAACAAAGTCTACAAATTTCTGTCTAGACGATTCAATGCTTATTGTTATATAAATGCTCAAATAATATTTTATCTGTAATGTTAGTCCTAATGGAGACATCTTTTATAATAAATATGATCGCAAGACATCACAAATAACTCTATTTCATTTATCTCACGCTTGACATATTACTTCAAAGCAAAAGCAGATACTTTATGCATTTAGAATTATGTTCATTCAGAAATCTGCATTCAGCACAGTTTATTTCAATAAAAAGTATAAAAAGGGTAAAAGTTCAACATTCTCCCGACCTACCTTATCTAGCTGTAAAGTTGACTTTATTCTTTGCGAACTAGTGCTAATTAAACACCAAATCTTTTATTTTTATTGAAGTTTGAATTGTATATTTAGCTGTTAAGATGAACCCTTGGCTTTGATACTGTCACTTAGATTGGGACTCGTGGCTAAATCTAAGCCGATAATAAAGTTATAAGCCGCGCTCGCCGCGGTTGGTCCGTGGATGGGTGACCATTTGCCAACATACCGAGACTCCTCCGTGCCTCAGAAAGCACGTTAAGCCATTGTTCCCGACTGTCATACGGTGATCTTTGACAGTCGTTAAGTCCTTGGGGATACGGTATTACCCAGTAAAAATGGGGTGTGGAGGTCAGATACGCTGTCGCTCCATGTAAAACATAGTATTAAGCTAAATCTGGTAAGACTGGAAGCGGACCCAAACGTAGCTTGGGAAAAGCTAGGCAGAAGAAAAATACTTAGCTTGGAACGAACAGAATAACCAAATTGATTAAAAAACCATCGCTACATACAACGAACAGTTTAACGCAACATAGAACCAATCCATAACCGTTTTTTGCTTGATATTTAACATGAACATTGAAGGCAGTCTAGACAGTTTTATCATTCAAAATGTCTTATTTATATCTGTTACTGACTTTGTAATGTCTATTTTCTCGTTAAATATAGAGTCTAAATACCTACTAGCTTGCTTATTAGAGCTTGAGTGCCTATGTTCTGGGAAGCCGACTAAATATTTTAATTATTTAGAAAATTTACGTCTGATGACATACTTATTTTACCTTGTGTACCTCACAATGAATTATAAACATTTTGTAGGTGGGTTAAATATAGATTTGAGACAAAAATATAATTATAATGATTGCTTATTAAAAACAAAATAATAAAAGGTACATTTATGGTCTAAAAAATACAAATTGTTTCTTAGACAATGCATGTCTGTATTTAGTTCACCTTCTAAATATCAATCAATCCAACAACTCAGCCTATCGCAGTCCACTGGTGGACATACACGTGGGCCTCTCCTAAATTACGCCACCACTACTGGTCTCCCGCCTTCCGTATCCAGTCTGATCCGGCCACCCTTTTCAGGTCAACGGTCGATCTGGCTGGGGGCGTCCACCAGCCCACTGCCACTTCAGCTTACTAACTCTGCAAGCTATGTCGGTCACTCATGTTCTTTTAATAATCTTATCTCTGATCTTATCCTTCAAAGAAACTCTCGAGAATATTTAAAAATATGGATGTTCATATAAAAGCTCTAAGGGAAGAACAGATATTTAAAGGTAGTAAATTTCCGTATAAATAAATAATAGCTATATATAAATAATTAAAAGTGATATGAACGCGGCGGCAGTTCGACTCGCGACACCGCCGCCGCCGCGTCAGCTCATGATTAAGGACTCCTATTGAGTCTGAAACCAGTCGGGCGATCCCGAGAATGCGCGTGAGAAAACCGTTGAATCCTTAAATAAGACTGAAAATTACCGAACATAAAAAAAGTTGGTCTTTGCAATAAAACAATCAGAAATTTTCCAGGCAAGCAAAGACAAATACAGCCAATTTCAAACGTTGAAGGTGGAAATACAAAACAATTATTTCAAAACAAACATTTTGCAGCAAATATCGAGTTGGTGAATAAATATTCGCCTGACGATCGCTGAATACAAAATAGATGAACAAACCAAGTAAGGCGTAAGACAGTCTCTTCGGAATATTCCACTATGCATTCCTAACGAGAATGCATTGACAAACCTTCTTGTTTAATCTTCATGCTCATAAGCTGCTTCAAACAAAGCGTAAACTTATAAATTTTAAAGCAATGTCTCTGTGGAATAGATTAGATGAAAACAGAATTGCTAATTCTCAGCATTTGTTAGTACATGTTTGTCAGAGATTTTGCGATGTCATTATTACTTTGATAATAAAATTGTTAATTTATGACGCTTCAAAGACACCAACTAATAGGCACTGTAATCTGCTGTTATTATAAATATGTACCAGAACCAGATACCAGAATATTGGAATAAAAAATAAAGTGGAAGAAAAACCTGTAAATTAACAAGGGAATTAATTTTTCGAAGCTAACGAAGCTAATTAAGGTATTGTTTTTACCAAAAAAACCCTGATACATAACGAAGGAAAGTTAACTCAAACAAGTCGCAGACAACGCAATAATTTTAGAAGCGAAATTGCGTCATCGCCTCGGGTGTAAAGTTTGGTTCCAGTATCGAAGATATCTGCAGTAGTATTGATCTTCCTTATCTTGATTACTCGACACTGAAGCCAAAAGGGTGACGTTTTCTTTATTTATGAGGACATATTTTCTATGCCACTGCCAAAGCATTATTGTTCAAAGACAAGACTTCTTCGTATCGAACAAAAGGAGCTGTTGCTTTGAATCTCACCTCAGATTTCTGAAGATGTGAATACATGCTGTTCTATACTTACAACAGTACAAAAAAAAAACACATGAACATCAGTTTGTTTACTGTACCCGTCCAATTTACTGACACATACACATAATTATACGATATGTACATAATATGAAACATTATTCGAAATAGAAAAAAAAAAAAAGATTTTAGAGGTATACGTCCTGTTTTTTAAAAAACAACCACGGACACTGTTTTTTTTAATTAACTTTCCTTTCAACTTTTAAATGCATTCAAAAAGCAAACCAAGGCTTTTTATGGCAAAAAATTTCAATATACATGTTATACTTTCATTTTGTTTATAATCTAATAATTCGAATTCGGTTTTCACTTTTTATTTACTGTCGTACAGACCTTTTGTTTATTTGCAGATATAATAGATAAAGCACATAATAGGAACAGTTTCGCCATCTTAATCTTTAGAGCTTTCTCGTCATCTTACCCCGCCGTACATCGTTTTGTCATGTTAAAATCCACAAGGATTGCTTTCGCAGGCCTTTGGTCAAGTAAGATCCATGGGTCATTCTTTATTGTTACCCTTACGTGTCCTTCTGCTTGTCTCTCGGTTTATGGGATTTGCCATTGAATTACAACCCTTATTTAATAAATTATATTTTATTTGAAAAGTTCATCAAGTTTAACATAATTAATTATGAAACTATTATGATAAGGAATCTTAATAAAAAAAGTAAATCTTCATTGATTGAATCAAAAGAATTTGCCATATAATTTAAATAATTTGTATGTGAGTAGTAGATATGAGTAAAAGTTTACAAATCTACTTTTGTTATTTCCACTGACTCTACAAACTAAAGCACTAATAAACAAGTACTGATCTAACACAAAACAAAATACATTTTACTGTAATCAACGTAAAGTTTATTTTCCTTCAACACTAGTGTTCCCCGTGTTTTATAGCCGTGGCCATCAATAATGCAACGTACACTCGCTACATTTAACCCTTCGGGATTCTGCCCCTAATTAACTTGGGTCCACGCTACCACTGCGATATTACGAATGCAAAGCCGGTGTCAAAGTCTGAACAATCAAACTAATAATGATACGCTGTGAATGAGGTGCGCCTTTTACTTCGATTAAGTTTGATTCTTCGATACAATTCTCGCAACAGGTTTTAGTATCAATAAATTGATTGACTGATCAATAAAGTTCGAGCAACCAAATAAACTTGATTAAGGGGTGATTTTTCTAAGATAACTTTTATTCGAAGAATAAAATTGAAGTTTGATGGCTTTTGTGTGGAACAACTGTCAAAATTTCAAAATTATTACTCGAATAAAGTTACCTGACGATGAAAAATCCAGCTCTTCGGAAGAAATCTTTAAAAAACTAAGATGCATTATGATTGTTGTCTTATAATATATTGTTTAATTGACTAATTATTTAACAGTTGTATTGCTCCATTTTAATTAATTTCTACTTGCTAAAGCAAATTAAATGCAGTATCAAAGTACCAAAAAAAATTTCCAAATCAAAATTTAAAACATAATCATTTTATCAACCTTCGAAAATATTTTTTGTCATAACCATACAGGGGACTATAAGATCATAGTAATAAAACGACTTTTCAAACGGATTCTGCAAAGGACACATGAAAAGGCGTTGAAACGTCGGGAATTAAAATCAAAATAAACGGCGTGTCACGGGAATTAACGCGAACTCATGCATATAAAATGGAGTTTTATTTCTATGTCTAACATTCGCATAAACCTCAGAGATAATATCACTTAATATATCGAAATTAATTCATGCATACATACCTTACGCACGTCACATCACAATAAACTGCTCAGTAGTTAAATAGGGTTTAGGGTATAATATGCCCACGATTTATCATTTTCCACTGACTTGCCCAAAGGCGCCGTCCCTTTTATCTGTGGCCCTTTCCAGTAGCCCGAAAGAATAATTCTTTTCTCTCAATCCAACCAAGAATTTGATAAGCGAAGCCCTAAAGGCTTTTAAAAGTATTGTGCTGAATCTAAAACCGTTTTCCATTAACCCTTATTTGATGCCTAAAAATGTTTATTCTGTTAAACATTTTTAATGGTCTCATTGTGTAAAAATGCGAATGAGATGAAAGAGGGTTTATAATATAAATGAATTTTCATTATAGGAATTATGAACGTTATAATCATACTATTATATACTTACTGTTGCCAACGGCCCCGCCTACCCTGTCGTTCTCTCCGCTTTAAATAAAGAAGAAAGTAGCTCTATTTGCCTGTTTTTAGCTAGGTAGCGTATTTTTTATGATGCAAGCTTATGCCATGCCAAGTTTCATCAGAATCGGTTCAGTAGCTGTGAAAAATTAACAGATAAACATACTTTGGATAAGCATGGATTATTTATTTATAGGCGAGAATATATTATATTATTATGGTGTTTTTTTTTCTTTTACATACATTCTTGTATTTTGAAACTGTTTTGTGAAATTCTATTATTGATTATATTGGCGTGATATATCTGTAATGAACCTAAGCACACAAATCCTAAACAATTAGGCGCTTATTTTTGTTATATCTCCCAAGTTATTTTACAAGAATTCTGTAAGCAATTACGGTAACAACTTAACTTCAAATTGGAAACTCAATTTTCTATTCTATCAACTTCAATGTCTACCGACCAGCTGACGGTATGCGCTGGAAAAGCTTTATGAAAATATTGGATGTATTGCGAACATGTATTCAAAAATATTTATCACCTGCTCCAGGGAAATATTTTGAAGCATCTAGATCTCTTCAAAATTTTCTACTTGAAATTCGTAAAAGTTTCGCTTCTTAGAAATTCGTGAATCTTTTTTCTATAAATAATACAGTAAATTTTTATTTATTTATTATATAGTAAATTTTTTTTTTATGATAGGGTTTGTTTTCTACCTAATTGGTATGCTTCAAATAATGCCTTGTTTATAATTTAACTTTCATTTATAGCTCGTCCTTCTCTTCATGGGAAGAGGCCTGTGCCCAGCAGTGGGACGTTTATATGCCGGTATTATTATAATTATCTCGTTTACTATTAATGTGGATTTATTTTAACGTTTTAATTTTTGTTTGTAGAACAAAATGTGATTTCATATTTTGTTGGGAAAAGCGTTAAGTCGTGTTCTAGACTGACAGTAAGTACATCAACCATTCCACTCACGGATCAACGATCACCCGTACCTACATACAATGTACAGCATAACATATTAATATTCATTAACATACGCTAAAATATTAAGCACAATGAGTACGTAATCCTGCCCTGTGTACCCATGTGTTCGTATGGAGCCGTACCCAACAACAAAATTTGCAATTTTTGCAATGCAAATGTTGACTGCGAACAATATATTTAAGTGAAAACGTAATTAAAACTGAACAGTTATTTTTATGTTTTGTTACATCTGGAAGCGTTTTATTAGGTTTAATGTTTACTGTTATGGTTTGGTTTATTTATAAAGTGTTTAGAATTATCATTTTAAGAGACTCTCAAATGAGAATTTCAATTTAAGAACGTCTCAAAATCTGATACACAATCCGTGTGACAGCGTGTGAATCACGTGGCTTATGTACAGTCTGAGACTTTGTCTATTTGGAATTCTCAGTTCAGAAACCGGCCTTTGCAGTAATTACTATTGAGAACTTTCATCAAATTGACAAAATAATAGTTAACCAATGAAGGCGCTCAAATAAAGAGACAGTGAGATTTACAGTTTAATTTTGAGAATGAATTTCGATGTTTGTAAGGAGTCACGTTTATAAGCTCGCAGTCATTACACAGTAAAACTGTTTTGCAGAGGAAACCTTTTAAAAATAAAGAATAATTAGAAAATATACGGTCATAATATCTCTATAGCTATATCTATAAGCCATAATTAAACAATTTTATTTTTATCTTGATGCTGTCATTATCATCATATTTTCTCCAAACGAAAAAAAAGAAGAAAACCATTAAAACATTTATATTATACAAAGATAAAAGTAGTTCTTGAAAGCTGAACAAAAGAAAAATCATAGAAATAAATTTAATATAATTATATTATATTGAGTTCTCTGAAAGTCTGTTTCAATAAATGTTACCTCCAAACTCCCATTAAGTTTCATGGAATTGTAAATATAGTAAATAACTGTCGTTAAAATGTACATTCATTTAGTGCAAATATTCTATTACTTACTCGAAATTTCGAATCTCATAAAGGAAAACTATCTTTCGAGATTTTCTTCCCCATTCAATATTTTGCTGGAACTACGTTAGTATGTCAAGCGCATTCTAATGAATTAAGTTTGCTTCAGACGTTCGTATTTTCGCGACGGAATCATTTTACGAAAGTAGAAATTCACGCATGTACGTTTTTGGAACATCTTATTGTAAGAGTTTTTGTTCAGTGATACAAAATACATTTCCAGTTCAAATATTCATAAACGTTTCAGAGGGTGCTCTATTCTTGATAGTTCTTAATGCTTCTTGACTACTAAACGAGAAGTCATGGGTTCGATTCCTACCCAGGACATTTTTTTGTGTGATGAGCATAATTATTTGTTTTGTGTATATTTATGTATATTGAAAAATATAAGTTTGTTAATTATTTCTCTGGTTGGCCGTGAAAGTTGTCCCAAGATATTATTATACGAAAATTATTATTATTTGCGTCAAGCAATCAACTTTTCACAGGCAATTGCGGTTACCAACAATTAGTGTAGCGGTATGTAGGTTACATAAAAAATATTTTTTTAAAACTGTAGGTTGAGTGTTAGTATATTCAGCGTTTAAAAATGTTGGCTTCATTTTCATAAATTTAAATGCGTACCTTAGTTTACCACGACTGAACGCTAAACTTTTCCACGCTTGAATATGAAAATTGTTTTGATACGCTGTAATTTCCTTGGTATCGCGCTTTACTTAAAGTAAATAAAATAAACAAACTTAAACAACAACAAAAACCGCCGATTTCAAAACCCATACCTCCACTTAAGAGCGAAAAATAAACTGATTAACTTACCATAATTATGTATATTCACTTGTTCTGTTACCAACTGATTTGTTTGAATTCGGTGCCCGTGCTAAGCCCATGCTAATTGAAGTTGGTATTGAACACATTTTGCACTCAAATTTGGCACCGACTTCAAATAATTCAGTTGGTAACTTAACAATTTTTCTTTCCTCCTCCTTTGGAAGTCGGTTAAAAAGGGGATTTATTTAACAATGGCCTTTGAGATACAAAAACTGAATGGACGAATGAAAGCGGAGAACCGTTTGGCAAAGTGGGATTCCCGTTTGGAACGTCTGCACCGACAACGACATTTAAACGAACTTAATTTGCGGGAATTTGCGATGTAAATAAGGAATTGTTTAATGACCAAAAGTCCGTTCAGACATTTAAAAAGAGGGAAATGTTCCTTTTAAAGTTATCATTACGACGGAGACATTTATTAATAGGGAAAAAGGATTTATTTTGTCTTGCCTATCAGTCTTCGGGTATTGTTCATTCAGTCCATTCATAATATCAGACACTTAAAAATTTGAAAAATATATTTGTAATTTGATGAACGAAGTGAAGAATTTAATATCTTCGGACAGTTCACACATGGCCATCTGATCCCAAACTAGGCAAATCCTGTACAATGGTAACTAGACAACTGATAAACATGTATGTTTACAGTCTTACAGTCTCAGTTTTAGATGTATCTAAAAACCATATAGTTCCACCACTGGAAAACCAACTGCATACTCATTAACTTATGAAACAGACCTCTAAGTATTTGGTTAAATAACGCCTCATTCTAAATAATATAACGCGAAGACATAAAAAATGTGAGCCGTCACGGGACGCCTGGCAGACGTGAAACATCGACATTATTTTGTAAAAGTAATACGCAGAAAAGAACAGATTGTGATAGGAACTAAATATGTCATAATGATAAAATAAAATATTACGATTTTTTTTCCAGATAATGATGACTATTTATTGAATAAACATTTATTTTTCATTAAATACAAAAATTTACGAATTTATTTCAAATCGTGACTACTTAATTCGTTTAATCAAAAAACGTTGACAGACAAGCGGCTATAGACTTATATATATACCATCTTAAAGCGTGGCGTCGCCACGCCAGAAATCGGTTTTACATGCGGCTATAGGTGTTTCACATCAAAAACCACGGATAAAATAAAATAAATCACATGCTTTGTAAAAGACCACAAAATATAAAATAATGTTAACGAAATATAGCTCGAAATCACATTCTTAAGCTCTATTGAACATTTCAAACACGAGATTAACATAATAACTCCCAAGCAAAATGTCAAAAGTGTAAGTGACATTCGCGGCGACCGGTCGCCGCTTGAGAATTATTAACTTTAATAAAAAAACAATTGATCTGCTGGCAGAGATTTTTTTAGAAATAAGCAGGACCTTTGTACATTTTGTTCTACTGTATTGTTTTTTGTGTGTAAGTAGGTACATAAATTATGAAATAAATAAATGATTTCACAATCCCAACATTCATTACGTTGGCGTAACACAAACGCACATTGTAGGAACACTTCATTTAAATGTCACTTCAGATGGAGTTTCCCAGTTGACTTAAATTAATTTTAGTTTAGGTAAACTCTATAAAAGACATCTGCATTGTAAAGTGCTGGAACGAAAACATTGTACTGTACCATTTTTCCCGTGGAGTTACGTGTGTTAAATAATATTCTGCTTTCGATGGTTGTTTCGTTTAATATAAGTACTTAATTAATTTGTGAACTATCATAGAATAATAAATTCAGCACTTTTACGTCTGAAGCACAGGTTCTACCTAGTTCTATCTATCTATTACTATAATATAGAGACTAAGAAATGTCTAGTTCTCGCCTTGAACATCACAGATGTTTTTAGTGCACACGTTTTTGCTAGTCTTCAAATTTGTATGAGAATTTTAGTCGGAACTAAATTTGACAGCTCAATTTTTCATTTGTCCTTTTCCAATTATGTACAAGTGAAAAAATTACCAACGGACTAAAATAAGTTTAGTGGATGTTTAACAATATTGGGACCAATCTCACAAAACAATTATTTTCGCACATCTTTGTCCATTCTATCGAACGAGTAACATGTACCAAAATTTAGTCTGTGCCAAAATTAATCTTATCATAATAATTTCCGTTATATAATTAACAATATATAGTAACAAGTGTCAGATAAGTGTCCTAATATACTCCGTGATATAAAGTTTAAGAAATAACAGTGTGAAACCGCAATATAAAGTGCAAAACTAAAAATCGCTCGCGTCAAAAGTCAATAACTGGCCATTGCATGACAAGTGTTTTTAACGCGCAGTGCACACAACTCGCACGGTTAAACGCCGTGCATTAAGTGTCACTTCGGCGTGCGCCCGCGTTCAGTGAATCACCCGAGCGGTCGTGCCATAGATCAAGCAGCGCAGAGGGCGATTGGAGTCTACCTACGTTGTGTTGCCTCTGTGAGGACAAAATACTCAACGCGCACATTTATATACGCATAAAAAAAATATATATTATGGATTCTGAAGTTATAAGTAAGGATGAGGACATGGAACCTGTAAAAGTCCAACCGAAAACTCGTCCCGCGACAAGAAAAACTAATAAAAAAGATGACCCGGAAGCATTGACTGTCGATAAGTTGCGAATTGTTATCAGGGAAGAAATTAAGGAAGCCATGTCTGGCATCACTGACACCCTTACGGAATTAAAATCTGAGTTCGCTAAGCTACAAAATACTGTGGATTTTATTAGCGAGAAGTACGATACGGGTCTAAAAAGGATTGACGATGTGGAAAATAAATATAAGTCAATTTCCTTATCGGAATCAATAATTAGTGAGCTTCAATCTAAAATTGATACGTTACAATTAGACATTCAAAACCAAGAGCAATGGGGACGGCGCTCAAATGTAGAAATTGTGGGTCTGCCGGAGAAGAAAGGTGAAAACCTACTAAGCGTCTTATGTCAACTTGGAAAGCATGTTAATTGTTCTATCAATCCACAGACCGACATAGACTTCGTTACCCGTGTTGCGCATAAGAGTAAAGATGTTAAAAAGCCTAAGCCAGTGATTGTTCGGTTTCTTGTGCGTCACAAAAAAGATGAATTTTTGGCTCGATCAAGAGAAATTAAGGATTTTAAGGCAAGTGATATCGGTTACTCAGAGACAGGCCGCATTTATTTTAATGAACATTTGACAACGTCTAATAAAATACTATTAAATAAAGTTAAACAAACAGCGAACGAGAAGCTTTATAAATACGTGTGGGTGAAAAATCATTGTATACTGGTACGTAAAACTGACACTAGCCAAATAATGCATATAGCGTCACTGGTGGATTTAAAAAAGATTATATGAGATTTATCTATTTTTGCTATCTCATATTACTTGTTCGCGTTATTTATAATCTTATAATTATATACTCTCTGTCAAACTGTATCGTAATTTTTCGCTTAATCTTATATAATATTATGTTTGTTTCTATTTATCTTCTGAGAGATGTGAAGCCTTCTAATCAATATTTATTACCAGGTGAGAGATTTCTTGGGTATATTGATAGTATAATTGTTGTTTATATTTTTATTGGTTCGTCACGCCGCACGATAATCCGCATATCTAGAAAATATATTTTAAATGCATTTATTATATTTTATAAACAATTAAATTCATATTTAAAGTATTTTTACAATGGGTAGTTTAAATATATATTACCAAAACGTGCGTGGATTACGTACTAAAACTAATTTATTTTTCAAAAATGTATTGCTTTCTACATATGACGTAATCTGTTTAAGTGAAACGTGGTTATTGCCTGGTATTTATTGCTCGGAGTTATTTGATCAACGATATAGTGTATATAGGTGTGACCGGGATTACGATTCCAGATCAGATGCTTTGGGTGGTGGGGTTCTTATTGCCATTAAAACCGAGATCTCTGTTGGTTACATTAATATATCCTGTTCTAATGATATAAGATCGGCGGACATACTTTCAATATCTATACACCTAAAGAAAAAATCTCAGCAAATACAGCTTATGCTGTACTGTTGTTATTTCCCGCAGTGTGTAACACAATATAACGAGATGGTCGAGTTATTTGAACAAGTATCGCAACATATTATTCAACATCCGAAAGATAACATTTTGTTAATAGGTGACTTCAACATTAGGAATATTCAATGGAGTGCAATGGAGCAAGTAATGTTAACGACTCCGGCAATTGTTGTTATAGATAGTTTAGTGCTAAATTTACTAAATTTTATGTCACTCAATAATCTTGACCAGTATAATGGCGTGCCTAATAAGAACAATAGACAACTAGATCTCGTAATATGTACTTGCAATTGTAAAGTTTTAGGATCTCCGTCTCCTTTAGTAGTGGAGGATGATCACCATCCTGCCTTGGAGATCACCGTTATCGACATTCTTCCTCAATTTTTACGTAGTCCTCCTAGATCTTATAATGTTTTCAACAGTGCGGATTATGTTCAGATAAATACTGCCCTATCGGAAATTAATTGGTCTAATGTAATTGATTGTGTAGATGATATAAACGTTTGCACATCTAATTTTTACTGCTATATAAATAATATTATTAAAGAATTCGTCCCCGTGAAAACAATATACGTTTCCCGCGATAAGTATCCACAATGGTATTCCCCTGCATTGATAAAAATTATAAAAGAAAAAATTAAATTCCATTCTAAGTGGAAGCGATATGGCAACTATAACGATTACCGTAGCTTTGCCCTTCTGAGGGATAGGCAAAAACGAGTCAGCAAGAAGTGTCACGATGAGTTTATTAAAAATATTGAAAGTAAAATAAAATATAATAGTAAATTCTTTTGGAAGTATCTCAAAGCAAAAAAGTCGTCTTGTGGTTTGCCTGATAATTTATTCTTGGATAACAACAGTTCCTCTGACGGTAGTGTTATAAGTGAGCTTTTTAATAATCATTTTAATTCCGTTTTTGAAAAAACAGACGTGGGATCTATATCAGCCCCTTCTGGCGAAAATCCGAACATTCTTAATATCAGTAAGATACATATACCCTATGAGACTATAGTCAAATATATAAAATCTCTTGATATAAATAAGGGCAGCGGCCCTGACGGCATTCCTGCTTTATTTTTAAAAAAGTGCTGCAATAATATAGCAAAACCGCTATACATATTATTTAACGCATCACTACAATCTGGTATAATGCCTTTGATATGGAAGCGCTCTTTTATTGTGCCTGTCTATAAGAGCGGAGATAAACATGATATAAAAAACTATCGGCCAATTTCAAAACTAAGTGTTATACCCAAACTTTTTGAGCACATCATCTGTGACATAATATCTCCCTTATTGAAACCATTCATTATATTGGAACAGCATGGATTTGTCAGTAAAAAATCCACTGACACAAACCTCTGTGAATTTATTGATTACGTAAGCGCAAGTATGGATTCTGGTTATCAGGTAGATGTTGTGTATACCGATTACTCGAAATGTTTTGACAAAATTTCTCATAAAATACTTATAACCAAACTTGAGTATATCGGTATACACGGCGATTTGCTTCGGTGGCTGGAGTCATATTTGAGAGATCGTAGTCAAGCTACAACTGTTAAGGGTTTCTCTTCTTCATTTATGCCAGTGACTTCTGGAGTTCCCCAGGGTTCTCATCTCGGACCCCTGTTATTTAATTTATACATTAATGATATAACTAAAGTATTTAAACAATCCAAATTCATTCTGTACGCCGATGATAAAAAAATATATAAAAGAATAACTTCCGTAGATGACTGTCGTGCACTTCAAGAAGATATTAATAATCTTTGTTTGTATTGTAAGGAAAATTCATTATTTCTCAATATAAAAAAATGCAATTTGATATCGTTTACCAGAAAGAAAAACCCTATAATGTATACTTATAACATGAGTAGTGAGAACATAACAAGAGTGTCTGAGGTGCGAGACCTGGGCGTCCAGCTCGACAGTCAACTCATATTTGACTCTCATATCACAGCTATAGTCAACAAAGCTTTTCGTATGTTAGGATTTATTATGAGAGCCGGAAAGGATTTTAAACATTTATCTACCTTAATACTACTTTTTAAAACCCTAGTAAGGCCCATACTTGAATATGCTTCAGTTGTATGGAACCCTCAATATGACATCTATATTGACCGTTTGCAGGGAATCCAGAATAAATTTGTAAGACACATCACATGGCGATATAATTTGAGTTCTGAACATAATTTAAATCTTCTGTCATTAGTGGAGCGTCGTGCAGAGCGTGATTTGATAGTACTGTATAAGATTGTTAGAAATCAACTGGACTCATCTTATCTTCTTAGTAAAATATGTTTTGGATGTCCGCGTGTAAATACTCGCAAGAAATCTCTCTTCCACATCTCCTTCTCACGGACCAATTATGGTAAAAATGTTTTTATAAAAAGATCTTGTTGTTTATACAATAGTGTTATAACCTCTGATTTGAGTAACCATATAGACATGTTTCATCTCTCTCTGCCTAAGTTTAAAAATGTTTTGAAGCCAATCTTGTCATCTAAATTTAAATAGAATTTATTTTTCTGTCTTAATTTTATTCTGTAATTTAGTCCTTTGTTACTCTTTGTGTAAGTTATCTGAGGAAACTGCTTTGGATTATGTTATATCTTTATTATGTACCTATAATAAGTATTGTTATCTGTCTGTTTCCCAAACAAAATAAAATAAAATAAAATAAAATTTTCATACAACAATCGTATCAATAATGTTTTTTTCCAATCAGGAGGAATATTAGATACCCATTCACAAAATATATATTACAGGCATTCATTAATGGACATCAATGGGTCATCAAACTTTCCTTTTTCGTTGATTTTGTGGGAAAATACTTTGATCCCTGTTCTCATATACGTACGTCAGCTTGATATAAACCAATTACGTAATACAACTCAATTTTCCCCCGCGAAACCAGTGCGGATCCCGTTCATTTAGTTACAGCCCTATCAGGCAGCATCTCGTCGCTATGAGTTGAGCTAAGAAGCTTTACCTTATCTTAATATTGTCGGTATGTCGCCTCATACATTATTTAGTCTCACGCAATCTCTGGATTGATCTCAAGATTGAATTGTGCATGTGTCGTGAAACATTCTTTACAACAGTACTCTAAAAGCATTTTAAAGGGTGTGTTATTTGAGCATAAAGGCTTTTAACGTCTCGTTCCAAGAAATTAAGCTTAAATAAAAGTGCCGACGTGTTAAATCGGGAAAAGTATGCATTTATGGAAAGCCATTTTACTTTATGCCTTTATCGCCCATTTTGTATTTTGTAAACGGTATTGTTAAATTGAGTGATGGAGAAAATGGGTTTATCAATATCATACCGTTCTAGTCCCAGAATAAATGTGACAACAGATACTCAAATGAATAAAATGTTCGGCCAAAAATAAATTTAATAAAAATAATTTTTGTAAATAATGATTCTGGACTTCGTTTAAAAATAATTTAAGCGAACTAAACCTCTTTTTTTTTCATCTCACCGCAGATAGTGCTAAATCGGATATTTTCATTTATGTGTCCGATTGTGTGTGTATTCTTTACCACTTCAACAAAATTGTTTTAAAACTGATCAGAAAATGGGTCACTGTTACCTGCAGTCAATAAGATACATTAGTTACATAACACTGCTGTTTTAGAAACCTAGATGTACCACTGCGCCATTTTATTTGTCCTCTAACTAATTTATTTACCCGGGTTTGTTGAAAGCATGTCTTTGAGTGTTTGTTTTAGTATTTACGAAGGTATACGTACAGTTCGGCCGGTACGAAGGTTAGGTACTAGGTAAGGTTAGATTAATACGTAAATACTGACATGTTGCAGGTTTTATAATTAAAATGTCCGTAAGCATTTTGCCACATTACAGTTAGAAATTAAATGAATATCTTAATTTATAATTTCATTTTTAAGAAAGAAAATAAGCATTTGTTCGCTCCAAGATCTGTGCATAAAATACAAAAACACATGTGCGTTACGTCTGTATGGTCTGTATAATCAAAACCAACCGTGGTGGCCTAGAGGTTCAATGACCGGATTCGTACGCACATGACTTTTTCAAAGTTATATTATGTACTTTCCTAATTATTCTAAAACACTATTGACAAACGGTGAAGGAAAACATTGTGAGGAAACCTAGATTCCAAAAATTGGAATCTTAAATTGCCAATGTGCAAGCAAGCGTGGTGATTCTCATTCAATCTCCGTCTGTCTGTGCCCAGCTGTGGGACATTTGTAGGCCGTTATAATTATTATTATAAACATTAAAATATATAGTGTCTGTGCAACAAAGTCCCACTGAGCATCATTTTGTCGTTTGACACAATCCAGCGCTGGTTTTCAGTGGAAAAAATATTTGAAACGTTCTTCTATAAAACTTTTATCGATAAAACAACGTACAACCATAAAATAATACCTAACATTCAACGTAAATAAAAAAACACTATAATAAAGAACGTACGTGTTCACCCGACGAGACTTAACCCACGACCTTTAGAACATGGCAGGTATCCCTGTAATCTAGACAAACGGTTATCGAAACTCAGCTATTTTCATTCCTAGGTAAGAGCAAGGATTGAAGAAGGAATAGATAAGGCAGATAATAAACCAACTTCTTTCGTAGCCTTTTCTCAAACTATGTATATTCAAAATCAAAAAATATATTTATTTCGAGTAGACCTTTCACACGTTTCAAAACACTTTCACAACGTTAATGACGCTAGTTGCGCGGTTCCAAGGTGTCATTCCTATGGAGAAGAACCGGCGGACGGAATTGACGGAATTTGGCTGACATGCCGCTGCGCTGCTGCATGCGCTGCACTGCTGCATGCGCTGCGCTGCTGCATGCGCTGCGCTGCTGCATGCGTAGAGCTTGCGTAAGCGATCCCGCGGTTCCGGCAAGGGCGAGGACGGGATCGGGGTGTTTTTGGTCGGTGCAAGTCCGACATATACCCACGCTGTGCCCTCAGCGTGGGTCGAAGTCAATAGAGTTTCACCCCGAAAAAAAAAAGGTAGTCAGCTGAATGTTGGTATATCGAACGAATATTTACAATCAACAATGAAACCAGATTTCCTCACGATGTTTACCTTCACCGTTTGTCAATGATGTCTAAGAATAATTAAGAAAGTACACATAAATTTGAAAAAGTCACACAACTTGCTCGGGTTTAAACAAACGAATCCGGTCATTGAACTGCTGCGCACCACGATATTATTTCACCCAGTTATTGACGTCAATAAACACACTGATCAACGCGCGAGTACAGCTAGTAATAAATTAGAGAATTGTGTCACTTTTTATCTGGTTTCTTGTTCCTATAATCCATTTCTCTCTCCTACGGATAAAGTACCTATGTGTAGTTGCATCCAACAAAAGCTGTTTAAAACGTTTCCGCTCGAGTTTGAACAACGATTGAATACTAAATTACCGCTACCAAAAATATGGTATTGTCGTGAAATATGTGTTTATCCTTACGATTGCAACGTTTTGATAAAGTCGGTCTCGCTGTGTTCATATTTTCAGCGTTTTTCGTAACCAAATCTACCATATATCATCAGAGGTCATTTTTTTTTATTGTGATTAAAGTACTAGTATGATTTATTAACATTAGGTAATGCTCTGGTTTTTTTTCAATATTTCACGTTAATTATCCTTTATATGTATAAACTAATAAATTTAAAAGGAGTGCATAGTATATAGAGGATTAAATACAAATTATCGTGCCGGCTTCCGTGCGGCTGAGTATAAAAAAACTTCAAGAACAAATCACACAAACGTACAGGTATGCCTTTTGGATGGTACAAAGAAAGAACCAAAAATCCGACAGGCTTTATTAAAAGAAAATGATATAATGGCAGTCGTTATTGGCATGCGCTCAGTTAACTGCGCCATATGCAACCAAGAGCCTGGTGTTAGAGCCTACTAGAATTACTTGAAAAAACTTTTGCCTTTGTAAATTTTTGATTTCATTTGAGTTTTTCATCGCCACATTTTGTCGCAAAAATAGTTTACATAAAAAGAAATTATTACTTCGATATACACAACATATGACATGTTTTAAAAAAACCGGCCAAGTGTGAGTCGGACTCGCGCACCGAGGGTTCCGGACAAACCAAAGTTTAAAATTATTAAAAATATTTTTATTATATTATGATGCAATTAAAATTTTACGGTTTTAGCAATGTTTCCTTTACCTGTACTACAACACGTTGCTTCGTCCAAATTTCAAGATTCTAAATTCACGGTAAGTACCCGGTAGGTTTTGATTCCCTTGCGAGTGTCGAAAATTTGCGGCATAAACGGCTGTATATATTAATTACGTTAGCTTATAAGCTTCATTTTTTTCACAGCTCCAAGAGACAGTAGACTTGCGTATTTGATGTTAATACCTTAAGCTTGATACCTTCACGCGTTCCAGAAGAAAAGGTCACGACAGACGGACGGACGGACAACAAACAGAAAAAAAACGGAACCCTTAAACGATCACTCGTTTAAGGGTTCCGTTTTTTCTTTTGACGTACGGAACCTTCCAAATTTGCATAGTATGCTTTATATATATTATTATGTATAGCATGTAATCCATTAATAACCAACTCAGCCTATCGCGGTCCACTGCTGAACATAGCCCTCTCACCACAATCCGACCCAGTTACCTTTTTAAGGTCATCGGTCCATCAGGCCGTAGATTAAAATATAAAAAAATATTTACAGAATTGACGTGCCCTAGCTGCACGTCAATTCAGTAAATTAACTTAAAAGTAATCATTGACAAGAACGTATTTGTACAATCTTGATATTTGCATTGCACGTAAGTTAAATCCAATAATTTAATGCAGCAGTAATTTAAATCAGAATCCTATAATAAATGAGTATTTCATACTACATCCGGTAAAACAAAGTAAACTAAACACAGCTGTGGACTAAAACATTTATCTGACGTTTTGCAAGTTGGACTAGTTGAGTCAATCGCTGACAAGGATAAATCAATAACAACCCGTTGGTTTATGGAATAGAAAGGACGATGACATTGTAAGATGGGCTTAAGGCTTTTGTTTGTAGATCTGTGTCTGTTTTGTATTCTCTGTTTAGAAGTTCGGATTTATTGAGAAGTTTAAGTTGCCTCATTAAAGTATTATAATTTTGCATGATAATACATTTATAGTGTAGACACTATGTTTATGTAACCGTTCAGGTGCCAGTTCATTCCTTGCTGTACTGATAGAGAAGGCCTAGCTCTAATACTTCAAAAGGTTTGTATTATATGTATAAGTGTACTCCAGAACCTCCTTGCGTCATAACGACATACGGCTATAAAACAACTTCGCGAAAAGTTTAGTCTACGCTCGTCAGACAGTCGACAATTCTCGACCAAACACACATTTAAAACTTATATAAGAATGATTTCCCCTGCGTCCACAACTTTGTTCATTCTCTTTACAGTCGTCTTAATTCCAAAAACCTTATAAACAACTAAGCTTTAAAAACTCGCACGGCAACATAATATCAAAGCCAAGAATTCACTTCGGGAACAATAGTTTTGTCGGCACTTTATTTACGAGCTAGCAGGAACATATGGATTAAGGGTTTTATAATGCAGAATAAACCCGCCTGACTCTGCAGATGAAACAATACGCTCATTATATAGGAATTAAGTGCGGTACTTTGCCTTATGGGAAATGAGTTCCCACAAAGTTTGTGCCACAAGGCTTTATCTGAATTGACGAGTACGGCTTACATATTTATTTTATTACATTTGTTTGAAATATCAATAATTTTGTATTTATCATAAATTTAAAATCCGTGTCAATTGAAGTAAGCATTAACTATTGATTTCTGGATTAAAAAAACATTGCTGTTTATTGTTCCTCGAAATTGTAGCATTATTTCATACCGTTGTTCAATGTTCGATTCTACAAAAGGAAGAATTTCTCAGTTCAGATGAATGTTTGTTTTTAATTTATGTACATACGTTCCGAAATTTGTTGTTTGCACCATTGTGTTTTTTTTATTCTTTTTTTATCGACTATGATTGTTATTGGTTTTCAGCTCAAGTTGTTGTGTAAAATGAAATAATTTGAATGAATGTTATCAATATTTAGATAGAAATCTTGATTGACTGCATTTACGTATCGTGAGACGATTAACTAAGCAGTACAACGAATGTTTTATAATACATACAATTAAAAATATAAACCAACCAAAGAGAAGTAATGATAAATAATCTCGAGAATACAAAATAGTACCATACCGTATGATGCATGATTTTCACTGCATACGTGCCAGAAAACCAAAACTCTAGCCCGATGTAGTTGGAAAGCAACGTCAGTTTGAATAGGTAGACGTCACATCCGAGAAACAATGGTGGATATACGTCACCAGTCCACTTAACTCGAGCCACCAGTTTGAGAGATGGATGGAGATACATTCGAAGTCAAATAATACAGTTGTAACAAATCATACCTATGGAGTAATTATAGCATGTACGTACAATGTACATGGTCGTCTAGGACCCGTTTGGGTCGACGCTAAAGTTTCGTGCCGAATGGGAGATTGGAGAGAATAACGCATAAGAAGAGATACCGATGTCCAGGAGTGGAATGACAGCGGATGATATACGTCCAAAACAGAAAAAAAAAACAATGCTGGTTCAACTAAATAAAAGAGGGATTTGTCAAGAAACAATTATTTATTTTGATTATCCGCAGATTTAAACGTGTTATGTGAATGAAGGACCACTTTTCACAGTAAAAGCAATTCATTGCTGCTGAAAAATGAAACAAAACAAAGCAGTTTGAGGAAATGAGTCGGCAACTTTTTCCCTGCACGTGAGTGTCGAGAATAGGGCTCCGAGATTACGCAAAATAGATGGCCAGCAAAGATAAAACGATACCATTTTAAATTTGGAATAGCTTTTTTGTATATTGAGGTGGGTTTTGTTTAAGATTATCGTAGTAGATTGTGTTTTTTTCCTGCCCAGTCAAAGTAAAACGGAAGGAAAAAATCACTTACGGCTTACTGGCCAAAAAGGCCTCTCTATTGAAAAGGAAGAAAACATCGCTAAAAGTTTAATGCCCGATAATAGCATTAAGTCCGCTGGTGAACAACCCGTATGAAAAATAAATAAATATATATGGGAAAATAAATAAATAAGGGTTTTAGTCGGTAGTAGTATGGCAACCCCTTCAATCTTCACGAAAGCGGAACCATCTGAATCTTTAATGGGTTAAAGATTACAAATGTATGCTCACTTTGTGTGTACAAATACAGCCCTGTGATTGGCGTATAAGTAGAGAAGTCACAAGTTTCTTTTCATAGAGCTAAAAATTAAGAAAACTTTGTGGTTTTTGGCATACTCAGCTAAATCACAAAGTTGCTTGGCCTTCCCCGTTATCGGAAATGAGGCGAGAAAACATTACAGCAGTGGTACTGCTATGCGTATCCATTTTAGGTCCATCTATAGTCGTGCAAAAACGCACCTTTGAATAGACAGGCGACACTATTCGTAAAACAATGGTCGTTCCACGTCCCAAGTCCACTCAACTCGAGTCACCACGTTTTTCAGTACACCGAGGACGTCCTTTAACACGTTCATGTCGCGTCAGCGGGCTTGCGACTGGTTCGAGTATGTCGTTGGCCGGGTACCCGCCGGACAGCCCCGCATTAAATTAGGATATAAGTCTACATACAGCGAACTCGTAAATAAGGATTTTTTTTATTTACTGGTAGATTTTTGGGTATTATGACGTATTTATGACTTTTTTGGGATATATTCTATATTAAACCTCTTGTTCGTACTTCCAAAATTAAAATCAAATAAAGGTTCCATGCTTATAATGAATAGAGGAGAGTGATAAATCCATTTTACATGGTACTCAGATTATTATTCAGAAAATATCTATTAATTATGTTAACGGTATGGCAGTTGTCGTCAATTGTATTCATACATTTACCGTACATACTATAGTGGTCATACTTTTATCATTGTCATCATAAGAATTTTATCACTATCGTCTATTTACTTGTATCTTTCATCAGCATCACTAAAATAAATATATTTACCTATACAGAAGTAAAAACCTATTATTTGCTCAGCTTTCAATGGTCAGCCACCTTTATCGAGGGTCGGGTAATCTAAGCGGGAGCCACAAAATTTCGCGGGAAAAGGTCTCAAATTTGGCCACTGACGAACTGAGGTCGAAAATTTGGTTTCGTCAGATCTAATATTTGACAGATCGGTACCAAGGGCAACGGGAGTTGCTAACTTTTAAATTGTTTGTCATTTACTCTTTAAATGGAGCTTGCGTATCCAAAGCCTATATGTGAAACCTTTGTAATAAACTTTGGGATATGAATATTTATTATTTACCTTTGACAAAATTACGTGATTGATGGCACCTATGTTGTAAGGTTGGTACTACGGAGGTCGTTTTTTTCGTATTATTAGGAACTTTTATATTAGTATTTAATTATTCTTCTTCATCTTGTGTATTACACGGTCGTTTACCGCAACGTACTGAACGTTCATCATTCCCAAAAACCATACTTATGTTGACGCATTTATCAAAAGTCTCACGTCCTCTAGGTACTATTTTAATCTCCATATTACCTCTTACAATGTTATATAGCTCACTCTTATACCCGACATAAGTTAATATAAGCTAAGTTTAACATAGTGCACCCATTAACAAACCTGCATTTTTTAGTACCAACATGAAACAATTCAGGTCATTTGTTTTTCCAACGCGTTTTTGAATGAATAACGACAAAACAGTGGTCGCAGCTTGCACATTAGCATATCCCGTGATACAAGGATTTTTTGGATATTGTTCACGTTACCGCAATATTGGTCGGTTATTGAAATAATTTCTTTCCAAAATTCTGGAGTGTGCGGCAAATATTGGTCTTGGCAAGATTAACAAAATGAAACTATTAATGACTAGTCCAGTCGTTGTCAGTTTTATAATTTTTCAATTATGACGCCTAAGTTTACAACAGCCATGTTTAATAATTGATATGTCATAATGCTTGTTAAATGGGAAGCCTAAAATAATGTGGGGGTTACGGGATGAATATTGATTTAATTAAGAGTACAATGGATTTAGGACGATGGTTGTCGATATAACCATGTCGAATTTTCGAATATTCGCCTCCGACAAAGATTAATATAAGCTTTAGGTAATTTAATTATTAAGGTTGATTTTTGTTTGACCATAAAAGTGTGGGCGAAGGTACAACGTAGGTTAAAATGTTCATAATTTATAGTCCCTTGGAGTACTTAGAATACAGATACAGAAATTATTATTAGTTAATTAATAATTTATTAAATAATCTCAAATACTACTTCAACATAATAAAAATTTCTGTGTATCTTGTACCACATAAAATATCTCAAAATTATTCTAGATTGAAGATAGAAAACACTTAGTCTGAAACTATGAACCCTACTAAACTATATCAGGACCCTCGATAAAACTCGGAAGTCTTTAATCAATAACCAAAAGGAGTCATAACATAATGTAGGGGGAGAAGTCTCGTTTATCATTATTAGATAAAGGAGGCGGTATATTTAGAACTAGCTTTTATCCATAACTTCGTATGGGTTGCGTAGTTCTTATCAATCATATTTTGACATGTAGCGTATCAGGATGTCTCACTATATCTGAAATTCTATGCTATGTATTACGATGAATCATTCGCCATATTTAATTTAGACCTTCGCAAAAGAGCTCTGTAAATAGGATTAAATATTGTACTGTATTTTTGCATGATGCACGAACAAACATGAAGAGATACAAATTATTTGTTGTTGCTTTTCGTCTTTTATAGATATTTTTCTAATAAAAATAGCGTAAAGCCTTCCTAAAGAATAAGAAATGACGTCATTTCAAATCAGTTTAGTAGTTCGAAAATTAAATGAATGTGTCAATCAAATGCTACAGCTTCTGTATATTGGATTAATAAAGATAAGCTTCTAATATGCCGCCTCCATAATAACGACTATAATTCTTGGCACATCCAATTTAGCGGCATGATATCAGAACAATCTCACTAACAATAGATCGGCAATGAATGTGGCTGATCTCATCGTAAACATGATAAAATATTCCACTTGGTTCCAATAGCAAAGTAAGTTTTTCGTTATTTACTATGCAACTTATAGCTTTTGCTTCTAATTTAAAAGATTTTTATGTTTTGTTTTTGAAGGAGATACTTAATAAGGAAAATACTCCTAGTAAGAATCCTAGAATCCTCGATAAAATTCAAAACTGCTAAATAATAGGTCAGTATTATGAACTACTTTAGGTTACTATGAGAATAATTACAGACCAATATTTCATGTACTTCCACTCTGCCGTCATACAAAATGTTGTTCAATGTTTCGTGAAATGATGAAAAATTTTCAAGCTTTTCTCCTCACATATTGTAGCCATCAACGAAGCACGAAGCGTTTTATTACCAAACCATGATAGTTATCACGTAAAGCTCAACCTTTAAGATTGTTTCATAAAAAATGTAAAGGCGTGCAAATAGCTTCCTTGTGGCCGTAAGAACGGCAGGGCTGACCCGAAAAACTCGGCCACAGAGACGAATGTTTTGGAGGTGGTAAGAGCATCATAAATTGTTTGCGACATCTCGTTAAAGATGTTAGATGATATGTACGACATTACGTGGAAATGGAAAGATTAGATGAAGAATTGACATTTGGATCTGACGTCTTTTTATCTGATGTGAGAATTAGTTTGTGATCTAATGAAGAAAATATTTTTTTTTCTAAATTAGATGAGACATATTTCATCATTCTTTTATTGATTTATTAATTGATAAAAAAATTGGACTGTAACGTTTTTTTTTACTTAAAAGGAGGGTAATATGTAGGTATGTTTTTAACAAAAATACTCTTCACTTATTAATATTTTTTAGAACAACGAGTACTTGTTTTCTTTTCATCTTATTTTTTCATAAATTCTATAATAATAATAATAATAAACATTTATTTCAGAATAAATTCCATATTTGTTAGTAACAGTGCAAACTTATAAACTAGTGTTAGTAACATAACACTATTGGTTAGTAATAGTACAAACTTATAAACTAGTGTTAGTAACATTATTTATTATACAAGCGTGAGGCTCGCCGATCCTGGGAATGTCTACTTGACTGCATGCAGTCGTATCCATCGCCCCAAGATCGGAGGTCCCACCTGTCAGCCAACGTTTTTAGAATGGTGTTGGGGCTGGCGCGAACACGGCGTAGCAGAGATGCACATCTCTTACGCATGATTGCCGAGAAACTATCAACATCGGCGTCGGCAAACATGCCGGATGCGCTACAAAAACGCGGCAGCCCCATCAACACCCGGAACGTGTTGTTATATTGGGTGCGCAGGCCACTATATGCCTTCTGCGTAAAGTTCACCCACAGGCTGCACGTGTAAAAGGATTGGCAGTAGGCTTTGAAAAGCGTCACCTTAACCTGAGCCGTACAGCGTGCA